>JAOVFP010000005.1:5181943-6477429 GCA_025738555.1 Cyathus striatus | reverse complement strand
AGCTGCTTTACCTCCCTTGGAGGTCATGCTAACTCTTGTCAGATACCTTTCTATAGCTTTTATCAGCTCAGCACTTTGCTGTACTTGGTTATTCATGTGAGTTTTCAAGGGAACTCTCTGTGCTCCTTCACCCACTGCATCTGCATATGGCTTTTCATGCTCTCAATGGTAGTCAAGCTGCTGGTTTAACTCCACCATTGGTATTCTTTTGTTGATCAATGAAGTGTCAAGCATGAGATGCTTCTCTGTCTTGCTGATTTCCACTGCCTTGTGTGCAATCTTTGCTTGTTTGGTTTCTTCTTTCTTCTGATTCTCAAGGACTTTCTGTCTGTCTGCCGCCATCTGTGCCTCTTTCAATGCCTTTTGAATCTTGCTAGCATCCTGTTCTCTGGCCATATGATGAAGATATCTGGCATCTGCCTCTGTATTCAATAACTCAAGCATGAACTCTTCTGTTTCATTCTCTGGGCAACAGCAAATGTAGCATTGAATTTATGCAATGTTTCATTAGGCCAAGTGCATTGCTCCAATTCTGTAGCTTCCAAGGGCACCTTCACACATCATTTAACATGAAGAACATTGTGTTGCATTCATTGTCAGTAAGCAATCTATATCTCCTCCAGTTTAAATTCATCTGGAGAAGTGCTCAACAAATGTTTTCTTTGCTCCTGTGGTGAAAGCAACAACAGCATTGTCAAGCTCTGGAAGTTCTCCAGAAATATCACATATAGCTTGTGCCACATTTACTTCCCATTCATCCAAGGCTTGTCTTCCAAGGACTGCATCAGTGTGTATAAAACTTCCTCCTGTCCAAATTTTTGGATTTTCACTTATTCATTGCAGAAATTCCTCTTTATCCTTGAAGAACATTTTTTAAATCAAGAATATTATCATGCTTTCTGACAGTGTATGTAAAGTGTCGAGACACAGCAACATTGTAAGCAGCTCAGAACAGTGTAGTCTAAAGAGTGTTGTAATGTCTTTCAGTGAATTTGGTGTTTAACTTGATATTTGTCAACCTGGCCTTTTCTCTTTGAGTTCTGGACAAAATCCATGTAAGAAAATGAAGTCCTTTGCGGGAAATTAATGTTCCGTTAGCTCAGTGACCCATACTGTGTATTGCTCACATCATAGACATATGGAAATACGTGTTACACTTTCTTCATCTCAATCCTGCCAGACTACCTCTTTTTCATGTGACCCTCCTATTTATATCTTTTCACTTACTCATCCCTTTCTATTTATAACTACATACTTACTCATCATCCCCAACCCCGCTCCTCTGGTTTGTCATACTACAAGCACGGACTTCTCTTATCCCCTTGGACTCGCTTACTGATACTGCTGTGCAGTGCTGCACATTTATTTATAGACCTCTGCCGAGTCATGGCAAGTCATGGACTCTATTTATAGTAGCATACCTTTCTGCAAACAGACCATGCTTCTTTTGTATAAATAGCTCATGTATTCCGATCAAGCTTCTTCAGCTTGATCTTAGTTTAGCTATCATCCAATATAGCTGGCTAATCCCCTCTATCTGCTTTGAGAATACCTCAGACCTAGAACACCACTACTTCATATCTGCTCTTCAAGTGTTACTGTGAAGATGCCGCCAAGTCCATTAGTGTATAACTTACATTATAACTGTTTAGACTTCAGACTTGTCATATGACTTATGAGTGTAGTGACAAGTCACGTGATTGTTATATCATGAGATCAGAAGAACATCATGAGACCAGCTCAGATCGTAACAAAAGATCAAGCTGAATAAATTGGTGATGATTACTTAATCGATTCGCCCCACACCAACCAAGACATCCTGCAGAGACTCAAACCCAGGAACTGATTCTTCCCATTCAGAAGAATATAGAGAACCCAGACCTTTACAAGGATACGAAACCCCAGAAAGCCCAACCAACGAACAAGTGTACCAAGGACAACTAGTTACAGAATTACCAACCAGCCCAGCCACTTTACCACCAGACACCCCTGTAGGCTCTACATTGCCTATCTTTGAATCACTCACTTTTGCAGACAAGCCACCCAGCGCTGTATCCGGATTCTTTCCATTCAGCCTAGAAGGAAGCGACCCACTAGATGTATCGCAAGAATCACCCAAAGACATCAGAAACCCGTTCGCACCACTGCGTGCACCCACTCTCAGAAATCAATTAGGACGAGCTCAGCTGTTTATACACCGAAGAAATAGAACCATGTCTACAACTATGGGAACCAGTAACGGAAAGATGGAAGCCAAATTCAAAACCCCATTCCACTTCTCTGGAGATAGATCCTTATTCCAGAGTTGGATCCAAGAAGTTGAACTTTATATTTTAGGAAATAAAGTCACCGAAGACAAAATGAAGATACTCCTAGCCCTCTCCTATGTGAACGGAGGATCAGCCGGAGCATGGAAAAGCACTACCTTTGATACATATACGAAGACAGACACAGCACACCCAGATGGACTGTTTCCCACTTGGGCAACCTTCAAAACTGACCTGACTAAAGCCTTTCAAGAAGGAGATTTGGCCAACATTGCACACCGACAACTTGAACTACTTGTTCAAGGAAATAGCACTGCAGAGGATTATACAGCAGTATTCGAGACCCTCTGGCCCAAAATAAGCTTAGAATCCGAAACCGAAAAGATCCACAAGTACAAGAAAGGACTAAACCGACCCCTCAGAGAAAAAGTAGAAACCATGGCTGATGTGCCATCCACTTATGACAAATATAAAAAAGCCGCCATCAAATTCGATCGCAACTATCTCAGATTCAAGGAAACCGAAGCATCAGGAAATGCCCAAAAATCTCCCCGATCAACTTCACTAGGAAACCAGCCCCATTCATGCAGTATCTCAGAGCTAGACCCACCCCAGGAAACATAGTAGATTCCTATCACCCTTTTGTATCCAATCAGATGGACACTCGCCTTGATGCCATCAACAAACCCTTATCCCTGCAAGAAATGGATAAACTTAGAAAGGAAGGAAAATGTTTCCATTGCAAGAAATCCAGACATATCTCTCGCAACTGTCCACTCAAGAAAGGAAGATTCAATAACTCCGGAAGTAATTGAAACCTCGGAAACCGACATGACCTCTCTGTAAGAGCTGCCTATGAAGAAATTGGAGATATCTACTGATCCCTCGGCAAAGAAGACCAAGATGAGGTCGCCAAACTCACCAACGAATTGGGTTTTTGATAAAGAGAGCTGAGTCGACGTCTAACTCTCTTAATATTTCATGTGCTATTATAGAAGAGCCTGTAATAGCTAGTATTCAAAGAAATACTATCCATATTGCTACTCAGCTAAAGGCAAGTGAAGAACCGATTGAAGCGCTAATAGACTCCGGAGCTGGAGGAATGTTCATAGATTGGAGACTAGTTTGAAGACTATGTCTCAAAACGGAAAAACTTATAGAACCCCGAAGAGCTCAAAACGTCGATGGATCTATCAATTGACAAGGTATGATAACTGACATAACCTGACAGGAAATAGAAATAGGAGGAAGGAAGTTCTGAGTAACATTCCTTATCCTCAACATTGGAATCGAAGACATAATCCTAGGATACCCCTGGCTCAGAGATACGAACCCTGACATCAACTGGAAAACAGGAATCCTTAAATGGAGAAATACGATCAGATTTAAAGAAGACAACCAAAATGAAATCATCTCTGACGCACTTACCATACAAGTAGTGGAACTCATCCGAGATGGAGAAACAATCAACATGGAAGAACTCAAACGCCGAAAACGACAAAACTGGAAAATGATCTGCAACGGATTTGCAAAGACCACCAGAAACAGAATGTTCTTACATGACCCACCATACAAACCAGTTGGAGCAACAGTCCAATTCATGTTTAATCAGAAACCAACCATTGAAGAAATACCTGAGAAAGGAAGCTTTAATTTCAACCCACTACCCAGAGACAGCCCACACATACTCAAAGAATCCGATATGGAAACCGAATCAAATTCTGATTCCGAAGGATACACTACGAACTCAGACAACACATTAGTCGATTCTATATCTGACCTTACTAACAATCTAGGAAAGATGAATATCAACAGTGACAATATTAACAAGCTTACTGAACAAATGGACAAACTCAATTTCCGAGACTACATTGAATATGAAGGAGAACACCCAGCACTAACCCCAGCCAATGTATATGACCTATTTGAAAACCTGCTGGAAATGGATTTTACCCATATCGCCGCCATCACACAAGACATCTACCACCAAGAAGACTTCGACCTACCAGATCTAGTACCAGATTCTGAGGAAGACGACGATGAACTTGCTGAACCTATTGAAATGGACGCCTATGAACTTCTCGTGAACTACCTCTGAGATGAAGAACCTGAACCAGAACCTCCTGACGAACCACCAAACTTAACCGAAGAAGAACTTATCAGGAAATTAACCATCTCGCGGCAATTATCTTATGGAACGACCACTGAACCCAAGAAAACCGCCAAAGAACTAACCCCCCGAAAATACCATGATTATCTAGATGTATTCAGGAAACGACCAGTATCGAAGCTCCCACCTCACTGACCCTATGACCACAAAATAGATCTCAAACCAGACACCCCTGATCAAATCGACTGCAGGATATACCCACTCCATGGAAAACAACAAATCGCACTCGACGCCTGGCTCAAAGAAATGGAAGAAAAGAAATTCATCGAAAAAGGACAATCTCCATACACCTCATCATTCTTCTTTGTACCAAAGAAAGATGACAAGGACGCCTTACGACCTTGCCAAGATTATCGACCCCTCAATGAACACACTATCCGAGACAACTACCTGTTACCCCTTATGCCAGATCTAATCCAATGATTACAAGGAAAGAAAGTTTTCACCAAACTTGACATTGACGGAGCATACAACAACATTCGAATCTACCCTGGACACGAAAACCAAGCCGCCTTCAAAACAAACCGAGGAACATTTATCCCCAAAGTAATGTTCTTCAGAATGTGCAATTCCCCAGCAACCTTCCAATGATTCATGAACGACATCTTCAAAGATCTCATCGAAGAAGGACTCGCAATTGTATACATCAACAATGTATTACTCCTAGGAACAACCATCAAGGAACTCGAACAAATTACCAAATGCACCCTCAACATCCTCAGGAAACATGATCTCTACGCAAAACCAAAGAAATGTAGATTTGAGGTAACAGAAGTTGATTTTCTAGGACTCATCATACGACCTGACGAACTTGCAATGGACCCTGTCAAAGTAGCCAGAATTCATGATTGGCCAATCCCGAATAAACTCAAAAGACGTCCAATCCCTTATGGGATTCGCTAACTTTTATAGGAAATTCATAGAAGGATTCAGAAAGATTGCAATACCCCTTAACGCTCTTACCAAAAAAGACAAACCCTTTGAATGGACCCTGGAATGCCAAACTGCTTTCAAAACACTCAAAGAAAGATTCCTATCTGAACCAGTCTTACAAATCCCCAATCCTGAACAACCCTTTGAACTTGAAACAGACGCCTTGAAATATGTGTGTGGAGCAGTACTCAATCAGAAAGGACCCGATGGAAGACTCCACCCCTGTGGATTCTCATCCCACACATTTACAGAAACAGAAAGAAACTACGAAATCTATGACAGAGAACTCCTCAGAGTAATATGAGGACTCAAAGAATGGAAGCATCACCTCATTGGAACCCCTCACAAGATTATCATCTGGTCGGATTACCACAACCTTGGATATTGGAGAAAACCTGAAGACCTTACCAGACGACAAGCCCGATGGTATCTCTTCCTATCGCAATTCAATTACGAACTACAACACAAACCCAGAAAGAACCTTATCGCCACAGACGCCTTATCCTGCTGACCAGATTACATCCCAAAGGAAGATAACGACAACAAGCAAATCACGATGCTACCAGCACACCTATTTCCCTTGACTGATATTCCCGTAAATCTCATTGACACTGAACTACACAGAAAATTTACAGAAGCATTGAAAACCGATCATCACACACAAGATGCCATCATGGCAATGAAACAACCTGGACAATTATCCCTTATCAAGAATGCTGCCCAAGACTGGCAAGAAGACAACGGCCTTCTCTACTATTGAGGTTGATGTTACATACCTCCTGATCAAAAACTTCAACAGGAAATAGTATGAAAATATCACAATACAGTAGCCGCAGGACACCCAGGACCCCACAATACTGAATTAGCAGTCAAGAATCACTACTGGTGGCCCAGTATGGGTATCTTCATCAAGAACTACATTGAAGGATGCGCCATATGCCAACAATCGAAGTACAACCATAAAGGAAAACTACTGCTAATGCCAATCCCCACACCCACCGACACCCGACCCTTCTCCCAAATCTCGTGTGATTGGATCACTGACTTACCCTCCTCTGACAGATATGACTCCATATTTGTCGTGGTCGACCACGGATCTACAAAGGGGGTAATATTCGAACACTGCCATAAGAAAGGACTTACCACATTAGGAGTAGCCCAACTTTTACTCGACATGGTCTACCGAAGATTTGGATTACCTGATTCCATCATATCTGACAGAGATCCCAAGATCACCGCCGAAGCATTCCAAGAAATGATACGCCACTTAGACGTCAAATGGAAAGGAAGTACCGCTTATCACCCACAAACTGATGGTCAAACTGAACGAATGAATCAAGAAATAGAAGTCTACCTCAGATGCATCTGTGCAATGAGACAGTATGACTGGAACAAATACCTCTCCTCCGCCGAATTTGCCATCAATTCCTGATATCACTCTGTCACAAGAAATTCCCCATTCTACCTAATTATGGGATACAACCCCATTGTACTTCCAGAAGTCTTCTCTCGATCAAAAATTCTGCAAGTCCAAGAACGACTCAAAGCACTAAACCAACTTAGGAAAGAAGCACAAGCACTTCACAAACTTGCACAACAACAAGTACTACTCCGAAACAAAAAGATCTCCAACCATTCAAAGAAGGACAAAAGATATGGCTAGAATCAACCAATCTCAAAATAGCATACCCTACAAAGAAATTCACCCCTCAATGACCTCTTTCTTCTTACCAGCATCCCAGTTCAAGAAGTCCAATCAAAACTTCCATGACTCTGCAATTACCCGAAATGCTTACCAAGAGGCCTCACCTTGTCTTCCACCTTCCCTTCTAACACCATACATCAAGAACGCCACCCACCCAACAATTTCTAACCTGTTCGAATGATCATTATCATTCAAGACCTATGGGAATCTGAAGCGACCTCTTGGCTCAATAAACAGAAGGGCACCTAATCTTCTTGATCTCTGCCTTGCAAAGGATGCCCTTAAATGCCAACATGGGTAAAGAAGATTTCTAAATGCTGAAGACCTGAAAACCTATCGTGGCTAGACCTAAAAAGTTACCTGAACACCAGAAATCTTCTTCCTAACTGATACAACTGCTACTTCTTTTGCCTCCACCTCTGCCCCTGCTACCACCACTGCCACGAGCCCCCAACTCGACATCTCAGCCCTTCGACCTCCGAATTGATCATTCCAGATGGTACCAGTTCTATGAACTGACACCCAAAGGCTCTAGATGCCTGGAAAACATCAACTTGGCCAGGTGCCACCCCTGCCATCCCACAATATCTGGTACCCCCATGAAATGGGTCACCTCAGCCTTGTTATGTATTCTTCAATGCAAAGCCAAATGGACTCAGCCTTCCTAGAATCGCCCCCCTGGAATATTGATGCAGCTTTGACTATTCATCCCATGGACTGTTGACCTCATTCTTTCACTGGCAAAACTCTTAAGACACGTTGTCCCTAAATATAACCTTGAACACATAGCTCTTACTCATCCAATCCGTCTTTTGACTATGAACCAACTCACCTAGCCTTAGCCAAGGATAAATGTGGTAAGTCTCACCAAAGTTCCCTTGGTTGCTATCAGAAATAGCCAAATCCACCCCTTCAATCACAGTAGCTTCTCGCTACCACTTAATCACCAACATGATGTCTACCCCTGTACCCAATATTGAACCCAGAACCCCAAGAAGCACCCCTGGCATATCCACCTATTCCCTCCAACGGATCTACCCCCTCATCCTTTTCCACTGCTTCTTACCAAAAAACTGCATCACCAAACACCCCGACCAGCTATGTAGTTACTAAGGAACTACTGGACATCTCACACACTGGAGACTACACTTATATGATCAGGAAAACCACACACCTCTATGAAGTCACCCTGCTCATCAGCAAGACCATCATTCCACATTTATCCCACTAACCCCCTCTGCCAATGCAACCCCGGATGTTCTATAGCCACATCCTGCCTATGACCTCAGATGATCTTAGTTTAGCTTTGTATCTCCATGAACGTAATCTGACCTGGTGTGATATGCATATGGAGGCACACACCCATGTACCTAGACCCCATCTCAGACCATTCGATGGTGCAGACTTGCCTCATCATCGAGGACCTTCCTCTCAAAATAAACCACTACTGCCGAATGCCATTACATCACTGGCCTCCACTGCGTCAGACATCTGCCAGATTATTGCTGACAACGCCCCCTGCTACTCTCCCTTCATGCAAGAAATATGATCAGAATCATGAGATGGCTCAGAACTAGATTGAAAGGACTGCACTATGGCCCCAACACACCCACTCCACCAAACAACAACAACTTAGGGGAACTGGCCTCAATATAAGATACAAATGATGGAATACATATGTGTCTTGATGATGGACTGAATAGCCGATGAAGAAGCGGTCCTTTCAATATTCAATATCTTTTCCTACACACCAGGCTTTGATTGTACTGGACATGAAATGTTACACTCTTCATCTCAACCCCTTCTAGACTACCTCTTTTCACGTGACCTCTCCTATTTATATCTTTTCTACTTACTCATCCCTTTCTATTTATAACTAATTACTTACTCGTCATCACCTGACCCTTGCTCCTCTGGTTTGTCATACTACAAGCACGGACTTCTCTTATCCTCGGACTTTGCTTAAAACTGCATTGATACTGCTGTGCATTTATTTATAGACCTCTGCCCGAGTTATGGCAAGTCCACGGACATTTATTTATAGTAGCATACCTTCTGCAAATGGACAGACTCAGTGCTTCTTTTGTATAAATAGGCTCATGTATTCTGATCAAGCTTCTTCAGCTTGATCTTAGTTTAGTTATCATCAACTATAGCTGGCTAATCCTCTCTATCTGTCATTGAGACCACCTCAGACCTAGAACACCAGCTATTTCATTTCCGCTCTTCAAGTGTTACTGTGAAGACACTGCCAAGTCCATTTGTGTATAACTCTACATTATAACAGTTTAGGCTTTGACTTTGTCATACGACTTATGAGTGTAGTGACAAATCAATGAGATACATCCTGTCATAAAATTACAGAGAACTATGAGACAAATTTCAGGATCATAAATAACATCTACATATCGGGTATTTGTTCTGTTGTGTCCGGCTTTTTTTTATTATTGTGTTGGTATAATCAATGCACCTAGTATGGCTGCAAAGGATTTCCACACTTGTGCCTAACAGCATTGCACGTTTACATAGTCTGCAGCTGTTGGATTGGAACAATCAATTTTGACCAGTGAGAATTACTGCATTTTTGTGATTGGCCAATAGAATTGGTGGGGTTTTATTATTAGCTATCCACATGTCTTGCATTGACTTATCTCCACTCTTTATGCAATTCAGATCCTTATGCATACAGCATCCTGTTTGGATAAAAACAGTGAGTTTGGCCTGGTCTTCTTGTGGCAAACTCTCAAAAACTTTCTGTCCAATTTCCTGGACAATAGATGTGTCGGCCTCTGTTTTCTCCTCTTCTGTAAGTCAATTCCATGCATCCTGTCCACCAATGTCTTCTATTAACTTCATCTTCTGAGGCACTAGAAGTGCATATACATGTTCAAAGCCCATTTCAAAGTGACTCTTCACCAAGATGCTGAAGTATTGCCTCCATCTTTCAAACTTTTAATATTTCATGGCTATTTTTCTGATCAGCAGCATGGTCCCTGCTTGTACCTATCAACTTGTATGCAAAGTCCTCAGCAGAGAACTTCAGTCCTTTTTGTTCTGCAAAAGGACTTCCATTGAATATGACAGCTAGTGCATTGAGCCTTTCTTTTAAGTCCAGAAATTTGGGTTTCACTATGGTGATCTACTGATGTTCCAACTCCTAAGGTGCGTAATGTCCATTTTGGCTCTGCATTGGGATTTGAATAATCAAAGACTTTGCATTGCAATATGTCTTGACTCATACTTGATATGCTTATGAGATGTTGAGTCCAAGCTATAGGCTATTTCTGTTATGAATATGTAAGTATTCAAGTCATTCATTTGCATTCTGATTACTCACTATCTGCATGTAGAATTTCATAGCCAAGTTGTATATTTGCAGCAACCCCACCTTCAAGAACAGCTCATTGTACAGTTCTGGTACTCATTCTTTCCTTTATTTCAATCCCTAGGACACCTCCTATCTCCTGTATTGTGGCTCCAACCTTTTTCTCTGCTGTTCCAGTTGAAACAAGATATCATGCCAATTTCTGTGCATGAGTGGTGTAAATTTGTTTATTGGTGAGCCAAAATTGTAGCCCTTTCCATTGTCTCTCCTTTATTTGTTTCGTGAGTATGTCTTTAGCTTTAGACACATACTTATGGCACTTTTTGAGCTTTATGTGTTCTAGTTGCAACTGCTGTTTGATTTTCGAAGCAAATCAAGTTTTTTTTGGAGATCTTTAATTGTGAGTCCAGTTGTTTCTTTTAACCCTTGGAATTCATTGTCTCTTCACTGTATGTCATGTCACAACTGTTTTGCCAGAAGAATGGAGGTAGAAAGCTTTGTTTTAAGATCATTGTGCCTTTTTTTGTGTCTGGTAACACCTTCTCCATACATTCCAATACTTGTTGTTATTAAGCTCTGCCTTTCTTTCCAGATCACATATATGTCCTTGGGCAACAGATAGCAGTGTAGGAATGTCTTTGTTTCACCATTTGCACATAGAGGAACAATGTGCTGCATTAACAGCATCAAGAGCTGTAAGTTGGACTCTGGTCTTCCCTTTGTCTGTTTCTTTATGCTTCTTGTCATATTAACATGTCGGCTATTGAATAATGAGTCCTGGAAGATCTGACACAAGAGCAAGTGGTGGAACAGGTTGGGATTGGGATATTTCATCATGCATATGTTTTTATGCGACATGAAACATGTTGAAACATGTATTACATAATTATGCAACAGCTCAGAATTACATGCAGTTTCAAAAACATAATATCTACTCAAGTTTTTTCTCCATACCTTTATAACATAGATAGATGTAATTAAGAGTATGTTCATCAGGGAATACAGGTTCATTTTTATATTTTCCCGGCACACTAGAAGATTTCACACATGGATGTTGCACTTCTTGACCTAATCTGAGAAATCACACATGTGCATTCCTGTGCCATCACGAATTTATTCCAATTCCAGACAAATCAACATCAAAAAGTTTAAATTCCATGCAAAATATTGATTTTCCATGATTGTTAGAAAATGCCAAAATTACAAACAACTACAAACAAATTCTTGATCAGTGCCATTGCACCTCCCCATAATCAGTATCGAGTTCAAGTCTCTATTCATGAGCTCTTAAGTTGTTTAGACTTAAGTATGAGTGAGGTGAATGAATCAAAGTAAAGCTAATTCAATTTAAGCTGAAGCTTGAGCTCTACAGCCCAAGTTACTATGGTTTAAATACAAATGAGTTCATACTAAAAATAAGTAAGAATGTAACTAAATAAGTCATGGTGTAGTTTATCAACTGCACATTGCTGCAGTGCAGTAAGAAGAAAGAAAGATAGACTAAGTAAGGTAAAGTGACTTGAGATGAGTCTGGATCATGTAAGTAAGAAGTCATGTGTTTGGTATCAAAGGTAATACCAAACAAGTCAAAGAAATGCAAAGAAATCATATGTAAATAGATGAAGAAAGAAAATTGTAACAGGTAGGACTTCAGCTTCAGCTTATGTGCTGCACCCCTGGGATTCCCAGTCCTAGATTTTGGGGTAAGGGCAAGCCCTTTGGAGAAGACAAGAGACAAGAGGGATGAGAGATGAAACTCAAGTCAGACAAGAGGGTGAGGATGTAGTTCAATATGAAACTGAAGTCTAAGTACAGTTGTCATGCTACTTAAATACTAGAAGGTCAGAGTAAGTAAAGGCTGCTGGCCTTGGCCAGCAGAGAAGTACAGTCAGGGTAGGCATACATAGAATGAAGACTATAGCTAATTAAACATAATAAAACACATCAGAGAAGTGAGCATATATGGCAGTGTAAAGTGAAACAGATAGTGGTGCACTTAAGAATGATAAGTGACCCACTATGAGATGTATACTACATTACTGAGGGGATAGCTTAGTAGAATGGGAGAAAGGAAATGAGAGTAGTCTATGTACAGTAATCAATAGGTAATAATAAGAATGCAATCAAAAATCCAGAGTAAACAAAGGGAAACATGGAGTAAGGGCATAGGAGTCTGGAGGTAGGTGATACAGGATATGACAAATCCCAGGGTGCAGCACATAAGCTGAAGCCAAAGTTCTACCCCTGAGTTACCTTCTCCACTGTCATCTCTTGCTCACCCTCACTTCTCTGCAATCACCCCTCATACTCCACTGTCAAGTCAGGCTAGGGGCACAGTCATGACAGTATGGGAGTAATAAAACATAGGCTGCAACTTGTATGTTGCACCCTTGAACTTCTCATTCCATATTTAGAACAGGGCAGAGTTGATGATAAATTCTCAGAGTTGGAACAAGTCCCAAGTGAAGGAAAGGGTGTTAACATAGTTGATTTGAAACTGTAGTCTACTTACAATATGAAGTAGTTTATGTAGTACTTTTACCTGGATGCAGAGGGAGTTAGTGGCTATGGGTTTGTGGCATAATAGGGGATAAGTAACTCCAGAGAATGTAGACTACAGTAGACTAGTTCCATGCCTCTAGATTACAGTCAACATATAATGTCAATAGTGACAGTAAGGATAAAGAATGGGGTAAGAAAAAATGAAGAATGGGGTAAAACTAATGGGGATGGAACTAATGGAATGTACTAGAAGTAATGGAAAGGCATAGAACAAATAATAATAATGAAGGGATGGGACAAGTAAACATTAGTAAGTGAGAGTTTGATATATAATAGAGGTACACAGTCTGGAGGAAACATACAATACTTGGATGAAAACATAACATTGACTATTGTCAGTTCTAGGGGCTTTGTCATGGATATGACAAGAAATTTGTATACTTTGCTTGGAATGTGCATTGAGATCAGGCAATAATTCAGGCAATTGAACTAATTAAAATGTGAGTACTTCAATAATTTGCTTGAAACTATGAGTATGTACATATCATTGAAGGAGGTACTTCCTCCACAAACACAAAGACAAGCAAATATAATTGTACCATTGTCCAGTCTGAGACTCTCAAAGGTAGCTGACAAGTCCAAAAATCAGAGTAGCTTGCAACCAACAGTGAAGTAGTAATACTGTCACTGAACATCTCAAAATTCCAATTCTAGAAGTTCTAGGAACAATCCAATAGTAGTGTTTCAATTCACTGATGAAACAGTGCAGTATTAGTTGTAGAGTATTTAAGTAATAAAGTATGACACTTACTGAGACCACATGAGCTCTCACAGAGTCTGCAAACAAATATTATCATAAAAAATGAAGCAGAATCTAGCTTCATAAAAGGTTTAGATAACCAATTATAATAAAATCCTAAACATGAAGAGAGAGACAAAGAGTTGACCAAATAGCCTAAATAACATGTAAGAGTTCCTTTATGACTTGCAAGATTAGGATAATGAGACTTACTTGATAAATAAAATGTTAAAAGAGATGTGTATGCAACAAAGAGTGGGTAATTGAGTGCAAGTATTAAACCAATTTCAAATAAGTGACAAGGTAATAAGTATATGAGGAACAATATGCTCCAGTGCTAATAATTGCCTACAAAAATTTCATAAGATTAGAAAAATGGCAATTGAATTAATAATAAAAAATACTCACTTCCATTCTCATAGAATTGATACATACTATGAAAGAAGCACAAACATCTTGGGGATCCAATGACTGGTTGATCCTTGCTCTTTTATAGCTTTCAGAAATTTACCCATGTGCACCATTGAATGCCTTTGAAAATCTAGAAGGTTAATGAGCTTTTCAAGTGTAAATCACCTGTGGCCCTTGCATATAATCACAGCTACTTGGGCAAAGTAGTATTCCACTGAAAGCAGTGGGTGACAGTGATGTGCCAACCGTCGGTTTTTGGCCTGAAACCGAACTGACAGTTTTCCGATGTACGTCGAACATTAGATAATAGTCTACGGCTTTAATCACAAGAAGAAAGGCTTTAGTCACGTTTTTGTGAGGGTGGGAAAGTACTTTCGAAGCTCATCTAAGATCTTATTCAGACTCCGCTCTAAATGTACCAACACGCCAAACCTTCATCATGCATGTGCTCAAGCCAAGTCCACACGTCAAGTCTTCTTCATTCAAATCTATAATCTTCTACTGTTGAATCCCCAATGTAATCCCATATACACATGTTTAAATTGATGTTATTTTTTGTCATTCCGATATTTCAGCTATCATCACTTGTATATATTTAGTTTATATTATTCAGTTGACCACAGTTTCTCCAATGTAACGCCAACTTACCCAATGAACACAATTGTACAAAAGATAGAAGACACCTAACTTAATTTCAGCTCTATATATCCAAAGTTTCCGATAAATCTCCTCTATATAAGTGTCATTGAAATGGTAGGTTACATTATTTCTGTGCAAACATGTCCAGTAAACCTCGAGGATGGTGGCGCTCATTTTGCTGACCACCCACTATTTCTTACTCGACCTAAGCCTAGAGAAATCTTCTCACACCCAGATTCTCATGACAAAACAAAATGTTACTGCCTTTGGTGTTTAGATGATGACATATTAAAGGTGTGGATTTTCTTCATACAAAATGGCAATAAATTAATATGATTGCTTGAGATCACGCTATATGAAGAAAATCAAGTGAGACAACAAGAATTAAATAGTGCTCATGATATAAATGCTATAAAACTAGCTTGTGAGTCTATTATTATAATAACATATCTTAATTAAATAACACAAGTATAATAGTATTTAATGTTCCCGGATCCGTTGCATATAGTGACCATCTGGTTTTTGATGGTTCACCACTGCCTCGAAGATGGCTTGAATCTTGCTCTGAAACTTTGATAAAACACCTACAAAAGTGTGAACTAGTGAGTGACAAAGTGAGAAATAAAGCAAGGAATTCAGGGAAGGAGAAGACATCCAAATCATCATCTCATGCACATTCTGATGCAATTTCTCCTCAGGACATGGATATCACACCTAGACCTCAAAGGACTTATACCACATTGCATCACCCTGTTCCACTGCAACTTTCTTTCAACCCAAATATTTCTAATACAGATTTATCAGGATATGTTTATGCCCCCACCTAGTTCAGGCTATTTCCCATTGTCCTATTCCATGCCTTCTTCTACCTCAGTGTCACGTGAACCATCACCATCTGGTTCAGTACACAGTAATAGATCAAGATCATCATTCCGATCTACATCACCAAGATCTACATCAGCAAGATCTGCATCAGTGTCACGTCCCGTTCTATTCCACTAGGGACAAGAACCTCGGAGTAGATAGTCTAATAGCGGAGTAACTTGTACAACGTTAGTAGGGTGTGTGGAGATAATGAACAAGTACGGGAGTAGTGGAACGTTGGCTTCAACTTGTATGTTGCGCCCTTGGACTTCCAGTTCCAGTATTTAGAACAAAGCGGAGTAAGTGACAAAATAGCGGAGTTGGCTCAAGGCCCAAGTGGGAGAAGGGTGTAAACGTAGTTGATTTGAAACTGAAGTCTATCTACATTACAGGAGTAGTTTATATAGTAAACTACTTTGTCCGAATGCGTACGGAGTAATGCCCATGGGTATGTGGCATCCTAGGGTTAAGTAAACTCCATGAAATGTAGAACATGGTAAACTAGTAGTACGCCTCTAGATTATAGTCATAGGAGAAATGGCCGCGGCCGGAGAACGGGTAGTAATATTAAAGGGAAGGAACAAGTAAACAGATACAAGTAAACATTAGTAAGGAAGAGTTCGATATATAACAAGTATACATAGTCCGGAGGAAACGTACTAAAAGCGGAGTAAAACCGGAGTTGACTCCAATGGTACAGGGATTGTCACGGATATGACAGTATCCTCCCATTAAGGCCGAGCCTTCGAGGCCTTCGAGACGAATAGAAATAGTTATGCTTATTCAGCAGTGAAAAACTCCGGAGATTGCTGAGGGCAATGCCAGAGGTGGAGTAAATGATACTGTGGCGGAGATAATGAGTCTGGGAGTGAAAATGAAGATAGAAATGAAAATCGAGCCGGAGGAAAATGTGCATAGACAGGAGAAAAATGTTTTGTAGGTTTTGGACTTTGAATTGTTTTTTGGTGTATGTGTGCGCTGAGTGCACTAGGGATTGAAACTAAGAAAAAGAGTGAAAGCGGAGTAAAATGAGTAAAAGCGGAGTAAAGTCTAAGTGGTGTCTGGATTGGGCTTATCAGGATATTTTGAATGGAACTCCTGAATAAGTTCAAAAGCATGCTCTAGCTCCGTTGCAGCTAGCCAAGTTAACTCTTCGTCCGTGCCCTCGTATCCAGACCAGCGGACTAGATACCGGAGTTTGCATTTGCAACGACGATCTAACTTGGAGTCACAGATTTCGCTGACTTCGTACTCGATGTCGCCATCAAGTTCCACCGGAGGAGGCGGAGGTATTTCACGTTCAGGGAAAGGATTTTCTGTGGCTGGCTCGAGCATAGAGACGTGGAAGACTGGATGAACTGAGCGAAAGTTGGTGGGGAGGCGTAAGGTGCGGGAGTGGGATCCAGTCTCGGCAATAATCTCGTATGGACCATAATACTTTTCAGCAAACTTTTTTGCTGGACGAGTAGATTTAAAGAACTTAGCGCGGACAAAAGCCTTTGTTCCAACCTTGAACTCCGGAGCTGGCAACCGACGGTTGTCTGCTCCGACTTGATAATGCTTTTGAGCAAGTGCTATTTCGATCTTGAGGAGTTCGTGAAGTTCTTGGAGGTCAACGGCAAATTCCCGTGCTTTAGCTGCAGTAACATCTCGTTCCGGATGAACTGTTATTGCTGGGTGATAACCCTTGTTGGCGAAGAAAGGGGTTGTATTAGTGGTCGAGCTCGGAGTATTATTATACGCGAACTCAGCGAGAGGGAGTAGAACAGCCCAGTTGTCCTGCTGGTAGTTGCAGTAAATGCGGACATATTGCTCCAGAACTTGGTTGATACGTTCTGTTTGTCCATCACCCTCTGGGTGGTACCCGGAGGTAAAGTGCAAGGTCATGTCGAGGACTTTGCCCAATGAACGGAAGAAATGAGAGATGAACTCCGAGCCTCTGTCGGAGGTAACATGCTCTGGAACACCATGTTTAGAAAATACGTGCAAGACGAAGAGCTGAGCGAGTTGGGCGGAGGTAATGGTGTTATAACAGGGGATGAATATTGCCTGCTTGCTGAAACGATCTACGACGACCAGAACGGAGTTATACTCTTCTGAACCGGACTTAGGAAGTGTTTCGATGAAATCCATTGATATAGAACTCCATGGACGTCCCGGAATTGGGAGTTGCTTCAAAGTGCCATAGGGTCGATGCCTTTGGGGTTTAGATCGCATGCAAGTGGTACAGGACTTACAGTAGTCCTTGATATAAGTGCGGAGGCCGGGCCAAGTGTATTCACGCCTGATGATGGACAAGGTCTTGTTTTGACCGGGGTGTCCAGCGAGGATGTGATCATGCTTGTACTGGAGAACGCGGAGGCGAAGGAATTGTCATTGGGAACATAGATACGTTCATCGAGACGGAGTAATTTGTCCGTTCCGACTGACCAACGACCAGTGGGATCTCGGAGATGGATGGCAGCAACAGTGTCAGTAGGTTGAGCGATCAGGATATCATGATGAAGCTGCTCAACGTCCATAACTATGCTAGCTCCGAGAATCGGTAGGAAGAGAATAGTAGCTCGCAACGAGGTAGTGAGTTGTTCTTGAGTGAAAACTGGCCTAAAGTTATGCGGATTGACTGTGGCATAGTCGTTATCCCCTCTTTAGGATAGACGTCCCAGCGTCTAGTTAATGCATCTGGTTTAGCTCCGAGCTTCCCCGGACGAAAACGTATAACTAGATTGAATTGAGAAAGATACTCCGACCAACGGGCTTGACGACGAGTAAGGATCTTGGTGGTGGAGAAGTATTCAAGGTTCTTGTGATCAGTGACCACGTCGATTGGAATACCAGAACCCTCCAAGTAATGTCGCCATACTTTGAAAGCTTCAAAGATCGCTAGGAGTTCTTTGTCATGGGTGTCATAGTTCAACTCCGGAGCAGTAAAGGTCCTGGAGTGGAATGCTATAGGGTGGATATCGCCATCGTCAGCGATAATAGAGAGAATAGCTCCGAGTGCATAGTCTGAAGCATCAGTCTCTACTATAATCTGCGCATCTGGCACCCAGTGTGTAAGCACTGGAGCAGTACTGAAAGCATCTTTCAGATGATTGAACGCCGCACGGCATGCCGGAGTAAAGTCCCACTTCAAACCCTTCCGGGTAAGACGTGTTAATGAAACAACGATGTCCGAGTAATCTCGGATGAAACGTCGGTAGAAATTGGCGAAGCCAAGGAAAGATTGAACATCTTTCACTTTTCTAGGCTCAGGCCAATCCTGAATTGTTTGGACTTTGTCCTTAGACATTGTGAGGCCGGACGGAGAAAGAACGAAACCAAGGTACTCAACAGACTCTGTGTGGAATTCACACTTATCTGCCCGGGCATAAAGACCATGCTTTCGTAATCGGCGTAGGACTTCCTTAACGTGTCGACGGTGTTCCTCCATGTTATTGGAGTAGATAAGAATATCGTCGAGGTAAACTATTACGCACACGTCAAGTAAATCCTTGAAGATGTCGTTCATAAAACGTTGAAAGGCTGCAGGTGCATTGGTAAGTCCAAATGGCATTACTAGCCATTCAAACGAGCCATAGCGAGTGCGAAAGGCAGTCTTCCATTCATCTCCGTCAGTGATACGGACAAGATGGTAAGCGTGGCGGAGGTCGATTTTAGAATAAATTCGAGCCTTGCGAGGACTATCAAGGAGGTCGGCAATGAGAGGGAGAGGGTACCTATCCTTCTTGGAAATGGCATTGAGTCCACGGAAATCGACACAAAGCCGAAGTGAACCATCCTTCTTCCGGACAAAAAGCACTGGTGCTCCGTGTGGAGAACGTGAAGGACGTATGAAGCCAATACGGAGATGTTCGTCAATGAACTCCCGTAAAGATCCAAGCTCAGATTGGGAAAGGGAATAGATCGTACCAACCGGAGGAGAAGAGCCTTCATCCAGATTGATTTTAAGATCGTAAGGACGGTGTGGAGCAAGTGTATCTGCCTGGTTTTTGCTGAAGACGTCAGCAAACTCGTGGTAGTCCGAGGGAACATTAGAAAGGTCAATGGTCTCTGTGGCCATAGCGGCAGCAGCAGACGCAGAGACTACAGCACCGAGATGTATCCTGAAGGTTTGAGACCCTTCAAGTTTGCTAGCTCTAAGAAATGCAGCAGCATTAATCATAGAGATGCTCGGAGGAGGACAAGAGTCTGGCGGAGGAGATGAGGTCTCATCTGGTGAAGCAGGTGGCAATGAAGGAGTATCCTTCGGAGCAGGGGTCGACGAAAGCGGAGATGATTCCTCTGTAACAGTGGTTTGGAAGCGAAGTATGCGTCTCTGTACCCAGTCAATCAACGGATTGTATTGGGAGAGCCAGTTAAATCCTAGAACCACGGAACAAGAAGAATCAAGCGGAGTCACATAAAGTGCAAGGGAGATGCATTCACCAGATGGAAACGTTACAGGCAAAGTAGTACTTTCTGTAAGAGTAGAGTTTGTGGTGCCGTCAAACAGTCGTAATGCTATCGGGGTTATAGGAGTTGTAGGTAGGTGATTTCTCCGGACGAAGAATGAGTCAATGAAACAGTGAGTAGAGCCGGAGTCAATAAGGGCAGCATAGGTAAGTAAAATGTTCGGTGTTATAGGAGATGGAGAGGAGAGCGGTATATGTACAGCCTGAGGGTCAGAAAGAGCGGACGCGTTAAGTCTTACCTCCATGAGAGCACAAGGGAGAGGAACGCGGCCCTCGACTTGTGCGGAGTTACAAGGACCGCGCTCTATTTTTTTGAACTCCCTGTAGTGGGGCTCACCGGGGCAGACGCCTCGGAGGAAATAGCAGCAGCGCGTGCTCTTGCAGCCGTGGATGTAGCCTTGCGGCAATCCTTAGCCATGTGTCCAGCTTTAGCACAAAACAAGCAGAGCTTGTTGTCCAAACGACGTTTGCGCTCCTCCGGAGTTAACTTACCATCAGGTCCTAATTTACCTGTTAAGTCCGGGCCTTGAGAGGCAGGACGGCGTGGTTGGGCTGTAGACCCGGAGGAAGTGCTGGGAGTGGGTACTGATGCGGCGTTAGAGGTGGAGGCAGCAGGCTCTGCAGGAGTGTTTCCCGGTTCCTATTGTTGGAAGCCGGAGGAAGAGTCTTGGAAGGTGCAGCAGCACCCTTGTGACGCCTCTCCTCAATGGCACGCTCAGTACTGCGCTCCCAATGGCGCTGATCGAAACCCTGGGCCAAAGCCTTCATAGGCTGAAGGGATTCAGGACGAGGAATCTCCCTGCCGGAGATTTTGTCCTTAATGCGCGGACATAGGCCATAGTAGTATTGTGAGGTGAGGGATGGGTCGTCCCAGTTCAACAAGGTAGCATACTTGTTGAAATCGATTTCGTACGAAGTGATGCGATGGTTGTTTTCCATCTTCAGTGCACGAATCTCCAGCTCAGCCTCTGCTCGGGGTTAGTTTGTCCGAAGTGAGTCCGGAGCAAACTAACGAAAAAGAGCCAATCGTCCATCCAGCGCTCATAAACATCCTCATCCAGATGTGAACTGAACAAAGCCCCTGCAGATCCCCGGAGAAAAGTTAACGTATAGTCAACTTTCGCCTGGTCACTGTTGTAAAGGTGGGGTTGTTCCGGAAATTTAGGCGGCACTGAGTTAGGAATGCATCCAGCTTATCGGTGCTAGAGCCATCGAAGATGTCAGGCGCTTTGACTTTCTTGTCATGTGGTGCAGGAGTAGGAGGTGGCTGATCCATAATGCGCTCGACTATAGTAGTCAGAGCACCAACCACATCTTCTCCATCATAATGACGTCGACGAGGGCGGTAGGAGGATGAGCGAGAGGAGCGAGAGGAGCCATGTGATGAAGGACCAGAGCCTCCAGGTCTGCCAGGCCCACCAGGAGGAGTTCCTCCATGGCCTGCAGAATCTCCGTGATCAGAGGGAGGAACTTCATCCTCAACGTCACCAAACTGGGAATTACCATCAGAGGGCTCATGGTTAGAGCCGTCCTCAGATGATTCATAACCATTGCCCCCATTGCCATTATCTCCGGGTGGAGGTGGTGGTGGAGCACTCCCAGCACCTGAAGGTATAGGTGCTTTAGGGGGTGCTAGACTCGGAGTTGGAGCTCGCGGGTCGGAGTCAATGGTAGCATGTGGAATGAGTGTTGGGTCAAATGGAAAAACAAGTGGCATGGGTCGGGCATTGCTGACATACTCGAATGCTGGTTGCAGCACCCGTTGAGCACGTCCGGCCGAGACAGGAATTCTCGAGACCAATGCACTGGCCGACTCTGGAACAGGAGAACGAGAAACAGAAAGAGGTCGCGGGATGGTAGTCGTATGTCGAGCAGCAGATTGCTGAGAAGCCAAACGATTACTGCGTCGGGCTTGCAGCGGGATTGTTTGCTGCTGGTGACTGCGTTGATGAGCAGTCTCGGTACGAGTAGCCATCGGAGAAAAGACAAAAAATGCGGAGAAGATCCAAGGGAGTGAGTTTCAAATACTGTCACGTCCCGTTCTATTCCACTAGGGACAAGAACCTCGGAGTAGATAGTCTAATAGCGGAGTAACTTGTACAACGTTAGTAGGGTGTGTGGAGATAATGAACAAGTACGGGAGTAGTGGAACGTTGGCTTCAACTTGTATGTTGCGCCCTTGGACTTCCAGTTCCGTATTTAGAACAAAGCGGAGTAAGTGACAAAATAGCGGAGTTGGCTCAAGGCCCAAGTGGGAGAAGGGTGTAAACGTAGTTGATTTGAAACTGAAGTCTATCTACATTACAGGAGTAGTTTATATAGTAAACTACTTTGTCCGAATGCGTACGGAGTAATGCCCATGGGTATGTGGCATCCTAGGGTTAAGTAAACTCCATGAAATGTAGAACATGGTAAACTAGTAGTACGCCTCTAGATTATAGTCATAGGAGAAATGGCCGCGGCCGGAGAACGAGGTAGTAATATTAAAGGGAAGGAACAAGTAAACAGATACAAGTAAACATTAGTAAGGAAGAGTTCGATATATAACAAGTATACATAGTCCGGAGGAAACGTACTAAAAGCGGAGTAAAACCGGAGTTGACTCCAATGGTACAGGGATTGTCACGGATATGACAATCAGCGCATCATCAAGCTCCTGTACATCATTCCTTGTCACGCTGTAGCAGCACCATTGAATTAGTTGCTTGGTCCCCAGAGCAACAAGCACTATTTGAACGACGCCTAATAAATTTGACTGCATCTGCTGGGTTTCCTCTGACATGGGTGGAGAATCCAGAGTTCCGTGGATTTTGTGAGGACTTTATTCCTCATGCAACAGTCCCTTCTCACAAAGTTCTTGGCCAGAGATTGTTACCAGCAGCATTAGAAGATGTTCGTGCTAAGGGTCGAGATCTGTTGAACAAACAATATGTTACTCTACAAGGTGATGGATGGACTGGTGAAAACAATCACCACTTTCAGGCATTTATTGTGACAACAGGTCGACATGTAAGTAATTAATTTATCTATCAAATTCGCATTTTTTGAAATAACATGTTTCAAATGCTTAGTTAGTTACTGTAGCCGTATATGACACAACAACAGAAAAGAAAACAGCTGATAATTTACTGGAGCTAATTCTCAAAACAATTGACTCAGTCAAAGAGAATTGGAATGCAACAGTGATAGCTGTGACCACTGATTCATCTGGTGATGGCAGGAAAGCCCACAAAAATTTGGGAATTTTGCGCCCTGATCTTGTTACTCCTCCATGCTATACTCATCAGGTAAATAATAGTATTTATTCCTTATAATTTTACTTTCTGATCTCTATTTAGATCAACTTAATTGTTGGGGATTACCTTAAATCTGATAGTGGATTTCTCTCGTATGCAAGCTGTGCGAATGAAGTTATTACATGGCTACGGAGTAAGACTGCGCTTCTTGGTCTAATAAGGAGGTCCTTATTCGGCGTGGGAAACAACCACTATCTGTAATTAGACCGGTTCCGACAAGATGGACTGCATACTATCTTGCCTATCGGTGGCTTCTGGACTTGTGCACCACTATTGAACAAGTTATTCTTGAGGATACAGAAAAGGATCCAAGAGAACGTCATGTTATTTCTGGGGATACAGCTGCAAAGAATAAGGCTGAACTTATGGTATCTTATCTCAGAAATCCGCTTTTTGGACTGCAATTGCACGGTACTATTTGTTTTATTTAATTGAAACTCTTTATTTCTAATTCATTGCTATACAGTGTCAAGAATCATTTATCTCCACTTGCAATAGCTGCAAATGCGACACAGCATACACATTGCCGGCTAGATAATGTTCTTATGACATTTGGAAGCTTGGCCATGTACTTCACAAAATTGACAGATGCCGAAGACATGCCTGTTAGGAATGCAGTTCTTGCGAGTCTAGAAAAGCGCTGGAATCCTGCTGACCAAGATGTCATTATCGCCTCTGTGATTCTTAACCCATTCTTAAAATTAGAACCTTTCAATGCTAATCTCGGCATGTTTACTGTTGCACAAATAGGTGGGCTAATGGTCCGCTTATGGCAACGATTTTTTTTATCTGCACCACCCCCTTCTCTCTATCGTGAAGTACGTGAATATTTAACATGCTCTGGAAGTTATCGAGTACATGCAACTGTGAGTCAAAGTTTCAAAAATGATGCAGAACTACAGGTATGTTTTTAGTACAGGTCTTTATATTTATGCTTAATTTTTATTGTATACATATAGAATGAATCTCCAAATCCTCTGGATTACTATGATGACATGAAATCAGCTGATCCAAAGGCCGTAGTTCCCCCACTTATCCAACTTGCTCAAAGAATTCTCACAATTTGTCCCAACTCCGCATCATGTGAAAGATTATTCAGCACATTTGGCCTTATTTTAACAAAGCTTCATACACGCCTTGGAACACAAAAGTTGACAGATCTTGCAGAGCTAAAGATGCATTTGCGAGATATCCATCTTAGGGATGCTGAAATGAAGAAGAATATGTGGAAAAGGGTTTTTGGAATAGAAAAAGAGAAAAAGAAACAGGTTGGACAAATTTCAGCACCCATTCCTTCACATTTCGATCCAGCACCTTCTAATCTCCTTCATTCCTTTCCTTTATTTCCCATCAATGAAGAGAATCATCACACCCACTCTCTTTGTGCTATAACCAGACAATTAACAAGCTTGGACTCGTCAGAAGATGATCATCATCTGACCCCCCCCACAGCTTGTGCAAACAGTATTAGTGTAACACTTTTAGAACTTTTCAACTTCAATACTACTCATTGGGTAAGGATGCAACAACGGAGCGCAGTTGGAAATCTAGAGGCAGAGTTGGAGTTTTATGATTTGCTTGATATGGATGCAGATGGGGAGCCAGATCTTGATCTCGATATTGATGATACAGTTGAGTATCTTATGATGTGTTGAAGTATATACAATGAAGTACTATTTACTGTTCATTACTATGGTAGATAGAGTAACTAAATGTATAATTGTTGCATCTGAATCGACGAAGTGATAAGCAAAGTGTAACATCGACGCGCATCAAACACGCATCAAACACGCATCAAAATGATCAGAACACCTTCGGAGTTTAAAACTATTGTTGACGCTGCCGAAAGAAAACCGAAAAGCCTTGCGGTTGATCAAACCGGCTTTTCGACCAAACCATCGACCTTACTCGGATGGTCGACGGTTGGCACATCACTGTGTAGTATGCCTTTATCCGAAATATGAGTCAAGTTGCTAAAAAAAAATTCCGTGAGAGTGAGGGAAAGAGGCTGATGTCGAGTTTAGTCGAGTGGCCGTCGGATTCAAGTCTGAGTCAGAGGAGATTGTAGTCCTCTGTTACTATCCGATTGGATCTCTCAGGGACATGTGTATTCTCACGGCTAATTTCGCTGTCTGCACGCACGCCTACCTAGGTGTTTATTCATCGTCTCGTGAGCGGGCCTGACGAAAAGGAAAAGATAAGTTCGGATCTCGAACCAGAACCGTGAAGGTAACGGAGAGATAAACGGCTGTACCGTCGCTTGCTCGGTCTGGCGGCAGACAAGTATCATCTATTGTACAGCAGCTTCGTGTATAGCAAACATGTGGCAATGTATCAAAAATGCGAAATAGTGGAACCCTGAGTTTACCACAACCACCTACACTTTATTTTCTTGACAACATGTATTTGTAGGTCATATAAATATATTCTGTACTCTAATTAGTATAGCCAATAAGAATAGCCAACTATGTTTTACAACAGATGTGAGTACAATCTGAGTACTATATTTTCCTTCATGTTCACCCACTGGGTGGTGAACATGAAGGAAAATATAGTACTCAGATTGTACTCACATCTGTTGTAAGCTTAGCCATAGTTGGCTATTCTTATTGGCTAAACTTTTAATTAGAGCACAGGAGTATATTTATATGACCTACAGAATACATGTTGTCAAAGAAAATAAAGTGTAGGTGTGGTGTGAGTGCGCTCAGGGTTCCTGTTTCGCGTTTACGCGATACATTGCCACATGTTTACTTACACGAAGCTGCTGCCAAACACCATACAATAGATGATACTTGTCTGCCGCCAGACCGAGCAAGCGACGGTACAGCCGTTTATCTCTCCGTTACCTTCACGGTTCTGGTTCGGATCCGAACTTATCTTTTCCTTTTCGTCAGGCCCGCTCACGAGACGATGAATAAACACCTAGGTAGGCGTGCGTGCAGACAGCGAAATTAGCCGTGAGAATACACATGTCCCTGAGAGATCCAATCGGATAGTAACAGAGGACTACAATCTCCTCTGACTCAGACTTGAATCCGACGGCCACTCGACTAAACTCGACATCAGCCTCTTTCCTCACTCTCACGGAATTTTTTTTTAGCAACTTGACTCATATTTCGGATAAAGGCATACTACATAATAGTTTGAAGAGCGCTTTTGTTGCGGTGGAACATCAACGGAATACACTAGAAATTGATAAATCTCAGACATGTCTCCCTCACTATCACCTTCACCTCCATCCACTGTGCTTCCTTCGGACACAGAAATTACACCATTGCTTGGTGATGCCACCGAGTCAGATGTACATGCACGACATGAAGCAGTTTATCGACGCTTTTCGCCTGCACAGAAAAGGGTGCTGGTTACCTTGGTGTCAGTGAGCGGTTTATTGCCATGTATGTTTGAAAGCCGCTTGTTTTTATTCCGACTTATGCAAATTAACTTCCTCGTACAGTATTCATATCGGGAACATTTATCCCTTCAATACCACAAATAGCGAAGGATTTGAACTCTACTGGACCTGTAGTCAGGTGCGTCAGACTAGTACTACATGCACAGTGTAGAACTAAGCTTTCATTGAATGTAGTCTTGCTGTAAGCCTCTCGGTGCTGGCCGTATCACTAGGCGCTCTCACAGGCTCTTCATATGCAACATTTTGTAAGTCATGCAACGTTAAATACAAAACATTGTCAACTTACAATACCTATTACGTACAGATGGACGTAGACCAGTGTACCTCGTAACACTACCATTTCTTATAGTTGGTTCCGTCGGCGTCGCGATGTCAAGGAACATCTCTCAGCTTCTGATATGTCGTTTCATACAAGCTCTGGGTGCTTCCCCAGGAATATCTATCGGTGCTGCCGTTATTGGTGATATTTACAAACTCGAGGAACGAGGGCTGGCGATGGGAATATATTTCGCAGTGTGTCAACTCTAATTTTCATATCGCTGCATGTTCATTGGATATTCCTTAGGGTATTTTCCTTGGACCAGCTCTTGCACCTCTTGCTGGAGGTATTGCTCATTACCAGTTTCTCTGCAACATATGCAGTAGGCTAATTATATCTATTAGGTGCCGCCGCTCATTACGCTTCATGGCGGATTATGCAGTATTCTCTCGGTGTCTGCGGTTTGGTTTCATTCATCTTTATGCTCTTGTTTCTCCCTGAGACAAGCCATCCTGGCAGTAGGGAAGTAGATAAGCTAGTCACTACAGGAAAGCACATACCACGATGGCGCCCTGTCCTTTTGAATCCTTTACGACCATTGTGGCTACTGAGGAGTCCGAATCTGCTTCTCGTGGTTAGTCTTGTCTGTATAATGGTTCGACATCCATGTGCGACTTACTTTTTGCCATCTTATAGGCAATTTCGGGGTATTTTGTATTGTTAACGGACTACGGTGTGCATAGTATTTTATCAACGCATTGCATGAGATCTAACTGATTACTATACAGTGCTTCTTATGCCTCTCGCATATACGATCGTAAGCGCTAGACTGTTTTTTTCGAGGGAAACATTCAATTCGGTACTAGGGAAAAAATTATGGCATTGAAAACGAAGCCCTCGTCGGAGCTTGCTTTTTACCTGCAGGCTTCGGAAATATGAGTCAGTTCAGTTTATTCCACCGTCTAACCTCCAGCTATTTACAATGACATATTCTTGTGTAGTTGGAGCGCCTTTAGCGGGCCGTCTATCTGACGGAATCGTTGTCAGGTGGCGAGAGAAACGCGGGGAATATGGTATCCGGAGGACCGACTGAGAGCCACACTATTTGCTGCTCTGATCCTCGTTCCTGCACCTATTTTGGCTTCTGGCTTTTTAACTCAGTATGTACATACGAAGGTCGGGTTAGCGCTGAATTTGCTTTGCTTATTCTTAAACGGAATCGGGGTGTGTACATCATATTAATCACGGTATATTGCAAGGACTAAGTCACATTCATATAGGTGGACATGGTTCTAAGTGCTTCAGCGGCTTACAATGTTGATTTGATGCATTCTCGAAGTGCTGAAGCAGTAGCAGCTAATACGTAAGTGTCTTCCCTGTTCTGTTGTGTTGTGATGTAAAAGATTTTATAGTGGTTTCCGCTGGATGGTTCTTGCATTTTCATTAGTGCCAGTTCTTCCTATGATTAATACTTATGGTGTTGCTGTGACAAATACAATAGCAGCTTTTCTTGCATGGGCTGGATTCGGGTATGTTAAAACTTGGTATATTTAAATTTTTCTTATCCCTATTAAACTTCATGCTAGGATGCTTTGGGCGACTATACAATATGGCTCTCAAAATGAGAGCTGTGGTTGACGTTGGGTTTTCTACGGCTGGTAATAACTGAACCCACATTGTCAGCCAGCATCTATAATTGACTTAAGAAACTACATGAATAAACTGAAGCTATTTCTCTAACGACGCCAGCTTTTTTATCCCGTTAATTTGATAGATGGCTTCTAGCCCCAGCAAGTACATAGATGAGAAATTTGATGCCTACTACTTCAGACGTACTCAGTTCATATTATCACATCAAAATAGAAAATTATTTTATCAAAAATCTGGTTTGATGGTACTGGAAGTGAATCTCGACATCCGTGCAGCCGATTTAGATCACCACGCTGAACATACTTGATTACAAAATTATTGTTGTCTATTTATGAACTTTTTATGACTCATGTCTTGACCCTTTCAGAAGCTTGACCGATGGATCCGCTATATGATGACCTGAATAACGGTTTCTTCGTTCAGAGCGAAGTTGGATGACTCCATCACCCCCACTGTTATCACCCCGGGACGAGCTGCCACCAGACACAGAAAGCACACCTTTACTTAATGATAGTACTACACCAGTGCCTGCTGCATTGAATCATGAAGAAGTGTATCAACGATTTTCGCCTGCCCAGAAACGGATGTTGGTTGCGTTAGTGTCTGCGAGCGGGGTATTGCCTTGTTCGTGTTCAGCTACTTAATTTTAAGCACAGTAATTGCTACTGTACTAACTTTGTGAAGTGTTCGTGTCAGGAACATTTGTCCCTTCCATACCTCAGATAGCAAAGGATCTTAACTCTACGGGACCTATAGTCAGGTACGACAGCTGTATATTGTGTGTTGCGACTTTATCTTGTTTAACTTTATTTTTTATCTTTCAGTCTTGCTGTAAGCGTGTCCATCTTTGCTGCATCGCTCGGCGGGTTAACCGGGTCTTCTTATTCGACATTTTGTCAGTAACCCAGTAAGACCTGAGTAACTTCTATCACTCACCTACAGTCTTTAGATGGTCGTAGACCAGTTTATCTCGTTACCGTGCCTCTTCTTATTTGTGGTTCTGTTGGCGTCGCTCTGTCAATGAATATCCAGCAGCTTATGATATTTCGCTTCATTCAAGCTCTAGGTGCTTCTCCAGGAATGTCTGTCGGTGCTGGAGTACTCGGAGATATCTATAAACTTGAGGAACGAGGAGGAGCAATGGGAGTATTTTTCGCTGTATGCTGACACTACTGGCACTTCTATCGCTTTCTATTAACGCAACACTTCTCAGGCTATTCTTGTGGGAGCGACTCTTGCACCTCTTGCTGGAGGTTCGTATCATTATCAATATTCATGTGCCAAATGATGCAATGTGGTCCAACTAGGTGCTGCTGCTCATTACGCATCATGGCGCATTTTACAGTTTTCTCTGGGTGTTTTTGGCCTCATTTCGTTCATATTCACACTCCTCTTTCTTCCAGAGACGAGTCATCCTGGTAGCAGAGGAATAGACAAGCAAGCTGCCTCAGGAAAGCCCCTACCTCGATGGCGCCCCGTAATTCTCAACCCCTTAGTCCGTTGTGGATGCTACGGAGCCCAAATTTGTTTTTTGTGGTAAGTTTTATCGTGAGCCTGGACTATATAGTATACTGAGCTATATGTTATATTCTTAGTCATTTTCGGGATATTTGGTACTGCTAACAAATTACGGTAGGATTGATATTACACCAACGTTTCAATGGGGCTTCATAATTCCCTTTATAGTGCTTCTGATACCTATTGCCTATACCATCGTGAGTTCTAGTCTTTCCCGTGCCGGTAAATATTTAACATTTTGTCTTAGGGGGTACGATATGGTATTGCCAACGAGGCCATCATCGGCGCTTGCTTTTTACCTTCAGGTGTCGGACACTTGAGTCTGTCTGATTCGTTACTACTAAGTAGTGCCCGAATACTGACCCGCCACACATATGATCTGCAGTTGGAGCACCTTTGGCAGGTCGCATGTCTGACAAGATTGTTGCCAGATCGCGAGCGAAACGTGGAGGTGTTTGGTATCCGGAAGACCGACTAAAAGCGACACTTTCTGGCGCTCTGTTATTCGTCCCGGTCTCAGTTTTGGTTTCTGGATTGTTAACGGAATATATGAATAGCAAAGTTGGACTTGCTCTAAATTTATTTTGCTTATTCCTTAATGGAATGGGGGTGCGTGATACATTTGTTACGTTATGGACAACAGTTGAATTGACCTAATTCGCAAGGTGGACATTGTCCTTAGCCCTTCATCTGCGTACTTCGTTGACTTAATGCATTCTCGAAGTGCCGAGGCAATGGCTGCGAACAAGTCGGTTTATCGTTGCTTCTTCGCGTCCAATCTGAATATCGAACTATTTTCAGCGGTTTCCGCGCGATGATCCAATCACTGACAATAACGGCCATCCTCCCAATGATTAATACCTATGGTGTCATCGTGAGCAATACAATAGCAGCGATTCTAGGATGGGTCGCACTTGGGTGTGTTTAGTTTTTTTTATTAGTCAATATACATATTCTAACCGCAATGAACCATGAAAGGATGATCTGGATTACCATACGCTATGGTTCCCAGCTGAGAGCTGTAGTTGATGTTGGCTTTTCCACAGCTGATAGCAATTAGGCATGTCTTGTGGCCAACATAAATGTACTAAGCATGTGACAATAGCCATGACAATGTGTGGGGTAAGTACCGTGTACTAATGCGGTCACGATTAATGGAAATAATCAAGATGGATAATCGCTATGTGGCGAATCAATGGCGTAATAAGTGTCGGTCGGGGTCTTCCTTTGCAGAAGACCATTACAATGGTTTTCATGTTGAGTTCAACAAGCTATGAGTAACATTAGAGACTTCAGCCTGACAATAGTACTTCAGAGTGAACCTACGTATCAACTACGCTAAGTATACTATGTCACGGGGACACCATAACTGCCATATAATGTTGGAAACTGACTAGATTAAATATTTAAAAATGTAAGCTTACGTCGAACTCTACATCAATCCACCGTCTGCTCCCACTTCTAGTTCCGATACTCGACAATTCTGTTTATTTCGGTCTGCTACCCGAATACTGCGAATACGAAGCATACATGTTTTGGCAAAGGAAGCAAAAGGAGGTTAACTTTTGGAAATAAATTAATCAGTAAAACCTGATCTCGGTGCTTGATCATATGATGTCTTCGAGAACCTTGGTATCGAGGTGACTTGACGTTTAACGTTATTAACCTTAGCTGTTATGGAACATACATTGATTTTCTCCGCCAAAAAGGTAGATTCATCTTTTAATTAGATATCCTGCAAATATGAAGTAAGTTGGAATCAATGCCACAATAATACCATAATAATAAAAGGGTTCACAGCTTGTGTTCACTTGTTCAATCGATTATCGTGGTAATCATAAAGATAATGACGTATCCATATGATAATGAGTGATTTGATACACTACATATAGAACTTTAAATCATAGTTTTCAGTAGTAGCTCATAATGACGATAATTTCCATTTGAGGATTTTGTGGAGCAAGTTACACTGATCATCTTGCAAGTGTAGTCATCTGATTACAATTCTCACACTATTACTGAGTAATATCAATTCATATTTAAGTCGGTCGTAGACAGAAATGTTCCTCGCCACTTTAATACTTTCATTGTTGTAATTTCGATAGTGTCGTATTAATAAAACAATGCCGCGCATCTTTTATTTTGGCGTTTTATACAATCACATGGGTGCTTCTCCTTGGTAGGGTCTTGAATCAGCAGATTATGATAGACAAGTTATAACGAGAAATGTTTGAGGTAGCATATTATATAAGGTCCAATCAGATATAATAGTAACTCGAGATTCTAAATCAATGAACGTTTAGGGTTCCCATTTACGTGATTGTCTCAATTGACATTTAGCTTCATCATCGCTTATTCAGGTATTAATGATAATCTTCAGAATTATCATATGTTTATTTTCATGATGTTACCGACGTCTTTATAGTTTATGTTAATGCATCTAGATTGATACGCTTCTTTTCCTGGAAACTAAATACGACGACAGCAATATAATTCAAAAGAATTCAGATCTGAGTTGCTTTGTGTCTTGGCTTTATATCTGCTCATTTTTAAGTACATATTTGTTTATCTCTATCGTTCATGTAATAATGCTACCTTTTAGTATACTTTCTAGTACATTGCTACTTTATAGATTACAGTAAATGCGTCCTTGATAATCTGAATAGGTAGGTTGCTAATGTGCTTTCATAGCTCTCTTCTATTCCATTACATGCTACATATATAATTGATTCAGGTTGTTTGATGATATAATGTTAGTCATTATGTTATCATAGATAATTTCAGAGAAGCTTAATTTATCCTGATTGGAGTTGGAAATATTGGTAAAGCTCATACCTCGAGTCTAGTATGCACGCATTGAATTATATACTCTGAACTAAACAGCACAATTTTGCACCCCTTATCGGACGTCTATCTGACAAAATAATCACCAGAAATCGCAAAAAGCTCGGAAGATGGTATCCCGAGGGATAGGTTACGGCTTGCACTCATTGGATCGTTGACACTTGCGTTTCTATCGGTTGTTATATCCGGTCTAGTGACGACATATATCGAAGGGAGAATAGGCCTTGCTTTTGAACTTAGCTTTGCCTTGTTCATCAATGGATTCGGGGTACCAGTGACCCCTGAAATCTATATCGCTGCCAGAATTTACCTCTTCATTAGGTGACGATGTCTATGAGTCCAGCTGCTGCTTATAATGTTGATGTGATGGACTCGTCACGTGAGTGCAGATATGTTGCAGCTACATGGTATGTCTATCAATTTTGTACTGATAAGACATCGAAACTCATTGTAAACCCCTAGGCATTGCGCTCGTTCGTTGTATCTATCGCAATTTCTTGGATTATTCCGTCAGTGAATAAGTTTGGTGTTGCCATTACAAACATCGGCATTGGCATTATTGCATGGTTTGGAGCAGCGTACGTTTTACCTCAAACGACTATGGTAGGTGCTATTATCTTACTAATCTTCCCTCCTTCCAGAATGTACTATGTTCTATCTGGTATGGCGATGAATTGAGGGCATTGGTTGATGTAGGCTATGCTGAGGCTAGCTAGATGCATATTGCAGAGAATAATTTACCAACCGCCTCCCATCTTATGTCTGTCATGAGTGTGATATAACTTTCACGTCTAGCTAATGAGTCGAGTAATCATTAGCTTGTATTAGTATGCCTTTTCACGTATGATTGACTTTAAATGTCCATTTTTAATCAAGAGGCAGTAAAACTGCCGGCGGAATGAGAAAGGAAGGAAAGGGACTCAGAAAACTTTAATTGAGGAAAACGGTAAGTTGAAGATGAATGCAAGATGAATGCGTGTGAGGGGGCCGCCTTAGGCGTAGCATCATGTGACTCTGACATCAACAAAATGTCACCACCTTTCGTGTTATTACACAAGCCAAGTACTTTTAGTAACGTCCAACCGCGAGTCGCGGTCGAGTCCCCCCAAGTTTCAACCAGCTCTAACACTGTGTCTCCATGCCCTCTCTATCGGACAACGTATCAATATGCAATGAATGCGAATCCCATGGCACCTCGCCTTTCTCCTTCTGCACTACCCGCTTCCAGAGCACATTTGGTGAGCTACCTAGTAAGTATGTAGGACATGACTCTGCCGCTTTTTGTCATTTGGGCTCGCTTGGGAAGGAGCTACTGGATAAGTGATATCTATTCTGTTGAATCATTAGCGAGGAGAGTCGGCTTTCGAAACGACGACCGTTTTAAGCATAATCCTTTTTGTAGCAGTGGTCGACCGTCACGGCATCATTTCTTTCCTTTGTGCTTCTTTGCATTTACATCCAGGGATTACCCTTCGTCTACATTTACTCACAGCTCACTTCCTAATGCTCTATCATTCATCTCAATAGGTACTGACCGGCATCACTTTATCCTTCGTAAAATTTATCTAACTCATTCTGGCGTTCGAACCAACTGATTAACTTCCTTCAAGCCTCATCATCCGGAACAACACTGGGTCCCGTGGTTAGTTAGTGGTATTTTTAAAGTTAAGGAGAAGGGCTGGATTCTCACAGATATTATAGGCAATTATTTTTGCCGTCGTTACTTATTTGGCAAAATCGGATAGCATAATAAAGTTAGATATTGCAATTGGCAAAACAATTGTAAAACATAGGCAAAAACATTTGCAAAATGTTTTCCTATATATGGAAATTATTTCCGTTTATAGGTAATGGATTTTGCTTACATTTTGTCTACATCTTGCGATGGCATATATGTACCCAATATGTAACGTTATTGATGTCAAATTTACATGGATTTTGCCAGGACCCTTTTGAAAACCCCCATAGAGGTTGAAGGACGGACTCGAAAATCGATACGTGGACAGATTTTGGCGGAATATGGGCATCCATACGCGGATGTGGGATGATACCTCCAAAATTGGTGAGTTATACGCGGATTTCGTCCTCCGACCTTGTTAAGCGCTTTATAAGCGCCAAAATCGCGCCGCAGGCGCCTAAATAAAAGATCCTATGTATAAAGTAATGTATGAACTAAAAAAAATTAATACTTGTCTATCTACAAAGTAGTCGGAAGTTCCTTTGTTCTGCTACAAAAACTTTTGCATTTGGTTAATACATAAGCTATAACATCCCTTTCTCACTCCCTCACTTTTCAGACTTATAGCCAATGAAAACACAAATCCAACACACATCTTTCGTCTTTTCTTGTCTCTTTCTTTCATCTTTAAACTTTTACATTGTTTAGTACTGCCTACAGATTTCTTGTTTGAGCGGTGTCACAGTTCTCATTCTGGCTGTGAGTGCCTTCCACTACTGCTCCTGCTTATTCTTGTGATGCGAGCTCGAGTGATTGGAATTCGTACATGCAACAGTTGGATAAAAAATGTTACCCTGAGCTTATTTGCACAGAAATTTGCTGACTCTGTATCATTTCGGGCAAAAAATGTTGTACTCTCAAATTTGGTGATAACTATGGCACCAGCTAGGTACATTGACGACGCTTTACCGTTTCGCGGTCACCCACCCACTCACAACCTCAGTTACATATCTCATTTTTATGCCTATATATCTTATTTACTTTAGCTAGCCGCTGTTTTCTTCATTCTCTCTACTTCTTACTTCTTCTTTTCTTTTTCCTGTCTTCATTGTATCTCGTTTTTGCCCTTCATTTCTTACTTACTCTATCCTCTCTTGTGGCATCGTATGTCTGTGCGAATATAGCCATGTCTTTTGGCGTAGTGTATGGCGCTCATTATGGCTGTGAGCGCCTCACCACCGCTGCTCCTACCTTTTTTGGCTGCGATCTTAGTCGATTGGTGACAATGAACAGGGTCATCTTGTAATTTCTAAGCAACAAGGGGTGCTCTATGCGGCAGCACCTTCCGCCAACCTTCGGTGCCGGACTACTCAACTGTACGTGGACAGTGAATGGTACCTCCCGCACGCCATCCATACGCGGATTTTCCACCCTACCTATTGGCCGAAAATCGATCAAATATACGCGGACTGTCCTCCGACATGGGTCCAAAAGTCCCAAAATTTCCGCGGACCGGTATCATACCTCTATGGGCGCTTTCGGGGGTCCTATTTTGCCAACTGCAAAAAAGTTGCCTGCCAGCAGTGTCTGGCATATGGCATTTTTCTCTCAGTGCGTGACTCGCTCGATTTAAGTTTTAGGAAGTTGATTGCTGTGAGCTTGCATAGGTTTCATTACGTCGATGTGCAGCTGCTCTTCTACTCAACGATCAGCTTTATCGCAATTGCCACTAAAGCTGAATATGCCTCCCTCGCCATCACGTTCATCCACACCAAGTGTACTACCTATGGACACAGAAAGGACGCCCTTACTTAGCGATGGCTGGACTGTACATACACAACACGAAGCTCTTTATCAACGCTTTTTGCCTACTCAGAAAAGGGTATTGGTTGCTTTAGTGTCGGTGAGCGGCTTACTGCCATGTAAGTTTACATCTCGTTCTACTAACCAGCCTCACATATTCACGCTGATACCATGTAAAGTATTCATATCTGGATCGTTTATTCCTTCCATTCCTTAGATAGCAAAGGATTTGAATTCTACTGGATCAGTAATCAGGTGCCGCAGCTTTCTGTATGCTTGGTGTACTTATGTGGAATTAAGCCTTTAATTTCAGTCTTTCTGTAAGCCTTTCCGTTCTGGCTACCTCCACGGGTTCTCTAATGGCATCGTCGTATTCAACATTCTGTGAGTGAAGAATGAAGCCATATGCGGTACAAAAATTCATCATGTAATACCTATTACCTACAGATGGACGTAGACCGGTCTATCTTGTCGGCTTGCCCCTTCTTATGGGCGGATCGATTGGTGTTGCAAGGTCAACAACCATTCTTCAGCTATTGGTATATCGCTTCATACAAGCCCTTGGTGCTTCCCCAGGGATGTCTGTTGGCGCTAGTGTTATTGGAGATATTTATAAACTTGATGAACGAGGCCAGGCAATGGGAATACATTTTGCAGTACATCAACCAATGCTTAATCTTCCTATCATTACTTATCGAATTGATGTCTCTTAGGGAATTCTTCTCGGGTTGGCTCTTGCGCCTCTAGCTGGAGGTATTAATACTAGTGTATCTGCGCCAAATGCTGTAGGCTAATTATAACTACTTAGGTACTGCCGCGCATTATGCCTCATGGCGCATTATACAGTATTCTATCGGCCTTTTCGGTTTAGTTTCATTCATTTTTATGCACTTATTTCTCCTTGAGACCAGTCATCCTGGCACCACGGAAATAGAAAAGCTAATCTCCACAGGAAAGTTCATACCACATTGGCGACCTGTTTTACTAAACCCTTTTCGTCCATTACGGCTGCTGAGGAGCCCTAATCTCCTTCTTGTGGTAAGTATTGCTCTTTTGCTTTGAATGTGTAGAACCAATTTATTTAAATCCTTAGTCAATTTCAGGGTATTCAGTAGTGCTAACAGATCAAGGTGGGTACGACATTTTACCGACTCATGCATGTGGTCTCACTTTCTTGGCAGTGCTTCTTGTACCTCTCGCGTATACGATCGTAAGTACTGATACCCTCTCTCAAGAGGAGAGATATTCAATAGTAGTATTAGGGAAAAACGTATGGCATTTCAAATGAAGCTCTCCTCGGCGCTTGCTTTATACCTGCGGGCATTGGAAATATGAGTCGGTTGTAAGCCTGGCTACCACCAATCTCACCACATGACCGCATGTCAAATACTCGACACATGCGTGCCGAGCACTCTCTTGTTTACTACCCTTTCCTCCTCTCTTCTCATCTCATGACGCTATCTTATTCCAATACCTTTCCTCCCTCTTTCCAATACCTTTTCTCTTGTTCTCTCTCTCCTATCCAACCGTTCCCCTAGGCACTTATTTGATCACACCATTATCATCCCTTTTGTATATAAACAGTCCGCATTTCTTCCCCCTTCGTTGCCGTTTCCTTACTGCTGCAACGAAGGTACGTATATTCCTATTTATCGCATGTAACGGCCGTCTCCCTACTGCTGCAACGAAGATACTATTGTCCTGTCACGCGTCGTCATTCAGTGAGGCTGTTCCGACACAGCAGCCTTTCATCGGTTCAGTTTATTCCATCCATTTATCTTCATTTACTAACCAGTTAATCATTCTGTATAGTTGGAGCATCTTTAGCCGGTCGTTTGTCTGATAGAATCATTGTCAGATGTCGAGAACAGCGCAAGGGTATCTGGTATCCAGAAGATCGGCTGAGAGCCACGCTTTTTCCTGCTTTGATTCTCGTCCCAGTGTCCATTCTGGCTTCTGGTTTGTTAACTGAGTATATGCATACCAAGGTTGGGCTTGCACTAAATTTACTTTGCTTATTCCTAAATGGAATGGGGGTACTTATATTCTGCTAATTATTAGAGAACGAAAAGTACTAATACTCTTTTATGAAGGTGGACATGGTTCTAAGTGCATCGGCTGCGTACAATGTTGACTTGATGCATTCTCGAAGTGCTGAGGCTGTGGCAGCTTATAAGTCAGTTCCGCTCTTATTCATGCTATGTCAGATTTAAGTGAAATTGTTACAGTGGTTTTTGCACCTGGCTCCTCGCATTATCAATAATGCCGGTTCTTCCTATGATTAATGCATTTGGGGTCGCCATAACAAACGCGATAGCAGCAGTTGTTGCATGGACTGGATTTGGGTGTGTAAAACCTTGTATTTAAAACTTTATCCATTTTTCTCATTTCTGTTGAACTTCATAGAATGCTTTGGGCAACCGTACAATATGGCTCCCGACTGAGAGCGTTGGTTGATGTTGGGTTTTCTACATCTGATAATAATTGAACCCATGTAGCCAGAGTAATTGATTTGAATGCACTACACACTGGTCGGCTAGATATTATTGAAACTGGACATAATTTGGCGCTTCGTTCGATATTGCAGCCTCAGTTCTGATTTCTAGTTGGCTAACAGAAAGTATATGAATCATGTGCTTCTCAATTAATTTATATGCTTCATCCTAAATGGAATTATCATGGACAGCAAGATACCTCGACTACATAGCTCACTGACATACATGATGAATTCATCCTTTCAGAATCTACCATTAAGTACTTGTCCTGTAGTCATGCGTCGATGCGAGCCACATCGAAGCTAGCTACATGTAGATTGTGGGGAGTGAATACCCATGAATACACTACTCCAACTTCTCATCATTCATGTACATATGGTCTTTATAAGTACTTGCGTCTGTCACCGTCTGTCATGTTTGTACTAATTCGTTTTCGCTTCCGACGCATCCAAATTTGTTATTTGACTGGTCGACAGTATTTCCAGCTAGAGATAAAAGACCTTAAATCATCCAACTTCAAACTTGCTATCCACTACTAATATGATACTAAAAGGCATAGGTTGACGTTGTAAGCATAACTATAATATAAGTATACTTATGCACTTAATATATTTTTGGCTAAGTTTACACTTCTCATAAGTACTTGTTACTAATTACTGGTGCCGAATGATGTCCGATGTCAGACGAGTTAAAGTACTTACTTAGTCTTACTACATGTTTGATCCTTACATAAACTTAAGGCCTTAATTTTGAGGTGGCTCAATGCATAACCTTACAGAACTGCCAATGCTATGCCAGCACCATTTGGAGTTTATAAGTACTCTTATGTACTTATAAGAATATGATGCTTCATTCCAATTTCATATTATTCAACCCTCATGGCATCAGAGCGGTCCCATCTCTTATCAACATCAAGCACACAGATACTTGGTGATGATCCGTATGCTCGATTTTCTCCTAGACAAAAGAGCTTCATCTTAGCTCAGCTATCCTGGTGTGGCTTATTACCTTGTAAGTCATTGAGTCATGTAATTGATATAGTATGTATCAAAGTCATTACCAGTTTTTGTATCTGGGACTTTCGTTCCGTCCATCCCACAAATTGCGGAGGATATTGGTGCAGACCCTGCTACAATTGGGTAAGTTCATGACTTCAGCTTACACGGGTCCTTAAAACTACTAATACTGTACGTCTTCAGCATAGCAGTTGGCGTATCAATTGCTGCGACTTCTATCGGAGGATTCTGCGCAGCAAGCTATACTGGTATATGTAAGTCTTACACCACTTACACTCTTACATTTTACTCAATATGTAATATAAATCGTAAAGTCGGCCGCAGAAAGATATACCTCGCAACCTTACCCTTTGTCGTCATAGGCTCAGTAGGTGTCACATTAGCCAAAAACGCTTTTCAACTTTTGTTCTGGAGATTCGTCCAATCCCTAGCTTCTTGTCCCGGTCGGGTCTTGGGATCCGTTGTTATTGGCGATATTTATAAAGTTGAGGAACGAGGGCTGGCGTATGGCATATTTCTCGCGGTATGTACTACTACTACGACTCTAAGTTAATGGAGAAATATGTTTACTAATTATTATTGTCGCATATGTTTAAATAGGCATCCTTACTCGGATGTGCGGCTGCTCCTCCAGTTGACGGTTAGCAATTGCATTATGCATAACGCCAAAGATCAAGTAGCTAACAATATCTTAGGGATTATCGCATATTATTCCTCATGGAGAGTTACTCAATGTCTTATAGGTGCAATGGGGTTGATCACATTCATAATCATGACTCTCTTTCTACCAGAAACTGCAACAATGAAAAAGAATACCGAGTCGAAATATGTGATGTCAAGGCTTTTTCGGAGTCTTTGGCTCTTGCGTAGCCCGGTTTTATTTTTAAGTGTACGCAGTTATAATATTGTTGCACCATACTTTGACTTCAACTAATGTTAACTTTCAGGCATTTGCCAGCGCCACGGCGTGGCTCACAGACTACGGCGAGTCAAGCTCTTACAAACCAAACCTATTTTCTAACTTTTCCTTAGCTCTCCTTGTTCCATTTTCCTACACAATTGTATAATTAACAATATTTGTTACTCCAAAATACTTATTTACGTGCATCCACAGGCTGCCCGGTACAACATCACAGATGAGGCTCTCATTGGCGCCTGTTTCATACCGATTGGACTAGGAAACATCAGTAAGGACTTCGAAGTATTCGACCTAAACCATATACACTCCTTAACCCATGTGAATAGTTGGTGCTCCCATTGTCGGGTATATATCTGACAAAATAATCATGAGAAACCGCATAAAACGTGGAAGGTGGTATCCCGAAGATAGGCTAACACTTGCATTCATCGGCACGTTAATACCAGTTCCTCTATCAATTGTTATTTCTGGGTTAGTAACGACGTATGTCGAGGAGGATTGGCTTGGTTCTGAATCTACTTTGCTTGCTCATGAATGGAATTGGGGTAACTTGAACGCATTGCATCTGAATTACTTAATTTTACCATCTTTATAAGGTGGCGATGTCCGTAAGCCCTGCGGCGGCTTATAGTGTTGATGTAATGCACTCCCGAAGTGCAGATAGTGTTGCAGTTACTTGGTATGGTTATCAAACTATCAAACTTTTGCAACTCATTGTGGAGTTGTATTAGGGGACTACGCTCGGTGATTGTATCCATCGCAATTTCCTGGGTTATTCCGTCCGTGAATAGGTTTGGTGTCGCGATTACGAATATCAGTATTGGTATCATTGCATGGGTTGGTGCAGCGTATGTTCATTTCGACTAGTTTGCTGTCATCCATATTGATAGCATCCTTTCAGGATGTACTATATCCTCCTGCGGTACGGAGATGAATTAAGGTCATGGGTCGATGTGGGCTATAGTGAAGCTAGCTAGATGCAGATTGTGGCGAATGAGTACCTCAATGCCTCTCGTGATTCATACTTAACGCCTGTCATGTTTATGATACTTTTTCGCGTCCGCCTTATCGTGCACTTATTATTAGCTTGTATAACATCTTGCGCCTTGTCATGATTGCTTAACGTTTATCGATGGACTGTGTCACAACGTTGTGAATTACGTTCCTGAAGACCGGTCGACATCTTCAGTTAAAGGATACCCATGTCTTATAAACAATAAGCATGGTAAAAGCGTGCAACAATTCAGAAGGAATATTTCTAAAATCATTGTAGAACTCTTGCTGGGACATTCCAAAGCTTCCAAGTACGTTTTTCTATGCGCAATACTATCGGATAGCGACGGCACTTTCAACCCCAATAAGGAGCCTGATTTTCTCGATTGGTGTTTAAAATACTGTAGTGAGTTCGTCTGTCAGTCCGTACCCCACTACTCCGACACCAAACGTTTTCATCAGGAGCGCCGAGCGTCTGTCGCAGGTTACACGTCCTGAGGCCAGGTCGGACACACACTGCTCTTACAACAGATTTATGCAACGAAAACTGTGGTACCCCGAGGACCGCCTATATTTACTAGAATATTCAGGCTAGTACGCGCCCCATTGCCATCATTATCCATTTACTTCTCGGGGTTGGTAATGACGTATATCACTGCCTATATACACTCGGAGCGTAGTAGTTGGCGGCGTAGTGTTACAACAAAATCTGCGTCAATGATGCCTATCCTTTTCATTTACAATGTTTATCATTTCCATTCAGCACCAAATCTGTGAATAACACTCTGTGCGCAGCTGCGACAAGTAACGCTCACACTGTATGTTCTCGGAGCGCTGAGGCGATGACCTGCCAACTTGCCAGTCGTTAATGACCGTGCTTATCCAGACGGCGGCCGCATTAGACAAGAGGCTGACACGGACCTTGTCAGTGCATGCTTAGCAACACATTTGTCGCCCTTGTTTAAATTATGTAGAAATACAAGGAATTGTGGCGGCTGTATCGGTCAGTACTTGACTCTTGTGTATGTTTTAGTTCTCTAAGAGGAAATTATTATTCAACAGCTCACAGAAGTACTTACAGCGTATAAGTACATTGACAGTTATCATCTGCAGTTACTTACTATTTAAGTCAATGCACGGTTAAGTATGGGGACGAAGATGGGTATACGTCGGGTATTAATCTACCAAAAATAACCAGCTGTTACGAGTTAGCACTTAACATACATAGTTTTGGGCGGAACTAACTCGGTATCACCCCAAATTCCAATTCCAATTCTCCATATCAATCCACAAGGCACCGAGCCAGCACTATTTATACCGCCTTTTAATGCTAACTGACGCTCAAACTGCACCACGGGGCAAATAAAGCGGTAAAGAACGCTTCTTAAGAAACAAGTGTCCGTAATAGCATCCACCGAGTTAAACGTATACTCGCCATTTACAGTTCTAGGTACTTTACAAGCCTGGATGAAGAGAAGCAATCCGTGTACTTGTATCAATGATATCGATATGGACGTGTAGTGATTAACCTTGGAATAGAGCTGTTTCTGATTCCGAAATGCTCCCGACGGTGTAAACCTGCTGAGCATCATCATGTTACCGCGACTGCCCAAATTGAACATGAATTTCACCAGGTCATCCAAGCTTTCCCTGTTCCTGATAAGAAGTTCCAGTTCCGTTATCAAAAGATATCGAATCCGATTGGAGATGGTACCCAACGACGTATCTTCTCCATAATGACGCGCCATACCCTACAGCAACTCTAGATTTGTCCAGCACTTGCATTTTTACAAAGTTGGATTGAAGTGGAGGATAAGACATCTCTGGAGAGGAGCGCAATGACATCATAGTAGACCTTTCTATCCTAATGATCCCATGTCCATCTAATCGTGGCAAACCTCGCCTTTATCTAGGTCGGAAACGACAAATCGGCGTTTAGGCCTCAGGGCAGCCTAGAAACATGCACCCACAAAGTCCCACAGGTTATTGATCCATACAACCCGTTGTGGGTGCAGGTTTAAGCTTGTGGTGTATAAAGCTTTACCGGAATATGAGAAATACCATATCGAGTAATCCAGTAAAAGAAAAACAAGTCAAATACTAAATTTATAGCAGCGAGTGGAATTCCGTCGGAGTGCTTGAAGATAGAAGAGCTATTGTTTCCGTGAGATTGGTGGAGCCCGAGCACTGCCTTCGTTTCCGCAGGCAGTTAGAGTAAAGAAAGTTTGGACATGCCTATCTTGCATTGTGCCAGCAACGTTGTGCGCCTATATGTGAATGGTGATGGATAAAAGCGGGAGTATGCTATGTGCCAATAGAACTTGAAGAAAGTAAGCTATTCACATGTTGTCCGACTTATGGGGGCCACGCAGCACTGGTAGTGATAGTGACGTCGCGCTTCTTGATGCGTTGCGGTCGCGAGTTTGGATGGGAGTTGGATATATGCGGTTATGTTAGAGGAGGGGCAGTTGAAATGCTTTCATCTAGGTCAACAGCTGGCTGGCTGCAGTGTATGATATCCTCTTGATCTCGGGTGGGACGTATGCGCTCGAAGGTGCCTCGTTTGATGAGCAGAGGTGACATCGCGAGAAGCTGATTTCCTACAGGCTTTCATCTGAAGCTATTTGGCGAGTAATGTTCAACTTTCAACGAGTGTGATGCACGGACACGTATTTTCGTGATATCTATATCAGCGCTGGCACTAACATTCCACATCCGAATTCCATCTTCCGTAGGATATTTTACATTCCGCGATCCCCATAACCCTGAAACAAGGCTGCGACTCGGAGACCTGGTGAAGTGAGGTAAGAGTGACGATAGCATCGTTTTATGCTGTGGCTTTGTTTCATTAGGCGTGTGAGACCGAAGCTAGTGCTAGTATATTAGACAATTCATTAGTTACTTGCCACCGATACAAAAATACGTTTGGTTGCGGCGTAGGATGTAATAGAATCGAGCAGTTTATGCCGAAGAGAAGGAACGCTCCGCAGTAGATTTACGGATTAACGGATGGCTAAGCGGGTTTACGCTGCCCAAGGCCCATGGTATTGATAGGATGACTCCCACTTATTCACCGTGGTGGCATGGGGTGGAAAACCGGTGTCGGCCGCACTAGGTACGAAATAATAGCAGTAGATACTTAGCATATATTCATATATGCGCTAGGTCGGTGGCAGGATCAGCTTATGCACTGTGATATGGCAATGAACAGTTGGGTATATGCTGATGTATGCAGGATGTATGCTGATATATGCTTGATGTATACGGTCGTGATAGACTCGGCGGGTGCTGGCAGAAGTGGTCCGAGGTGAAAATGTTTTTCCTGCGTGTGCACGCCTCGAGGCTGTTCGGTGGGTGTCCGGAGTCATTATTTTGATGGGATTGCTTTGTCAGCACATGTGGCATGAGGCGTGGATACAGCTGTTGGGAATGCTTGCTGGCCTGGTCTTCAAAGTGCAGAGAGCTGGGCGGCTCTTTTGCTCAACTCTTCTTCACGATCTTCTACGTCCCCATCGTCACCCATCGCCCGCCTTTCGACAAGGCTTCCGTCCTTTTTCTGTTCTCATTTTCTCTTATTATGGATCTTATGGTATTTGGATGAACATCGTCGTACGTCGAAACCATTCTCTTTGTCTTGCTTTTTCTCCGTCGCCACAGCCCAACTCGAACAACAACCATCTAACGCTTATTATATTTCCTAGGCTCTGAATACTGCCATGGCGCACTCGCATAATAGTAGGGTCCTAATGGACCCTGTGCAAGTAAATTCTACCCTCTTGCACAACACCCCACAGCTCTTCCCTCAACATCTACTTAACCGCCCATCGCAGTCTTCATCGACGGTGTTTTCCCTGCCGTCGTTCGCCCTTTTGGATGCAAAATACGGCGAGAGCGACGATCCCCAGGCACCCGTCTCGCCCTCCTGCCCGCTCTCGCCACCCCCGACGAACTCTGATCCAAAGCACTCCATTCCCTACCGGCATTACCATTCCCATCGAGCATCGAACCGCTTGAGATGATGTGCTTCCCCACTCTTGGACGATTCTCGACTCGCCACTCGTCACCAGGATATCGAAACCGCAGGCCCCACCTTCACCTCCGCCTACGGAGCCGCTTTCCGCCACGGAGCTGCCTCCAGAGACAGATGATCTGTCTCACGTGTTTACAGGTACATTCGACCAAGACGATGTGCTTATCGGCCCCAGCTCGAGGAGGCATCCTTCTTCGCCTGGTACCCCGCTGTCCCCAATCTCGCCTGACCTGGGCACGGGTAGGATTGCAACGATACCGTCTCCCCTGGATTTGAACACGGCTACCTTTTACGCCATTCTCCACCTCAAGATGAGCATCAACATGAATTTTACTCCCAAAATGGGCTATTCAACTACAGCGATGGATATGATGATCATCGATTGCTAGCGTTCTCTCCGCCCGGGGACAACTGGCACTTCAACGACGACGTCTCGTCGTACGATGCCTCCCATTCAGATTTTATGGACATCGACAGTAATTCACCTAAATCTTACCCATCACAGCTTGGGTCTCAAGACATGCATCATCAAGACGCATCAGAATCACCATCCCCACCATACCCTTCTTCACCATTAATACGGAACCACCCTTCACTACCGTCACTCGATGATGACCTGGATCTATTCCGTTCAGAACGAGATAGCGACAATATGGTGTTATCCTCCCCTTCATCCCCCTCACTGCGCCACAGATTCTCCTCACTTCCTGAAATAGAAGAGGACTTGCCTATGCATCCTTCCTCTCCCAGTATCCCATCGCTGTCTCTGCCCGAGGCAGCAGACGACAGCGACTTTTTCGCACCACCACCGGACACCTTCGACAGAAGTCTCCTCCTGGACGACTTTGACGGCGATACCATACCCCTCGCTCTCCCTCCCCGGACATCTTCACCATCGACCCAGCACTGCTGCAAGATGCAGACCCGGAGCTGACGGGCCTGTACGAGCTGCAGCGCAAAGCACAGGCAGCCGAGAAGGCTGCGCGTGCGCGTGAGTCATCCATCCTGGAAGAGGAGGGAAATGGGCCTGCGGCTGCGGAAGCTCGGCGGGCAGTGAAGAGGGAAAAAGCGAAGGTGAAGGAGCTACAGAATCTCCTGCGGCTCAAGTTGCATTATCGCGACCGTGACGTGGGCAAAGACGACTTCTCGTCATTGGGCATCACAGATGAAGATGGTCACAGTCCAAGTCCAAAGAAGAAATCGAAATCTTCAAAACCTAAGATCAGCAGTATCCCGCAGCTTGTGGCGAATATGCTTCTGAGCAGATACGAACCCAAGCCGATGTCAGGTCGTCGTCCCCTCATGTTCCCTTCCTCGAGCTCTGTGCCGAAAAAGCATAGTCCTCTTGTTAGGGAGGATGATGGAGACGAGTTGGACCTGGATCAGCTTGGGTTGGCTGATTTTGGGGATTTGGGCGTGAGCATGGGCGGGAGTGGAGAAGAGCCATGGAGTGATACCGGTCGTGCGCTTTCGCCAGTGCTTGAGCAGCACTTGCGAAAGCGTCTTGGTATCTCCTGATGGCTCTTCTCTTAGCTCTGGCTCTGGCTCTGGTTCGTGACTACTGCAGCGCGGTGTCCCCTGTCCTTAGTTCTCGCTGCTGTGCCTTTTTTGGATATGCAGTGTGCGCGTTGATTGGATGTGTATGATAGGTCTTCTCTTCGATGTCTTTTTTCTGAATCTACTTGGTTTTGCTTGTTTTACTTTTCTTTCTTCTCGGTACGCACGTTTTATTTTATTTTTTGATTCTTGAGTTTTCCCATTGTGTTTCTTCTTGTGTATATCGTTTTGTCTTCACACATGCAAGTTGATGAGTGTGGTATATCGGGTTAAGTCCCTCGTATACTAACGCTCGTCACTTTCCCTTCTTCAAAGCTTGGTTATCCCTTTACAATTCACATCGATTACAGTACTCCGGTACATACATACATACATACAACACCCGTGTATTATTATCCAGTTCAGTGACACGTTTTGTCTTCCGTTCTCCTTTCCTTCGTGGATTTATCGATGGATATGGCTACATGGTTTATTATGTTAATAGTTGTGTCTGTGATTGGTAGATATAAAAATGAATAGTATGTACGATTTGGAGTTCTTTTTGTGGTTTGAGTGGGATGTCAAGTTTTTATTTTGACATTTAGGACAATTAATAATACAAGGACAAAAGACAACGACAAGGGTAGGAGAATTATCTTTAAGTATAAGGAAGGTAAAGTTGTACAGACGACAGTCGAAGAGTGTCGAGATGAACGTAGCAAGGACGGAAGGAAGAACGGAGGTACAGTATAATCGAAGTGTCTGAATCTATGCATATGTAGATAAGAGAACAAGGAAAGGGATTAGGTCCTTGATATAATAAAGGTGTGGTAATACAATCAAAAGTGCAAAATCATCACAAAGTAGAAACGGGCTCATCGGGCATCCCAAGACACGAAGACCTCTTCTTCCCAAGCACAGGCTTCAAAAAGTCCAACGTGCCCTTCCTACCCGCCTCTGCACCATCGACCACATCGTCCTTCATCCCTTTCACACTGGCCTGATGATGCAGCGTCTCCTCACCCGCCCCAGCATGAGGCTGCAACTCCTCAACCTCCACACCGCGCACATTGACCGCATATGCCCTCGTCGCCTCCCGGCTCTCCACCAACCTCGGATCCTCCCTATCAAGCGCAACAACCCCCAACCCGGGGAAATTATACTCCAACAGCTCCTTAAGCTGGGGTAACATCATCGGATCGGGGGCATACGTCCCCGAGTTGTTATCGATTACCAACTCCCATTCGACGTCTTTATCGCCCATGCCATCGTTGAAATTCGCCCAGCCGCCTTTAGGCCGGGGATGGAATTCACCGGAATAGCGGACTGTGGGGTTGCAATTTGAGTGTAGGGCATGTTTCGAAGCAAAGTCAACGAAAAATGCAGCGCCTGTTTCTGAGAAGCGGAATGAGTCGTCGTCCGAGGATATTATGTATGTGTATACGGCTGGTTTGACTCTATGCAAAAATTGAGCATTCGAACCGCCTTCAGGGCCAGCACGCGCCCTTCCACCATGCATAATCTCCAATATGCCTCCAACATCCTCTATCACTCCGAATTTATTCCTCGCCGTTCGGGCGTAGAGCATTTTGTGCCCCGCTTGGATCCCATGGCGAACGGCGATAGAAGTAGGACCTTGGAATATACTCTGTGCGGCTTTGTAGTTCGTATTCCAGTGCTGGTGGGTGTCGCGGAAGAAGAGCTCGACGCCTTTGAGGAAGACCTTCCATGTGGAGTAGAGTCGGGCTGTGTCGGATGTTGCGTCGTTTGGGTCTGCTGGGAGGTTTGTGAGGCGACCTATTGTTGGAGAGAAGTGTCGCGAGTAGCGGATTGGCCCGTCGAATAGGTAGGGGTATTTAGGGGAGGGTTTGGTGGGTGTGCTGTCGATCTGCCGGTATTGTTGTCAGTTTTTGGTTGGGGAAGGAGGGGAGAGAAAACGTACTTTGAGCCAGAACGTCCCCCTCGACTTGCGCAGAACCGTTACGGGGCCTTCGATCTCTGCTTCTTTCGCACCGGGGGACAGTGTAAGCTTGAATTTACCGATATAGTCATCGTGCGGTGCGCCCTCGTCTTTATCGAACACTTCGACTTTGAGCTCGGCGTCTGATGGTACGTTTTTGACGCGCCAGAGTTCGTTCCATACTGGAGCGAGTGTTTCGGGGACTACGGAGGATCTGTTGGATGGTGGGCGTGAGGAGAGGGGGGGGAAGGAAGAGGGGAGGGGGACGTACACCAGTTGAATCTTGTCATCTATCCTGGCGACGAAATACGGATCTGCGGTGCCCATAACGTCCATCTTGGGCAAGCCAGATGCTCCTATGAACTATCCAATCCCATCAGCCTTTATCATCTCCTTTGAAAGAGAAATGCAACGCACCTGAATCTGCACATCGACATAACTCTTCTCCTCGCCCACAAACATACGCACGGATTCGGCGATCTGCTTCTCGCGCGTCTTGGTGTCTGCCTTTGCATTGTGCACTTTTTCGCCTACTTTCTCGAGGACGTTGGATACGCTTAGCGGGTTGCGCCTGGAGCCTGCCATCGTTGATCGTTGTTGTTGTGTATGACGAGTTGCCCCCGGTACTAGGTAAGGGTAGGAGCTGATAGGAGGGGATTAAAATAGATAGATAATGACGAAGTGGAGGATTGAAGGAGTATGGATGAAAATAAACTTGTGGTAGTTGTAGAGATGTCGTATGTCTTTTATTAGTTTTTTTGTTCTCTCACTTTTAGTTTTTTAAATTGCAGTGCTGCGCAGATGGACTACCTATCAGACTGATCATGATCCATGATCATCACTCTGCCGCGCGTGGGCGTTAGCGTCGGCAGCGCCCCGGGTCTGTTCTATTTTTGGCATTGCTCTTCACTTAAGGCAACTTCAAGGTTTGGATCCTATCTACTTTGGACAAGGTTCTTCTATCCCGAGTACGATGCTAGTGACTATGCGTACATATGCTTTCATTGTTCGACGCTTTGAGGTGTTGTAATTATAGCTATAGCTGATATTCATCCGGTCCGATGTCTTACTCATATTCGTATTGTCATACCCGCCGATCCTACCACAAAATATGCGGAGGTCGTTCAACGCATGCGTTGAACGTACACCAAGCGTGTACAGATTATTATCTCTTCCGGGTTCCGTATAAAATGAATACGGGAGGAGCATGTGCTTTAATGTTTTTACACAGCTACAAGGCTGTTCTGAATTCTAGCGGGAACGAAGATCTACACTTGCAGTAAGTATGTCAGGTGCAGTGTTTAATTATAATGGTAACGGCATTTATTCGGATGAAGCATTGTCTCTTCTATGTAAGTATATTGCCTCTAATTTCTCATGATTAACTCAAGAAAGCGTAATCCACCACAACAAATCCCACAAGTATCCTTACCCAAGTCCAAATCACCCCTACAGACACCCCTCCCAACTCCGCATCCAACCAGATTACTTAACCACCCTCACTATACCCAACATCTACACGCCCTCAACTCATCTCCATACCGAATAACCAAGTAATATATCCTAGTTGATCAATATCAGAATTCGTCCCTTTTCTTGCAAAAAGAATAGATTGAAAACGAAACAAAAAGTGAACGAAGAAGGATGACACAAAACAAATTACAGAGAAAGTACGCACCCAGCCCCAACCCACGCTCCAACTCCAATACCCACATTCGTAGCCAACACGCCGAACTTGTTGATAGATGGTATAACCCACGAGATGGCGAGTGATACGACGAGGGAACGCAGGCCCCTGAAAGTTCGTTAATGAGAAGATATTCAAGGATGAACTTGAGAAAGTGATACCAAGTAGCAGCAACACTATCCGCACTCCTACTCTGTATAACGTCAACGCTGTACGCAGTCGCAGGAGACGTCGACATTGACACCTAAACCATTTCCATTTCTCTAACACCCCAAATTGAATTAACTTGATAAAACTTACCCCTATGCCATTCACAAGAAAACAAATCAAATTCAAAGCCAATCCGAACCATCCGTCGACATACGTTGTTATAAAACCAGATATGACGATTGAGAGCGGGACGGGGAGGAGAGATCCTATAAGTGCGATGTAGAGTCTGTCTTCGGGGTACCACTTTTTGCGGATTTGACGGTTGCGGAGGATGATTTTATCGGAAAGACGGCCTGTTAAAGGTGCGCCAACTGTGTTTTGGATTTTTATTGGGATTTTAAGTTGAAGGGGTCGGAGAGGACGTACGAATGTTCCCGAGTCCGATGGGGATGAAGCATGCGCCTATGACGGATTCGTTTGTTATATTGTATTTTGCTGCCTGAAAATTTGAATTCAGTGAGGAAAGATATGTAAGTGAATGGGTATACTATTGTGTATGCGAACGGAACAAGAAGTGCTGAGGGATTTGCAAAAATTAGAAATTAGAAACATTACTTAGTTGTTATACGTAGAACACACCGTAATCTGTAAGTAACGCAGTAGCGCTCGCGAAAGCCTACACCAAGCAACATAAGAACAAAATTATAAAAAATAGTGAGATAACAACGTACAGTTAAAGATAAAACTGGACTGCGTAGCAGCCACACACCCTGCCAAAGTCTTACAATTAAATACTTGGATGCGGACGAGGAGTCGTTATTTTGTTTCGCATTCCATTTCGTTTCGGGGAGAAAGATTACCATGGATATGAATGCGATGAGTTCTAGGATGCCTATGAGGCATTGGGTTATTCGCCAGGAGGAGTAGTATGCGATTATGCCTGAGTATTTGTTAGTTTTTTGTAAGGTGATTGATGTGCAAGGCTAACCATCGAGTGGAGGGGCAACTGCACATCCAAGTAATGACACCTATTACGACAAAAATCCAATTACCTTCTGAAACTTACTAATTCTAGTCACGCAAAACATACCGAGAGAAAAACGCCATATGCCAATCCCCTCTCCTCAACTTTATATATGTCTCCAATTACCACGGGGCCTAGCACTCTCCCAGAGGCCGAGGCGAGGGACTGGATGAACCGCCAGAATAGGAGTTGGACTGCGTTTTGAGATAGTGTGACCCCGAAGGAGCCTAGGACTACTACGGGAAGAGTTGTGAGGAATATTTGTCTGCGGCCATCTTTGATTGTCGTGAATGAGTAGAGTAAGTAATGTGAGTGGTGGGAAGAATGGCGTACATATACTGGTATAGCTTGCTGCGCAGAATCCTCCAAGGGCGGTTGCAGCTATCGATACGCCAACTGCTATACTGAGGATACATTGTAAGGTATTGGAGACCCACGGATCTACAAAGTCATGACGTACCCAACAGTAGCTGGATCCGCACCAATATCTTCAGCAATTTGTGGTATAGAGGGGACAAAGGTCCCCGAAACGAAATCTTCATATCCACGTTTTCGTTACTTGTGATCAAAACTAATATGACTTAGTGTAACTTACACGGTAATAAACCACACCACGATAGTTGAGCTAGAATGAAGCTCTTTTGGCTAGGTGAAAAACGAGCATATGGATCGTCTTCTTCTGGTATTTCTTCTGGTATTTCGGCACTTGATAAGAGAGGGGACCGTTCCGATGTCATGGTGGTTGGATATGATTCAAGAAGGTTTAAGGCTCTTATGAAATTTTACATCAATGGTACCATAGCAGTTAAAGATAACGTTAATCTTACATTAATCGCTTAAGCACGATTGAGTCACCTGGAATCACCCAAGAGTCACATTTGAGTCACTTCGTAAAGGAATCAAGGGTCGACCGTCGAACGTCGTCGTACTAGTAAGGTAGAGTCGTACGATTCGTACTTGAGTTAAAGTCAAGTTAGAGTTACCTTCAACTTCAAGGCCCCACTGCCACGTGCCAATGAAGTGATTTATAAATAGATTTGTAACATTTACAAGCGAAGTAAATGTTTTTCTGGTTCCCAAAAATGGATACATACGAGATGATTGTCAGAAATTTGTGTTGATACATAATGATTTCCAATAGCACATCAAGTGGCATATCCCATGACAAGGTACTTATGTGCACAGTGTACACACACGATGTAAACTATGCAGGGTATTTGCAAGGTACTGTACTAATCAAAATACTTCGGCAGTCACGCGTCACACAGCTACAGTCATTGATGGTGATCTCGGCCACCTAAGATCAAATTGAGAAATGAGACATAAAAACTTCCGTTTCCCGCTGTCCCTTTATGTTAGAATTGTAGTCCACCTTCCAAAAAATAAATTGAGACCTTCTTTGCAATTTTTGGATGCTCCAGTGTGGTGTTATGAATATTTTTTTAAACCAGGTGCGATTTTGGCCAAAACTAGGAAGCCGGTCACAGCGTGGGAACAGACCCTTGCAGTGCTTGCGCAATCCATTTTACTGATGGCAAAGGGCAGAGAGTAGACCGGAGGGCCGGTCTGCCTATCCTGGGAACGAGATCACGCTTTTTGTCATGTGAGGGCGCGTGGCCTATCTCGTTGATAGGCAGACCGGTAAAACTCGTTAACGTTTTGGTGTAGCGTTCCTTACGCTTTGCTTTCCGCAAATGTTCCTCCCTCCCTCGTGTACAATATACCCTATTGTTTTTCAACACATATACATTTATTAGCTCTTGTATATATTTCAGAGAGATTATTAGGTGTAACAGCGAAGAAAGAAGCAGTGTATGAATTCTGAACTGAGACCTGTACAATACTGCTATAGTGGGTTGTTACGTTATTGCCCCACATATTTCTCAGTAATTTCATGATATTTCAACTTTTGACTTTGCATAGAACTATATTATGAGTACCTATATAGTTCTGATGTCCCAGCGAGGTACCACAGCAGGGGACCAAGGTGGGACAGTCGTAAGAAACGATATACTAAAATGCAAACGAGTTTTACCGGACCGTCTATCGACGAGATACCCCCACGCCAGTCATGTGACGCAAGCGTGATCTCGTCTTAGACGGTTCGGCCTACCGGACTAGGCAGAGAGCACGAGTCAACAGGCTGCCTAATCGCACTAGATAAGATAAGATAGTAAGCGGTCAGACACTCCCAATAAGTAAATATTGCTTACTCCGTTGCTCGCTGTGAAATGCCTCCACAAAGGCTTGTGAAATGTAATTTAGATCCTATTCATTAAGTTTCGGACCTTTACTCACAGATTGAAAGCCTATTTCGAAAATCCCTCCATTTGACATTTCTATGTCCTGTAAATGGATTTTTTTCGGTCTCATCACTCCAGCACCTCAAATAAAATCGTAAAAAATGCGAAATTTGTACTGATATGTTGTGAATAATATCATTAACATATGTGATAAATTTGAAGGTCAGTGTTCAACTACACAATCTACAGGAGTGCTCTCAACTTGTGGTATGGGGGATATGGAATATACCTTACATACAAACTTAAACATTTATTACAAAATTTAAACGTTACAATTATGCCATAAAACTGTTGTAAAAGTCTTCTTTGGAACCTGAAGAGTGGATGTGATAAGTTGCCGTACTGAAAGATATACTTAGACAGTGACAGTACGGTAGATATGGAGCAGCTGATGGTATAAATATAGCCAAATTGATGATATCATAGAAAAATGAGACATAAAGTTGCTATAACTTAGCCAAACCTGTGTCATTCTACATATAAATTGAAATATAGCAAGGTGATACACATGTGATTATTATTGTGGTTTTTTTTTGCAGCGGACTGACCTGTTCTTTCAAAAATTCCATGCTGACCGATTGCTCGGTCTGACCGAGTACCTGATTACGTACTGTACCTGACGTGCCGAAATTTGGTACTTGTCACGCGTCATAACTGCAACTGACGGAAGGTCTGAGAGGTCACGAATAAAAATTTCGCTGAAGGGGGTTCAAACTAACAATTTTTCAAATTTTCTTTGCAAATTTGGCCCTTTACAGCGTTTAGATACAACTTACCGTTAGACCACGACATCTTAGAAATTAATTACACTTAAGAGCTATATATTTGGGGCTCTTCTACTCACGAAGATGCCGAATTTTTTAAATTGTCATGCAATATTTTCGACCTGACGAAGTGGTTCCGCGGTTGGACCTGTCACGCACCTATAAGGGTGCCGAAGTATTTTGATTAGTACAGTATTTGCAATACCTGAATATTTGAATATCCGGAACCACTGGATGTAGGTTTTCGCTACATCCTGATCCTGGATTGCGAAAACTTAAATCTACGTTCTAATAATATGGGCTGGTGTTTGCAAAGATCTTGAAGTCGACACTTTTCAACGCCATATTCACCGACACCACTATCAATCATTAGCATGTACTAAATAACAGATTATAATTGGGTAAGTTCTTCTTATTTATGCATAGTAATACCTATTAGACAGAAAATAAGACAGCAAGTTTCACAGCAGTTCACTAAATTATCTACATTACAATACCACTTTATTTGACCCCAACTATTATTTACTTTTTAACAGTCTCATTCCTTGAAGCCGCATCATCGCTTCCCGAAAATCCCGTAGTCAACTATCCACCCACGCTAATCAACAAACCCATCAAATTATATCTAGAAAACACCCACAAAAATATCCTGCGTGGTGTCTGCACAGCTTTTAGAAACCCTCCTGGCGATTTCACTTAACCCTTGTTCTGCTCTGTCTGGATTCTGATATTCGATTGCACTGGGATCAGAATCAGGTGCAGGAAGGCACACGCGAGCACGGGCTGAGAGAATGTCCGCAGTGTAGAGTGATGTCATTGCATATTTCCGTGCACGATCTCGGCCGTTCAGGGTTGCGAGGAGGACATTTGCGTAGCTAGTTCGTATTCAATGGTTAGTTATGTAGTTGGTGAAGATGGAAAAGATGAAGAGCGTACATTGCATATAACATATATAACCTTCAACAAATAAAACTTCAATCGCCGTCATGAAGTATAGAAGTAAGAGAGGACGTACACGGCAAGGTGGAAGTAGAAAGTCGGGTATGCAATGTACACCGCTAGCTGCGTTAGAGATGCTGCCACTGTGAATGCTCCTGTTTCCACCGTCAGAATCATCAGGTGATTAATCATTTTGTCTGTGGATCTGAGGGGAGACCGATGACGCGTGTGGAGAAGCTGCGTGGGTGGAGGTTGAATTTGTATGGTGGTAATAAGCTAGGTTGGAGACTTACCAAAGCAAGCATGGTGAATACTATGAGACTATCGCATACTAGCGATAGTGAAATCCAGAGCTATTGACTTCCTTAGAAACCGGTACTTGTGTGCGAGCAAGTAAGACGTACCTCCATAGACAAGTGAAGCTTGTACATTAACCCTGGGACACGTCCCAGGTTGTTGAACTACACCGTCAACTTATATATCAGCTTACTATTCGGAATACATTAAAGAGGGAAATGGCTTACGACGACGGTTACAGATATAGCTCCTGCAAATTGTGATAATGCCAGCTATATAGGTGTTATAAGCCTGATCATGGAAAGTCGAATATAGGGTACATACCAACATAATGAATATAGCAACACCAGTAACTATTTTGCTTCCACGCCCGAACTTATGAATTCTCCTAATAAAATAGGCGTAAGATACAGAGATCAAAGAGGACAGAAGAGGGCCTGGTATATAACTTACCACGTATAAAAACACTGAACGGCCAACGCAACTTCATCTCATTCAGCTTATCATAGACCAAGCTACACAACAAAGGTACTCACTACTCCCGCTCGTAATTGGAGGCAACGCCTCCGTAATACGGACCTCTGCAAAAATTTCAGGAATCCCCCAACCCACGATGAGTTGTCTCCATGCAATATTTGTGATTACCCAACATTGGAAGAACATGCCCACGCATGTCGCATATACTGTCGATATGTGGCAGGTCAGAAAAGGAATAATATCGCATCGTGAGATGAGTCCGTGGACTGACCGAGGATTTTGACGAATAGTTGGTCCGATTTGAGATACGTCCGCGTGTAGTAGGCTTTTCATTTTTCGTTGTCAACTAGCCAAGTACGTAGTGAGGAATGTGGGCACATACAAAGTTGTAGAACGTAAAGACCGAAAAGGAACCAGTGCCCGCCAAAGCCTATCAGCTGTTCAGCAATAGGTTTAAGCTTTTGACACTAGTCTTCACAGATGAATTTATACGTACAATTGGACCAGTTCTAAGTATAGGAAATGAAGGTTATTCAGTCGTTAACATAAGAAAGACAGTTTGACGTACTGCTCAACACGAATAGCAGGCGCCTGAGTCGACATATCTCCACGCGAGTGTACTCTGGAAGTGAACGAGCGTTATTTCTAATCAAACATAAATTCGAGCAGAAAGGAGGAAAGAGCTGGCAACGCAAGCACAGCGTAGTGTGGGGTTTATGAGGGAAATGTAAAATTCCGAATGGCAAGGCGTAGATTGTTTCTCGCAATGAAGCAGTCCTGAACGCCGCTTCTCTGGGTTTGAGTCTTGACAGGTCGATTGGTTCGTGAGAAGTTAAAACTCAATATCGTTCTGGGTTTAACTCGGTCTTCGAAATAGTGAAGCGAAAATGGAGAGGAAGTTAGGTATTTTAACGGTTGCAATTTGTTGGATGTTGGTGGGGTGCATGAGGTTGATTGTCGTCGGTGGAGGCGACGATAAAGTTACGTAGAAAGGAGTGGAGTTGACGCTCGATTCAAAACGTGGTAACATCGCTAAGTACGTTGATCAACAGCGTTGTGAGCCAATTGGCAAGCATTGGTACGTTGGAACTTGCGATTCCGGGTGACAAGCTGAATTGTAACACTTCAAGTGGACAAACCTGAGTTTTAGTACATACGTAAGAATAGATACAATAAATATAGACTAAGATCGTTTTTGTTCAACACAAGTTCAACTTTGGTTCAACCAGAAAATAAGCAGAATTAGATGTTGATTTAAATGCATTGAAACTCGAAGGGTCACTTGAAGTCAGCGGAAGACCAATTTGAATTAGCATCTGAAACTTCTTGGACACTTTAAACAACTAGAGCGCTCCATGTAACGCTTAGTTGGCTTACTCGGACTTTATGTTTGGCGTTCAAAGCAGACATGTTTTCAGCGACGGTGCCTATGGTTGTCGTACATAGCTTGGTCTAGATGCGGACCTGCGGCCGCGGATTCCATCGATTCCCCTCGGACATCTCCTGTATCCTCCTATATCCAACAGTCGCCTCCTGCCACTCGATCCTCATCATTGGTCGACAAGCTGACATCTATCCACAGGCACGTTCAGTATTAGCTTCTGTCTTATATTCAATTTAACACAATTTGTGTCCTTGTCCTACTTATCTGAAAACTTCAAAGTTCATATACTTATTTCCTCTTATTATTATTGTCACTGGCCTCATTTAAAAGAGCTATTCATCCTTCTGTCGTTAAGAAGCACAGGATAATAAACAGATGGAATGCCCTTGTAATATAACAGGATTTTAGTACATAAATATCAAGCCCTATCAAGCTCATCATGCGGCATCGCCAAGGCAAGGCATCTATCAGAATCATCAGATGTTTCGTTAACGAGCGCCAATCTCGCCAATCACTTATACTTGATTTACACACAAACACCCCAGACAATAGTAGTGAATCGGATCACGGTACATATGGTACACCCCGATGTTAACACCTTCTAAAAAAAGGCTATTTTCTGCATCGGGGTGAGAACTATATTCTATCTGTGTACCATATGCAACGCGATCCGATTCAGTCCTGTCTGAGGTGAAACTCCTTGCAGAATTCCCATTGAACTCACACTCCTCGACAGCTTGTGAGATTAGATCTGCAACGTGAAGTTATTTAAATGACTTTGCAGGATAGTTGCAGGACTTTCTGTGGTCACAACGGCTGCTCAACACGTTCCTTGATTCCTATCTGCGACGACAATGCCGGATACCCAGGAATCCACTGGAAAACCTCGCCAAGCAGCAGAGAAGCATCATAAGCCGAAGGATAATGAGTCACAAATAGGTTAGTGTTCGGACTAAGCATGGTATCTAGGTTTAAATTTAAAGATTGACTCGTCCTGATAGCCAAGAAAGAAACCACAGTATTCGCATCGATTTTCGTCAAAGACGATGCAAACCACTCGGTACATGTTCGAGAGATGCCCACTGAGGACGCTATCGATGTATTCGTGGAATCGGCGAAAGTATGTATCAACGTACTTGAGGACTTGTCCGACATACATCCTTTTATTGCGGGTAAGCTCACTTTAGCTTCACATTCGCATATATTGTCTCAACTTTATAAAAACCTTCAGTCCCTGTTCTTGCATTTAAACTTGTTGTAAGCTTGGATCTGAAGCGCAGAGAGAATAATGCGAAAGTTCTTGCTGTAAAAACCCAAATGCTGAGCATGATGTCTGCACTTTACCAGTAAGCAAACCATTGTTTAATTCATAGGCATTCTAAGACTAAGTTTGTTTGTTAGACTTCGAACAGTCAAGGATCCAGATGACATCGGACGGGATGGAGAGCCCTTGCGAGGACGCTTACAGACTTTGATGGAGGAGATGGAACAAAGCATAAAGGACTGCGGTTCTGCTTGTGATGTGTACATGAAAAGAGCTTTCTTCGTACGTTCTTTCGGATTCTTACGCTGCTTCGACTTCTTGATAGGAGTCTTAGGTAAATACCTCAAGGCCCACTTGTATGAGGCACGGCTTGCTGCCTACGCGAGCCACTTTGCGGATCTCAAGTCTGAGTTATCTTTTGCTATCGGCGTTCACACCACGCTTGGCGTGGACTCGGCAAATGCGAAACTCGACGACCAAAGGATGACACTTGAAAGTATGCAGTCACGGCTTCAAGAAATTTTCGTTCGCCTTGACACCCCTCGTGAAAGAGAAGTACGTAGTATTATCGAAGATAACAGGGGAGCCACGGCTTGCATCCAGAATACCCAGATTTTGAATGAGCTTGTTGAGAAAACTGGTGAAAATTCAGATGGGTCTTCGAACGTGAAAGAAGACGTCGATATAACGACGATCCAAGAGAGTTTGTTTAAAGAGCTGGCTGAGGACATCGACACTGCGTTTAAGCAGAACTTTGCTCTCTTCTCGGGAAAGTTGGATATTCAGCGGAAGGAAATCGAAGACGCGATGAATATACTCAAGCGTCAGGGGACAAAATTCTGGCCTACTTTTCAGGAGGTCATGAACGTATTGTAGATCCGGTGAGTACTTATTTTCAAGTAGCTCTTGTTCAGATTGTGCTGAAATACAAAAGCAACTGCGTAGGATTTGGAAAGAAATGGCAAGTTCATGTACTACGCAACTCTCTATCATTGGTGTACTAATTTAAGAGTTCTTTAGGGATGGAAAAGCACTCGTAAAGGCTCGACATTTTGTTCTCGCGTTACGTGACTTTTTCATGGGAGAAACCGAAGAATTTAAAGAGTCAGAGAAGGTGCCTAACGGTTCCGGAAAAACTCAATTATTGTCTCCTCCGTTGACCGGCGCAGATGAAACACCGGAATACAGTTTCCACTCGACGAATGACGAGTGGGCTAAATCTTATATTAATGTGGCATATCTACAGCCCATCCTAGAAGCTATAGATGACGACGGTTCAGCATTTATTAATATAAAAGAAGTGAACGATTTTGCTCTTAGTCGCCCCGAGAGGTGGACGTACGTGCTACTTACACTCCTATGGCCACTTGTTTGTGACTAACGGAACGACTACAGGTTACTTCAGTGGTTAGCCTATTGGGCTGCTGGTACGACACCTCATTTTATCTGTAATCAGTTCGCACTAATAGAAGTAGAGGTGGCAATCCAGTATTTCCAACTACAGGACCAAGATCTATCGTACACTTCGGAAGATGTTCAAATTGTTGCAAAAAGCCCGACCTGACAATCAGAGAATACTCGACATTTATCTTGACAGCTTTACGTTCTTTCAGTTAGAATCATTGTTACGTTCGACAAGGACTACTACTGAATCTGGCATTACTGTTGTACCTGAGCTCGCAAAACTCACTGAAGAATTCACTCTTACTGAAGAAAAGAAACTTAGAGAAAATTTAGAGTCTATATCATACATCATAGATTCTACTGCAACGGTTTCTCTATTGACTGGACCTGGTCGTATTGAGAGAGTGAGTTATTCTCATCATATGACTGCACATGCTTTAATTAATGCGAGATGTCAGTATATTTATCCGCTGATATATCTCCTGCTTCAGAGGCATATCAAGATTATTCAGCTTTCGCGTACGCATATATTTCATCTTGAGGAAATGGCTGCTTCGTCAAGCTCTCTCATCTTCGTGTTTTCTGCTTTTGACAATCGACTACAAGACATTTCCGGTATGGGTTGTAATTGTCATTACTAAAGAACATACTAAGGTCGGACTTCAGCTATCTTCAAGCAAATGCATCTTAATGCAGAACGTCAATTCGAAAACTTTGCTTTTGGAATGGTGTGCCATCATTGCAGCCTTTTCTATATATTCACCATTGTCTCATGACATTATCATCACAGTTCAAGAACTTCTATGGCGGGCTCAAATGGAATATTTCAGTTGTTACACTCCGATCGGTCTGGGAGGACTTGCCCGATGAACCGGAAGACAACGATGGTCTTACCGAGATTCCGACAGACATTCCAATTGAGATTCTCAAGTTTGGTCCTCAGGAACCATTCGAACTTCCACCTCCCGAGCCATTTGAAATTATTGTCCAGCCAGATGGTGGCCCCAACATTGTAAAAGGAAACTGGGCAGGTTATTGCACATGGAATGATGGTGATCCGCACGAAGGGTTATTCCGTATCCAGTTTAACGAAACAGGCGAAGATGGAACCACTACAGGGAAAGCCGACGGATACATGGGATCGCTGGAAATGAGCGCTTCATTGATACCGGAAAACGAAGGTTCCGGATATACAGTGGACTTCGTCATGGTTTACAAAGATGGCTACTGGATTCGATGTATCGGAACACTGGACACTGCAGCTGGTACCATTATAGGTCGCTGGTATACTCGACGTGGGGTAGCTGAGACCAAGCCTATCCCTGGAAGTAAGACAGATGATTATAGATGTGGATCCTTCGAACTTTCCAGGACGCCAGCAGACCTAGCACGCTTCAGATACAGGCGCAAAGAATTTGAAGAGAACAGAGCTCGTGCACGATGGACCTTTGCTTGCGCAGCTATTCGATATACTGTCCAGCGCCGTCTCTCTACTCCCAACTACGTGATCACGCAGTTGAAGAAAGGTCGACGCTTTAAAGAACTGGTTATAAAGCGGTTAAACTTTTACAGTGGTTATACACGACGAACAGAATTCACAGCCGAAGAAAAACAAGAGCTCAAGGAAATCGAGAACACTGTATGTCCATTTGTGGATCAGTTTTATTATTCTATCGCTCGTTTCGTGCATTACAGAATTACTTACCATTTGTAAGTTTTAACCTGGTTTCCGTTCACTAATACGCCGTGCTAACATATTCATTTTTCACAGAGGAGTTACTTGCGACCTTTGTGGTCGAAAATCCAACAAAGCAGATTGATATGCATTGTTTGCAGAGCGAACGTCAATAATTCTTTAGACTTCTGCATCGAATGCCATTCAACTACGACAGTTCCTGTTTATGACGCTCATACGTCGTCGCATAGCCTCCTTCGTGGGGATCGTTTCCTTCATGACTGTAACCGCACTTGGGCGTTACCTGTAGCAAGGAAGACTTCTGAACGCCTTAAGGCAGCTTTTTAAGTCCCAGACAGAAATGGAAATGTCACAAGAAAACCACGATGATTCCGCCGTTACTCGTGAAAAAGAAGAGACAGCGGCTTCTCTGTTTAAATGTTTCTATTGCGAGAATGTAATTTCCTTCCATGCTGGGTATGTCTTGAATGTCGTAAGTGTCACTACCTTCATGATCCCACTTGATACTAATGCCAAACGTGTACGTCATTTAGCTGGAGATGTACTCGTCTGTGACGACTGTGATAGACAAAATCAGTATCCAAAGTTGCCGGAAAAATTGGTGACCACTCCGCCATCGCTTATGCACATGATGTTAAGGATCACGGACAACACGCCTGTTGAAATGCCCGACGACGAACAGTTTGTTCGTGTAGAAAAGAAGCTAGCTGGAGTTACCAGCCGTGTCGACGAGAAGCTTGACCGTCTACAAGAGATGATACAGACTCGAACCAAAGAGCTGGAGGATAGACTACTTGACCATATCTGCATATTAGCAGGAAAGCCTGTACCAGATCTCGTGGAGCACGACGAGTCGAAGACTATAGAGGAGGAAGTCGCAGATAGTCCGACTCACTCTGATGACCATGTTCAGATGGTGAATGATCGCCTGTCGGCATTAGAAGTGAAGGTGGACGAAAAGTTTACTTACATGCAGGAACAGTTTTCCTCCCTGGACTCCCGGTTTTCGACCGTCGAAAATTTACTTCGCGAGATCCTTACCTTGCCACAGCGTTGAGTTATATGCAGGGCTTTTAGAAATGTTGATGTAGGCATGTTACAAGTAGTTAGCGTCTCTCGTCCGAATAGGAAGCTGAAGTTAAGTCTGGGTGCAACTATGTAAGTAACATCTGGAAACCAACTGCCAGGCAACGGTTGAAGTTGAGGTTTACCATTGATTACATCGTCCGATAAGCCTGGGAAACAAAGGCATTTTAGGTTAGGGTTAGCTTCGATACAACAGAGCGCAATGCTCTTCACACCTTCAAACTGCCTTCTCACCTCCTATGAACGGCTTCCCAACGATCACTATTGACCTGGTAAACGGCATCTGTCTCGTAAAGGGGATCTCTTACTTATTAGTATAGGTGTTGGATTGGACAACAAAAGAAGGGCTTCATGGCGTGCTGCACGCGATCTTATTCCATCGCCTGTTTGGTACAGTGAGGCCACAGACATTCGAAGTACTAGACGTAACAATGGTATGTATAGAACTTCTGGTACTGGAGATCCTTATTGATATGGCTTGGTTCAGCCGGGTGTAGCTGACCCGGAGATGGAGCGGCTGGTTAACGAGAAAGTGGGGTTGTTTTGGAAGGCTATCGAAGGCGGTGTAAACAAACGAGGACAGGTGAGTATAAGCGCAGTATTATGTACTTCTTGATGCAGAGCTCATATATTTGTGCAGGTTATTGTTATATTTGCGGAAAAACGACCTAAGAAGTCATGGTTTCAGACATACGAAGAAGAAATTCCATGGGAGCAGTGGTGTGTAACTTGTCTCACTCGCTCGATGTATATGCGCCTTAGACATTTTTATCATAGGGTTATCAATGTTGAGTATCGTCAGCTGAAGTCTGAGGCTGGTACGTTGTCCCTCGCTATTACCGCGGCAGCGGCACCACTGATGTCATTTCAGATCGTCAGGTTGCGCTCTCTACACTTGCCTCGACACTTACCAGAACCCTACAAACCATGATTACGCATACCTCTTCCGAACAAGGTCGCAATGTAGTGCCGCAAATTACAAACGCCGAGGGCATATCTCCGTTCCCTGTGAAAATCGTTGTACGTGTAGGAGGAGAGATTTCATAGGTGGGTGGCGGCGGCATTCCTTCATGTCGATGCCCATAGACTGCAACATCACTTTCCTGAACATCGACACTCAACGAACCTCCTGAAGCACACTCTTAATTCTCAAAAGCACCTATCGCACGTTTTCGTCAATTGGAACGTCACGGTCCAAGGTTCTCGCACAGTTTACCGGTGGTCATGGGATCTACTCCGGGATATGATTTCGTCTCCGCTTCTCCTCCAATCGACCGACGCCTGATAGAATTTCGAGATCCGTTTGGTTATCTGGGACGAATCGGTTCCAAGGTCCGCGCCCCTCTTTAGCATCGTATAGATGGACATGATATATACATTAGAATACTTCTCTGGTAGAAGCGTGCAGACGCTGTTGGAGGTTGTTGGTGTGTTCAATTTTGTATCACCTGCTTAATCCCATCAGTTCTCGCGATGGGTCGATCCTGATCGCACTGTGCTCAAATCAGTTCGACAACCCTTAATCCCCATACAAGAAAGACGAAAATATATGCTGAGCTCGTGATTGTGCAAATTCATGGGATTTAGACTTTTAGTGTCTTATACTTGGTCAACTGAATCCTCAGCTGACATGAACGCTCGAATACCATTTTACTGGTTGCATTACCAATCAATTACACCGCTTGTCTGGTTTTGTCTGCGGCTTTGCGCAAGCTCCAGTTTCCTGACTGTCAGAAAGGCATGAGCCCTGAGAGTGTATTCTACGGGTCAACTGCCGCTTGAATGCCGCATCTTAAGATAGTGTTCGCCAGCTTCTCCATGCAGCTTCCGTGATGCGAAACATATCCCTCTGATTTCGTAACGCTCATGCATGTCAAGGAGAATCACAAAATGGCTGTCTCGGGTACCTGGTAGTTTCTCTCGTTCTTAAACTTGGGAGTTTTATCTGACGAATAGATTTTTGCTTCTGGTTCATCGTCATGGTACTTGCAGATCGAGGCCAAGTCGAGGCCAAGTTTAAGGTAAACTTTAACGTAGGTCTCAGAATTGTTAGTCGTGGTACTTACGTTTGCGGCCATTGAAGTCAAAATAGCCGGGGAGGTAGCGTGTGTGCGAAACTTGCGAACACCTTTTAATACATTATCTAAATCTCGGAGTGCATATCCTCCGGATTTCCGATAGAAGAAAACGTTAAATTTCCCCTTTCGTGCTCTAGTGGAGTCTTATATGACATTCGACATCGCATATCATCTGTAGGTGGGGATATGGAGGACTCAGGAAGGGCCGGCTTGCGATCTCCTGACTACAAATTCAGAAAAGAAGCTCGGTTAAAATTCCACTTAAAGGGAGCGGTTTGCGCGCATTGTCCTCGAATTACTTCTTGTTCCTTCTTCAACCCGCTCCCCCTGAGATGTCTTCCTCCCGTAGAAATGATAACGCGGCAAGTCCCAATATTGCTATTATCGGTGCAGGGTACGTCACAGTTGGTCAGAATCCTAGAGCCGCTAGTAAGACTGCATTAGGATTGGAGGGCTTGCGTGTGCAATTGCTCTGAGAAGGCAGCTAGGATACGAGAATTTCAAGGTATGTAACTTAAATTTTCAGTTTTCATAGCTAATTATCTGTCAATCCTTTAGATATATGAGAAGGCGGCAGATATTGGTGGAACATGGAGGGTGAGCTCTTAAAATAAATAAAGACCGTCATGGATCATGTGTCATGTACTAATGGGTCGTGACCCATCTAGGACAACATCTACCCAGTAAGAACCAACATGCCTAATTCCTTGTCATTTTAAGCCAAACGTTAGTAGGGATGTTCATCGGACGTGGGAATGGACTTTACTCCCTTTCGACTGATCTCCATAACTGGAAGGAATCCCACGGGTCGCAAGAAGATATCCTGGAATACTGGCGCGAGCTTACTGTGAAATATGGTCTATACTCGACGATTTCCTTTAACAACTTGATCAAATCATTGGACTGGAACGATGCAGAAAGCAAGTACTACATCACGATCGAAGATTCTAAGACTGGATTAACCAGAGTTGAGACTGCCAATATTGTCGTATCTGCAATAGGTGGCTTAGAAGTACCACGTTATCCTAATATTCCTGGGCTGGAGACTTTTAAAGGAGTTATGTTCCATTCTGCTAGGTGGCGAAAGGACGTCGATCTGAGAGGGAAGAGAGTGGGTGTAATTGGAAATGGTGCATCTGCGTACGTGGCTAAATTTGTTCTTTGTCACTTTTTCTTTCATTATCGTTACTGAATTAATATGTCTTTGAAGTACTCAGTTCGTTCCCCGTATTACAGAAAATCCTAGTGCAAGTGACAGAGTTTTGTAAGACACCGAATTGGTTCCTGCCTCCAGTCAGTGACTTCGTCTTCCAAACTTGCTAGAATTTATCCATCCTGGTAACCAAAACACTAGATGCGCATGACTCACTCAAACTTCCGGCGTATACTTGTTGGCTACGTACCGTTCATGGCGCGCTTGATGCGTTTCATAGCATTCATGCGAGTAAGTTCAATAGCTTCCAGTCCTATTTTACATTCTTTAGCTGGAAAATTATTCTAGACTGAGCTGTTTTACTTGACGATTTTTGCAACCCCTTTTATCAGGCGGTCCTACACCAAGGTTCGTTCTTATAGCCATTCTGTGGCAATCGTGGATGCGAAAGCTAATAATTGTGTTCAGTTGGCGAAGGATTATATCATTTCCACGGCCCCAGAGGAGTATCACGATGTCCTTGTTCCTACATTTCGTGAGTTTCTCCGATCAATGTTTCTCTCATGCGTAAAATCTTAGTTACGGGCAGCACTGGGTTGCAAACGAGTAATCTTTGACACAAATTTCTTGAGTGCTCTCCATCGCCCCAACCTTAAACTTGATTGGAACGGCATTCAGTCAATTACAGAAGATGGTATTATTACGAAGAAAGGTATGTGTATATGGTGCTATATATTTTGACTTATAGTTAATATTTTTTGTAGGAGAGAAATATGCGTTTGATGTTTTGATATTTGCGACAGGATTTGCGGCGGTAAGTAATCATGTCAATATGCTTCAACCTAGCATTATTTATATACATCTTACTGTAGGACTATTTTTCGCTCCCAGTGAATGCTCGTTCGCAATCCATTCAGGAATATTTCGAGAAAGAAAAGGGACCTAAAGCATACCTCGGGACAGTAATACCTGGTTTCCCGAACTTTTTCACAATTTTTGGTAGGGATATCTAAGATAACTTCGATGAATGTCGTTGATGTATTTGCTTAGGTCCGAACACCGCTACCGGTCATACTTCGGTTATCTTTACAAACGAAGTACAAGTACGTATTGTTTATCAGCTACGTATTGCCTTATGGCTAATGTGTTACACTTCGTGAAGGTTCAGTACATTCTTCAAGTAATTAAGCCTATTCTTGATCGCAAGGTTTTGGCCCTAGAAGTGACGCGTCAAGCGACGGATGCGTATAATGATAAAATCCAAAAGCGACTTTCGAGTACAGTTTTCACTCAGTGTGTTTCGTGGTACAGGGCTGGCGGTGACGGAAGAATTACAAGCATTTTCCCTGGGTATCATTTATTCACTTTTATACATCTCAGCTTCGATATCTGATCTCTTCTATCTTCTATTATAGAGCGTCGACTCTATTTTGGTGGTGGCTTCGCAAACCAAAATGGTCTGACTTTGCAGGCGCCGGTCTGGACAAGTGGTTGAAGGCTTCTCGAATGCGAAAACATCGTGTCCTATTCTTGGTCTCGATCCTAGCCTGTGGGACAGCCTATACGCTGAACAGCGACAATCTTAGCCAAATGGTCCAAGTTGTACACAATGTGCGAAATGTTCTTTCTTTTTAATCACGCTTCTTTGGACGAGCTACCTTTAAGTAAGTTAGTATGAGCAAGGATTTGAAACTTAGACTAAGACTGTATTCAGCACTGATGTATTAGTACTACTAATGCCCGTGTCGGGTGCAATATTAGTAAAGTACTTGTTTGATCACGATGGACAGCTATATTACTTGCCTGTACATAGATAATTGCGCGTCTTTCGGGATTTAGATATAACCGTGAGCCGAATCAGATTCTCAACAGTACATTAACTGATTATAGTGTCGAATCAAACGTCGACGTTCAAACCCCCACTCCTCGAAGCCCTCCCCGTAAGTTAGTCATGTCCATGTACACTATCCCCAAGACCCAGAAGGCCGCTGTTTTGGAGGCCTATGGTGAACAGTATATCTTGAAGTCTGACTATCCCGTGAAGCAGCCATCTGAGCTTGCTCCAAATGAGTGCCTGATCCACCTTGAGTATAGTGGGGTATGTCACTCCGATTTACATATCAAAAACAACGAATGGTCAAGACCGCCCATCCTTCCATTGGTGGGAGGACACGAGGGAGTTGGTCGAGTTGTTGCGATTGGAGATCATAGTCGCGATGTTGGAATTAAACTTGGAGATAGAGTGGGAGCAAATGGATTGCTGCGGTCTGCGACAAGTATGAAATACACTGCTCAAGTGGAAATGTAAACTTACAACTCACTTTAGCTGCGAAATGTGTCGAAAGGGAAACGAGTCAGGTAAGAATTTGCCATTACATCTTGCGGCTTCATGAATTCATCAACACATTAGCTTGCACTGTTAGTTTCGTGAAAGCACACGGATTTATGATTTATGGAACTTTCCAGCAATATGTAGTACGCAATGATAATCGCTTTGTAGCTGGATTAAGAAATAATTTGGATCACAGGTGTCCTATATAGACTATGTTACTCCAATTCCAGAGTCTATGGATAGTGCATCTGCTACTCCTATTTTGTGTGCTGTGAGAAACTCATTTTTCAGCTGGACTGGCATTATATATGATTCAACCATCCATTATTTATAGGGATTGACCGTGTATTCTGCTTTGAAGAGAGCCAAATTATCTTTAGGGCAATGGGTTGCAATTTCTGGAGCCGGAGGAGGGCTGGGACACTTAGGTACGACTGATGGTTTATACATACCAACGGCTCGGAATGATGTAACTGAACTATCAACTGGCAGCGATTCAATATGCAGTAGCTCAGGAGCTCGTGTCCTTGCCATAGGTGTGTGCTTGTATATATTCCACGAACTTATTTTTCACTTACTATGCGCATTTAGACACCGGGGCTGCGAAGAAGGAGCTATGTTTATCGCTTAGAGCTGAGGCATGGGTGGATTTCAGAGAAAGTGGTGATCTCACGAAGGATGTTCAGGCCGCTACCGGCGGAGAAGGACCACATGCTGCATTGATAGTAGCCGGGATGTAAGTATCACTTCTCAATGTTTCAGCAAAACGGGGCTGAGTCAAATGACAATATGTAGCCGCGCCCTTTTAACCAGGCACTAATGTATCTGCGTCGGACTGGAACATTGGTAGCAGTGGGGATGCCGGGCGGAACTAGTTCACTCAATATTCCGGTTACTCTGTTGGTTGCAAAGGCAAGTTGCAAATACAGTTAATAATTGTTGACGTTGTGCTTACTCTTTCTTTCGAAAAGAGTCTCAACATATACGGGTCTGCAATTGGGTTCGTGTTGTCTCCTGAGAATATAGTCCTTACTGAATTCGTCTTTCAGCAACCGCCAGAAGCAATTGAGGCACTAGAAATTGCAGCTAGAGGTAAAGTAAAATGCCGATATGAAGTTCGTGAGCTGGAGGACGTAAATCGGTAAAAAAGAATTAGGTATCCTCGAATATTTTGTTCTAATCGTCCTTTAGAACCTTCTCGGACATGGAAGCTGGAAAAATAGCAGGGAGAGTTATATTGCGGTTGTAAAGTCAGAGTGGTACCAAAGTAGTACTATGCTCCGTATAAATTGTGATAAATCATTAACGTATATAGTCGTTAGAAACCTGCAGGATATAAATGTTGCTACATAAGAAATAAACTAAATGTTAACCTTCCAATGTGGTATATCCATGAGGAGTTCGTGTGAATGATATGCATATGCCTATGGGCTACGAGGGGTCCGAGGGCTCCGACCCGAACTAGGTCTTGCAGAGCCGCCAATTCGCGCGTTCTCTAAATCCATTCCAGATTCAGTGGATTCGTATGTTGATAAACGTCTACGTGGTATTTTTCTTGGTGTTGCTGGTAAGTCTTCTTCACCGTTCTCTTCGTCGTCACTGTAGATTGGTGATTCGATTGGTGATTCAGATTGTGGTGATACAGAACTCTCCGAACTCTCCGCATTTACTTCGGTACGAGTAGGTCTTGGACGGTGTTCCAAAGCTTTGTCGGGTATCTGGGGATATTCTTAGTGCTTGCCTGAGTAATGTATACAGTACTTACAGGTAAGCGAACAAGATATGCAAGAAGCGTGGCACAGGCAGCAAAAGTAAAGACGGCTTTCAGGCTGATGTCATATGCATCCCGCGCAGATCGTTGTAGGTCAGGGGGTAAAGTAGCAACCAAGCGCGCAGATTGACGAATACGCAGGATCAACTAGAATTTCTTTAGTATGGAGCATCAAATAGGGTGTATCACTTTACTTACCTCCTCCGCATCAGGTGTATGAATGCGCTTCCGAAGTTCGCTGTCTAACAGCGACTGGAATATTGCGGAAGAAATAGCGACCCCACCCACTTGGCCTGAGACACAAAGTAATTTGTGAGAAAAGAGAAGCTTTCATTATGATGTAACGAACCAACGCCACGGAAAAGCTGCCCGAACCCAGTTGCCACTGCCATATAATGTTCTTCAAGAATTATGAGTTGCGAAGCACTACAATCTGATATCCAAATCGAACTCACCTGGTACATGAGCAAGAAGCGCAACTAATTAAAGCTGTCAACATCGCTAAAGTACAATTAATATACATTGGCTTACCTAGCATAGTCTGCAATACGACAGCATTCCCGAAACCAAGTGGAATCTAGCGAAATATTAGCCACACAACCAAGTACTTCGGTTTACAGAAATTTCCGTACAATGCTGAACCATGACTGAATTGGTCCAGAGTCTTCTCGCATATGATAGATCAGGATAGCAGCAACGAACGGGAAAATGCCAAATATCAGATTGATTTTCTTGTAACGTCCGGTTGTATGCATCATCCAACCCGCGAACAGTGATCCTGTAGACATCGATATACTGTTCGGTAATAGATGTAGCCCTATTCGGCGTAAGCTGAGAACATTCTAAAGTAAAAATAAGTAGAACCCACCAGCAGTAGCAGCGTTCGTAAGCAGGACTGTTTGGAACCACATGGGGAAAAAATACATAATAGAAAAGTTACAAATCGCAACCAGGAAGTTGGACATTCCCACGAGAACAGGGATTTTTTGGCGCAACAAAAACGGTGCGAGAACCGGCTCAGGGGCCACGAATAATTCTATGACAACAAATGCAACTGCAAATACACAGGCAGACACAGCTGAAGCTATTACACTAGGTGTTGACCACTAAACCGGGGTTAGAAAGTAGGGTAAGGTTCAAAATGCGGAACATACGGGCAATCCTTCGTTATACCTCCCGCTGAGGAGCAAGAGGATGGAAGCCACCTGTTACTAAGGGTGAGAATAACACATATGGAAGTCTTAACAACTATACCGTAATCATCAAGGTTCCGCTGCCGCCATAATCAATCCTTTTCAGTACCTCTTTTGCGCTCTTTCCTTTACCCTACACATGGCATTGCGTCAGATTTGAAACATATGCGAAGCGTTTGACATACTGGAGTCACGTAGCGAAGGTTGTAGGATGTCAAACAAAAGGAAGCAACATAAATTGGTAACTGAAGCAGAAACGCCCAACGCCATCCTATCCTAGACACAATTCAGTAAATAAGGAGCTAAGAGAAACCGACTCCGCTTACCAGTCAGTTATAACTCCACCAAATGGACCTCCGAGACCAAGCCCCAACTAATAGTATGCCCGTAAGTTTAAATTGTAAGTTAGGACAAATATATGTTTCAAACCCCATTGAAAACGCTTGCTACTCCCTGAGTAAGTCCTCGACTCTATAAGGAAACCAGACGATCAGTAAAAAAATCGACGAGGCTTGAGTCGATCTCACTCTCATGCTGTACATGTCGCTGACAATGATGCTAAGTAATAGTTAGAAATAAACCTTGAATGCCAAAGTTGACCACGAACGATGATGTGGTCATTAATCCTCCACCTCCTATTCCAGAAAGCTTAGCGGCGTCAACGTGTCTTCAGTAAACCCGACAATCCTGGTAGCTTACAAATCTCGCTGCAATCAACATCTCCATATTAGTTGAAAATCCACAAAGCATGACTCCTGCACATGCAAAAATGAGAGCTGTGTGGTTGGCACTCGACGACCCAAAACATTGCACAGACGACCGTATAGCGGCGTAAAAGTACATGTGGCAAGGAGATAGCTATTGAAAAGGAAATTAGGGAATGAACGTATGGATAATGCAAGGAGCTCACGATGTCCCTAGCCAACTCGCTTGATTAGATTTGTTGAAGTCCGAGGAGATGGAAGCTAGCACTGAAGAAGGATTAAGAAGTGACAGAGAACAGGGTGGTAAACATACTTGTTGGAACCAGAGTTTCTAAAACAACGAATTAGTATTGTACACGTAGGTTTTGTCGCTTATATTATAACACTCACGGTTCAATGCCTATGTGCGCGGTAAGTACCATGAGTGTACACCTAGGCACGCGACCAGTAAAAAGTACTCACAGAAAGAAAAGTGCCCATCCATACACCCGCTAGTATACCATACCGCGTGGACCTTGAGATTTCAAGAGGTCCTGGACGACGTATGACATCTGTCTTCCCGTTGATACATTCATGTCCCACTTCATCCCTTGGAATAAGGGGATCGCGCTCAGTTGCCTCTATTGACATAGGAGACTAAATCGCAATCTATATGCGAGAAAATGAGATGAAGAGCAGACAGCCTGGGAGAAGAGAGGTTTAGCTGTCGCCGCAATGGTATCCCCGATGGAAGAAGGTGAGCGTCGGGAACGGAAGAAACTTGATACCTTGGTCAACTAGTGCATTTTGGAATGCCGCGTGCGGAGTTCGAAAATACTCAGCACATGTGACTCGCCGCTTAAAATAACTCGACATTATCACACCAAAATACTTCACCTCGCGTCATCGGACTTCGTTCGGAGTCTCCAAAGCGCTTGCACTATAAGCACACACAACCTTCTGCTGCAGGCGTGGAGTCGAGGGATACATAACATCTTGGTCTATATATTTTTATAGAGAAATAACTTCATCTAGTTTTGTGTCATATGGCACATGTCACTTCCGAATTTCTACCAGCGCTTGGCCGACTCGGGAGTCGGGACGCTTTACATTACATTACAATTAAGTTCGAACTTTATCTTCTCGCTCAAATCAGTGGCTGACATTTGTTTTACAGAGATATCATAGGACTTCAAGAATAAAGGGCGAGGTTCGTAATACGTCCTTGGCATTGAAAATTTCCTTAACGCAATAGTGCATATTGAGGACTATGTCGTAGGTCAATCATAGGTAATTGCCGCGAGAGATCCTTAAATTTGATACTGGGTGGTGTTGCCCATAAGGAGTGGCGCGTACAATTACAGGACCCGTTCAAACTTCAGACGTGTTTTCGCCAGTTTCAACTTGCAACCGACGTCACTCATTCCAGCCTAAAACATCAAATCTAGTGAGAGCGGCATGGAATAACAAGGAAGGGGCAGTTTAATTCTCAGAACGGAGTTGTGATAAGTTAACTGGAGGCGCAAGCGCTTGAAATGTCATTACATAATTCCTTTCGTCATACCTTCTTTGGAATCTGCCGACGATGAGTAGCCTGGAAACCCGCGTTTGGAACACCTTAACATCTGAGCGTCTGTTGATTGTGAAATAAGCTATCCTTAATTCGTCGAGATGAGGGTTTCGTCACACCTCACAATCCTTGCTTAGCTTAGTCCTGTCCTTACAGTTAGTGCACTTCGCGGCGACTTGGCTATAGACACTGGTATCATTTTCGATGATGTAACATGAATGCGACGTTAGGTGATGCGTTGACGGTTGGTGAGGACTACAGATCAAGCGGGAGGGGCATTGCTTTGTCATAATGCTTCACATTCCTATGTACGGAATCTGTCACATAGCTAGGCAGCTCATCTCGTAACACTGCAGCCCGTACTATTCGACCGTTCGGATCTCTTTGTTTATAGCAGATCGGCACTGCTACGCACACTTTATCTTTGATACATGTATACGCGAGCTACTTTGATCACATCTTCCGTTTCGGCGCGGGGGCAAATTAGTAACTGGATTAAGATTGGTTTTGCGAGAGATCGACAAAAATGTGCCTGTTCCTAAAATGCCTAAATTTATCAACGGCAGTCTAAAGGGCTCTAAAGGGTCGAGAATATCGAATGGGTTTAAGGCTAGAGCTTCCCGTGATCATTATTTAACTTTTTATTCGATCTCAGCGAATTACAAGGGTTAGAATTATTGGCGTTTCTTAGCGCCATTGCCTCAGCCAGAAGAAACTTAACCCTGTCCACTTTGATTGAATCCCAGCGGCGGCCTGAATGACAGCTTATAAGTCTATCATGTGTACTCTCAATCCCACTGACTGTCGGACAACTGACAATCCCGAAAGAAAAGGCTTCGAACGCAGCCAGCGTGCCAATAGAGTTTACGATGCAATAGGCAGGACTTCAAACTTCTATATATAAGTATATTAAATAAAGGGCTCTGGAAACACTATAACTTTAACATAACAGCTAATTACATACTAAAGATATCTATACATTAGTCTAGTATACTAGAGTGGTTGCGGCGCAGTATAATTTAGCGACGACGAGCGCCCCCAGAACATGCCGGGCACAAGCGATCGATGTGAGGAGCTATCATCGAATGTGGTCAATCAAGGATACGTATTTGTCAAGATGTCAATGACTCACAGTACTGTTCTGGGTACTGACGACTAATGTCATCAACACAATTTTAGACCAAGCATTGAGGGACAAAAATAAATTTGATGAATCGGTGTGGATGCATCGGTGGCGATGAATAAATGAAGGCGAATATGTCAAACAGCAGTCAGTGCTGATTAGCGAACTCAAGAGAGATCAAACTGACTATTGCCAGCAAGTGCGGGTGCACTGAGGAGGAACGCAGGTAGCGGGGTGCGTGGTGCTGAACTTGCAGTTCGGGTTGTCGCATTGAATCTAGAGTAAATGATATAGTTAGGAGTGGAATCATGTCTGCTGGCGAGGACGTACAACTTCGTCGGGCTTGAAAAATGGGCAGATTTAGTACGGGTCTACTTCCTGAAATTTCTACACGTCGACTCACCAAGGGCTGGGCATGCCCGCATTGGGTGTATACATTGCAAACTCTGATAGATAGTGTAAGACGTGTGACGACATAGACGCAGTGAAATGCACGCACTGGCGCAAACGACACATCTTGATTAATAAGTATACGTAGAGCTACTCGAGGAGGTGAATGAGAAGGCTGAGTTGATTACTGGAAAGGAAAGCGAAGGTTGTTGTTAAACTTCTGCGACTAGCTACGACTTATATACCTTTGGAAGACCGGGTCAACTTACGAGATTCAAGATCTGACATTGGAACTTGGTGCGGTTCCGTTCTGGGTAGCGGTGGTATCTGCAACGGGGATATCGTGCCCAGCCCAAACTCAAACTAGGTTCCTGATCGTTAGTGCAATTTTTGATATGATTCTAGAATTGGAACTGACAGATCCTAGGAGAGATTGACATGTAACCTAGTATATAGTTTTGCACGGCAGGGTATGGCATAGGATACATCTACAGGTCTCTCTCTCTCATATTATAATATATTTGAATGATATGTGGAAGTTCAAGCTTCCATATCCACTCCACAAGACTTGAGTATAACTAAGAAGGAAATATTAAATCCTATGTATAGGGGATACCGAAGAATCTATGAAGCAGTTCGGTACTGGTACATTAGAACGTAGAGTAGTGAACAATCAGCCCCAGTTTCTGGTAAACATTATCACGGACGGTCAATCTGTGGCATAGGTATGTTGAGCGCGATTATGAGACAGAGATGGCTACGCATTTGTAGGCGTAGTGGATGTAGGTATGCAGCAGCCGCGAATTTGATCGTCACCCAACCGAACCGGATTGAAAACGGACCGCGGAGAAAAAAATTTAAACAACAAGTGCAAACAAAGTATGAGTCGGGGTCGACCAACCGACGCGCTATTAGCTACAGCCACCATCGAACCTCGCGTTCCCAGATTCTGCGTGTTCGCCGCTCTCTCTCTTCCTTATCCATGAATGGGGCGATCTGATACACGATTAAAGGGGAAACCGTCTGGTAAGGGCAAACAACCAAAGCGGTTTCTCGAACTCAACGTCCGTGAACCTTTGAAAACCCTTTTTCGTTGCCGTAACTTACCTGCTTGCTCGACCACAGGACTCGTTGCGATTGGCTTCATCAATATCTGACTCACAGGAGCAGAAAGCTTTGGAGAAAGCTGAGAAACATCACAAGGCACAGGCGCGTTTGATCAGTCCTTGCAGACATCTGTACGTCATGCTGACCTACCTTGTTGTCTCCAGGCTGGACAACCGAAGCCTGAGACAAAGCCCAGTATTTCGGCTTCGAAGGCAAAGCTCGTGAGCGTAGTTTTGGTCGACCTGTCAAAGTGTCTTTCGCTGAATCCTCGTTTCACCTCCTAGAAAGAAACAAAGGCTTTGCTCGCTGCCCAGAAGGCACGGTCTAAAAAAGATAAAGCTAAAAAACGAAAGCGGGCATCTCAAAAGACCCTTACTGGTGACGGTGATCAAAGTATACGTCCAGATGGTGGTCCAGGGAAGCCCGCCCGGAAGAAAGTATCATTCGCATTCGACTAGTTGCAGTGACCCGTAATGCATGCAATCAAAAAAATGCTATACTTACGTTCATCGACAGCCTGTCGTGAAGCTCTTCTGTGGTTCGACACAAATGAAACACGATGAGACTTGGTTTAATCCCATCCTACAAATCTCAGCTGTGTCGGTTAGATTTCTACGCCACTGTAGTTCGAAGGGTTGTTCCGTTCAGTTGACTGGCAAAGTTTCCCCGTTACTTAATCCTAGGTGATGTGTGTGACTCGGAGTTGCTGATAATTTACTCTTATCCGCAAGCTATGCATACAGTTTCTTTGTCGGATCAAATCCTTAGCAATACGGGCCGTTCATTGAGTCCCACACATAATGTCTCGCTAAGTCATCAAAACATTCACTGCGACAAAAACGCAGCCGGCACTTCATTTGACATTGCCATGGTATTTAACCATTTCTATGGTGTTTATGACTTTGTATCTATGTCTCAGCGATAGGCAACAGTACCGACGATCCCTCACGAGGTCGAGTAATAGCAACAGACTTCAATGCTAGATCCACGAGCTTATTTCCGAATCGCCGGTGCTATGTTTACTCGTTCAAAAATTTATCGTTATCACCCTTCTTCACAAGGATATATTTAACATATCATTGTATGAAACCGCAAGGAAAAACACATTGAGCGGAGACGTTTCCGAGAAACAACGTGCTGCCGTGAGTGTTTTCACCAATATCAAGTCTCACTGAGAAGCATTCTGCCACTTGTCTGCCATTCAAACTTGATCGATAAATCGATAGTGTCGAGGATTAGACAGCTGCCGTGTGCTCAAACCCTGTTCAATCGTGGTCATACCAGAAATTTATGTTTGGACCGAGGATAGAAACCCCGCGGCACATCCGCAGTGATTCATGGAGCTACTAGTACTTAACCTTTTTGAATGGGAAGCAAGGGGGAAGGAACAAGGGGTTCAAATTCCAATAGCTAGCCTGAAAATGTCCAAAGGCGCCGGTCGGATTACTCGATAGCGCATCAGATCGGATGGGCCTTTTTCACAAGCACGTTGAATACTACTGAATAGTAACCTATTCTATATTGCGCCGCCGACGCCTGCGGGAAAACATGCAGCCCCCCCGTCTTTCGTGGTTGACGCGTCAAGCAATGAAGGTCGGTTTGCATGACTCGGTAATGAAATCCCGTGAATCCTTTGAAAATTCATCACATCGAGTCCGAATAAGATGGCTAAATCGGAACACGGAACACGGACTGAAAATGAAAGAAAACATTGACCTAAATCTAGATGGTACGCCTCCGCGATGTCCAATCATCGATAGGGTCTGACTAGATTGCAACCACGACTCGACGTATTACTTCATTAACAGCAACTGCGAGACTCACGGTAGTACCTCAACCGGATCAATGCGACAGGCAGCGACAACACAGCATGAGAACACAAGGTGCTACCCACAGATGGTAAGTAAAAATAGCTCCGACTGGGCTACTTTTAATCCTCAAACTGCTCATCAGATACGACGACGGCCGCCAGCGTGGCTTTGGTATGAATAAATTCAAATAATCTGTTATAACCACGAGGCATCCGGGCTATGTGTGATAAACAAGGTAGGGACAAAGTGATCATTGAAAACATGCGCGCTCGCTCGAATACAAGGGCAGCAGCGCCCGCTTGCGATCTTATCATATCAATGGATTCAGAATTACTTATAAAATGAATAGCAATCCACGAAACCTCGGGGACGAAGAGAAAACTGGGGAGCAAAAATTCATGGTGTACGAACTTTTAATGACTTGCGAACGAGCGGGGCAAACCAAACGGCTTGCTGGAGGCATGGACGAACTTCTCGCCATCACTCGACCAAGGCGCAGACCGATAACTTCCTCTATAAGTGAGGCGCAGCCATAAAATTTTTTGTCCACGCCATCGAGGGAATGTGTTGCGTAATTGGAAAGGACTTCAAGAGAAAAGACCTTACTATACCCGTTACCACTACAACAGGTACAAGATTCAGGAAGATTTGAAGACACAGCTCCAGTCCATGAACTAACGTCGCAGCCCAAAAAGTAGATGCAGCCCGACCCATCTCTATACTGGACTCATCGGCCATATAACTGGAACCCGTCCTTTCGCAAACAGAACATATCTCCCGCCGAAGCTATGTGGATGATAGATGATAATGCGGGATTTACAAGAATATGGTAGTCCTCCGGTTGTAATAGCCTGCTGTTTGACAGTTCTGTGACATCTCATCAAGAGAGGATGCCCACAAATATCAGTGTCTACAGCAAGAAGAAACTCTCGACAAGCTTGTTCTTCAAGGATCAGAAATTTGACATATTAACAGCACCAATTGTAGGTACTTCCCAACCGCGGATCTGCTATTAATATATATTTTCAGTTAGCATACTAATCTACTTCTCGAGGTACAGAAGTAATCATTTGGCCTTATCATTCTCGCGCTGTCTTGGAGCTTACTGTGCCCGGTTTATTTTGTGATGCAACTGCAACGGAGGCAATGATTTGGGGTAGGAAAATATATACATGTAGACCTCACAGGGCTTAACAGCGAAGAATTGAATGGACTAACTTCTGAAACAATTTCAAAGGTATTACAAGCCTACAAAAAATACATAGACATCGACATCGGCTGAATTAACAGCCAGGGATCGAGGGGGTGCCCTCCTGCAATAAAATGTGTTCCATTTCTCGCGTGTAAGGGCTAGCAGCGTGGATTAAGGTCCCGATAAACGGGACTAACTTGATCACCCGCCGTTTCGGGGGTAAAGTTGGCGTAATGGTAGTATCCGGTTCAAAGGCATCGTATAGAAGTATCGCACACATACTGAATAAAAACCCATTTAGGTAGATATTTAACGGTACTTCAGAATATAAGCAAGCATATGTTTCATAGCTTAGCTGACCTTAATGATTTTAGCATTTTGGTACGTGATTGGCAGATCCGTGCTGTTCGACCGTACATATTCATAAAATTGGTTGACACACGTCGGTGAACTTTGACAGTGGTCCAGGTTGCATGCTACCAATGACGTAATACATATTTGGTAAACGTATAGCACGTATCACTACTAAAGGTGCATGTTCAGTATAAGTTGTTATGGAAGGTATGACAGATCGTAATTACAGCACTGTATATATGAGACAAACTGTATCACTTCTAGAAAGACTGAAACTCAGGATATGCTTCAAAAACTGAAAAATAGTACCAATTTTTAAACTGAACCTTAAGAAATATATGATATTGGGAGCCTTTCGAGGTCAAGTATAAATTTTGACTAAAACAGCGTCATTTTTACACCGTACACTTGCCATGTAGAAGGTTATCGGGAGGTGTAAACTGCACATTGTGTTATTCTAAGATTTCAGACTTGGGAATATATGGGGCACTCTGGCAGGTTGGTATCGCGTTGGGCGTTAACTCGCGCTATTCCGAAACCAGCATCGTGTCTGGTGAGCTATCTTCAAGTTGATGCTATCACCTTCTGGATGGCTATTCATAATGTGTCTCCAGTGTCACGGACCCAAAATCACTCCGTGGGGATTAGTAGTCAATTGGGAAGCTTGGTTCCACTGTGGCGGACTTATTTTCCAGAAGAAATAACTCAAAGCTATGATCAAGCACAGGCAACAGAGTTGTCATGGTCTTTGGTTTTTTTTTGGCGGACCACGGCAGACAAAATATCCCGACAGTTGGAAGGAGTGGTACTCAGATCATCTGCTTCGAATCTAGTATCTGGTTCATCGACTTGATTTCAGTTTGTGAGTGAATATAATCGGTGAAACATAGGAGGCTAACATTGCTAAAACTTGTGCGCATGAGTTAATAATATATTCTCTCCACAGATCCCATAGAGATTACTGTCGAAGTTACTCACCTGGGCAGGATGTCCAATATCGGAGATAGTGGTCGAACACGGAATTTACAAATTTAAACCTATGCAATGCAGACATGGACTCCGTATTTCGATAATATTAAGACTTTGGAGCCGTCCCAGGTCACGGTTTCCAGCTGTGCTTCTGGGGCAGTTGGGTTCACCTACACGTGTAGTTATGGTTGACTCCTCCAAATCATCGCAGAGTGCCTGTGCGCCACAAGGATCAGTTTCTGTTGAAAGGCTCTTTCCAGTGACCGAATATTCCTATCTCCACGGCGCCTAAAAATCGCTGATTACTATCGAAGATTTTTAATGTAACGGAATGCACCACGAGACGGAACAAACCGATCGTCGGTCCAATGTATAGTTTCGGTCGTGTCGGGCATACCAAATATTGGAGACAGTTTTTCTTCTGTCCCCACTCACAGGATATGTATGTACGCTTTTGACTTGAATCCATTGACTCACCTGGGCTACCCTAGAATATAAATGGCTCGGAGTCTCCTTTAGCGGTAATTTCGGTTGTAACTGGGGATTATCAGTTGGCTGTGAGCGACTGATGACCTCGTCAGTCACTTCCTGATATTCGGCTTGCCTATCTAATTTTCGTTAGGGTTCACGCTGAAACGGTAGATCTCGGAGCGGAATAGAAATATGTAATTTTCAGTCGGAGTTGAACTTGGGATGCTTCCGTGATCGTTGGCGCTTGCGCACACAATTACTCCCTTGATATTCTGCCTACAGATCGCAATGTCCTCTGACTCACCTCAAGAGGCTAGTGCATCCTCCTATACCGGCATCGTCAACTACTCCTGATATCAAGATTCATCATATATCACTGTTGGATTTTTGTTGGTCTCGCCTCGGTCTCGCTTGCATGCATTAGAATAAATTTCTCCCTGTTGAAAGAAGTGGTTAGACGTGTTGAATTAAAATTGGTTGTATATACGTATACTTATCTACTTCCACCTGAGTATAGAGTGCGGCAGCTAAGAATTCAAACAACACACCGGTGCTGACCAACAAAGTCACTTCAACCTAGTACACCACCCACATTGCCAATCTTTGACTAAGCTCGACGTCCGGTCTCAGTTGTAACCAAGTGCTGTAGGCATGTGGGCTTATCGGTTTTCTAAGAGGTTATTAAGTATACGCCCCATAGTAACATCACTAGCCACTCTCGCGATATCAGTAAGTCATGATATCAAGATCACGTTCATGAGGTATACCTATGGCTCATCAACTGCATCACAACATATATTGTAAGTAGTTGGATTTTCACTGCTGAATTTAAGTTGTATGGAGCTCGCATGACATAAACAACCAAACAGAACATACATAGCAGACTTCGAAGTTCGGCTTGACTTCGACTACTTCGAGTGACACACGGATCCGCGATCCAACCCCGGTTGTGGGCACCACGGACAATGCTAAGTCACTTTGCACGAACTTTGCAGACCACCTACATTTCCAATTTCATCTAACTCACCTCAACGTCCGGTCTCAGTTGATAATTGTAACCAGTGGCTATATTAAGGATGTGGGTTTATCGGTTAGTTGAGAAGCTATTAAATATACGCTCCATAGCATCTTCAGCCACTCGCGATATCAAGATAACATGATGTAAGCTATGTGACTGACATCACAATGGCATCATTGTTGGGTTGTCGTTTATTACTTACTTCAAAAGCTTGTCAAAAGCTTCGCTGAGTTTTCTGTGGACAGGAGTGATTAGAACTGCGGAAAGGAAAGCTCGCTACCGATACGTCATAAACATTTGAACGGAAGAGATTAATGCATATTAGTAGACTTCACCTCGACTTCGACTACCACGCACGTACGCATTGATCCTTCTCGGTGGTACACCCGGCACCGCGATTATAGTCATTTACCACGCCACCTATATATCCTATTTCCTTAGCTTGTCTCAATGCGCAGTCTCAGTTGGTAGCCGTGGCTGAGTGCTGTACTGGGAAAGTCATGCGTTGTCACCCCAAGGTGCGTCGGACGTCCCAGTTGGTAATCATGACTGCAGTTTCTGTAGGAATCTGGTTTTATGAGTCTGCTGAAATTCAATTAAGTATATGGTACATCGCCGCACCCAGATATTCTTGATATCAAGATTGACATGAGCTATATGGCTAGCCGCTGGCATCACGCATCATTGTTAGATTTTCGTATATTACTTCGAGCTGCGTTGGACTCACTATATTATAAACAGCTAAGCAGAAATCAATAGTGAACTTCAACTCGACTTCAAGTGACACATACGTACATAGTGATTCAAAAAACCACAACCATCCACTACACCACCTGCGTTAACAACTTCTTCTAACTTTCCTCAAGGCTCAGTCTCAGTTGGAGTTGGCACATAGCCGAGTGGAAAAGTCACCCTCCGCACCACCTACATTAGCAACACCATCTGACTCACCTCAAGGCCCCGTCTCAGTTGTACTGTAGGAATGTCGTTCTATCAGTTTGCCGAGATGCTATGAAGTACATGTTTCATCGTGTTAGCTACTTGCGATATCAAGATTGACATGAGCTATATAGCTTGCATCATGCATCATTGTTGGATTTTCGTTTCAAATGAACTTCAAGATGTGTTGGGCGGTTGTCGGAACTGTTAAAGGAAGCAAGCGCGCACAACTATGATCCGATGGGGAATGCAATTATCAAATATCAAGTCACGCCCACAGTACGTACATTGCTAATGTCCGCCTCCGTTGATTCTCCTCGAGTCTTAGCTGATGATTGTGAGTAGCCGCCGTGAGTATATGGATTTATCAGTTGACCGAGAATTATGATATCAAGGATATGTAGCTGGTATGGCGCATCATTGTTAGATTTTTACGTCGGTGGCTTCTTGGCCACTTGTAGAAGAGTATGAGTGATTTATTCTATCAACGGGTAGAATATGTGCGTACTGCGATTCACCTTCAATAGCTCACCTACTATATCAAGCAGCACTGATAGATCTTCGTCTAGGGCCCAGGCTTTTTGGCTACTTGTGGAAGGGTATGAGTGATTTACTCCAACAGCAACTTCGGTGAGTTGATGAATGGAAATGGGTAGAATATATGCGTACTGAGATCATACTTTCAGTTCAATTCGCCTTCAATAGCTCACATACCGTCAACACTGCTAGATCTTTCGTCGGGGGCTTTTAGATACTTGTAGACGAGTATGGAGTGATTTATTCTATCAACAGGAACTTTGGTTAATTGGTGGATGGAAACCAAGTAGTAGAATCGCCCACTTTATCACATAGCAACACTACTACTGTAGATCTTTCGTCAGGGGCTTTTTAGATACTTGTAGACGAGTATGAGTGATTTATTCTATCAACAGCAACTTTAGTTAATTAGTGGACGGAAACCAGTGAATGTACATGTACTGCAATTCACCTTCAATAGCTCACCTAGAGTATCGCGTAACACGGCTAGATCTTTCGTTAGTGACTTCTTACCTACTTGTAGACAGGCATGATTTATTCTATCAACGACAACTTCGGTTATTGGTAAGTAGATAGAAATCAGTGAATATATGCATACTGCAATTCACCTTCAATAGCTCACCCACTTTATCACGTAACACGGCTAGATCTTTCGTTGGTGACTTCTTACCTACTTGTAGACGAGTATGATTTATTCTATCAACAGCAACTGGTGAATAGGGGCTGGTGGAATATACGTGTACTGCGAATCACCGTATCAGCACCATTTCTATAAGGATCATTCGTCGGTGACTTCTTTAAAGCCAGCTGTAGACGAATATGAGTGATTCATTCACATGGTTAACTGGTTGAATATATGCGTACGGTGATCATGATCTTATCAAACATTCTGGTTCGATTATCCTCAAGCTCAACGGGTTCAACTCACCTCCAATTAGTAACCCACATATGATCGGTTTCCAGCAACTTCTTTGGTCAAGCCGCTGTAGCTCAGCCAGCCTCAGTTGGTAATTGCAACTGGATGCTGTAAATACCTGGGTTTATCATTTCACGAGAAGGGTGAGATGCCTATACACACCGTGATCGCATCGTCGACGTCTTGATATTAGGATGTCCATAAGATACGTGGGTGCCTCATTAACGTGTCAATTTTGAGTCAAAAGGAACACTACAAGTGGTTAAAATGTCAATAGGTGGGAGCCGGTAGTGTATATAAGTATATGCGTACCGCCTCTGACTCCCGAGTCGGTTGTCTACCGGCGTTAGGACGTGAGGTTGGCAGGCTATACTTCGATTCTGAGAATGAGATTGTACCAGAATGGAATACTGAAAGGTGAAGCCAATTTTGGTGATTTATGATATCAGGTTGTTGTGAGTGAAATGGCCTCCGGCGAGTCCGAGCTAGCTAAGTTTTCTGATATCAACAAGTAGGCATCATACGATCGTTGGATCAGCTTCTGCTTCAACTTTGTACTTTGTTGAGATATAGCTTGTTTGATAATAGAATAGGACTTATTATAGGCTGGATGAGGTAAGAATAGGTAGTTGGAGAATCGGTATACTTACATAGTGCCAGTGACCACCGCCAGATTCAGTAAGTTGAATGAAGCATCGTTGTTAGACATCAATGCAAAACTATTACTCTGACCATTATGCATTATGAGTTGTACATTGATGGATGAGCCGAAGCAATTCCTAGCTTTAGCTTTCAAGAAGAGGGAGACAAGGATGAAGTGTATAATTAGTGTGACTCAGATGACAGTGACTCGGACTGCGCCGCACTATATTAGCGCCAAAATCACGTGATGTCCATAGAACCCAACCCTAACCCCAACAAGACTGTTCACTGTTCAGTTGAGTTGATCTTCGCGGCAAGCATTCTCTCTCGCGCTCATCTCCCTCTTGTCTTGCTCATATGCAATAGCATACCGCAACCACCACCTTCACGACTTCATTTCTTGAATTTTGAAAACAAAACATTGTACTATCTTTCTCGGAAAACAGGATTCTCTCAAACGGTGTCTAGGAAATAATACTATCATGAACACACGAGAACACGAACGGGGCCCAACGCCCCCAACTTCCCCCAAAACGTACTTATCCCACCTCGAAGATCTACGCTCTATCCTCTCTCACCTCCCCTCACCGTCCCGCACGCCCCTCGAACAAGAAGACACCAACGACACGATACTACTAAAGAAAAAGATAGAAGATGCGCTCGCAGCAGCACATGCGAACCCAGCAGACGGCCGGTGGGGCATGATAACGCGACTTTTAAGTATGCCAAGTACCCGCGGTCGGTATCGCTGGATAGGCCTGCGCAAAGAAGGAGATATCGAAGATGATATAAGAATGGATTCGAGGCTGTTCGAGTTCAGCCAGATGGATCCTCAACGTGTTGACTCTCACCCGGAAAGCATCAAGCCGCAAGAGGAGGAACTGCTTTCGCCTTCGCCGATGCCACCTATTGGGTTGACTTCTGAAGCCGAGTGGGAGGCGTGGGAGAGGGCGGAGAGGAAGAGGGAGGAGGAGGAAAGGGTGATGATGAAGATTGAGAGGTGGAGGCGTGTCCTTGTGCAGGCTGCCTCGCCGGATGTCGAGGAGGATACGGATATGTCAAGGGCGAGTGAGAGACCGGAGCCTAGCTCCTCTTACCCTGTTCCTGTGCACGTTCCTTCGCAAGAGGAGGAAGTGATACAGGAGGTCAATGCTGCGCAGGATAACTCGAGTCTTACGAAAGTCAACGAGAACTCTCCGTTGAAGCCTTCCATTTCAAAGGAACCTACGCTACTCGTTACGAATGATACCTCATCGAACGCTGTACCCAAGGTCCAAGGAAGCCTTACGCTGACTTCGTCAGCTGATCTGTTAGCTAACAGAGCCCCGCTTGGGTTTGCGGTTGTCAAGAGGGGAAGTAAGAATACCGTTGGTAATGGGAAGCCGAAGGCTACGGGTTCGAAGGATACTATTATTGTTGATGACTCGTTGAAGGAGAAGGATGATACGAGTCAGGCGTCTTCAAAAGGCAAAGCAAGAGAGGCGTCTATTCCTATTCAACGCAGTGGGTCTAAGCCTCCATCGAAAGGACGCCCACAATCTAAACCTTCCTCAAGAGCACAATCACAGCATCCCTCAAAAAGTCCTCCCCCTGCACCCCAGATGATAACTGATCTATCAGAAATGGCAAGTCCCATTTATTCAATCGATCATACTACTCCTATACTAATCCTAATTCAAACCCTACACAGTCATTCCTACCACCCTCCTTTCCATCCTCGGACTTGATCACGTCCACGCCTAAACCTAAATCTGCAGCGCAGGAAGAAGAGCATGTGACTCGTGCTGAAGGTGATGCTGAGAGAGAGATGGAGAAGGGGAAAGGGAAGCAGAAACCGGAGGTGATACCTGTCACTTGTCCCGAACCGGGACCTTCTGCGGATTCGTCATTGCTAGCTGGCAACAAGTCGCCGCAGTTGGCCAGTTCGAACCCTTTTGCGCATGCTTCACCCCCTCCTCCTCTTCCTGCTTTTCCTTCATCTTTACCACCCATATCGTCACCTATTGAACCGGTGCATCCGACTTCATCAGGAGAAATAGCGGACCCTTCGTCGTCACTTATGCCTTCGTCGCCTATTCAGCGCAGGGCTGCGCGTCTTGCGAGTGCAAAGCCTCCTAGTCGAGGTAAACGCCCGCGCGAGGCTTCGCCTTCTCCTGCTCCTGCGAAGAGATCAAGAGTGGAGAGAGTGGAGCCGGTTACGCCTCAGCAGGAGAAGGGGAAGAAAGCGAGTTCGTTGCCCACGCTTACGGAGCTGCTGGCGTCCTCGAGGAAGGGTGGGAGAGTTAAGAGAAAGTCGAGTAGGAGGGAGTTGGTTAGGACGCCTTCGGCGTCTGTGGGGAGGATGGATATGGAGGGGGACAAGGAGAAGATTGCGCCTGTGGCTCCTACGTCGCCGAAGACGAAGAAAATGATGGGTGTGAGCGATCTTGCGAAGCGGTTCAAGTCTACGACTGCGACTACGAGTGCAAAGCCGGAGTCGAAAGGCAGGTTCAAGCCTGCCGTTGTGGAGTCGCAGAATGTGGGCAAGGGGAAATTTAAACCTGCCTCTTCCTCTACTACCACCGCGGATGGAGCGAAACCAACGTCAAAGTCAAAGTTCAAACCTGCGCTCGCAGCTCCACTTACACCTCCTCCCCCCGCTCAGGAAGCACAATCCGAAGCAATAGAGTCATCACCCGAAGCGGCCTCCTCGCCCGAACGAGAGCCCATAAGCCCGATAACGCCCAAACATCCCAGCATCAACCCCACATCCAAAGCTAAATCTAAATCCATCTTCCCCACTCCATCGTCACCACCTGCACCGGCAGGTGTACTTATGCACCCGAACGATATATTCGTAGGGATGGAAGATTCGTATATCCCGCTTTCGCTTTCGTCTTCTAGTGACCCGTTCTCGATTGACGAGCAGGACCCTTACGCGCTTTCAGGTGTGGACTATGATACGTCGTCCCCGACAAAGAGTCTTTCCTCGCTCGCGGAGAGCGATGATGAGGAAGATGAAGGGGAGAGCTCGTTTAAGGGGTATAAAGGGATTGAAAGTATCGAGCTGTCGCAGGACTTTCATCCGCCTTTTGCGTCGACGCAGAATGGGAGTGCTGGGCAAGGAGGGAAATTTGGATGGATGGGGTACAGCTCGCAGGTCGATGTGGATCATCAGGTTAATGAAGTTGACAAGCTGCTTGAGAGGGATGTGGATTATGATGGGTGGTTGAGAGACCCTAGTTTAGATCCGGAGGAGGTTTAGTTTGCTTGGATTATTTTTATTGCCTGGTTTCTTTTCATTTCTGTATTTTTTACAAGCCATGGGACATGCTCTCCGTTTTTCACCCACCCGCGATACCCGCTGTAGCCCACAATGATATATTAACGATCAGTTCCAATTTGATTTCATTCCAACAAATAAAAATATATATACATGTCATCTTCCATTTCCCTGGATAAATCAAGGGGGTAGCGCGTAGGCGTGTGCGTAGGTAGTAGGGGATATCAAAAAAATGAAAGTAGTGAGATCCCAAGTAGAAGAAGAAAAAATCGTAAACAACTCATAATTCATGCATGGACACTTCTTCTATGTAGAAATAAGTTGCGGTTATTGTATGATAGGATGGGGGGTAACAAGTGAAAGCAAGGAGAGCAAGAAAGGAGAGGGGGAATAGGGTAAGAGAGAGAAGAGAGTGAAATGAAATGAAATGAAACAAGTCAAGTGAAGTGAAGGAGGATCGAATCTCAATAGATCCTCATCCCCTCGACCCTGCACCAAAAAATCCCTCGGCACGGGATACACCCCACACACAAACGCACGGAGCAGAGTTCCCTCCGCAGCACACACAAAAATCAAACAGCCATACTATGTCTCCTCCCTTCCCCCTCCTGCGTCCTCCTCGTCTCATCCCCCCCAACATTCGTAAGCACCCTCCTAACCGACACAGCCTTCCTCCTTCCCTCTGTATTAATCCACGCACCCCTCTGACCAGGGGGCACATACTCCCCATCTGCCTCTGCTCCATCGCTCTCGTCTTCCTCATTCGGCGTCATTTGCGGTCTTGATTTCCGCTTGCGCACGCTTAGCGAGGGACCGGAGGAGCCAGAGGAGGAAGACGCACTGCTCAGTTTTGCTGGGGGGCCGGGGGAGTACGAGCCTGCGATGGACGATGAGGGGCGTGATGGGGGGAGGGGGAAGAGTTCGGGGTCAACGTATCCACCTCTCGCATTACGGAGTGGTAGGGCCGGTTGTTCAAGTGATGACCGAGCCTCCGTTTCCTCCCCTTCATCTCCATCTTGCTCAAACTGCTTGCGCGAAGAGGAAGAAGAGGAGGGCACCATAATCGCAGCTGCCGAGGTCCGTTTCTTCTTTATCGTTTCGCCTCCTGGTGCTGGGTCCGGTTTACGCATTTTACTGCAACGAAATGAGGTTAAGAAGGAAAGAAAGGGAGGGGGGGAAACGTACGTGTTAAGCTTGGGTTCAGCGTAATTCACACTCTTTCGCACTCGTCTTTCTCTGCCACCCACAGCGTTGGGATCAGAGTCTGGCGGAGGAACGGGACTCGTCGATCCCCTCGAATTCGGGCGGGACGTGGGATCTAAGCCGGCAGCGAGGAAAGGGCGCGATGCAGACGTCGGTTCTTCCGGTTCATGAACTAATTTCAAGAGTGAGTGCTTTGCATATGGTGACACCAAAAAACGTACCTGTATTATCGATAGGTTGCAAAGCGGATCTCGAGTTGGTTACATCCTTGAGCTTGAACTTGGGGACATCCGTACCATCATCCTCGTCCCTCTGCCTCTTACTACTTCTACTCCTCGCTCCCCCTCGCCAACATCTTGAACCTCATTCATTTCGTGCGTGTACATATTCATGTTCTTTTTACTGTTCTTCTTCTTTTCTTTTTCCTTCTTGGCGTTGCTTTCAAACACATCGACGTCCATGGCGTCTTCCTCGTCCATCAACATGACTTCGCGGGCAACGGCCTGTTCCTCCTCCTCCTCTGCGCGGCCAGCTTGCAAGCGAATGGGGGAGCCAAACGCCGGGCTCGCAGGTCGAGGGACGGAGAGTGCCTCTGTGTTCACTGTGAGCAGGCCACTTTGCCTTCTTGAAGGCTTGCGTTTGGAACTAGGCGTCGGAAGGGACGCCAGGTCCATATGTGTATGTGTCGATGTCATCGGCACTGAGGGAGGAGGGGGGGAAGACGTGCGTGTGGGTAAAGGGAGCTTGGACGCTGATAGGCGGGGTTTGGATCTGGTGGACTTGCGTCGTCCTGGTGACTTGCCTGGTTCAGGATCTTGCTCTGATGAAGAGGGCAGGGGCTCTTCATCTTCGTATATCCCTGGGACGCCGGGTGCGCGAGAGATGCGGTTGGCCTGGGGTGATGTGGGGCTTGTGGGATTTTGTGCTGAGGGACGGCGGGCGCGCGGGGAGGGTGGGGAGGGTGGTGTAGGTGACGCTTCTGGGATATTAAGGGACTGTCGGATGTAGTGTAGGTGTTTCGTGAGGCTTAGTGTCTAGCGAGATGTGAATGTGAGTGGGCCCCCTGATGAATGAAGGTGGGAGGAGAACTGACCGCAGCTTCGGCCTCTGCCATTACTTTTCGTGATTTTTCTTTCTCGCGTTTGAGCTGGGCTGTGAGGGCGATCTCGGATGCCCGCAAGCGCAGATTCTCGACGTACAGGGTGGAGATTTGGGCATTGAGATCCTCGATGCGGACGCTCAGTGTTGAATTAAGTCTGTGTCCGCAGTTAGTGTTTTATCAGACATGATTGAAGGATTAGAAGTACTTGGTGATATGTTTATTGGCGAGCAGAAACTTCTTCTTGACTGGGATGCCACGGTGAGGTGGGAGCGGAGAACAATAGAGAAGATGAACGTACAACTTTCAAACTCGAAAAGGGCATCATTCTGGCGTGAGGTGAGGGAGGCACGCGACTCGCGCCTGCTCATTGTGGCAGACGACGAGGACGGGGGGAGGACAGGTGAGTAGCGGGTGGCGGGTTGTGGTTAGGACAGACAAGGCAAAGAGCTGAGCTGGTCGTGCTCCCAACACGAGATGATTGCAACACTCGTCACGTGCCCTTCTTTGCGCCCCTGCCTTCCTATTCTTACTCTCACTCTCCGGCGATCTCACATTCCATCATGATCACATATCACTCCTGGATTTATTGATATACATGCTACTGATATCCAGCCAGCCACCTCCAAAGCCACTCTCTTCTCCATTGTCATCTCACAGCTTTACCAAATAATACAATGAATCTTTTATACTGCTTCCGGTCATATCAAAGGTATGCCTGTCAATTTCTCAGCCTACAATCCACCAACCATTAAACCTGTCCGGACTAACCGCGGCATTGGGAGGACTCGCAGCTCCTCCGATGCTAGTCATCCTCAGATCATCATCCACAGCCAGCAGGGGGCGCAAAGCATACTCACATATGGAGTGGCCAAGAACTAAAGAAGAACGTGTATCGCCCCATTTGTGCGCATACTTCCGAGAGCCTCTCTAGATCGAAGAATTCGCCTGTGTGTCGGGACCCATATTCCGTCAACGGGCAGTTGCGTCGTATTAGAGAATAAACAAGGAACACGGTGACCATGGTAAAATAAGCAATGGAGCCTCGAGGCAGGGTAATGCACTAACCTAGCGGCATGCCCCACATTCTAAGAGCGCGATGGTGGTTGATCAGATAAGTGTAATACATGCGATCAGGTACTTGGTCACATCAAACAACGAGGACGAGTAAACGTACCCTAGTATAGTCTAAACGGACCAGCAATTAGCTTATCAGCTTTAAAATTCCCCCTCTCATTTTCCCTCGACTACACCACCAGCCGATTCTCCCCCGCGCGAGACGAGGGAGAAACCGGGCGGAGGAAGTACTTATAATTATTACATACCTGATGCAGGTGCGTTCCTTCTGGTGGCCATTTCTATGTGGGATTGGGTTCAATAGGTATCTCTGCACCGTATTAACGATACGCTTAGTACCTCCATGGCAGGCTGATCACTTGCTATCGCGGCAAAGTGGTTATTCCTGTCCACAAAGTATCAGCCTCGACCTCCACAAAGATAGATAGAATACACACCACAAGAACCTCTTCATATCCTCCCCCTGTTCAATCCCCGCACTGGGGAAATGAGTCCAATTCCAACACATAGGAAAGAACATACAAAGTCTCTGCTTTACCAGAAAGCGCATCGCGTTCCTCTTGAGAAACCCTATAATACTTCTGTATAAATCCAACCCTCAGAAGGAGAATATCTCCAGCGCGGAACGATACACCCTGATGTGCAGCACATGCTTCAAGCTCGCCAACACTGATCCCATGGCTAATCCACGGATCGTACGGGAGTGTCTTGCCATTAAGCGTGTGGTACCGTACCAAGTCAAGGAGCACACCGCGTCCGCATATCCCGTGGGTGGCCCAGTCTACGAGTATTCCGGAAATGAAAAGGAAGGGAGTTAGTATCGAGATAAGATATTCATGGAACTGAATGATGACATCAGAAGAGAAGAAGAAACTGGGAAATGAACTTGGGAAACGATCGGTGGTGTGTGTGGCATTTTTGAATACAGATTGGTACGAGATAACGAACGCAGAAAATAACACATACTCTGAATTCCTATTTTAGCATGGTCGTGCCCGATTTCGTTGGGATTGGGAACGGGTATAATTCCCTTTGGCAAAGTACTCGCAGGCGTGCTGCAGATATTCACAATGTCAGTTAAACATATACATGAGTCATTGAACTTACTTATTGTAGAAAACGCCGTGCTCAATGACACCAAAATGTCGCAAGCCGTCCCATTGTGTTCCAGACTGTGTGTTCTATGTCGATTTTGACGTTAGTTTAATATCAATCACAGTTTGAGATGCAACGAAGATGGTGAGATCAAAGGTTATTCCGTGTGGCGGTTGTTGAACCAAATGTCAGCCTGTTTTCCGACAGAGCCCGACAGATGATATCCTAGTCTAACCCGCGAAGTGAAAGTAAACAAGACTTACAATGTGGATTTCATCATCCCTAGGCATGTTATTGACTTTTCCTGTAACTAACATCTTGATCTCAGGAGGCTTACGGCCAAAGACAGGCTGCCAATGTTTTTTCCGATTACTGCTAGTCATGTTCCGGGGAAATGGTCTACATACCTTCTCCGGAAAGTTGATTGGCCTGGAAAGTATATTGGACAAGTGACAACATGTTTATTGAGGCACAGGACATACCAGTTCAAGCATACCGACGTTCCCGTCCTTACGAAACATAGTCGAGTTTAAATGACAACACAAACGCCAATCTGAACTCTAAATGGGGAGCTTACTGGATCTCTTCCTGCGCAGCGCGCTTGACTACTTCCTCAGTTAACAAATTCACAGTGCCGAGCTGGTCTTCGGGACCCCAGACGCTCCAAGCACATCCGGAAAAGTTTTTGAAGTGGGGAAGCTCGTCGAACGTCGGCAGCTGCATGTTGGATGTTGAAGGAATGATGTGGGTTGTTACTTTTTTCAAACGACTGGCGCTTGACATTCACTCCGTTCTAATATTCAATTCCCTGAGTGCTGTATGATAGATGCGTCTATATAATAAAACCCGGCCATAGAGCTCGCCGCCGCCGGTGTGTCGCTCCTGACTGCGAGCATGTGGTTTTTACCATCTGACTATGAATGTGTATATTAAGATGAGAATAAGTACGGGGCTTGGAGGAGTTGGTCTCACACAACCTGTCATCTAGACTCGAGACTTATTTTATGACATCAAGGCGTTCCCAGGCGCTTGGTTGAAATTTAACTCATTAAGCCTTAATTATCATAGCATGAAAATCATTTAGACAGTTCTTCTGGAGCGGTTTTACAGCATTTTAAATCGAAATAAGAAAACGAGCTGGGTTGGATACGATTTATTGTCAGAAGTATGCCTATTGTATTTTTGTGAGTGAATGATCAACCATAAGAATCCAACTACTTACGGCTGCATTTGGAGGACTAGCAGCTCCACCGATGCTAAGGAAAACATGATTAGCCTGTAATTTATTAATATCGGAATTGGCTGACATGTTTAGTGGCCAGGATGACACGAAAAATGTATAACGGCCTAGGGAGGAGCAGATTTTTGATAGCCCCTCAAGATCAAAAAGTTCACCTATGTACAAGTGAGCTTCTTGAATGGTGTTTGAAGTAATGCATCGACATACCCAGAGGCATTCCCCACAGACTTATATCACAAACGTTAACTGAGATGGACACATAGATATCTGAAAAAGTACCCTATTATAGTCTACTACGGTTATTTATTGCATGTGTAAGGTTGAGATAAGTAATACCTGATGTAATGCAATCTCCATTCTTGGGGGAAAAAACGCTTGCTTTACACGAAACATTAGGTTTGTTGCTCATCAAATAATTTGGGAACATACTTCAAGGCCAGGTTGATCACTGGCAATTGCAGCGAAATAATTATTCCTAATAATCTAAGGGCCACAAATATTAATTTCACAAGATCGACTCTTACCACAGAAATCGTTTCATATCGTCAGTAGCCTCTATTCCAGCGCTTGGCAAACATATACTTAGTGAGTATCGTAGATAAAATCAACACTCACAACTCGCTATGCGTCTCTAACGCCGTTCGCTCTTCCTCAGAAACTCCGTAATATTTCTGCATGAAACCGACTCTAAGGAATAGTATATCCCCCTTTCGAAAAGTGACGCCTTGATGCCTTGCGACTGCCTCGAGGTCCGGCACAGTGATGGGATGACTTTTCCATGGGTCGTATGGAAGATCAGAGCCGTTGGCTGTATAGTAATTAACTAGATCCAACAGAACCCCTCGTCCAGAGATTCCATGAGTAGCCCAATCTATGCGAATCGACTCTCGTTGGTTCATTCAGAGATCCATATCCAAACTAACAGCTCACTTTGGATCCCAAGCTTTTTGTGAATTGGTTTAATATCATTTGGATTGGGTAAAGGTATTGTTCCTCGGGGGATGGAGCTTGCAGGGATACTTCAGGCTGCAGATTCAGTGGCTATACGAACGCGGTGGGAGTAGATATCAGCTCACTTATTATAAAACACATCTTCTTTGATAAGTCCGAAATGGCGCAAACCATCCCATTGCGAACCTGACTGTGTGTTCTAGAGGAAGGAGTTTCATCCTTGGAGTTGGTTAATAAAAAATGCGGCAATGTTCGTACGAAGTGTATTTCATCATCCCTCCGACCACGGGGATTGACAAGCAGATTAACTTCGGGCGATATGCGACCAAATAGTGGCTAGCCGATTGTGTGCAAAGATTTTGGTTAGGAGTTGCGGGTTTTTATAATTAAACTGGAGTGTACCTTTGCTGGAATATTAAGGGGTCTTTTGTCGATCATGTCATACGTAGATATCATTTTCGAGGCAGAAATTTGACGTACAAGTCTAGCGAGACTGTCCTTCCAATTCTGAGAGATCTTTGAGTAACAGCAGCGCGCGAAAAGGCTCATCAGTGAGCTACCTAATTTCCTCTTTGGCAGCTTGTCGAACTACTTCATCAGTGAGCAAATTGATTGTTCCAAGTTCATCGTCAGGTCCCCAGACTCCCCAGGCGCAACCTGGAAATGAGTTGAAATGTGGAAGTTCATCAAATGTTGGTAAAGCCATAACGCTGGTGGTTCGATACTTCAGGAAGTGACAGGAATCAGAACTTAGATGGTATGTTATCTAGTGAGTCACGTCATCCCAGGAGTTTGTGAAATACTGTGTTATCATATGACGCTTATGAGAAACTAATGGAACTCCGTTTCAGCCTACCACGACCTTAGATTAGAATCGGCACGCCGGGTACTGATTCTTTAACAGTGACTTCGGCACAAAAGTATAATTACGAATACACACAATGTTCGGATGTAAATCAATGATAATGCCGAAACAACTATACTTACGCTATTAGCAAGACGAATATATCTCAGTAGAACGAACACAAAACGACCACGCACTTGCCACCATCACACGAGTAAGTACCATGGACTGATATCTGTAAGGTAACAATCTAGGGTCACTCCAGGGATTTCGGTGGTAAGATGTGAAATGGTCTTGTTAGTTGCATTCGTAATTTTTCAAGTACACGCAGAGCAAATTAAACGCAGAGTGAAATTGGAGTTGTTGGAGTTCCGATGTAAGGGAGATACTTGTCACGGCTTACTGTATAGTTACCTGTCACACTTGTGCCTGTGACCGTGACAGAGGTTGTCCAACGAAGTACTCGCTTGGTTCAAACCCTCTTTCACAACACAATCGTATCTTTTCACTGGGAATAGTCCATAAATGTTCCACGTCAAAGGTTCACCAACATAGATATGAACTCAAGTACTCAAATTTCGACATCTACGCGCTTTACAACCCACGTCGTATTTCGTATACATCTGGTTCACTTCCCACTGGAATCCTTGAAGTCAATACGAAGCTACTGTATCAATACGACCAAGTGTTCGGTGACGCGTCACACAGGGTCATGAACAGGAACAGATGTCCTGTTTATCACGCGTCACAGAGCATTTTGAACAGAGATACAGCGAAAAAATTCAGGTTAAGGTTGGATTTTCGGCCGCTCGCTTCGCTCGCATAGATCCCCATGAACACTTACAACTTTTGTCACACCCGGCATGGCCCTTTGAACAGAGGGTCCAAGTGTTCATGGCCGTCACGCTGAAAAGTGGCGAACACTTGGTCGTATTGATACAGTAGTCTTACTTAGTCTCGCCCTCGCGGCCTCTCGTCTAACTTCTTTGATATTTCGGAAAATGGGAGTTGGCCGTGGATGACTGTTGGTAGAGGTGTATGCGTGGAATCTAGGTTGTATTCCCCACCTTGGAGCTATCGGGAATGAGAAGCCATGTCACCAGTCAGTGCTATACCATGTCGATAACTTGGGCGCTTAACTGTCATATCTGTATAGTCTTTGGTGGGTGGAGCCTATACCTTCCACGCCTTAGAGGTTTGTGGGGCGCTGAGCGTATACCCGGACAATGTCTGCTGTCATCTTAGATTTGTACTCGAGAAGACGCATGCATATTCTACCTTGAAACCTTCAGCAACGAGCAACTATGTCTCCAGTTAGTGCTATGCCACGTCGATAGTATGGGCACTAAATTGGCCTTCGTATAGTCTTCAGCCGATGGGAAATACCAAGGATCCAGCTCCTTGAAATCATAACCTCTGCGCTTTAGAGACTCTTGGAGCGCTGAGCGTAGACCTGGTTAGGTCGTTAGCTTCTATATACTTAAAGGCAGCGCGATGCGCATGTGTGCAGTTCATGAAGCCCCCATCTCGCCAACGAATCTTCCTCCAGCCTTCAGAACGCACGGTACTCCTACAATTACAGCTGGAGGATCGCGTTTACACCAGTGCAACGCGGCATTGCTAAATACCACGTCAAACGTGATGGTTATCTGGGAGATGTCGTCTGGAAGTTATAATATATGTACATCGCATACAAAGGCATGCTTGAGCCCGTTCTCCTTGCTCTTTTGGATCTCGAACCACGTCCGTTTTCATGTTCTGAATAGGGTAGAATGTAACTTACCATGCTTTCGCTGTTGTCCATACCGACAGCTATCCGCCTCCTTGCTGCTCGACGAGCTTTGCTAGTTGGATCGTCAGCTCGCCACCGCCGCAACCCACGTCCAAGATACGCTCTCTAGGAACTGCAGCTAGGAGTTCCAGAACTGGAACAGTGAAGGCGGCGGAGTACACGAAGGACACGTTTGCGTCGCATGTAGATGCGGACCATCCAGTGGAATCGAATGGTTCAATGATCGTCGTGGCGTTGCTGGACATCGTAGCTGCTTGGGATCTTAAGTAACGAAGCGGTTCGTTAAGTTGTTCATGATGTAGCTTGTCAGACTATTAATATACTTCATGCAGCCTTATAGCCTTGATTAGGTTGTAGTCTTGTCTGATAGCTGTAATGTGTGTACATCGCATACGAATGCGACGGGTGTGATTGTCATCCTACTTCTGGTTTCCTCCCATGGACCCGATTCAACGCCAGTGATATCTATCCCGGAACGATGTGCTACCAAATCTGTACTCCTATGATAGGAATGCATCCGGACATCTGGAATGGGAGCGCGAAGGCTCTCGCGTACCAATCGCAGAGGACGGTATATCGGTAGGTTTTGCTTTTTAGCTTTAGTAGCGGAAGACCTAATGAGAGAAGTAGTACAGAGCTGCCACCTTCAAATACCCACCTCCTGACGTCCTGTTTCAGGTACAGATTTTACTTTGCCTTAGCAGTCCCTGCTGTCGTTTACAATTTGTACTCTAGGATCTGACTTGTCTATCTTTCTCCCTTTTATCGTGCAGGACATAGGATCTTACTTTACCATCACTTATATATGTTACCCTTCGAATCTACTACTGCTTTACTGCCACAAATCGTAGTCTCACATACATCATTGCCCACTTTCCGTTGGAATCTTGACAATCGATATGCAACTTATCCTCAACTTCTCTCATGATCTCATGCGCCTCTTCTTCCTTGAAATCTCGGAAGATGGATCCCCTTGCAAACGTTTGCAGCCAACCGTAGATGCCTGTTGGTAGTGGTGTTACGCGTGGAACTAAGGCTGCGTGTTCCACGTTGAATCCCTCAACAACGAGCAGCTATGTTACCAGTTAGTATTATCATGTCGATAGCTTGAGCGCTGACCGACCTTTGTGTAGTCTTCAGCCGATGGGAAATACCAAGGATCCAGTTCATTAAAATCATAACCTCTGCGCGTCAGAGATTCTTGAAGCGCTGAGCGCACACCTGGTTAATCGTTAGGCTGCGGCTTCTTGGAGGCAATGCGCTACACACCTATGCAATTCATGAAACCACCCATCTCGCCAACGAACCTTCCTCCGGTCTTTAGGACGCGCTGTACTCCTGCAATGACAGCCGGAGGGTCACGTTTACACCAGTGCAATGCTGCATTGCTGAACACCGCATCGAATGTTGTGGTTATTTGGGAGATTTCTTCTGGAAGTTGTAATGCATGTGCGTCGCATACGAAGGCGTGTTTAAGTCCGTTTTTCCTGCTCTTTTGGATCTGAAACCCCGTCAGTTTTCGTGTTTCGAGCAGGACAAGACGTGATATACCATGCTTTCGCTGTTGTCTGTGCCGACGGCTATCCCGCCTTCTTGCTGCTCGACAAGCCTCGCGAGCTGAATAGTCAACTCGCCGCTACCGCAGCCCACGTCCAGGATTCGTTCTCCAGGTATTGCCGCTAGAAGGTCCAGAACCGGAGAAGTGAATGCGGCAGAGTACACGAAGGACGCGTTTGCGTTGTATGTGGATGCAGACCATCCAGACGAATCGAATGGTTTAGTCGTTGGATTGCTGGATGTCATAGCTGCTTTGAATCCTTGGTATTTTGAAGGCAAGGGCGGATTTTGGAATGTTCATGGTATAGGTTGCCAGACTATATATACGCTTTGATGCTGCATTTTCGCCTTCGTTGGCCGATAAGCAGTGGTAGGCCGACGTGGTATATTTTGGCATGACCCTGTGGTCTGAGGTTCTTGAATGATACCACCGAAGGGGTAGAACATTGTGTTCGCCTATCGGCCGATAACAGATCAACGTTACGGCCGACCGGGGGGAATTAAAGACAAGTCACAAATCAGAAGGCTACAACCTCGAGTGCGGTAAGGAGCCTGGGAGTATAGCGTGTGCCCTTGCAGTATTCCAAGTCAAGGTTACCAGATAGTGATCGGTGCGTGATTGTAAGAGCGGACAATACGACGTTGCTCCTCACTAACAGTGTAACCAGTGGACCAATAATGATCCACTTAGTCCTATTGGTCGATTATACCCTCATTGTCGAGGAGACCCCGCCCCAATTCAGTACACGCGCCACACAATTCAAAGGATCGGCGGGGTACCATAGATATAAACTCTCAAGAGGTGGCACTTTCTCTCTCCTCACTCATACCACCATCTCCTGGGTAAAGGGACTATCTGTCTCTCTTTCAACTGCACACGAGCGTATATCATCCTCTTCATTATGAGATTCGGCATTTTCTCTTCATTTGTTTTCTTCTTCGTGTTCTGCATGTTGGCCATGGTCTCTCAGGCCGTTGTCGTCCGCCCGACGCCTGTTAAGAACCTCAGGCAGGTCGATACGAAGAATTTGAGGGAGGCGGGTACGCCTGTGCAGTTTGCCAAGCGCCAGACTCATGTCTCTATGTATGTGTTTTCGGTTTTCTTGGTTGTTGGACGCGTACTGATGCATGTCTCGTAGTCCTACTGGTACGCACTTCGCTGGTTACCACTGGTTCGTTCATTGTGTTGTTTCGCGTTTCTCTTTCGTAACTTTATGGTTTACCTCTCTCGTCTTACAGGTAAACGTCCGGATATCTGGAAGAAGGGTGCACACACCCGTTGGTTCACCTTCGGAGGCAGTTCTTTGAAAGAGCAAGGATGGCGATTACCCACCACACCCAAGTATAGATGAAAATTCCCTTTATTTTATTACTATTCCATTGCATCGTCCATTTATGTATCACAAACAACAGCTCATATCATTCCCCTGCTAGTATAACTGTAACTGTAATTGTATGTAATACCAGTATTGTCTTGCGCATTGCGTGCGCATCTTTATCTTATTATTCACATTTTTCGTTATCTTTCACGCTAGTAGCTGTGATGTACACAGGCATATTATTTAGAGCATAGACATAATTTGATTCGGCTTAATCCTTCGTTTTCTGAGCCCTGAGGTAATAAGATAAAGGGAGATGAGATGGGCACAGCTCTTACTATCTAGCTGCCGTTTATGATAGGCTATAGCACACCCTTAGGTGGCCAGAGAGAAGCAGGGTGATAAGTAATCCAGAGGATAGTGGCGCAACGTGCTCTGACGTAGACGATCGCAGCGACAACGCAAGTCCGGTCAACGTACGCAATTGCATAAAATTAAACGACGATCGGTGAGAATGCAAAGTTCCAGCATTCGAGTTATGGGGATGAAATCAGAGAACAGATGACCTTGAGCAAGGTCGATGTTCAGAATAACCGGCTTAGCACTGCTGTATGTCACTGGACCACAGGGAGGGCTTGGAATAAGTATTGGCATTATCAATTAATGGCCTCGGTATCAAAGTAAAGCTAGTAACCAATTGTTTCGTACCACAGTACCACTGGTCTACCTAAATACCTACATGAATATATGGAACCCAAAGCAGGAGGCTATCTTCATCATCACCAATTAGATGTCGAAATGTTCCTATGGCATGATGAAGTGCAGCAGCTGCTCTAGTACAATCTGGATATGAATTCTCCGTGGAGCTCTCATCCTCTTTCTGTAATATGTACGAATAAAATTCCTCTGAAACTTGCGGGGCATGAATGTCACTAATCGACCACATAGTTGCAACCACACTGGTATACCCCGCTGCCAGCATTCCGGCCGCAAGATGAATTGCTTCTTCAGACAGCTTTTTGTCGCCCTTTCCCGTCTCGCATGCTGAAAGGAATGCAAATTGTGAATGAGGAAGTGGTTTCTTAATTATATCGCTCAGAGATAGCTGTCCATCGTGAAGATAGAATGCACTCTTGAGAGGGCTATCATTCTGCAGAGAATGACAGGAAAGGTGAATCCAGTTGTACAAAGGCATGGCATCCGATACATTCTTCACTGTTGCTTCGACACCATCCAAGCTATGCAGTGTGTAAGAAAAAGAGTCAAATAGCTTCTTTAGGGCACAACTTTCTAGACCTGTACTTGGTATAGGCGGAAGACCAGGAGCTTCTGGTTCGCTGACTGTGAGCAAGCCCTTGAACTCTTGAGTCTGTCGGGATTTTTGTTGATTGTGTTTTAATATACTTTGCGTTAGAGCTGTAATAGTGGGTGTGTATGATGAAACCGCATAGTCCATGATATTTGATCCAGAACTAGGAGTCTTGTCATGTTGGTAATAATCACCAGCAGCATGAAGTGGAAGAAATGCGAGAGGACCGGTTGGACTCCACCATATTCGAGGAGGATTAGATGTAGGCTATAGTAAGCATATCCCATATTCATTAAACCAAAATCATGAAGGAGATAATAAATACTTGCCTCCAGATTAAGCGCATTAATGATAGGTTTTACGATCTCATACCACAATTCACGGAGAATATCCTTGATAGAAAACTGTGTTTTCCAACTTGTAGCTGTGCGACCTGCTCGTACTGTTCTTGTCTGAGTTGAAGGATCGGAAAGTAGTCTATGTAATCTTTCGCGAAGAATGACAGCCTTCTCGTAAAACCGAGGGAGGGGGACAGTGAAGATATCAACTCTGTCCGCTGATATTCCACGGGTGAGTGCCAAAGCATCACAAGAAAAGGAGTCGGCATTGACTACTATGACTAGACCAGATGGTGGTAATGTCACAACCAGCTCAAAAAACGGTATTGGACAGAGAAATTTTTCGAATCCACTTATGCTGCGAACCTGACAAAGTAGTGAATTCCATTGCTTTGCAAGACTTTGATGTCGAAGGACGTCATCTTGAATGGAGACATTATGTGTCATACTTCTTCCTACTAAGTCAGATGAATTTTCTCGCATACTAGCTTCTTGTAATGCGACCCCTATCTTCTCTAGTTCTGTGCAAAGGGATGGGTCCGCTTTTCGAAGATCCTCTAAAGGTGCACGGAAATTGTTAACTTGGTTCCATACTATTGAGCGACCTTGTTCTAGCCACTCCACAGCCATGTGAAGCTGTTCATATCGGATGGCTACAGCTGTTGCCATGCTCACAATGTCCGCCAGAGTTACCAGTAAGATATATCGTTGTTCCATAGTGCGTCCAATCCATGCCAATTGTGGGACGATGTCATTAAAAATAATTTCGAATGCATGAAGGGCCTGTTCTGGGTCCATGAGAAGAGACAGCAACCCCCACTGTCGCCCGCTGCTTAGACGTGGTAATGGGGATCCAACAGGCATCTGTGTAGCTTGGCGATATAACGAAACAGCTCTTTCAATATTATCATTGCTGTGTGTAGTATTGTATCGAAGGAAGAATAAATCTCCCAATCCATCAAGCAGGAAGGGCAGCCCAGCGTTCCCTTCAGGAGTAATATCTATCGCCCATTCCATAACTGAGATTGCTTCGTCTATGGTCTCGAGTTGGTGTTCATTTTCGAACAGGATTTTCAATGCGACTGCAAGTTGGAAAAGATTATTTGGCAGCTGAGCATGATTCGACGGGCACAGTGTAACAGACTTCCTTAACGCGCTGAGACTATCATTGAGGTCAGATGACTGGTGTGCAAGCATATATCTACTGCACAACGCCCCTCCTAGATTACTTAGACGGTCCATCCGTTGAATACTATCATCGAAAGTTAGAAAAACAGCTTCTTTGTAACACGAGATTGCTTCAGAGAGATCAGACTCATTCCCCGTAGCGCGAAATAGTCTTTGCATAGAATTTCCTAGGTTGTTGAGGAGTCCAGGCAAATCTCTGTGTCCAATAGGTGTTCGAATCACCCCTTCTCTGTGCGCCCGGGCCCCTTCATGCATATCACGCAAATCTTGTGTAAGTGCAGAACGGTAGTAAAACAGATTACCCAGATCACTGTAGAACCGTCGCACTTTTGGATCATCATCTCTACAGACCTGAATACCGCGCTGTTCAAGTGCTATGGCTTCTTCAAGATCGTCAACATTACCTGTCGCGAGAAAACGACATCCAAGCGACACTCCCAAATTTATAAGAATGAGAGGCAAAAGATCATCTCCTGCCAGTGACAGCGCCTTCCGATGAGCTTCAATGGACATGTGGATATGTGGTAGCTCCCCGGTTTGCATGAAATATGCTCGATGTGCGTTACCCAGATTCGTCAGAGAACTGGGGTCATTGGGCCTATTCTCGACCGTTTTACGCTGAACATCGATAGCTTGGCCTGCGTCTCTCAAGTCTCCACTATAATCAAAGCGGGCTCCCAAGGTGCAGGCAAGGTTGTTGAGAGATATAGAATATTGCGGATCTTCTGGATTCATATTATTGACGAGGTCATGCATGATTTCGATTGCTTCATCCGCATCGCTTAGTTCATGTGTATGATCAAATCTGCTGTCCAAGGCAGATGAGAGATTGAAGAGAATCTCAAATCGGGAGCGACTTCCTTCTGGAGTAAGGAAAGCAGCCTTCCGATGAAGTTCTATAGCTTCCGTGAGATCTCGTAGTTCTTCAGTTTGCTCGAATCGAATCTGAAGAGCATATCCGAGGTACGCTAGCTGACCAGGAAGCAAGGGATCATTCTCTGGGGATAAATCAATGCCCTCCTGTAGTGTAGAAACGGCCTTATTTAGATCTTCGACACGTCGGCTCAGGTCGTAATGTTGCATGAAAGCCAGGCCAAGTGATCTAAGCATGGAGATTCGCAGCTCTTGGTCGTGTTGAGTAAGTATGACAGCCAACTGGAATGCTTGTATAGACCACTCGGAAACATCCAAACTGTTCAACTGTTGGTTGGACGTGTAGCACTGGATACCGACTGCTTTGAGATGTAAAGGTTTTGAGACATCATCATCCGGTAACTTCAACGTTGATTCATATAATCTCCTCAAGGTTTGTCGATCTGTAATAGCTGTACGGTACACCTGCGCCTTAAGTATATGTAAATCGCGAGCATATGTGTTTCCTACCTGTTTCCGTTTGAGACATGTTGCTAAGAAACCTGGGAGATTTTTTGAGAGAAACTGGGCCTGGGAGGCCGAGGGAGACCGATATAGTACTAGTAATGCAGCAGTCTGTTTACATATAGCACCGGTTTAGCGCCAGTGAGTAATACTTTCGAGTCTTTCAAGATCATGCTGTTAATCAGGTGGCAGTGAATTCCTGAACCACGCGTGTCACTGTCAGAGGTGCTGCGCAGTGCGAACTCGGAAGCACTGTGACATAAGACAAACATAAGATCAACTTAAGATTTGTATAAGATCGAATAATTTGTGTGATCGAAAATCGGTTTTCAGGTATAATTTAGCCTGTGGTTCGGGGTTAAGGAAACAGTCAGTAAGTGCAGGATTCAAGGACTTATATATAGGAGAATTTGGAGAGAATTTGAAGTTAAATAATCTTGAAGCAACGGAAGTTACATAAGGAACTTGCAACTAATGCTTCCGCAGAGTGCAGTAAGGTGACAGTGATTTATGGAAAGTCTAACGACCACGCTCAAACGCATCAAATATAATTGGGCTCCGATGTCCGGCACTGCGGCGTCTCGGTTAGATATGACAATATTGGTTTCAGATCTTCAGTTTCGCTTAGTGTACTCAGGGTCGCTTACATGAGATCTAAAGTGTGAGTGAAGCGTGGTCGTCCGGTACAACCAAGTACATATGTGCGCTCACAGTGCGCTTAAGCAATCGTTACCTTAGTTGAAGAATATCATTTTATTTAGCACTAATACATTTGCTGTCTATTTGAACCGGGAAGGTAAGCGATACATTGCCATGTACCCTCATGCATTATGTACCACGATACACATCTGTAAGTCAAAAGGTAGTAAGTAAGCATGACTGCGCTTTCTGCAGCACATATTTTTATGACATATAAACCTATGTGATTGAAGATGTGAATGGGTAATGTACCATCATTGTGTATGCATAAATATTCATTTGACTATGTGACCCACAGATCATGACATTACTGTATGTATTAACATTAATGTTGCGCCGTAGAGTGTAAAGGGGAAGGGTGGGTTGACGCCTAAACAAAGAAATAAAAATTGCGCGAGTCGGTGAAAATCCGTTCGACCTCGGGTGTCCTAAGGTGTCGAGAGGGGGATTAGTAATTGTTTGAATATGGAGAAGAGCAAGATGAGGAGAAAACTTCGAGATGCGAAAAATACTGAGACTTAGAACGAGAAAGAAGCGATACAAAAGGCCCTTAAAGAGAGATTATGAGTGTGATCAACATTTTCACTGAGTTGGGAGGAAGTATATACATGGATTATATAGAAAATGAGAATAAAACTGTTACTTAACTAGGAATAGTTGAATAAAATGGAAGTTAATGATATTGAGATTGTACTATTATTGAGGAAAAGGGTAAAGTGTGAAACATATAACATACCGATGAATAAAAATAAAAATTAAAGAATGAAATTGGGGAAATAGACATGGGGCAGAGACACGGCCTTCTGTAAACTGTTTTGCGGCATTCAGTGGAACTTGGTAGAGCGGGATACTGATTTTATAGTGTTCCTGTTGTGTGATTGCAGCGTTGGTGCAGTGTACGAGTGTCGACGATGGAGGGGGTTTGAGGGAGAAGGTGAGAAGGTGAGAATTTGGTGAGAATGAATGCGTTGCGAACGCGAACAATGTGTCGACACACGTACGAGCTGATTATGTGAGCACTTGATTATGATAAGTTGTAGAGCAAGCGTTTCGCTTGCACTACAAAACTCGACATCTCACGAAGTGCAGCGAACAAGGAGTCGTGTTGCCGCTATGTAATGATCAAACCACTAGAGGTTCGCGCATTACATGTCTTTCTTATTGTTCTCTTCACCACTTCTCTCGATCCCTTCGCTGTCTATCACCGCCAAAAGCTTCAATTACTCACAAGGAGCAAGCTATCGTCTATCCCACGGGTAAAACTATAATTTGTTAAGTATTATAAGTACTCTGTCTTTCTCTTATAAAAACCTGTATCTACTTTACTTACACCCCAGTGAATTTATCCCTTATTCAACTTCAGATTATATTCATGATTATAATCATATTTTATTTCTATTCAGTCATCTCAGGCCTTTCACCTTCTCATAACCATTTTCTTTTGACATCTCACTCTCAAAACTCCTTCAGGAGTTCACCCTTGACATTACATTATCAATGGTCTTGTCATTCCACTAACAACTTTTCCATGCATTTTAGGATGCCACAGGTTGAATGGTCCTTCAGCCGACTCGCGTTTTTTTATTTCGTTGTTTAGGTGCTATGCTCACCTTCACCTTTACAGCACATCTATCTGACTGAGATAATATTTTGGGTCTAAAACTCTGTAATTTATTTTCGCAGCTTAATCAATTATACGGTTTGGGAAGATCGACTATTGGAAAGGCCCAGGAGACTCAGACATGTGTAGCGGTACAATGGCAGTGTCAAATGATATGCATCGTACAGTGTTCATGAGCTGCAGTTATCATGTTTTTTATTTCACGTCATTTTCACTTTCTATTGTTAAAAAGCTACCTATAATAATGTGTCCCATCTTCTATAAATACAGCAGGGCTAATAGTACAGTAGGATATATATAGCTCGCTATCATTCAGCAGGTCCCAAGTTCGATCCCTAGCTCAGACCAACTGACTATAATGCTCCTAACAAGCTAGACAATTGCTTAAGCGCATTGTGTGTGCACATACTTGGTTAGGTACCGGACGACCACGCTTCACTCACACTTAGATCTTGCGTAAGTGATCCTGAGTACACTAAGCGAGACTGAAAGTCTGAAACCAATATTGAGTCATATCTAACCGAACAGCTGTGGTGCCGGACGTCGGAGCCCAATTATATTTGATGCGTTTGAGCGTGGTCGTTAGACTTTCCATAGTGATTCACAGTAACGTAAAACTTCGCTTCACTGATCAGTTGGTCCAAGTTAGCCAGCAGCTTCGAAGCTTAAGCTGCATATGACTTACGCTAATCATCCTGAACGCTGAATCAGTATGGTCAAAGTCTAATGTCAAGCACGCTAGAGTTTCTTCTCTCCTAGTGTCATCTCTTTCTTGTGCGAAAAGACGACAAACCCATTCCTCTTCTTTCCCTGCGGTATGTACGCAATACAACCTGGAACTATCACAGCTTACTTACATAAAGATATATAAAGGACATGAAATGTGTAGAAGCTGTATGGAACAAGATGCGATGCTTCGCGATACTTGCCACTTATGTCGACGACCGAAGAGAACACCGATTCAACTCTTCGTGGATTTCTTCTCAGACGAGGAAGTAAACACGCCTGAGAAGAGGGCAGAAACTATGTCGAAGAAGTTGGGGAAGATTGACAAGGATACACTTGGCGTTAGTTTGAAGCGCGCTGTCAAAGAGATTCGTGGTGTCGTGCAAAGGTCGAGGGGGAGCAGTATTGACACTGGAGTGGTGGTGAGTACATTCATAGTCCCTCTTTATGCTTTAGTTCTTAACATGTTGATAGGCAAGAAGGATTACTCGAGTCTGCAAAAAGCCTGGAAGAACGCCTCGCCCCAGTCTTGAATGACCACAACGAATTGAAGAAAGAAAACTCTACATTACGAGAGGAAGACGTTCGAGTGAAAGAGCATCAAGCCGCGAAAGTCAATAACATTGTACATCCTCGATGAGAAGTTGACAAGAAAAAGCAATTAGTGACGAAAGAATGAAAAAGCCAGAAGCAAAAGGAGAAGGGACGCGATGAAGTGGTAGGACGGTGGATGAGGGAGGGTGATACGAATCGGGAGCTCAAGCAGAAGTATGAAGGACTCGAGCTCGAACTCGAGTAGCTGAAGAAAGAAAATGCCGAGTACGACAAGCAGGTCTGTAACCTGTGATTTTCGTGCGCTAGGTTACAATGCTAACACTTCATAGATACGACTCCTTCGCCTCAAGAACAAAGTGCTTGTCAAGAAGTCGGCTCATTCAAAGCCATCTCATCAAGACCCTGACGAGTCGTTGCAGATTGCCTTCTCTCATATTACCGGGCTCATGTTGCACGTAGGAAAATACTACTTCGAGGAGGTCGCTACAAGATGTGGAGAACAAAATGGTCAGGCCGTCAAAGAGAAAGGTCTTGTAGTGTGAATTGGTGTTATGGTGAGCTGTTGATAGTCCTGGTGCGTTAGTTGATTCACTAACGGACCAGGGAAGGCTATGGAATATACCCCCAACTTATATTATACCCTTGAACGATTGGAACTCAATGTATCGCTCCTTATCATCCTTGAAGTGCATTTCTGTCATATCTTTGTACTCGGTCATTCTCTGCAACACAGATCGCTGTTCTTGATATTGCTTGTGACCGCGCAAATCCTCCCCTGCCATAATTGATATTCTCTAATGTCGCTGCATAGGTCTACACCTGAATGAAGGGTCATGTTACCGTATCCAAACGTCATTCTTGTGATAATGATCATGCAGACATCGCGCTTCATTTTGGTGCCTATCGCTCAAGCCTCAGGTGGCGACCACGAAAGATAACATGTGGAATCGCTAGCTAACAGTGAAACTGCATGCCAGTGCATCTAATGAAACTCGAAGGTAGATAAAGTTGCTAGAAGTCGGCAGCGCTCCATCAGCATAAAAATGGGATTGAAGCAAGATACCTTCGATGGGAACCACATACTTACTCAAGGTATACCAAAATATGAGAAATATGTACTTATCTAAATGCCTAGATGCCTACATGTATATATGGAACCCAAAGCAAGAGGCCATCTTCGTCATCGCCAACCAGATGCCGAAAGTGTCCTATGGCATGATGAAGTGCAGACGCTGCTCTAGTACAATCTGGATAATTATACTCCGCGGAGCTCTCATTCTCTTTCTGTAATATGTATGAGTAAAAATCTTCTGCGACCCGTGGGGCATAGTTGTCACTGATCGACCACATAGTTGCGACAACGCTGGTATACCCCACCGCTAACATACCCGCTGCAAGATGAATTGCTTCTTCGGAGAGCTTTTTGTCTCCCTTCCCTGTCTCGCATGCCGAAAGGAATGCAAATTGTGAATGAGGTAGTGGTTGTTTAATTATATCTCCAAGGGACAGTTGTCCATCATGGAGATAAAATGCACTATTGAGAGGACTGTCATTCTGGAGAGCGTGGCAGGAGAGATGGATCCAGCTGTACAAAGGCATGGCATCCCGGACGTTCTCCACTGTTGCTTTGACGCCTTCCAGCCTACGGAATGTTTGAGAAAATGAGCCGAATATGTGCTTCAGGATGATATTTTCTAGAGCTGTACCTGGGATAGGTGAAAGACCGGGAGCTTCTGGCTCACTGACGGCAAGCAATCCCTTGAACTCCTGATGCTGTTGCTGGTGGTGCTTAGATAGACTCTGTGTCAGAACCGTGATGGTGGGTGTGTAAGATGAAATCGCATATTCCATGATATTTGATCCAGGATTTTGAGTTTTGTCATTGTAGTAGTAATCGCCAGCAGCATGAAGAGGAAGAAAAGCGAGAGGACCAGTTGGGCACCACCATATTCGAGGGGGATCTGATGTAGGCTGTGATATTCATGTTCATCGTAATGCCCACGGAGCCAAAGGGTTACTTACCTCTAGATTAAGCACATCAAGAATGGGCTTCACGATCTCGTACCACAAATCCCAAAGGAGCTCCTTGATGGAACATTGGTTAATAGCAAGGCAACCTGTGCGTCCTGTTCTTGTGCCAGCTGACGGATTGGAAAGTAGTTTATATAATCTCTCGCGAAGAATGACTGTTCTCTCATAGAATTGAGGCAAGTGTACGGGGACAATATTAGCCTGGCTCTCTAATGATATGCCACGGGTAAGAACCAAAGCATCACAAGAAAATGGGTCGACATTAACTACTATTACTAGACCAGACGGTGGTAGTTTCAGAACCAGCTCAGGAAACGGTATTGGACAGAGAAAATCCTCGAAGCCACTTATGCTGCGAACTTGACAAAGTAATGAATCCCATTGCTTTGCAAGACCTTGATGCCGAAGGACGTCATCTTGAATGGAGATATTGCGTACCATACTACTTCCTAACAAATCGGATGTGTTTGTTCGCATACTAGCTTCCTGCAAAGCGAACACTATCTTTTCTAGTTCCATACAAAGGGCTGGGTTCACTTTTTGAAGATCGTCTAAGGGTGAGTGGAAACTATTAACTTGGTTCCATACTATTGAGCAACCTTGTTCTAGCCACTCCACGGCCATGTGAAGTTGTTCATATCGGATGGCTACAGCTGTTGCCATGCTCACAATGGGCGCTAGAGTTGCCAGTAAGAGATATCGTTGTTCCATAGTACGTCCAATCCATGCCAATTGTGGGATGATGTCATTAAAAATAATTTCGAATGCATGAAGGGATTGCTCCGGGTCCATGAGAAGAGACAACGTCCCCCACTGTTGCCCGCTCCTTAGATGTGTTAATGGGGGCCCAACAGGCATCTGTGTAGCTTGGCGGTATAATGAAACAGCTCTTTCAATGTCATCATTGCTCTGTGTCATTTTGTATCGAGCAAAGAATAAACCTCCCAATACATCAAGCAGGGAGGGCAGCCCAGCGTTCCCTTCAGGAGTGATATCTATCGCCTGTTCCATAACTGAGATTGCTTCGTCTATGGTCTCAAGTTGGTGTTCATTTTCGAACAGAATTTTCAACGCGCCTGCAAGTTGGTAAAGATTATATGGAAGTTGAGTATGATTCGGCGGGCACAGTGAAACAGACTTCCTTAACGCGCTGAGACTATCATCGAGGTCGTGTTGCTGGTGTGCAAGCATATATCTACTCTGCAACACCCTTCTTAGATTAGTCAGGCAGTACATCTGTATAATACTATCATCGAAAGTTAGAGAAACAGCTTCTTTGTAACACAAGATTGCTTCAGAGAGATCAGACCCGTTCCCCATAGTGTGAAATAGGTATGATATAGAATTTCCTAGGTTGTTGAGGAATCCGGGCAAATCTCTGTGTCCAATAGGTGTTCGAATCACCGCTTCTCTGTGCACCCGGGCCCCTTCATGCATATCACGCAAATCCCGTGTAAGTTCAGAGCGAATGTTAAACAGGCTACCCAGATCAACATAGAACCGTCGTAATTTTGGATCATCATCTCTACAGATCTGAATAGCATGCTGTCCAAGCGCTATGGCCTCTTCAAGATCGTCAACATTACCTGTCGCGAGAAAGCGACATCCGAGCGACACTCCCAAATTTATAAGAATGGCAGGATCATCTCCTGCCAGTGACAGCGCCTTCCGATAAGCTTCAATGGACATGTGGATATGTGGTAGCTTCCCGGTTTGCATGAAATATGTTTGGTGCACATTACCCAGATTCGACAGAAAACTGGGATCATTGGGCCTATTCTCGACTGCTTTTCGCTGAACATCGATAGCTTGGCCTGCGTCTCTCAAGTCTCCGCTATAATCAAAGTGGGCTCTCAAGGCGCAGGAAAGTTTGTTGAGAGATGAGGAATAATCCGGATCCTCCGAATCCATGTTATTGACCAGGTCTTGCGTGATTTCGATTGCTTCCTCGAGATCGCCCAATCCATATGTATAATTAAATCTTTCGTGTAAAGCCGTTGATAGAGTGAAGAGATTCTCAAGTCGAGAGCGACTTCCTTCTGGAGTAAGGAAAGCAGCCTTCCGATGAAGATCTATAATTTCCGTGATATCTCGTAGTTCTTCAGTTTGCTTGAATCGAGTCTCGAGAGCATATCCGAGGTACGCTAGCTCATCAGGAAGCGATGGATCATTCTCTGGGGTTAAATCAACACCCTCCCGTAGTGTGGAAACGGCCTGATGATTTAGATCTTCGACACGTTGGCTCAGGCTGTAACGTTGTATGAAAGCCTGGCCAAGTGATCTAAGTATGGAGATTCGCAGCTCTTGGTCATGTTGAGGAGTAAGTATGACAGCCAACTGGAATGCTTGTATAGACCACTCGGAAACATCCAAACTGTTCAACTGTTGGTTGGACATGTAGCACTGGATACCGACTGCTTTGAGATGTAAAGGTTTTGAGACATCATCATCCGGTAACTTCAACGTTGATTCATACAATCCCCTCAGGGTTTGTGGATCTGTAAAAGCTATCGTAGACCCGCGCCTTAAGCACCTGCGAATCGTGAACATATGCGTTTCCTACCTGTTTCTGTTTGAGACATGTTGCGATATGCCTGGGAGAAACCTGAGAGATTTTTTGAGAGAAACTGGGTCTGAGAGGTCGACAGAGACTGATATAGTACTAGTAATGCAGCAATCCGTTTATATAAAGCAACGGTTGAGCACCAGTGAGTGATACTTTTGAGTCTTTCAAGATCATGCTGTTAATCAGGTGTAGTGCTAGTGCTGTCGCAGCTGTGAGGTGAAATTTCATGTCACTGTGAAATAATGTGAAGTAAGGTGAAGCACTGTGATGTGACGGGTGCTCACAAGGCGCTCTCTTTAAACTATTGCTTTAGGAAATAGTAGGATGCTGTCACTTAGCTAATCATTAATGGATGAATGAAGTGCTCTAGGGCGCTGGCTAGCGGAAGTGAACAGGTGCTTTATAGCTGTTTGCTGAATGATGTAGCACCGAAGTTGACAGCACACACAGCTGAATTGATCGGCCTAGTCTCAAGCACTCCTGGCTGCCGACTTTTTTGCCGTTCGCAAAATCCATCCAAATTTGACCTCAATAACTTTAAATATTGACTGAACATTTTTGCTGTCACAAAATGTTCACTATTGGCTAGTGCGAAATTGTAGACAAATATTACATTTTGTACATATCTTGTATGAATACAAATCATTCTTTTTGTTCTAATTTTAGCTTCATCAAAATAAGTGTCAAATGTAACGTTGTGAACGTGTTTTGACCTCACGCAAAATTTATTGTTTTGCATGACTGCAAAACCCATGCAAAATGAATCATTTTGCTTTTTCTCCCAAAATAACAGGTTCACCAGTTGTGTTATTTTAAGAGAAAATGCAAAATGATTCATTTTGCACGGGTTTTGCAGTCATGCAAAACAATAAATTTTGCGTGAGGTCAAAACACGTTCACAACGTTACATTTGACACTTATTTTGATGAAGCTAAAATTAGAACAAAAAGAATGATTTGTATTCATACAAGATATGTACAAAATGTAATATTTGTCTACAATTTCGCACTAGCCAATAGTGAACATTTTGTGACAGCAAAAATGTTCAGTCAATATTTAAAGTTATTGAGGTCAAATTTGGATGGATTTTGCGAACGGCAAAAAAGTCGGCAGCCAGGAGTGAAGCCAACCAACTGGTTCACCTCCCCTCCACCACTCCACCCACTCGGCGCTAGCTCTATCTCACTCTTGAGGATGGAGGGCCTTAAGCTTCATTCTACCCACTACATTCTGTCTTCATGCCTGGAATCCGACACTTCATCTCCCGTGATGTCAAGAACATAGTTGTCCGAATGGATGAGGATGGTGTTCCTAGGACTGACATTCGGTGGTTCACAGGCGTTGCAAAGTCCACAGCGACGCATGCTTGTGCTGTATCGAAGAACAGGCAATGTGGAGAATATTCCACTTGAACAAGGCAGGAAACAGATTCTGAGTGGCTTAGATGCAGCTGTAAGTATCTAATTATGTGCATCTCAGTCATTCTGTAATGATCCAGATGATACTTAGTTCCTCGAGGCATGTATTCAGCGACGCCCTGACATCATGCTCAAAGAGCTTCAAACTGAACTTAATGCGACCTGTGGGCTTTCTGTTGTGTTATCAATGATACAGCGTACTTTACAGCTCAGCATATATGCAAGGAAAAGGTAATGTAAATGACAACTACATGTTATGATGTGTCTTATGTTGCTTTAGGTACAATGTCCTGCATGTGAATGTAATGAAGAACAATGGTCAGAATATAGACTTCGAATTGGTACCTTGTACGAAGCTGAACAGCTCGTTTTTGTCGACGAAAGCCACCTGAATAGGTTTTCTCCGTATCGAGAGTATGGATGGGCTTTGAATAGATGGAGAGCATCGAAACGTGATTTTTTCATACTCGGTCAGCGGTACATGTGCTGTACATATGTCCATTATGATCTGAGCAACTTATGTTCCTGTAGATACTCAATGCTGCCCGCTCTTTCCCTTGATGGCATTCTGTATCTCAATGTTTTCAAAAACTCGGTTGCTGCTGAGAGATTCTCACATTTTATTGAAGGCCCACTTGGTCAAATGAATCGCTTCCCACTGCGCAACCCATTAATTATAATGGATAGAATCCACAAGTCTCCAGGTGTGCATGAAATGATAGAATGGTGCGGCTACATTTGTAGAAGTGGTTTAGGCCTTGCTGAAACTTGATTTGTAGTGGAATGCGACTTGAATTTCTCCCCTCATACTCACTAGATCTCAGTCCAATCAAAGAGGCATTTTCTTGCATCAAGGCATGGCTTCGCTCCAATTGTGGCTATGTTCTCAGTGAGCTCACAGGGGAGGATACTGCAGATCTGTATGCAATGATATAGGATGCTATATTTAATGTTAATGCCTGTAAAGGCGGAAGGGTGGTTTAGTGACTGTGGCTACATGTAAATAGTAATCATATATTCAGTGAAATATTTGATACCCCTCAATCCCTTCGCTCTCTTCAGTGAAACCACAGGCATTATTCCACCAGTCCCCATGGTGTCATATACTTCTTTAGGGATAGTTGCTGGGGCTGCCATGTCCCTGGTCCGGGATGGATGAGCTGGTCAATTCAGCTGTAGCCTGTGTGTGCTGTCAACTTCGGTGCAACTTCAGTGCTACATCATCCAGCAAATGGCTGCAAGTATATAGGCTAACTATGATACTCCCTTACTAGTCTAATTGTACATATAACATTCCTGTATGTATATTGCATTCATAGTTAAAGGTGTATATATATGCTACATAGCACACTGATTAGTCTTGAGGATACCCTAAAAGCCTTGCCTGGCACCCAACCTGTGTTAGTGAAAAACATGATTACTTAGGACTGCCAACCGTAACTGTGCAAAACAGTTATGTAATATGGTACGGTTAAGGACATCACAGGTACCATACTGTCTGAGACCTGGAGAGAACTCAGCACAGGATGGGTTTGGTGCGGTTATCACCTGTCGGTACCCATACTGTGGTACTGTTACATGGCTGTCAATATGGCTTACATCTACTGTTGCTTATACTGAGACTCTGATTTAATTTGAATCATGTGACCAATATCTCCAGATACAACACTATCAGATCTAGCTGTGCATGCATCAATGCGTTATTCGTGTTTGCTCTTCCCCCTCTCTCACCCTCTCCCGCTGGTCCCCTCCAACATTGGCATTTCCACATTGCCCCGAATGCCGCAATTGTGCATGAGGAACTCAAGATTGTCAGTATTGCACACTACTAAGAGCCACTGAATACCACAATTTGCCTTACCAATGGCCACGCCATCACCTAGGCTAAGCCTCTCTCAAGTTTTCATTCTTCAAAATCCTCTCCCAATTCATCTCCACCCTCTTTGTTTCGTACTATACCACTTACTCTACCCAAATCTTTGATCTCAAAACACTTAATCTCTGTTTCATCAACCATTCCTCGTTAAGTAATGTCTTTATTCTAAATTTCTATGTAGCCTATGTACACACTCCCCCACAACTCAGTGAATTTCCCCTGCCCTCTGTGAAGTCCTGAGCTATTTTTTGAGCCTTCTTGTTAATCACCTCATGCTCCTCTCACGTTCTACCATTCCATTCTTGAAGATTTATCAAGTCTTCACATTTTAAAATCCACTTTGAAGTTTTATTCTGTGTTATGTTCTCAACTTTATATTACAGCTGCTAATCACCTCTTAGATCACCTTAGGACTCCTCAGTTGAACAGACGTTCAGCTGCTTCACTATGTCTGCTTCACCTGTCTACTGCCCAGCCCTCCAGCACAAATGATACTGCAGTGCTGGCTTTTGAAAATCTGAATCCTGGTAAGTAATTTATTTCCTATTTCTCATTAGTTTGAAAGTTTGCTGACATGTATGCTTAATCTAGATTACACTGGTTGTCATATCCATAAAAAGACTAAAAAACGCCTTAAAGAGCTTCTGGATGCGAAGAAGCTTGACGAGACTGGAAAGCTTGAAGGCTGCTTCAAACCCAAGTCTTTGAGACCATGTCAATCAAAGCCGAAATCTAAAGTTCCTGGATTTCATTTGGATGAGGTTTCCAGTGGCATGGATTAAATGAGTAGGATATGTGAAAATGCTCATAATATTATTGTAATTACCCTGTTGACATAGCTATATATGACATTTACTTTCTGGAGACTTATTCCTGCTACTTTAAGCATATAATCATGTCTTCACAGTTTGTGATGTATCTTTTGAGATGCCCTGAGTAGTATTAACACTGTCTTTATGGCTAAAATTTATTGATTATAACTGTGGAACCATTTACGGCTGTGTTTTAACCTGTCCTGTACCATCAATACCTCTAAAAATTGCTACACAGGATGGTTACAGCTGAAACCCATACTGTCAACAGTTTTGTAAAGATGGGCTGTAACCCATCACAGCACAGTTGGCAGCCCTATGATCACTGGAGATTAAAGTTAGTAACAGTCACATATGTAACAGCATGAGTTTCTGATAAACACACAATAAACGTGAGCTTCTGATTAACGATAGTACATAGTGCTGCTGCAGAGTGCAGTAATGGCCAAACTTGCTTGGAGGGAACTGAGAGAGACACCTCAGACAGGGTAAAATCAGGGAAGGGTAAATATGGTACAAACATATTTAGTTAAAATTTAGAATATATTACCAAATATATTTGCCATACATATTTATAAAAATTTTCAGAAAGGGAATGCGGATTGGTTTATTGTGCAGATAATAAAACAGAGTCAAAGTATGTGATGTGCAAATATCCTTACTGAAAATTTTCTGATTGGCTAACAATGGATATGGGATTGTGACATATTCATAATCAGTTTGAACAATTGGAACATGGAGCAAACATTCATTCTGACTTACAATATGGACTTAAATCTGACATAATAACAAATTTTGATCATCATTCTAATTGTTAACAAAATCGGTTTATACCATATTTACCTAACCCCAATTCAACCTTGTCTGAGGTGAGAGTGCATAGTCTTTGACTCCAAGTGGGAGATGGTATGTGAACTTTCTCTCCCTCATACCACCACCCAGCCAGAGTCAAACTCTGCTTGTGCAGAGGTCTCATTAGAAATTCACTCTATATTCAAATAATACACATTTACAGCACAATATTTTACATCTTGACCACAATGCAATGAATTGACAGAGACCTGTCAGATGACAGGTGTCTGGACTATTGGAGTGCAGACCACACATGTGAATGAAACATCCTCATAGAAGACACAGAAAATCCTTCCATGACAGATGAAGCAGCAGCAGAGATGCTCAAAAAAATATGGAGACTCCAGCACCAGAAAGAACTAGTAGCTTGGCAAGCACAGATTGAGGCAGACAATAATGCTGGACAGCAGGAAGAGCCACAAGGACATCCAGAAGATGAAAGATGATGAGTAGGAAACATAGAACAAGAGTGGAATCAGATTGACAGGGAGGAGAGACAACAGGTGGACAAGGAAAACAACAGGCAACAGACTGAAAACACAGAGACCCAAGCCAAAAAAATCAAGCCATTCATATTCGATAAAGGAGTCTGTGATGTGATGGGTGCTCACAAGGCGCTCTCCTTAAACTACTGCTTTAGGAAATAGTAGGATCCTGTCAAGGGATGGATGAAGTGCTCTAGAGTGCTGGCTAGTGGAAGTGAACAAGTGCTTTAAAATCCAACACAAGGGACTTCACAGGGACTGTGACATAATGGGTGACTTTCCTTAATGTCTGGAAAGCCTTTCAGATTCAGATTTTGCTTTCAGACACATTTGCTGATGTTAGCCAACATTTCCCTGATGATTAAGCAAGACCCCAGAAAATATTTCACTCTCCAAAACCTATCAGATGCAGTCTGAAAGCAAAGTCTGGAAGGAGGGTAGCTACCCCTCTTCCAGTTCCAGAAACTGGTTTTGGGAATATTTTTGTGATTAATCACCATCTATGGTATTCAGCATCAATTACTAAGTGTCAGAGTACTTAAATATGAAGGTCTGTCTCACTGGGAAGTCTCCAGAAGTTCAATGAATCTGTAACAATAGCTGAGGTAAGCTAAAGGGTTCTGACTCCAACTGGCACCCTTCTGAAATCTGAAAATGTTCCAAATATTATGGAAAGTCACCCAATGTGAAGTGTGATGGATCCTGACAATCTTCCAATACCCATCAAATGATAGTACATAGTGCTGCTGCAGAGTGCAGTAAAGTGGCAGTGATTCACAGTGATGTAAAATTTTGCTTCACTGCCACTTTACTATGGCAGCACTATTGGTTGCCCCCCAAGTCAGCCATTGGACTGTTGTTGAAGCTTCAAAGCTTCAAGCTTGAGCTGTGTATGACTCATGCTAATCATCCTGAATGCTGAATCTGTATAGTCAAAGTTGAATGTCAAGCATGCCTGAGTTTCTTCTCTCCTACAGTTTGCAACACTTAAACACCACAAATTTTATTACAGTAGGAAAATGAATTTTTTAGGGCAAACAAATTACAGATTCAGAATCAGAAGGTCAAAATACATACAAAAATGATGTTTTTGTGAAATTCCCATGATAAAATAGCTGTGCCAAATTTTTTGGCAAAAAAATTGACATATTACATAGCCTAATTTAGGATACAATAGCAGAACTCAATAAGTCCCAAACCTGCTGTTAAAACTTCAAGAATGGAAGCAAAATAGTAAGCAATATGTGGTCCACATGGTTAGATTGATGCCAAGTTGCTGATATGATACCAGCTGAGCTGCTGAGTTTAAATTCAAAGGCAACTGTAGCCAGCCATAGCTTAGGTCCCTATAATCTGTTAGTGAGATGATTGAGACCACAGCACTTCACAGCAACATTTGTAATGAAATTCTTTGCACTATCACTCGCAGATGGCAAGACAGAGCGACAGGAACCATACTCCTTCTCACACAGAACGATATAAGGCTTGCAAGAAAGCATATAAAGACCTCAGGACACTTGCAATCTCACTCCTTGCAGATGCAGATGATGAGGGTGATGAGCTTGCTGCATTGGGGTTTGCAGAGATTGCTCTGAATGAAGCAAGATACCTTCAAACACTGAAGTCTGGAAGATATGGAAGGCATGGTCTGTATACCCAAGAGAAAGCTACCCAATTCTTTGAGCTTCTCATGACCAAGTTCTCAGATAGGTAGTTTAAGTCATGGATATGGTATGTAGTCATAGATGGTTGATATCAAGATGCTGAAATGACTGTTAGCATGGATTGTGCTTCATTTTTGAAGATGGTTGATCTAATTAAAGACAATGTTGTTTTTGCTAGTATGCAAGGTCAACCTTAATGCCCTGTGGAACACCAGCTTGTGACATTTCTCTGTTGTGTTGGAGATGAAACTGCTGTAAAAGCTGCTGCCATTATGGCTATCACAGAAGGTTCAGTGTACAAATACACTTTGTGTGTTACTAAGGCTATTCACAGGCTACGTCCACAGTTCCTTCATTGGCCCACACCAGCTGAGCATGATGCTGAAGCTGCAATAATGGATGAGTGCAGCATATCATTTCCTGGACAACTTGGGTCAGGAGATGGGAGTTATATCCATCTGCAAGATAAGCCAAAGTGCAATCCATTTGCATACTGGTGTCATAAAAAGTTTTATGCAGTAAGCATGCTCATATTATCTTGTAATCCACTTAATACTCATGTCATAAAGTTAAATATTCAAGCTACAGTTAACAACCATGCCCAATTCACTTCTTACGAAATTGGCTGGCCTGGTTCTGTTCAAGACAGTCATGTATTCAAGAATTCAGATTTATGGCATAACCAAAATAACTATTTCAGGCCTCATGAATACATTCTTGTAGATAAAGGTAAGTGCATACTGTAACATTTATAGTCTACTTTGAACTTACAACCTACAGGTTACCCACTTACCCCATTTTCAATTCAGTGATTATGATCTCACCAACAATCCAGCTGAAGCAAATAGATGCAAACAATGGAATCAAGCACTGTCATCAATTCGAATTTCTGTAGAGCATGCATTTGGTCATCTTAAAGGGTGCTTTCCTATTCTTTGGTCTGTTCCAGGACGAGATCTTGATTTTATACATCAAAAAATTGAAGCACTGTTGATACTCCACAACATCCTAGAAGGCTTTGCAGATGACCCCACAGCAATAGCTGGCTTCAATGGTAGAGAGGATGACAATGTTGAAGGTATGATTGGTAGGGCACCAGCAGATATGGTTACTAATATCAATATCAATGCCATACCAACAAGGGCTACTGCAATGCAAAAACTTACTTCAACTCTTTCTAACACAGCAGTAAAAGTAGTATAAAGCAGTATGTAAATACATTACTATGTACACCTTTACTTGCAATATAAATCATCCATCATCTCTTTACCCATTTTCCTTATACTCTCATCCTTGTGAGCCAGCATCCACATTACTACCTCCAATGTCTTGTTATGCAATTCCAAATCCACCACCTTCTGCTGCTCTTGATGCTCTTCTTCATGTTGATCACACTTCCAGGCTAGCTCCAAGGTTTCACATGCTATAGTCACAGAGCTCTGAGCCTTCTTCTTGATCACCTCAACAGCCTCAGAAAGTAAGTGTTACGATCCAAGCTGGTCTTGTGATGTCTTCTGGTCTTGTGATGGTATGTATCACATGACTTGTCACTACACTTGCAAGTCATATGATGAAGTCAAAGTCTAAACTGTTGTATATGCATATACACATGAATGGACTTGCAGCAATCTCACAGCAATGCTTGAGATGTGATCTAGAGAAGTAGCAGTGTTCTGGGTCTGAGGTGGTCTCAAAGAGGATAGAGAGGATTAGCCAGCTATATTGGATGATAGCTAAACTAAGATCAAGCTGAAGAAGTTTGATTGGAATACATGAGCTATTTATACAAAAGAAGCATGGTTCATTCACAGAAGGTATGCTACTATAAATAGAGTTCATGACTTGCCATGACTCAGCAGAGGTCTATAAATAAATGTGCAGTAATGTGCAGCATATCAGTAAGCAAGTCCATGCCCATAGTATGACAAACCAGGGGGGCAGGGATTGGCAAGATGAGTAAGTAGAGAGTTATAAATAGAAAGTGATGAGTAAGTAGGAAGATATAAATAAAAGGGTCACATGAAAAAGAGGTAGTCTCGTGGGGTTGAGATGGAAAAAGTTTAACAGTAAGTGGTCATAATTGACAACTGACTTGCTACTTGAGGAATGCTCAATGCCGGGGGAATGTTTGAGACATTTTGGTGCATGATCATCTTCATCATCTGAAAGGGGATTGACAGAGTTGTAGTCCCTGTGATGTTCAACATCGTCATCATCACATGCACTGCTCAAGATATATCAGTGCCACAGTAAATAGAGAGGAAGAATACATACACAGTATCAATCAATGTATAAATCTCTGACTCCTTGAACTGCTTCAAAACCCGCTTCAAATAACCAAATACTGTTTTTTTATGGTCATTGTCTTCATTGTCTCCATCCCCACCACCTGTGTGCTTCTCCCACTCTCATACAGCCTTGTACTTTGGTAACACATTCAGGGACCAGTAATTCTTGATAATCTTCATCTCCTTGCCAGGAATGATATGGCTTGCTATCTGCCATATTGATATGAGCATTGAACCTTATGTGGTAGAAGTGGCCACATACCTTTATAAAAACTGACCTCTTGTTCAACTTAAACCTCACCCAATGTTCTAGGGTGGTAATAAACTTGACAATCTTGAGCTTGTCCTCCTCTGTTAGCCATGCATTCACCTCATTACTATCATAGGAACCAGTACTGCTGTCTCCACCAGCATCATCCCCCTCATTCTCACTCTCAGACCAATCCACCTCCTCCTTCGAAGCTACTGCATCTTCCTTCCTTGCTTTGTTTGACTTCTTCAACCCCTTCTTCAACCCCTTCTTCAACCCCTCCTCTGACCCCTCCTTTGAAGCTTTCTGTGACTGCAGCTTGGGTAGAGATGCAGCCTGCTGAGCATCATCCCTGAGCTTTATGATCTCATTATTAGATGTGCCAGATACTTGCTGATTTCTTGGACCACTCTTGCTCCCAGCACCAGTAGGCTTGGCATGCAGCACACACTTTGTTGCTGTGGTATCACATGGCTCTGTTGCAGTATCATGTGGCTCTGCTGTCATACGAGCTGCAGCTTTTTGTTGACCCTTTTTGCCAGTTGTCACAGGGTTGTCAGAGGGAGCAGCTGGTGGTGTGGGGAGAGGAGGTGGGGCTGACTCATCATTAACAGAGGGGGGAGTTTGACCCATGAGCAGACCAGGAGAGGGGATAACAATGGCAGCAGATGGACTCTGTGGCAGCATTGCAGTATGGAATGGCTGTGGAAATGGGGGAGGGAGAGGGTGATGCTGTGTTCTAGCAGGCATTGGAGAGTTGTAGCCAGGCTGAACTCAAGAATACACAAGGGGTTGGACAGGTGAAGGAGAAATTACACCTATATATGTATTAGATCAATTAATATGCCAACATAAAGTGCATACCATGCCCAAATGAATGATTCATGACTTGCTGAGCAGCTAGATGCACATTTTGAATAGGCAGAAGGTTTTCTTTCCCAGAGATTCTTGCTGGTTGCCTATGTGGTGGATAGACATCTAGGGGAGACAGCAGAGAGCTCTGAGCCTGTCTAGAAAACCTTGGAACTTGTCCCTCCATGAAAAATCCAAATGATGAAATTGAAGGCAAGGATATGGGCAGATGATTGGCACTATGATACAGAGGAGCATGCTGTGGTGTTGCTGGCAGGCTAATGTTCTCACTGGGGTTGTCTATACATATTATTATAGATGTGTAAGCATGGGAGCAAATTATCAATATGGTACTTACCTCCCATTGGTGAGACAGCCTGGGAGCCCTCCATCATGGTGTGAACTTGCTGTGAGCTCTACTGAGTACTGATCCTTCATGAAGTGCATATGTAGGTGGTAGCACCTGCAGGTGATACCCAACAACAAACTGCCCTTTTTCCAGTAATTTACACTCCCCCAAGAGGTCTGTACGGATCTGTACGGAATCCGAAAATTCCGTACGGATCCGTGCAGATTCCGTGCGGATCCGTACAGACCCGTACAGACCTGTATAGATACCATACAGAATTTATATAGTAGCTATTATTATTATTAGAGGTGATTATTCTATATGGATTCCATACATATTCTGCATGGATTCTGTGTGGATTTATGCATTGCTGCCTTGTCACACATGTCAAGTGTAACTCTAGGTGAAAAGTGTCACACTATACAAAATCCATGATACACTCAATATATAGTATCATTCTCAATGCATAGTATCACACTTAATGCATAGTATTATGCTTAATGTATAGTATCACACTCAACACTTAGTGTCACACTTAATGCAGAGTGTCACACTCATCACTTAGTGTTATGCTTAATGCATAGTGTCACACTCAATACTTAGTGTCATGCTTAATGTATAGTGTTATGTTTAATGTATAGTGTCACACTTAATGCATAGTGTCATGTTTAATGTATAGTGTGACACTCAACACTTAGTGTCACGCTTAGTCACACTCAATGCATAGTGTCACACTCAACGCTTAGTATCACACTCAATGCTTAGTGTCACACTCAACGCCTAGTGTCACACTCAATGCCTAGTGTCACACTCAACGCTTAGTGTCATGCTTAGTCGCACTCAACACTTAGTGTCACGCTTAGTCACACTCAACACCTAGTGTTACGCTTATAGTGTCACATTTAACATATAGTGTCACACTCAACACCTAGTATCACACTCAACACTTAGTGTCACACTCAACACCTAATGTCACACTCAACGCCTAGTGTCACACTCAACGCTTAGTGTCACGCTTAGTCGCACTCAACACTTAGTGTTACACTTAGTCACACTCAACACCTAGTGTCACGCTTATAGTGTCACATTTAACATATAGTGTCACACTCAACACCTAGTGTCACACTCAACACCTAGTGTCACGCTTATAGTGTCACATTTAACATATAGTGTCACACTCAACACTTAGTGTCACGCTTATAGTGTCACATTTAACATATAGTGTCACACTCAACACCTAGTGTCACGCTTATAGTGTCACATTTAATGTATAGTGTCACACTCAACACCTAGTGTCACGCTTATAGTGTCACATTTAACGTATAGTGTCACACTCAACACCTAGTGTCACACTTATAGTGTCACATTTAATGTATAGTATCACACTCAACACCTAGTATCACACTCAACACCTAGTGTCATGTTTATCATGTCACATTTAATGTATAGTGTCACACTCAACACCTAGTGTCACGCTTATAGTGTCACATTTAATGTATAGTATCACACTCAACACCTAGTGTCACATTTATAGTGTCACATTTAATGTATAGTGTCACACTCAACACCTAGTGTCACGCTTATAGTGTCACATTTAATGTATAGTGTCACACTCAACACCTAGTGTCACGCTTATAGTGTCACATTTAACGTATAGTGTCACACTCAACACCTAGTATCACACTCAACACCTAGTGTCACGCTTATAGTGTCACATTTAACGTATAGTGTCACACTCAACACCTAGTGTCACACTTATAGTGTCACATTTAATGTATAGTATCACACTCAACACCTAGTATCACACTCAACACCTAGTGTCACGTTTATCATGTCACATTTAATGTATAGTGTCACACTCAACACCTAGTGTCACGCTTATAGTGTCACATTTAACGTATAGTGTCACACTCAACACCTAGTATCACACTCAACACCTAGTGTCACGCTTATAGTGTCACATTTAACGTATAGTGTCACACTCAACACCTAGTGTCACACTTATAGTGTCACATTTAATGTATAGTATCACACTCAACACCTAGTATCACACTCAACACCTAGTGTCACGTTTATCATGTCACATTTAATGTATAGTGTCACACTCAACACCTAGTGTCACGCTTATAGTGTCACATTTAACGTATAGTGTCACACTCAACACCTAGTATCACACTCAACACCTAGTGTCACGCTTATAGTGTCACATTTAACGTATAGTGTCACACTCAACACCTAGTATCACATGAAACACCTAGTGTCATGCTTAATGCAGAGTGTCACATGCAAGGAAACAAGTATAATAAAATTCTGTACAGATTCTGTACAGAATCTGTACAGAATTTTCAGGTCTGTAATGCGGAATTCCGAGGAATTCTGCGTAATCCGTATGGAATTTTCGGAATCTGTGCGGAATCTGTACAGACCCAAAAAAACCTCTGCCAAAATGAAAAAAATCTGTGCAGATTCCGCACAGACTCCGAAAATTCCGTACGGATTCCGCGCGGATCCGTACAGAACACATGGCTAAGTGTAAAGAGCTCCCTTTTTCATATGTTTAAGCTCCGCTTTAATTTCTTTTACCCCTTACTTGGCATCAGTGCACCACATGGATGATCAGCATCTCAAAAGTTCAAGCAACAGGCAATTGGGACTTATTGAATTCTGCTAATAGCCTCAAGTGCCATCATAGCATGATTTGAGACTTGACAGTGTTGATGATGCTGTCTAACAGCCCATTCTGCTGCTTCACCTGTTAAACCACACCTATATGCACTCATAAATTGCCATGTTTGGTTTATAAAATGACAAATAACATCCAGAGAACAAGCATCTAGATATTTCACAACCACTTTTTTTGCATCATGAAAGGTTCTTTTATCTTCTTCATGATACCAATATTTTGCACACCCCCAGTGTTGTCAAAGTGTATGCTCAATAATTTAAATTTGTAATATTATTAAAACATATATACTATTTGATATATAAGTGATATGTAGTGGGGAGGGACTCTGGGGATCAGTTTTTGGCTGATTATTGCAAAGTCCACTGGTATTTTGGCTCTTTTTCTTGGGTCTATCTCTGGGCATGGTGGTTAGAAAAGCAATTTTTTAGTGCCCAGTGAAGCAATTCAGAGGCTGTTTTTTGTGGAATCATATCCATCAGGAAATTCCCAGTTCACTAAATTAGTCAAGTTAGTTCAACTAAGGTATACCTCTTATCTTATAGTTCTTTATTTTAACCTAAATGTAACATATTTCGGCTTAAGTGTACTAATGTATATACACACTACTCACTAAGTTTGGCTTAGCATCACTTAAATACACTTGATACAATGTAAGTAAATGTTAATAAGTCAAAATAAGTTACCACCAATAGCTTATTGTAACTTAGTACTAACTAATCTTCATTTATGTCAGTGATTGCGATAGGGGAATTCAAAGTAGGCTATTTTGTAGCATTGCTACTGGTCACTACAGACAAATCACTATAATCTTGCCAAAAACTGTGAGCAGCAATTCAAACAGAGAATTTCACTATGCACATTCACTAAGATTTACTATTTCCTACTTATATATCTTGTTAAAATTTGGAGGTTGTGTAGATATTATTATGTTCAGACAATATATCTAATAAAATGTTTATTTTCGTAAGGTGAAAGGATGTGCTTCCTGTCAGCACTATCTCAACATTGTAAATTCTGAACTGATTGCCGATTTTTCTCCTTAGTAATGACACAGAAATCAGTGTAGTGTATCATGTTATGCCAACTTTGAATTCCCCTATTTACACTGTACCTAAGTTGTAGTACATATTATGCTTATTAGTATGTCTCTACTTTAGTCTATAAGTGATTATTATAATTTTCTGCCTTCTACATAATCCTAATGTTTCAAAAAATAAAATGCACTTACAAAGTTATAATATTCAAGGGATTATCAAAACATATACTGGTATCTCAAAGCTGTATGCACTGCAACCAAATTGTAAAGTCAATGTGTCCAAGCTGCCAAATGTGACAGCTGCTATCAAGGTTAAGCTGAAATGAGTTGCTAGCCAATCAAATCATTGGGAAGCTGATGCAATTATCACATGATTTATCCATGTCATGAACATGTTGTCACTCAGTGTTCAACTCTTTCCACTCATTCGACTTTCCCTACCTTCCCTTTGCTTCCCCCCTCTCATCCCCCATCACTTTCTGTCTGCACACATATATTACTGTCCTCTTCCCTCAATACTTCTTCACACCTTTCATGTATTATCTTCTGTTCTGGGTAATAGTAAGAGTTTGCAACTCTGGGTGTATTTGGTTGGTGTTTCATCAAGCCACATAAGTCCCTGTTCTCTTTACTGATATCCTGGTGTTGAAGCCTGAGCTTGAGGTTTGGCTACAGGGACTGTTCAATCACAAGGATGAATGCTCTTTCATTCTCACTCACACACACTCTCTCTCTGGCCCTCTTGTGCAAATACTATTGCACTGTCTCTTGCTCTCGCACTCTCATACATGTTCTCTCACTCTTGCTCTCATGTGCCGCTCTCACATGCACTTTTGCACTCTCTCACTCTTGCATGGTCTCATGTGCTCTTGCTTTCTCACATACACAGTCTCGCTCTTGCACTCTCTCTTGCATACCCTGTTGCTCTCATTCACACACATTCTCTTGCACTCTCTCAATTGCACTTCCTGCTTATGCTTTCACACTCTCTCACTGTTGCACTGTCTCTGGTGTTCACACTCTCTTGCTCTTGCATGGTCTCTTGTGTACTCTTGTTCTCTCACACACACACAGTGTCTCACCATACCCCTCTGCTGCTTCTACAACCAAATTCTCTCAGAAAAGTCCCTTTATTTCTTTATAGTCCCTTGTCAGCTATATGTCAATAATTGTTACTATTATTTTAGTCATTGTATTTAGCTTGTAGAAATATAGAGTCATATATGTTTATTGGTAATCTATTGTGAGACAAGATCACATAATTCCAAGCTATTCCCTCTTTATATGCAATTTATACTGTAAGAAACTACCTAATATTTGCCTAATACTATGACATAAGTGGGATGGTGTGATTAAATTATATTAATTCACAATTTAAATCACCTAAGTTCAAGCTAATCACTCCTTCAATCTTTTTAGTCAAATTAAGTATGGAACCTCAGCTTATTTGCCTAAAACATCTAATGTTACTTTTTCCGACTAAATTTACCTTAAACCAAGCTTTTTTTAACATTAATAGTCTAAATTTGTAATATGGGCATTTCCTGATGTCGCTATCAATGAAAGCATACTAAAAATGCATTTATCATGATTTTTACTATTTTTTTATGGCCAAGTGCCAAATTTTTGGGCTAAAAAATCAAAAAATCAGAATTTTGAAAATCTGCTCATGGAATATTGTAGATTACATCATAACTATCCTATTCTGATGATTTTTGGAAGCTAAAAGTCATTTGTGGTTGCTAGAAAATTCACTTAATAAATTTGTGATGTTTAAGTGTCATGAACTGTAGTATTACCTCTTCCTCACGTGAAACGACAGCAAACCCATTCCTCTTCTTTCCCTGCAGTGGGTACACAATACAACCTGGAACTATCACAACTTGCTCACATGAAGATATATAAAGGACATGAAATGTGTAGAAACTGCATGGAATGAGACACAATGCTTCACGATACTTGCCACTCATGTTGATGACTGAAGGGGACACCGATTCAACTCTTCGTGGATTTCTTCTCAGATGGGGAAGTGAACACACCTGAGAGGAGGGCTGAGATTATCGAAGAAGTTGGGGAAGATTGACAAGGATACACCTGGCGTTAGTTTGAAGCACGCAGTCAAAGAGATTCGTGGTGTCGTGCAAAGGTCAAGGGGGAGCAGCACTGATGCTGGAGTGATGATGAGTACGTTCGCAGTTCCCCTTTACACTTTTGTTCTAAACATGTTGATGGGCAGGAAGGATTACTTGAGTCTGAAAAAGCCTGGAAGAATGCCTTGCCCCTGTCTTGAATGACCGCGACGAATTGAAGAAAGAAAACTCTACACTACGAGAGGAAGAAGAGAATCAAGCCGCGAAAGTCGATGACATTGTGCATCTTCAATGGGAAGTCAACAAGAAAAAGCAATTAGTGGCGAAAGAACAAAAAGATGGAGGTGAAAGGAAAAGGGACGCGATGAAGTGGTAGCACAGTGAATGAGGGAGGGTGATACGAATTGGCAGCTCAAGCAGAAGTATGAAGGGCTGGAGCTCGAGCTGCTGAAGAAAGAAAACACCGAGTACAACGAGCAGGTCTATAATTCTGTGGCTTTCGTGTGCTAGGTGACAATGCTAACACTTCATAGATACGATTCCTTCGCCTTAAGAACAATGTGCTTGTCAAGAAGTCGGTTCATTCAAAGCCTTCTCATCAGGGCCCGGACGGGTCGTTGCAGATAGAGCCTTCGCTGTTGGTTTGTTTATTGGCTTTTCTCATGTTACCGGGCAAGTAGGAAAATACTACTTCGAGGAGGTCATTACAAGATGTGGAGAACAAAACGGTCAGACCGTCAAAGAGAAAGAAGGTCTTGTAGTGTGAGTTGGTGTTATGGTGAGCTGTTGATATTCCTGGTGCGTTGGTTGATTTGCTAACGGACCAGGGAAGGCTGTGGAAGATATCCCCAACTTATATTACACCCTTGAACGCTTGGAACTCAATGTATTGCTATGTATCATTCTTGAAGTGTATTTCTGTTATGTCTTTGTACCTGGCTATTCTCTGCAACACAGATCACTGTTCTTGATATTGCTTGTGACCACGCAAATTCTTTCCCCCCATGAGTGATGTCCTCTAATATCATCGCCTGGATCCAAACCCAGAACAAGGCCATATTTACGTGTTCTGATCTTCGTCTTCAAGATATCAGACAGATATTACTCCTCCTCTCTGTTTCTTTTGCTCAAATGGCGATCTCAACAGCGACCTGGCTAGTACTGATAACATTTGGGATTTCTGCCAGTCATCATTGAGCTACATCCTGCCCAGTATTAGTAAAGTTGAATTTCAACATTCGACGTCAATGACTGATTTTCCGGTTCCATAGCATTTCAATTTTTTGTTCCTTCAATGAGAAAAGGCGCGAAACAATATACATTCATAAAAACACATAAATTGTACATCTCTTCAGAGAGCGGCTGTCAGTAAAAAAAATCCCGCATCAACCAGAATCCAAAGATTCCCTCTTCCAAGACACGTAATACCCATTCCAGCTGAGACCGGGATAGATACCACGAGTTCATTCTCCCATTGCTCCGTTACTCCGAAGGTCATGGAAGACAGCCACAGAGTGCAACATGACTGCTGCATCGACAGTGAAGAAAGGCGAAAAAGTGGGTCGGGCTTTTATTGGTGAGATCACGTATGGGTGGGGGGCATTGAGAAATATGTACAAAGTTCACTTAGGGATCTGCTTATCCACACCGACAACAACAACAACAAATCTATCTTCAAACTTACAATGGCCCCAGAGATACCTCGTCCTCTTGAACCTCCTATCAAAACCAATGGCTCCACACCCAAGAGACCCCTCCGAACACGACCGCTCACGTCGGCGCAAGAACGTCGACTTACAATGTACCTAGACGAAAAGTTCCTGGAACTGACGAGGGTATATAAGAAGCGGTTTGTACTCCTTTCAAGTAGATGATCTTTCGTGACTTTCACGTATGTTTTTATATTGTTGTGTTGATTCCCGCTTTTGTCTGTGGTATTTCTTGATATTATGACGTATGTCTGTCTGCTTGTTATTTCTTTCTCTTACAGTCATTTGCATAATAAACTGCAGTTGGCGATTGCAGAAACATATTTGTATTTATTTATTGATGGTTCGGCTAATCGAAACGTGTGACACCTAGCTGACACGTAGCCAGCCCCAACGTCACCAGAGGGTCTGAGCAACTCTCGAGTGCCCTTCAGACTGCCTCATTCATGTCACTCATATCCAGCGCACGCAACCTCCCTGCTTTGCGAGCATTTGGGTTGGTCACTTGCCCAAATTCACGATGAAACCGAAGTACATTGTAGACTGTGCGGTCTGATCATCCAGCGAGTGCGCTAATCTCTGTAATAGGCTTATTCAGCTCATAGCGCCATTGCATTATACGTTCTCACAGTTCCGTTGAAAGGTGGGAGGGCATTGAAGAAAGCAGTTATGGCATTCGTTCGACACGATGGCACCGATGCAGTCGGGACTCGGACACACCCCTTGGGCCCCGACTTCATCGACCTCTTATCTCAAAGCGTGACACTGTCACACTTTGCGCATGTTTCATCAAATAAAATACAGTTACAAACATGTATTTGACAAATCAGCACTGCAGTCTATTATGCAAACGACTGTACGGGACTGAAGAGAATCTATGTACAGGGATTATCAATTTTGTATTGTGGTAAAATGATAGATCACAACCAATGTCCTCAGTCAAAACACTACACGCCTACCTGTCAGCCGCCCGACACCTCTCCTTCATCCTCCAAATCCCCCCGGTAGATCCCAGCACAAGCCTCTGCACAACATACATGCTCTGATTAACAGGCGACATTCTTGGAGCAATATGCAGATACCCTCTCACAGCCCCCCCAACTGCCCCAGAAGACCACACCGAAGACGCAATGGACACTTCCCCAGACTCGACAATGCCAAACATGAACACACCGGCAGCCCTAGAAGCAGACCCCTGGGCCCCGCTCAACTCTGACAGAACTTATTGACTTCCTAGACGACCTGGACCAAGCCTGGCTCGCAGTCCTCCAACATCAAATCTGGGATCCAGACAAAGGCGCTGGAGTCAACCTCGTCCTGGACATCCACAAGTGCTGGCAACTATTGTCATGCTTCATACTGCAATTGCAGTAAACTTACTTGGGGATATACAACTACAGCATGTGAGGCTACTTCTATAGAGTTGCAAGTGCAACTTCATAGCTAGTTCTACTTTGTACAATTGCAGTGAGAGCTTCACTATTGCTTCTTTAAATTACAGCTATTACTTCACAATTGGAATTCACTACTACTTCATCAAATTGCAATAATTGCTTCACCATTTATGTTCTGCTTCTAATGGTTGCAATCTGAACTTCATAGCTACTTCATGTACTTGCAGTCTAAGCTTCATGACTGCTTCATTTATTTGCATAAGTTACTTCATCAGTATAGTTTGACTTCACATAGTTGCAGTATGAGCTTCATGATTGTATATCTACCTCATGTACTTGCATTCTCAGCTTCACAGAAGCTTCATTAAATTACAACAATCACTTCACTATTTCTGTCCTACTTTATATGGTTTCAATCAGAGCTTCATAACTACTTCATTCATCTGCAGGACTTACTTCACTTTTGTATGTCTACTTCATGTAGTTGTAGTATGAACTTCACAGTAGCTTTATTATACTACAGTAATTGCTTCACCATTTCTGTTCCACTTGATCTTATTGCAGTCTTAGCTTTATAACTACTTCATTCAAGTGTAAGAGTTACTTCATCATTGTAATTCCACTTCATATCATTGCAGTCTGAGCTTCATCATCCCTTTATTTATTTGCAGTATTTGCTTCACAATTGTACTTCTACTTCATGCCATTACAGTTTGAACTTCATATCTACTTCATTCATATGCAGAAGTTACTTCATTATTTTAGTTTGACTCCACATGGTTGCAGTCAGAGCTTCATTGCTGCTTCATCTAACTACAGTATTTGCTTCATTATTTCAGTTCTACTTCATGTAGTTGCAGTTTGAACTTTATTATTGCTTCATCTAATTACAGTAATTGCTTCCCAATTGTACTTTCACTTCATTGGTTACAGTCAGAGCTTCATTGCTACTTCATCTAAGTACAGTATTTACTTCATTATTTTATTCTCACTTCATATGTTACAGTCTGAGCTTCATTGCTACTTCATTTAATTACAGTATTTACTTCACTATTTTATTCTTACTTCATATGGTTACAGTCTGAGCTTCATTGCTGCTTCATCTCATTACAGTAATTGCTTCACAATTTTTCTTTCACTTCATTTGGTTGCAGTCAGAGCTTCAATACTACTTCATCTAATTACAGTGATTGCTTCATGAGTTTGGTGACAGCTGACATATGACATTACATATGTCACATATGTGACACAATATAAAATTAGTCATTTTATTTGGTTATACATATTACATGGTCACAATATATCACACTGTCACAATATCTCACACCATTGCAGTACATCACATTGTTATACCATCACAATACCATTATATATGCTCACAATACATCACAATGTTACAATATGTCACACAATATTAAATTATGTTCCAGATGTCACAAAGTGATTTCATTTGGTTATACATGTTACATTGCCATAATACACCATGTGGTTACAATATATCACACCGGCACAGTACACCACACTATCACAATATGTCACATATATCGCATTTGTCACACTTTTACATATATGTCACATGCATCATGTATGTCACACATGTCACATATATCATGTTTGTTACACTTTCACAAATGTCACAAATATCACACTTTTGCATATGTCACATTTTTACATATATGTCGTATGCATCATATATGTCACAAATGTCACATGTTTACAAATGTGATTCTTGTCATACTCTTATATTTGTCACACATATCACAATTGTCAGATTTGTATTGTTGGTTATAGCTATCATGCTTGTCACATTTGCTTGTATGACACTCCTATTATGTAGTCACATATGTCACATTTCCAAATTCATGTCACACCACATCTGTTACAACCATTATACTTATCACGTGTCAAATATTTCTTATATGTTGATATTACACATGTTACATTCTCACATCTGTCACACTTTACTCATATATCACATATGTCACACTTTGTTCACATGTAACATCTGTGTCATATTTTCATGTTCTCTGCAACTGTTATATTAGTCATACTGTTAAAACTATTGGACTGAACAGAAATTGAATTTGTGACCACCTGTACTCATGACTAGGCACTGTTCCAACTGAGTTACTAGCCCTTGCCTATACACAAGCAAGAACTGATACTTAACCAGTTGAATGGGCTACCAGGCTTGTCACCATAACAGGAGTGCTTCAATATTATACACCCCCATAACCCAGTCAAGGCTGTCAATCTTTCTAATTCAACACATATATATCACATATTCCAACACATTACATTTATTCACATTTTATTCACAGGTCACATATCTCTCATTTGTAATACTGTACAATTCTGTAACAGTGAAGATTGAACAGTAGTGGGTACTGCTAAGAGGGACACCAGAAATCATATAGCCCAATGGTCAGTCAAGAATAAAACATCTGATTGGCTAATGGAAAGTGTGACAAAGATATAAGTGATGTGATAATAGAAGCAATAACTGAATGAAAGATATAGATAAGGCAATATAACCAGACCAGGTTACTGAACATGCTTAAGGTTGGTTAGATAAAATTAGAATCTAAGTACAGTTATATCTACTATAGAATCTGACAGACTAATTAAAACATAACATTGTAATTGCCAGGAAGTAGTATTGATACAATGTGATTTTTGCCTAGTGCTATGAATGTTGAATTCAACCAAACACAGGTAAATAGTGGGAGAAATATGATTCTCTTATAGTAGCCAAGTGTCTTTGTCATATAATTTGTAATACACATGAATCACTAGGTGAGCACTTTTCATGTAACCTTTCCATGTGACATGTATGATATGTGTTGCAGCAGATGGTTGCAATGTGATGTTGAGAGAATGATAGTCTGGTAGAGGCAAAAAGCTGTCCAGGGTTTCAAGAATGGTAGGAGGGTCTGTGTGACTGTGGGATGTGCAAATGAAAGTAAAAAGTGTAATTTTATTTTTTGACAAGGAGAGTACCTTGACAATTAAGGTGATACTTGGTAAAATGCAAAATTGGTTAATGTCACACAGAGTCAAATGTAACTACATGTTAGGTGTGACTATTGTTCAACCATGTTTGACTTTTGGTCCCTATATTTGACTTACATTTGACTCTGTGTGACATATATGCAATTTTTCTTTTTACCAAGGGTTTCATGAGAAAGAAGTGTGATATGTGTGACAGATGGGAGAATGTAACAGGTGTAATATTGACACATAAGAAATGTATGACATGTGATGAGTATGATGGTTGTAATAGATGTGGTGCAACATGAATTTGGAATGTGACATATGTAACTACATGATGGGAGTGTCATACAAGTAAATATGACAAGTGTAACATATGCAAAAGTATGACATAGTGAGACAAGTGTGACATATGTAAAAGTACAATATATGTCACACATGTAACACATGAGATATATGTGACATATGTGAAAGGATAGTGTGGCATATTGTGACAGTGTGATATATTATGACAGCAGTCTGACATAATGTGATAGTATGGCATATTGTGACAGTGTAATGGTATTGTGATGTACTGTGACCATGTGACATATTGTCACAGTGTAATGTATCGCAACCAGATTAATTTGATATTGTGTGATATGTGACATATGTAATGTCATATGTCAACTGTCACCAAACTTATGAAGCAATTACTGTAATTAGATAAAGCAATGATAAAGTTCAAACTGCAACTACATGAAGTAGAACTGAAATAATGAAGCAAATACTATAGTTAGATGAAGCAGCAATGAAGCTCAGACTGTAACCATATGAAGTAAGAATAAAATAGTGAAGTAAATACTGTAATTAGATGAAGCAGCAATGAAGCTCTGACTGTAACCAAATGAAGTGAAAATACAATTGTGAAGCAATTACTGTAATTAGATGAAGCAATAATAAAGTTCAAACTGCAACTACATGAAGTAGAACTAAAATAATGAAGCAAATACTGTAGTTAGATGAAGCAGCAATGAAGCTCTGACTGCAACCATGTGAAGTCAAACTAAAATAATGAAGTAACTTCTGCATATGAATGAAGTAGATATGAAGTTCAAACTGTAATGGCATGAAGTAGAAGTACAATTGTGAAGCAAATACTGCAAATAAATGAAGGGATGATGAAGCCCAGACTGCAATGATATGAAGTGGAATTACAATGATGAAGTAACTCTTACACTTGAATGAAGTAGTTATAAAGCTAAGACTGCAATAAGATCAAGTGGAACAGAAATGGTGAAGCAATTACTGTAGTATAATAAAGCTACTGTGAAGTTCATACTACAACTACATGAAGTAGACATACAAAAGTGAAGCAAGTCCTGCAGATGAATGAAGTAGTTATGAAGCTCTGATTGAAACTATATGAAGTAGAACAGAAATAGTGAAGTGATTGTTGTAATTTAATGAAGCTTCTGTGAAGCTGAGACTGCAAGTGCATGAAGTAGATATACAATCATGAAGCAAATACTATAAATAAATGAAGCAGTAATGAAGCTCATACTGCAACTATGTGAAGTCAGACTACACTGATGAAGTAAATTATGCAAATAAATGAAGCAGTCATGAAGCTTAGACTGCAAGTGCATGAAGTAGCTATGAAGTTCAGATTGTAACCATTAGAAGCAGAACATAAATGGTGAAGCAATTATTGCAATTTGATGAAGTAGTAGTGAATTCCAATTGTGAAGTAATAGCTGTAATTTAAAGAAGTAATAGTAAAGCTCTCACTGCAATTGTACAAAGTAAAACTAGCTATGAAGTTGCACTTGCAACTCTATAGAAGTAGCCTCACATGCTGTAGTTGTATATCCCCAAGTAAGTTTACTGCAATTGCAGTATGAAGCATGACAAAAGTTGTCAGCACCCCTCCAGATGAATCAAATGGTTTAGTCTTGGGTTGCTGGACGTCATAGCTGCTTTGAATCCTTGGTATTTTGAAGGCAAGGGTGGATTTTGGAATGTTCATGGTATAGGTTGCGAGACTATATACGCTTTGATGCTGCATTTTCGCCTTCGTTGGCCGATAAGCAGTGGTAGGCCGATGTGGTATATTTGGTATGACCCTGTGGCCTGAGGTTCTTGGGTGATACCACCGAAGGGGGGTCATCGTGTTCGCCTATCGGCCGATAACAGATCAACGTTACGGCCGACCGGGGGGAATTAGAGACAAGCCACGAATCAGAAGGCTATAACCTCGAGTGCGGTAAGGAGCCTTGGAGTATAGCGTGTCCTTGCAGTATTCCAAGTCAAGGGTACCAGATAGTGATCGGTGCGTGATTGTAAGAGCGGACAATACGACATTGCTCCTCACTAACAGTGTAACCAGTGGACCAATAATGATCCACTTAGTCCTATTGGTCGATTATACCCTCGTTGTCGAAGAGACCCCACTCCAATTCAGTACACGCGCCACACAATTCAAAGGATCGGCGGAGTACCATAGATATAAACTCTCAAGAAGTGGTACTTTCTCTCTCCTCACTCATACACTGGAGTGGTGATGAGTACGTTCACAGTTCCTCATTACACTTTCGTTCTAAACATGTTGATAGGCAGGAAGGATTACTTGAGTCTGCGAAAAGCCTGGAAGAATGCCTCGCCCCCGTCTTGAATGACCGCGACGAATTGAAGAACGAAAACTCTACACTACAAGAGGAAGACGTTTGAATGAAAGAGGATCAAGCCGCGAAAGTCGATGACATTGTATATCTTCGATGAGAAGTCGACAAGAAAATGCAATTAGCGGCGAAAGAACGAGAAAGCCAGAAGCGATAGGAGAAGGAACGCGATGAAGCGGTGGCACGGTGGATGAGGCAGGGTAATGCACATCGGCACCTGAAGCAGAAGTACGAAGGGCTCGTACTCGAGCTCGAGCTCGAGAAGCTGAACGAAGAAAACGCCGAATACGACAAGCAGGTCCGTAATCATGTGGCTTTCGCATGCTAGGTGACAATACTAACACTTCATAGATATGACTCCTTCGCTTTAAGAACAAAGTGCTTGTCAAGAAGTCGGCTCATTCAAAGCCATCTCATCAGGACCCGGACGAGTCGTTGCAGATAGAGCCTCCGCTGTCGGTTCGTTTATTGGCTTTTCTCATGTTACCGGGCAAGTAGAGGAATACTACTTCGAGGAGGTCGCTACAAGAAGTGGAGAACAAAACGGTCAGGCCGTCAAAGAGAAAGAAGGTCTCGTAGTGTGTGTTGGTGTTATGGTGAGCTGTTGATATTCTTGGTGCGTTGGTTGATTCACTAACGGATCAGGGAAGGCTGTGGACGATACCCCCAACTTATATTATACCCTTGAACGATTGGAACTTAATATATCGCTACTTATCATCCTCGAAGTGTATTTCCGTCATATCTTTGTACTTGGTCGTTCTCTGCAACACAGATCGCTGTTCTTGATATTGCTTGTGACTGCGCAAATCCTCTCCTGCCATAACTGATATTTTCTAATGTCGCTGCATAGGTGCCCCCCCAACTGCCCCAGAAGACCATACCGAAGACGCAATGGACACTTCCCCGGATTTAACAACGCCAAACGTGAACACACCAGCAGCCTTAGAAGCAGACCCCCGGTCAACTCTCACAGAACTCATTGACTTCCTAGACGACCTGGACCAAGCCTGGCTCGCAGTTCTCCAACGTCAAGTGTGGGATCCAGACGAAGGCGCCGGAGTCGACCTCGTCCCGGATGCTACTATTACATCCAAGTCTACACCACTTACGCAGACTGACATTGCGCGTCTGCGCAGTATTATAGTGGGTGGGGAAGAGGTACTAGAGGCGTGGCTGGAAGAAGAGCGCGTGTCTATGAGTCGGAGTAGGAGACGTGCGAATGGGGTAGATGGTGTACTAGGACTGGGAGAGGAGGATGTGGCGACGCTTCTTGATCGCTGGGGCCTCCTTGGCGATTTTGATGAGCTTTTCCATCGGACGCTGGATTTTTTGGGTGGGTTTGCGGGGGAAGCTGAGCCAAGAAGTGATGTTTCGTAACTTTAGACCTGTCTATGACTATTGGAACGTATTTCTATTCCTCATTCAGATGGATGGACGCATCGCCCTACTCTACACAACTTGTCAACTCTGGAACCGTTGTCAGTGACCTAAAGCTCGTTCAATCATTGCATCTTCAAGCTTCAATCTTTATACCCTCACAAATCACACAAAAAATAACCAACAACCATTAACTACATCACCTATCCAATAGATGCACAACAACAAGAAAGGTATCAGTAAGTATCCTAACTAACCTAGTTAAGTACAACACAACACAACCCGATCCGATCCACGGACAGATAGATACCTTCAAGTCAAGAGAAAAACGGGATCTAGGATAATAAAAGCATCTAGGAAACACCACCGCCACTAACTTCTGGGCGGTGGTAATGTAAGAGGGAGGGAGGGGTATACAGAGGCGCAGCCTCTGACATCGTCAAGATGCGAGCTATGACAAATTCAGCAGAGATGATAAGCAGGAAGCGCGTGGCGCCGTGATAACCTAGAGGAAAGGCAGGAGGTAATAGAATCCAGCCCCCCATGCCCAATAAATACATTCACGGCACGATCAACCCCAGTCTAGCCGGGATTAATGAGCTGTGAACTGGGAGGGGGAATCTACCAAGAATGAGAGGCTGCTCTCCTGTGGTACTGCCTCATCCTAGATACGAGGTTCTGAGGGGGGAATTGCCACTGGCTCCGGAGCGGGGGCAGGGACGGGAGCAGGTTCAGGCTCGGGCACGGGGGACCGACGACGGCGCTGGCGGTGCTGATGCTTACATTGCCCTGCGTTGCTTTTGCTTGATGTAGCTGAGACGGAGGGGGCGGATGAGGTAGATAAAGTGGACGAAGTTGGGGTGGAGGAAGTAGAGGGTCTTGAAGTAGAGGACGTTGAAGGAGACGATGCGGAGGGGCTGGAGGAGGGGCTGGAGCTAGAGCTAGAGCCAGGGTTGAGATTATTGGAATTGGAGTTGGAGCTGGATGAACCAGTGGGGGAAGAGGTGGTAGATGAGCTGGGAGGGTCATTTGCTGCTGCTGCCACTACTGCGCTAGGGGAGGCGGAAGAGGAGCTGGAAGAGAAGACAAAGGCAGGGGAGGCAGAGCTGGGACTGGAGCTTCCTGAGGCGTTGGAAGAATCGCTGCCAGACGATCCACTACTCGAAGATCCACTGCTTGACGAAGAGGCAGGAGAGGCAGAGGCAGATGAGGCAGAGGATTCACTGCTCGAAGTCCTACTACTCGACCCACTCCCAAAAATATCATTCTGCGCACCATCCGCAAACCCACACTTGGAATTATACACCGGACTCTTAAACTCCCCACTCAAATCATACCCATCAACTTCAATATTATTCCCATCCAGCTGATTCCAGTAAATCATCTGCTTGGCCCCAGTAACACATTTGCTTGGGTCGTCTTCGCACCATACTGGAGGTTTGGGGGATGCGACGGGGGCTGTGGATGTTGCGCCTGTTACTTTGCATTTGAAGGCTTGGTGGTATATGTTTGGTTGGCCGCACCCGTTTGGGACCCATCCCCACTATATAGTATGATTAAAATGGTAGGAGGAAGGGAGGGGATGGGAGGGGGACGTACGGCACAGATACATCCTCCGTCGGGGCATGCGGGCATTGCTGCTGGAACGGAATACGATGTTACGCGTTTCCATGGTGTGCTTTGGATTTTTCAGTTCTAGCTCGCGGAATTAAGAAAAAAGACGTACTGGTAACGAACACTGAAGACTGCAAGATTATCGGGTGTTACTTGTTTAATGTCGCTCTGCGAAACAACATCAGCACAGGCGCTGATTCCAGACAGGTGTAGGACGTACAACGTAGGAGATGGCGAATGCAGTTCCGGCTGCCATAGACTGGTTCTGCGTGTGCACTGTGTACGTGAATACGATGTATAGAAGAAATTGAAAGGGTTAGCTCACTGTTGGGTGATGTAATGCATGATGGGACGTTCTACAATTGTCCGGTTAGAATTCAAAACGGGGGTGAATCGAGTATAAAGGAAGGGGGACGCACGTAGTCCTCGGGGTAGGTAGAACCATCAGGCCAGTCAGACGTGTAGATGCCGTTGTACGACAGCGTGGTCTTAGCATGGTTAGACGCAATCTCAACCGTAAAGTCTCCTCCCGCAGGTCTGTTTCACGTTTGTCAGTTGGGTATAAGGGAATGCAGGGATGGATGGGACACTTACAGCTCTAGAAAGAGCGAATTATGATAAGCCAAGTTGAACAATGAACAATGGAGGGGGGGACGTACACCACCAGTCGTTCTTGGAGAGTTGGTAGAGGGGCGTTACAGGGCTTGCAGTGTTCAAGTCTACTACGCCCGTTGAGCCCTATTTTAAAAAGTTAGTTCTGAGCGTGATAAGGGATTGGAGCGAAGACACACGTTGAGACAGAACATACTCTTGTGCCATGCTGCTAAGTGGGCATTGGCTACCCCGAAGAGGGCAGATACGACGACGAGCGTCGATGTAGAGGATGTGCGCATGGTTGATAAGATTTGCGTGTAGAACTAAGAAAGTCGAAGGGTGTTGCGAATTGAGGAGGTCGTAGAGAAGAATTAAAGAATGTGGGCGCCGGCCCTGGGAGGGAACGAGCTAAAGAGCGGAAGGCTGAAAAGAGCGGAGGGGGAGGACGGAGGACGTAAGAGAGGGAGGGGCAAGCAATACTTATAACTTTTTATGCCATCTCCTTCCGATCCGCACAATCAATGGCATCCCAAGACTGAAATTCAAATCCTTCCCTTAGCTAGGGTCTTCCAGGGGTTTCAGTGCTAAGATGTGAAATGGTCTGGTTAGTTGCATTCGATGCAGAGTGAAATTGGAGTTGGAGTTCCGATGTAAGAGAGATACTTGTCACGGCTTACTGTATGGTTACCTGTCACACTTATGACCGTGACCGTGACCGTGACAGAGGTCGCTTGGTTCAAACCCTCTTTCACAACACAATCGTATCTTTTCACTGGGAATAGTCCGTAAATGTTCCATGTCAAAGGTTTGCCAACATAGGTATGAACTCGAGTACTCAAATTTCGACATCTACGCGCTTTACAACCACACGTCGTATTTGGCATACATCTGGTTCAGAATCCTTGAAGTGAAGCTGGTCTTACTTAGTCTCGCGCTCGCGGCCTCTCGCCTAACTTCCTTGATATTTCGGAAATTGGAGGTGGCCGTGGATGACTGTGGGTAGAGATGTACCCGTGAAATCTAGGCTGCATTTCTCCACCTTGGAGCTATCAAGAATGAGAAGCCATGTCATCAGTCAGTGCTATACCATGTCGATAACTTGAGCGCTTAACTGACATATCTGTATAGTCTTCGGTGGGTGGAACCTATACCTTCCACGCCTTAGAGGTTTGTGGGGCGCTGAGCGCACACCCGGACAACCTCTGCTGTCATCTTGGATTTGTACTCGGGAAGATACATAATACGTATAAGTCTATAAAACCACCTTCGTCAACGAACCGTCCTGTGCCCTTTAGAATGCAACGCGCCCCCGCAACGGCAGCCAAAGGATCACCCGTGCACCAGCGCAAATGTCACCTCCTGGTGTCCTGTCTTGCGTATGAATTTACTTTGCCTTAACCAGTGCCTGCCGTCATTTACCCCCTTTTTTTTACTCTAGGATTTTACTTACCCATTGTTTCTCCTTTTCTCATGCAACTTTACTGTCGCAGATCGACATTTACCGTTATGATACTTTCGATTCTACTACTGGTTTACTGCCACAAATCTTAGACTCACTTACACCATCGCCCATACCCCATTGGAATCCTGGCAATCGATACGTGGCTTGTCTTCGACTTCTCTCAAAATCTTATCCGCTTCTTCCTTGAAATTTCGAAAGACAGATCCTCTTGCAAACGTCTGTAGCCACTCGTAGATCCCTGTTCGCAGAGGCGTTACGCGTGGAACTAAGGCTGCATACTCTACCTTGAAATCTTCAGCAACGAGCAACTACGTCGCCAGTTAGTGCTATGCCACGTCGATAGTATGGGCACTAAATTGACCTTCGTATAGTCTTCAGCCGATGGGAAATACCAAGGATCCAGCTCCTTGAAATCATAACCTCTGCGCTTTAGAGACTCTTGGAGCGCTGAGCGTAGACCTGGTTAGGTCGTTAGCTTCTATATACTTAAAGGCAACGCGATACACACATATGCAGTTCATGAAGCCCCCGTCTCGCCAACGAATCTTCCTCCAGCCTTCAGAACGCACGGTACTCCTACAATTACAGCTGGAGGATCGCGTTTACACCAGTGCAACGCGGCATTGCTAAATACCATGTCAAACGTGATGGTTATCTGGGAGATGTCATCTGGAAGTTATAATATGTGTACATCGCATACAAAGCCATGCTTGAGCCCGTTCTCCTTGCTCTTTTGGATCTCGAACCACGTCCGTTTTCATGTTCTGAATAGGGTAGAATGTAACTTACCATGCTTTCGCTGTTGTCCATACCGACAGCTATCCGCCTCCTTGCTGCTCGACGAGCTTTGCTAGTTGGATCGTCAGCTCGCCATCGCCGCAGCCCACGTCCAAGATACGCTCTCTAGGAACTGCAGCTGGAAGTTCCAGAACTGGAGCAGTGAAGGCGGCGGAGTATACGAAGGACGCGTTTGTGTCGCACGTAGACGCGGACCATCCAGTCGAATCAAATGGTTCAATGATCGTCGTGACGTTGCTGGACATTGTAGCTGCTTGGGATCTTAAATAAGGAAGCGGTTCGTTAAGTTGTTCATGATGTAGCTTGTCAGACTATTAATATACTTCATGCAGCCTTATAGCCTTGATTAGGCGGTAATCTTGTCTGATAACTGTAATGTGTGTACATCGCATACGAATGCGACGGGTGTGATTGTCATCCTACTTCTGGTTTCCTCCCGTGGACCCGATTCAGCGCCAGTGATATCTATTCTAGAACATGTGTTGCCAAATCTGTACTCCTATTGTAGGGGCGATTTATGGAAAAGAGGAATGCTTCCGGACATCTGGAATGGGAGCGCGAAGGCTCTCGCGTGCCGATCGCAGAGGACGGTATATCAGTAGGTTTTGCTTTTTAGCTTTAGTAGCGGAAGACCTAATGAAAGTAGTAGTACAGAGCTGCCGCCTTCGAACACCCACCTCCTGGCGTCCTGTTTCAGGTACAGATTTTACTCTGCCTTAACAGTCCCTGCTGTCATTTACAATTTGTACTCTAGGATCTGACTTGTCTATCTTTCTCCCTTTTATCGTCCAGGACATAGGATCTTACTTCACCATCACTTATATATATTACCTTCGAATCTACTACTGCTTTACTGCCACAAATCGTAGTCTCACATACATCATCGCCCACTTTCCGTTGGAATCTTGACAGTCGATACGCAATTTATCCTCAACTTCTCTCATGATCTCATGCGCCTCTTCTTCCTTGAAATCTCGGAAGATGGATCCCCTTGCAAACGTTTGCAGCCAACCGTAGATGCCTGTCGGTAGTGGTGTGACGCGTGGAACCAAGGCTGCGTGTTCCACGTTGAATCCCTCAGCAACGAGCAGCTATGTTACCAGTTAGTGTTATCATGTCGATAGCTTGAACGCTGACCGACCTTTGTGTAGTCTTCAGCCGATGGGAAATACCAAGGATCCAGTTCGTTAAAATCATAACCTCTGCGCGTCAGAGATTCTTGAAGCGCTGAGCGCACACCTGGTTAATCGTTAGGCTGCGGCTTCTTGGAGGCAACGCGCTACACACCTATGCAATTCATGAAACCACCCATCTCGCCAACGAACCTTCCTCCGGTCTTTAGAACGCGCCGTACTCCTGCAATGACAACCGGAGGGTCACGTTTACACCAGTGCAATGCTGCATTGCTGCATTGCTGAACACCATATCGAATGTTGTGGTTATTTGGGAGATTTCGTCTGGAAGTTGTAATGCATGTGCGTCGCATACGAAGGCGTGTTTAAGTCCGTTTTTCCTGCTCTTTTGGATCTGAAACTCTGTTAGTTGACATGCTTCGAGCAGGACAAAATGTAACATACCATACTTTCACTGTTGTCTGTGCCGACAGCTATCCCGCCTTCTTGCTGCTCGACAAGCTTTGCGAGCTGGATAGTCAACTCGCCGCTACCGCAGCCCACGTCCAGAATTCGTTCTCCAGGTGTTGCCGCTAGAAGGTCCAGAACCGGAGAGGTGAAGGCGGCAGAGTATATGAAGGACGCGTTTGCGTTGTACGTGGATGCAGACCATCCAGATGAATCGAATGGTTTAGCCGTTGGATTGCTGGATGTCGTAGCTGCTTTGAATCCTTGGTATTTTGAAGGCAAGGGCGGATTTTGGAATGTTCATGGTATAGGTTGCCAGACTATATATACGCTTTGATGCTGCATTTTCGCCTTCGTTGGCTGATAAGCAGTGGTAGGCCGACGTGGTATATTTTGGCATGACCCTGTGGTCTGAGGTTCTTGAATGATATCACCGAAGGGGTAGAACATTGTGTTCGCCTATCGGCCGATAACAGATCAACGTTACGGCCGACCGGGGGGAATTAGAGACAAGTCACAAATCAGAAGGCTATAACCTCGAGTGCGGTAAGGAGCCTGGGAGTATAGCGTGTGCCCTTGCAGTATTCCAAGTCAAGGTTACCAGATAGTGATTGTAAGAGCGGACAATACGACGTTGCTCCTCACTAACAGTATGAAGTTCCAAGTGTTGAAAAAGTTGCCGCCGCCGTAATTCAGTTGTGCCGTGGCCGTATCCACACTGCATAGTTAGAATTGCTGTTTTTTCTTGCTTATGTTGTATAAAATGTGTACTATATTATATTCTATACATTTTGGCACTTTTATGCGAGATATATTCTATGATTTTGCTATGTTTTATCATTTGAAGATTTTTTCCCACGCTCCCCCATACACTGTTCAAAGGTACTGAATCTACCAAATAAATGTTGATTCAAATGTTTTTAAGCTATAGTTAGAGTAGCTTATGTTAGGTCTCCTTTGTAATATCCAGCTCCTCCACTCATCACTACTCACCATCGAGCTCAACACAATTTCTTCGTTATGCGTTATCTAGATAATCTCGCACATCAGCAATTGGTAAATTTACTTGTGGACTTGTAGGGCTTGTAAGGACTTGTGTGGCATGTGAGATCGATCGGGACAAGTTTGGAGACCCCTACACAAGTTCAAAGACGCCAAGCTATTCAAGATGATGATAATGTATTAATCATTAAATGTTTAAAATGTTATTTATTATGTAATAAGCTATGGCAGTGATTATCAACGTATTTATTAACAAAATAAGAGCGGAAGACATCTAACGAGAGAGAGAAGTGGAAGTTCTCAGGGAGCGAGCTCCGTCCAAAGAAGGGGAGAAGATGCGCGCTACGTACAATAGCATCAACATGAATAATGGAAAGTGCGCGTTGTCCAGGAGCATCAAATTCTGGCTTTACTTGCCATAGTCCAGTCACTGGGTCAGGCTCGTTGCTCGTGCGTTGAAACCAGTTCACTAGCGCACAGCTGTAAACCTTCGAGTCATAAGTAAATGAGAAAAAGAGAAGAATGTGCGCAATAACCATAGCGCGCATACCCTCCAGGTCTTGATCCAGCATCACAAAGACAGTGTCGCGCCGCGGGTAGCTACTTTGAAACCACCTCGGGTGAGAGCGGATACGTTGTTGTTGCATCCCCTCAGCACCACCCAGATCGCTGGGTGCATAAAATCGCGCTACTGCCGAATGAAATACATGGATCCTGCCAGTAACCTCTGGGAGCTGTCGAACTGGTATATCTTCTGATGATGCCTCAGGGTGTAGTTGTTCCCACAAGAAGCGACGTAGTGTTTCAGGAAACCTTGGTTGCAGTATGCGCTGAGATAGCTCCTCAAGTCTGCGCGGATACAGAGCAACAGGTTCTGTAAGCTAGAAGTCAGTAATCGGCGAAACAAGCAGTTAAGGTGCAAATGAAGAAAATACACACCAATTTTAACCGCTAATTTGACAGATGCTGCTGTGGTAGGAGCAGATGAAGGGCCCAGCTCTGCATCTTCATCATCACTATCCTCCAGCTCTCCTTTCGGCAGTGGTAGTTCACCAGTAAGGTCCATAGCGGTGTAGGATAAAGTTGTTCCTTCAAGCATACCATGCCTATTGAATTCGCTACTGAGCATGGATAACTTCTCGAGCCTGGAATTTGTTCTCAGCATTTGTATCAATGCATTATATCGGTTTGAGCGTCGCCAAGGTTCCTTCACTGCCTTGATGTGCTTTGATTCTGTAATAGATGAGCAGAGGCCGTTGGGGGATCCAAAAAGGCAAATGGAATGGCGATAATGAGAAAGGGAGTGTTGACGTGGTAGGGATACATGGTCGCGCACATCAGGTAGAATAAAAACGTCACGGAGTTGGTGAAAACGTGACAGTGCGTCATCAAGCTCCTTGAGGTCATCCGGTCCAAAGGAATTGCGCCGGGCAATGTAGCAGAAATCTAAAAATGCTGCGACAGCTTGCACCATACGTTCCGGTACATAACCTGTAATAGCTGTGAGATAGACCTAAGTATAATGTTAGCAGCGCACTGTAATGGTAAATGACAAAATTACTTACTTTCATAAGTGCCTTGGAGTCATCACCAGTCCACTGCTTGAAATCTCAGCCATCTGGGAAGCGACGTAAGTCTGGGAATGGTGGTACAGCAGAGATTCTGTAATATGTATTGATAGTAAGTTCAAGTTATGATGATGGGATCGAAAAAAAACAAAAACTTTACCGGCGGTCAATGTCTTTAAGGATTTCTAATGCTCGATCTGGCTCATACTTTTCAATGTAGAGAATAACCCACTCTACAAGATGGTCACGGAAGGTGCCCTTGATGACTTGATGGAGAAGATCTGGCGACAGTAGCTGATGTATATTGGCCCGAGGAAAGTAAGTAGTGTAGAGAACAATGTCATCGCGTATGCCATGTTGTTGCCACAACGTTCGGGTATTGACAGACTCCATAAGTAAATGTGTCATGTCATGCGAATGCTGTTTAGACCTTGGATTATCCAAGTTCTCTGGCCGAGCAGTGCATCTATTACAAATATAAGTGTACTTCAAAAGAATTCAAGAAATATCATACAACGTACTTTGGACACCAGCCCTGTATTACTCCGCTAAGCCACACTTGCTCCGGGTAGTCAGCTATATATGGGCCAAGACCGTAGAATGCTCTTCGTAAGTGACCATCTGGGCAGCGCACAATTTCGGGGCTTGTCATTCCTGGCTTAAGCGGAGAAAAGACCATAGCAAGACAGGAATGGAATAGCTGGCGGACAAAGGTCTTGAATTCTTTTGAGTTTCTATGCTGTTTGCTTGCTATTCAGCAGAAATGTTAGGGAAAAAGAGTGAACGGAACAAAAATCAACTTGCTTACTTTTAGGTATGGGAAGAAATGCAACAGGAAGCACTGCATTTCCCTTTGCACGTCGTGCTACATTTGTGAAGTTACCGGCTGACATGTAGACAGGGTGATATTCTTGCGAGCCGGTAGCAACAGACACAGTTGTCTTATCGCTTCCAGCTATGACAGGAATAAACATCGCACCCTGACTACCAGGCAGATGCGACATCTTGTCCTATTCAAATAAATTAGAATCGTGTACAGCTTGAATGAATGTTAGTGTTACTTGCCGCTTCATCCCAAGCCCAATTTGCTGACATCAGATTAGAACGAATGCGCTCTTCATCTTTAAATTGCATATAAGGTGCATAATGTATCGAGTCTTTGAAATCTGAATTGCTGAACTGCTCGTGAAGAAGATCCCGGGTGTTGCGTGTGCAAAGTTGGTATGTTTCGGTCATCCAGGCAGGGGGATTGTCATCTGGCTGTGGTCCGGTGTATCGAATATTGTAGGTCTTCCATGGACATGATCCTTGTTGAATAGAGTCGATTGTTGCATAGAGTTCTTCAGTGTTTCGCCAAGGAGGTGAATGATCTTCAAGTTCCTCCTAAATTAAGCAAAAACAATCAGAACCCGAACAAATGAGGCATAGAAGCTGACACATACATCATCGCAACCACGAGCATGTAACACAGCTGCAGCCCACCAGTCAAGTGCACTATTTATTTGTGCTTCGGAAGCCTGCAATTCCGTAAAATGGTGGTTAGCAAAATCAAATGAATGTCGGTCTCGAAAAGGGTGCCATGAATTGAAGGGCTGAGAACGATCATTTACAGCAGCCTCAGCATGATCAGGTAAATCTTGTCCCTCGATGTCAACAGGCTGGGCTAGATATGTTATAGATTAAAACTGAAGCAATAAATTGTTAAGAAAATGAAATCAAACCTGTGAATACAGCATGACGTTTATACGTGTAGTGAGATGGATTGTCATCTGGTGGTGGTGTTGGAGCTGCATGTATTCGTTCATGTCGTTTGAGCCCAGCCAAGCTTTTTGCCTTGAATGGACAAGATTTGCACGAGAGACGAGAAGGGTGAGCAGGATTCTCCATGAATTCCAAGCGGCAGGGAATGACACGAATGTGCACACACAGGACCTGCCAACTGGAAGGGTAAATTAAAAATGCAAAGCATATAACCAGAAAAAATGCTACTCACATTACCCGCAATTGCTGCTAATACAATCCTCCGATTTCTCCCCCTCCTGTCTCTCCGATTTCTCCCCATTCTATCTCTGCGTTTCTGTGTTTTCTCCCCCATCTTGCTGTGTTCCCTTACTTGCAAACCTCTGTCATGGCTCGCGGTGGAAAAACAAAAGGTTCTATAGTGAAAAGTTCTAAACGCAAACGAATAGTGAGTTTGATATGATTATTAATATAAAGGCTTGCCACTTACCACCTCTCTGCTTACAGGCAGAGGATGAAGAAACTCCTGTAGATATTACGAACAATGTATGTCAGTTAAAGGTTATGAGAAGTATCACCTACTTAACTATATGCAGGGGCCTACACGGAAAGCACCAGTCCCCGAGCGTCGCATCATGCCTGATAGAATCTCAAAGCCTGTAACCCCTGGCAGTCCTGACATGTCGACCCGAACTCATTCTACTCCTGCTCAAATGGAGAAGAAGAAAAAGAAGGAACAGGAACTTGATGCTAAAATCCTACGGTTGGAAGCATTCAGTGAAGCACTTCAGAAAAAAATCGAAGCTAATATCTTGACTCTTAACACGCGAGATGGGATTTCAGCTGTGAATAACCTTCGCGATTATAACAGACTTGAAAATGTTGAGGATTCTGTATGTGCTGAAATTCAGGCTTCTGCACTGACCGCTGGTTATGAAGGATATGATAATGGGGCCTCTGTTGGATATGACGGGTCCAATGAGGCCTCAGCGCTGCCAACAGGCTATGGTGCTGAAATTCAGGCTTCTGCACTGGCCGCTGGTTATGAGGGATATGATAATGCGGCCTCTGCTGGATATGATGGGTCCAATGAGGCCTCAGCGCTGCCAACAGGCTATGAAGGATATGATAACGGGGCCTCTGCTGGATACATGAATGGGTCCAATGAGGCCTCAGCGCTGCCGACAGCTAGGGATGAAGGATATGATGGGTCTATTGAGACCATGATGACGGTTGGGTATGATGGTTCTAATGAGTCCTATGCAGAGTATGAAAAAGAGCCGGTGAGCAAAGAACAAAATGGACTTACCTTTTCTAACCATAACTTGAACCTCCAGACAGTTGAAAGCGAGAGTGATGAGGGAGGAAATGAAGAGACTCAGACTCAGACTCAGACTAGTGGTAACACAGTGATGCGGTTAGTGTCGCTAATTATAACTCAAGCTTCTTTTTACATATCACTGATGGGTTCATTAGACATGATGATCGCTTAAGTGGTCTTGATCAAGTTTTGTATCACCAAGCCCGCACTATCCTTCCATCTATAATAAAGGACGACCTTCCTCATTCAAAAAATATTCAATCTGGTGGCTTGAGCAATGAGGATGCGGACTCTGGTGATTTCAAGTCTGGTGGATATTGCAATACAGCTTCTCGCAATAATGCAGTGAGTGCTTACTTTATTTTTAGCCATCCAAGTACAGCACTCATTGATTCACTTATAATTAGATGGTAGCATTCATAGAGAATCCAACTCCAGTTCACATCTCTTCAAAGATCCAAACACCTATTTCTACTTGGACCAGACCAGGCCCAGGTAAAAAGCCTAGAAATGAGGTTAGTCATGTCTTACAGTTTGAATTTATGGTGATTCAGAGCTAATGTTCACTCGTAGTTCACTGCTTTCCTCGATGACCCCATATTCCAGGATGACCCAAAGAAGAAAGTATGTACTCGTATTTCATTTCATCTTGACTATTACATAGTATTCTAACCACTTGCATTTCCAGCTCGGCTTCTTGTACTGTGATCCTTTCCTGGGATCTCCAAGTGACTTTAGTCCATCCACTCGTCCTTCTCCATATCATTCCGGTGCTCCTTCTCCCAGCCCAATGAATAAGACAACAAAAGGTGGGCCCTTACCTGGTATTACAACCCCCAAGACCATACAACGACATCAACCTCTAGCTGGGAATTCTACTCTGGGCTTCAGGGTGTTCGAAACTCCTGTCAAGGTAACAGCTCCACTGGTCAAATCAGACGGCTCAGCTTCAAGTATCAAGACAGAAGGCTCGATTAGCGAAGCATCTGAAGAGAAGAACCTGCCTGGGTTTATCGTTCATCACTGGAAGAGGACAGTTGTTCCCCAGCTCTGCTATGAGCTCTATCTCACAAGTGATCCCTGTTACATGACACAAAAAGGAGACCTTCTGGAATCAACAGTTGAACGTGTTGTCAACTCTGTTGTTTCGTTTGCAAATTACACTGTAACTGGAGATGCGTGCCCTGTATATCAGAAAGTGAGTAGTCATTTCTTTCTTCTGTAAGGGATATGTTTTGATATATCGTTAGGCTTACAACCGTATGCAAGATGCACAGTCTATGATTCGGAAGGCAGCACTTAACACCGTGAAGAAACACTTTCAAGATATGACATCGGACCAAGTCTTAAAATACATACCATACGTGTTCAAGAAACGTGGGCCAGCTTTCTATAGGGACGCCAATCCCTTTGGCATGAAGGTTGGTGACGTTGGGTACAAGGTGCGAGAACTTTTAGCTTGGCTTTGACCTTGGTTATGAAGCTTATGCCACCTGTCAGAAACCACGTCAATTCTTTCAGTCCATCTTTATGGTAGAAACCATTGGCCCCTTCTGGAGATCCATGGCAGCTTCTGGCTATTATGAATATCCCAGGGGGCTCGTTGCATTGGGAGCTGCTGCAGTAAGTTTTCCTCATCTTCCTGAACCATACTATAATATTACTCATACTCATGTACTACATAGGTTGAGCAAGCTTTCAATTGTTATGCTTCAGGTTCCTTTGAAAAGCACATTTTCAAGAATGAAAATATCGAGAGAAGTGTCAAGGAATACATGCATGTTGTAAGAAGCATCAAAGATGAGTTGTGGAACGACATCGCACTTGCATGCGGTGTCTATTTGATCCCCAAGGAGGTGGCTCTACGCCCAGAGTTGGAGGCTGATTCGGAAACGGAGTCAGAGACTGATGATTTTAAAAACAACCATAGTATGATTTATACCCCTAGCAGTCCTATCCCTGTGGATTGCGATGAGCAGTAGATAATTGTGCTTAGTTAATTTTAGTCTAATACATATATTTGAATTATTTGGACTTATTCTATTGCTAAGCCTAGTTATCCTATGAGTAAGCTAAGATCTCCTAAGTGGAAGATGGTTTATGCTAAGTGTGGGCTATCGGACCGATCAAATAATGGGAACTTGTGTCTAGCCGACAATAACTTGTGAAGACTTGTGAGTGTCCCGATTAGGATACTTGTAGAGCTTGTAAGGGCCCTTACAAGCTGCTACAAGCTGCTACAAGTCCCCACAAGTAAATCTACCAATTCCTGATGCATGCTACGTATTCTCATGACGATTTTTGGGTTGTAGGACAGAACTAATAGTGTACAAGTAAAGCTGTGATTAAGTAAGAGATAAAAGTTATATCACAAATTCAATGTAATGAGTTGAATGATATATGAGCTTATTTAATTTTCAATATAGTAAATATGATCCCTTACGTGCCCAGTATACTTTGTATTATTATGTATTTCAAGATAGAGTGCATTTTATCACAAAGAGATGCAATATTTTTGAACCAACATTTATTTGGTAGATTCGGTGTGTTCTCGGAAAGCTGAACAGTGCGTGGGGGAGCGTGGGAAAATTCTTCAAATGATAAAACATAGCAAAAACATAGAATATATCTCGCATAAAAGCGCCAAATGTATAGAATATAATATAGTCCACATTTTATACAACATAGCAAGAAAAAATAGTAATTCTGACTATGTAGTGTAAATACGGCCACGGCACAACTGAATTACGGCGGCGGCAACTTTTTATGAAACATAGCAAAAACATAGAATATATCTCGCATAAAAGCGCCAAAATGTATAGAATATAATATATTACACATTTTATACAGCATGAGCAAGAAAAAACAGCAATTCTGACTATGCAGTGTGGATACGGCCACGGCACAACCGAATTACGGCGGCGGCGACTTTTTCAACACTTGGAACTTCATATAACAGTGTAACCAGCGGACCAATAATGATCCACTTGGTCCTATTGGTCGATTATACCCTCGTTGTCGAGGAGACCCTACCCCAATTCAGTACACGGGCCACACAATTCAAAGGATCGGCGGGGTACCATAGATATAAACTCTTAAGAGGTGGTACTTTCTCTCTCCTCACTCATACACTGGAGTGGTGATGAGTACGTTCATAGTCTCTCTTTACGCTTTCGTTCTAAACATGTTGATGGGCAGGAAGGATTACCCGAGTCTGCAAAAGCCTGGAAGAACGCCTCTCCCCCGTCTTGAATGACCGCGACGAATTGAAGAAAGAAAGCTCTACACTACGAGAGGAAGACGTTCGAACGAAAGAGAATCAAGCCGCGAAAGTCGATGACATTGTGCATCTTCGATGAGAAGTCGACAAGTAAAAGCAATTAGTGGCGAAAGAACAAGAAAGCCGGAAGCGAAAGGAGAGGGAACGCGATGAAGCGGTAGCACGGTGGATGAGGGAGGGTAATACGCATCAGCAGCTCAAGCAGAAGTATGAAGGGCTGGAGCTGTAGCAGCTGAAGAAAGAGAACGCGGAGTACGACAAGCAGGTCTGTAATCCTGTGGCTTTCGTGTGCTAGGTGACAATGCTAACACTTCATAGATACGACTCCTTCGCCTTGAGAACAAAATGCTTGTCAAGAAGTCGGCTCATTCAAAGCCATCTCAGCAGGACTCGGATGAGTCGTTGCAGATAGAGCCTCCGCTGTCGGTTCGTTTATTAGCTTTTCTCATATTACCAGGCAAGTAGGAAAATACTACTTCGAGGAGGTCGCTACAAGGCGTGGAGAACAAAAAGGTCAGGCCGTCAAAGAGGAAGGTCTCGTAGTGTGTGTTGGTGTTATGGTGAGCTGTTGATATTCCTGGTGCGTTGGCTGATTCGCTAACGGGCCAGGGAAGGCTGTGGAAGATACCCCCGACCCATATTATACCCTTGAATGCTTGGAACTCAATGTACTGCTACATATCATTCTTGAAGTGTATTTCTGTCATGTCTTTGTACTTAGTCATTCTCTGCAACACAGATCGCTGTTCTTGATATTGCTTGTGACCGCGCAAATCCTCCCCTGCCATAGCTGATATTTTCTAATGTCGCTGCATAGGTCTGCACCTGGACGGAGGGTCATGTTACCGTGTCCGAACGTCATTCTTGTGATAATGATCGTGCAGACATCGCGCCTCCTTTCGGTGTCTCTTCCTCAAGCCTCAGGCGGAGACCACGAAAGATGACATGTAGAATCACTAGCTAACAGTGAAAGTTGAGTTAGAGCCGCACTCAATTCGGCGTTGGTGAAGGTGAGTGCTTTCACGGAGCAACGCCGCATGCCAGCGCATTTAGTGAAACTCGAAGGTAGATAAAATTGTTAGAAGTCGGCAGTGTTCCATCAGCGTAAAAATTAGATTGAAGCAAGATACCTTCTATGGGAACCACATACTTACGCAGGGTATACCAAAGTATGAAAAATGTGTACTTATTTAAATGCCTAAATACCTACATGGATATACGGAACCCAAAGCAAGAGGCCATCTTCGTCATCGCCAACCAGGTTCAGATGCCGAAAGCGTCCTATGGCATGATGAAGTGCAGACGCTGCTCTAGTACAATCTGGATAATTATACTCTGCAGAGCTCTCGTCCTCTTTCTGTAATATGTATGAGTAAAAATCTTCTGCGACCCGCGGGGCATAGTCGTCATTGATCGACCACATAGTTGCGACGACGCTGGTATACCCCACCGCTAACATACCCGCTGCAAGATGAAGTGCTTCTTCAGAGAGCTTTTTGTCTCCCTTCCCCGTCTCGCATGCCGAAAGGAATGCAAATTGTGAATGAGGAAGTGGCTGTTTAATTATATCTCCAAGGGACAGCTGTCCATCATGGAGATAGAATGCACTATTGAGAGGGCTGTTGTTCTGGAGAGCGTGGCAGGAGAGATGGATCCAGCTGTACAAAGGCATGGCATCCCGGACGTTCTCCACTGTTGCTTCGACGCCTTCCAGGCTACGAAATGTTTGAGAAACTGAGCCGAATATCTGCTTCAGGTATTTAATCTCCCGAGCTGTACCTGGGATAGGTGAAAAACCGGAAGCTGCTGGCTCGCTGACGGCAAGCAATCCCTTGAACTCCTGATGCTGTTGCTGGTGGTGCTTAGATAGACTCTGTGTGAGAGTCGTGATAGTGGGTGTGTAAGATGAAATCGCATATTCCATGATATTTGACCCAGAATTTTGAGTTTTGTCATTGTAGTAGTAATCACCAGCGGCATGAAGAGGAAGAAAAGCGAGAGGACCAGTTGGGCACCACCATATTCGAGGGGGGTTGGATGTAGGCTGTGATATTCATATTCATCGTAACGCCCACGGAACCAAAGGGTTACTTACCTCTAGCTTAAGCACATCAAGGATGGGCTTCACGATCTCGTACCACAAATCCCGAAGGAGCTCCTTGATGGAAAATCTTGTAGCAGGGCGACCTTTGCGTGCAGTTCTTGTGCGAGCTGACCGATTGGAAAGTGGTTTATATAATCCCTCGCGAAGAATGACTGCTCTCTCGTAGAATTGAGGCAAGCGGACGGGGACGATATTAGCCTGGCTCTCTAATGATGTGTCACGGGTAAGAACCAAAGCATCACAAGAAATTGGGTGGACATTAACTACTATTACTAGACCAGACGGTGGTAGTTTCAGAGCCAACTCAAAAAACGGTATTGGACAGAGAAATTTTTCGAATCCATTTACGCTGCGAACCTGACAAAGTAATGAATCCCATTTCTTTGCAAGACCTTGATGCCGAAGGACGTCATCTTGAATGGAGATATTGCGTGCCATACTATTTCCTAACAAATCGGATGAGTTTGTTCGCATACTAGCTTCGTCCAAAGCGATCGCTATCTTTTCTAGTTCCGTACAAAGGGCGGAGTTCACTTTTCGAAGATCGTCTAAGGGTGAGCGGAAACTATTAACTTGATTCCATACTATTGAGCGACCTTGTTCTAGCCACTCCACGGCCATGTGAAGCTGTTCATATCGGATGGCTACAGCTGTTGCCAAGCTCACAATGTCCGCTAGAGTTGCCAGTAAGAGATATCGTTGTTCCATAGTACGTCCAATCCATGCCAATTGTGGGACGATGTCATTAAAAATAATTTCGAATGCATGAAGGGCTTGTTCTGGGTCCACGAGAAGAGACAGCAACCCCCACTGTTGCCCGCTGATTAGACGTGTTAATGGGGATCCAGCAGGCATCTGTGTAGCTTGGCGATATAACGAAAAAGCTCTTTCAATGTCGTCATTACTCTGTGTCATTTCGTATCGAGCAAAGAATAAACCTCCCGATCTACCAAGCAGGAGGGCAATCCAGCTTTCCTTTCAGGAGTGATGTCTATCGCCCATTCCATAACTGAGATTGCTTCGTCTATGGTCTCGAGTTGGTGTTCATTTTCGAACAGAACTTTCAACGCGTCTGCAAGTTGGCAAAGATTAATTTGAAGTCGAGCATGATTCGGCGGGCACAGTGTAACAGACTTTCTTAACGCGCTGAGACTATCATCGAGGTCAGATTGCTGGCGTGCAAGCTTATATCTACTGCACAACGCGCCCCCTAGATTACTCAGGTAGTACATCTGATCAATACTATCATCGAAAATTAGAGAAAGAGCTTCTTTGTAACACGAGATTGCTTCAGCGAGATCAGACTCGTTCCCCGTAGCGCGAAATAGTTTTTGCATAGAAATTCCTAGGTTGTTGAGGAGTCCAGGCAAAACTCTGTGTCCAATAGGTGTTCGAATCACCGCTTCTCTGTGCGCCCGGGCCCCTTCATGCACATCACGCAAATCTTGTGTAAGTACGGAGCGAAAGTCAAACATGACACCCAGATCAGTGTAGAGCCGTCGCATATTTGGATCATCATCTCTACAGATCTGAATACCTCGCTGTTCAAGCGCTATGGCCTCTTCAAGATCGTCAACATTACGTGTTACGAGAAAACGACATCCAAGCGATACTCCCAAATTCATAAGAATGGCAGGTGAAAGATCATCTCCTGCCAGTGACAGCGCCTTCCGAAGAGCTTCAATGGACATGTGGATATGTGGTAGCTCCCCGGTTTGTATGAAATATGCTTGGTGCGAGCTACCCAGATTCGTCAGAGCATTGGGGTCATTGGGCCTATTCTCGACTGTTTTACGTTGAATATCGATAGCTTGGCCTACGTCTCTCAAGTCTCCGCTATAATGAAAGCGGGCTCCCAAGGTGCAGGCAAGGTTGTTTAGAGATAAAGTATATAGCGGATCTTCTGGATTTATATTATTGACGAGGTCATGCATGATTTCGATTGCTTCATCTGCATCGCTTAGTTCATGTGTATAATCAAATCTGCTATCCAAGGCAGATGAGAGATCGATGAGAATCTCAAATCGGGAGCGACTTCCTTCTGGTGTAAGGAAAGCAGCCATCCGATGAAGTTCTATAAGTTCCGTGATATCTCGTAGTTCTTCAGTTTGCTCGAATCGAGTCAGGATAGCATTTCCAAGGTACGATAGCTGATCAGGAAGCGACGGATCATTCTCTGGGGTTAAATCAACGCCCTCCCGTAGTGTAGAAACGGCCTTATTTAGATATTCGACACGTTGGCTCAGGTCGTAATGTTGTATGAAAGCCCGGCCAAGTAATCTAAGTATGGAGATTCGCAGCTCTTGGTCGTGTTGAGGAGCAAGTATGACAGCCAACTGGAACGCTTGTATAGTCCACTCGGAAACGTCCAAACTGTTCAACTGTTGGTTGGACGCGTAGCACTGCATACCGACTACTAGGAGATGTAAAGGTTTTGAGACATCATCATCCGGTAACTTTAACGCCGATTCATATAATGTCCTCAAGGTTTGTGGATCTGTAAAAACTATCGTAGACCCTATGATTTCGATTGCTTCATGATCATCCACATCGCTTAGTTCATGTATATGATCAAATCTGCTGCCCAAGGCGGATGAGAGACCGAGGAGAATCTGAAATTGGGAGCAACTTCCTACTGGAGTAAGGAAAGCAGCCATCCGATAAAGATCTATAGCTTCCGTGATATCTCGTAATTCTTGAGTTTTCTCGAATCGAGTCTGGAGAACATATCCGAGGAGTGCTAGCTGATCAGGAAGCGACGGATTATTCTCTGGGGTTAAATCAACGCCCTCCCGTAGTGTGGAAACGGCCTGATTTAGATCTTCGACACGTCGGCTCAGGTCGTAATGTTGCATGAAAGCCTGGCCAAGTGATCTAAGTATGAAGATTCGCAGCTCTTGGTCGTGTTGAGGAGTAAGTATGACAGCCAACTGGAATGCTTGTATAGACCACTCGGAAACGTCCAAACTGTTCAACTGTTTGTTGGACGTGTAGCACTGGATACCAACTACTAGTAGATGTAAAGGTTTTGAGACATCATCATCCGGTAACTTTAACGCCGATTCATATAATCTCCTCAAGGTTTGTGGATCTGTAAAAGCTATCGTAGACCCGCGCGTTAAGCACCTGCGAATCGTGAACATATGCGTCTCCTACCTGTTTCTGTTTGAGACATGTTGCGATATGCCTGAGAGAAGCCTGGGAGATTTTTTTTTGAGAAACTGGGTTTGAGAGGTCGATGGAGACGGATATAGTACTAGTAATGCAGCAATCCGTTTATATAGAGCACCAGTTGAGCGCCAGTGAGTGATACTTTTGAGTCTTTCAAGATCATGCTGTTAATCAGGTGTAGTGCTAGTGCTGTCGCAGAGTGCAGTAAAGTCGCTGTGAGGTGAAATTTAATATAATGTGAAGTAAGGTGCACCGTAGGCATGGCAGTTGGACCCGCGGGAAGGGCCTTGAATCCAAATTGGGAACAGGTCTGACTAAGTAGGACAGTTCAGTTAACGTTCGATGTTGCAACACTGGAACTTCACTAACTCCTCTCTCTGTTATCACCTGTGCAGCGTGCCCCATCCTCCAGTCTCCAGCCTCCGGCGAAGACCCCTCAAGGCCTCACCCCCATCTCACCCGCCTGCGCCTAGCAATGGGCATCGGTGGCGGGGAGAAACCAGAAGAGGAATGTCACGTTGATCAGTATCTCATGAAAAAATCAGGACGACAAGTGAGTCCCTTTGGTTCTTGCCATTGTTAGGGGGGCGGGTCCTGAGGCCTGATGTCCCCTTAGAGTACACCATCTTAGCCTTCATACTGAAGAACATGTATGAGCACTTCAGATGGTGTGTTTCATACTATTATACCTTCTTACTGCACTAATACAGTAAACAGAGCAACAAACCTATTCCTGCTCTCTCGTCATCAACTCACCATAGTACAGCATATATCCCGCTGTTCCCCAATTACCACCCACTAACACCCCCATCATTCCCTGTCTCCGGCGCAGCTGTAGGCTCCATCGCCATCGGCCCGTCCTCCCGCTCGCCTTCATCCTGCTGGCAACAGCCATCAAAGATGGCGTAGAAGACTACTCCCGCAGCAAGCTCGACGAGGAAGTCGACACCTCCACAACAACCAAGCCCAGTGGCGGCCGGCGGAACGTGAACAAACCCACTGATCCACGATGCTGGATCGAGCGCGCATTAGGCATAAATCCACCAAACAAAGTCATCTGTGGCGTATGCAAGTTGCACGAGCACCAGGCTGGGGAGGCCACGGTTGTATTGGAACACCCTGGTGCGGATATGATGCCGATAAACGAGAGCAGCTTGGAGCTGGAGATGGGACACGGTAGGACGTAGTGGGGCTGGAGGGAGGAAGTTGGATGATGTTCAGAGCGTGGATGAGCATGAGAGGTCGCCGCGGAGGGAGTCGTTATCGAGCAGGAGGGTGATTGTTATCCTTGGGAGGCGATACGAGGTAAGTGGTATTGATTCGTCATTGTACATGCGGATGACCGATACATTGTCCAGGTTCCTTTTTCTGTGTTTACGGATTACAATGTATCGTCAAGGCACAGAATAAAGCTGGGAAAGGAGCCTTGTGATCTGTTGACGGTGACCTAAAGAATATCGGATCTGGCGTTTGTCTCATTTCCACCAAAGAGATGATCCCACTCACTGTTCCATCTTCGATGGTAAATGGCCTACATAATGAGAGCATATCTGCATAATTTGTTTAAACCTCCTGCTCCGACCCAACGGCATACGCAATGGCAATTTATCGATGCGCAGAACACCCACATGCTTGGAGGAGGCAGAGACGATGTCAGTGACGGGATAATGAACTCCGTTAACATATTCTGAGTCATTGGGTGTACCGCCGGGAATCCTTTTAATCTTCATGTAACGTCTTACATCCATGTCTTCCCCTTGTTGATGAGGAAGTGCTGTAAGGTCATTTCGCGAGCTATCCGAAGTGCCATACACAACAATGATTCTTCCCAATCCTTAGTGTTAGGATTTTGTTCACTGGTTAGCATCTGGCGCAACATGATTTTGAGATAAAGCATAGAGGTAAGGTTTCGTTCCTAGGCGTAGCTAGTGAAGCATTAGAACCGATACAGTAGTATGCTAATGGCATAGCCACTTACGCAGTGCTTTCTCGCCGTGTTCGCCAACCTGGTTCCCCATTCACCACACAGTCAAGCCTACTATGTACATGACTACGGATAAATGGGGTTGTGACCTCTAAATCACCGTAAGGTGCCGCTCCGGGACGTGATCTGCTGGTCGCTCTGGGGCTATCAAGGAAATTATGAGAGCCAACTGGGAACTGTATCGAGCTGGTGGGAGCCTCAATGTTGATAGGTTTCGTAACTGTAAACTCCACCATTGGCTTGGATCCGGATATAGTAGGTGAACAGTGATCAAGCTGGTGTTCATGCCCTTTTCTGAAGGTGAGCCCTCGGATTATCCGTAACTAAGGAATTGTCAGGAAGGGCAGTACTAGTTGCCGCAGAAGAGCATACCCTCGATATGACAGCATGAACACGTTACATCTCATTTTCATGAAAAAGACTCGCGCAAGAGAAATACGATGACCATGATTTCACCCATTTCCGTGGAATATTATCACTGTACGACACTTAGACATGAACTGTCGTGTTCCAGAGTAGTTAGACCAACTAACACGTTACACGGAAATGTATTGCATACCTTCTCGTCTGTCTCGTTCTCCCCACCCGGCAAACTTGCGGCCTTGGGGTGGTCGAACTCCAATCTCTTCTGTGTTAAGAGGTAACAACGAAGAATGAAGCCATCTGGTGTCTTTAGCTCCACGTCGTCGTAAGGTATGTCGTAATCAGATAACACTGGAACTAGTGGCTGATATCACCCACAGCAGGCGATCTACACTTGAGGGAGACATGCACGGGTTCTGCGTGGAGAGAGTGGAAAGGCGAGAAGGGAGAGAAGAAGGGGAAGGGAATCATGATTGGGGGAGCACTGGAGGGGAAGCAGGGAAGGAGAAAGGGGAAGGAGAAGGAGAAGAGGGATCGGCAGAATAAAAGGAAGGAAGTAGAATAGGAGAGGACCTGGGCATTGGCAGTCCGAGGGGGACGAGCAGAATGGTAGGGTCGCGAGGTGGATGGGTTTGAGATTTTGAGGCCAGTGAATTCTTCGTCTGCAGTGGGGTGAGGGACGAGGAGATGAGGAGGAGCAGCACTTGTGCACCTAGGAGAATTGGGTAACTGCCTGGAGGAGGAGAGGCGGAGGCAGGGGTGGCAGAGGGGAGAAGAGTGTCTGAATAAGGAGAGTGGTCAGGACAGGGAGGGGGTTATTGCTGGGGATGGGGATGTGGTAGGAGGGGGGCAGTTGTGGCTCGGCAAGCATTCAGTCTCGTTCTCTGGGATGAGAATCACGGGAAGCACAGGAAGGAGAAGTAGTGGACAGGGAGAGAGACGGAGAGAAAGAAGCATGGCGGGGGAGATGGGAACTGCTGATTGCGTCTCACAACGGCTCAGGCCTCAGGCATTGCAGTATGGCGAATGGGAATAGGTTTGTGTTGGGGTCGTAGAGTTTGACATTAGCAATGCAAGGAGGACGGGCAGAATGATGGAGACGCGGGGTGGAGAAGTTTGAAGATTTTGAGGCGAACGAACTCTAGCTGGCTGCTGAATAGGGGATAGTTAACCAGCCAAGTGGTTTGTAAGTTTGAAGCGGCTAAAGGAGTATGTTAGCATTTGCTCGTAGAGAGCTGTATCTATGAACTTACGAGGAGGAAGCAATATAATGCGATGAGCCACATGCGGATATCGTAGCTGGTAGAGCATCAGGCTAAGCTGAAAGACATAAATGAGAGATTACTTGCATGAACGGTAACTCATCTTGCATAGACAGAATTGCAGCTTTCGCAGATGCTGCACCATGCTTACGATGGATCCCTATGCAGCTCATGAACCACCTGCATCGAGACATATGCAGCATTCCAGGGCGAGGTGAGCCATACGCGGGTGATCGAGGTGCTGGGGAGTGCTGTGGTCAGAGGCCTCTTACTAAGCAAGAACTACCCTGCCTAAGGTGCAGTAAAATGGCAGTGATTCATAGTAACGTAAAATTTCGCTTCACTGATCAGTTGGCCCAAGTTAGCCAGCAGCTTCAAAGCTTAAGCGCTTAAGCTGCGTATAACTTACGCTAATCATCCCGAACGCTGAATCAGTATGGTCAAAGTCGAATGTCAAGCATGCATGTTTCTTCTCTCCTAGTGTCACCTCTTCCTCGCGCGAAATGACAACAAACCCGTTCCTCTTCTTTCCCTGCGGTACGTACGCAATACAACCTGGAACTATCACATGCACAGCTCACTTACATGAAGATATATAAAGGATATGGAATATGTAGAAACTGCATGGAACGAGATGCAACGCTTCACAATACTTGCCACTCATGTCGATGACTGAAGGGAACACCGGTTCAACTCTTCGTGCGTTTCTTCTCAGATGAGGAAGTAAACGCGCCTGAGAAGAGGGCAGAAACTGTATCGAAGAAGCTGGGGAAGATTGACAAGCATACACCTGGCGTTAGTTTGAAGCGCGCTGTCAAAGAGATTCGTGGTGTCGTGCAAAGGTCGAGGGGGAGCAGTATTGACACTGGAGTGATGGTGAGTACGTTCACAGTTCCTCTTTACACTTTCGTTCTAAACATGTTGATGGGCAGGAATGATTACTTGAGTCTGCAAAAGCCTGGAAGAGTGCCTCGCCCCCGTCTTGAATGACCGCGACGAATTGAAGAAAGAAAACTCTACACTACGAGAGGAAGACGTTCGAATGAAAGAGGATCTAGCCGCGAAAGTCAGCGACATTGTGCATCTTCGATGGGAAGTCGACAAGAAAAAGCAATTAGCGGCAAAGAACGATAAAGCCGGAAGCGAAAGGAGAAGGAATGCGATGAAGCAGTGGCACGGTGGATGGAGGATGATACGAATCGGCAGCTCAAGCAGAAGTATGAAGGGCTCGAGCTCGAGCTCGAGCAGATGAAGAAAGAAAACGCCGAGTGCGACAAGCAAGTCTGTAATTCTGTGGCTTTCGTGCGCTAGGTGACAATGCTAACACTTCATAGATACGACTGCTTCGCCTTAAGAATAAAGTGCTTGTCAAGAAATCGGCTCATTCAAAGCCGTCTCATCAAGACCCTGACGAGTCGTTGCAGATTGAGCCTCCGTTGTCGGTTCGTTTGTTGCCTTCTCTCATACGACCGAGCTCATGTTGCATGTAGCAAAATACTACTTCGAGGAGGTCACTACAAGACGTGGAGAACAAAATGGCCAGGTTGTCAAAGAGAAAGGTCTCATAACGTGAATTGGTGTTATGGTGAGCTGCTGATAATCCTGGCGCGTTGGTTGATTCGCTAACGGACCAGAGAAGGCTGTGAAAGATATCCCCAACTTATATTATACCCTTGAACGATTGGAACTCAATGTATCGCTACGTATCATTCTTGAAGTGTATTTCTATCAAGTCTTTGTACTTGGTCATTCTCTGCAACACAGATCGCTATTCTTGATATTGCTCGTGACCACGCAAATCCTCCCCTGCCATAACTGATATTTCCTAATGTCGCTGCATAGGTCTATGCCTGGACGGAGGATCATGTTACCGTGTCTGAACGTCATTCTTACGATAATGATCGTGCAGACATCACGCCTCATTTCGGTGTCTCTTGCTCAAGCCTCAGGCGGAGACCATGAAAGATGACATGTGGAATCGCTAGCTAACAGTGAAAGTTGAGTTAGAGCCACACTCAATTCGGTGTTGGTGAAGGTGAGTGCTTTCACGGAGCAGCGCCGCATGCCAGCGCATCTAGTGAAACTCGAAGGTAGATAAAATTGTTAGAAGTCGGCAGCGTTCCATCAGCGTAAAATTTGGATTGAAGCAAGATACCTTCTATGGGAACCACATACTTACGCAGGGTATACCAAAATATGAGAAATGTGTACTTATCTAACTGCCTAAATGCCTACATGAATATACGGAACCCAAAGCAAGAGGCCATCTTCATCATCGCCAACCCGAAGCCGAAACCGTCCTATCGCATGATGAAGTGCAGACGCTGCTCTAGTACAATCTGGATAATTATACTCTACAGAGCTCTCGTCCTCTTTCTGTAATATGTATGAGTAAAAATCTTCTGCGACCCGCGGGGCATAGTGGTCATTGATCGACCACATAGTTGCGACGACGCTGGTATACCCCACCGCTAACATACCCGCTGCAAGATGAATTGCTTCTTCGGAGAGCTTTTTGTCTCCCTTCCCCGTCTCGCATGCCGAAAGGAATGCAAATTGTGAATGAGGAAGTGATTGTTTAATTATATCTCCAAGGGACAGCCGCTGTCCATCATGGAGATAGAATGCACTATTGAGAGGGCTGTCGTTCTGGAGAGCGTGGCAGGAGAGATGAATCCAGCTGTGCAAAGGCATGGCATCCCGGACGTTCTTCACTGTTGCTTCGTCGCCTTCCAGGCTACGGAATGTTTGAGAAAATGAGCCGAATATGTGCTTCAGGATGTTATTTTCTTCAGCTGCACCTGGGATATGTGATAAACCGGCGGGATCTCCTGGCTCGCTGACGGCAAGCAATCCCTTGAACTCCTGATGTTGTTGCTGGTGGTGCTTAGATAGACTCTGTGTCAGAGCCGTGATAGTGGGTGTGTAAGATGAAATCGCATATTCCATGATATTTGATCCAGGATTGTGAGTTTCATCATTGTAGTAGTAATCGCCAGCGGCATGAAGAGGAAGAAAAGCGAGAGGACCAGTTGGGCACCACCATATTCGAGGGGGATTGGGTGTAGGCTGTGATATTCATGTTCATCGTAACGCCCACGGAACCAAAGGGTTACTTACCTCTAGATCAAGCACATCAAGGATGGGCTTCACGATCTCGTACCACAATTCCCGAAGGAGCTCCTTGATGGAAAATTGGTCCTTCTCATTTATAGCAGGGCGACCTTTGCGTGCAGTTCTTGTGCGAACTGACTTCGGATTGAGTAGTTTATATAATCTCTCACGAAGAATAACTGCTCTCTCGTAGAATTGAGGCAAGCGGACGGGGATGATATTAGCCTGGCTCTCTAATGATGTGTCACGGGTAAGAACCAAAGCATCACAAGAAAATAGGTCGACGTTAACTACTATTACTAGACCAGATGGTGGTAGTTTCAGAACCAGCTCAGGAAATGGTATTGGAGAGAGAAAATGTTCGAAGCCACTTATGCTGCGAACCTGACAAAGTAATGAATCCCATTGCTTTGCAAGACCTTGATGCCGAAGGACGTCATCTTGGATCGAGATATTGCGTGCCATACTACCTAACAGATCAGATGAGTTCGTTCGCATACTAGCTTTGTCCAAAGCGATCGCTATCTTTTCTAGTTCCATACAAAGGGCTGGGTTCACTTTTCGAAGATCGTCTAAGGGTGAGCGAAAACTATTAACTTGGTTCCATACTATTGAGCGACCTTGTTCTAGCCACTCCACGGCCTTGTGAAGTTGTTTATATAGGATGGCTACAACTGTTGCCTTGCTCACAACGTCTGCCAGAGTTGTCAGTAAGAGATATCGTTGTTCCATAGTACGTCCAATCCATGCCAATTGTGGGACGATGTCATTAAAAATAATTTCGTATGCATGAAGGGCTTGCTCTGGGTCCAGAAAACACAGCGACCCCCACTTTCGCCCGCTGCGTAGACGTATTAATGGGGATCCAACAGGCGTCTGTGTAGCTTGGCGATATAACGAAACAGCTCTTTCAATGTCATCATTGCTCAGTGTTGTTTTGCATCGAGTAAAAAATAAACTTCCCAATCCATCAAGCAGGAGGGGCAACCCAGCGTTCCCTTCAGGAGTAATGTCTATTGCCCATTCCATAACTGAGATTGCTTCGTCTATGGTCTCGAGTTGGCATTCATTTTCAAACTGAATTTCCAGAGCGTCTGCAAGTTGGTGAAGATGTTCTGGAAGATTAGCATGATTCGGCGGGTACAGTGTAATAAACTTTCTTAACGCGCTGAGACCATCATTGAGGTCGGATTGCTGGTGCGAAAGCTCATATCTACTGCACAACGAGTCCCCTAGATTACTCTGGTAGCACATCTGTCGAATACTATCATCGAAAGTTAGAGAACCAGCTTCTTTGTAAAACGAGATTGCTTCAGAGAGATCAGACTCGTTCCCCGTAGTGTGAAATAGCCTTATCATAGAATTTCCTAGGTTGTTGAGGAATCCAGGCAAATCTCTGTGTCCAATAGGTGTTCTTTTCACCGCTTCTCTGTGCGCCCGGGCCCCTTCATGCATATCACGCAAATCTTGTGTAAGTGTAGAGCGGTGGTAAAACAGATTACCCAGATGACTGTAGAATCGTCGCACTTTCGGATCATCATCTCTACAGATCTGAATACCGCGCTGTGCAAGCGCTATGGCCTCTTCAAGATCGTCAGCATTACCTGTCGCGTCATGGCGACATCCAAGCGATATTCCCAAATTGAAAAGAATGGTAGGCAAAAGATCATCTCCTGCCAGTGACAGCGCCTTCCGATGAGCTTCAATGGACATGTGGATATGTGGTAGCTCCCCGGTTTGGATGAAATGTGTTCGATGCACGTCACCTAGATTCGTCAGAGAACCGGGGTGATTGGGCCTATTCTCGACTGTTTTACGCTGAATATCGATAGCTTGGCCTACGTCTCTCAAGTCTCCGCTATAATTAAAGCGGGCTTTCAAGATGCAGCCAAGGTTGTTGAGAGTGGAGGAATATTCCGGATCTTCTGGATTCATATTATTGACGAGGTCATGCATGATTTCGATTGCTTCATCCGCATTGCTTATTTCATGTGTATAATCAAATCTGCTGTACAAGGCGGATGAGAGATTGAAGAGACTCTCAAATCGGGAGCAACTTCCTTCTGGAGTAAGGAAAGCAGCCATCCGATGAAGATCTATAACTTCCGTGAGATCTCGTAGTTCTTCAGTTTGCTCGAATCGAGTCTGGAGAGCATATCCGAGGCACGCTAGCTGATCAGGAAGCGACGGATCATTCTCTGGGGTTAAATCAATGCCCTCCCGTAGTGTAGAAATGGCCTGATTTAGATCTTCGACACGTCGGCTCAGGTCGTAATGATGCATGAAAGCCCGGCCAAGTGATCTAAGTATGAAGATTCGCAGCTCTTGGTCGAGTTGAGGAGTAAGTATGACAGCCAACTGGAACGCTTGTATAGCCCACTCTGAAACGTCCAAACTGTTCAACTGTTGGTTGGACTTGTAGCACTGGATACTGACTGCTAGGAGATGTAAAGGTTTTGAGACATCATCATCCGGTAACTTTAACGCCGATTCATATAATCCCCTCAAGGTTTGTGGATCTGTAAAAGCTATCGTAGACCCACGCCTTAAGTATATGTGAATCGTGAGGATATGCATCCCCTACCTGTTTCTGTTTGAGACATGTTGCGATAGGCCTGGGAGAAGCCTGGGAGATTTTTTGAGAGAAACTGGGTCTGGGAGGTTGACGGAGACTGATATAGTACTAGTAATGCAGCAATCCGTTTATATAGAGCACCAGTTGAGCGCCAGTGAGTGATACTTTTGAGTCTTTCAAGATCATGCTGTTAATCAGGTGTAGTGCTAGTGCTGTCGCAGAGTGCAGTAAAGTCGCTGTGAGGTGAAATTTCATGTCACTGTGAAATAATGTGAAGTAAGGTGAAGCACTGTGATGTGACGGGCGCTCACAAGGCGCACTCTTTAAACTACTGCTTTAGGAAATAGTAGGATCCTGTCAAGGGACGGATGAAGCGCTCTAGAGCGCTGGCTAGCGGAAGTGAACAAGTGCTTTAAAATCCAACACGGGGGACTTCACAGGGACTGCGACATAATGTGTAGTGTGACAGATCCTGAAAATCTTGCAGTGCAGTCACAGCAACTACACAGTACTGCGCTGTGTGCAGTAAAGTGGCAGTGATTCACGGTGATGTAAAATTTTGCTTCAGTGCCACTTTACTACGGCAGCACTATCGGTTGCCCCCAAGTCGGCCGTTGGACTGTCATTGAACGTTGAAGCTTCAAAGCTTCAAGCTTGAGCTACGTATGACTCATGCTAATCATCCTGAACGTTGAATCCGTATGGTCAAAGTCGAATGTCAAGCATGCATGAGTTTCTTCTCTCCTAGTATCACCTCTTCCTCACGCGAAAAGACGACAAACCCATTCCTCTTCTTTCCCTGCGGTACGTACGCAATACAACCTGGAATTATCACAGCTTGCTCACATGAAGATATATAAAGGACATGGAATGTGTAGAAACTGCATGGAACGAGACCCGAGGCTTCGCGATACTTGCTACTCATGTTGACGACTGAAGGGAAGACCGATTCAACTCTTCGTAGATTTCTTCTCAGATGAGGAAGTGAACGCACCTGAGAAGAGGGCGGAAACTGTCGAAGAGATTCGTGGTGTCGTGCAAAGGTCGAGGGGGAGCAGTATTGACACTGGAGTGGTGATGAGTACGTTCATAGTCTCTCTTTAAGCTTTAGTTCTCAACATGTCGATGGGCAGGAAGGATTACTTGAGTCTGCAAAAAGCCTGGAAGAACGCCTCACCCCCGTCTTGAATGACTGCGACGAATTGAGGACATAAAACCCCACCAACGAGAGGAGGGCATTCGAATGAAAGAGGATCTAGCCGCGAAAGTCGATGACATTGTGCATTTTCGATGAGAAGTCGACAAGAAATAGCAATTAGCGGCGAAAGAACGAGAAAGCCCGAAGCGAAAGGAGAAGGAACGCGATGAAGTGGTGGCACGGTGGATGAGGGAGGGTGATACGAATCGGCAGCTCAAGTAGAAGTACGAAGGGCTCGAGAAGCTGAAGGAAGAGAATGCCGAATGCGACAACCAGGTCTGTAATCCTGTGGCTTTCGTGCGCTAGGTGACAATGCTAACACTTCATAGATACGACTCCTTCGCCTCAAGAACAAAGTGCTTTTCAAGAAGTCGGCTCATTCAAAGCCTTCTCATCAGGACCTGGACGAGCCGTTGCAGATAGAGTCTCCGTTGTCGGTTCGTTTGTTGGCTTTTCTCATGTTACCGGGCTCACGTTTCAAGTAGGAAAATACTACTTCGAGGAGGTCGCTACAAGACATGGAAAATGTAGAAAGGAATATCCTGTACACGTAGTGGTTAATGATAAACTCAGTGTTATAGTGCGATATAACGACTCTGTACCTGTACACGTAGTGGTTAATGATAAACTACATGTAGTGTTAGTATGTGCTATGAATAGAAAGTAATCTAAAGTCTCACCTCAGTGTTATAGTGCGATATAACGACTGAGGTGTATCTATGTCTAAGGGTACGTATATATATGTAAATACGAGTGGCCATAGTATAATGGTATAAAGAGAAATGTATGTAAAGGGAGAATGGGATGAATGGGTAGATTAAAGGAAAAAGGGGAATGCATGTTCACGCATTTACGGTGATACGGACGTTAGGTCCGTTTCATATCAACAGAAAACAGAACGGTCAGGCCGTCAAAGAGAAAGGTCTCGTAGTATGAGTTGGTGTTGTGGTGAGCTGTTGATAATCCTGGTGCATTGGTTGATTCACTAACGGACCGGGGAAGGCTGTGGAAGATACCCCCAACTTATATTATACCCTCGAACAATTGGAACTCAATGTATCGTTATGTATCATTCTTGGGGTGTGTTTCTGTCGTGTCTTTGTACCTGGTCGTTTTCTGCAACACAGATCGCTGTTCTTGATATTGCTTGTGACCACGCAAATCCTCTCCCCCATGGGTGATGTCCTCTAAAATCACTGCTTAGGCCGCATTCAAACCCAGAACGAGGCCATATTAACGTGTTCTGATCTTCGTCTTCATGATATCAGACCTGTAGATACTACTCCTCATCTCTGTTTCTTTTGCTCAAATGGCGACCGCAACAGCGACCTGGCTGGTACTGATGACATTTGGGATTTCTGCCAGTCAACATTAGGCTATATCCTGCCCAGTATTAGTAAAGTTGAATTTCAACATTCGACGTCAACAACTGATTTTCCGGTTCCATAGGATCTCAATTTCTTGTTCCTTCAACGAGAAAAAGCGCGAAACAATATACATTCATAAAAACACATAAATTGTACATCCCTTCAGAGAATGGCTGTCAGTAAAAAAAATTCCGCACAACCAAAGAATCCAAAGACTCCCTCTTCCAAGACACGCAATACCCATCCCAGCCGAGACCGGGATGGATACGCACGGGTTCGCTCTCCCATCGCTCCGTTACTCCGAAGGTCGTGGAAGACAGCCACAGAGTGCAACACGACTGCTGCATCGACGGTGGAGAAAGGTGAAAATGTGGGTCGGGTTTTCATAGGTTAGATCACGTGTGTGTGGAAGGTGTTGGGATACATGTACAAAGTTCGCTTAGAGACCTACTTCTCCACACCGACAACAACGACGACGACGACAAATCTATCTGCAAACTTACAATGGCCCCAGAGATACCTCGTTCTCTTGAACCTCCTATCGAAACCAATGGCTCAGCACCCAAGAAACCCCTCCGAACACGACCGCTCACGTCGGCGCAAGAACGTCGACTCACAACGTACCTAGACGAAAAGTTCCTGGAACTGACGAGGGCATATAAGAAGCGGTTTGTACTCCTTTCGAGTAGATGATCTTTCATGGCTTTCACGTATGTTTTAATATTGTCATATTGATTCTCCCTTTTATATGGTATTTCTTGATATTATGACGTACGTATGTCTGCTTGTTATCTCATTCTCTTACGGGACTGAAGAGAATCTATGTATAGGGATTGTCGGTTCTGTATTGCTGTAAAATGCTAGATCACAACCAACGTCCTCAGTTAAAACACTACACGCCTACCTCTCAGCCGCCCGACACCTCCTTTCCTTCATCCTCCAAATTCCCCCCGTGGATCCCAGTACATGCCTCTGTACAACATACATGCTCCGACTAACAGGCGACGTCGTCGGAGCAGTATGCGGATACCCTCTCACACCCTTCCTAACTGCCCCAGAAGACCACACCGAAGACACAATGGACACCTCCCCAGACTCGACAACGCCAAACGGGAACACGCCAGCAGCCACAGGGGCAGACCCCCGCTCAACTCTGACAGAACTTATTGACTTCCTAGACGACCTGGACCAAGCCTGGCTCGCAGTTCTCCAACGTCAAATATGGGACCCGGATGAAGGCGCCGGAGTCGACCTCGTCCTGGACGCCACATCCAAGTCTACACCACTTACGCAGACTGATATAGCGCGTCTGCGCAGTATTATAGTGGGTGGGGAAGAGGTGCTTGAGGTGTGGCTGGAAGAAGAGCGTGTGTCTATGAGTCGGAGTGGGAGACGTGCGAATGGGATAGATGGTGTGCTAGGACTGGAAGAGGAGGATATAGCGACGCTGCTTGATCGTTGGGGCCTCCTTGGCGATTTTGATGAGCTTTTCCATCGGACACTGGATTTTTTGGGTGGGATTGCAAGGGAGGGTGATGTATTGTAACTTCAGGAATCTATTTCTATTTCTTATTCGAATGGATGGACGCTGGATACCACCAAGTTTATATATATGCATCCTCACAAATCACACCAAAAAAGAACCAACAACCATTAACTACATCACCTATCCAATAGATGCACAACAACAAGAAAGGTATCAGTAAGTATCCTAACTAGCCTAGTTAAGTACAATACAGCACAACCCGATCCGATCCACGGATAGACACCTTCAAGTCAAGAGAAAAACGGGATCTAGGATAATAAAGCATCTAGGAAATACCACGGGAGGTGGTAAGGTAAAAGGGAGGGAGGGGTATACAGAGGCGCAGCCTCTGACATCGTCAAGATGCGAGCTATGACGAATTCAGCAGAGAGATGATAAGTAGGAAGCGCATGGCGCCATGATAACCTAGAGGAAAGGCAGGAGGTAATAGAATCTAGCTCCCCATGCCCAATAAATACATGCACGGCACGATCAACCCCAGTCTGGCCGGGATTAATGAGCTGCGAACTGGGAGGGGGAATCTACCAAGAGTGAGAAGCTGCTCTCCTGTGGTACTGCCTCATCCTAGATACGAGGTTCTGAGGGGGGGAAATTGCCACTGGCTCCGGAGCAGGAGCAGGGACGGGATCAGGTTCAGGCTCGGGCACGGGGATCGACGACGGCGCTGGCGGTGTTGGTGCTTGCATTGCGGTGCGCTGCTTTGCTTGATGTAGCTGAGACGGAGGTAGAGGATGAGGTAGATAAAGTGGACGAAGTTGGGGTGGATGAGGTAGAGGGTGTTGAAGAAGCAGAGGAAGTTGAAGGAGACGATGCGGAGGGGCTGGAGCAAGAACTTGAGCCAGGGTTGAGATTATTGGAATTGGAGTTGGAGCTGGATGAACCAGTGGGGGAAGAGGTGGTAGATGAGCTGGGAGGGTCATTTGCTGCTGCTGCTACTGCCACTATTGCGCTATAGTCGGAAGAGGAGCTGGAAGAGGAGGCAGAGGCAGGGGAGGCAGAGCTGGGACTCGAGCTTCCTGAGGTGTTGGAAGAATCGCTGCCAGATGATCCACTACTCGAAGATCCACTGCTTGACGAAGAGGCAGGAGAGGCAGAGGCAGATGAGGCAGAGGATTCACTGCTCGAAGTCCTACTACCCGAAGACCCACTACTCGACCCACTCCCAAAAATATCATTCTGCGCACCATCCGCAAACCCACACTTTGAATTATACACCGGACTCTTAAACTCCCCACTCAAATCATACCCATCAACCTCAATATTATTTTCATCCAGCTGATTCCAATAAATCATCTGCTTGGCCCCAGTTACGCATTTACTTGGGTCGTCTTCGCTCCATACCGGAGGTTGAGGCGATGCGACGGGGGTTGTGGGTGTTGCGCCTGTTACTTTGCATTTGAAGGCTTGGTGGTACATGTTTGGTTGGCCACACCCGTTTGGGACCCATCCCCACTGTGTTTAAGGTGGTTAGTGGGATGGGGGGAGGGGGGGAGGGAAGGGGGACGTACGGCACAGATACATCCTCCGTCGGGGCATGCGGGCATTGCTGCTGGAACGGAATACGATGTTACGCGTTTCCATGGTGTGCTTTGGATTTTTCAGTTCTAGATCGCGGAATTAAGAAAAAGACATACTGGTAACGAACACTGAAGACTGCAAGATTATCGGGTGTTACTTGCTTAATGTCAGACTGGAAACAACATCAGCACGGGCGCAGATTCTAAGACAAATGTAGGACGTACAACGTAGGAGATGGCGAATGCAGTTCCGGCTGCCATGGACTGGTTCTGCGTGTGCACTGGTAATGTGTACGTGAATACGGTGTATAGTGGAATTTGGGAAAGGGTTAACTCACCGTTAGGTGGTATAATGCATGATGGGACGTTCTACAATTGTCCGATTAGAATTCAAGGCGGGGGTGAATCAAGTAGAAGGGAAGGGGGACGCACGTAGTCCTCGGGGTAGGTAGAACCATCAGGCCAGTCAGATGTGTAGATGCCGTTGTACGACAGCGTGGTCTTAGCACGGTTATCCCAAGACTGAAATTCAAATCCTTCCCTCTAGGGTCTTCCCAGGAGTTTCAGTGGTAAGATGCGAAATGTTCTGGTTAGTTGCATTCGTAATTTTTCAAATACACGCAGAGCAAGTATTTTTCATTCTAGAAAATAAGGACGTGACTAAGGTATATGATGTTTGGTCGTTCTCATCCTCTTCAGAGAATGGATTAAAAGACGTTAGGCTGGTTACATCATCTGCAAGTTTCGTGCTGCTTCTGGATCTCGACGTTTGGTCGGGGTGTCTGGGATTGAGCGAGCCTAATGAGAGGGCAGGCGAAGAAGTAATATTGGGAGACTCCATTATAAATGAGGGCGAGAATACAATCCAGTCTCCCACCAACAAGGGTGGTGCCAGTGTCAATTGCAGAGAGAGCCGCATCCCTGGAGGCTGGAGCTAATAGTCAGACTTGCCTTGTACAGTGACACCTATTATAAAACGAGTCAAAAATTAATAGATCGCTGGCTGTAAAGCATGAACTTCGGAGCATCTAGTTTGAAGATCCCAATTTCTGCATGGAAGACGAAGGTGTGCCGAAGCTAGCTACGAATTCGGCGACGGTGGTCCAGTAGCCCATCTGTACGCAAGTATCATCTGCGAAGCGTTTATCAACAATTGTTTAAAGAAAGAAAAACGATTCGTACTATGACCACCATTCTCAAACTCCATGAACTTCGCCCTCTCAAGACCAGTTTTATAGTCGCTTCCGCCAGTGGTCTTTTTCTCTCCGCGTTTTGCGACAGCTTCCCATAGGGAGCGCATATGACCCTTCGGAATGAGCTCATCCGCAGCTCCACTGAGCATTAGGACAGGAGTTGTTGCTGGAATAAGAAGGATCTTGTCAATTGAGTCCCATTTCTGGTGACAGGAAAGAAAACGGGCCAAGGAGGGGGAGAGCGTGAGGTACGACTTCGGGGAGGGAAGTGAACATGTTTTCGAGAATCAAAGCTGAAATCTGAACGCAAGTAAATGTTGGTACTGTAGACATCATAAAAGAGTGATTAACTGACTTTGGAAGGATTTCGACTTGCAAGGTCGATAGCGACTGCGCCAACAGACTGCCCAAAGAGGATCTACAAATGAAAAAGGTTTCACTCTGACAACAGGAGAAGTACAATATACATACAATAGGTGTTTTGGGAGGTAGGGATCAGATGTGATGTAACCCAGTGCAGCTTGAGCATCAATGCGCAGGCCTACGAGAAGACACGTCGGTATAACAACACAGTGATCAAGCTGGTGTTCATGCCCTTTTCTGAACGTGAGCCCTCGGATTATCCGTAACTAAGGAACTGTCAGGAAGGGCAGTACTAGATGCGGCAGAGGAGCATACCCTTGATATGACAGCATGAACACATTACATCTCATTTTCATGAAAAAGACTCGCGCAAGAGAAATACGGTGACCATGATTTCCCCCATTTCCGTGGAATATTATCACTGTACGACGCTTAGACATGAACTGTCGTGTTCCGGAGTAGTTAGACCGACTAACATGTTACACGGAAATGTATTGCATATCTCCTCGTCTGTCTCGTTCTCCTCACCCGGCAAACTTGCGGCCTCGGGGTGGTCGAACTCCAATCTCTTCCTCTGTGTTAAGAGGTAACAACGAAGAATGAAGCCATCTGGTGTCTTTAGCTCCACGTCGCCGTAAGGTATGTCGTAATCATATAATACTGGAACTAGTGGCTGATATCACCCACAGCAGGCGATCTACACTTGAGGGAGACATGCACGGGTTCTGCGTGGAGAGTGAGTGGAAAGGCGAGAAGGGAAAGAAGAAGGGGAAGGGAATCATGATTGGGGGAGCACTGGAGGGGAAGCAGGGAAGGAGAAAGGGGAGGGAAAAGGGAGAAGAGGGATTGGCAGAATAAAAGGAAGGGAGTAGAGTAGGAGAGGAGCTGGGCATTGGCAGTCCGAGGGGGACGAGCAGAATGGTAGGGTCGCGAGGTGGATGAGTTTGAGATTTTGAGGCCAGTGAATTCTTCGTCTGCAGTGGGGCGAGGGACGAGGAGATGAGGAGGAGCAGCACTTGTGCACCTAGGAGGATTGGATAACTGCCTGGAGGAGGAGAGGCGGAGGCAGGGGTGGCAGAGGGGAGAAGAGTGTCTGAATAAGGAGAGCGGTCAGGACAGGGAGGGGGTTATTGCTGGGGATGGGGATGTGGTAGGAGGGGGGCAGTTGTGGCTCGGCAAGCATTCAGTTTCGTTCTCTGGGATGAGAATCACGGGAAGCACTGGAAGGAGAAGTAGTGGACTGGGAGAGAGACGGAGAGAAAGAAGCATAGCGGGGGAGATGGGAACTGCCGATTGCGTCTCACAACAGCTCAGGCATTGCAGTATGGCGAATGGGAATAGGTTTGTGTTGGGGTCGTAGAGTTTGGCATTAGCAGTGCGAGGGGGACGGGCAGAATGATGGAGACGCGGGGTGGAGAAGTTTGAAGATTTTGAGGCGAACGAACTCTTCATCTGCAGCGGGGCGAGAGACGAGGAAATGTGGAGAAGTAGCACCTGTGCACCTGGGAGAATGGGGCACCTGAATAGGGGATAGTTAACCAGCCAAGTGGTTTGTAAATTTGAAGCGGCTAAAGGAGTATGTTAGCATTTGCTCGTAGAGAGCTGTATCTATGAACTTACGAGGAGGAAGCAATATAATGCGATGAGCCACATGCGGATATCGTAGCTGGTAGAGCATCAGGCTAAGCTGAAAGACATAAATGAGAGATTACTTACATGAACGGTAACTTATCTTGCATAGACAGAATTGCAGCTTTCGCAGATGCAGCACAATGCTTACGATGGATCCCTATGCAGCTCATGAACCACCTGCATCGAGACATATGCAGCATTCCAGGGCGAGGTGAGCCATACGCGGGTGATCGAGATGCTGGGGAGTGCTGTGGGCAAGGTGAACGGGGTAGGCCTGAAGCTTACTAAGCAAGAACTACCCTGCCTAAGGTGCAGTAAAATGGCAATGATTCATAGTAACGTATTGGCCCAAGTTGGCCAGCAGCTTCAAAGCTTAAGCTGCGTATAACTTACGCTAATCATCCCGAACGCTGAATCAGTATGGTCAAAGTCGAATGTCAAGCATGCATGTTTCTTCTCTCCTAGTATCAACTCTTCCTCGCGCGAAAAGACGACAAACCCATTCCTCTTCTTTCCCTGCGGTGCGTATGCAATACAACCTGGAACTATCACAGCTTACTTACATGAAGATATATAAAGGACATAGAAGGTGTAGAAACCGCATGGAGCGAGACGCGACGCTTCGCGATACTTGCCACTCATGTCGACGACTGAAGGGAACACTGGTTCAACTCTTCGTGGATTTCTTCTCAGATGAGGAAGTGAACGCACCTGAGAAGAGGGCAGAAACTGTCGAAGTTGGGGAAGATTGACAAGGATACATCTTGCGTTAGTTTGAAGCACGCTATCAAAGAGATTCGTGGTGTCGTGCAAAAGTCGAGGGGGAGCAGTATTGACACTGGAGTGGTGGTGAGTACATTCACAGCTCCTCATTACACTTCCGTTCTAAATATGTTGATGGGCAGGAAGGATTATTTGAGTCTGCGAAAAGCCTGGAAGAAAGCCTCGCCCCCGTCTTGAATGACCGCGACGAATTGAAGAAAGAAAACTCTACACTACGAGAGGAAGACGTTCGAATAAAAGAGGATCAAGCCTCGAAAGTCAGTGACATCGTGCATCTTCGATGAGAAGTCAACAAGAAAAGGCAATTAACGACGAAAGAACGAAAAAGCCAGAAACGAAAGGAGAAGGAGCGCGATGAAGCGGTAGCACGGTGGATGAGGGAGGGTGATACGAATCGGCAGCTTAAGCAGAAGTATGATGGGCTCGAGCTTGAGCTCGAGCAGCTGAAGAAAGAAAACGCCGAGTACGACAAGCAAGTCTGTAATCCTGTGGCTTTCGTGTGCTAGGTGACAATGCTAACACTTCATAGATACGACTCCTTCGCCTTAAGAACAAAGTGCTTGTCGGGGAATCGGCTCATTCAAAGCCGTCTCATCAAGACCCCGACGAGTCGTTGCAGATTGAGCGTCCGTTGTCAGTTCGTTTGTTGCCTTCTCTCATATTACCGGGCTCATGTTGCACGTAGGAAAATACTACTTCGAGGAGGTCGCTACAAGATGTGGAGAACAAAACGGTCAGGCCGTCAAAGAGAAAGGTCTCGTAGTGTGGATTGGTGTTATGGTGAGCTGTTGATAGTCCTGGTGCGTTAGTTGATTCACTAACGGACCAGGGAAGGCTATGGAATATACCCCCAACTTATATTATACCCTTGAACGATTGGAACTCAATGTATCGCTCCTTATCATCCTCGAAGTGTATTTCTGTCATATCTTTGTACTCGGTCGTTCTCTGCAACATAGATCGCTGTTCTTGATATTGCTTGTGACCGCGCAAATCCTCCCCTGCCATAATTGATATTCTCTAATGTCGTTGCATAGGTCTGCACCTGGACGGAGGGTCATGTTACCGTGTCTGAACGTTATTCTTGCGATAATGATCATGCAGACATCGCGCCTCCTTTCGGTGTCTCTTGCTCAAGCCTCAGGCGGCGACCACGAAAGATGACATGTGGAATCGCTAGCTAACAGCAAAAGTTGAGTTAGAGCCGCACTCAATTCGGCGTTGGTGAAGGTGAGTGCTTTCACGGAGCAGCGCCGCATGCCAGCGCATCTAATGAAACTCGAAGGTAGATAAAATTGTTAGAAGTCGGCAGTGTCCCACCAGCGTAAAAATTGGATTGAAGCAAGATACCTTCTATGGGAACCACATACTTACTCAAGGTATACCAAAATATGAAAAATGTGTACTTATTTAAATTCCTAAATGCCTACATGGATATACGGAACCCAAAGCAAGAGGCCATCTTCGTCATCGCCAGCCAGGTCCAGATGCCGAAAGCGTCCTATGGCATGATGAAGTGCAGACGCTGCTCTAGTACAATCTGGATAATTATACTCTGCAGAGCTCTCGTCCTCTCTCTGTAATATGTACGAGTAAAATTCTTTTGCGACCTGCGGGGCACAGTTGTCACTGATCGACCACATAGTTGCGACGACACTGGTATATCCCACCGCCAGCATACCCGCTGCAAGATGAAGTGCTTCTTCGGAGAGCTTTTTGTCTCCCTTCCCCGTCTCGCATGCCGAAAGGAATGCAAATTGTGAATGAGGAAGTGGTTGTTTAATTATATCTCCAAGGGACAGCTGTCCATCATGGAGATAGAATGCACTATTGAGAGGGCTGTCGTTCTGGAGAGCGTGGCAGGAGAGATGGATCCAGCTGTGCGAAGGCATGGCATCCCGGACGCTCTTCACTGTTGCTTCGTCGCCTTCCAGGCTACGGAATGTTTGAGAAAATGTGCCGAATATCTGCTTCAGGTATTTAATCTCCAGAGCTGTACCTGGGATAGGTGAAAAACCGGAAGCTGCTGGCTCGCTGACGGCAAGCAATCCCTTGAACTCCTGATATTGTTGTTGATGGTGCTTAGATAGACTCTTCGTCAGAGCGGTGATAGTGGGTGTGTAAGATGAAATCGCATATTCCATGATATTTGATCCAGGATTTTGAGTTTTATCATTGTAGTAGTAATCGCCAGCGGCATGAAGAGGAAGAAAAGCGAGAGGGCCAGTTGGGCACCACCATATTCGAGGGGGATTGGATGTAGACTGTGATATTCATGTTCATCGTAACGGCCATGGAAGTTGGAACCAAAGGGTTACTTACCTCTAGCTTAAGCACATCAAGGATGGGCTTCACGATCTCGTACCACAATTCCCGAAGGAGCTCCTTGATGGAAAATCGGTCCTTCTCATTTATAGCAAGACGACCTTTGCGTGCAGTTCTTGTCCGAGTTGAAGGACCGGAAAGTAGTTTATGTAATCTTTCGCGCAGAATGACTGCTCTCTTGTAGAATCGAGGCAAGCGGACGGGGACGATATTAGCCTGGCTCTCTAATGATATGTCACGGGTAAGAACCAAAGCATCACAAGAAAATGGGTCGACATTAACTACTATTACTAGACCAGACAGTGGTAGTTTCAGAACCAGCTCAGGAAACGGTATTGGATAGAGAAAATGTTCGAAGCCACTTATGCTGCGAACCTGACAAAGTAATGAATCCCATTGCTTTGCAAGACCTTGATGCCGAAGGACGTCATCTTGAATGGAGATATTGCGCGCCATACTACTTCCTAACAAATCGGATGAGTTTGTTCGCATACTAGCTTCTTCCAAAGCGATCGCTATCTTTTCTAGTTCCGTACAAAGGGCCAAGTTCACTTTTCGAAGATCGTCTAAGGGTGAGCGGAAACTATTAACTTGGTTCCATACTATTGAGCGACCTTGTTCTAGCCACTCCACAGCCACGTGAAGTTGTCCGTATCGGATAGCTACAGCTGTTGCCTGGCTCACAGTTTTCGCCAGAGTTTCCAGTAAGAGATATCGTTGTTCCATAGTACGTCCAATCCATGCCAATTGTGGGACGATGACATTAAAAATAATTTCGAATGCATGAAGGGCTTGTTCTGGGTCCTCGGGAAGACACAGCGACCCCCACTGTTGCCAGCAAATTAGACGTATTGATGGGAATATAGCAGGCATCTGTGTAGCTTGGCGATATAACGACATAGCTCTTTCAATGTCATCATTGTTGTGTGTAGTAGTATTGAATCGAACAAAGAATAAATCTCCCAATCTACTAAGCAGGGAGGGCAACGCAGCGTTACCTTCAGGAATGATATCTATCGCCCATTCCACAAGTGAGATTGCTTCATCTATGGTCTCGAGTTGGTGTTCATTTTTGAACAGAATTTCCAATGCATCTGCAAGTTGGAAAAGACTATGTGGAAATTGAATATGATTCGGCGGGCACAGTGTAACAGACTTCCTTAACGTGCTGAGACCATCATCGAGGTCGTGTTGCTGGTGTGCAAGCCTATATCTATTGCACAACGCCCTTCCTAGATTAGTCAGGCATTCCACCTGTGTAATACTATCATCGAAAATTAGAGAAAGAGCTTCTTTGTAAAACGAGATTGCTTCAGAGAGATCAGACTCGTTTCTAGTACCATGAAATACTGTTTCCATAGAATTTCCTAGGTTGTAGAGGAATTTAGGCAAATCTCTGTGTCCAATAGGTGTTCGAATCACCGCTTCTCTGTGCGCCCAGGCCCCTTCACGCATATCACGCAAATCATTTGTAAGTGAAGAGCGAAGGTTAAACAGGTCACCCAGAGCAGTGTAGAACTGTCGCACTTTTGGATCATCATCTCTACAGATCTGAATACCGCGCTGTTCAAGCGCTATGGCCTCTTCAACATCGTCAACATTACCTGTCGTGAGAAAGCGACATACAAGCGACCTTCCCAAATTTATAAGAATGGTAGGCAAATGATCATCTTCTGCCAGTGACAGCGCCTTCCGATGAGCTTCAATGGACATGTGGATATGTGGTAGCTCCCCGGTTTGCATGAAATATATTTTGTGCGCCCTACCCAGATTCGTCAGAGAACCGGGGTCATTGGGCCTATTCTCGACTGTTTTACGCTGAATATCGATAGCTTGGCCTACGTCTCTCAAGTCTCCGCTATAATCAAAGCGGGCTTCCAAGATCCAGGCAAGGCCGTTCAGAGATAAAAAATATCGCGGATGTTCTGGATTCATATCATTGACGAGGTCATGCATGATTTCGATTGCTTCATCCGCATCGCTTAGTTCATGTGTATGATCAAATCTGCGGACCAAGGCATATGAGAGATTGAAGAGAATCTCAAATCGGGAGCGACTTCCTTCTGGTGTAAGGAAAGCAGCCATCTGATAAAGTTCTATAGCTTCCATGAGATCTCGTAGTTCTTCAGTTTGCTGGAATCGAGTCTGGAGAGCATATCCGAGGCCCGCTAGCTGATTAGGAAGCGACGGATCATTCTCTGGGGTTAAATCAACGCCCTCCTGTAGTGTGGAAACGGCCTGATTTAGATCTTCGACACGTCCGCTCAGGTCGTAACGTTGTTTGAAAGCCCGGCCAAGTGACATAAGTATGGAGATTCGCAGCTCTTGGTTGTGTTGAGGAGTAAGTATGACAGCCAACTGGAATGCTTGTATAGACCACTCAGAAATGTCCAAACTGTTCAACTGTTGGTTGGACGTGTAGCACTCGATACCGACTGCTTGGAGATATAAAGGTTTTGAGACATCATCATCTGGTAACTTTAACATTGATTCATATAATCTCCTCAAGGTTTGTGGATCTGTAAAAGCTATCGTAGACCCGCGCCTTAAGCAACTGCGAATTGTGAACATATGGGTCTCCTACCTGGTTCTGTTTGAGACATGTTGCGATATGCCTGGGAGAAGCCTGGGAGATTTTTTTTGAGAAACTGGGTCTGGGAGGTCGACGGAGACTGATATAGTACTAGTGGTGCAGCAATCCGTTTATATAGAGCAGCAGTTGAGCGCCAGTGAGTGATACATTTGAGTCTTTCAAGATCATGCTGTTAATCAGGTGTAGTGCTAGTACTGTCGCAGAGTGCGGTAAAGTCGCTGTGAAATAATGTGAAGCACTGTGATGTGACAGGCGCTCACAAGGCGTTCTCTTTAAACTACTGCTTTAGGAAATAGGATCCTGTCAAGGGACGGATGAAACGCTCTAGAGCGCTAGCTAGCGGAAGTGGGCAGGTGCTTTAAAATCCAACACGGGGGACTTCACAGGGACTGCGACATAATGTGAAGTGTGACAGATCCTGAAAATCTTGAAGTGCAGTCACAGCAACTACACAGTACTGCGCTGTGTGCAGTAAAGTGGCAGTGATTCACAGTGATGTAAAATTTTGCTTCACTGCCACTTTACTACAGCAGCACTATCGGCTGCCCCTAAATCGGCCTTTAGACCGTTGTTGAAGCTTCAAAGCTTCAAGCTTGAGCTGCGATGACTTATGCTAATCATCCTGAACGCTGAATCAGTATGGTCAAAGTCGAATGTCAAGCATGCCTGAGTTCTTCTTTCTTAGTATCACCTCTTCCTCACGCGAAACGACAACAAACCCATTCCTCTTCTTTCCCTGCGGTACGTACGCAATACAACCTGGAAGGTGATGTCCTTTAATATCACTGCCTAGATTCAAACCCAGAACAAAGCCATATTAACATGTTCTGATCTTTGTCTTCACGTTATCAGACCTATAGATATTACTCCTCCTCTCTGTTTCTTTTGCTCAAATGGCGATCGCAACAACAACCTGGCTAGTACTGATGACATTTGGGATTTCTGCTAGTCAGCGTTGAGCTATATCCTGCCAGGTATTAGTGAGGGTGGGTGCTTTCACGGGAGATTACCTACGTGTATAATAAGATATAGGCATTTAGATACCTAAATCTCATATTGTGCTGTAACCAGCGTAAGTATGTGGCATGTAATTTGTTGAATAGATTACATGCCAGACTCCGGTCAACGTGCGCGATTGCATAAACGGCGATGGGAGAGTGCAAAGTTTAAATTTCAACATTCGACGTCAACGACTGATTTTCCGGTTCCATAAGATCTCAATTTCTTGTTCCAACTAGAAAAAGCGCTAAATAATATACATTCATAAAAACACATAAATTGTACATCCCTTCAGAGAATGTGTAGCGGTTCTGCGACTGACTAGTTTGTGACTAGTTACAGATGTGTAAAGTCCGATCTCACGTGACTTTACCGCCGTATACATCTTCCCTCTATATACTTATACCGTGCCATCTCGCTCATTCTTATTCCTGGAGTAGTAGATAGATGTTCCAGTAGTGTACAGCCTCACTAGTCTACAGGTATATAAACCCCCTAGGTAGTCCTGTACTTCTCTCTCCAGGTTTTAATGACGATAGCACTTAAACAGTCTATTGCTCATCTAAGCTTCTCTCTTCTCTCGTGTGACAATACCATTACTTTGGTCATGCTAGCATCACATATTTTTGACTGCACCCCCACTATCTCGACTCGACTTACTTGACTTACTTGACTCGCTTAACACTCGTCCCACAGATGACAGATCCCCTTGGTCTGATCAACCAAGACTTCCTCAAGACTAGCAAACCACTTTATTCGACATGCCATCCCACACTTATAATCTCCGCACCCAGCAAGGTTCTCAGACCGAGCAAACAGGTGAGCCTTCAATTTCTCGTTCTAACTCTATCAGCTTGGGACCCGAGGAGAACCAGCCTCAGGCGTCTGGGGTCGTCAACAGCCCCAGCAACCCATTCTCACCCTCGAACGAGGAAGTGCCCACTGCACAAAAGGACCAAAGTGGTCCACCAACCGACATCAACTCAGAAGGGACAGCAACCCCTGTCTCTAGTCTACTCAGTAACATCAGTAGCAATAATACTGATGTAAATAGTAATGATAATAGTACTATTATAAACCAGATTGATAATGAAAATGAGGCAAGAATCATTAATCCACAAGACCTTGAAGAAATTAGAACAGTAAATCACAACATGGCCACCCAGGACACCGAGTCAACCACAGTGGACCAAGGAGAAGGTCCCTTGCATAACAAAGGAAAAGCAATCGACCCCACAAACTGGGGTAGTGTTAATATTGAAAATGAAGAATTAGATATTGAGGCACAACAAGCCCTACTTGAGAATTACAACATCAATAGAAATGCAAGGAATGATACACGCCCAGACACAGAACACAGGAACCAACACAAAAGGAACAATACTCGCACATGATATGAACCCACTGCTTATGCACAAGACTATGTGCATGAATGCTTGGTTCTGATATCCTCAGGTATGACCAACTGTATCCGAACAGCAGTAAACTTTGGACAGACCTATAAGGAGGCAGAATGCAACCTGAAGCCATCCCACCAAATCAACCCAGACAGTTTCCTCAGAGATGCATTCCGAGTAGTAAGATAAATTAACAACAAACCTGTGGGGTATCCATCAGACAGCGACCCCAGCTCCTCAGATGAAAGCAACCATAGCCACAGCAGCCATGGGTGCCACCACGCCTGCAAATGAAGCACTTCGAAGCACCGTCGAAAGGAACACAAGAGGCGACAAAGAAGGAAGCAACACTCCCTCATCAAACCTCTACCTCCTAACCCATACAACAGCACTCCGAACATTCAAACCTTCTACCGCTTCGTTATTGAAAGCTGTGATTATATTTCAAGTGGTGAAGTAGAACCAGAAAGGCAAATACTCACCCTATCCCATTATTTAAAAGAATGAGCATACACTTATTATACATGTGAAGTAGCCTACAACATTAGTAGAATGAATCTAGAAGAGTTCTTTACTGGACTATTTAACCATGTGTTCCCACTCAACTTTAGGGAACAACAGAGAAATAAATTAGAAACCCTAAGACAAGGAGATAGAAGTATCAAATGGTACTTATCCAAATTAAATGATCTTATACTTACCATAGGCGATATCAGTGAATGTGAAAAGGTACATGCACTATGGTGTGGCCTGAGACCAGAAACACAAGGACAACTTGTTCAACAAAAAATCAACCAAGAAGTCTCAAGCTTTGATACTATTGCAAATGCAGCCAAACTCAAAGAAATTGCTGAAATGGAATATGAGTTCGAATGAAAGAATTCATGCAGAAATGGCAGCCCGAGGCGACATCACCAGCCTAAGTTTCGATCCAAGTCCTGTGACCACTTGCATGGACAACGATCCTCTTCAGACAATCAATGAGACAATAGGTGAGGTGATCAACCCCACAGGCAATCTAGAAATCATAGCCAAGAAAAAAACAGGAGCTTCGGAAAGAAAACAAACCATACACCTGGATACTCCTCCAACAGACAACACCTACAAAGAGAATCACCTGTAGAATGCCAACAACATAAATTCAAACCACAAAACAACCATAGACAAGAACTCACAGACAGGGAAAAAGATAACCTTCAAAATGAAGGAAAATGCTTCTTCTGTAAAGAGGCCAGGCACATTGCAAGACAATGCCCTAAGAAGGCCTCTGTACCTGGACCTTCTAGTGGAGGCCCCCCAGGCATTCATAACTATAACCTAGATGTACATTATGACAACAGTGAACAACTCAGAGAACTAGCCATTAACTCTGAAAATCTTGACTCACTGGAACTCGGCAATATTGAATACTGCCAACCAGGAGAATACTACATTAAGAAAATAACCCATAAGTCTAGGAAACAATGCCTGAAGACTTATAATAATAACCATAGGACTAAAATTGAAATAGAGGTAGATAATAAAGACCACTGTATTGATGAGGATGACTTACCACACAATGAAGTACATGGTACTCTCGAAGTCCCATCATTCAACCATGCTCCAGTAAGACCCCCTCGTGCATCCCAGTTAGGACATGCATGGGAACATTATCTCAATCACTATCTTAACAGCCAATCCACGGCACCACGAAAAGGTGACTTGCCCTGATTTCTAGTATACCTATCTGGACACGGTGAATACTATATCATAATAGATGAAGAACTAGAATATGAATCAGTTATTTTACCTGTTCAATTGATGCACAAACCTGGCTTTAGATTAGACAAATGGTATCTATCCCAATTTAAAACAGTGCACAGACAACTATTAGGATCCCAATTTAGACCAATGAAAGACAAAGATCCACAATTCAAAACAAATGGCACACCAATAATTGGTACACTTGATCCCACACACAATATATTTGCTTGGAATGTGGAATGCACATTAAGTCTTGGTGCCCCATACCCAGGTGATAACCCAAACACTCACAATACGGAACCCAAACATCGGTTCTGTGTTTGTCTAACAAATGTGTTCAAAGATACCTACACCATAAAAGACAAAGAACTGACCTTCTACACCGACATACCAGGTAAACACCTTCGAAACAGTAAATTTAATATTATCAACTGGTACTGGAAAGCTGTGAGAAAAGCATATCTCAAATTAATCAAAACTATCAACAACTTCGAGGATGAAGAAAACCTACTACATTACCTCTTCGATCCTCTCACAGCCCAAGAAATTGCTATCACAGACATTTACAATGAAACTATCGAACTAATGAATGTCAATAATAGGATTAAACTTGACGAAAGAAAAGGATATGACCTGGTCATTGAATTAAATAGACAACAAGTGGAGCATGACATGTACCCTGCAATCCAATGAAATGCGATGGTCATCAAAGATGTCACCCACCATATTCCCAAACCAATTGTTATTGCAGTCCACATAAACGGACATCCAGTATGAGCACTAGTGGACTCTGGTTCGCTAGGAGATTTTATGTCAACAAAGTTAGCAGACCAACTCAAGGTAAGCACGATAGAACTTATGGTCCCTATCAATATTCAACTAGCAGTACAGGGTTCTCACACAAAATCTAACCACGGTACCATGGTCAGCTTTGAATACTCGACCATGAAAGAACAAAGGTACTTTGACATTATTAACATATCAAACTATGATCTGATCTTGGGTACACCATGGCTATTCCAGCATAAAGTGTCAATTGGTATTAACCCACCATGCATTACCATTGGGAGCGAAGAAGCACTTCCCATCCATGGCCCAAGGACGGCGAAATTATTGTTGCAGGCAGTAGCAATATTTCAACAAACAGTAGATACTGCTAGACAAGAGTTATTAGAATATTCCTTACCACTTTGTAAAAAGGCATCTGAAACACCCTTACCTCCTCTCTGTGAAATAAACCATAGGATACCCCTCAAGGATCCTCATAAACAGTACTCATTCTGCCCCTCCAAGTGTCCTAAAGGCTTGAGACCACTTTGGAACAAAAAGCACAATGTCTATGTGAAAACAGGATGATGGAAATCTACAATGGGACATAATGCAGTCCCCATGCTTCTCCTAAAGAAACCGGGTAACTCAGATGAACCAGTAAGATTATGAACAGTTGTCGACTTACAAGAACAAAATATGAACATGCACAAACTCTCATCCCCATTACCTGAAATTGACAGCATCTTAAGATGAGTGGCATGTGCAAAATACCACTCACTTGTTGACAGACAAGACACCTACAAACAAATCCATATTGACCCAGAAGATGTGCCTAACTCAGCCATGAATACTTCTAATGGCACAATGGTTAGTTTAGTTATACAGCAAGGAGACTGTAATGCAGCCGCCACCTTTCAATCAGTTATAAATAACCTATTCTCACCATACATTGGCTGCTTCATGGACATATATCTTGACAATATTATAATATACTCTGATACATTATCAGAACACGTAGAACATGTTAAAACTGTAATAGATATACTTAGCAAAAATCAATTCTACCTTAGTGAAAAGAAACTAAAGTTCTTACAGCCAGAACTTCATATACTAGGCAGAATCATCGACAATGACAGAATCTGCATGGATCCTGACAAAGTTGATGTGCTGGCCTGATGGAAACCCCCCACTAATCGTGACCTGCTCAGGGTTTCCTAGGTGCAGCAGGATATCTCACTGATGACATAGATTGTATTCATATACCTATGGGTATATTACATGAGCTAACAAGCGACCAAGTTCCGTTTCAATGGGAATATATGCACCAATGCACATTCCAAGACATCCAGAATCTCGCTACAATACACTGCAAACACCACCATATACCCCTCGTATATGGTAAGGATGCTCCACCAGTAAACATCATCACCAACGGCTGCCTCTCAGGTATTGGTGGTGTAATCTCCCAAGGTGAGGACTGGCAAACAGCTAAAGTAGCCACCTTCTACTCTGTGAAACTGAATGTCACACAACAAAAATATCTGGTCCACGAAATAGAGTTCCTGGCCAGACTTGAAACAATGCTCTGATATTGCAACCTCTTACAAGGAATACATTTATGCTGGTACACGGACCATAAACCTCTTGTGCACTTCCTGCACCAAAAAGAACTCTCCCCATGCCAAACATGTTGGATTGAAAAGGTTGGGGAATTCAACTTTGAAATTATATATGTCCCTAGTACTGACAACATAGTCCCAGATGCACTCTTGCAGATATACTCGAACAATGCTCCCAGCACAGTACACACCAGGAGTGAATACACCTATCACAATATCATCAATAATGACATACTTGAATCAACATTAATAACAATGCCTCTCACCATTGATTTGGAGGGCACAGCTACACACACCAGGCACCCACAAAAACAACCTGAACCCACAGAGACAGGCTGACCCGAAATGTCAAAATAATTTGCAAAATGTATGAAAGGCCATGTCATTCTTAAAGGCCCTACAGAACGATGGGAGGGCGTGAGTACTACAGAAGGCACGGAACCTGCAATACAACATACTGAGAATGAACCAACCAACCAAACAACACCTCCACGCAATCCTGAAGCATTGGCATTGGCCAATTACGAACCGAACAATGATGTATTCCTTTCCACAGCACCTATGTTACTAGATGCAATTAGCGAAGGAACAGAGGGTGCAAATTTACTCAACTTACTTAAAGGACAATATCAAGAAGACAAGTCCTTCACTGATATATTAGAACATCCCAAAGGGTACAAAAACTTCGAAGTTACTAGCTCAATACCCAACAAACAATTAGTATTCCTTAAATTGAAAGATAGAAAAGTCCTATGCATACCCAAGATCATCCTAAACAATGGCAGAAGTGCCAGAGAACTAGTAATAGCAGAAGCACATTCTATATTAGCACATCTAGGAGCAAGAAAGACAATAACATACCTTAGAGACTATGTATGGTGGAAAGACATAATAAAAGACACACAGGCGTACTGCGACACATGTATGACTTGCAGATGAAGCAAACCGAACCACCAGAAGCCTCTAGGATTATTGAACCCTCTCGAAATACCCACAAAACCATGGGAATTGATAGGCATCAACTTCGTTGGACCACTGCCCCCATCTGAAGACAGAAATGGCACGTACAATGAAATCACAGTAATCATAGACCTATTAACAGGCATGGTACACCTGGTACCAAGCTGTGCAAACTATAAGGCAAAAGAAATTGCAGAGTTAGTATTCGCCAAAGTCTATAAACACCATGGCCTACCAAAAAACATAGTAAGTGATAGAGATGTCCTATTTACAAGCATATTCTGGAGAACATTGCATGAATTAATAGGAACAAAGCTAAGAATGTCTAGCGCTTACCATCCACAGTCTGACAGTGCAACCAAATGTGCCAATAAAACAATCACCACTATGATACAAACCTTGATATCAACTAAACAAAAAGACTGGGTTAGCAGACTACCAGCAGTAGAATTTGCAATAAACTCAGCACATTCTGAAACAACTGGATACACACCATTCTTCCTGAACACGGGATGAATGCCAAGATCGTTCATATGGGAAACCCAAGACAAGTCCGAACACGTTGGCATAAGAATGTTTGCACAACGTCTTAAAAATACGATAATGTCAGCCCATGACAGCATTCTATTCCACAGACTAAAACAAATCAGAACAGCCAATATAAAGAGACAGTGGTCACCTATCACTACCAAAGACATGGTATATGTCTCCACAGAACACATCACAATACCCAAAGGATTAGCCAGGAAGTTTGTACCAAAGTTCATAGGCCCCTACAAAGTATTAAAGGACTTTGAGAACAATTCATACCAGTTAGACTTACCAGTGACAATGAAGAAGAGAGGAATACATGATGTATTCCACTCCTCAGTACTACATGTACACATGCCAAACGACAACCAGCTTTTCCCCAGGCACCTCGACAACCAAATCTGGAATCTCAATGATGCAGATCACAAGCCCGAGTGGGCCATTGACATAATTAAAGATCACTCCAGATCAAAGAAAGAGGCACAATTTCTAATACAATGGAAAGCTGGAGACTCCTCCTGGCTCCCCTATGACAAAATAGATCACCTAAATGCTCTACAAGAATACTTTGACAAACTAGGAATCGACAATATCTCAGAATTGCTGCCTGGCACTGGAGTAATTCCAGATGAGGCTCAAATTTCTTTAGGACACATATATATAACTGACCAATCCCCTTCATCAGACCCTTCACCCTATTCTTACACATCAAAGTCCTACTATAACTCATTTGGTCAAGACCAAAATACTGACATGACTGACAATACTGAAGCCAGCTCATCTTCCCCACTCTCACTGAAAAACGATGTATGCTCAGAAAATCCCTCCACACTCGATAAGGGAGTAAACAATCTAACCCTGGATGACAACATCCCTATGGAAGATGGTGTGCCCATAATCTTCCTACACAGACTATACACTCACCTAAAAGCTGTAACTCTACTAGCTTCTAAACTCGAGAACATGAGTTCTACTGCAGCCGAACACCAAGTGCCCGAGTCAAGCAATGGTGCTATTACCACTGCAGATACAGCAACTCCCACTCATGAAATCATACACTCGCTACCACACATCCCTAAAGTGACACATCCCTCCAATCTGGTGATCAATACAGCAACATCCACTACACTCCCAACACATAATCACATAGCACCTCGACCACCATCCAACTCCAACCTCACCTCTTCCACTCCTGCACCAGTTTCCTTCAGCGTGTCCTATGTACACAATGAGGAACTTTGAATTTCATCAGCACAACCAAAATTCGCAGACTCCGGAGTACAGAGCTTTCTCAACAACACCAACATTGACATTTGGTTCATAAAAGACCAACATGAAAACATATTCTCAGTCAACCTGTACATGGTCATCTCTTATCTCAAGTTCAACTCCCTTGTTCATCATAAATGATGGGGACCCATACCTCTTGGCTACCAAGACTTTGCAACCATCTTCAATGCCCATCCAGAATCCAGAAGCAAATTCATTACATTCAATCCAGACCTTAACTGATGGATATTGCCTTCACCAGCTGCAAGCGGACCTGGTGGCATCAGGATCCAAGATGCTCACAAGAAAACGGATCCGCACATTTATGACCAATTAAGGAACTTATGACTCATTCTACCTGATGGTACTCTTGACAAAGAACAACTTAGCATTATGGAACAATGCTTCTACAAGTCTCAACATAATGTTGAGGACGGCTCTCAACCCCATAAGAAACCCCACTATGATCCTTACCCAACTCATGGCAACAAGAAAGGGAACAGACGACCCCATCCCCTTGTTTTATAATTCATCTGTTATTCTAACCAATGAGGAGGGCATATGTAGTGGTTCTGCGACTGACTAGTTACAGATGTGTAAAGTCCGATCTCACGTGACTTTACCACCATATACATCTTCCCTCTATATACTTATACCGTGCCATCTCACTCATTAGGGGAAGTCAAACCTGGCAATACAAAACTACAATACAATCAAACCATGAAATGAAATAACTTCCCACAGGTACAGCTGACGGTTTTAATTCCTGTATCATTGCAAGATCCAAGTAAGCACTCAGTCAGTGACTTGGAATTTGAATTTTCCCGTCACTGTTTGTTCCACATTGCTCAATGACACCAATGGTAATAATACATTTACCTTGTAATTGCTCTATGGTACAATCTCTAATACATGGCTGAGCTCCCTTTTCCTCTCATTAACACATCTTCTACGACTCAACAACCACTTCAATCTTTTGAAGAACAACTCTTGTCTCTAAGAGCCACACTGGATACCAGTAAACCTTGCAAGCCCCCAGCATCCACTCAAGTTCATACAAACACCATGTTAATCTAGCCTCTTCTTCAGCTACAGTATATACCATAAATACTTCTAATAGTGCCTTTTCATGTTGCTGTTGTTCAGATATGTGAGGCATGGTTAAAGGAATCATTGTGGGAGTAGTGGAAAACACAATCTCTATCTAATGATTAATCTACAATCACAGAACATTGTCCATTCAGCTCATATCAACAGAGTTCATTCTCCAACTTAACTCCACTAAGACCAAGTATTAGCTGTCTTCATTTTACATTCATTTGTATCAGGGGTTGTCAAACCTAGGACAATACAAAATAATATTCACACACTATAATCATTTTCTTGGCACCACAAAACACCTAGGTTTGACTTCCCCTATTCTTATTCCTGGAGTAGTAGATAGATGTTCCAGTAGTGTACAGCCTCACTAGTCTACAGGTATATAAACCCCCTAGGTAGTCCTGTACTTCTCTCTCCAGGTTTTAACGACGATAGCACTTAAACAGTCTATTGCTCATCTAAGCTTCTCTCTTCTCTCGTGTGACGATACCGTTACTTCGGTCACGCTAGCGTCACAGAATGGCTGTCAGTAAAAAAAATTCCGCACAACCAAAGAATCCAAAGACTCCCTCTTCCAAGACACGCAATACCCATCCAAGTCGAGACCGGGATAGATACGCACGAGTTCGTTCTCCCATCGCTCCGTTACTCCGAAAGTCGTAAAGATAACCACAGAGTGCAACACGACTGCTGCATCGACGGTGAAGAACGGTGAAAAAGCGGGTCGGGTTTCTATAGGTGAGATCACGTGTAGGTGGAAGATATGAAGAAATATGTACAAAGTCCGCTTAGGGATCTGCTTCTCCACACCGCCAACGACGACGACGACAAATCTATCTGCAAACTTACAATGACCCAAGAGATACCTCGTCCTCTTGAACCTCCTGTCGAAATCAATGGCTTCGCATCAAAGAAACCCCTCCGAACACGACCGCTCACCTCGGCGCAAGAACGTCGGCTTACAACATACCTAGACGAAAAGTTCCTGGAACTGACGAGGGGATATAAGAAGCGGTTTGTACTCCTTTCGAGTGCATGATCTTTCATGGCTTTCACGTATGTTTTTATATTGTCGTATTGATTCTCGCTTTTGTCTGGTATTTCTTGATATTATGACGTACGTCTGCTTGGTATCTCTTTCTCTTACAGGACTGAAGAGAATCTATGTACAGGGATTATCAATTCTGTATTGTGGTGAAATGATAGATCACAACCAACGTCCTCAGTTAAAACACTACATGCCTACTTGTCAGCCGCCCGACACCTCCTTTCCTTCATCCTCCAAATTCCCCCCGTGGATCCCAGCACAAGCCTACGCACAACATACATGCTCCGACTAACAGGCGACGTTCTCGGAGCAGTATGCAGATACCCTCTCACCGCCTCCCCAACTGCCCCAGAAGACCTCACCGAAGACGCAATGGACACTTCCCCGGATTCAACAATGCCAAACGTGAATACACCAGCAGCCTTAGAAGCAGACCCCCGCTCAACTCTCACAGAACTCATTGACTTACTAGGCGACCTGGATCAAGCCTGGCTCGCAGTTCTCCAACGTCAACTATGGGACCCGGATGAAGGCACTGGAGTCGACCTCGTCCTGGACGTTACATACAAGTCTACACCACTCACACAGACTGATATAGCGCGTCTGCGCAGTATTATAGTGGGTGGGGAAGAGGTGCTTGAGGTGTGGCTGGAAGAAGAGCGTGTGTCTATGAGTCGGAGTGGGAGACGCGCGAATGGGATGGATGGTGTACTAGGACTAGGAGAGGAGAATGTGGCGACGCTTCTTGATCGCTGGGGCCTCCTTGGCTATTTTGATGAACTTTTCCATCGGACGCTGGATTTTTTGGGTGGGTTTGCGGGGGAAGTTGAGCCGAGAAGCGATGTATTGTAGCTTTAGCCCTGTCTATGACCATTGTAATGTATTTCTATTTCTCATTCAAATATTCGCCCTCACATATCACACCAAAAAAGAATGAACAACCATTAACTACATCACCTATCCAATAGATGCACAACAACAAGAAAGGTATCAGTAAGTATCCTAACTAGCCTAGTTAAGTACAATACAGCACAACCTGATCCGGTCCACGGATAGACACCTTCAAGTCGAGAGAAAAACGGGATCTAGGATAATAAAAGCATCTAGGAAACACCACGGGAGGTGGTAAGGTAACAGGGAGGGAGGGGTATACAGAGGCGCAGCCTCTGACATCGTCAAGATGCGAGCTATGACGAATTCAGCAGAGAGATGATAAGCAGGAAGCGCGTGGCGCCGTGATAACCTAGAGGAAAGGCAGGAGGTAATAGAATCCAGCTCCCCAAGCCCAATAAATACATGCACGGCACGATCAACCCCAGTCTGGCCGGGATTAATGAGCTGCGAACTGGGAGGGGGAATCTACCAAGAATGAGAAGCTGCTCTCCTGTGGTACTGCCTCATCCTAGATACGAGGTTCTGAGGGGGGGAAATTGCCACTGGCTCCGGAGCAGGAGCAGGGACGGGAGCAGGTTCAGGCTCGGGCACGGGAGACCGACGGCGGCGCTGGCGGTGCTGGTGCTTGCATTGCCCTGCGTTACTTTTGCTTGATGTAGCTGAGACGGAGGGGGCGGATGAGGTAGATAGAGTGGGCGAAGTTGGGGTGGAAGAAGTAGAGGGTCTTGAAGTAGAGGATGTTGAAGGAAGCGATGCGGAGGGGCTGGAGGAAGGGCTGGAGCTAGAGCTAGAGCCAGGGTTGAGATTATTGGAATTGGAGCTGGAGCTGGATGAACTAGAGGGGGAAGAGGTGGTAGATGAGATGGGAGGGTCATTTGCTGCTGCTGCCACTACTGCGCTAGGGGAGGCAGAAGAGGAGCTGGAAGAGGAGGCAGAGGCAGGGGAGGCAGAGCTGGGACTCAAGCTTCCTGAGGCGTTGGAAGAATCGCTGCCAGACGATCCACTTGACGATCCACTACTCGAAGATCCACTGCTTGACGAAGAGGCAGGAGAGGCAGAGGCAGATGAGGCAGAGGATCCACTGCTCGAAGTCCTACTACCCGACCCACTCCCAAAAATATCATTCTGTGCACCATCCGCAAACCCACACTTTGAATTATACACCGGACTCTTAAACTCCCCACTCAAATCATACCCATCAACTTCAATATTATTCCCATCCTGCTGATTCCAATAAATCATCTGTTTGGCCCCAGTAACGCATTTACTTGGGTCGTCTTCGCACCATACCGGAGGCTTGGGCGATGCGATGGGTGCTGTGGATGTTGCGCCTGTTACTTTGCATTTGAAGGCTTGGTGGTATATGTTTGGTTGGCCGCAGCCGTTTGGGACCCATCCCCACTGTGTTTAATGTGGTTAGGAAGGGGGGAGGGGGGTGGGGAGGGGGACGTACGGCACAGATACATCCTCCGTCGGGGCATGCGGGCATTGCTGCTGGAACGGAATACGATGTTACGCGTTTCCATGGTGTGCTTTAGATTTTTCAGTTCTAGCTCGCGGAATTAAGAAAAAAGACGTACTGGTAACGAACACTGAATACTGCAAGATTATCAGGTGTTACTTGTTTAATGTCGCTCTGCAAAACAACATCAGCACGGGCGCTGATTCCAAGACAAGTGTAGGACGTACAACGTAGGAGATGGCGAATGCAGTTCCGGCTGCCATGGACTGGTTCTGCGTGTGCACTGGTAATGTATACGTGAATATGGTGTATAGTGGAATTTGGGAAAGGGTTAGCTCACTGTTAGGTGATGTAATGCATGATGGGACGTTCTACAATTGTCCGATTAGAATTCAAGACGGGGGTGAATCAAGTATAAGGGAAGGGGGACGCACGTAGTCCTCGGGGTAGGTAGAACCATCAGGCCAGTCAGACGTGTAGATGCCGTTGTACGACAGCGTGGTCTTAGCACGGTTAGACGCAATCTCAACCGTAAAGTCTCCTCCCGCAGGTCTGTTTCACATTTGTCAGTTGGGTGTAAGGGAATGCAGGGATGGATGGATACTTACAGTTCTAGAAAGTCGCCGTCTGCAGGGGGAAAGTTGTCGCACTGTCATCAACAACAGAAATGTCAGAAAATGTCAGGAAAAAAGTTGATGGTGATGGTTGGTTGAACACGGGCGCTTACCCCGTTGATGTGGTGGACTAAAATGAACCGAATAATGATCATGATAAGCCATGTTGAACAATGTACAATGGAGGGGGGGACGTACACCACCAGTCATTCTTGGAGAGTTGGTAGAGGGGCGTTACAGGGCTTGCAGTGTTCAAGTCTACTATGCCCGTTGAGCCCTATTTCAAAAATTTAGTTTCGAGCGCGATAAGGGATTGGAGAGAAGACGCACGTTGAGACAGAACATGCCCTTGTGCCATGCTGCCAAGTGGGCATTGGCTACCCCAAAGAGGGCAGATGCGACGACGAGCGTCGATGTAGAGGATGTGCGCATGGTTGATAAGATTTGCGCGTAAAACTAAGAAAGTCGAAGGGTGTTGCGAATTGAGGAGGTCGTAGAGAAGAATTAAAGAATGTGGGCGCCGGCCCTGGGAGGGAACGAGCTAAAGAGCGGAAGGCTGAAAAGAGCGGAGGGGAGGACGGAGGACGTAAGAGAGGGAGGGGCAAGCGATACTTAAACTTTTTATGCCATCTCCTTCCGATCCGCACAATCAATGGCATCCCAAGACTGAAATTCAAATCCTTCCCTCTAGGGTCTTCCAGCGGTTTCGGTGGTAAGATGTGAAATGGTGTGGTTAGTTGCATTCGTAATTTTTCAAGTACACGCAGAGTGAAATTGGAGTTGTTGGAGTTCCGATGTAAGAGACTTACTGTATGGTTACTTGTCACACTTATGACTGTGACCGTGACAGAGGTCGCTTGGTTCAAACCCTCTTTCACAACACAGTCGTATCTTTTCACTGGAAATAGTCCAAAAATGTTCCACGTCAAAGATTCACCAACATAGATATGAACTCAAGTACTCAAATTTCGACATCCACACGCTTTACAACCACACGTCGTATTTGGCATACATCTGGTTCAGTTCCCACTGGAATCCTTGAAGAGAAGCTGGTCTTACTTAGTCTCGCGCTCGCGGCCTCTCGTCTAACTTCTTTGATATTTCGGAAAATGGGAGGTGGCCTTGGATGGCTGTTGGTAGAGATGTACGCGTAGAATCTAGGTTGCATTCCCCACCTTGGAGTTATCAGGAATGAGAAGCCATATCAATTGTCACCAGTCAGTGCTATACCATGTCGACAACTTGGGCGTTTAACTGTCATATCTGTATGGTCTTCGGTAGGTGGAGCCTATACCTTCAACGCCTTAGAGGTTCGTGGGGCGCTGAGCGCACACCCGGATAATCTCTGCTTTCATCTTGGATTTGTACTCGAGAAGACACATAATACGTATAAGTCTATAAAACCACCTTCGTCAATGAACCGTCCTGTGCTCTTTAGAATGCGACGTTCCCCCGAGATGGCAGCCAAAGGATCACTTGTGCATCAGCGCAAATGCCATCTCCTGGTGTCCTGTCTTGCGTATGAATTTACTTTACCTTAACCAGTGCCTGCCGTCATTTACCCCTTTTCTTTTACTCTAGGATCTTACTTACCCATCGTTTCTCCTTTTCTCATGCAATAGCAGTTTATGTCACTGTCGCAGATCGACATTTACCGTTACGATACTTTCGATTCTACTACTGGTTTACTGCCACAAATCTTAGCCTCACTTACACCATCGCCCATCCCCCATTGGAATCCTGGCAATCGATACGTAGCTTGTCCTCGACTTCTCTCAAAATCTTATCCGCTTCTTCTTCCTTGAAATTTCAAAAGACAGATCCTCTTGCAAACATCTGTAGCCACTCGTAGATCCCCGTTCGCAGAGGCGTTACGCGTGGAACTAAGGCTGCATACTGTACTTTGAAACCTTCAGCAGCGAGCAACTATGTCGCTAGTTAGTGCTATGCCACGTCGATAGTTTGAGCACTGAATTGACCTTTGTATAGTCTTCAGCCGATGGGAAATACCAAGGATCCAGCTCCTTGAAATCATAGCCTCTGTACTTTAGAGGCTCTTGGAGCGCTGATCGTAGACCTGGTTAGGTTGTTAGCCTCTCTGCACTTAAAGGCAACACGATACACACCTATGCAGTTCGTGAAGCCTCCATCTCGCCAACGAATCTTCCTCCAGCATTCAGAACGCACGGCACTCCTGCAATTACGGCCGGAGGATCGCGTTTACTCAAACGTGATGGTTATCTGGGAGATGTCTGGAAGTTGTGATGCGTGTATATCGCATACAAATGCATGTTTGAGCCCGTTCTCCTTGCTCTTATGGATCTGGAAATAAGATGAAGGGAGATGAGATGGGCATAGCTCTTACTATCTAGCTGCCGTCTATGATAGGCTATAGCACACCCTTAGGTGGCCAGAGAGAAGCAGAGTGATAAGTAACCTAGAGTATAGTGGCGCAACATGCTGACGTAGGCTATCGCAGCGACAACGCAAGTCCGGTCAATGTGCGCGATTGCATAAACGGTGATCGGAGAGAATGCAAAGTTCCAACATTCGACATCAGCTTGTCTTCCGGTTCCATGAGATCCCAATATCTTATTCCTTCAATCAGCAAAAGCGCACAACAATATATATCCATAAAAATACATAAATTGTTCATCCCTTCAGAGAACGGCTGTCAGTAAAAAATCCCGCACAACCAAAGAATCCAAAGACTCCCTCTTCCAAGACACGCAATACCCATCCCAGCCGAGACCGGGATATATACCACGAGTTCGCTCTCCCATCGCTCCGTTACTCCGAAGGTCGTGGAAGACAACCACAAAGTGCAACACGACTGCTGCATCAACGGTGAAGAAAGGTGAAAAATAGACCGGAAGCCGGTCGGTTACGTGAAAGCACGTGATATGAACGATTGAATCGTGTCGATATACCGACCGGTCCAACTCGTCGATTTTTAGCGTACTAAACCTTACGCGCAAGATGTTTCCTTTTTTGGATTTTCGAAGGCTCTCACGCAAGTTGCTTGCGCGCCGTCTCGCCTTGCACCCCTCTAACTTACACCATATAATCACCATCCCCTCCTCCAATTACGATACATATGTACCCTCTTGATATACCTTAGTTAAAGATACTAAAGAAAAAAAGAGAAAACGGTAGTAAAATAGCCAAAAATTGCGAATTAATTTGGCTTCACCATGTACAGTAGTATACTACATCAGTTCTACAGACTGCTGGCTGAATTACACTCTTGTGTACCAGAAGAATCATTTCAAAAAACATATTATTACTACATTTTGGCCACACTATAGCACTATAAACTACAAAAACTCAGACTGAAAGTGAACAAACCTGACATCATCACCCCGTCAAATCCAACAGAACAGCATATCCAACTTCCAACTCCTCCTTTACCTGTTCCTCCATGTCCTCCCTAGTATCCATAAGATATCCTGATACAGCCCAAGGATCTTGCTGGTGGGGCATGGCCAACTATAGGCCTCGTACCATCGCATATGTACAGACTATGGCTGGTCTGCTGAATGATACGATTGAGAACTAGTTCTTGCTTGTAGGAGACCCATTTGGCAGTAGAACGCATTAGGATGTCGATGCTGTATCATATTTCGCAGAGATTGGGCCTTGTGGAAGAGGGGAAGGAGGAAGGAGGAAGTAAAAAGGAAAGATGGACCAGACTCAAGAGAGATGGATGACGCGCGAGAGCCTTCGAAAATCCAAAAAAGGAAACATCTTGCGCGTAAGGTTTAGTACGCTAAAAATCGACGAGTTGGACCGGTCGGTATATCGACACGATTCAATCGTTCATATCACGTGCTTTCACGTAACCGACCGGCTTCCGGTCTAGGTGAAAAAGTGGGTCGGGCTTTTATACTATAGATGAGATCACGTGCTGGTGGAAGGTGTTGTGAAATATGTACAAAGTTCGCTTAGGGATCTGCTTGTCCACACCAACGAGTCAACAACGATAAATCTATCTTCAAAGTTACAATGGCCCCAGAGATACCTCGTTCTCTTAAACCTCCTATCGAAACCAATGGCTTCGCACCCAAGAGACCCCTCCTAACACGACCGCTCACCTCGGTGCAAGAACGTCAGCTTACAGCGTACCTAGACGAGAAGTTCCTGGAACTGAGGGGATATAAGAAGCGGTTTGTACTCCTTTCGACTAGATGACCTTTCATGGCTTTCACATATGTTTTTATATTGTCGTATTGATTCTCGTTTTTGTCTGATATTTCTTGATATTATGACGTACGTCTGCTTGGTATCTCTTCCTCTTACGGGACTGAAGATAATCTATGTACAGGGATTATGAGTTCTGTATTGTGGTAAAATGATAGATCACAATCAACGTCCTCAGTCAAAACACTACACGCCTACCTCTCAGCTGCCCGACACCTCTCCTTCATCCTCCAAATTCCCCCCGCAGATTCTAGCACAAGCCTACGCACAGCATACATGCTCCGACTAACGGGCGACGTTCTAGGAGCAGTATGTTGATACCCGCTCACCGCGTCCCTAACCGCACCAGAAGACCACACCGAAGACGAAATGGACACTTCCCCGGGCTCAACAGCGCCAAATCAGAACGGGGAAACTTCAACACACCCCCACTCAACTCTGACAGAACTCATTGACTTCCTAGACGACCCAGACTAAGCCTGGCTCACAGTTCTCCAACGTCGAATATGGGACCCGGATGAAGGCACTGGAGTCGACCTCGTACCGGACGCTACAATTACATCCAAGTCTACACCACTTACGCAGACTGACATTGCGCGTCTGCGCAGTATTATAGTGGGCGGTGAAGAGGTGCTGGAGGCGTGGCTGGAAGAAGAGCGCGTGTCTATGAGTCGAGTGTGAGTGGGAGACGTGCGAATGGGGATGGTATGCTAGGACTGGGAGAAGAGGATGTGGTGACGCTTTTGATCGCTGGGGCCTCCTTGGCAATTTTGATGATCTTTTTCATCGGACACTGGATTTTCTGGATGAAGGTTGAGACGAGGAGTGATGTATTGTAACTTTAGGAATGTATTTATATATCTCAGTCAAATGGATGGATGTGTCGCCCTACCCACAATGGATACTACCAAGTTTATATACACACACATCCAGTTATACCTCATCATACCACTAATTTATAAATGAAATTGCTGGTGATCCTCATTCTGACTTGATATTCAATATGGAATATAAATATCGGGTTGTCACCTTGACATTTTTGAGCTTCCAAATTGGAGTACCTCGCACCGATAATCTACCACATTGGTCACTAAGCCTATTTATGATACGAGCCCAGGCCCGAGTCAGGCCGGCGGAAGAGAGAAAATATACCGATGTCAGATGGTCATTGTAGGGACTCCTGCGGAGATTCCACTTCTTCGGAGGTCTACTTATAGCGGGTGGTATGGGGATGAAATCAGAGAACAGATGACCTTGAGCAAGGTCGATGTTCAGAATAACCGGCTTAGTACTGCTGCATGTCGCTGGACCACAGGGAGAGCTTGGAATAAGTATTAGCATTATCAATTAAGTGCCTCTATACCAAAGTAAAGCTAGTAACCAATGATGTAATTGCTATTCTCCGATTTCATCTTCCAAGACAACACCTTTTGAAAAGATGGATAAGTCGCTTGCAGATTTTATGGTTAGAGTTAGTTTCTGAGGTTCGATAATCCTCGTCTCTGGATTAGGGCTTGCCGCCGCTTCTCGCACGAAGCTCATCAAAAACTTAAGAAAGAGTCTGACGTTTGTTTCGTACCACAGTACCACTGGTCTGCCTAAATACCTACATGAATATATGGAACCCAAAGTCGGAGGCCACCTTCGTCATCGCCAACCTGAAGCCGAAAGCGTCCTATGGCATGATGAAGTGCAGACGCTGCTCTAGTACAATCTGGATAATTATACTCTGCAGAGCCATTGTTCTCTTTCTGTAATATGTACGAATAAAATTCTTTTGCAACCCACGGGGCATCGTTGTCACTGATCGACCACATAGTTGCAACAACGCTGGTATATCCCGCCGCCAGCATACCCGCCGCAAGATGAATTGCTTCTTCAGAGAGCTTTTTGTCTCCCTTCCCCGTCTCGCATGCCGAAAGGAATGCAAATTGTGAATGAGGAAGTGGATGTTTAATTATATCTCCAAGGGACAGCTGTCCATCATGGAGATAGAATGCACTATTGAGAGGGCTGTCGTTCTGGAGAGCGTGGCAGGAGAGATGGATCCAGCTGTGCAAAGGCATGGCATCCAAGACGCTCTTCACTGTTGCTTCGACGCCTTCCAGGCTACGGAATGTTTGAGAAAATGAGCCGAATATCTCCTTCAGGATGATATTTTCTTGAGCTGTACCTGGGATAGGTGAAAAACCGGGAGCTTCTGGCTCGCTAACGGCAAGCAATCCCTTGAACTCCTGATGCTGATGCTGGTGGTGCTTAGATAGACTCTTCGTCAGAGCCGTGATAGTGGGTGTGTAAGCTTCGCGATACGTGCCATTCATGTCGACAACCGAAGGGAACACCGATTTAACTCTTTGTAGATTTCTTCTCAGATGAGGAAGTGAACGCGCCTGAGAAGAGGGCAGAAACTGTCGAAGAAGTTAGGGAAGATTGACAAGAATACACCTGGCGTTAGTTTGAAGCGCGCTGTCAAAGAGATTTGTGGTGTCGTACAAAGGTCGAGGGGGAGCAGTATTGACACTAGAGTGGTGGTGAGTACGTTCACAATCCCTCTTTACACTTTAGTTCTCAACATGTTGATAGGCAGGAAGGATTACTTGAGTCTGCGAAAAGCCTGGAAGAAAGCCTCGCCCCCGTCTTGAATGACCGCGACGAATTGAAGAAAGAAAACTCTACACTACGAGAGGAAGACGTTCGAATGAAAGGGAATCAAGCCGCGAAAGTCGATGACATTGTGCATCTTCGATGGGAAGTCGACAAGAAAAAGCAATTAGTTGCGAAAGAACGAAAAAGCCGGAAGCGAAAGGAGAAGGGACGCGATGAAGTGGTGGCACGGTGGATGAAGGAGGGTGATACGAATCAGCAGCTCAAGCAGAACTACGAAGAGCTCGGGAAGCTGAAGGAAGAAAACGCCGAGTACGACAAGCAGGTCCGTAATCATGTGGCTTTCGCGTGCTAGGTGACAATACTAACACTTCATAGATAAGACTGCTTCACCTTAAGAACAAAGTACTTGTCAAGAAGTCGGCTCATTCAAAGCCTTCTCATCAGGACCCGGATGAGTCGTTGCAGATAGAACCTCCGTTGTCGGTTCGTTTGTTGGCTTTTCTCATGTTACCGGGCTCACGTTTCAAGTAGGAAAATACTATTTCGAGGAGGTCGCTACAAGATGTGGAGAGCAAAACGGTCAGGACGTCGAAGAGAAAGAAGGTCTCGTAGTGTGAGTTGGTATTATGGTGAGCTGTTGATATTCCTGGTGCGTTGGTTGATTCGCTAACGGACCAGAGAAGGCTGTGGAAGATACCCCCAACTTATATTATACCCTTGAATGATTGAAGCTCAATGTACCGCTATGTATCATTCTTGAAGTGTATTTCTGTCATATCTTTGTACCTGGTCATTCTCTGCAACACAGATCGCTGTTCTTGATATTGCTTGTGACCACGCAAATCCTCTCCTCCCATAGGTGATGTCCTCTAATATCACCGCCTAGATCCAAACCCAGAACGAGGCCATATTAACGTGTTCTGATCTTCGTCTTCACGATATCGGACCTGTAGATATTACTCATCTCTGTTTCTTTTGCTCAAATGGCGACCGCAACAATAACCTGGCTAGTACTGATGACATTTGGGATTTCAGCTAGTCAACGTTGAGCTATATCCTGCCCGGTATTAGTGAGGGTGGGTGCTTTTACGGGAGATTACCTACGTGTCTAATAAGATATAGGCATTTAGATACCTAAATCTCATAGTAACCAGCGTAAGTATGTGATATGTAATCTGTTGAATAGATTACATGCCAGACTCCGGTCAACGTGCGCAATTGCATAAACGGCGATTGGAGAGAGTGCAAAGTTTGAATTTCAACATTCGACATCAACGACTGATTTTCCGGTTCCGTAAGATCTCAATTTCTTGTTCCTTCAACAAGAAAAAACACGAAACAATATACATTCATAAAAACACATAAATTGTACATCCCTTCAGAGAATGGCTGTCAGTAAAAAAAATTCCGCACAACCAAAGAATCCAAAGACTCCCTCTTCCAAGACACGCAATACCCATCCAAATCGAGACCGAGATAGATACGCACGAGTTCGCTCTCCCATCGCTCCGTTACTCCGAAGGTCGTGGAAGACAACCACAGAGTGCAACACGACTGCTGCATCGACGGTGAAGAAAGGTGAAAAAGTGGGTCGGGCTTTTATATGTGTGATCACGTGTAGGTGGAAGGTGTTGGAATACATATACAACGTTCGCTTAGGGATTTTCTCCACACCGACGACGACAAATCTATCTGCAAACTTACAATGGCCCCAGAGATACCTCGTCCTCTTGAACCTCATATCGAAACCAATGGCTTCGTATCCAAGAAACCCCTCCGAACACGACCGCTCACGTCGGCGCAAGAACGTCGGCTTACAACGTACCTAGACGAAAAGTTCCTGGAACTGACGAGGGGATATAAGAAGCGGTTTGTACTCCTTTCGAGTGCATGATCTTTCATGGCTTTCACGTATGTTTTTATATTGTCGTATTGATTCTCGCTTTTTCTGGTATTTCTTGATAATATGACGTACGCCTGCTTGGTATCTCTTTCTCTTACGGGACTGAAGAGAATCTATGTACAGGGATTATCAATTCTATACGGTGGTAAAATGCTAGATCACAACCAACGTCCTTAGTTAAAACACTACATGCCTACCTCTCAGCCGCCCGACACCTCCTTTCCTTCATCCTCCAAATTCCCCCCGTTGATCCCAGCACCAGCCTACGCACAACATACATGCTCCGACTAACAGGCGACGTTCTCGGAGCAGTATGTGGATACCCTCTCACAGCCTCCCCAATCGCCCCAGAAGACCGTACTGAAGACGCAATGGACACTTCCCCGGACTCAACAACGCCAAACGTAAACACACCAGCAGCCCTAGAAGCAGACCCCCGCTCAACTCTCACAGAACTCATTGACTTCCTAGACGACCTAGACCAGGCCTGGCTCGCAGTTCTCCAACGTCAAATCTGGGATCCAGACGAAGGCGCTGGGGTCGACCTCGTCCTGGACGTTACATACAAGTCTACACCACTTACACAGACTGATATAGCGCGTCTGCGCAGTATTATAGTGGGTGGGGAAGAGGTGCTTGAGGTGTGGCTGGAAGAAGAGCGTGTGTCTATGAGTCGGAGTAGGAGACGTGCGAATGGGGTGGATAGTGTGCTAGGACTAGAAGAGGAGGATGTGGCGACGCTGCTTGATCGTTGGGGCCTCCTTGATGATTTTGATGAGCTTTTCCATCGAACACTGGATTTTTTGGGTGGGATTGCAGGGGAGGGTGATGTATTGTAACTTCAGGAATCTATTTCTATTTCTCACTCGAATGGATGGACGCTGGATACCACCAAGTTTATATACACGCACCCTCACAAATCACACCAAAAAGAACCAACAACCATTAACTACATCACCTATCCAATAGATGCACAACAAGAAAGGTATCAGCAAGTATCCTAACTAACCTAGCTAAGTACAATACAGCACAACCCGATCCGATCCACGGACAGACACCTTCAAGTCGGGGAAAAAACGGAATCTAGGATAATAAAAGCATCTAGGAAACACCACCACCACTAACTTCTGGGCGGTGGTAAGGTAAAAGGGAGGGAGGGGTATACAGAGGCGCAGCCTCTGACATCGTCAAGATGCGAGCTATGACGAATTCAGCAGAGAGATGATAAGCAGGAAGCGCGTGGCGCCGTGAAAACCTAGAGGAAAGGCAGGAGGTAATAGAATCCAGCTCCCCATGCCCAATAAATACATGCACGGCACGATCAACCCCAGTCTGGCCGGGATTAATGAACTGTGAACTGGGAGGGGGAATCTACCAAGAATGAGAAGCTGCTCTCCTGTGGTACTGCCTCATCCTAGATACGAGGTTCTGAGGGGGGGAAATTGCCACTGGCTCCGGAGCAGGAGCAGGGACGGGAGCAGGCCCAGGCTCCGGCACGGGGGACCGACGACGGCGCTGGCGGTGCTGATGCTTGCATTGCGGTGCGTTGCTTTTGCTTGATGTAGCTGAGACAGAGGTAGTGGATGAGGTAGATAATGTCGATGAAGTTGGGGTGGAAGTAGAGGGTGTTGAAGAAGTAGAGGACGCTGAAGGAAGCGATGCAGAGGAGCTGGAGGAGGGGCTGGAGCTAGAACCAGAGCCAGGGTTGAGATTATTGGAATTGGAGTTAGAGCTAGATGAACCAGAGGGGGAAGAGGTGGTAGATGAGATGGGAGGGTCACTTGCTGCTGCTGCCACGACTGCGCTAGGGGAGGCGGAAGAAGAGCTGGAAGAGGAGGCAGAGGCGGGGGAGGCAGAGCTGGGACTCGAGCTTCCTGAGGCTTTGGAAGAATCGCCGCCAGACGATCCACTTGACGATCCACTACTCGAAGATCCACTGCTTGACGAAGAGGCAGGAGATGCAGAGGCAGAGGAGGCAGAGGAGGCAGAGGAGGCAGATGAGGCAGAGGATTCACTGCTCGAAGTCCTACTACCCGAAGACCCACTCCCAAAAATATCATTCTGCGCACCATCCGCAAACCCACACTTGGAATTATACACCGGACTCTTAAACTCCCCACTCAAATCGTACCCATCAACTTCAATATTATTCCCATCCTGCTGATTCCAGTAAATCATCTGCTTGGCTCCAGTAACGCATTTACTTGGGTCATCTTCGCACCATACTGGAGGCTGAGGCGATGCGATGGGTGCTGTGGATGTTGCGCCTGTTACTTTGCATTTGAAGGCTTGATGGTACATGTTTGGTTGGCCGCAGCCGTTTGGAACCCATCCCCACTATATAGTATGATTAAAATGGTAGGGGAAAGGAGGGGAGGGGAGGGGGACATACAGCACAGATACATCCTCCGTCGGGGCATGCGGGCATTGCTGCCGGAACGGAATACGATGTTACGCGCTTTCATGGTGTGCTTTGGATTTTTCAGTTCTAGTTCGCGGATTTGAAGGGAAAGGAAAAGACATACTGGTAACGAACACTGAACACTGCAAGGTTATCAGGTGTTACTTGTTTAATGTCGCTCTGCAAAACAACATCAGCACGGGCGCTGATTCCAAGACAAGTGTAGGACGCACAACGTAGGAGATGGCGAATGCAGTTCCGGCTGCCATAGACTGGTTCTGCGTGTGCACTGGTAATGTGTACGTGAATATAGTGTATAGTGGAATTTGGGAAAGGGTTAGCTCACTGTTAGGTGATGTAATGCATGATGGGACGTTCTACAATTGTCCGATTAGAATTCAAGACGGGGTGAATCAAGTATAAGGGAAGGGGGACGCACGTAGTCCTCGGGGTAGGTAGAACCATCAGGCCAGTCAGACGTGTAGATGCCGTTGTACGACAGCGTGGTCTTAGCATGGTTATCCCAAGACTGAAATTCAAATCCTTCCCTTAGCTAGGGCCTTCCAGGGGTTTCAGTGGTAAGATGTGAAATGGTCTGGTTAGTTGCATTCGTAATTTTTCAAATACACGCAGAGCAAATTAAACGCAGAGTGAAATTGGAGTTGTCGGAGTTCCGATGTAAGAGAGATATTTGTCACGGCTTACTGTATGGTTACCTGTCACACTTGTGCCTGTGACCGTGACAGAGGTCGCTTGGTTCAAACCCTCTTTCACAACACAATCGTATCTTTTCACTGGGAATAGTCCATAAATGTTCCACGTCAAAGGTTCACCAACATAGATATGAACTCAAGTACTCAAATTTCGACATCCACACGCTTTACAACCCACGTCGTATTTCGCATACATCTGGCCCACCTCCCCCTGGAATCCTTGAAGTCAATACGAAGCCGGTCTTACTTAGTCTCGCGCCCGCGGCCTCTCGCCTAACTTCCTTGATATTGCAGAAAATGGGAGGTGGCCGTGGATGACTGTTGGTAGAGGTGTATGCGTGGGGTCTAGGTTTCATTCCCCACCTTGGAGCTATCAGGAATGAGAAGCCATGTCACCAGTCAGTGCTATACCATGTCGACAAATTGGGCGCTTAAATGACATAACTGTATGGTCTTCGGTAGGTGAAGCCTATACCTTCCACACCTTAGAGGTTTGTGGGGCGCTGAGCGCACACCCGGATAATCTCTGCTGTCATGTTGGATTTGTACTCGAGAAGACATATAATACGTATAAATCTATAAAACCACCTTCGTCAACGAACCGTCCTGTGCTCTTTAGAATACATCGTGCCCCCGCAATGGCAGCCAAAGGATCACTTATGCATCAGCGCAAATGCCACCTCCTGGTGTCCTGTCTTGCGTATGAAATTACTTTACCTTAACCAGTGCCTGCCGTCATTTACCCCTTTTCTTTTACTCTAGGATCTTGCTTACTCATCGTTTCTCCTTTCTCATGCGATAGCAGCTTACTTTATTGTCGCAGATCAACATTTACCATTACGATACTTTCGATTCTACTACTGGTTTACTGCCACAAATCTTAGCCTCACTTACACCATCGCCCATCCCCCATTGGAATCCTGGCAATCGATACGTGGCTTGTCCTCGACTTCTCTCATAATCTTATCCACTTCTTCCTTGAAATTTCGAAAGACAGATCCTCTTGCAAACGTCTGTAGCCACTCGTAGATCCCTGTTCTCAGAGGCGTTACGCGTGGAACTAAGGCTGCATACTCTATCTTGAAATCTTCAGCAACGAGCAACTATGTCGCCAGTTAGTGCTATGCCACGTCGATAGTTTGCGCACTGAATTGACCTTTGTATAGTCTTCAGCCGATGGGAAATACCAAGGATCCAGCTCCTTGAAATCATAACCTCTGCACTTTAGAGACTCTTGGAGCGCTGAGCGTAGACCTGGTTATGTCGTTAGCCTCTCTGTACTTAAAGGCAACGTGATACACTCCTATGCAGTTCATGAAGCCCCCATCTCGCCAACGAATCTTCCTCCAGCCTTCAGAACGCACGGTACTCCTGTAAATACAGCTGGAGGATCGCGTTTACACCAGTGCAACGCGGCATTGCTAAACACCACGTCAAACGTGATGGTTATCTGGGAGATGTCGTCTGGAAGTTGTAATGTGTGTACATCGCATACAAAGACATGCTTGAGCCCGTTCTCCTTGCTCTTTTGGATCTCGAACCACGTCTGTTTTCATGTTCTGAATAGGGTAGAATGTGACATACCATACTTTCGCTGTTGTCCATACCGACAGCTATCCGCCTTCTTGCTGCTCGACGAGCTTTGCTAGTTGGGTCGTCAGCTCGCCACCGCCGCAACCCACGTCCAAGATACGCTCTCTAGGAACTGCAGCTAGGAGTTCCAGAACTGGAGCAATGAAGGCGGCGGAGTACACGAAGGACACGTTTGCGTCGCATGTAGATGCGGACCATCCAGTCGAATCAAATGGTTCAATGATCGTCGTGGCGTTGCTGGATATCGTAGCTGCTTGGGATCTTAAGTAACGAAGCGGTTCGTTAAGTTGTTCATGATGTAGCTTGTCAGACTATTAATATACTTCATGCAGCCTTATAGCCTTGATTAGGTGGTAATCTTGTCTGATAGCTGTAATGCGTGTACATCGCATACGAATGCGACGGGTGGATTATCGTCCTACTTCTGGTTTCCTCCCATGGACCTGATTCAACGCCAGTAATATCTATCCCGGAACGATGTGCTGCCAAATCTGTACTCCTATAATAGGAATGCATCCGGACATCTGGAATGGGAACGCGAAGGCTCTCGCGTGCCGATCGCAACTATCGCAGAGGACGGTATATCGGTAGGTTTTGCTTTTTAGCTTTAGTAGCGGAAGATCTAATGAAAGAAGTAGTACAGAGCTGCCGCCTTCGAACACCCACCTCCTGGCGTCCTGTTTCAGGTACAGATTTTACTTTGCCTTAGCAGTCCCTGCTGTCGTTTACAATTTGTATTCTAGGATCTGACTTATCTATCTTTCTCCCTTTTATCGTGCAGGACATAGGATCTTACTTTACCATCACTTATCTATGTTACCCTTCGAATCTACTACTGCTTTACTGCTACAAATCCTAGTCTCACATACATCATCGCCCACTTTCCGTTGGAATCTTGACAATCGATACGCAACTTATCCTCAACTTCTCTCATGATCTCATGAGCCTCTTCTTCCTTGAAATCTCGGAAGATGGATCCCCTTGCAAACGTTTGCAGCCAACCGTAGATGCTTGTTGGTAGTGGTTTTACACGTGGAACCAAGGCTGCGTGTTCCACATTGAATCCCTCAGCAACGAGCAGCTATGTTACCAGTTAGTGTTATCATGTCGATAGCTTGAGCGCTGACCGACCTTTGTGTAGTCTTCAGCCGATAGGAAATACCAAGGATCCAGTTCGTTAAAATCGTAACCTCTGCGCGTTAGAGATTCTTGAAGCGCTGAGCGCACACCTGGTTAATCGTTAGGCTCCGGCTTCTTGGAGGCAACGCGCTACACACCTATGCAATTCATGAAACCACCCATCTCGCCAACGAACCTTCCTCCAGTCTTTAGAACGCGCCGTACTCCTGCAATGACAGCCGGAGGGTCACGTTTACACCAGTGCAATGCTGCATTACTGAACACCACATCGAATGTTGTGGTTATTTGGGAGATTTCGTCTGGAAGTTGTAATGCATGTGCGTCACATACGAAGGCGTGTTTAAGTCCATTTTTCCTGCTCTTTTGGATCTGAAACCCCGTCAATTTTCGTGTTTCGAGCTGGACAAGATGTGATATACCATGCTTTCGCTGTTGTCTGTGCCGACAGCTATACCGCCTTCTTGCTGCTCGACAAGTTTTGCAAGCTGGATAGTCAACTCGCCACTACCGCAGCCCACGTCCAGGATTCGTTCTCCAGGTGTTGTCGCTAGAAGGTCCAGAACCGGTGAAGTGAAGGCGGCAGAGTATACGAAGGACGCGTTTGCGTTGTACGTGGATGCAGACCATCCAGATGAATCGAATGGTTTAGTCGTTGGGTTGCTGGACGTCATAGCTGCTTTGAATCCTTGGTATTTTGAAGGCAAGGGCGGATTTTGGAATGTTCATGGTATAGGTTGCCAGACTATATATACGCTTTGATGCTGCATTTTCGCCTTCGTTGGTCGATAAGCAGTGGTAGGCCGATGTGGTATATTTGGTATGACCCTGTGGCCTGAGGTTCTTGAATGATACCACCGAAGGGGGGGTCACCGCATTCGCCTATCAGCCGATAACAGATTAACGTTACGGCCGACCAGGGGGAATTAGAGACAAGCCACGAATCAGAAGGCTATAACCTCGAGTGCAGTAAGGAGCCTTGGAGTATAGCGTGTGCTTGCAGTATTCCAAGTCAAGGGTACCAGATAGTGATCGGTGCGTGATTGTAAGAGCGGACGATACGACGTTGCTCCTCACGAACAGTGTAACCAGTGGACCAATAATGATCCACTTAGTCCTATTGGTCGATTATACCCTCGTTGTCGAAGAGACCCCACCCCAATTCAGTACACGCGCCACACAATTCAAAGGATCGGCGGGCTACCATAGATATAAACTCTCAAGAGGTGGTACTTTCTCTCTCCTCACTCATACACTGGAGTGGTGATGAGTACGTTCACAGTTCCTCATTACACTTTCGTTCTAAACATGTTGATAGGCAGGAAGGATTACTTGAGTCTGCGAAAAGCCTGGAAGAATGCCTCGCCCCCGTCTTGAATGACCGCGACGAATTGAAGAACGAAAACTCTACACTACAAGAGGAAGGCGTTCGAATGAAAGAGGATCAAGCCGCGAAAGTCGATGACATTGTATATCTTCGATGAGAAGTCGACAAGAAAAAGCAATTAGCCGCGAAAGAACGAGAAAGCCAGAAGCGAAAGGGGAAGGGACGCGATGAAGCGGTGGCACGGTGGATGAGGCAGGGTGATGCACATCGGCACCTGAAGCAGAAGTACGAAGAGCTCGTACTCGAGCTCGAGAAGCTGAACGAAGAAAACGCCGAATACGACAAGCAGGTCCGTAATCATGTGGCTTTCGCATGCTAGGTGACAATACTAACACTTCATAGATATGACTCCTTCGCTTTAAGAACAAAGTGCTTGTCAAGAAGTCGGCTCATTCAAAGCCGTCTCATCAGGACCCGGATGAGTCGTTGCAGATAGAGCCTCCGCTGTCGGTTCATTTATTGGCTTTTCTCATGTTACCGGGCAAGTAGGGGAATACTACCTCGAGGTGGTCGCTACAAGACGTGGAGAACAAAATGGTCAGGCCGTCAAAGAGAAAGAAGGTCTCGTAGTGTGTGTTGGTGTTATTATGGTGAGCTGTTGATATTCCTGGCGCGTTGGTTGATTCACTAACGGACCAGGGAAGGCTGTGGAAGATACCCCCAACTTATATTATACCCTTGAACGAGTGGAACTCAATATATCGCTACTTATCATCCTCGAAGTGTATTTCCGTCATATCTTTGTACTTGGTCATTCTATGCAACACAGATTGCTGTTCTTGATATTGCTCGTGACCACGCAAATCCTCCCCTGCCATAACTGGTATTTGCTAATGTCGCTGCATAGGTCTACACCTGGACGGAGGGTCATGTTACCGTGTCTGAACATTATTCTTGCGATAATGATCATGCAAACATCACGCCTCATTTCGGTGTCTCTTGCTCAAGCCTCAGGCGGCGACCACGAAAGATGACATGTGGGATCGCTAGCTGACAGCGAAAGTTGAGTTAGAGCTGCACTCAATTCGGCATTGGTGAAGGTGAGTGCTTTCACGGACCAGTGCCGCATGCCAGCGCATCTAATGAAACTCGAAGGTAGATAAAATTGTTAGAAGTCGGCAGTGTCCCACCAGCGTAAAAATTGGATTGAAGCAAGATACCTTCTATGGGAACCACATACTTACAAAGGGTATACCAAAATATGAAAAATGTGTACTTATTTAAATGCCTAAATGCCTACATGGATATACGGAACCCAAAGCAAGAGGCCATCTTCATCATCGCCAACCAGATGCCGAAAGCGTTCTGTGGCATGATGAAGTGCAGACGCTGCTCTGGTACAGTCTGGATAATTATACTCTGCGGAGCTCTCATTCTTTTTCTGTAATATATATGAGTAAAAATCTTCTGTGACCTCCGGGGCATAGTTGTCACTGATCGACCACATAGTTGCGACGATGCTGGTATATCCCACCGCTAACATACCCGCTGCAAGATGAATTGCTTCTTCGGAGAGCTTTTTGTCTCCCTTCCCTGTCTCGCATGCCGAAAGGAATGCAAATTGTGAATGAGGAAGTGGTTGTTTAATTATATCTCCAAGGGACAGCTGTCCATCATGGAGATAGAATGCACTATTGAGAGGCCTGTCGTTCTGGAGAGCGTGGCAGGAGAGATGGATCCAGCTGTGCAAAGGCATGGCATCCTGGACCCTCTCCACTGTTGCTTCGACGCCTTCCAGGCTACGGAATGTTTGAGAAAATTTGCCGAATATCTGCTTCAGGATGTTATTTTCTAGAGCTGTACCTGGGATAGGTGAAAAACCGAGAGCTTCTGGCTCACTGACGGCAAGCAATCCCTTGAACTCCTGATGTTGTTGCTGGTGGTGCTTAGATAGACTTTGTGTCAGAGCTGTTATAGTGGGTGTGTAAGATGAGATCGCATATTCCATGATATTTGATCCAGGATTTTGAGTTTTATCATTGTTGTAGTAATCACCAGCGGCATGAAGAGGAAGAAAAGCGAGAGGACCAGTTGGACACCACCATATTCGAAGGGGATCTAATGTAGGCTGTGATATTCATGTTCATCGTAACGCCCACGGAACCAAAGGGTTACTTACCTCTAGATTAAGCACATCAAGGATGGGCTTCACGATCTCGTACCACAATTCCTGAAGGAGCTCCTTGATGGAAAATTGGTCCTTCTCATTTATAGCAGGGCGACCTTTCCGTGCAGTTCTTGTGCGAACTGACTTCGGATTGAGTAGTTTATATAATCTCTCGCGAAGAATAACTGCTCTCTTGTAGAATTGAGGCAAGCGGACGGGGACGATATTAGCCCGGCTCTCTAATGATGTGTCACGGGTAAGAACCAAAGCATCACAAGAAAATGGGTCGACATTAACTACTATTACTAGACCAGACGGTGGTAGTTTCAGAGCCAGCTCAGGAAACGGTATTGGATGGAGAAATTTTTCGAAGCCACTTATGGTGCGAACCTGACAAAGTAATGAATCCCATTGCTTTGCAAGACCTTGATGTCGAAGGACATCATCTTGAATGGAGATATTGCGTGCCATATTACTTCCTAAATCGGATGAGTTTGTTCGCATACTAGCTTCTTCCAAAGCGATCGCTATCTCTTCTAGTTCCGTACAAAGGGCTGGGTTCACTTTTCGAAGATCGTCTAAGGGTGAGCGGAAACCATTAACTTGGTTCCATACTATTGAACGACCTTGTTCTAGCCATTCCACGGCCATGTGAAGTTGTTCAAATCGGATGGCTACAGCTGTTGCCTCGCTCACAGTGACTGCCAGAGTTACCAGTAAGAGATATCGTTGTTCCATAGTACGTCCAATCCATGCCAATTGTGGGACGATGTCATTAAAAATAATTTTGAATGCATGAAGGGCTTGTTCTGGGTCCACGAGAAGAGACAACGCCCCCCACAGTCGCCCGCCGCCCAGACGTATTAATGGGGACCCAACAGGCATCTGTGTAGCTTGGCGGTATAACGAAACAGCTCTTCCAATGTCATCATTGCTGTGTGTAGTATTGCATCGAAAGAAGAACAAACATCCCAATCCATCAAGCAGCAAGGGCAACTTAGCGTTCCCTTCAGGAGTGATATCTATCGCCCATTCCATAACTGAGATTGCTTCATCTATGGTCTCGAGTTGGTGTTCATTTTCGAACAGAAGTACCAATGCAGCTGCAAGTAGGGAAAGATTATATGGAAGTTGAGCATGATTCGGCAGGCACAGTGTAACAGACTTCCTTAACGCGCTGAGACCATCATCGAGGTCGGATTGCTGGTGTGCAAGCATATATCTACTGAAAAATGCCCCTCCTAGATTAATTAGACGGTTCATCTGTCCAATACTATCATCGAGAGTTAGAGAAACAGCTTCTTTGTAAGACGAGATTGCTTCAGAGAGATCAGACTCGTTCCCCGTAGCATCAAATAGATTTTGCATAGATTTTCCTAAGTTGTTGAGGAATCCAGGCAAATCTCTGTGTCCAATAGGTGTTCGAATCACCGCTTCTCTGTGCGCCCGGGCCCCTTCATGCATATCACGCAAATCTTGTGTAAGTGCAGAACGGTAGCGAAACAGATTACCCAGATCACTGTAGAACCGTCGCACTTTTGGATCATCATCTCTACAGACCTGAATACCGCGCTGTTCAAGCGCTATGGCTTCTTCAAGATCGTCAACATTACCTGTCGCGAGAAAACGACATCCAAGCGACACTCCCAAATTTATAAGAATGAGAGGCAAAAGATCATCTCCTGCCAGTGACAGCGCCTTCCGATGAGCTTCAATGGACATGTGGATATGTGGTAGCTCCCCGGTTTGCATGAAATATGCTCGATGTGCGTTACCCAGATTCGTCAGAGAACTGGGGTCATTGGGCCTATTCTCGACCGTTTTACGCTGAACATCGATAGCTTGGCCTGCGTCTCTCAAGTCTCCATTATAATCAAAGCGGGCTCCCAAGGTGCAGGCAAGGTTGTTGAGAGATATAGAATATTGCGGATCTTCTGGATTCATATTATCGACGAGGTCATGCATGATTTCGATTGCTTCATCCGCATCGCTTAGTTCATGTGTATGATCAAATCTGCTGTCCAAGGCAGATGAGAGATTGAAGAGAATCTCAAATCGGGAGCGACTTCCTTCTGGAGTAAGGAAAGCAGCCTTCCGATGAAGTTCTATAGCTTCCGTGAGATCTCGTAGTTCTTCAGTTTGCTCGAATCGAGTCTGGAGAGCATATCCGAGGCACGATAGGTTATTAGGAAGCAAGGGATCGTTCTCTGGGGTTAAATCAATGCCCTCCTGTAGTGTGGAAACGGCCTGATTTAGATCTTCGACACGTCGGCTCAGGTCGTAATGTTGTATGAAAGCCCCGCCAAGTGATCTAAGTATGGAGATTCGCAGCTCTTGGTCGTGTTGAGGAGTAAGTATGACAGCCAACTGGAATGCTTGTATAGACCACTCGGAAACGTCCAAACTATTCAACTGTTCGTTGGACATGCAGCACTCGATACCGACTGCTTGGAGATATAAAGGTTTTGAAACGTCATCATCCGGTAACTTTAACGTAAATTCATATAATCCCCTCAAGGTTTGTTGATCTGTAAAAGCTATCGTAGACGCGCGCCTTAAGCACCTGCGAATCGTGAACATATGGGTTTCCTACCTGTTTCTGTTTGAGACATGTTGCGATATGCCTGGGAGAAGCCTGGGAGATTTTTGAGGGAAACTGGGTCTGGGAGGTCGACGGAGATTGATATAGTACTAGTAATGCGGCAATCCGTTTGTGTAGAGCACCAGTTGATGGTGCTTTTGAGTCTTTAAAGATCATGCTGTTAATCAGGTGTACAGGTGTAGTGCTAGTGCTGTCACTGCTGTCGCAGAGTGCAGTAAAGTCGCTGTGAGGTGCTGGTGAAATTTCATATAATGTGAAGTAAGGTGCACCGTAGGCATGGCAGTTGGACCCGCGGGAAGGGCCTTGAATCCAAATTGGGAACAGGTCTGACTAAGTAGGACAGTTGCAACTTTCAAGTGTCTCGAACTCCTCTCTCTGTTATCACCTGTGCGGCGTGCCCCATCCTCCAGTCTCCAGCCTCCGACGAAGACCCCTCAAGGCCTCACCCCCATCTCACCCGCCTGCGCCTAGAAATCGAGGATATACTTAAGCTTGGCCTCTATTTTCATAAATGAAACACTATTCTCATTCAACTCGTTTCGGGGATATCGATGCGGCCTAATTAACACCTCCTCAAAGGATGTTTCGCCTGGAAAGGTCTGAATTGGCCTTATATATGCATTAGTGGTACTTACTTTCTATCCAAGTCCTTATTTCATCGTGTTCTCTGGCCTGAGGGTAACACACAATCACGCCTTTCCTCAAATGCACTGATCCCTCTACAATCCCGCAAGACGTACATGGTAACGATTACGACCCCTCCATCGATCCATACACCAAGCGATTAGGAGGAAGGAGAGGAAGAAGGCTGACATGCCTGTGGGGAGATTTGAGGTTCACGAGGGGACAGGTGGCTATGGGCATCGGTGGCGGGGAGAAACCAGAAGAGGAATGTCACGTTGATCAGTATGTCATGAAAAAATCTGGACGACAAGTGAGTCCCTTTGGTTCTTGGCGTTGTTAGAGGGGCGGGTCCTGATGTCCCCTTAGAGTATACCATCTTAGTCTTCATACCGAAGAACTTGTATGAGCACTTCAGATGGTGTGTTTCATACTATTATACCTTCTTACTGCACTAATACAATAAACAGAACAACAAACCTATTCTTGCTCTCTCGTCATCAACTCACCATAGTACAGCATATATCCCACTGTTCCCCAATTACCACCCACTAACACCCCCATCATTCCCTGTCTCCGGCCCAGCTGTAGGCTCCATCGCCGTCGGCCCATCCTCCGGCTCGCCTTCATCCTGCCGGCAACAGCCATCAAAGATGGCATAGAAGACTACTCCCGCAGCACGCTCGACGAGGAAGTCGACACCTCCACAACAACCAAGCCCGGTGGCAGCTGGCGGAACGTGAACAAACCCACTGATCCACGATGCTGGATCGAGCGCGCATTAGGCATAAACCCACCAAACAAAGTCATCCGCGGCGTATGCAAGTTGCACGAGCACCAGGCTGGGGAGGCCACGGTTGTATTGGAACACCCTGGTGTGGATGTGATGCCGATAAACGAGAGCAGCTTGGAGCTGGAGATGGGACGCGGTAGGACGTGGTGAGGCTGGAGGGAGGATGTTGGATGATGTTCAGAGCGTGGATGAGCATGAGAGGTCGCCGCAGAGGGAGTCGTTATCGAACAGGAGGGTGATTGTTATCCTTGGGAGGCGATATGAAGCAAGTGGTATTGATTCGTCATTGTACATGCGGATGACCGATACATTGTCCAGATTCCTTTTTCTGTGTCTACGGACTACAATGTATGGTCAAGGCACGGAATAAAGCTGGGAAAGGAGGCTTGTGATCTGTTGACCGTGACCTAAAGAATATCGGATCTGGCGTTTGTCTTATTTCCACCAAAGAGATGGTTGCACTCACTGTTCCATCTTTGATGGTAAATGGCCTACATAATGAGAGCATATTTGCATAATTTGCTTAAACCTCCTGCTCCGACCCAACGGCATACGCAATGGCAATTTATCAATGCGCAGAACACCCACATGCTTGGAGGAGGCAGAGATGATGTCAGTGACGGGATAATGAAGAGCTGCTCTGGCTTTTTAGGCGCTGTAGAGATGTGAGTCGCCGGTGGGAGTTGACGTCGAGATGATAGGGCCACGCGGTATGTACTATGCACTAGTGAATCTGTACGTTTCTTCTAATTCAATGTTTACATTCTGTACTTATACTTACTACTCAACCTTAAAGGTACACTATCCAAATCGAGTGATTTCACTCTGCGCCCCACCGACTAGTCGATGTGCACAGGCAGTTTATCTTCATCTCTGCCCACCACCCAACATCTCAATTGTTGATTAATCCCACCGAGTAGCCACAACCCACGGAATTTGCAATGCTCGTGTTTCAACTCAAGCATTTGAGATGAAGCATGGAGGTAAGGTTTCGTTCCTGGGCGTAGCTAGTGAAGCATTAGAACCGATACAGTAGTATGCTAATGGCGTAGCCACTTACGCAGTACTTTCTCGCCGTGTTCGCCAACCTGGTTCCCCATTCACCACACTGTCAAGCCTACTATGTACATGGCTACAGATAAATGGGGTTGTGACCTCTAAATCACCATAAGGTGCCGCTCCGGGACATGATCTGCTGGTCGCTCTGGGGCCATCAAGGAAATTACGAGAGCCAACTGGGAACTCCGGAGTAGTTAGACCGACTAACACGTTACACGGAAATGTATTGCATACCTCGTCTGTCTCGTTCTCCTCACCCGGCAAACTTGCGGCCCCGGGGTGGTTGAACTCCAATCTCTTCTTCTGTGTTAAGAGGTAACAACGAAGAATGAAGCTATCTGGTGTGTTTAGCTCCACGTCATCGTAAGGTATGTCGTAATCAGATAATACTGGAACTAGTGGCTGATATCACCCACAGCAGGCGATCTACACTTGAGGGAGACATGCACGGGTTCTGCGTGGAGAGTGAGTGGAAAGGCGGGAAGGGAGAGAAGAAGGGGAAGGGAATCATGATTGGGGGAGCACTGGAGGGGAAGCAGGGAAGGAGAACGGGGAAGGAAAAGGGAGAAGAGGGATTGGCAGAATAAGGGGGAGGAAGTAGAGTAGGAGAGGAGCTGGGCATTGGCAGTCCGAGGGGGACGAGCAGAATGGTAGGGTCGCGAGGTGGATGAGTTTGAGATTTTGAGGCCAGTGAATTCTTCGTCTGCAGTGGGGCGAGGGACGAGGAGATGAGGAGCAGCAGCACTTGTGCACCTAGGAGAATTGGGTAACTGCCTGGAGGAGGAGAGGCGGAGGCAGGGGTGACAGAGGGGAGAAAAGTGTCTGAATAAGGAGAGGGGTCAGGACAGGGAGGGGGTTATTGCTGGGGATGGGGATGTGGTAGGAGGGGGGCAGTTGTGGCTCGGCAAGCATTCAGTCTCGTTCTCTGGGATGAGAATCACGGGAAGCACTGGAAGGAGAAGTAGTGGACTGGGAGAGAGACGGAGAGAAAGAAGCATGACGGGGGAGATGGGAACTGCCGATTGCGTCTCACAATGGCTCAGGCATTGCAGTATGGTGAATGGGAATAGGTTTGTGTTGGGGTCGTAGAGTTTGGCATTAGCAGTGCGAGGGGGACGGGCAGAATGATGGAGACGCGGGGTGGAGAAGTTTGAAGATTTTGAGGCGAACGAACTCTAGCTGAATAGGGGATAGTTAACCAGCCAAGTGGTTTGTAAATTTGAAGCGGCTAAAGGAGTATGTTAGCATTTGCTCGTAGAGAGCTGTATCTATGAACTTACGAGGAGGAAGCAATATAATGCGATGAGCCACATGCGGATATCGTAGCTGGTAGAGCATCAGGCTAAGCTGAAAGACATAAATGAGATTACTTACATGAACGGTAACTTATCTTGCATAGACAGAATTTCAGCTTTCGCAGATGCAGCACCATGCTTACGATGGATCCCTATGCAGCTCATGAACCACCTGCATCGAGACATATGCAGCATTCCAGGGCGAGGTGAGCCATACGCGGGTGATCGAGGTGCTGTGGGCAAGGTGAACGGGGTAGGCCTGAAGCTTACTAAGCAAGAACTACCCTGCCTAAGGTGCAGTAAAATGGCAGTGATTCATAGTAACGTAAAATTTCGCTTCACTAATCAGTTGGCCCAAGTTGGGCAGCAGCTTCAAAGCTTAAGCTGCGTATAACTTACGCTAATCATCCCGAACGCTGAATCAGTATGGTCAAAGTCGAATGTCAAGCATGCATGTTTCTTCTCTCCTAGTGTCACCTCTTCCTCGCGCGAAATGACAACAAACCCGTTCCTCTTCTTTCCCTGCGGTACGTACGCAATACAACCTGGAACTATTACATGCACAGCTCACTTACATGAAGATATATAAAGGACATAGAATGTGTAGAAACCGCATGGAGCGAGACGCGACTCTTCGCAATACTTGCCACTCATGTCGACGACTGAAGGGAACACTGATTCAACTCTTTGTGGATTTCTTCTCAGATGAGGAAGTGAACGCACCTGAGAAGAGGGCAGAAACTGTCGAAGTTGGGGAAGATTGACAAGGATACATCTTGCGTTAGTTTGAAGCGTGCTATCAAAGAGATTCGTGGTGTCGTGCAAAGGTCGAGGGGAGCAGTATTGACACTGGAGTGGTGGTGAGTACGTTCATAGTTCCTCTTTACGCTTTTGCTCTAAACATGTTGATGGGCAGGAAAGATTATTTGAGTCTGCAAAAAGCCTGGAAGAACGCCTCGCCCCCGTCTTGAATGATCGCGACGAATTGAAGAAAGAAAACTCTGCACTACGAGAGGAAGACGTTCGAATGAAGGGGGATCAAGCCGCGAAAGTCGATGACATTGTGCATCTTCGATGGGAAGTCGACAAGGAAAAGCAATTAACGGCGAAAGAACGAAAAAGCCGGAAACGAAAGGAGAAGGAGCGCGATGAAGCGGTAGCACGGTGGATGAGGGAGGGTGATATGAATCGGCAGCTCAAGTAGAAGTATGAAGGGCTCGAGCTCGAGCAGCTGAAGAAAGAAAACGCCGAGTACGGCAAGCAAATCTGTAATCCTGTGGCTTTCGTGTGCTAGGTGACAATGCTAACACTTCACAGATACGACTCCTTCGCCTTAAGAACAAAGTGCTTGTCAAGAAATCGGCTCATTCAAAGCCGTCTCATCAAGACCCCGACGAGTCGTTGCAGATTGAGCGTCCGTTGTCAGTTCATTTGTTGCCTTCTCTCATATTACCGGGCTCATGTTGCACGTAGGAAAATACTACTTCGAGGAGGTCACTACAAGATGTGGAGAACAAAACGGTCAGGCCGTCAAAGAGAAAGGTCTCGTAGTGTGAATTGGTGTTATGGTGAGCTGCTGATAGTCCTGGTGCGTTGGTTGATTCACTAACGGACCAGGGAAGGCTATGGAATATACCCCCAACTTATATTATACCCTTGAACGATTGGAACTCAATGTATCGCTCCTTATCATCCTTGAAGTGTATTTCTGTCATATCTTTGTACTCGGTCGTTCTCTGCAACACAGATCGCTGTTCTTGATATTGCTTGTGACCGCGCAAATCCTCCCCTGCCATAATTGATATTCTCTAATGTCGTTGCATAGGTCTGCACCTGAACGAAGGGTCATGTTACCGTATCCAAACGTCATTCTTGTGATAATGATCGTGCAGACATCGCGCTTCATTTTGGTGCCTATCGCTCAAGCCTTAGGTGGCGACCACGAAAGATAACATGTGGAATCGCTAGCTAACAGTGAAACCGCATGCCAGCGCATCTAATGAAACTCGAAGGTAGATAAAGTTGCTAGAAGTCGGCAGCGCTCCATCAGCATAAAAATGGGATTGAAGCAAGATACCTTCGATGGGAACCACATACTTACTCAAGGTATACCAAAATATCAGAAATACGTACTTATCTAAATGCCTAGATGCCTACATGTATATATGGAACCCAAAGCAAGAGGCCATCTTCGTCATCGCCAACCTGAAGCCGAAAGCGTCCTATGGCATGATGAAGTGCAGATGCTGCTCTAGTACAATCTGGATAATTATACTCCGCGGAGCTCTCTTTCTCTTTCTGTAATATGTATGAGTAAAAATCTTCTGCGACCTGTGGGGCATAGTTGTCACTGATCGACCACATAGTTGCGACAACGCTGGTATACCCCACTGCTAACATACCTGCTGCAAGATGAAGTGCTTCTTCGGAGAGCTTTTTGTCTCCCTTCCCCGTCTCGCATGCCGAAAGGAATGCAAATTGTGAATGAGGAAGTGGTTGTTTAATTATATCTCCAAGGGACAGCTGTCCATCATGGAGGTAGAATGCACTATTGAGAGGGCTGTTGTTCTGGAGAGCGTGGCAGGAGAGATGAATCCAGCTGTGCAAAGGCATGTCATCCCGGACATCCTTCACGGTTGCTTCGTCGCCCTCCAGGCTACGGAATGTTTGAGAAAATGAGCCGAATATCTGCTTCAGGATGTTATTTTCTAGAGCTGCACCCGGGATAGGTGAAAAACCTGGAGCTTCTGGCTCGCTGACGGCAAGCAATCCCTTGAACTCCTGATATTGTTGTTGATGGTGCTTAGATAGACTCTGTGTCAGAGCGGTGATAGTGGGTGTGTAAGATGAAATTGCATATTCCATGATATTTGATCCAGGATTTTGAGTTTTATCATTGGAATAGTAATCGCCAGCGGCATGAAGAGGAAGAAAAGCGAGAGGACCAGTTGGGCACCACCATATTCGAAGGGGATCTGATGTAGGCTGTGATATTCATGTTCATCATAACGCCCATGGAACCAAAGGGTTACTTACCTCTAGCTTAAGCACATCAAGGATGGGCTTCACGATCTCGTACCACAAATCCCGAAGGAGCTCCTTGATGGAAAATCGGTCCTTCTCATTTATAGCAAGGCGACCTTTGCGTGCAGTTCTCATGCGAGCTGACTGATTGGAAAGTAGTTTATATAATCCCTCGCGAAGAATGACTGCTCTTTTGTAGAATTGAGGCAAGCGGATGGGGACGATATTAGCCTGGCTCTCTAATGATATGTCACGGGTAAGAACCAAAGCATCACAAGAAAATGGGTGGACATTAACAACTATTACTAGACCAGACGGTGGTAGTTTCAGAATCAGCTTAGGAAACGGTATTGGATAGAGAAAATGTTCGAAGCCACTTATGCTGCGAACCCGACAAAGTAATGAATCCCACTGCTTTGCAAGACCTTGATGTCGAAGGACGTCATCTTGAATGGAGATACTGCGTGCCATACTACCTAACAAATTAGATGAGTTTGTTCGCATACTAGCTTCTTCCAAAGCGATCGCTATCTTTTCTAGTTCCGTACAAAGGGCTGGGTTCACTTTTCGAAGATCGTCTAAGGGTGAGCGGAAACTATTAACTTGGTTCCATACTATTGAGCGACCTTGTTCTAGCCACTCCACGGCCATGTGAAGTTGTTCAAATAGGATGGCTACAGCTGTCGCCCTGCTCACAATGTCCGCCAGAGTTACCAGTGAGAGATATCGTTGTTCCATAGTACGACCAATCCATGCCAATTGTGGGACGAGGTCATTAAAAATAATTTCGAATGGGTGAAGGGCTTGTTCTGGATCATCATCCACGAGAAGAGACAACGTCCCCCACATTTTCCCGCTGTGCAGACGTATTAATGGGGACCCAACATGCATCTGTGTAGCTTGGCGGTATAACGAAACAGCTCTTCCAATGTCATCATTGCTGTGTGTAGTAGTATGGTATCGAAAGAAGAACAAACCTCCCAATCCATCAAGCAGCAAGGGCAACCCAGCGTTCCCTTCAGGAGTGATATCTATCGCCCATTCCATAACTGAGATTGCTTCACCTATGGTCTCGAGTTGGCGTTCATTTTCGAACAGAAGTGCCAATGCGACTGCGAGTTGGGAAAGATTAATTGGAAGTTGAGCATGATTCGGCGGGCACAGTGAAACAGACTTCCTTAACGCGCTGAGACCATCATCGAGGTCGGATCGCTGGTGTGCAAGCACATATCTACTGCGCAATGCCGTTCCTAGATTACTCAGGCAGTACATCTGTTTAATATTATCATCGATAATTAGAGAAACAGCTTCTTTGTGACACGAGATTGCTTCAGACAGATCAGACTCGTTCCCCGTAGCGTGAAATAGACTTTCCATAGAACCTCCTAGGTTGTTGAGGAATCCAGGCAAATCGCTGTGTCCAATAGGTGTTCGAATCACCGCTTCTCTGTGCGCCCGGGCCCCTTCATGCTTATCACGCAAATCCTTTGTAAGTCTATAGCGAGAGTCAAACTGGCTACCCAGATAATTGTAGAACCATCGCAATTTTGGATCATCATCTCTACAGATCTGAATACCGCGCTGTTCAAGCGCTATGGCCTCTTCAAGATCGTCAACATTACCTGTCGCGACAAAGCGAAATCCAAGTGCCAGTCCCAAATCTCTAAGAGCGGCAGGCAAAATATCATCTCCTGCCAGTGACAGCGCCTTCCGAAGAGCTTCAATGCACATGTGGATATGTGGTAGCTCCCTGGTTTGCGTGAAATATGCACGATGCGCGTTACCCAGAATCATCAGAGAACAGGGGTCATTGGGCCTATTCTCGACTGCTTTACGCTGAATATCGATAGCTTGGCCTATGTCTCTCAAGTCTCCGCTATACTCAAAGCGGGCTTCCAAGGTGCAGGCAAGGATGCTGAGAGATAAAGAATATAGCGGATCTTCTGGATTCATATTATTGACGAGGTCATGCATGATTTCGATTGCTTCATCTGCATCGCTTAGTTCATGTGTATGATCAAATCTGCTCTGCAAGGCAGAAGAGAGATTGAAGAGAATCTTAAATCGGTAGCGACCTCCTTCTGGAGTAAGGAAACCAGCTATCCGATGAAGTTCTATAGCTTCCGTGAGATCTCGTAGTTCTTCAGTTTGCTTGAATCGAGTCTGGAGAGCATATCCGAGGCACGATAGGTTATTAGGAAGCAAGGGATTGTTCTCTGGGGTTAAATCAACGCTCTCCCGTAGTGTGGAAACGGCCTGATTTAGATCTTCGACGCGTCGGCTCAGGTCGTAATGATGTATGAAAGCCTCGCCAAGTAATGTAAGTATGGAGATTCGCAGCTCTTGGTGGTGTTGAGGAGTAAGTATGAGAGCCAACTGGAACGCTTGTATAGACCACTCGGAAACATCCAAACTGTTCAACTGTTGGTTGGACAGGTAGCACCGTATACCAACTGCTTGGAGATGTAAAGGTTTTAAGACATCATCATCCGGTAACTTTAACGCCGATTCATATACTGTACCATTTCGACCGATTGTTCGGTCACGCGTCACGCAGGGTCTCTGAACAGAACAAATTCAGGCCTTGTCACGCGTCCCAGAGAGCACTGAACAAAGGGTCAGGGCAATTAAATAAGGCATAATTTTGACGAATTTTTTTTACATTAGATGTATGTATTATATCATAAAATAGTGTTTCATGTCCGTCATTGTTAAAAATCTGAGGACAATGAACATTGTTGGCATGAACAAATCTTAAGCATGTCACGCACTGAATTGGTCCTTGAACTGAACAATGAACCCAAATTTTCGGTCACGCTCAAAATGAGCGAACAATCGGTCGAAATGGTACAGTAATCCCCTCAAGGTTTGTGGATCTGTAAAAGCTAGCCTTAAGCACCTGCGAATCGTGAACATATGCGTCTCCTACCGGTTTCTGTTTGAGACATGTTGCGATATGCCTGGGAGAAGCCTGGGAGATTTTTTTTGAGAAACTGGGTCTGGGAGGTCGACGGAGACTGATATAGTGCTAGTAATGCAGCAATCCGTTTATATAAAGCACCGGTTGAACGCCAGCGATTGATACTTTTGAGTCTTTCAAGATCATGCTGTTAATCAGGTGTAGACTGTAGTGCTAGTGCTGTCGCAGAGTGCAGTAAAGTCGCTGTGAGGTGAGATTTCATATAATGTGAAGTAAGGTGCACCGTAGGCATGGCAGTTGGACCCGCGGGAAGGGCCTTGAATCCAAATTAGGAACAGGTCTGACTAAGTAGGACAGTTCAGTTGACGTTCGATGTTGCAACTTTCAAGTGTCTCGAGGAGCACTGATCCCTCTACAATCCCGCAAGACGTACATGGTAATGATTATGACCTCTCCATCGATCCATACACCAAGCGATTAAGAGGAAGGAGAGGAAGAAGGCTGTCATGCCTGTGGGGAGATTTGAGGTTCACGGGTGGCGGGGAGAAACCAGAAGAGGAATGTCACGTTGATCAGTATGTCATGAAAAAATCTGGACCACAAGTGAGTCCCTTTGGTTCTTGCCATTGTTAGGGGGGCGGGTCCTGATGTCCCCTTAGAGTACACCATCTTAGCCTTCATACCGAAGAACTTGTATGAGCGCTTCAGATGGTGTGTTTCATACTATTATACCTTCTAACTGCACTAATACAATAAACAGAGCAACAAACCTATTCCTGCTCTCTCGTCATCAACTCACCATAGTACAGCATATATCCCGCTGTTCCCCAATTACCACCCACTAACACCCCCATCATTCCCTGTCTCCGGCGCAGCTGTAGGCTCCATCGCCGTCAGCCCGTCCTCCTGCTCGCCTTCATCCTGCTGACAACAGCCATCAAAGATGGCGTAGAAGACTACTCCCGCAGCACGCTCGACGAGGAAGTCGACACCTCCACAACAACCAAGCCCGGTGGCGGCTGGCAGAACGTGAACAAACTCACTGATCCACGATGCTGGATCGAGCGCGCATTAGGCATAAACCCACCAAACAAAGTCATCTGTGGCATACGCAAGTTGCACGAGCACCAGGCTGGGGAGGCCACGGTTGTATCGGAACACCCTGGTGTGGATATGATGCCGATAAACAAGAGCAGCTTGGAGCTGGAGATGGGACGTGGTAGGACGCAGTGGGGCTGGAGGGAGGAAGTTGGATGATGTTCAGAGCGTGGATGAGCATGAGAGGTCGCCGCGGAGGAGTCGTTATCGAACAGGAGGGTGATTGTTATCCTTGGGAGGCGATACGAGGTAAGTGGTATTGATTCGTCATTGTACATGTGGATGACCGATACATTGTCCAGGTTCCTTTTTCTGTGTCTGCCAAGGAGGCTGGTATGCACTGTGACGGATGTTTCCAACTAACATTATATTCACTTCTAAGCTTTGGGGAAATGGAAGAAAGTGCATCAGCGGGAATCTATTACGCCTGCAGCTTTCAGACCCATCAGCGAGGCCTGTATTACAGCTCTTCGTCCACTTCAGGTTGACGACTTTGGGTTCGTGTTTATTGACGGCAAGCTGTACACCGGTCTAGGTATGTTATAGCCCATTACTATCCACTGTATTTCGATCCAACTGACTCGGAAACCACTTCAGTAATCACATTGCATTCTAAAACAGCGGGCAAGTACAGAAAACATGCTGCTGTGACCGACTCTTCTTCGATCGCCGCGATTTCTTATCTTGGAGTGCAGGTTTTTAAGAATACGACAGCAAACCACTTCAGTGCCACACCGCAAGCAACAGTGCTTCTCGATACGCGTTATTATCAGCATATCTTTTCAATCCAGTTCCTACTGGTTCTTCCTTCTTCTGTTATAACCATACAGAGAAATGGAGGGCTAGTCATGGAGAATGGATATCACATGAACATATTTGGAGATCTCATCTCGCAGGCGAATAAACTCAAGGCAGCTCTTAAAGTGTTCAATGCAAGAGGAGGCTAGGAACAGGGAGGGTTGCTTTGGAGAGTGAAGATTAAGTTGGTATGTAAGATGTTCAGTGAACTGCGCCGTACTAGCTACCTACTGTTTCCCTACGGTATATCACACATCAACTACTGTAATACATATTGCATTCGTTCCCCAGCATCCTCATCTGCCTAGAAAGCGCTGTCGCAGAAAATTACCGAAAAAAAGCCAAAACATCGATTTTTGAGGTTAGAACGCCGAATATGGACAAATTTGGGCCCCAGCTGGTAACCTAGGCGCATTCCGGACAAATATCCTCAAATTTTATGAAATTTTGTCTGGACATAAACCCCCCAAGATCGAAAATTTTGCAACTAACCTTAGTAGGGATATTCGAGGGTCCTCCATTACACAGTACTGCGCTGTGTGCGGCAGCACTACATAGTGCTGTCGAAGAGTGCAGTAAAGTGGCAGTGATTCACAGTGACGTAACATTTTGCTTCACTGCCATTTTACTACGGCAGCACTATCGGTTGCCCCCAAGTCGGCCGTTGGACTGTCGTTGAAGCTTCAAAGCTTCAAGCATGAGCTGGGTATGACTTATGCTAATCATCCTGAACGCTGAATCCGTATGGTCAAAGTCGAATGTCAAGCATGCCTGAGTTTCTTCTCTCCTAGTATCACCTCTTCCTCACGCGAAACGACAACAAACCCATTCCTCTTCGTTCCCTGCGGTACGTACGCAATACAACCTGGAACTATTACATGGACAGTTTACTTACATGAAGATATATAAATGACATGGAATGTGTAGAAACTGCATGGAACGAGACGCGACGCTTCGCGATACTTGCCACTCATGTCGACGACCGAAGGGAATACCGATTCAGCTCTTCGTAGATTTCTTCTCAGATGAGGAAGTGAACGCACCTGAGGGAGGGTGGAAACTGTCGAAGAGATTCGTGGCGTCGTGCAAAGGTCGAGGAGGAGCAGTATTGACACTGGAGTGATGATGAGTACGTTCACAGTTCCTCTTTACACTTTCGTTCTAAACATGTTGATGGGCAGGAAGGATTACTTGAGTCTGCAAAGGATGAGGGAGGGTGATGCACATCGGCACCTGAAGCAGAAGTACGAAAGGCTCGAGCTCGAGAAGCTGAAGAAAGAAAATGTCAAATACGACAAGCAGGTCCGTAATCATGTGGCTTTCATGTGCTAGGTGACAATGCTAACACTTCATAGATACGATTCCTTCGCCTTAAGAACAATGTGCTTGTCAAGAAGTCAGCTCATTCAAAGCTTTCTCATCAGGGCCCGGACGGGTCATTGTAGATAGAGCCTCTGCTGTCGGTTCGTTTATTGGCTTTTCTCATGTTACCGGGCTCACGTTGCAAGTAGGAAAATACTACTTCGAGGAGGTCGCTACAAGATGTGGAGAACAAAACAGTCAGGCCGTCAAAGAGAAAGGTCTCGTAGTGTGAGTTGGTGTTATGGTGAGCTGTTGGTATTCCTGGTGCGTTGGTTGATTTACTAACGGACCAGGGAAGGCTGTGGGAGATACTCCAGCCTATATTATACCCTTGAACGATTGGAACTCAATATATCGCTACTTATCATTCTTGAAGTGTATTTCTGTCATGCCTTTGTACCTGGTCATTCTCTGCAACACAGATCGCTGTTCTTGATATTGCTTGTGACCACGCAAATTCTTTCCTCCCATGGGTGATGCCCTCTAATATCACTGCCTAGATTCAAACCCAGAACGAGGCCTTATTAACGTGTTCTGATCTTCGTCTTCACAATATCAGACCTGTAGATATTACTCTGTTTCTTCTGCTCAAATGGCGACCGCAACAACGACCTGGCTAGTACTGATGACATTTGGGATTTCTGCCAGTTAACGTTGTGAAAGGCTGCTGTGTCGGAACAGCCTCACTGAATGACGACGCGTGACAGGACAATAGTATCTTCGTTGCAGCAGTAAGGAAACGGCAACGAAGGGGGAAGAAATGCGGACTGTTTATATACGAAAGGGATGATAATGGTGTGATCAAATAAGTGCCTAGGGGAACGGTTGGATAGGAGAGAGAGAACAAGAGAAAAGGTATTGGAAAGAGGGAGGAAAGGTATTGGAATAAGATAGCGTCATGAGATGAGAAGAGAGGAGGAAAGGGTAGTAAACAAGAGAGTGCTCGGCACGCATGTGTCGAGTATTTGACATGCGGTCATGTGGTGAGATTGGTGGTAGCCAGGCTTACACGTTGAGCTATATCCTGCCCAGTATTAGTGAAAGTGAGTGCTTTCGCGGAAGATTACCTACGTGTCTAATAAGATATAGGCATTTAGATACCTAAATTTCATATTTTGCTGTAACCAGCGTAAGTATGTGGCATGTAATCTGTTGAATAGATTACATGCCAGACTCCGGTCAACCGTGCGTGAATGCATAAACGGCGATCGGAGAGAGTGCAGAGTTTGAATTTGAACTTCAACATTCGACGTCAACGACTGATTTTCCGGTTCCGTAAGACCTCAATTTCTTGTTCCTTCAACAAGGAAAAGCGTGAAACAATATACATTCATAAAAAACAACAAAAATTGTATATCCCTTCAGAGAATGGCTGTCAGTAAAAAAAATTCCGCACAACCAAAGAATCCAAAGACTCCCTCTTCCAAAACACGCAATACCCATCCAAGTCGAGACCGGGATGGGTACGCATAAGTTCGCTCTCCCGTCGCTCCGTTACTCCAAAGGTCGTGGAAGACAGCCACAGAGTGCAACACGACTGCTGCATCGACGGTGAAGAAAGGCGAAAAAGTGGGTCGGGTTTTTATATGTGAGATCACGTGTGGGTGGAAACTTCTCCACACCGACGACGACAAATCTATCTGCAAACTTACAATGGCCCCAGAGATACCTCGTCCTCTTGAACCTCCTGTCGAAATCAATGGCTTCGCACCCAAGAAACCCCTCCGAACATGATCGCTCACCTCGGCGCAAGAACGCCGACTTACAACGTACCTAGACGAGAAGTTCCTGGAACTGACGAGGGGATATAAGAAGCGGTTTGTACTCCTTTCGAGTAGATGATCTTTCATGGCTTTCACGTATGTTTTTATATTGTCGTATTGATTCTCGCTTTTGTCTATGGTATTTCTTGATATTATGACGTACGTCGGCTTGGTATCTCTTTCTCTTACAGGACTGAAGAGAATCTATGTACAGGGATTATCTATTCTGTATTGTGGTAAAATGATAGATCACAACCAACGTCCTCAGTTAAAACACTACATGCCTACTTGTCAGCCGCACGACATCTCCTTTCCTTCATCCTCCAAATTCCCCCCGTTAATCCCAGCACAAGCCTCCGCACAATATACATGCTCCGACTAACAGGCGACGTCCTCGGAGCAGCATGCGGATACTCTCTCACAGCCTTCCCAGCTGCCCCAGAAGACCACACCGAAGACACAATGGACACCTCCCCAGACTCGACAACGCCAAACGGGAACACGCCAGCAGCCACAGGGGCAGACCCCCGCTCAACTCTGACAGAACTTATTGACTTCCTAGACGACCTGGACCAAGCCTGGCTCGCAGTTCTCCAACGTCAACTGTGGGACCCGGATGAAGGCGCTGGGGTCGACCTCGTCCTAGACGTTACATACAAGTCTACACCACTTACACAGACTGATATAGCGCGTCTGCGCAGTATTATAGTGGGTAGGGAAGAGGTGCTTGAGGTGTGGCTGGAAGAAGAGCGTGTGTCTATGAGTCGCAGTGGGAGACGTGCGAATGGGGTGGATGGTGTGCTAGGACTGGAAGAGGAGGATGTGGCGACGCTTCTTGATCGCTGGGGCCTCCTTGGCGATTTTGATGAGCTTTTCCATCGGACACTGGATTTTTTGGGTGGGATTGCGGGGAGGTTGAGTCGAGGGGTGATGTATTGTAACTTTAGGAATGTATTTCTATTTCTCATTCGAATGGATGGACGCTGGATACCACCAAGTTTATATACACGCACCCTCACAAATCACACCAAAAAAGAACCAACAACCATTAACTACATCACCTATCCAATAGATGCACAACAACAAGAAAGGTATCAGTAAGTATCCTAACTAGCCTAGTTAAGTACAATACAGCACAACCCGATCCGATCCACGGACAGACACCTTCAAGTCGGGGGAAAAACGGGATCTAGGATAATAAAGCATCTAGGAAATACCACGGGAGGTGGTAAGGTAAAAGGGAGGGAGGGGTATACAGAGGCGCAGCCTCTGACATCATCAAGATGCGAGCTATGACGAATTCAGCAGAGATGATAAGCAGGAAGCGCGTGGCGCCGTGATAACCTAGAGGAAAGGCAGGAGGTAATAGAATCCAGCTCCCCATGCCCAATAAATACATTCACGGCACGATCAACCCCAGTCTAGCCGGGATTAATGAGCTGCGAGCTGGGAGGGGGGAATCTACCAAGAATGAGAAGCTGCTCTCCTGTGGTACTGCCTCATCCTAGATACGAGGTTCTGAGGGGGGGAAATTGCCACTGGCTCCGGAGCAGGAGCGGGGACGGGAGCAGGTTCAGGCTCGGGCACAGGGGACCGACGACGGCGCTGGCGGTGCTGATGCTTACATTGCCCTGCGTTGCTTTTGGTTGATGTAGCTGAGACGGAGGGGGCGGATGAGGTAGATAAAATGGATGAAGTTGGGGTGGAAGAAGTAGAGGGTGTTGAAGAAGACGATGCGGAGGAGCTGGAGAAGGGGCTGGAGCTAGAGATAGAGCCAGGGTTGAGATTATTGGAATTGGAGTTAGAGCTGGATGAACCAGAGGGGGAAGAGGTGGTAGATGAGCTGGGTGGATCATTTACTGCTGCTGCCACTACTGCGCTAGGGGAGGCGGAAGAGGAACTGGAAGAGGAGGCAGAGGCAGGGGAGGCAGAGCTGGGATTGGAGCTTCCTGAGGCGTTGGAAGAATCGTTGCTAGATGATCCACTACTCGAAGATCCACTGCTTGACGAAGAGGCAGGAGAGGCAGAGGCAGAGGGAGAAGCAGAGGAGGCAGAGGATTCACTGCTCGAAGTCCTACTACCCGAAGACCCACTACTCGACCCACTCCCAAAAATATCATTCTGCGCACCATCCGCAAACCCACACTTGGAATTATACACTGGACTCTTAAACTCCCCACTCAAATCATACCCATCAACCTCAATATTATTCCCATCCAGCTGATTCCAGTAAATCATCTGTTTGGCCCCAGTAACGCATTTACTTGGGTCGTCTTCGCACCATACCGGAGGCTTGGGCGATGCGACGGGGGCTGTGGATGTTGCGCCTGTTACTTTGCATTTGAAGGCTTGGTGGTATATGTTTGGTTGGCCACACCCGTTTGGGACCCATCCCCACTGTGTTTAAGGTGGTTAGGAAGGAGGGAGGGGGGGTGGGAAGGGGGACGTACGGCACAGATACATCCTCCGTCGGGGCATGCAGGCATTGCTGCTGGAACGGAATACGATGTTACGCGTTTCCATGGTGTGCTTTAGATTTCTCAGTTCTAGCTCGCGGAATTAAGAAAAAGACGTACTGGTAACGAACACTGAATACTGCAAGGTTATCAGGCGTTACTTGTTTAATGTCGCTCTGCAAAACAACATCAACACGGACGCTGATTCCAAGACAAGTGTAGGACGTACAACGTAGGAGATGGCGAATGCAGTTCCGGCTGCCATGGACTGGTTCTGCGTGTGCACTGGTAATGTGTATGTGAATATGGTGTATGATGGGATTTGGGAAAGGGTTAGCTCACTGTTGGGTGATGTAATGCATGATGGGACGTTCTACAATTGTCCGATTAGAATTCAAGACGGGGGTGAATCAAGTATAAGGGAAGGGGGACGCACGTAGTCCTCGGGGTAGGTAGAACCATCAGGCCAGTCAGACGTGTAGATGCCGTTGTACGACAGCGTGGTCTTAGCACGGTTAGACGCAATCTCAACCGTAAAGTCTCCTCCCGCTGGTCTGTTTCACGTTTGTCAGTTGGGTATAAGGGAATGCAGGGATGGATGGACACTTACAGTTCTAGAAAGTCGCCGTCTGCAGGGGGAAAGTTGTCGCACTGTCATCAACAACAGAAATGTCAGAAAATGTCAGGAAAAAAGTTGATGGTGATGGTTGGTTGAACACGGGCGCTTACCCCGTTGATGTGGTGGACTAAAATGAACCGAACAATGATCATGATAAGCCATGTTGAACAATGAGTAGAGGGAAGGGGACGTACACCACCAGTCGTTCTTGGATAGTTGGTAGAGGGGCGTTACAGGGCTTGCGGTGTTCAAGTCTACTACGCCCGTTGAGCCCTATTTCACAAATTTAGTTTTGAGCGCGATAAGGGATTGGAGAGAAGACACACGTTGAGACAGAACATGCCCTTGTGCCATGCTGCCAAGTGGGCATTGGCTACCCCGAAGAGAGCAGATGCGACGACGAGCGTCGATGTAGAGGATGTGCGCATGGTTGATAAGATTTGCGCGTAGAACTAAGAAAGTCGAAGGGTGTTGCGAATTGAGGAGGTCGTAGAGAATAATTAAAGAATGTGGGCGCCGGCCCTGGGAGGGAACGAGCTAAAGAGCGGAAGGTTGAAAAGAGTGGAGGGGGAGGACGGAGGACGTAAGAGAGGCAGGGGTAAGCGATTCTTATAACTTTTATGCCATCTCCTTCCGATCCGCACAATCAGTGGCATCCCAAGCCCGAGATTCAAATCCTTCCCTGACCTAACTCAGCGCTCATCCTCTCCCACACATTTCATATTCACATAACATACATCATATAAAATGTTACTGCATGTTTTCATATATGTTCATTCCTCCTTCATGGATACAGCCCTCTGTCTCCGCAGTGTTGCTGCCAGTGCAGGTTACGGTTACAGCTGGACGAGGCTGGAGCGGAACGGTCGCGTGTTGGTGGAGGCTGGAAGCGGGCATGTTCCCATAACAATGAAAAGAGGCTTAGGGCGCTTGATGCTATCAGTTCATCACATCATTTAATATTGACTGGAATAGAATCGGCCCTCGATCCGGGGATAGGCTAATGGATAAGATTGACAGTGTGAATGATGAAAGCATTCAACGCTCAGGTTGAAGTATGGATAGGAGTGTATGTGAGGTATAGGTAAGTATATAATTTTATGGTCCTCGCTACCGCACACGACGCACCCAGGTAGCGCCTCTGAAATGCTGTGAGCACTGAATAAAAATAAAGTGACCAAGTCTCCAGAAGCCTCAGAAAAAAGCACCGTTCCCAAGTCATTTAAAAAACTGGAGTATCCATGGTAAATGAGTAAGTAATGTAAAGCATGGAGTTCGTAAAGCAAATTTTCAAAAGTTCGAAGGCGGCGGCGATGAGCAACGATGTCGAAGAATTTTAGTACCTTTAGGTAAATGTGTAATCCCCACTCCAAGATGACGAAATGAGCAACGAGCATTCAAGACAGGATATAGACATGGGTTTCCAAGTGTGCTATTTTTGTTGATTAACTAGGTACCGTTGAAGATTCCACCAGAAGGCACGAGTTACAAGAACATAAAGTATAGGGGAGGACGCAAAGTTAAACTGAAGCATATTAATACACCGGCGGGCGGGTATCCATCGAAGTGCATGTACTTCATTATTCCCTATAGTAGACAAAAAACAGCTTGTAAGAACTAAGAAGCCTTTTGGTTCAATCGTCTCTGTAGCAACTTCAATTACGCCAGTGGTTACGGCACGGTAGATAAGGAGACTGGAAATATAGACAACGTTGAACTTCAATGTTCAACTCGAATAATGCTGAGTGAAAAAACTTCTTGACAACTCCCAACAATACGAGGTATGTCGTATACCATTGGGGGAAGTAATAGCGCGCTGGAAGATCTGGGTCACGGTTGCCGAGGTATCCGTTCGGGAGGGATGATAGCACATTGTAAGGCACCAGGATGATAAAAATGAGTCATGACGCGCCGGAGGTGTTAGCAGGTCGGTTGTATTATATACTTGCTGGTTACTATAGCAAAAATTATACGGAGTAGTCCAGTATAATTAGACTCGATTGGACAAGAAAACAAGAAAATGCGAGTTGGGCCCGGACGTAGAGGTAGAGCTCTATCAGCACATGTTTTTATTTCTTGTGAAGCCTAGTAGCAATTTTGAAATTTGGAAGGATAAATTACAAGATGGAGGTAACTTGTAAGTAGACTAAGAAAGATAAGTATTTGGAAATCTCGGGGATACCGGAGATAAGAGATATCTTAAGTCATGTGATCGCGTCGAACTTTCTCTTTAGTTCGCATCTTCGGCGTTCGCTCAATAAAATATATTTCTGCGTGAACGGTTGCTTGCTGTCTCTTGGGATGAATCCCGGCCACATGAGCAAGCTGGGTCACTGATCGACTGGTTCTTTAGTTGGGATAAGTAATGCAAGATGCCAGTGTCAGGCCTCATATCGATTGCGTCACAGATGTATGAACTGCTGGCTCTGCACTCTCCAGATAAAAAGCATAAAAAGAGACACGATGTAAGTCAAGCGCTAAGAAGAAAAAGTGAGCTCAATTCATGTTTTGCATTGAAAATGATTTTGCAAAATGATGAGGCAATGTAGGACGAGAATACATAATATATACGGTATGCAAGAGCACTGAGACGATGGCAAAATGCGACACACAATGAAAACATTAGACTGGTATATACTGTGGGCCTTTTGCCAAATTTTAGTAAGTTATGGGTAAGCCGGAATGAATTGGGATGGATATAAGGAAACTTGTTATCAGTCAGATTTTATTTTCTACTCCGCGAGTTGTCTGCGAGCGACGAGCATACACTATCAGGAACTCCATTTTGAGAAGTAGCTGCTGCACTCATAGACACAGCTACACTGTCTTATGTAGGACGTCTGCGGAGAGCCTTGCGCTGATAGTACACGTAAATCGGAATGAAGAAAATATACAATCGAAAAGACGTACCCAGAGAGAGACAACGGCAGCATGGGTCTTCTCAATTTTATCGCGACCATAGCCAACGCTCTGTTGGCCATTTAAATTCGATGCGTTGGCATCGTGAATTGAATGCGAGCTCTCATCATCCAACTCACTCGGCTAGGAGAGGGCGATCAGGTACCATAAGACCACTAGCTAGAATGCGCGTACCATAAAGAAGCCTGGATTGTAACTAGACCCACAGATGAAGCGTTCATCGATGGTTCCCTATATCATAAAGGATGTAAGGTGATTAATACATAGTAAATAAAGCTTTTACAGACCATGAGATCGGGGAAAAAAGGTTGACGGACAATTGGCTCAGGAGGAACTTTGGGGCGAGTTCGGTAATGTACCGTAAGGGCGGGAAAAAGCTCACTCTCGACCATTACACGAGTAAACGTTGGATAGGTGTGGTGGCCCTGGACCATAGTCTACCTTTATAATAGACCAACGAAAAAAAAGAGGTGTAAAGGTAGGTGACGAGAGAACAAGAGAAAGAGAACGAATGGGAAACGTGGGGTTTTTAAGCTGTTACGAAATAGAGTTGGGGTACAAACGAAGGACACAAACACCAGCGCAAAGTCTGGAAAATTGGAGGCTACACCTTTTCTGAGAAAGCCCGTAACCTCTTTCCCGCACCTGCATATTTGCTTCCGTCACTTCAACGAGCGGATTTACTTCCGCCTAACAGTGCTTTCTATCCACCAAAAGTAACAAGAGCTGTAGTGCCTTGATTTTATATCGATAGGATTTGACGCTGATGACCTGCACAGCTCGAACCATTCTCCCACCATTTTCTATCCTTCGCTTTAACAACCTGACCGACATATCCTTGGGTCCCCAACGCTATATCTATCATCCAAAGGGACATTCTACCGTGTAGATGTGAGGATGAGGAAAATGACTCCGGTACGTAGAGTCACATACGAACTCCCTTTGCTGCACATTGACCTTTCGACCTTCCAGTCCTCAAGTGGTTCCACCGAGCGTATGGCGTTTGCAACGTCGTTCGACGCAGCCTTGAGCAAGGTTGTGAACCACGAGCCCCAGACCTAGAACGACCCCTTACACTTCATGTGTAGAGTGCACGAACTCTGCTATACAGCGACTGTCCAATACTTAAACAGATCCTAGGGGCTTGCAACGACGGCTGACGTCCACCCAACCTCGAATAGGTTGGGAGCACAGCCCATACGTCCTGGAGCCTGTTGACCTAGAGGACACGCTTTATGACTGGCAGGCCTACTGCGCTACATATCTTCCCTCACGAAACCGTCGAATCATCACAGCTCTTTCTTCAGACCACAGCAATGGGAGAAGGGAGACAAGTATCACAGCCATGCATGCCATGAATATCCTTCACTCTAATAGCCCTCCGTACGCACCGAACGAGCCATAAAGGACGCACAATGCGAGGCGGCGGATCAGTGTCACAACGTGACGGTCACACTAGGAGGATAAGAGGGATGGGAACAGCTCTCACTTTCTCCGCCGTCATTGGTTTGTACTTGAATGAGACGGAAAATACACATACCCGCCTCTGCCATCAGTTTAAAAATGTGACGACTGCGCTAAAAGTACGGCAACGTTTTCTTGGAGACCTGCGTAACGACTTCTTCTCCAACTGAATATGACTCGTCTGCTGAACGCCCACCCCAGGAATGTGCATTAACTCGAACGGAAATAAATGAACAACTGCCAGTGTGACTGTAAGCCATGCAGACCGTGTAGACATGTTTTTATGGGCAGGCCTACTGCGCTGGATATCGTCCTTCACGAGACCTTCCGTTCATCTCACGCTGCCATTTTCTTCAAGCCACCACACCGGGAGACGAGTAGCATAGCCATGCGCACCAGAAAAACCCTTGACCCTGTCAATCCACCGTGTGCGCCCAACGAGTCACAAAGGCCGGACCCGCCGCCTCACACTGTGCGGGTCACATGTCACATGTGTCACGGTCACAACAGGGAGGATGATACGGGGGAAGAAAGAAATAGTTTCTTCTCTTCTTCCACTATTATTCTTTTGTACTCTGATTGACACGGGAAATCAATGTGTTCATGTCTTCCATCGAATAGAACGTGTGAGGACTGCTTCAAAAGGAACTGAAATGAATTCTTGAAGACCTGCGCAGCCGCTCCACCCACTTCAAGCAGAAGCTACTCAATATCCCACTCAGAGATACGCAGCAACTGGAAGCGTGGTGAACAATCAAGCATGCGCGTGAATGAAGATAGAATATCGCACCTTTTACGGAGAATATCCTTGTACATTCCGCCCTCTCCGATTACAAGATGAAGTCCGGCAATCCCAGTCTTGAGATTTCATATTATGGCTATGAGGCAAATCTAAGGCGATAATGTAAATTGGATCCCCCGGCTGTGAAGCATACCGTCAAGCACATGATGTAGAAACCTAGAAAACAGCGTATGAAGTGGCACTGACCAGAGAAGAAACCATTGACATCTATAACTCCTGCCGGCAATTCAGTCGTGGGCGTAAGGAATGGCGGCAATGATCCCTGAGCTCTCCGCTGAATGCCAAATTTGCTATGCTTCAAGGGAAAGTGGCCAGAAGACACAAAGAATTGAGGTCTTTATGAATGTGGCGCTCCAGGAGCCGGAAAGTCGCTAATATCATCATCTCCTGTAAACTATCCGCTACATATGTCTTAACATAGGTGGCTGTCCAAGACGAAGACGAGTCGAGAACGAGTGGGAAGAATGTGGACTCGAAAGTTTGGAGCAATAGAATCAAAAGAAATAGGGAGAATGGACCTGGGATCTCTTCCTACTCCTGTATAACCGAGAGGCCAGAGGTTTCTCCCAGCCGCAATTAGCGACTAGTCACCTCGTCCTTTTCAATTTCGCAATCCTTGCAGTCTACTCGCAGTTCTGAGTGACAGTTGAAGGTGTCCAAGGTTTGACCACGCGCAAGCCATTTTGTTGGTCATCTCGCTTGGCAACAAACAAAGAAATCGTTTCAATTTTCAAAGCCAAATTGTCAATATCTCATCCATATCCTAGCTGCTATTCTCTGGAGTAATTTTGTAAAGAAATTCTCTATGTTTTAAATTTACTGTCTACGTTTTCTTTTTTTTCTGATCTAGTGATCGAGAGGAAGCAAGGAAGGAGTTGAGAGGAGGTCAAGCCAACGAGAACGAGAACTACCCCACAACCACCCACCCCGACTAACTCGGATGCGTACGATTATAACTCTCAAGGGAGTCTGATGCACACATGAATTGTAGGAGGATGATTTCTACTGGGATGTTTGTAGGGTGATAGGGGACCAGGATACGATGGCTTTAGATGCTTGGTTCGTTCGCTCTACTCCTTTGCACTAATTCGGGTCACGTTCAACGCCTTCTGGCTCTCCAAATATTTTTTATTCTTCCAGCGACTTTCTAGTTTCTAAAGTGCTGTGCGCACCTCTGAATAATATATCTTTTCCTCAGAGTCATACAAGAGTCATACTGAGTTTTTGTGCGAATTTCTAATGCTACAAGCTGGCCACAGGACCCATGGCAGGAGGCAAAAGGGCAGACACCAAGGCCTTTTCCTCCAGTCCACCGAGTGCTCTCCTCCGCTGCTGCTTTCAAACATGCACACTTAGCTAAAACCAGGATGCTGATGGCCCTCTGGCCTCGTCATTCTGATTCATTCGCGCGATGCGACGGTTCGTACTAAATTCAGTCATCCGAGTGTCCAAAATTGGGCCCTTAAACTTACAACGACTACCTTCGACACCGCTTTGGTCCCAGCTGTCTTCTCATTTGCGTTGTATGCTTTTTGGGGTTCTCACATATACGCTCCTATTTTTACCAAATTATCTCTCAGCTCCTTACGAAACGATTTCACAGAACCAGCTAAGAATATAGCTGATGCTAGCTATTTGGTTTACTCGTCGAAGCCCTCCCTGAGGCTGTATGCCACCATGAAATACTTGTAAGCGTTCCAATCCTGTCATACACGCAGGATACGAATCTACGATACACTGATTCTGCCACGGATATAACGCTTCAAATCCGCGTGAGCTAAAAGTAGGCCTGTGACGTTCTGTGACTTGCGAGCGTCAGAAGTCTAACTTCTCTTCCAGTGTTTTGTATCTCATCACTAAATTTGGGAGAGTCTCGTGTACCGTTATAACGCAGTATAATTTACCGTAAGTGGTATGAGCTGACATAAACCTTACAGCATATGATACTGCAGGATACTGCCATGTACAGCAGCACCAAATTTCGTAATTCGTACGGTAGTTCATGCGTCTTCATACGGGTTAGAGACAATCATGAGGAAGTTATAAGATGATGTTGACAAGATGAGAGTAGTATAAGGTCGGTGCTCAGTTGTACGTGTGTTGCAATTTGCGAGTGGAAGTATATGATTCATATAATTTGATAATGATATGAACAAACGTGAATGTAAAATAAGATATATTGAGCACGTTTATTCTATGTACAAGCAAGTACTAGTCTACTATATACTTGATATGAGTTATCTGCAACTAGCTGGGGGTGAATACAGGTGAATGTGAAGTATAAAGTGGTGATATTCTTATCGAGGTAAGCTGGAGTTCCTGCGCCTATCAGAAGAATTCATTAACAAATTAGCATTGATAAAGAATAGAAGTGTAACTAACATACTTACTGCGACCCAGAATAAGTATATATTCATTTTCTCCAACTCCTGCAACGTTATAGACCAAGTAGGTTGGATGCGGCTCTGTTAGGTGCGATTCCAGGAATTCTGAACATTAGCAGCTTCAGATACTACCGAATATTCAACATGGTTCAGCAATGACTTACCTGTATCACTACGTGTGCATGGCCAAATAAAGCTGCAGCTATGGGGAGGGACTTCGTGATATTGAGGGTGCTGTACAAGAGAGTGGATATCGGCTGGAGAAGTGGGAAGTGGAATGCCCAAAGTATTTATGCAGCTAGAACGCCAAGGTATGTCACACTTTGCATCTGCTAGGTGATTCCTGTATTGGGGATGCTGAGAGGTATGGGATATGAGGGTATGCGCTTATAATTGTCTCGATTTGGGAGGGATAGGTCCCTGCCGGAACTTGAACAGGTGTTCGCTGGTGTTCATACCAATCGTACTCAATTTGTACTAGTACTTAGTCTCGACCCAAGACATCCGGATGATCCACATCTTGTCCATTCCGTTAAGGTCTGCATTTGGAATAAAAGGGCGCGCGTGAGGGGGTTAGTTGAGCTTACAGGTGTTCGGATACTTCGGCAATTCTAAATACGTCTGGTTCGGCCGCCACGGCATGTTGATCACATTCACGGCTTGTTCACAGCTGCTTTGTGTTGGCTTTGCGGAATGAAACATGCTACATTGCTATCTCAACGTTCGGGATATGAGACTATATATATAACTCGTAAGTTATGTAAAATATGCGAATGAAATGATAATCGGTTATAACGCGCATCCAACCTGACAAGAATCTCATAACTACAGATGCACATAGTGTGATATGTCAAGGAGATTGCGATTTTTGTATATTATGTTAGTTCCGTTATTACTAGCTTATAACCCAGTACAACTGCTTCATTATCTTGGGTCGACCTCGTGAGAAACATACCGCTATATCAGACCTTCACAAATTTAGTGATGCTGATGGGCCAGTTGTATTGGCCAACAAGGCATCATAAAGCATAAGGAATGGCCACGATTCTAAGCCAAAAGTATCGATGTGCCTGGAGCTTTTACTATCTTATGACACCCCCACAACCGTACGTGACAATTGGCTATATCTAAGTTTAGAACATTACAACATACATAGACAGGCAAGAAATCAAATAATCAAGAAAGAAAGGTCCCACAGTAATTAGAATTTGAGGTAGGCATCCAAGTACGTATGTGGACTCCCTCTGCTTCCCTGTCTAGCTATATCTAATTTCTTCATGACCTTAGATAAGGCTTCCGTACTTTGAGAAGTGACGCCCTCGCATTTTATGAAAACAACATTTTTGCGAGTGTTTCCCATCATGAATCGTGATTTCGACAAGATTTCGAGCATGTCACTACCTTTCTCAAGTAATCCTCGCTGAAGTTCTTCCAGTGCTCGTCCTTGTAACCAAAAGATACTGAGGACAATAAAGCGCAAGTCTACATTCTTGTGGGAAATAACGACTGGGGGAAGTCGTCTACTATCTAGGCGGGGGCAAGGTCCAAGGACGGAAAAGAGACTCCATGTCATCGGGGAATAAGCATACGACAATCGATTGGACGCGGTAGCCTTGCGTGGATATGGCAACTGGCAGAAAGTACGAGGGGCGGGTGGAGAAGATGGCGGTAGACGACTCTCGTGAGCGCTCTAGATGTTATCGCTTTCAAGCTAGGCTTACTCTGCATCTTTACCACACGTACATTCTCCTCGGAGTACTTCACCATGCGAAGCATCTGTGTTCTCTCGTATCTATGCAGATAGGAACTCCTTGGAACTCGGGGAAACTTCAAGAACAACTCTGCCAAGTACTTACTCTATACAGCCTTACACAGCACCTAACCATCTCAATCACTATCCCACCAATACACACCTTCTTCCCAACAATTCGACGGAAGGAAATGCTTCGGAGCGTCGTCGTTTGTTTCTGGGCCGCATAAAAGGCTCTTCGGAGGATCATTCGCGGGGTATCTTGCGTCGGAGCCGGAGGCCCCAGTAATTAGAGTTGTTCCTTCTTGAAAGTCCTTCAGCCTTTCTTATCTCTTATCTCTTGAAGAGACGTTTTGTGTCTGGGGGCTTGTTCTGCGCTATACTAGCACTATACCTCGGGCGTTGGACTCCGAGAACACAAAAGAGTAATCTCGGACACTTGACGGGACAATACCCGCCTCCTCATCTAATTACTTCACCGCATGATACAATTCCAGGTACGTATCCCCACACCCCGGATACAATCACACCCCCGCGCGCATACCACATGCCGCGTTTCCCAACTGGCCTATCATAAACGTATCATCAATTCAATTCTCTTTCCGAGATAATCACGAAAAGCACATGTTGTGTCATCGAGAAAAGCAAAGAATTTTCAGCAGGTAGTGTATATAATCGCTGTTTGAAAGGAGATGCGAGGTGATCAGGAAAGAAGATACGAAGAAATGAGGTCGTCATTGGCTGCTTTTGCTCTGTTCGGGTGTGTTTCTGCGCATACTATTTTCCAGGTCCGTTCTTGCCTTCCTTGTTTCTTATACATTCATTGACGTTGGTGTAGGAGTTATGGGTTAATGGCGTATCGCAAGGACACATAGTCGGTATCCGAGTGCCTGATTACGATGGGGTAAGAAACTCGTTCACGTTTAGCTGTAGTTTTTCAATGTTGACTGGTTCTGTAGCCTATTACGGATGTCACTTCCAACGATGTGATTTGCAACGGTGGGATTAACCCCTACCACCAACCCATTTCGAATGCTATCATCAATATAACGGCTGGAGCGCAAGTGACAGCGGAATGGCACCATACGCTCAGCGGGGCTGCGCCAGGGGATGCAGCGGATCCAATCGACCCATCGCATAAGGGACCGGTCCTTGCGTACCTGTATGTTTTCCCCCTTCGTGTTAGAAGATAGATGCTGATACGATGCATAGTGCAAAGGTGCCGTCTGCGACGCAGAGTAGTGTTACGGGCCTTCAGTGGTTCAAGATTTACCATGATGGGTTGACGGGGACACAGTGGGCTGTGGATAAGCTCATTGCGAATAAAGGGAAGGTGTCGTTTGCTATTCCTGGGTGTATTCCTGCGGGGCAGTATTTGCTTCGTGTGGAGATTATTGGTGCGTTTTTCGTGTTGTGTCGTCTGAGGATGTGAAGCTGATTGTTGGGTGTTTAGCTTTACATGGTGCTTCCACGTATCCTGGTGCTCAGTTATACGTTAGTCTGTTATTTTTTGCATTTGTGTTGTTTGGCTGATGGGTTGTTGTAGATGGAGTGTGCGCAGATCAATATTAGCGGTGGGGGAAGCACGCAGCCTGCAACTGTCAGCTTCCCAGGTGCATACAAGGGAACTGACCCAGGTATCACAATTAACATATACAGCAATCTCGCAAGCTACACTATCCCTGGTACGTTTCCTAAATTATACACTCCTCTACCCTTCCTAACGCGTAAATAGGACCCAGCGTGTTCACCTGTAGCGGTAACTCAAGCCCCGCACCGACCACCTCTGTACCTATAACTCCTTCTTCTACATCCGTCCCTGTAGTTGTCCCTTCGTCAACGTCGCAGCCTACCACCCCGTCGTCGACGGCTGTGCTTGGGACGGTAGTGCACTATGGACAGTGTGGAGGGTTGACGTATAGTGGACCTACGGGGTGCGTGGCGCCGTATGCGTGTGTAAAATCGAGTGATTATGTGAGTTGGTTTTTTTTACGTTGGGTACTATGTGCTGATGTAGTGTGTTTAGTATAGTCAGTGTTTGTGATGGAAGGTGGGGTTCTTGAGGAGTTGGCTTATGATCTTGTCTTTCTCAACGTGTATTACTTATTCTTTCAATGTATTCTGTTTTTTGACGGAGACAGAGGATGTTGTGCCTCGAATTGCGTTAGTTGGCTCCTGACTTTGGCCAGGCTTCCAGTGGATTAAATTATAAGTTGTTGGCGCGACATTGTGCAGGGTAAGCAGTATCCTCTGCAACCCATCTTTTACTGCCAGTGAGCCACGATGGAACCCATTCAGGACAATATCGAGGACGCAAGATGTAACCAGCTGTTTTCAACCAAGCCTGATGGTTTCGCCAGAAACTTTTATATTCCGCAAGTAGTACACTTTCCTCGCTAGAATCAGAAGCTTGGTCGGTACTGAGAGTGGGCTCGGTGAACTGAGGAGCGTGTCGCCGACATGACGGCGTGGGGTAAATTAGCGCAAGTATAACACCAGAGGACTTGATTGTTGAAGCAAGTATTTTGTAGTTCAGGCCACGACACGATCAACATAGTATGAACCTACAAGGACACTACATGAACCCACGAATGACGCCGTTTGAAGCCTGAGTTGTCAACCATTGAGTTATCTGAGTTGGTTGGTTTACAATCAATTTACAATAGTGCCTCTTTTATGGATCGGCTGAGACAAGACTGAGAATTCCAAGCGAGTTTTGCGGATCTGTGGCAGAGTTGTTCTCTCGTGCACCTATTTCGTATATTGGTCTTTAGCAGACATAAGTATACGTCCCCATCATCAACGTGCATACTTAGTGGATGTCGGGAGGTAAGGGTTTCCGGGTAAGTATGTAGGCTGTCTATTGGTTGTCTAAGATTCCGTAAGGCTTGGGTCCAATGGAAGGCGTTCACGGCGTTTCACGCGAAGCGACGGGCGCTCCGAAACAGCGCTTATGAATATCATCACACACCAAACTCCGTTCCAAGTCAAAACCGACTCAAAACGTTCACCTTTCCATTCATGCTGTTTCCTATTATCTTCTTCGGGACCTTTAGGCTTCACAAGCTTCATATTTATCAGCCTAATCAGCAGTCTATGTGCTTTATTCTCTTCCAAAAGCCAGATATGTCCAACATATGACTATGAAAAACCACCAATCGAATACATGGGAAGATGGAGGGACTTGAGAGGGACTATCACCGCATGTCAAGCGACCAGGGAGTTTTCTGCCAACAACCCCTGGCAACTGCACGGTATGTTTGATTATGTTCCATGAGAGCATATTGTCTTCATCTTTGCCCAGCTGGTTTCCTGTACATCGCGTATGTGCAGTGAAAACTCTGGAGTTGCTCTGGAACGAGCTCCGACAGTCGTTTTTCCGTCGTACGAGACGTGGCCACGTCTTTTTCGCAACTTTTCGCGTTGATGACTAGGCTATAGATGCTATCGCTGGGAGAGGTTTCGTCAGACGTTGTTCTCGAGTGACGTCCTGGATCATGATTATTTCTGAATATGCCTTGTCATGGTCGCGCAGTACTCATCGGCTCCAATGGCAGGATCTATGCCAGCGAGCCGCTGATGTGCCTCTTAATCTATTCGTTCGGCCAGCGATACTGTATCATACGTGGTGGAACTTTTGAAGGCACTATGGCCAAGTTGGTACGCTTGAGCTGGGTTCTTTTTCCTTCATCGGGATATAATTGCTGTTCATTGAGTTCGACATGCAACGAGAGCTAAGGATAAGACGGGGATTTAATGTTGCTTCTACTGTTCCCGTTCATTTATTCGAAGGGGATCATTACAGCATACATCCGACCCCGCCAATCATCGACTTGTTTATCATCACATCCACAAGGCGCACAAAGATGCCCAGAGATCTTCATAGATGCCCTTGTAACACTCGACGCGGTCACGGATGTACCCTAACAATGAACCTTTATTAATCGGTGTCCCGGAACAACAACCAGCTATAGGAGGATCAAACCTACCACCGATTCCCGACCACTACGAATCGAGCTTTCTTGACTATATCCGTGATATCCTATGATATCAAGAATAGTTTATTGTCGACGATCATATCCCGAGGTAAGTTTCCGCTACTCTCTATTGATTCCCACCGTTCCCACCCTCTATCACCGTGTTGTTGACGCATAATTTATAGTTTCGTGCCTAGACATGCAGTTTTTGCGTCTTCCCTCCGTCCTTCGTAGTGCGATAGCGCCCAGTCCCGCACTGTGCCTTGTCCTTCCAGCCTATCGTACCTTGACGCGTTCTGGTCGACGAAAGATGTTGATGATGCTTATGGATGTCTATACAAAGAGACAGTCAATGACGGGCATGGGAGGTTTTCGCTTCTCTTTGGAATGATGTGCCTTGTGAACAGAGTGTATTGGACTTCAAGGGGGACGAGGGAGGGAGTATAAAGCGAGCAGGGGAACGATAGGCACCTTTGAGCGCGTTTGCTCTTCCATTCATTTTCGTGTCATTCCTTGATTGATAATGTTATCTTATCCTCGTCTTGCGATTATTTTCGCTTTGAGTCGAATCGCGTTGGTGAGCAACTTCCATCCTTCCAGCCTCGCGTTTTGTGCTGACGCGTCGTGAACAGCTGGTTTCGGCTCAGACGCCATCTATACCCACCGTTCTTCCTGGAAACTGGTCATCTGTAGGATGTTTTACGTTGGTACATTTCTTGCATAGTCTTCTTCCCATACTGATAATATTTCGCTAGTGATGTATCCACATCTCGCACTCTTCAAGCGGCTTCTACTACAGGTGATGATATGACAGTAGAGAAGTGCATAGCATTTTGCTCTACCTTTGGCGTGATCTTTGCAGGAGTGGAATTTGGACGTACGTTTCTCGTATTCTAGAACTGGGTCATCATGTTTACCTCCACCCTCTACAGGAGTAAGTTTTTCATAACCTAAGGTTTAATGTGTCTTAACAGGTGTATTTCGTTATAGGAGTGCTGTGAGTGCATCTTTATTCATGGTACCTGTTGCTTAGCTGACCACTGGCGTAGACTGCGATTCTACGATCCAAATCCCAGGCGAACAGGCAGCCCTAGGAGACTGCACCTTTGCGTGTGCTGGCAATGCTAATGAAACTTGTGGAGGACCGAACCGTTTGAACGTGTTTAATAGTAACGGACCGGTGCCACAAATAGTACAGAGCGTAGCAGGGCCTGCTAATGTTGGGGCTTGGACATATCAAGGATGCTTTACGTATGTACTCCTACTTTTCGTATGTTCAATGAAGCTGAGCTGCTACGTAGTGATTCTGTTTCTGCTCGAACGCTTGGCGTACCTGTGAACGTACCAGTCGGAGTCACTCCCGAGTCATGCACTGCGGCGTGCATGTCCTTGGGCAACTTTGTGAATGCTGGGGTGGAAGTTGGCAGGGAGTGCTGTAGGCTTACTTCTTCTCACTGTGCATTATCGTGTCATTGACTGCTCTCTCTCAGGGTGTGACAAAACCGTAAACTCTCCCGCACAGCATGTCTCAGATGCTGACTGCCGCCAAATATGCGACGCCGACCATGCTGAATACTGTGGAAACCAAAACCGCTTGGCTGTGTACCACTTCTCTAATTCTAGCGACAGCAGTGGAGGCAGCAACAACGGAACCCAGGAATGCGTAAACACAGATCTAGGAGCAGCCAATAACTTTTCTTTGCAGGGACGCTTCCGAAATGGCGCGCAGCAAGGACAACAAGTTAGTCTCAAGGTCATTGCGGTGGAGATTGCGAAGGGTATAACATGGACTATTCTCTCTGTAAGTGGGAGTTTTGCTTCCGTAGTGTGAATTCATGCTGAGATTGAACATAGGCTTGCTCCGCTTGTTGTAGCGAATGGCCTTCTGTCAGTTTGACCAATTCGATCGTCTTCCCGCATTCAAGCGTTGTCCAAGGCCAATTAATGTCTTCCATCGCACCTCGGGATGGAGAATCACCTGCATTTGTAGCAAGCAACCCTGCGTTCCCCGGTGTGCAGGCATGGTGTACCATGGTAGGTCGTCAATCTTATCTCCGTTTTTGCTCGTATCTGTCATTCCTGTTCCGCCCTATTTATAAACTTGTGTTCGATGCCTTCGTCTTGCTCTGTGTTCTTCCGCTTGCATATTACTCAGTGCTTACTATAATCTTGACGATAGGCCGATCCCACCGCACCAGCCGCCGGTAGCCCGCCCCTCCTTGCGTTGGGAGGTAAATCCGACACCTTCGCACTCTGTCCGAATAATACCGTCAACGACAGAATGGACCTTGTGTTCTCACCTGTAACGGGCCATCCGCATTACGACCTGAATTCTTGCCAGGGTGTAGATGTTCTGATGGTCAGTGCGTAAGGTAAACGTGAAGCCTGTCATTCAGATGAAGTAGTCGTACGTACAGAGCATCTGCTGGACTCTTAAAAAACTAGCTGGAAAGCTATTTAGTATCTAACTTCTCCCTCATCTCCTATAGACTGTCTCTCATTTACTTATGCTGTATCTTCGTTTTTGGGATACCCTCTTTAACTTGTATCACTTGTCCTGTATTCCTTTCCTTTGTAATGAAAACGCCATTTGCACCATCCGATCCCTGGGCCGAGGTTTGTGTAGGGTAAGGATGCCGTCGGACAGAGTATACGGGTTATACGAGGTACTTATAATCGTTGAAGACCGTGGTACAATGCAAGAAGCTCTCCTAACCGCAAATGATGTTCAGGTCTTTTGTTTCGCTGGCGCTCATTGGACAACAACGCCCGGCTTGCTAGCTGCCCCATCCATCGTGATTCATCTTGGAATCATTTCCAGCTTTCTATTCGCTTATGACAAGGCACAGCCAACGCAGGCCAAGACACAGATATTTGAAATTTCCCTGGTTTTTCGCGAGGTTCCCCGCAAATGGCTATTTTCGTCATACTTTCATCAACCCGATACCATAGTTGGGAATGTTCCCGAAGTCACCAGGCATTTCAAACAATCCAACACCATAGATTGGAGGCGCCACGAGAGGTCATTGGACACCTGCTAGAAGCAATCAGTCGGGTTCTCGAATGAAGTATCAAGCCGGATTGCGCACAATCACCGCGCGGAATCAGTGCGAACATTTGTGGTGGGTGCGGACACACAGGGATACACTCGAGATTCGTTGCTTGCGGTAGTTGCCAGTTAGTGAACGTCACCTGAAATAAGACAAGATGACGCGAATGCTGCTGATAATGGTCCTTAGCGCTCACGTCACGGTCGACAGTGATCTAAATTGGGTTCCGCCCGCTAGGGGAACGGCCTCTAATAAAACCTTCATGTAATGGAACTCTCCTCTCCTCTTTCCTCAGCTCAGACTCCACTGCTCTCTATTGCCCTCCCCCCTCCTCATCAAATCCTCACTGACTGCGCCCAGCTATCTCGTCCTCTCGCTTCCGATTACACCTGATCCGTCTCGATCACCGCCGCGATACCCCGCATTCCCCCGCATATCCGAACGATCGCGCTGAAGGAAAGGAACTCCGCGCATAGCCTAGATTTTTACAGGGAATGTCGGTCCTGGTAGATAATACCCCGTAAGTTTCAGCAATTGTGGTTTTCCGCCCCTGGTTAACTGTTTTTCTCCTGTCTCTCTATTCTCTCCATTTACTCCACATATTGGACTTATACGCAACCTGTACGTCACATCTATACACACGTTTCATCAAAACATTCGTTATCTGCATTTTGGGACACACGCCTGCTTTGATGCCTATTACAACTGCCACTGCCTTCGACTGGGATAACAGCAAACCTACTGGGCGTACGTTCTCAGGGCAAGAAAAGCTACCAAAGCTCCCTATACCCTCGCTCGAGGACACGTGTAAACGATACCTCCGAGCCCTTGAAGCACTCCAAGATGACCGCGAGCACGAAGACACCAAGAAAGCCGTTAAGGAGTTTTTAGAGAACGAAGGCCCGAAGATTGATGCGAAGCTCAGGGATTGGGCAAAGAACCGTGATAGCTATATCGAGGAGTTCTGGTTGGTTCTCTTCCTCGAGTCTAAAAGATATGTTATATATAGACGATGATGAGCTGACTACGTGCTTCATCGTGTACAGGTACGAGTCATACCTCTCACACAGTGATCCCGTCGTCCTTGCTCTGAACCCTTTCTTCGTACTCGAGTACGAGCTACTCCTTGACTCGATGTTCATCTGTCCTTACATGTTTCCTCCAGAAATGACCCCACCCCTGACCGAGGTGCTCAGCTTCCTCGCGCAGCAACCCTTATAGTCTCTTCTCTGGGCTTCATCCACGACCTCCGATCAGGCATCCTCGAGCCCGATAACGTTCGTGGTGTTCCACTTGACATGGATCAATACTCCCGTCTCTTTGGCACATCTCGGATACCAACTGATGTATGTTGTTGTTCTATTACCATATATGATGTGCTTGCTAGGTGCTAATGCAATTGCCGCAGAGAGGATGCAAGATGAAGGTTAATGCCGAATCGAGACACATCGTCGTCTTAAGGAGAGGCCAGTTCTGTAAGTATCTTGTATTCGCCTAATTTGGTTTGTGGCGCTCATAATTGCTGCAGACTGGTTTGACGTCTTGGACGACAGCAACCTTCCTGTCCTTACGGAGCGAGAAGTTCTTCGCAATCTCCAAGCCATCATCGCTGACGCTGACAAGACAGACCGTTCGGAAGTTGCTCGTTCGGCCATTGGCGTTCTTTCAACGGAGAACCGCAAGATCTGGTCTTCACTTCGCCATCTCCTCAAAGCAGACAAGAACAATGTGTCATGTCTCGAGATTGTGGACAACGCTTTGTTCGTCGTATGTCTGGACGATGCTGCGCCTGGCGATGTAGCCGATTTGTGCCACAACTTCCTCTGTGGTACCTACAAGCTCGAGGGTGGGCAGCAGGTTGGAACCTGCACCAATAGGTGGTATGATAAGGTATGTAAGCAACTTCCATACATTTAGATGTTTCTGACGCGAGTCCTCAGCTCCAAATTATTGTCACGGCTGACGGCTCTGCGGGAATCAACTTCGAGCATACCGGTGTTGATGGACACACTGTTTTGAGGTTGGTTTTTCTGTACGACAGTCAAGAATATATCGTTAACTTTACGCAGATTTGCGGCCGATATCTACACAGAAGGCCTCATGCTTCTCGCTCGTTCCATTAATCCAAGTGCACCAACTCTATTCCACGCGCCTCTTTCCCCACACGCGAAGAGCTACAAGACACCTCGTGGACAGAGTAAGTCCCATATTGATATCCGCACAAACCAAGCATCTAAATGGATTTGCAGAACCTTTGACCCCACCTGGCGAGAGAATCGACACCTCTCCCAAGAAGCTTGAATGGAGGCTCTCTCCTGAGCTCCGTGCCGGTGTCCGCTTTGCTGAGACTCGACTCAGTGACCTAATTTGCCAGAACGATTGTCAGGCCTTGGAGTTCAAGGGATATGGCAAGAACTTTATCACCAGCCACGGCTTCTCTCCAGATGCGTTCGTCCAAATGGCGTTCCAGGCCGCATACTTCGGTTTATATGGTCGCACTGAGTGCACGTACGAGCCAGCTATGACCAAGGCCTTCTTGCATGGTCGTACTGAAGCCGTTCGAACTGTTCAACCTGAGAGTGTTGAGTTTACGAAGGTATGTACAAAGTATTGTCAAAACTTTAGGAAATAATGCTGACTAAGTGCAGACTTTCTACTCGGAGACTACGCCATCGGAAAAGGTAGCTGCCCTTCGCAAGGCATGTGAGAGACACGTCAAGCTTACGAAGGAATGCGGTCAAGGTCTGGGTCAGGATCGGTATGTCATCCTCTGCCTCACGGAGCTCAAATTGACATGTTCCTTTAGTCATCTTTATGCCATGTATTGCCTTCTACAACGTCAGTTAGAAGGCAACCTGAACCCCCTTCCTGATGACCCCGCACATGAGCAACCTTTGTCGAAAATGCCGTCGATATTCACAGACCCAGGCTACGCCCTGCTCAGTACATCTATTCTCTCGACGTCGAACTGTGGTAACCCCGCATTGAGGCTTTTCGGCTTCGGTCCAGTTGCTGCGGACGGCTACGGTATTGGATATATCATCAAGGAGGACGGTATCTCCATGTAAGTTGCATTCATGCGACGTCTTCATTATGTTTCTTACCTACATTTGCGGGTAGTTGTGCATCCTCAAAGCATCTCCAGACACGGCGTTTCCTGGACACAATTCAGGGGTACTTGTACGATATCCAGCGCATTTTGATCCAGTTGTACCGTGCTGCCAATGAACGCCCTGCTCCATTCGTTGACCATTTGGGGATTCTGCGCGATTCTAAGACGGGTCGGCCCATCCATGGCTATGCGTCTGACTCTGGCTCAGACTCAGAGGATGTTTCGATGCGTAAGTGTAGTCCCAGTGTCTGCTAGCGCGCGCTAACCCACGATTGTAGCTGGTTATTCGTTCTTTGACTCTGGAGATGTTGAACGCCTTGGTCGCAGAAAGAAGTCACCTTACGCTGATATCGGTATGTCTTCGCTTTTGGCGTCTACAGTCTTATTTTTAACGATGGCCATAGGCAAAGTTATTCCCTTGGTGGAGTATTAGACGCTGATATGTCAGATGTCAGATCAACTAAGACGGAAGATACCAAACATATGTTGTACTTATTGCCACTATTGTACTTTTTCATTTATTTTCTTGGGCTTACCATTGCTACCATTCTGTAAATTTATGTGCTTTCCTGTACTTCCGTACCTACAGTATGTACTCCGGCCGCGTCCGGCGCCATCGTAAGTACCTTGTATACTAGTCTGCTGAACGACTGCCTCGGAATTGCGATATACTTAGATGGTTGCGAATACTACTAAGTACTTCACAATCATTTGAATCGTTTCCTCGGCATCTTTTCAGGGCAAACACGCGAAATGGAAGAGTAGCGATAGAATTTTTTGCTATTGAATTGTAAGTGGTGGACAGCGAGGAGCTTAACGACATTTTCCCGAAATGCCAAGCATGTTTCAGGTGTCCTGCAGGCTGCAGTCTTGAATTTTACAAAGAGGCAAAAGAATGAATAAGAATAAATAAGAGTGGGTAATGTAGGTTGCAATGCGCACGTAGACATATGTAACATAAGTTATGAAGTCGGAGACTCGGACGAGACAAAAGGCCGAGAACAAGACAAAAATACATCTTGTTCTGGCTGGGAGTCACAAGACCATAGTAAGTTGTAAAGAGCGCAAATGAAAGGGAACCCCCGGAATCGAGAATCGAGTTTGCGCCGTATATGGAGAATGCGGACTCTACTAGGCACTGTCAGGCAGCAGGCCGCAGCACGTGAATATTGTCACAGCAGTCGGGCCCTGCGATCAGGGTGGTAAAAAGTAACATAACACAGCTCGCGTCCCGACTCCCGAAGCCTTCGGCGTCATTGCTGGAACCAACTGCGAAACGATAAAGAAATCTAATATAAGTATACTGCCAGCTCACGTCTCAGGATGAAAACTCCAAGTACCCAACCATCAACAAAGGTGTGTACTGAAATATTCGTTGTGGGTTCTTTTGGTCACTCACCTTAACCACAACAGCTGCATCCGCATTCCTTGTAGTTTGAGGACAACATGGCCAACTCAGGACGAGATTCCCTACGTCACGATAAGACGTCCCACATAGGAGCAATGCCCCCAGAGATAATGGAAGAGATATTTGCATTCTGCATGACATGGTTCTTCGAGCGAAATCGCGTTCCAAATTGCATGGGCTGGGCGCAAGTATGCCAGACTTGGTATCAACACTTCATCAGCTCAGCCAGATTATGGCACTCGGTGGATTTGACGAGCGTGAAGTTCGCTCAATGCGCTCTTCAGCGATCTCGAGAATCGCCCATATCAATCATCTCCACCCGCCCCTCGTACTTTCTGCCAGCCAGCATCTCCATGCAAGGATATCGCGTCCAATCAATCGATGTATATTTGTTCCCCGATGACATGGAGACCCTCTTCTCCTCCCTCGGGCCATGCCCACATCTGGCTAGTTTGACCTTGAAGACGCCTGTCGCCAGCTCCTTTATCCCCCACATAAACATTGACTGCTCAAGCATACGCCACCTTCACCTTACGTCTGTGTCAGTACCTTGGGAGACATGCACGAATTTGATGAGTTTGTCGCTGCAGAGGTTGGGAAAGGAAACAGCGCCATCTGCCGAGTCATTGGAAGGTATCATCAGCCGGTCTCCTGAGCTTAGCCGTGTGCACTTAGTTGACGTGCAGTTGAGCGTTCCTACACGGCATGGTCTGATGGATTACGATGATCAAGAGTGCGTGGTTGGCATGCGTATTGCCACAAATGCTGCAGCTGTAAAGGCAATGTTGAGGTCATTATCCTGGCATCATCATTCGCTCCCAAACGATACCATCTCTAGTGTCAGCAACAATAGGGCCCATCAAGTGGTAAAGCTTCGGATAGATCATCATCACGTAGCTTTCTTCGAAGACGATTCACAACCTTGGTCGAACAATGCCGAATCGATTATACTCTCTGTTACAATTACTGCTTTCCCCACCCCTTCTCTAGCACTGCTTCTGGATACTCCGCACCTCTCTGTCCTGGAGGTCGGAAAAGGCATGTTGGACCAAACTACAACCGACGATCTACGAACCCTCCTGGCCAATTTGCCAAAATTAGAGTCTCTGCGGATAGGTCCGAAGAATGACCCGTCAGAGCTTCTTAATTTGTTAACAGCAGACTCTTCCCAGATTCTTTGCCCCTTGTTATCCTCAATATCCTTTGGATGTCAGGGTGATTACTGGAGGAATTTCAGCAAGGAATGCTTGGACAAGGTGGTAGCTTGCTCGAGGTCGCGATTCTGGATGGGGTATCCTTTAAAAAGTGCTGCGTTCATAAAATGCGAAGGCATCACGTCCCAAAGTGTGGAAGCTTTGTCTGCATTTGTAGACAAGTTAGACATAACCGGGCTGGGAAGTCGAGGAAAATCTCACGCGTATATGTATTCTGGTTTCGAATTTTAATTCCTACTGCGATATTGTAGGACTTACTTGATTATTACTCTATTTCCATGCGTTCACCTGCTGTAACGTTCTAATTTTAGTCATTACGAGCTGGCAACCTAATAGACACAAAAATGTACATACTTACGGCCTCAAGGCACCATTATCAATGTTTGTAATGAAGCATGGTGGTATTTCCTAGATAACGGCCAACCATAGAGAGATCGCCAATAAGGTTTTTTTTGCGGCGATAACGATAACAAGCCACAACCTACTTCTTTTTGTTGCGATGATTGCGATTAGTATCCAAATGCGCCGTTGCCACTTGGTTGCCACAATCAGAAAGCTAGACTCGTGAGAAGGTAGCCGTTGCCGCCAATCGTCCATAGAAGATGCCGCAGGACTACTATAAAAATAAACTGACTGCCCAGGAACGATGCCTCGGGATCACGACAGAAGTCGGTGACAGGATCAGTACCCCTAGCTCTCGCGCACATCCGTATGCATTCATTGTATCGTATACTGAGTGAATGAAAAGCGTGTATAATAGCATTTTGCGGTGGCAAAAGAGCCATTAAGAAGGGTGAATGTTAAGCTTTAGAGATATAATTCTCTGAGATCAGTTCCCGACGGAACTGAGGAACAATCTCGTGAAAGAAATGCGCATATATGCAAGTTAAAGCAAGTAGTAATGTAGACGATACGGCAGTCTGGTTAAACCTTGCGTATAGGCAAGCATTGTATGCGCGAGACTCCGCTCTTGTCATCTGAATGACAGGATTTACAAGGAACGGCACGTCGCGTAAATGGGGAGGATAATCAAAATCCTGGTTTTAGCCAGGTGCACCACGGCGCTCCTCTGCACTCCTGAGCATAGAGTACTCAACGGCCTGGAGTGAAAGGAAAACCTGGAGAATAATTCCAGCCATTGTTGGAAGGGCAGACAGAAACATGACGATGAGTGTAAAAAACCCTGTTCAGTGCTGCGCTTTCTAGTTGGTGTATTTCTGCAATAGAGAGCGGACAGATAAATCGTCCTAAGTTGTGATAAATATCTGGTGTGCCTTGGGTGTACCAAAATTCGTCGTATTTTCCAAAAGGTCGCGAAATAAAATTGAACGAACCGAGTATCATCTACCTATTCACCATTCCCCTTCGAATATCCTTGCAGATATAAGCTCCTCGAAACTCTACTTTAAGATTTCTTGAGAGGTAAAATGCGTCGAATATGTGTATGGAGGCCAACTGAATGGCGAGGAAAATCTTGGGGCGAAAACTGAGTATTGGCTTGATTTCCTCCCGACCGCAACAGCGGGATAAAATCGATAACACAAGCATAAAAATTGGCACGTAGAGAAAGCCTTTAAAAAGTAGGCCCAGAGAACAATGACTAGGACGTGGACGAGATACTGACTTTCAAATTTGAGCGGAATCCTCGATTTCTTTGTTTGTTGTCGGGCAAATTGGCCAACAGTTAGGACCCCCCTTCCGGCCTTACCAACGTTCTTCGTAACTTTCAACTCACCATTTGTGTTCTCCTCCTTCTTTGAGGCTTGTTCGACCACAGTCAGGTCTCATTCGTACCGAAAGAAATTCCAGGCCCATTCTACCTAACTTGCATTTTTGCTCTTCGTTATCATAAAGTTCTTCGCATAAGTATTCTTACCACTCCTTGACTCACCGTTGCTTTCGACAACCAATCGGGCTTGGATATTTCAGTGGATAGTCTTACAGGTAAAGGTTGATACAGAAGACTTCCAGACTCTCCTATACGACGTCTTGACAATGACTTCAACTTCAAACGTCTCTTGTTGTCAAATCTTCCAACCATGTCGCTGACAGTAAAAAGCCATGGACCGCTTTCCCTTGAAGCATTGCAAAATTTTGCCGTTCAGTAGATATCTCAAGAGATCCTTGCATTCGATCCTTACGCCCACAAATGAACTGCCGATAAGATTTGTGCTGGGATCTGGAAGTTATTGGGTGCTTCGCCGGTACGTAGCATAACTCAATATGCTGCTTCCGCATTTTGCATCACAAGCTTGACGACATTTTTTTTATAGAGCCAGGGGTTCCACAGGCGTTGACTAGATTAATTTATCGCCTTTGATTTAGCTCATGGCCGATAAGAGTAGCTTCAAGACTAGAATTGTGGGACTCTTTCCTGGGCCAGCAGTAAGCCAAATACAGGATCATATTTCCGAATCCAAGGTGAGATATTCTATCTTCAATCACGCCATGCTTGAATATTCAATTCCTTTCCAGTTGCTGCACATTTCCTGGCGTTATTTTGTGTATGAGTCATCTTCAGGTTGAGCCTTGAGGAGCAGCGTTGGCGCGGCGGTTGAGTCAGGAAATCCTTGCGGTTCCTTTTGACGCAGTCCTCACACTTTCAATTGATGGAAGGGATGGACATATAGATTTCTCATGTCAATCCGAGTACAGATGAATGGTGGTGGAAGGAAAGATGAAGATATTCCCATCCATTCCTCGCATTATCCTCCAGGCGTGACCGTGACATATGTGACATGTGACCTGGACCCGACCCGCCTCGTTGCGCCGCCTATTGTGACTCGTCGGGCGCGCGCGGCGGGTTGTTAGGGTCAAGGGTTTTCTTGGTGCGCATGGTCATGCTGCTCCTCTCCTTGCTACGACTACGATGGTTTAAACAAAATGACTGCAGAAGAGCTGTGATGAATCGACAGTTCGTGAGGAAAGAGGCCCAGCGTAGTAGATCTGCCAGCCGGAAAACGTGTCGTCAAGGCCAACGTAGCTCATAGCACCGTTAGCAAGCCACAAGATAGCCAAGCACTGTTCAACTTCGATAGACGTTGCGAGTACCAGATGCACGTTGGAAGGACGGCTACAGCACGCCAGGAGTGTTCGTTGGCGACGCTACACATGAGGTGTAGGGAATCCCGCGACCCTTCCTCATTCTACGTATCAATGCGATGGAATGCCACTTCTGGTATTAGATATGGTCAGGATATGGTGTTCGGGACCTAAAGCATTCGGTTGGACTGTTAAAGCGAAGGATAGAGGAGGATTATGGGACAACGGTTCGAACTGTGCAGGCTACCAACGTCAGATCCATTGACATAAAGCAAGGCACCTTGGTTCGACTTACTCTTTGGTGGATAGAATGTGTTAGTCGATGCGGGGTAGACGGAAGCAAATCTTTTCGTTGAAGTGACGGAAGTAAATGGCGCAGGGATAGAGGTCACCAATAATCCCAAAATGGCTACTGTCAACGGCGACCTCAATTTTCCAAACTTCGGGACGATGTTTGTCTTCTTCGTCTGGACCCCAACTCTATTTCATGCCACTTTTAAACCCTCAAATTGCAGATTTTTTTCTCGTTCTCTCGACCACCCACTGTTACGCCATCCCTCTCTTTCGTTGGCCTCTAGACATAGAATATGGCCCAGGGTCGCTATCCTTATCCAACTTTCACTCAAGCATTACTCAAGAGCGAGGCTTTCCCTGCCCTTCAGGAACACTATCGAACTCCCGCCAAAGTTCCACCCCCGCCAATAGTTCCTCAACCTTTCTTCCCAGAACTCATGGTCTGTATATACCTTTTCTACGCATAAACCACCTTCTTATCCGTTTTTTTGGCATAGAAAACCTTCGATGAACGCTTTAGCAATGGGTCTAAATACGGCTCAGGCTTCTTTCTCGTACGTGCCTTTCGGCTAGTGGTCTCGCAGGAGCTGATCCCCCTCTTCTAGCCGACAGAACTGGATGACGAGAGCGCACACTCAGTCTCTGATGCAGACGCGACAAATTTAGATGGTCTATCGTACATTGGTTGTAGTGGCGATAAAGTTGAGAAGGCTCGTGGTGTACTTGCCTCTGTCTGGGTACGTCTTTTTGATCGTCTCTTCCCTTCCATTCGGACTTACGTGCACTATCAGCGGAAGTTGTCGAATGCCATCCACAGACGTCCTCAGGAGATCATAAACCTTCCGCCTGTAGCGGTTAGCGGGTGCAGCACTAAAACGTCAACTGCTACTTCTTAAAAGGGAAATCCTGCCCAACAGTCTATGCTCGCCAGTCGTGGTGAAGAAAATCAAATTTTAACTCATAACGAGTATCTATCCTACGTAGTCCGCTCACAACTTACTAAATCTTGGTTAAAAGTCCATGGCACAAACCAGCCTAATTTCCTTCTTGTATCGTATTTTGCTACCATCCCAGTGCTATTGTATACTGTACATATTATATATTGTTTTCTTGAATACTTGGCCATTGCACATCAAGTTTGACTGGAGGTAATGAGAATCAAAAGAGACTTTCGCAGAAATTACACCGTATACGCACGGACCATGTTGGTATCACGTGGTTATTATGACATGAATTATCACGTACGGTTGGGGGGCGTGTCAGACTCATAAGATAGTAAAAGTTCCAGGAGCATCGATACTTTTGGCTTAGAATCGTAGCCACTCCTTATACTTTACGATGCCTGGTTGGAAAATACAAAAAAAAACACTATGTATTTCTGACGCCCGCAGGTCACAGAACGTCACGGGCCTACTTTTAGCTCTCGCAGATTTGAAGCGTTATATCCGTGACCGTTGACGGAATCAATGTCACAATCGTAGATTCGTGTCCTGTGTGTACTATGACACTGACAGGATTGGAACGTTTATATACAAGTATTTCATGGTGGCAGGACTCATACAATGAGGGCTTCCATAGGTGGACCAAATAGCTAGGATCAGCTATATTTCTAGCTGGTTCTGAGAAATCGTTCCGTAGGGAGCTGAGGGTAATTTGGTAAAGATAGGAGCGTATGTGTGAGAGCCCGGGGAAGCATGCAACGCAAGTGATAAGATAGCTCGGACAAAAGCGGCGTTCAAGATGGTCGTTGTAAGCATAAGGGCCCAATCTTGGGCACATGGATAACTGAATTTAGGATGAACTGTCGCATCGTGTAAGTGAATCAGAATGACGAGGACCATCAGAATCTTGGATTTAGCTAAGTGGGCCTGTTCGAAAGTAACAACGGAACAGAGCGTTCGGTAGAGTGAAAGTAAAGGCCTTGATTTCTGCCTGTCTCCTGCCTGTCTCCTGCCGTGGGCCCTGTGACCAGCTTGTAGCATTAGAAATTCGCACAAAAACTCGGTATGACTCTGATGGAAATAAATATTATTCAGAGATACGCCCCGTACTTCAAAAACTAGAAAGTCGCTGGAAGAATGGTAAATATCTGGAGAGCCGGAAGGCGTTGAACACTTGAATGAGTACGAAAAAAATGTAGAGCGAACGAACCAAGCATCCAATCGATCGTATCCTAGTCTCTTATTACCCTACAAACATCCCAGCAAAAACTATCCTCCTTCAATTTATGTGTGTCTGAGACTCCCTTGAAAATATAACCGTACGCATCCGAGTTAGTTGGGGGAGCCCGGAGGGCGGTAAGTAGTCGCTGGCATTTTCGTTTCCTTGGCTTCCTCTCAATTTCTTGTGCTTCCTCTCGACCACCAGGGCAGAAAAAAAAAAAACGGAAAAGCAGGTAGTAAATTTAAAACATAGAGAATTTCTTTACAACATAGCTCCAGAGAATAATAGCTAGGATATGGATAAGATATTGACAATTTGACTTTGATAATTGAAACAATTTCTTTGTTTGTTGCCGCGCGGAATGACTAACAATGGCTTGGGCGCGCAGTCAAATCCTGGACCTTCAGCCTTCAAGTTTCAACATTCAACTGTCCTTAGTCAGACTTGGAAGTGCGAGCAGACTGCAAGGATTGCAAAATTGAAGAGTACGAGTTGACTACATTCGCTGATTGCGGCTGGAGAAACCTCTGACCTCTCAATTATACGGAACTGGAAGAGATTCCAGGTCTATTCTCCCTATTTTTCTCTTGATTCTGCTACTCTTCCGAACAACTTCCGAGTCCACGTTCTTACCACTCATTCTCGGCTCGTCTTTGTTTCCGACAACCACCCATGTTAAGATATCTGTAGCGGATAGCTTTACAGAAGATAATGGATATGAGCCTCCTGCAGCGCCACACTCATAAAGACCTCAATTCTTTTGGTCGGAACTTTAGCCCATGTCGCTGAGAGCCTGTGGATCACTTTCCCATGAAGCATAGTAAATTTGGCATTAGGTGGAGAGTACAAGGATCCTTGCTGCCATTCCTTACGCCCACGACTGAATTACAGGCAAGAGTGTATAGATGTTATTGGTTGCTTCTCTGGTCAGTATCACTCCATATGCTGTTTTCTGCATCATGAGGTTGATGTGATACTTCACAGAGCCAGATGATCCAATTTACGTTATCGCCTTAGATGTAATCTCATGGCTATAACATGGAAGCTCAAGTTTGCTGCTAGACCTCATCTTGCAATTGGCAGTGAGGCGGCGGATTGTACAAAGCGTTTCCCCTCATAAAAGGTGTGATATTCTATCTTCAGTAACGCGCATGGTTGATTGTTCACTATGCTTCCAGTTATTGCGCATTTATGGGCGGGATGTTGAATGGCTGAGCCATCTTCTGCTTGAAGTGGGTGAAGCGGTTGCGGAAGTCTTCAAGAAATCATTTCAGTTCCTTTTGAAGCAGTCCTCACACGTTGTAGCCGATGGAAGGCATGAACACATCGATTTCTCGTGTCAATCATAGTACAAAAAGAATAATAGTGGAAGAAGAGAGGAAATTATTTCTTCCTTCCCTCCGTATCATCCTCCCTGCAGTGACTGTGACACATGTGACATGTGACGCGGACCCGCCGCCCCACATTGTGTGGCCTTTGTGACTCGTTGAGCGCACACGGTGGATCGATAGGGTTAAGGGTATTACTGGTGTGCATGGCTATGCTACTCGTCTCCCAGTGTGGTGAGTTGAAGGAAACAGCCACATGAGATGAACGGAAGGTTTTCGTGGAGGACGATATCCAGCACTAGGCTTGCCCATAAAGCATGTCTACACGGTCCACATGGCAAACGGTCATGCTGGTGGTTGTTCATTTACTTCCGCTCGAGTTAATGCACATTCCTGGGGTGGGCGTTCAGCAGACGAGTCATATTCAGTTGGAGAAGAAGTCGTTACGCAGGTCTTCAAGATAAAATCATTGCCGTTCTTTTGGCGCAGTGGTCCTCACACTTTTAAACCGGTGGCAGGGGTGAACACATTGATCTCTCGTGTCATTCAAGTTCAAACCAATGATGGTGGAGAATGAGGGAAACCGTTCCCATCCCTCTTATCCTCCTAGTGTGACCGTGACACAGTCACGCTGACCCGCCACCTCGCGCTGTGCGGCCTTTGCATGACTCGTTCGGCGCGCGCGATGGGTTATTTGAATCAAGGTTATTCGTGGTGTGCATGGCTATGCTACTTTTCTTCCTTCTCCCATTCTTGTGGTCTGAAGAAACCGACCGTTGGGGAGCTGTGATGATTCAACGGTTTCGTGAGGGAAGATATGTATCGCAGTAAGCCTGCCAGTCGTAAGAGCGTGTCTTTGAGGTCCACAGGCCGTATGGACGACGCTCCCCAACCCTATTCAAAGATAGGTTGACGTCGGACGTCGTTTCGAGCTCCTAGGATCTGTATAAGGATTGGAAGGTCGTTGCGCGACAGAGTGTTTTGTTCTACATGAAGTGTACGGGGTAGTTCGAGGTCCGTGGCTCGCAAGGATGTGTAATGGCGGCTCGTTGAACGATATTGCAAGCGCCAGATGCTCGGTGGGGCCATTTAAAGATGGGAAGGTCACTGCGTGGCAGAGGCGACTCATAGGCGACGTCAACGTACCGGAGTCATTTTCCTCGTCCTCGCATCGACACGGTAGAATGTCTCTGTGGGTGCTAGATATGGTGTTGGGGACCCAAGAACATATCGGTCAGGCTGTTAAGGTGAAGGATAGAGAATGGTGGGAGAATGGTTCGAGCTGTGCAGGCCATCAGCGTTAAATCCTATCGACTTAAAAATCAAGGCACTATCTCTCGTCAAGTACTAGTAGATGCGGGGTAGGCGGAAGCAAATCCATTCGTTGAAATGACTGAAGCAAATACGCAAAGAAAGAGGTTACCAGTCTTCCCAAAAATGGCTACTGTGAACGGCAACCTCCAATTTTCCAGACTTCGCGCGCTGGTGTTTGTGTCCTTCGTTTGTACCCCAACTCTATTTCATATAAGTTTAAAAACCCCACGTTTCCCATTCGTTCTCTTTCTCTTGTTCTTTCGTCACCTACCTTTACACCTTCTCTTTTTTTCGTTGGATTATTATAAAGGTAGACTATGGTCCAGGGCTACCACCCCTATCCAACACCTACTCGTGCAATGGTCGAGAGTGGGCATTTTCCCGTCCTTACGGAACATTACCGAACTTGCCCCAAAGTCCCTCCTGAGCCGATAGTCCCTCAATCTTTTTCCCCCGATCGTATGGTCTGTAAAAGCTTTATCTACTACATATTAATCACTTTACATCCTTTATGATATAGGAAACCCTCGATGTACACTTCACCTGTGGGTCCAGATACAATTCAGGCTTCTTTATGGTACGCGCTTTCCGGCTAGTGGTCTTATGGTACCTGATCGCCCTCTTCTAGCCGACGGAGCTGAATAACGAGAGCTCGCATTCAGTTCACGATGCCGACGCGTCGAATTTAGATAGCCAACAGCGCGTTGGCCGCGATAAAATTAAGAAGGCCGGTGCTGTAGTTGTCTCTCTCTGGGTACGTCTTTTTGATTATATATTCTCCTCAAAGTTCTGACTTATGTGTACTATCAGCGGAACTTGTCGAAGGCTCTCCGCAGACGTCCTACACAAGACCGTGAAGCTGTGTTGGCGGGTGCAGCACCACTTTCGATGCCTGCAGCTGCTACTTCCCAAAATGGAGCTTCTGCTTAATAGTGTATATTACGGTTGCTCGCCGCGGAGTAGAAAATAAAACCTAAGTCATATCAAAGTTTACTTATTATCCATTCACCCACAACTTCCTAAAATTTGGCAAAAGGCCTACGATATATACCAATATACCATTCTAATGTTCTCCTTGTGTCGTATTTTTCTGTCTTCTCAGCTCTATTGAATATTATATATTTTCGTCTTGTCACAAATAGAGTTTGAAAAGTTTAATCTCTGTCTCACGGACCAACTCACGTGACCGTACCTTTATAGGCGCGACAATATTGCCAGCTCACTTTTTCTTCACCGCACTCACGTCAAATTGCAGATCTTAGCCACTTACTTTCTAAAGGCTGATTTGTGCCAAAGCAGTGCTGAAAGGAATTTGGATGTCTTAGCGCTTGACTTACGTCGCGTCTCTCTTCATGTTTTGTTATCTGGAGAGTGCAGAGCCGGCAGTTCATACATCCCTAATGGAATCGATATCAGGCCTGTTATCTTACATTATCCTACTCTTTTGTCGTATTTACTTTTCATCAATACACTGTTTGTAACAATATCTTCTGAAGTCGTTATCTGGATATCACTCTCGATCTCGTAACCACTCAAATTCACTGAAGATACTTTGCAAACGACTTTCATTCACGAAGGAATACTAAACCCCTACAGGGATGTATCTACCTAACATAAGAAAGCGTGGTGTCGGGGATTTACCACTCGGGAATAACGGGCTGTAAAGGCAAAGATGAGTTTCATACGTGCCAACTATTCACGGGTGAACTAACCTCGTACGCCATCGGGTATGGCTCATAAACAGGTTGCTCCATTACAGGTTCCATTCGGACGGGAGCAGGTCGGTAGGCAGGGGGCGGAGCCGGAGCGTACCCACCATAGTTGGCCCCGACGCCTGCACCAACGCCAGCACCGTATCCAGCACCGTATCCAGCACCATTCCATCCAGAGTTCATACCACGGTAGGGACCATTGTTGTTATTCTGGTTATTCCAACTGTTCTGATTATTATTCCAATTGTTTTGGTTATTCTGGTTGTTGCTGTTCTGGTTGTTGTTCTGGTTGTTGTTCTGGTTGCTGTTCTGGTTGTTGTTGTTCTGGCTGTTCTGGTTCTGGTTGTTCTGCAGGATGAAGTCAATGAGAAAACCGAAAACGAATAATGCTAAGTTCAGCTCTGACTCACGTTGTTGGAATTGTCCGGCCTCTGAGTCTTCGGCTTGTTGGTCTTCGGCGTCGAAGAATCAGGATTACGTCCTCCCGAGGTAGGATTCTTGGGTGTACGCCCGCCTGTGTTCGGAGTTTTAGGTGTGCGGCCACCAGTGGTGCGTCCTCCTTCAGTTGTTGGGTTCTTGGGTGTACGTCCTCCGCTGGTCGCTGGAGTTTTTGGTGTACGACCTCCAGTGGTGCGTCCTCCAGTTGTTGGATTCTTGGGTGTACGTCCTCCGCTGGTCGCTGGAGTCTTTGGTGTGCGGCCTCCAGTGGTAGTACGTCCTCCAGTGGCTGGATTCTTGGGTGTGCGACCTCCAGTGGTGCGTCCTCCTTCAGCTGTTGGATTCTTGGGTGTACGTCCTCCACTGCTCGCTGGAGTTTTTGGTGTACGACCTCCAGTGGTGCGTCCTCCTTCAGTTGTTGGATTCTTGGGTGTACGTCCTCCACTGCTCGCTGGAGTCTTTGGTGTGCGGCCACCAGTGGTAGTGCGTCCTCCTCCAGTGGCTGGATTCTTGGGTGTGCGGCCTCCAGTGGTGCGTCCTCCTTCGGTTGTTGGATTCTTGGGTGTACGTCCTCCACTGCTCGCTGGAGTCTTTGGCGTGCGGCCTCCAGTGGTAGTACGTCCTCCTCCAGTGGTTGGATTCTTGGGTGTGCGGCTTCCAGAGGTGCGTCCTCCTTCGGTTGTCGGATTCTTGGGTGTGCGTCCTCCGCTAGTCGCTGGAGTCTTTGGTGTGCGGCCCCCAGTGGTAGTACGTCCTCCGCCGGTCGTTGGATTCTTGGGAGTGCGTCCTCCTCCGGTTGTTGGAGTCTTGGGAGTGCGGCCTCCATTAGTGGTCGTGCGTCCTCCGCCGGTCGTTGGAGTCTTGGGAGTACGACTGCCAGTGGTGGATGTACGTCCTCCTCCTGTAGTCTTGGGAGTGCGGCCGCCAGTGGTAGACGTACGTCCTCCGCCGGTCGTTGGAGTCTTGGGTGTACGTCCTCCAGTGGTGGGAGTCTTAGGCGTACGTCCTCCGGTAGTTGGAGTTTTCGGTGTACGCCCGCCTGTAGTAGGAGTCTTGGGTGTGCGGCCTCCAGTAGTTGGAGTCTTAGGTGTACGTCCTCCGGTAGCTGGAGTTTTCGGTGTACGCCCGCCTGTAGTGGGAGTCTTGGGTGTGCGTCCTCCAGCAGTTGGAGTCTTCGATGTACGCCCGCCTGTAGTGGGAGTCTTGGGCGTGCGGCCTCCAGCAGTCGGAGTCTTCGGTGTACGCCCGCCTGTAGTGGAAGTCTTGGGCGTGCGGCCTCCAGCAGTCGGAGTCTTCGGTGTACGCCCGCCTGTAGTGGAAGTCTTGGGCGTGCGGCCTCCAGCAGTCGGAGTCTTCGGTGTACGCCCGCCTGTAGTGGGAGTCTTGGGCGTGCGGCCTCCAGTAGCTGGAGTCTTCGGTGTACGCCCGCCTGTAGTGGAATTCTTGGGCGTGCGGCCTCCAGTAGCTGGAGTCTTCGGTGTACGCCCGCCTGTAGTGGGAGTCTTGGGCGTGCGGCCTCCAGCAGTTGGAGTCTTCGGTGTACGCCCGCCTGTGGTTGGAGTCTTAGGCGTACCTTTAGTCGAAAGCGTCTTAGGTGTGCCTTTAGTCGAAAGCGTCTTGGGTGTACCTTTAGGCAAAAACGTCTTATTGGGCACGCTAAGAGGAGCAGGCCTTTTCTTGGTGGAAGACTGGTTTGAAGTACTAGACTTCGGGGATGATTTCGAAGATTGACTAACAGATTTAGGAGCAGATTTCGCAGCCTGAGAAGCAGCTTTGGGGGCGGACTTAGCGGCTTGAGACGCAGCTTTGGGGGCAGCCTTTGCAGCTTGAGCAACGGCCTTAGGAGCAGCCTTCGCGGCTTGGGCAACTGCTTTAGGGGCAGCCTTTGCAGCTTGGGCAGCCGCTTTCGGGGCAGCCTTCGCAACTTCAGCAGCAGCCTTTGGAGCAGCTTTAGTGGCCGCGGCAACAGCTTTTGGCGCAGCCTTGGCAACTCCCTTCGCAATAGCTCCCAAAACGCCGCGAGACTCAAGTTCCTCGAAATCATCGCGAGCATCGAGTTCGACATTATCAAATTCACGAGTCTCGAGCTCGGCTTCGCGTGCTTGAAGGGATGAGCTTTCTGTAGAGCCCTGCCGTGATGTCAAAATTGTTATCAATCAGGCCAAAAATATAGTGCTCACAATTGGGAGAGACAAAACACCAGAACCACTAAGTAGGGACAGAACCACGAAACCCGATGTTACACGCATGTTGAATGTGATAAAGAGAGGGTGTTAAAGAATGAATTAAAAAAGTTCGTAAAATCTGCAGGTTCAACTGTAATTAGCTTCATTGTCCATTACAAGTTGCGAGCACATACGAAGAAAGTCGTCTGAAAGCAAAAGTAAATGATATAGGACCGGCCTATGTAAAGTCTAACAACACGGTCAGCAACTTCGACGTCAACCAGGAAAACCATCTACTCACTGAGGGAGGAGGCACCAGGCACTTCTGAGGAAACGACATCCATTGGAAATCCTAATTTATAACTTCGCTATCATCTTGGAACTAAACATGGAAAAACAAAGTATTGCTTCAGCTGCTCAGATGTAAGGATGATCAACACAGCCAAACGTCTGGTAATATCATTTACTTGGCATCCCGCGCACACAGGACATAAAGCTCGACAGTTTGTCCTTGATCCCAATCGGATGGTTTCATCAATTTTCATAATGTGATTCATAGCATTATAATTAGACCCTTTCCGTCGCTAAGCACATTTGTTTGCAAAAGACGGCTTTGGAAAACAGTGCTAAGCGTTGGTTCAATATGAGAAATGTGAGTGACAGTTTTCGAGGGGTAGAGAATTGTAATATTAAGTGTAGTGCAAAGTATAACTAAAAGAGACGGTATGCCGATCGCATCTTCCATTCGTGCTACTAGCGGTGCCGCAATGCACTGTTGCTCCAAGAGATGATAACCAAAAGACGCCCATCCAAATCCTCCTGCTCCCCCCGCAGTCCAAAGAAAGTAAGAAGGCCGTATAATACCGCCAGTAATAAGCACGCAATTCCTTGATGTGAAAATCCATCGGCGAATCCAAGCCGACCATCACCGCTCTAACATGCTTTAACAGAAACAGCAAGGTCATGATCCTGTCAGCAGCGGTGCAGCAGAACTGATGAACAAGAGGCTGTCCAGTGTCCTGAAATGACAATGGGGCGGGATCGCGCGACGCAAAGTCATGAAACACTTTGGTAAGGCCTATCAGTTGAACATTTGTATCCCAAAGCTATCCTGATAGCAACGATAGAAGAGGATCTTCTTTTCGATATGTAGGTCTCCGTTGAATAATTACACAGACGGTACGCCAAGACATCTCTGGGCGCAAGAAGTGGCACACAATCACCCACTATTCAGTGCCCGAGACCAAGAGCGCTCAGGCGGATGGGATTTGAAATCACCGACGAAGTTACAGTAGAATGTTGGAACGGAGATCGAAATCCATAGCAGATGCAAATCATGCGTATCATGTATCATGGTTCGTAACCAGACCCCCGAATACATGTCAGCGGAAGCGGAAGAGCGATGAGGTGCACAACAATACCCAAAATTCGAAGATGCCGTCGTCTCGACTGTAGGCAACAGCCTAATGCAACGAGTCCCCCCGAAGTCTTCCGTCACAAGAAATTTTCAGGACAACATCCCCGTATTGCAAGAGCAAAACCAGCATTGGCGCTGAAGGTAAAGATCCATCATCATTTGCTAGCTACAAATACTTGTTCGCCGGGGGAAAAGGGAAATTCAAGCCGCGTGGAAAACAGCTCACAGTTCGTGAGCAGCAGCATTATGCGTGATAGCGTCGCATCAGCATCAGGAAACCTCGACGTTCGTTGCTGAGGAACTTCACAGCAGCAGCAACATCGATGGGCGCACTATTAACAACCGGCGGAAGGAAGGCCTTAATAGACAGGCAAACACTGATGTGGTCAAGGAAGTATAGCACCCAAGCCCGGAATAGTCTGTTCGTTTATGGCCAAAGATCACCTAATATGTATTAATGGTCCGATCAGCCATATGATACAGATGAAAAGTCGTAGACGTTGTGAGATGGAGGTGCACTGATGATCGCATCTGAGGAGTGCGAAGAGCATAAATAGGACCGACAACCGTGAAAATGTCCTTAAGAAGATAAGGCTGGCCCACAGACAGATTCGGGCTTTGAGGTGAGATAAACTCGTTCATGGTTTCCGTAGTACTAGTAATCGAAATCAGTTATCGTGTCTTCGTAGCTAGCTGCAATGACTTGATCGAACATATGGTTCCGGCAGCGCGGTAGTTCGCGAATCAACCTGTAAGCAGCAAATAGCCCAGAATGGTATTAAACTTGCAATGTTAAGTCGATTAGCGACAGATTCCGTCGACGAATGCATATTAAGCCTTCGTATACCGTCGGACATCTACACTGCAATGCTTTCATTAATCACCGGTGATGATGGGGACCTCCGGTCCTTGAGTTTGAATGGATTGTAGTAGTAGGAAAAGGAGTTTCTGTAGTAGGAGGTACTAGTATGATGGATGGCACTATCGAATAGTGACTCTTCCTTCTACTATGGGTATGCAAATGGCCTTGAGTCCTAGCCAGTTTGGCACACCTGTAATATCGATGTAAATACAACGTTTGAAAATCAGAAATCAAGCTGATGTAGGCTGTATCTTTGGCTGCATCCAGTGCATCTATTTCCAAGTCGTGTACGATCCATAGAAGCCTGGGGAAATGTCGATCGTGATGAAGAAGTAACGACTACCCATAGTAAGAAAAGTACACTAGTAAGAGCTCGATGACGAATTCTAATGAGCCAACTGCTCAAATCCGACTTGTCCACGCGAAATGATTTAGATAACGACAAGAGATTCCGTTGAAGGTAGTATATCCAGCCTCCAGCGTTCAGCGCTTCAGCTTTCGCATTCCTACCGTGATAACCATGGTAATCTATCACTGGTAGAGGAAAGCAGAAAAGAATCACAGGCTCTTGAGATGAGAGGAATATGGCAGTATGAGAAGGTAGCTCGCGCAGTAAGCAAATATTGCTTAATGACACCGTTGGATGTACTGCAGAGGGTAACTACCACAACAAGCAAGGAGCGACTCGATTCAGCATCATATGCATATCCCCGATGGTACGTCATAATCATAACCAACGCAGAACGGCTAACTTGCGGGAGAGTATAAGAGTGTATTATTGATGTCCTCGACTAATAACTGTGACTGCGCAGAAACAGACCATGGAAAGTCGAGCGGTGGGAGCGGGCTCCGTTGATGTAACACTTCGGACACTGTCCGATTCCCAATTGTAAGTAGACCTGAACCTCAAGTCTTGGCTTGTAGCAGCATGAGGGGGCATTTGCACCATGGCACATACTCTGAAGCATATCGAGCTGTATCAGTTGTCCATTCCGAAACATATGCTAAGCAAAACATACCAATCTCCAACAACACCCGAAGAAAACATAACTATCGGCGCAACGACGACCTTAGTGAGATACGGAGAAAGAGGGAGAAAGCAGTGTCCACGGATCAGTTCAGGGAAAAGGGTATCATTGATGCAGAATATGACACACGAAATGAAGGCATTCGTTGGGACAGCCGTGTAAGACCGCAAAAGACCGTCTCCAACGGAGTCGGTCATCAAATGGACAACTGTGCGGGCACCAGCGACCGACCAGCGACCACAGTCAGATTCGGGTTTTAAGGCGTAATTGACGTATTCGTTCAGGTTCGAAAGTTGATGTAGCAGTCTGATAAGTATGTTCATGGCCTGATGCCACAAGCACTCTTCGCCATCTCGATTCTACATCCTCTATAGTGTGAAGCATGTGGCTCCCACATAACGACAACGATGTAAAAGTTTTGCCAAGATCGAGAAAGGATTTGGGTCAAAACTCAAGCAGTGGACACTAGCAAATTTCAACCCTGTTCAAAGCCTGCAGTGTCACTTCCCATGATCAAAAGTTGCCATGGTGGCTTGGGGTCCGAAAATTATTCCGTGTCGTGTGTAGCATAACGAGAATGTAAGCCTTGATGAGAAATATGTGTAGGATCATCTATGACTATATGCGAGTTGTCTGGTTAGACGTAAAGGCATTACGATGATAGAAGAAAGGTGCTAACATCATAATAGTTTGCAACTGCCTTCGATGCACATAGTCATTTGTAGCGGCTAATTGATCAATAACCCATTATATGCGGGCAGCGGAAGTAGATACCTTCCTTTGCGCTCTCTCCCTGATAAGACTCGACAAATGCGCATTTTGGGACGCTGAGGATCCAGTACTCAGTTGTCACGCTTTTACACGTGTCTGCAGTAAACGACTATGCACGGAAGCTCCAGCGTGATGGATGCCTCCAACGCGTGTGATCATAGGTGTAACAGCTTGGGGCATTTAGATATCTTGAAAAGTTGTGATAGATGATAAAACTGTAATACGAGTAAGCTACTTGTATCCCAGCGGTCAGATGAACGAGAGACGTACCAGATCGAAAATTGAAATCACTGACCCAAGGCCCAAGGGAGTAGAGCTTGTCAATGAGCGAGAATGCCATTCGATTTACACGGTGGAGAGGGAAGACACGTGTGGTATTAGTCAGCATAGTAGGAACAGATTGTACATAAACGGAATGGAATACTATCATCATTGTACGCATCGCACGTCCACTCGGCCAACTCCAATAACATCCCAAATATTTTCATTGTAACGATAAAGCTTGGATAAAGCGCCGAAGTACTGAAGGATTTAATTAGGAGAAAGTGTGATGAATCCAGCAAGAATAAGTATCTTCAATCGACACCGAGTGTCACCGACGGCTTGCCGATGACCGACGACCGACGACCGTGGTCCGCAGATATTTACAGGTATTTTTATAGGCCCTCCATAGTTCATATTACCTTTTTCATGTCTATACAGGCAGAGGCGCCTAATATGATACATAAGTTGGCTGTTGGCTGACTGATCGCGACAACGACCACCCCGTCGACGTTTTGTCTATCGTCATCACCACAAGGCCGTAACTACTACGACATTTAACTGGCATTTATATGGTAAAAGGAAGTCGCTCGGAGGCTTCAGTAGCCAGCACCTCGGCGTTCGATAAAGGCAAGAAAAACGCAATCAATGATGCGAACTTCTTAAACGCTGGTAGAGACATTGGAAACATTACCTTTATCAAATGCTCTCATCCGCTCTGTCAGACCGTAGCTAACACCGTCTTACATGCGGATTCCGATACTGTATCAACACCCACTGAGAAAAGTCCCACCTCTCCAGGTCCAGCATTGGTTGAAATCGAAGAGGAAGATCGTAGAGCAGGGGAGCCATCCACTCTAGAAAACGTAAGATTTTTTAAAGCGACTTACTATAAAACATTCCACCTTACACGTATTAATAGGTCGACTCGGACTCGGGTGCCAGCGATGGAACTACAAGACGCAAGACGAGCGGTGTTAACATGGTGAAGTTCATCATGTAGCATCACTCATTCTTTTTATCCTGACCACTCACAGATTCCAACTGTTAATCATGAAGAATTCCTCCCGACAGAGGCCTTCTCACGAGCTCCCTCGAGCTACGAAGTCTACATCAAAAAGATGTATAAGCTCAAGCATGGCTATCCTCTGTGGTATCCTCAACCAGATCGTGATCGTCCTGTTGAATACCGCCGCAGGGGTGTAGCTATTGGTGATGTTGGAGTCATTACATTCAACGGTGGATTCGACTTCTTGTTTAATATCTGGCTACCAGCCAGCCATCCCATAAACCCGAATAATTTACCGGACGATTTTGATTCCATGCCTCGCCCAGAGCGTAGAACCATGTTTCAACATTCGTTCAGTCCAGGTTACAACAGCAAGATTTCAAATCTGGACATTGTGGCAGGTGTAGTCGAAAATACGAAGTAAGCTAGCATTTGCCTTGGTGTTTTCGCAGCTTATTTATACGCATGTTTTGGCTAGAGACATATCCTTCACCTGTAAAGATGGTGGTAAAGGGGCACTGCTATCGATCCCTCATGGAGCTTCTACAGAAGATCTGAGGTCCGAAGGGCTGCTACAGGAATTTATCTCCAAAAACGCGATAAGCTGGTATAGATATGCCAAGCATACTTGTGGCATTGATTTAGACCGTCACTCATTATACCTTGTTACCGGATACATGAAATCAAAAACCTGGGGGATTGCAACTTTTGACAAGTCCGTTCCAGACCGCAATAGCTTGCTGGTAATAGGCAAATCTAGCGATGACAATGGTCCATATTTGACATGGAAGTACTGTGGAGAAGCAACGCATACACGCACTGGTCCCACTCCAGATTCCGGTTTAGCCTACGAAAATAGGCTACAGGCCGATGAAAATCAGTGCTTGTTCCTGCGTGGTTTCAAGATTTCACTGTCTGAGGAGGTATGGAATAAGATACTTGATCCCACCGATATAGTGACCACGAACGACAATGGGAATGATTCATTTTCATCCAGCGGATCCCATAAGCCCAGGGGTAGTACAAGATCAAATCGCAATAGTGGATCTGAATCTGGATCGCAATCCTCGTCTCATACAGACTTGGGCAATAAAGTCAGCATAACCAGTTTTCCGAAGAAAGATACTGTGGGTGCTTCTTCATTATTGTAATTCCAATTCACACTTCCATCATCTCAAATGTACAGCTGTTCCATCCTTTAACTGCAATAAATAATGCGCTGCCGTCTCAGGTAAGAACTATAATACAATCCTTGGTACTTTTTGTAATTCATTTTGAGCAGGTCCCCGAGGCCCGTATTGCCATCACACATGATAACACATGGTCTAAACTTGTTGGTCAGGTCAGCATTAGGAAATCTTTCGCCCATTTTGAATATGCTGACGAGCCAATGAAAGAGCAACTGTGATTTTAACGAACTTCTTGAGGTCGTCAGAAATCAGTACGTTGTGGGGTATTACGAAGGTATTCTAGTCCTAAGCATATCACACCGAAATAACTGATGTTCGTGCACAGAGCCCGGGACTTGTACTTTAGAGTCTAGTAAAGATATTTACACTCCGGATAAAGTATTACGCTGGCAGAGACATTTGACTCCAAGCACGTATGCAGGCGCCCACAGCTCATCAACGCTAGGGCGTGATACAAGTTCCTCATATAATGCTCAGCCCGGACTAGATTTGACCCCGGTACAACACTTCAGAACCCCCGAGTCACATTCTGATTCTGTAACGGAGACAGATACCACGACGCCCGTCCTTCGTATCGACGTAAACTCTTCATTTGATGGAGACACCCGTTCTCCACCCCCCAATATTTATGGACAGGTGCATAGGGATCGAGGTGCATTTACGCTGAGTAGTGGTCGGGGATCTTATAGTCCTATGTCCTATACAGAAACCATGTCACCCTCCGACAACTCCGTTCGATTCCGTCTTTCTCCAGCAGCAGCAAGCCACCTCTCTCCAAACCCCAGCAACACCGTTACGGATGTACGTTATTTAAGGCGCACTGGTACAAGGACTCATAGTGATACTACACCATTTCAAGTTTCTTCTCCTAGGTCGCCTTTTCGTTCTTCGGAGACAACTACGACACCCATCGCCGTTTCTTCATATGAAGTCCCCGGTACGGGTTACGTCGCTCCAGGTTATAGCAACCCTCGACAAGTTTATCAGAATACGGGGGTCTATGATCAACCCTCTTTAACGCTACCCAGTGTCTCACCATACCACGATCGCAATAACCTAAGCCTGACCGTTAGGTATGGGGGAGACAATGGATATTATAGTAACAGTAACTCCGATCGAGCATACCAACATGACGGTCTCATGACGGCCCGTGACTTTTCAATGCCGCCCGATGCAGTAAGCTCATCATACCATGATCGTAGCGGTCGCTACCGGACCTCAAGATATGAAGGATACAACGGACGTTATGATAATAGTAACTCTCAACAAGTTTATGAAAATACCGACGGTGCTCATAGCATTTCAGTACAAGCCAGTCCTGTGGATTCACCATACCCTAGCCTCAGTCTGACGATAGGATATGGAGGAGACAATATTTACTATACCGGCAGCCCTCAACACATTTATCAGAATAATGCCATTTCTGGTGGCCAAGATGTTATAACGCCAGCCAGTCCCATGGATTCACAGTCATACTATGATCATAATAACCCTAACCTGGCTACGGGATATGGCGCTCCAGCATATGGCAGCTCCCGACAAGTTTATCATAATTCTGGTGCCTTTGCGAATGCCCAAGTACCGGCCGTGAGCTCAAATCACCATATCGGCTCGAATAGTTATTACAGTACGGCCTCACCATACGGAGGAAATGAACCTGATGGTAACAACAACGCTCGACAACCTTATGATCATACCAGTTCCCGCACTGACAGGCGATATCGGTAGCTTTCCTAACGTAGTTGACTTTCGCAGAAACACAAAGAATGTTCTTTGTGTACCCCCACTTCACCATGCACAAGGATAAAATGGCGATCCGGGAAGCCATGTACATGGGGGAGAAATATGGTTTCCGTTTTGCTAGGATATGAATGAACATTTAATGTCTTGTTATCTGTATTATAGCCAGTCGTTCGTGTAAATGTGTTCCAGCAATTCTGTGTATAGTTCGCCTCACTTCGTGAGGCCCACAATGCCCACCTTAGTACTTATTACAAGTTTGCAACAACCTTGAGCCAAGTATATACTTCAACAGGAGATTGAGCTTCTCAACAGAAATTCATGGTTGTTTCGGGCAGTAAAATACAAGGTAGTCTCTCATTTGCTTGCACCGTTTCAAGATCTACTGCAGGCGTTGGGCTGCGTGCCGGCGAGGCAAGTTATTGAATATAGAGATCAACGATCGACATCTGATAATCACTTAAAACTTACGATATGGCTATACCAAACAGATGTTGGCAAGGGTGTTTAGTGTAACTCCAGAGTCACGAAGACTCAACGAGACGTTACACAAAGTTTTGAGGTGTAAGTGATAGCTTCTATATAGTTCGACGACATGTGATGTGCTCCAGGGTAATTATACCGGGATGCTTTTACATTTGCTCGTGGTTGGACTCAAAGTCGAGATGCATGACGACAATCCAGTCGTACAGCTGTTGGGACTTGACGACGACAGGCCTAGGGTGAGTCAAGAGTTAGTATAACACTTGGCGCTTGAGCTCAGAAAAACAAAACTTACAGGACGTAGATATCAGCCAATGTCACCAGCATTTCGCATACGAAGCCGTTGACACCATCTATCGTGACGACATTGCATAAGACCTTCATATCTCTACCAAGCTCACATGTTGGCTGAGTTTAGGCAGCATGCCGGGGAACCTCGGGGAACCTGTCAATTTTGTATCAACTAGACGCTAGGGATTAACGTGAGAGTCAGGTTGACGGACGAAATGCGTACTCGCTGTTGCTCGCCAATGACATTGGCGAGCAACAGCGAGTACGCATTTCGTATCTACATAGGATGGGGTCAGTTTTATGTAAGCTCAGCTATCAGCTAAGATGAATTAGGACAACGGCAGTACGGCCAATCTCGCTTAAGGTGTTTAGAAATTTATTCTATGGTGCCATGCGCTAAGTCACCACCACTTTTGTGCAACTTCCATAGCACCGTGAGAAACAAGTTTTTTCCTTATTCCTTTAGCCAAAGTGCTTGTATTTATGATGGGAACAAAACGTCTAGACGGATTTTCGAAATTGTCAAAACTGACGGAGTTATGATTTTTGTCCAATGTAAATTCCGCCGCCTTATGTAACATATACTATATACAGTAATTTATTCCCACACTTATATATTACTAATCAAAGGCTCGTGCAACTGCCTCTTGGATTCGTCAGTGTGAAGTATACCGCTTTGATGAGCACTTCTTTACCTGGGATTGTGCCTCCTTTGCTCCCAGTCCATCACGATATGCCTCCATCCATCGCATCATACGATGTTCCCATCTCATTATTGTTTCAATTGGGACAGATTCAAGAGCTTTGGGTAGATTTTTCTTGAAGTGATGTGAATGTGTGGTCACAATGTTCTCTGAGATAGTGCTTCACAGCACCCCAGAAATACTCAATAAAATTGAGTTCACAATGAAACTTGGGCAAGAATATGAACAAGCATCCAGCATCTTCAATAACCTCCTGCACAAGTGATCTTTGCTCTTGAAAGTCTGGCTGTAACTCCAAAATACACCTTGCACAGCAATCTATAGCATCAGATTTACATTTACCTGATGTATCATCACCCTTTTTAGACACACAGAGCTTGACAAGGCCATCCTTTGAAAGGCCCCTCTCTCTCAGAATCTGAAGCATCCCTTTTGGCTTTCCTGGAAAGACAGGATGATCTGCACCCAGTCTGAGGTGTGCTTTGGCCTCTTGTGCTCATGCAGCAGCTTCTTTTTTGGCTTTTGGTGGTCCAGGCATCATTTCACAAGTGATTGTACAAGCTACAGATGCATAATCTATCAAAATCTACAAGCCTATAATCTCAATTTTTTTCGCCATCCAATTCCGCCGTTGCACCAATGTGGTGCTGACTAAGCGCATGGCACCATAGGATTCTAAACACAGCGGGAAGTCACCCAGTATCAAGTCTCCCTCGGTTACGATTGGTACGGCTACTCACAAGTGGGTGACTTCCCGCTGGGTTTAGAATCCTAGATTATTTTTCTAAACCTTAAGCGAGTGGCGTTCGAAAAAAATAGGTTTGAGTTTCTAACCATAACGCAACCTTCTCTCAGATCACAAACGTCAATTCCAAAATCCCTGAGCGTGATCGTTATCTTATCATATGCTACTTTCACACCTCTTTCCTGAGTACATTGACTATTACTATGGATATCGTGAATGTACAGCTTCATGAATGCATCACCACGTAAGGTACGAATATCTACATTATTGTACATGTTAATAGTAATACTATATACTTCTTTCTCTGGAGTTTGAGCTGTGTCTTGTACATAACTGTCAGAATTTCATGAAAGTTCATTAACAATCTCAATTGTTTTCTCTAGAATCTGGTCGGCAATTAGGTTAAATATAAGCAGAATTTTATATATTTTATTGTAACAAATAATCCCAACGGAAACTTTGGAAAATCGTTGTTGAAGCTACAGATTTCACTATTGTGGAGGAGGGAGTACGGTACTGGGAATCTTGAGATGAAAGGGTCCTGCAGGGACAGTTGACGTCGGAGGTCGAAAATGTGCTGTTTAGAACTGGAAGGGGGGGTTGGGAGGCCTCCTCCGGATTGGCATCTAGGATGGGGTCAGTTTTAAGCTCAGCTGTCAGCTAAGACGAATTAGGACAACGGCAGTACGGCCAACCTCGCTTAAGGTGTTTAGAAATTTATTCTAGGATTCTAAACGCAGCGGGAAGTCACCCAGTTACTCAAAGTTGCTCAAGTCTATTTATACGCTTCCCTGGTTCATATTGTAATTACCTTATGCACGGCTTACAAGTACAAGGGCAGAGGCGTCTAATACGTCGTTTAAATTGGCTACTTCGACGACGATCATCAACTAGTCAATGTTTCTGCTTGGTTCCTACGACTCCGTCATTAACACCAGGCCATAATCACCGCAGATATTTAGCCACTACTGGCACTGGTATGGAAAAGGATAGCAACCTGAATGTTCCACTATCTGGTGCCTCGGCGTTTGATAAAGGCAAGAAAAATGCAATCAAGGATGCAAATTTTCTAAACGCTGGTGGAGACATTGGAAACATCACTTTTATCAGGTGCTCTCGTCAGCTCTGTCAGACCGTAGCCAACACTATATTATATGCGCATTCTGACACTCCGTCAACACCTACCGGACAGAGTTCTACTGCGCCTGGGCCAGAGCTGAATGGAGTTGACGAAGATCATAGAGCACAGAGGCCATCCGATATAGAAAACGTAAGCCTTTAAAAGAGAATTTAATACGAAGCATTTCACCTCATGCTCGCGTTATTGATAGATTGACTTGGATGCGGGTGCCAGCGACGGAACTGCGAAGCTTTCTGGAAGCGACACAAGCGTCAATATGGTGAAGTTCAGTATTATTAATTCGTTTTATCCTAACAATACCGACTCGTAGACTCCAACTGATAATCGTAGAGAATTTCCCCCCACGGAAGCCTTTTCGCGAGCTCCCGCCAGTTATGAAGTCTATATCAAAAAGATGTTTAGGCTCAGGCATGGCTATCCCCTGTGGTATCCTCAACCAGATCGTAATCGTCCAGTTGAATACCGTCGCAGGGGTGTCGCTATTGGGGATGTTGGAGTCATTACATTCAACGGCGGCTTCGACTTCTTGTTTAATATCTGGCTCCCAGCTGGTCATCCCATAAATCCGAACAACTTACCAGATGATTTTGATTCCATGCCACGTCCAGAGTGTAGAACCATGCCCCAAAATTCATTTGGTCCTGGTTACAACAGTAAGATTTCGAATTTGGATATTGTAGCGCGCTTAGTCGCGAATACGAGGTAAACCGATATTTCGCCTTGGCGTTTGCGTGGCTTAGAAACTTATACATCTCTTTTGGTAGCGACATATCCTTCACCTGCAAAGATGGCGGTAAAGGGGCGCTTTTGTCGATCCCTCATGGAGCTTCTACGGAAGACTTGCGGTCCGAATGGATTTTACAGGATTTTATCTCCAAAAATGCGTTAAGCTGGTATAGATATGCTAGGCAAAATTGCGGCCTTGACTTGGATCGTCACTCATTATATCTAGTGACTGGATACATGAAGTCAACAACCTGGGGGATTGCAACTTTTGACAAGTCTGTTCCAGATCGCAACAGTTTACTAGTAATAGGCAAGTCTAACGATGACAAGAGTCCTTATTTGGCGTGGAAGGATTGTGGGGTAGCAACACATACACGCACTGGTCCCACTCCAGATTCCGGTTTAACTTACGAAAATGGGATACAAGCTGATGAAAACCAGTGCTTGTTCTTGCGTGGTTTCAAAATTTCGCTGTCAGAGGTGGTGTGGAATAAGATGCTTGATCGGACCGATGTAGTGACCAGGAACGGCAACTTCGGGAATGATTCATCTTCGTCCGACGAATCCCCTGAGCCTGGGAGCAGTACGAGATCAAATCGTGATGATGGAACTGGAACTGGAACTGGATCACAATCCTCATCTCGTACAGACTTGGGCACTAAAATCACCATCGCTGGTTTTCCAAAGAAAGATACTGTGAGTGCATTCCTCATTGTTGTAATTCCGATTCACACTTCCATCATCTTGATTGTATAGTTGTTCCATCCTCTAACTGCAATAAATAATGCGCTGCTGTCTCAGGTAAGAAGCAATTATTACGTTGGAAGCAATCCACGGTACTTTTCGAGAGGTTGAGTTTGAATAGGTTCCCGAGGCTCATATTGCCATTACACACGATAATACATGGTCTGAGTTGCTCAGTCAGGTCAGACTCAGGAAACCTTTACAGTTTATTTTAAATATGCTGACAAGCCAATGAAAGAGCAACTGTGATTTCGGCGAACTTCATGAAGTCATAAGAAATCAGTATGTTGTGAAGCATTACAAAGGTATCTTAGTTATGGAAATCACAACGAAATAAGCTAATGATCGTACGCAGAAACCAGAACATGCACTTTAGAGCCAACTATAAATGCTTCTCCCGATGCAACTTCATTAAGCGATGCGGATGAGGCAATCGAAATCATGCATGACCTCGTCAATAATATAAATCCGGAAGATCCGCAATATTCTTTATCTCTCAACAACCTTGCCTGCACCTTTAGATCTCGCTTTGAATGTAGCGGAGACTTGAGGGACGTAGGCCGAGCCACCGATATTCAGCGTATAACATTCGACAACAGGCCCGATGACCCCCGTTCTCTGATGAATCTGGGTAACGCGCATCGAGCACATTTCATGCAAACCGGGGAGCTACCACATATCCACATGGCCATTGAAGCTCATCGGAAGGCGCTGGCACTGGCTTCAGGAAATGATCATTTGTCTGCCATTCTTATAAATTTGGGAATGTCGCTTGGACATTGTTATCTGGCGACAGGTAATGTTGACGATCTTGAAGAGGCCATAGCGCTTGAACAGCGCGGTATTCAGATCTGTAGAGATGATGATCCAAAAGTGCGACGGTTCTACAGTGATCTGGGTAACCTGTTTTACTATCGCTCTGCACTTACAGAGGATTTGCGTGATGTGTATGAAGGGGCCCGGGCGCATAGAGAAGCGGTGATTCGAACACCTATTGGACACAGAGATTTGCCTGCATTCCTCAATAACCTAGGAAATTCTATGAAAAGACTATTTCTCGCTATGGGGAACGAGTCTGATCTCTCTGAAGCAATCTCGTGTTACAAAGAAGCTATTTCTCTAACTTTCGATGATAGTATTGAACGGATGGACTGCCTGAGTAATCTAGGAGGGGCGTTGTGCAGTAGATATATGCTTGCACACCAACAACACGACCTCGACGATGGTCTCAGCGCGTTAAGGAAGTCTGTTACACTGTGCCCGCCGAATCATGCTCAACTTCCAAATAATCTTTCCCAACTTGCAGACGCGTTGAAAATTCTGTTCGAAAATGAACACCAACTTGAGACCATAGACGAAGCAATCTCAGTTATGGAACGGGCGATAGACATCACTCCTGAAGGTAACGCTGGGCTGCCCTCCCTGCTTGATGGATTGGGAGGTTTATTCTTTGCTCGATCCAAAACGACACAGAGCAATGATGACATTGAAAGAGCTGTTTCGTTATACCGCCAAGCTACACAGATGCCTGTTGGGTCCCCATTAACACGTCTAAGGAGCGGGCAACAGTGGGGGACGTTGTCTCTTCTCATGGACCCAGAGCAATCCCTTCATGCATTCGAAATTGTTTTTCATGACATCGTCCCACAATTGGCATGGATTGGACGTACTACGGAACAACGATATCTCTTACTGGCAACTCTAGCGCCCATTGTGAGCATGGCAACAGCTGTAGCCATCCGATATGAACAACTTCACATGGCCGTGGAGTGGCTAGAACAAGGTCGCTCAATAGTATGGAACCAAGTTAATAGTTTCCGCTCACCCTTAGACGATTTTCGAAAAGTGAACCCAACCCTTTGCACGGAACTAGAAAAGATAGCGATCGCTTTGGAAGAAGCTAGTATGCGAACAAATTCATCCGATTTGTTAGGAAGTAGTATGGCACGTAATATCTCGATTCAAGATGACGTCCTTCGGCATCAAGGTCTTGCAAAGCAATGTGATTCATTACTTTGTCAAGTTCGCAGCATAAGTGGCTTCGAGGATTTTCTCTGTTCAATACCGTTTCCCGAGCTGGTTCTGAAACTACCACCGTCTGGTCTAGTAATAGTAGTTAATGTCGACCCATTTTCTTGTGATGCTTTGGTTCTTACCCGTGACATATCATTAGAGAGCCAGGCTAATATCATCCCCGTCCGCTTGCCTCAATTCTACGAGAGAGCAGTCATTCTTCGCGAGAGATTATATAAACTACGTTCCAATCCGTCAGCTCGCAAAGGTCGCCCTCCTATAAATTGGAAGGAGCAATTTTCCATCAGGGAGCTCCTTCGAGATTTGTGGTACAAGATCGTGAAGCCCATCCTTGATGTGCTTAATCTAGAGGTAAGTAACCCTTTGGTTCCGTGGGCATTACGATGAACATGAATATCACAGCCTACATCAGATCCCCTTCGAATATGGTGGTGTCCAACTGGTCCTCTTGTAGAATTATATTAGTTATTCAAATGTCACAATTCCATGCTGCCTCCACATACGCATTTGGATATGTTACTATACTCGGAATGGTCGACTACGTCGACAGAAACCTTACTTGCCAGAGAACAAAGAAAAAGAGAAAAATAAGTAATAATAAATAAAACAAAGTCAAGTAAAAGTAGTGGAGGAACAAGTAAGGTTAGTAAGCAGTGTGGCAATGTCTGTTTAACTGTAGAGGTACAAGAGGGTCTAGCTTATGTAGGACATTTACATCACATGGTGTTACTTTTTTACTCGAAGGAGGGAGTAAAGTACAGATCACAAGTAAATGTGTAGAGTACAAAATAAAAGTAGGGTTAGCAGTGTCTGCAGGAAGTGCACAATAAGTGAGTTCAAATACAAGTTCAACAGGAAAAACAATTTAAAAAGTTGAATTGTATCAAGGTACAGTGCCACCAGTCACTTCTCAACACCTGATTTGGCACATCAGCAATCACCCATATTACAAAATTAGTTAAATTAGTTAAATTAAGGACAGAGATAAGCCAATTACAAGGTAAAATTAGCACAAATAAGTCCTATAAGGTGTTTTAGGCAAATAAGCTGAGGCCCCCCATTTATGTTGATAGAAATAAGTGAATATTAGTTTGCATTAGTGAATTATAGCTACACATTTGCTCAACATTTGCTCATTTAAGATGTATATAAGGAGGCATTCAGTAGGCTTAAACATTTACTCAGAATACAGAACATGTATTTATGAACAATATGATTTATTAGCATAAATACTACATACATAAAAGTAGTCTAACAAGGGAACACATGTACTAGCATATAAAACTTAAACTCCAACCCTCTCTGCACTACTACTGAAGGAATATCAATACAGAAGCTATAAACACAATTAAGAATGAATGTTACAACTTGAAGAACATGAAACTAACCCATGAAAATACAGTCAAGACTCAGCCAGAACTTGCAGAAGTGACAAAGGGTAATATAACGAGCTTCAAAGATAAACCCTGCGCCACAGAAATAGAACAAAACTATCTATAATAAGGAAAGTGCAAAAGTAAAAAAAAGGTGCAGATAACCAGTTACTCACCATAATAAAACGAACGAGTCCACCTCATGCACGAAAATATCCTGAAAACACCCTACCAACAGCACACATAAGAGCAGCTATCAATGCACAAAACATTAGTGATGAGCTACTCGTGTTAATGTAGCTAGGACATAACTACTCACTTGCACATAGAAAAGTTGAGTATATGTACATAGCATTGAGCAAGGAGAACTGAGGAAGGTCATTGAGTAAGCATACTGTAAATAGGATAGAAAACGCGCACACGGGTTGGGGAGAAACCACTGTGCCACGGTCATCTGTCTTGATTTTGATGTAGACTTGGAGGGCATAGGCGAAAGACTGCTAAGTCCTGGTGGAAGGTTGGAGAAGAAGAGAAGGGGACAGGACATGAGAAGGGAATGGATGGGGACAACACATCCTCGGTACGTGACAGTGTATATGCCTAGCGCGAAGGGGAAACAGGAGAGGGAGGGTAAGAAAGAAACAGAAGGGAAGGGCAAGTTCAACGTTGTCGTGACATGGATTCTGTCATGTGATTAATTTAACATTATGTCAACTGAGACAAACAGATAAATTGATTGGCTGGGGATATCGGCTACGATCTTTCGGCTCAATCAAATGTGTTCAGAATCACTAAGTCCGCATGCTCGCTTTACATCCATATACAGTGCCCCTTGCATTTTACTTCACAACTTCGTTGTATTCTCTCAAAATATACTGGAAATTGGAGCATACGAAGATAATAAAGTAAGTACTTGAGATATGTGTTCCCAACCACCTATTTAATAACTGCCATACTTAAGAAACACTTTGCTGTATAAGTCCTATTATTATACAATGGCGTACACTACTACTATTATCAATGTATTTAATGTGTTTGTATGACCAAATATATGTTATATATACAAGTAAAATTTAGTTAGCATTTAGTTACAATTAGATGTTAGTAGCTGACTTAATTACATTTACTTACATCACATTAGTGAAAATAAGCCTGGTATAAGCGGAGACTAGAAGTAATTAGTAATGGGCTCCTCTTTATCACACTAAATACACTAATTTAGTCATGTGGGAATTTCCTGATGCAGGGAACCATCAATTTCAGCATAACTTGAACTACATTTTTATAACAAAATATTTTGACCCCAAATCACATTTAATTGCATTAGATAGATTAGTTCTAGTAATGGTGTGCTTCCCAAGGCAATTGGAGAATTTTTTTTTTCGGATCCCGAAAAAAATGAAACAAACCCTATTACGCAATATATTTCTTACCATATATAGAAGGTATGACATAATCAGATTTCCGCAGGTTCTAGCCTTGAGCAATAACATTGATGTCCATCCAAACACTTTGAGGTACACAGCGATGTGAAGTGTATTTCTCCACTGCATATGCTGCTTGTCGAATATTTAGACCAATCCTAATAAGGTGATATAATTATTAGGAATTGTCAGTCATTATGGCTGTGAATATTGTACTCACTGGTAGGCACTCATGTATCTCCAACAGCGTTGGAAAAACTTTCAGATCTGAGTTGTAGAAATAGCATCCAAGCATTGAGGGACAAGCTCCCAAGCTGTCTTAAATGTTCCATCAACCAGACTGCAAAATTCTGCAGAGAAATTCAGTTTGAATAACTTAAGCAACAAGAATTACAGTCATGTGCAACATGTGGATTGACATATTCCTTTGTGTTGGAAAAATGATCTCTCCACATTTGGTTGCTTCATGTCAAAGGGCTGCATCTCTCTTTGCATTAGAGCATATTTGTGGCTGAATTTTTGAGCTTTTTCACTGAAAGTCAGGTGAACTTCAACCAAACTGATGCTCCACTTGGAGTTCAGCTGAAGCTAAAATATCCATAACAGGTACTAGAGAATTGAACTGCAACCGATGACATCATTCATAGCTGATGCGCTTACCCAAGTTCCCAACACACGATGCATACACGCTTACTTCCTAGGCATGTTGAAAGTTCTCAGTAACCTGAGAAAATTGATTTTGAACCATCTTATGACAACATCATCAGGTAAACTTTCATCATTTTAGTCAGACATCATTAGAAAGACTGCAGAGCTTCTCGGGGATACTACCAAAAAAATAATCCCGGAGGGAAAAAGTGAAACACCATGGGAAAAAATGAGGTGACAATGTAAATCAACATCTTTTCATATGTTTCCTTCCTAAAAAAATATCTAAAAAATGCCCAAAAAATTACTTACCTAAAATTTGCATGTGTAAGAGAGGTGCCCATTGGCACTGTAGAATAGAGCAGGATCAATAGAATAATTCATGAGAATGGCATCGCAATGGAGATGCAGGTCAAGGCACAAAGCTCATTCATGCCAGGTCGAGCATTTCCAAATCACTCATGGATCAGCCAGGTTGATAAGTATTCGCACGTGGTAGTGAAAAAAGAAAGGGGGCAACTGTAGCAATGGGCCTCAAGGGTAGGTCACACCATACATGTAACTTAGAACAACATTCATCAGTTTGTGAAGTAACAAACTTAAGTGATTATGAAGTAAGGAAAAGACAAAATAGACCAACTCCTGCTTTGTCTATACCCCCAGGATCCAACTGCAAGCCTGAGAAGGAAGAAGGCAGGAGAGGAATGTTATCCTTGTTTTCTTCATCATACACAGAGCAGTCAGAAGGTGGTAAATTGAAGGTGGGCCATTGTTGAGAGCTTCCCTCACATGTCAAGATCCCGACATGGGGAATATCAGGAGAGAAAGGGGGGGATGAAAGGCGACATCATTTATGAGGACATTCACCTCTGTTAACTGTTTGATTGCTCTCATTGCTATCACCAGGATGTAGTGTACCAGAAGCATGCATGCTCTCTTTCCTACTCAACAGCAACCCTCCTGTACTACCAAATATGCTATCACCAGTACAAAAGACTGAGACATGGGAGTGATTTCTGTAGAGCAGGCGTTCTGCCTGCACTACAAAACTTGACATTTCTCGAAGTACAGCAACCAGGTCACGTGACCGCTACGTAATGTAAGCGACACATCAAACTACAGCTCACGCATTATATGTCTTTCCTATTGCTCTCTTCACCGCTTCACTCAATCCCCTCACTGTCTGCCACTGCCAAAGTGTCAATTACACACAAGGAAGAAGCTATTGATCTGTCCCACACTAAAGTAGTGCAAGAGGCCCCGACGTCATACCAAATTTGGCACCTCACAACAACCAAGCCTCCCCATCTCGAAATCTCCTTGAAAATTTATTTTCCAACTCGAAACACCACCCCAAGTCTCTCAAAAACTTATGTTTACTATATGGACCGATCCCTCCTAATTATGTCATAGAACTAATCCTCGTTAAGTAACATACCTGATTTTCCTTTGTATAAATACCTGTATCTACCTTACCTTACACCCCAGTGAATTTATCCCCCACTCAACTTCAGATTACATCGACCTTTTCTTTCATATTCTATTCAAATACACTCGTCTTCAGCCTTTCACTGTCTCAGATCTCGTTTCCTCATCATAAATCGCTCTCCTATGCTCTCGGAACGCACTCAGGACTCATTCCTGAACTCTTTATCGTCACTATGTTCCCAAATGACTCGCCGTTATGCTAACAATTCCTTCTCACACCTTAGAACACCACAGGTTGAACAGTATTTCAACCGACTCACTCATACATTTCTTTGTGGAGGTCTAAGGCTACTTTCACCTTTACATTTCAGCAGTCGAGGGAAGTGGAGTGTTGGTCATTTGACTCTGGTATTTCCAGATCACAGGTGGGTTCAAGGGAGAAGGGGGCGAGGGAGTCCTTTAGGCTAGCACATGGGTTAAACTTGGGAAGTACGCCCGAGTAGCGAGCAGGGCGGAAGGAGTGACATAGGCCATTGAGCCATTTGGACATCAAAGGAGATGGGCATATAGAAACATCGGCCAGAGAGGGATGGGGGCAGGAGAGAGAGAGGCTGTGGCCGTTGACATATCATCAATGACAAGTAGCGAGAAGGGCGGAAGGAGTGATGCACATTGAGCCATTTGGACATCGAAGGTGGGTGTAGGCAGGCGTATAGCAACATCGGCCACAGAGATGGACCAGTGAGGGATGGGGGCAGAGGAGAGATGCTGCGGCCATTGCCATATCGTCAACGACAAGTAGCAAGCAGGGTGGAAGCAGTTACTCAGGCTGTCGAAGGACGTGGGCTGTTGTGATCTGCAAATGATTGCAGCGTTGGTGTATTCCTATGAATACACGGAGTAAGTACACCTATGTAAGAATAAAACATACCTCGTTGTATTTAGCCTTGAAACGAATACAACATTGAGAATTGAGTGTTTGCATCGTAGCGTGTATGTTAAGTTGAGTCTTCGAAGCGTAAGTCAATCAAGAGCAAGTGTCGAACAAGTCACGTGCTACCGCCAATTGGACTATCCGATGATATTCTGCAATCAACAATACTAGATACAGTAGTCTAGTACTTAAGTAGTGAGTAGATATGTAAATATACTTATGTACCCTTTTTAGCAACAGTATGAGACTTAGCGCTTGGCCTTAAGTTGAGTCTGGTTCTTACAGTCATGCTGTTTAAGAGGTTGAAAAAGGATTGGATTTATGTGTCTATCTAGTAACATTTATATACCTTTTGTACTACCTATTGCTAGAGCGTTCTCAATACATCTTCTAGGATGTAGCTATCTAAAGTATCTTCTATAATATTCTACTACTGCTACTGGAACATTCTCAATGGTTCAGGTCAGTTGTAGATACTTTGAGAGCGCCTTTTACCGTTATGTGAGTCCAGAGCAACCCATACTTGGTGATCTCAGACTTTCCTATTTAAATGCTTCTTACTCCTTAGATGTTTAATTGATAAGATCGAATCGGATTGAGCGGCACAGCCGCGAAGTGACGAAATGACAAGATACAGAGATGAAAGGATAAGGAAAAGAAGAGAAAGGGCGAGGAAATATGTTAACTCTACGAATAGTTGAATATCCATAACATGGGCATACAGCAACATCGGCTGCCAAGACACCAAAGCATCAAGGAGGGCGGCATAGAGGGCAGGCTCATGCTGCTGAGGAAGCAGGACGGCAACGGGGACACTGTGAGACGGCAACAGTGCAACAATAACAAGGAGAGGAAGAGTACTGACATTCTATAAGAAAAACAGTGGGCAGGACGACATAGACGAGAGCAGGAGACAGGGTGAAGACGGATGTGCTAACAATGATGAGAGAGGGGGAGAGAATATGGCACGACATGCCGATGAAGAGGGAGAGAGGAGAAAAAACGTGGAGAGGATGACGTGACAGGGATTTCCGACAATGGAACCATACTCTCGCTATTTCATACTATGAAACACGAAAGTTCTCCGGGCCTCTCCACCCTCCACTCTAAGGAGACAGTTGGTTTTCAGTATCCCAAAATGGCTTCATTCACCATCTTCTTTGTGGTCAGACCTACTATTGTCAGCTGAGACCTTCAAGCCAATACACCAAGAGAGATGCCAAGAGAGTGACAGAGAGAGAGGGGGGGGGAGAGGGGGGAGAGAGAAAGAGAGAGCAGAGAGAGAGCGAGGCGCACAGGTGACCATGAGATAAATCACGTGAATGACCAAAAGTGCAACCCATTTTCACCTGGGAGAATACCTTGGCAAGCAAGGTAACCTATTATGTATTTTACAGACAATGTGCTCCGCTTTTTATGTATTTAAGTAGTATACTATGTACTGTATCTACTTATCCATTTGCCTCATGCTTTCCTTCCCTTGCGTGCTTTGAGGTCAAATGTAACGCCGTCATAGTCGATGCGTCATTTATTTCAACACCTCTCGCTTCTCTTCCTCTTCATGCTGCTGGCGATTACTACTACAATGACGAAACTCAAAATCCTGGATCAAATATCATGGAATATGCGATTTCATCTTACACACCCACTATCACGGCTCTGATGCAGAGTCTATCTAAGCACCACCAGCAACAGCATCAGGAGTTCAAGGGATTGCTTGCTGTCAGCGAGTCAGAAGCTCCCGGTTTACCACCTATCAGGCAATACTGTAAAATGTATATATTATCCATGGTAGTTTACCATAAACCGTGATGTATGGCTCCTGTAAATTACCATAGGTTACCAAATAGGAAGGGGGCTCATTCTCATGTCTCTAGGGAAGCTGATACATGAGGCCATCCATAACAACCTATTACTAGTCAGACTTGAATGAGGCGCACCTGCATCCCACCTCATCCCGCCATCATGCCATGCTGCCTGCTGCTTGCTTCTTTTATTACACCAATCAGTTAATTAACGGAAGGAATCATGTTCTCATGTCGATCAAAAGCTTCGTGTACTGGCCAAACCATCTGCATAAAATACAGAATGCTTGAACAATACTTAACAGAAGACTCGTGTACTTATAAGAATCCCCGGTATATTATATCTGTACATATCTGTACTATTTAATCTCTGTAGAATATATCTATGTATGTCGTTGATTTGAAATACTTACTAATCCACTTTGTTTTTCAATTTATACCACCGCAATATCAGTATTATGCAACTGTAGGTACAAATTGGGCTTGGATAGTAAAATTAAGACGCACAGCATCCTCGATATTTAAACCTTTTCATATATGAAATTGCTTTTTCTAGCTAATTGGATATAACGAAAGGTATGAATGCTCACAATGTACCAGTACTAGGGCTGTACACCGTACCGTATACGGTATACGGGCATATACAATACGGTCACAATACGGTTACGGTATGTCCGTAACCGTACCGTATCTGATTATTTTTTACATCTTAAAAAAACGGTACGGTACCGTAAACGGTCAAATACGGTATATACGGTCTATACGGCATATGAATTCGGTATTTAAAAGTTAGAAAAGCGGAAAAAGTATTATAAAAACATAACATTAACACTTTCCTGCACTGGTTCCGCTGACACGAAGAGTACGAAGCCGATACTTTGCCAACATCAAAGTACGTATAGTCTCTGCCGAAAGGCTGACACGACGCAGCAAAACAGTATCTCGGCCCCCAGAAAACACACTCTCAACACCAACTGCAGATCCTAAATAATGACATACCAGACATATCACAGTGTCAGAACGATCAATAATAAAAAATTAAGAGTTGTACATACCAGGAATAGATAACTGCGGTGAACATATTCAATTAGCTCTCGAAACTCCAGCCGCTCAGCTTCCTCGAAGGGCTGGTCACAAGCTACAACCCAGCTTGCCAGCAAACGTTCAAATTTGTCTTGATCAAAGGGTCCCTGCATAAATATAGACAATTTAGCACTACATTTACAGTGAGAGTGAGATAAAATTGTACCATTGCTCGTTCCTCCTGCTTTGAAAATGCCTTCTTAATATTTTCTGACCTTTTCTCCAGCTCTTCTAAGTATGAAGCCGCCTTTCCTTCACTCAACGGAAGTTCTCCAGGCTCGATTTCGATTTCTTCGTCCGTACTATTCCCTGACTCTTACGCCGAGCCTTAAGAACGTTGTAGAATTCATATATAGTAGGTGATGCCATCTTCATACTTCCAGTCAATCCTAAAGAGCAAGCAAGTAAAACATTAGAAGTAGTTAAATAGATTAATAAATAGCCATACCATTTATACAGCAGCGCATAGCCTTGGTTATTGTTAGAATTCGGCGACCACCATGATAGCATTGGTAATGCTTGTCACCAGGCTTGTAGATATCACCTTTACTGTTATGTGTAACTCGCTTATAAAAGTAATAAATCGGGTTCCGGGTTTCCTATTAATGCAATAAGTAAGAACTAATTTGACATGATATAAATTCAGTACTTACTTTCTTTTTAGAAGACTCGGTAGCAGCTTGTATAATATACTACCTGAAGGTGTTACATTTCGGGCAGAAATGTTAGTTACACTGTCTATGTCGTCAGTTTCTTCTACTTCAACACAGCGTCTTTCTTTTCGTTTTCATGAGCCCTTTCCGGTGTCTAGAGCTGTTTTAAAAGGTACATAATTAGCTAGCTGAATGAATATTAGTCATTATAAAATGAGGTATGAGCATGTGTTTGATGATAACAAAGCAGATGTAGCAGCATATCTTATCTTAAAAATAAGTGTGCTCATGCGCTAAATCTCATTGCCTAAGAAGATATTTCATGATACACCGTAAGCCGTAACAGACCGTAATACGTCCGTAAGAGTACGGGTACTATACGGGTCCAAACCGTACCGTAATTATACCGTATTGAATTTACTTTGTAGCTCTTACGGGACGGCTACGGGACCGTATATACGGTTACCGTACATCCGTATTATACGGGTACGGTGTACAGCCCTAACCAGTACACTTAGTTGAGTTCTAAAGGCTTTTACTCTTTCGTCAGACAAAAACTATAAGTTGACAAAACAACGCAAGGAATAGGATATTTAGTCTTATAATGTATTGCAGATATAAATTTCGGTTAATTATCTCATTTTATTTGGCACAAAGTGGTGAATTGCTATGTCTGCCTATTTCCTAAATCTCCATATGATACAATCACACCGGTACGTTGCGTATGGTAACTTACATAGTCGCTCCTTTCGTAATCCGGACACTAATCGAACACAGAGCGTTCCGGCGTGTTCCTATGCACTTCATATTTTTGTTTATACACAGGCTGAAGTACAAAATGAAGCTTCGGAAATTTGGAAAACATATGGAAAACATAAAAAATGGAAGTATAAAATAAAATAAAAATGGTTTATTGTATTTCCATAGCATGTAAAACTAAGATTTGTAAAAATGCGGAAAACATACAAAAACATATGAAAAAACATATATGTAGGGCTGGAAAACATATAATATGATGTACGAAGCACAGATGCTTTGGAAGATACAGAAAAGAAGCTGATGGGAAGACACAGTTCATTAACGTTGACATGAAACACATGCACAGATATCACATCTCCGAGGTGAAACAAAACCATGAGTACTTTATATCTGAATTTGGAAACGTCGGGATTGGTAATGGTCTCACCGTCTTACAGCATAGCGCTCAGAGATCTATGTTCAAGATCGTTTTATTACCATGTAGTACTACTTACTACTTAGTCTATTGTAATTGCTTCACATTATGTATTATTACTCCTCCTGTAATTTACCGTGTCGATACATTACAACCGGGTTCTAATTACAGTACATAATGTATCAGGACCACATCATCAGGTGCACCTATTCCAGGTACAGCTCAAGAAAATATCATCCTGAAGCAGATATTCGGCTCATTTTCTCAAATATTCCGTAGCCTGGAAGGCGTCGAAGCAACAGTGAAGAGCGTCTTGGATGCCATGCCTTTACACAGCTGGATCCATCTCTCCTGCCACGCTCTCCAGAATGACAGCCCTCTCAAGAGTGCATTCTATCTTCATGATGGACAGCTGTCCCTTGGAGATATAATTAAACATCCGCTTCCTCATTCACAATTTGCATTCCTTTCGGCATGCGAGACGGGGAAGGGAGACAAAAAGCTCTCTGAAGAAGCAATTCATCTTGCAGCGGGTATGCTGGCGGTGGGATATACCAGCGTCGTTGCAACTATGTGGTCGATCAGTGACAACGATGCCCCTAGGGTTGCAAAAGAATTTTACTCATACATATTACAGAAAGAGAACAATAGCTCTGCAGAGTATAATTATCCAGATTGTACTAGAGCAGCGTCTGCACTTCATCATGCCATAGGACGCTTTCGGCTTCTGGTTGGCGATGACGAAGATGGCCTCCGACTTTGGGTTCCATATATTCATGTAGGTATTTAGGTAGATCAGTGGTACTGTGGTACGAAACAAACGTCAGACTCTTTCTTAAGTTTTTGATGAGCTTCGTGCGAGAAGCGGCGGCAAGCCCTAATCCAGAGACGAGTATTATCAAACCTCAGAAACTAACTCTAACCATAAAATCTGCAAGCGACTCATCCATCTTTTCAAAAGGTGTTGTCTTGGAGGATGAAATCAGAGAATAGCAATTACTTCCTTGGTTACTAGCTTTACTTTGATATCGAGGCCCTTAATTGATAATGCTAATACTTATTCCAAGCTCTCCCTATGGTCCAGCGACATGCAGCAGTGCTAAGCCGGTTATTCTGGACATCGACCTTGCTCAAGGTCATCTGTTCTCTGATTTCATCCCCATAACACCCACTATAAGTAGACCTCCGGAGAAGTGGAATCTCCACAGAGTCCTTACAATGACCATCTGACATCGGTATATTTTTCTCTCCCGCCCAACTCCCGCCGGCCTGACTCGGGCCTCGGCTCGTATCATAAATAGGCTTAGTGACAAAAAGTGGTAGATTATCGGTGCAAGGTACTCCAATTTTGAAAGCTCAAAAATGCCAAGGTGACAACCCGATATTTATATCCCATATTGAATATCACCAACGATTTCATTTATAAAGAGGTGGTATGATGAGGTATTTGGGATAAAACCGGATGTGTGTGTATATAAACTTGGTAGTAACCATTGTAGGTAGGGCGATACATCCATCCATTTGACTGAGATATATAAATACATTCCTAAAGTTACAATACATCACTCCTCGTCTTAACTTCCCCAGCAACCTCACCCAGAAAATCCAGTGTCCGATGGAAAAGCTCATCAAAATCGCCAAGGAGGCCCCAGCGATTAAAAGCGTCGTCACATCCTCATCTCCCAGTCCTAGCATACCATCCCCATTCGCACGTCTCCCACTCACACTCCGACTCATAGCCACGCGCACTTCTTCCAGCCACACCTCAAGCACCTCTTCACCGCCCACTATAATACTACGCAGACGCGCAATGTCAGTCTGCGTAAGTGGTGTAGACTTGGATGTAATTGTAGCGTCCAGTACGAGGTCGACTCCAGTGCCTTCATCCGGGTCCTATATTCGACGTTGAAGAACTGCGAGCCAGGCTTCGTCTAGGTCGTCTAGGAAGTCAATGAGTTCTGTCAGAGTTGAGCGGGGGTCCCAGGGGGAGAGATGAGGCATTGAATGGTACATCAAAAACAGTCCGTTACACAATGCACTCATGTGCAAGTCAAAGTCGGATTATAAGGATAATATATCTGAGAGATACTAGGTTAACTATCTGGGTCAGATGGGTGGACGAAAAACGCACTTTAGCACAGCATGAGATGAGAGAAGGACCCTCGAAGATTCGAGTGCATCAGTGCAAGTGAACGCTTAAGCGCGCGTTTAAGCCAGTTCCTGTAGCGTGAACTTCAATTGATATACCGCAGGCCTGGCATTTTCAAGTTTTTGATAAAGCTTCGAGGACAGAACGAAAAACGGCATGAAGGATTGTTGTTGACAATAACAATGACGGACGAAAGGCAGTACCTAGATCAATTATTGGCAGTGATTGCACGCTACAAAGTTCCCGGCGTCTAAACTCCTTCTCCTCACACTACCACCATGTCGACCCCCGACCCCCTCCTCGCCCTACGAGCAGCAATAAAAGCCCAAACACCAATAACCTACACATCCCCTCCAACCCACCTCCTAATCAACTCCACGCCCTACCCCAAATCCATTCCAACACGGTTCCGCAAACCCGCCTCGTCCGACTTTTACACCCTCGAAGCTCTGTACCTCGCCTATACCCTCCGTGATGCTCCCGGAGCAGAGTACATGAAGCAGGCGAGGGAGGCCGGGCTGGCGGTCGGATTCGTGAGCGTCACTGAAAGGAAGAGTGTGGTTGAGTGGTTGGAGGGGCGAGGGGAGAGTGAGAGGGTTGTTCCTTTGGAGTGTTGGTCCCTTTTCTTTCATTCTTGACGTATAGGTTTTAACAAGATGTTACAGCGCATGGGACTACAACACCCCCAGGCTCCCCACGTCGCTCCTCCTCACATCTCCCCCAAACATCCCCCTCAAAGTCAACTCAAAAACCAACAGACCACACATCAACCTCCCAATCTACAACGAAAAAACGATACCTGCCCGACAGCGCCGACGTCGAAATCGTAAAGAAGATCAAAAGCAATGAGGTGGAGCTGAGGGATCGCAATACCGTGTTGAGGGGGATTAAATCTAATGTTTGCATTTCATACTTTTTTTCGTTGGTTATGTGGCTGATGAAGGTTGTTGGTAGAATTTCACGTCCCTAAGGACAATCTATGCAGACAAGCTCAAAAGGATGAAAGAAGCATCCAGGTCGGGCGTTCCAGTATCCGTCGCTCCTACTTCAGGTATGTCTTCCCCTTATCTCTCTTCTCCCTTCTCCTCAACCCAACTAACACCCCCCACAGACCCCAAACACCTTCCCCGCAAAGCACGCAACTTCTACCCAATAATCATGATTTCATCTTCGCCAACCGCGCTAATCACAATGCACAACGTCAAGCGATTCCTCCAAGAGAGCGTATTCGAGTCCCCGCAGGAGGCCCGAGCGAAGATGACGAGCAAGCCAGAGGATTTGATTGCCATTTATCGTACTTTACCTGGGTTGCAGGTCGGTTCTTCTCTTGCTTTGTCTTTTTTTACGTTTCCTCCCTGTTCTGTTCTTGTTACGTTTTCTGCTCACCCCCATTGTTTCTTTCGTTTTCCCCCGACTTTACGCTCTCTAACACTTGTTCGCAGAACCAAACCCAACGATACTTCATAGTCGACTCCACTGAGGCCCTCTCCAAGTTCGGCCCCGACGCATGGGACAGAGTCGTGTGCGTTATGACTACTGGCCAGGCGTGGCAGTTTAGGCCTTATAAGTGGAATGAGCCAAGAACGCTGTTTCATCATGGTGAGTTGCTTTTTCGGGATGAAAGTGGGCGGGAGACGGTGGGTAGCGAAAGGGTGGAAGGTTGAGTTGCAATTATTGCAGCACCTCAAGGGATACCCTCGCTATGGTAATTCTCTTCTAGTACGAGGAATTGAAGCTACCGGCAGCGAGGGCCTCTCGTACGCCGCGGGTGATGGAGTGCAGCTGCTCAGACCTGTACCTTCGAGGGACAGTGTCAGCTCAGACGGTTACGGTTTTCTCTATCTTGTGGAGGGATATAACCTACACTTCCTCCGCCTGCCGCTCAAGTGGAGGTTAGAGGATGGTATCTCGGACATCAGTGGGAGTAGACCTCCTCGGAAGGTCGGAGATACCTATCCTTCACCGCACGATTTTGTTTTTTATTTTCTCTCTCTACTGATGTGAACCATGTGCTAATACGATATATAGTGAAAGGCATATACGTATCATGGACCAACGACCCCCCAAATTCGAAGATTCAGGATTGGAATGTCACTGAGCTTAAGGTGCGTTGTTTATTTGCACGTTAGTGGGGTTCAGGTACGGGGTATCGCTTTGTGGGCGGCCTATGAACAAGGACTGTCCTATACGACGTCCCCCAATCCACTCACACCCACTTTTCCCTCTTTCCCTTTCCGAACCTACTACCGTCCCTCCTCTCCTGTTCACTCGCTAACCTCTTACTCGCAGATCGACCAACACCGCCGGCACGTCGACAAATCCGTCGTGGCCCACTTCTGGAAGACGCTCGACACGTGGATCGCTGCTAACAAGCCGTGGTTGATGAAGTCATGAATTGCAACTTTGGAAGTTGTGGAGTGGAGAGAAGGGGGAAGGGGGGGGGAGGGGAAGAGATAGGCGGGTGGCGGGCGGCAGGATGAGGTGCCCAGGCCCCTAAGGAAGGGGGAAGGATAGTGATACCTGTGCTGACGACGATATCATATTTCTTGAGTGTTACCATTCGATGGCTATATTTGTATTTCTAACTATGTAATGAGTTTCAGCGATAATGAAAGATGTCTTTTAATAATGACGATGAAGGGCCATTACTTTTTGACAGTGTATTCCGTCTAGGGAAATCGAGGGGAAATCGAGCCAAAACGAGATGTCTTCGTTTGGCTCGATTTTTGCAGAGGTAGTATCCAGCCTAGTGGTGTCATGGTCCGGTTGTTGGCCGCGGTTCGAACGCAAACCTATATGAAACCCAAGGGGGTGCGCTGATCATATGTCGGAAAAATCGAAACCAGCTGATATGGTGCTTGCGCTTCTGATGGGGTTATAACTCCTTATAATATTCCGCAGGTATCCTTATCAGCATGCTTGTCAATGAGTATATGTACTTGTACAAAATATCAATGCTTATAATTCATGGTGTTGCTACCTATCATTACTTATCACACGATTCACACCTTATAACATCTGGTAACTCTTTGCGGATAACAATATAACCTCTTATAATCCCTTATAACTCTTCGCTGATAACCATATATGCTGTTATAACTTCTGGTAAGCCTGCGCAGGGGTTCTTATCAGGGTGCTGATCAGGTCTGAACAATGTGTGGAAACCCTCAGTGAACATATCAGGGTCTTGTATGTCATTATACTGTACTATTTCGACCAATTGTTCGGTCACGCATCATGCAGGGTCTCCGAACAGAACAAATTCAGGCCTTGTCACGCATCTCAGAGAGCATTGAACAAAGGGTCAAGGCAATTAAATAAGGCATAGTTTTGATGTTTTTTTTTTTACATTAGATGTATGTATTATATCATAAAATAGTGTTTCATTTTCGTCATTATTAAAAATCTGAGGACAATGAACATTGTTGGCATGAACAAATCTTAAGCATGTCACGCACTGAACTGGTCCCTGAACTGAACAATGAACCCAAATTTTCGGTCACGCTCAAAATGAGCGAACAATTGGTCAAAATAGTACAGTAGTACATATACAGTGCCACCAGTCACTTCTCAACACCTGATTTGGCAGGGAACCATCAATTTCAGCATAACTTGAACTACATTTTTATATCAAAATATTTTGACCCCAAATCACATTTAATTGCATTAGATAGATTAGTTCTAGTAATGGTGTGCTTCCCAAGGCAATTGGAGAATATTTTTTTTCGGATCCCGAAAAAAATGAAACAAACTATATTACGTAATATATTTCTTACCATATATAGAAGGTATGACATAATCAGATTTCCGCAGGTTCTAGCCTCGAGCAATAACATTGATGTCCATCCAAACACTTTGAGGTACACAGCGATGTGAAGTGTATTTCTTCACGGCATATGCCATTTGTCGAATATTTAGACCAATCCTAATAAGGTGATATAATTATTAGGAATTGCCAGTCATTATGGCTGTGAATATTGTACTCACTGGTAGGCACTCATGTATCTCCAACAGTGTTGGAAAAACTTTCAGATCTGAGTTGTAGAAATAGCATACAAGCAATGAGGGACAAGCTCCTGAGCTGTCTTAAATGTTCCATCAATCAGACTGCGAAATTCTGCAGAGAAATTCAGTTTGAATAACTTAAGCAACAAGAATTACAGTCATGTGCGACATGCGGATCAATGTATTCCTTTGTGTTGGAAAAATGATCTCCCCACATTTGGTTGCTTCATGTCAAAGGGCTGCATCTCTCTTTGCATTAGAGCATATTTGTGGCTGAATTTTTGAGCTTTTTTGCTGAAAGTCAGGTGAACTTCAACCAAACTGATGCTCCACTTGGAGTTCAGCTGAAGCTAAAATATCCATAACAGGTACTAGAGAATTGAACCGCAACCGATGACATCATTCATAGCTGATGCGCATACCCAAGTTCCCAACACACAATGCATACACACTTTCCATCTACCGCATTTACATATCAGAAACTCCACGTACTTGGTGTACACTATACAGTGGTTGCAAATGTAATGCATTGCTGAGTGCCAAGCAATGCCATTGAGGAACCATAGGGAATATTTTGTATAGAAGTAATGGAGTGCATGGAACAAGCCATGGAACAAGCGCTGAAACGAGTCAAGCTGAATCGCTTGCACAGCCGCTCCACCAATTGATTGCTCAACTTGCTTATTTTCATTTGCTCAAAGCTCGCTCAAACTCAATTGCAAATATACTCTATTGTGCTACTTCCTAGGCATGTTGAAAGTTCTCAGTAACCTGAGAAAATTGATTTTGAACCATCTTATGACAACATCATCAAATAAACTTTCATCATTTTAGTCAGACATCATTAGTAAGACTGCAGAGCTTCTCGGGGATACTACCAAAAAAATAATCCTGGAGGGAAAAAGTGAAACACCATGGGAAAAAATGAGGTGACAACGTAAATCGACGTCTTTTCGTATGTTTCCTTCCTAAAAAAATATCTAAAAAATGCCCAAAAAATTATTTACCTAAAATTCGCATGTGTAAGAGAGGTGCCTGTTGGCACTGTACTACTAAGGTAGCTGTAGTTCATAGCCATCCAATGTCAGGTGATGTGACAAAACTGTGACTATGAGGTTAGCAAAATGTGACTATGGGAAAATCACTACGACAGCAGCCGGAGCTTGGCCGGAGCACTTCTGTGGACTTCTGCACATCTTTCTAAGATGTACACTGTCCCATTCTCCTTGTACGAAATATACTATGTAGATTAAGATGAGTGTAGTTACAATAATTAAAGTATTATAATACATTATGTTACACAATATCATACTATGAGAATAACAAAGAGACTGGAGTTCAATGAATATCTTCTCTTAGCAACTCTTCCAAAATATATTCAGGAAGAACACAATGACCACGATATCTTCTTGATGCCCAAGCAGCTTGCCTTCCATTCAGTTCTTTGCGGTAAGCATCAATGAATTGAAGACAGGATGTTGCATAGCTATCAGGAAACTGACAGATCAGATAATCAGAGAAGTTACCAATCAGATGTCAACATACTGCCACATAATCTCAATTGGGATAGAATCAAGTGCTTCCACCATGTTCCTTTCTAAATCTTCCTCCTTCGATGATGGTGGACACTGATGGTAGGGCTGCCACCCATAACCGTGCAAAACGGTTACAGTACGGTTACAGACATCACGGGTGCCGTACCGTTTGAGGCTGGAAGAGACCTCAGCATGGGATGGGTACGGTGCAGGTTTTACCTGTCAGTACCCATACCGTGCTACCATCATACGGCCATCAACATGGCTTACATACATTCACATTTGTTTGCACTCCATGATGTAGGTAACAGTATCTAACAAATCGACAAACTTTTGGTTGTCCTGTCGCGTAACATGTTTGATGATGATCAACGAAACCTGTCAGCTCATATGCACTCAATCTCAGTGCTTCAGCTGTAAGTACTGTATTTGATTGTGATCCTAAACGTTGTACTGACTATTTACTTTACTTAGTGTCAATACTCTGGTAATCCCAAAGTATTTCGAAGATCTCTTCATCGTCGCTTCTTCAGTCGTATAAGTGCCCTGCTTCCTTGCTGTCTGCTCAATTGGCTGCTATGATCATGGACAATATTTTATCCCCCGCTACACATGTACCTGCTGTCGTGCTGATTAGCAATACTTCAATCATCTTCGATTTTATTGGGCCATCTAGAGTCTCGTTAGTTTTTATTGGAAGACAGCCTCCAAGCGCAAGAATTGCGACACAATGACACCAGAATGGCGTCCCATTCAAGAGTTTAGTAGGTATCTTATTGGAGGATAACCCCCATGCATAAGAATTGCGATACAGTGACACTATAATGGTGATTATTCTCGACGATTCCCTTGCTCTTCTATAAAAGAAGCCATTCAAAATCTGCAGAACTTCTGTCGTCTTAACGTCACCTCGAAAGTTACTTCATTATGTCTACTTCTCCTCTGTCTATCGTTCAACCTCCCTCTGGTGAAAATGATGCTACAGTACCGGCTCTTGAAACTTTGAAATCAGGTATGTACTATTTTCGCACATTGTTTGAGTGTCTACTGATTTGTATTCTTAACCTAGATTCTACTGGTCGTCACACCCATAACAAGACTAAGAATCGTCTTCAAGAGCTTCTAAATGCGGAGAAGCTCGATGAAACTGGCCAACTTGAAAGTTGTTTCAAACCGAAGTCCTTGAAACCGTGTCGACCAAAGCCTGCAAAACCAAGTTCTAAAGGTTGTCGTGAAGATAAGGCCATCAGTGATACAGAGTCAGATGACGTCAAATTCATACCTGAATTAGTTGAGTTCTCTGATTCTGAGGATGAGTCTGATGATGATGATGATCTGACAATTGACAACGAGGAGGTGTGTTTCCACTTGTATCTGTCATAACTAATACTGATTCATTACCTTTGTAAAGACCACTATGTCACTTCCCAGCAAGCTCTCTCTTTCGAAATGAAAGCGAACACAATCTTTGCGCCAGGCCACATCTAAGGTACCTGCAGCAAAGAAGACTCACCAAGATGATGTTGATAAAGTAGATGGCGACCTTGTGGTATGTTTTATAAGCTACTTTCATTATCAATGTCTTATGTGGTCTATAGGATACCAATGTTGAGGACAGACCAGTAATGATGTGAGGAAAACGAAATCCTATTTATTACTTCTACGAGAGCGTTTCCAACAGTCCTAAAGGCGAACAGCGCGAAGGTGATCATTATTATCAGTGCTACCATGGAAGTAGACGCATACTTGCTGTTACGAGGGGAATGAAATATAATTTGAATGGTAAGTTGTGTTCTCTTCATTCGTATTTACTTTTCTCTATTCAAGATAACTCATCTGTTGTATAGGACTCATTGGCCATCTCAGTAAAGCATTTCCAGAGATGTATAGCCTCTATCTCGTGCTAAAGGAGCGATCTTCCCCTCCTACAGAGGAAGAGATCCTTATTGCATCTGGAAAAAAAGTTCTCAGTGCTTCCGAGCTATCAGATTATCTTAAGCAATTTGGACTTGCATCTGGGGCAACTGGAACGATAATGGATGCATTTTCTTGCCAAGCTGACAAGGCCTGGGTGTGTGTTCTTGTGCTGTACTAATACAATCAGTTCTAATTATGTCTGATAGGGTGAATGGAGCCAAGATCACTTCGAGGATCTGCTTGCGAAGTGGATTGCTTCCTGTGACCAACCTTTTGACAAGGTCGACAAGCCTAGGTTCCGTGAATTGCTGCAGTATACTCATTTTCATGCCATGAAACCGCTGAAAGTGCCTGGTAGAACCACCATCCATTCACGTATTATGAAAATGGGTGAGGATACAGTTAAGTCAACAAAAGAAATATTCAAGGTACTTATTTTTCTACAATCATGTGGCTGTAATACAAAATCTTATACAAATCTACAGAACCTTGAATTGAGAATCAGTCTTTCTCTCGATGCATGGACCTCAAGCAACCAAATTGCATTTCTGGCAATTGTTGCTCATTACGTTACCAATGATGGTGTTCTTGGTATGTAATGAACTATGTTTCATGATTTGTATCATTTCTAACATTATTATTAAATTACAGAGGAACTACTAATTGACTTTTGTGAGCTCATTGGCCCGCACTCTGGGGAGAATCTTGCAGATGCAGTCTGGAATATGATGGAACTATATGGTATCCAGAAATCAGTATGCATTCATTTTTGTTTCACTAATTGCATTTGAGCAATAACATGTTGATAGGTTTTGGCTGTCATGATGGACAATGCTTCCAATAACAATACCCTCATGTATTCGCTTGAGGAGCGCTGTCATGATGCTGAAATTGAATTCGATGCCAAGTTTTCCCGTCTTCGATGCATGCCACATACTATCCACCTAGCAGCTATTAAGGTATTTCTCATGACAACCCTTACTGAATGTAACTAATATATATTTATATAGCTTCTTGAGTGCATTGATGCACTATCAATCACGGACAGCAAGCGTGCAACAGGAAGAAGTGGACTATATCAAGATACTGTCACAGAGTCCCTGGACGAAGTGCTTGATGAAGAAGCTACATTGCTTGATCCTGATCAGTACTCAAGTGAGACTTTTGCGACAGGGGATCTTGACGTTGGAGCCGTGAATAAGGTAGGTTTTAATCATGATATATTTTGATTTCATCTCATTGTTTTTAATTCTAGTTGCGCAAAATTGTGTGTGGTGTAAGGTCAAGTCCACAGTGCCGTGGTGCCTGGATGCGTGAAGTGAGGATCTTTTCTCAAGGCAGCGGAACAGGTGCAGATATTGCAATGCCTCTTATGCTTATCCTGGATGTGAGGACACACTGGTCATCGACTCATCAAATGCTAAGTGTGTATGCCTATGTTCTATACTGTACAGAATGCTGATATATATTTTTAGGACAAGCTCTTCAATTTCAAGATGTCATTGACAGCTTTATTACACGTCCAGCACATCATGACCAGTTCCAGCAATTTGAACTTAGCCAGGATGAATGGAACAGCATTTGCATCGTGGCTGAATGGCTTGAGAAATTTAGGTCTGCGACAACACAAATGTCGATTACTAAAATGCCTATGCTCTCTCATATGGTCGCCATCTTTCGAGGTCTTCAAGACCAACTCAAAATTTCAATTCAGCAATTGCCACTGTCAGTGCCTCCTACATTGCAGAATGGGCTTGTTGCGGCACATCTGAAACTCTCTGAGTACTATGAGAGATTTGATGAATCACCACTCTACACATGGGCAGCGCATGTGTTCTTTCTTTAACTGATAATTCTTGGTGTTACTAACCATTTTGATTTCAGTACTTGACCCCCGGATCTCTTACGAAGGGTTGAAATCTGATTTCAAGAACGATTTGACCCTTCTTACATACCTTGAAGGCACTAAAGAAAAGCTTGAGACTTATTTTCACGAGCACTATGTAACTATTCATTCCAGTTCTGAGACTATCTCACCACCTTCCTTTTCGACATCAACCACTGGGACAACATTCAGCGCCAGTTTCACATCAAGATATGCACGCAGGCCACGTATTTGTGCGAACGAGCTCGCAGACTACTTCAAACTTCCGGCTGAAGACTTTGAGTCTTGCAAGCCCCTTCAGTGGTGGTATAGTCGGCGCTTTCAGTTCCTAGCACTGTATCGCTTGGCTCGAGATATTTTGGGTATACCTGGTATGTAAACCTCATCTCTGTCTATTATGCGATATATATTGACTCCTTTCAATTCTAGGGTCGGCTGTTGCTGTTGAACACATATTTTCTGGAGGGCGTGACACCATTTCGATTCATCACGCAAGTTTGAAGCCAGACACGATCCGTAACCTTATGATCGTCAAGCAACATCTCAAGCTTCAAAATTAAGTTGTTTATGTCGCTCTGAGGCATTGTATCTTGTTATAGGTTTAAATACACATAGGATTTTTCTTAAATATGATATATATACTGTTTTCCTAGTGCCAGCTCATTTTGAGAAAAAAATTACCTGTTGACCTGTATACGGCTGTCTTTTAACCTGCCCCGTACCGTTGACCCCCCCCAAAAAATGAACACAGGACGGTTACGGCTGATATTTGTACCGTCGACAGTTTTTGAAAGATGGCCATAAACCGTTATGGCATGGTTGGCAGCCCTAACTGATGGTACGTTCTCTTCGCATGCCCCCAGCATCTATAAAATTTAACTCGCAGTGAAATTTCGGAAGAAAAAGGACCTTGAAGCCATGCTCTCGACACCTCATCTCAAGAATTGACTCCTGATTCGCAAAATCTGGCTGATGGAATACAACCCTTCGCTGGCAACACTTTCTCGCTGCATTAACACACTTGAATCCTTTGCATTCCACTGGAAGCTTTGCCTCATCAACCAATCCTTGCTCCTCAAGGATTTTGGTTATGCCCTTGAAGATGCCACTGGAGTCATACAAAGGCTGCTCTCTTCCATCTGGTAGCCGCCCTGGTTGCATTTGGATTCATGTCTTTTTCACTTTCCCATCTGCATGGTACTGGGTGATACCATTTATCTGGAGTGGGACATCAACACCAAATATTTTCGAGGGTCCCTTTGTCATTCTGTGAGCTGAAAGAGCACCATCAGCACATTTAAGATGAGTTGTTGCATTGTCAAACACGAAAATATGCTCTTCCTCAGGATACTCCCTAGACACGATATCCATGGCCTTATTCACTTGCATAATGATCTCATCATTAGCAAAGTATCCATCACAGTTCTTTCCTGCTCTGAAAATTACATGTGCTGATTCCTTTCCATCAGGAGATCGAAGCCACCCATACTTGGCAGACACAAAGTCAGCTGTCATCAAAGAACATCCTTCTCCTTTTGGCTGTGGGACTGCTGTTTCAGTGGATTTTACCCACCTCTGCTTCCTTCAGTCATGTGTGTAAAATGTACTTTCATCATGAAACCAAATAACAATGTGCTGCTCATGTGGTCATGGTGAGTTGTCTTCCTCTTCCTTTCCATTTTTATCCCATATATGCGATTGGTGCACAAGTTTTTGAATTTGGGGTATAAAAACCTTTTGGCAGTATACCCTAACATCCTCATGCTCATGCCCATCAACATATTGACCAGTTGGCTCTCTATGCCACTGATATCCCATCTTTTTAAGCCAATTTTGTGCCATTTTTTCGCAAATTCCTTTCTTCATCCCATATTGTGCCTGAACTTCAGGTGTATCCAGATAGTTCTTCAAGTCCATTGCAGAAAAGAACTTTCCGAGTGACATAATGTACTCAGCAAGTTCGTTTTTCATGTCCTCATCATCTAACCATGACTTATTCCATTTTCTGTAGATATTCTCTGGAATATTATTATGATCCACAATGAAAGCAGAAGACCACTCATGTAGGTGCCTTGCAAACCAGCACCCACATTCCAGTGCATTTGCAGTGTCCAATGATGCTGCCATCCACTTTCCATAGAATGGTGAGTGGATATTTGTATAGTTCCACAGAAATTGCTTCATGGCTTCTAACCGGCTATGCAGCAATGAATTGAGCTTTGGGTCCTTGTGCCCAATTCCATTATTTCGTCATGGATGCAGAATTTGGTGCAGCACTGTATGTTCTTCTTGTGCAGCTTCAAGAGATGGTGGAACCCAGCGCTTTTTCACATAATCATTAGCCAGATTGCTTTCTCCTTCAAAGTCATCGCTTGGGTTGCCTTCTCCTTCTATATCACTATCTCCAGCTTCATTATCATCATCTGCTAGATCTGTGCTGCTATGCCCTCCTGCTGGCTCGTCACTATTCCCTCCTTCTACTGGCTCCCCACTATGCTCTTCTTCTGCTAGCCCCTCCCCATGCTCAGCTATTTTGACACCTTGTTCTGTAAATGTATTCTCTGTCCATTCAGAATGTGTTTTGCAATTCACAAAGAACTGTGTTACAAACTCCCACTCAGCAGGTAGACCAGGTTCCTGTTCCATGTTTACTGTCCTCTCCCTAAGTGGACCTGAATCAGTACTTGTCTGTGTCGCAGCAGATGACAGCATGTGTCTGATTGGAATCTTAACAGTGAATTATGCACAGGTTACAGAAGTATTGCATGAATATCACTTACATTTGGCCTATTTTCTTTATCTGACTTGTCAATTTCATGCCATGCTTTCTTCCTGCTGTGGAAGTTATCAGCTTGCTGCCTTTTGCATTTGGTTCTCAAAAGCATAGCCAATTTTGACTCCTAAACACGATCTACTCTACTGCCAGCTAGCGCATCACTGTAATTTGTAGCATCACGTGTACTCAATACATTATTTTTCCATGGTTTTAAAATCCAACATTTTTATGTGGCACTCTACACAACAATTGACTATGATTGAGATTCATGGAATATTAGAGAAAACTGGCCCTAGAATTTTGGTGAATCTCATTTTTTGAGAAAACCACTCCGCAATTTCACATTTGAATTTCATTGGTTTGTCATGCTATATCACGCTGTAGCACGTGATATTGGATGACTATGTACTACGACTACCTTATAACCCAGTGTATTACTTATATTTCAATCTATCTCATTTATTTTGTCTTTTATTTACTATTCAATACTTCTACTTACACCAATACTTATTTTATTCATTTTATTAGCTTACTTTGACCTCACAAAGTGTTGTGCAAGCACACTTTTACTATTCCTTCCTGTTTTTCTTCATATGTGGACTTAGAGATGCAGCGCGGCTTAACCAAACATTGGGAAGCCAATGCCAAACACCATGTGACTCTGCCTGTATGCTGTTGTGTCTCGCTGATGCTCTCAATGTGTCTCGGTTATCCTCTGCTTTACTCACTGCTTTCCTTTTCCTCTATCCTCTTGCTATCTAGGCCTCAAGACTGTGCAAGATGATGTTTAGATCTTCTTGGCAAAATGCGCCTCTTGGACTGCTCAAGACGCTAGGGCTTAGGGTTTTACACCCTTTCAAGACCCCTCTTTCATCTTCAAGCTTATTGTCTTGTCCTCAAGACCGGTGATTCCACTGCAGAGACACAGTGACTGGGTTTTTACTGTCATCATGCTATGCTCCAATTGGTGGAAGGACAGGGAGTTGAGTTGAGGCATGGGGATAATTATATTCTGTTCATATTCATTTCAATTTATTCTCAATCACTCTTTTTTTCTTTTCCTTATCCTTTATCGTCACCCTTGTTTTTCCAATATGATACTGTCTAGACTTTGATTCTCTCTCTTCCATTTCCAATGTTCTGACTGCTGCTGTCTGATGACCGAGCACCCTGCCACCAACCACACATTGTTGAGTGTGCAGCCTAGTCCACTGCACTGCTACTTTGGGGAGAGTAGCCTACTGTCATCTCCAATGTTGTGCATTTGGTGGTAATGTCAAGAGAGAGTTGCTGTCGTTGTGCATCAGTTCAATGAGTACTGGGAGTGGTAGGCTGTTTTGTTCATTTGTTGTGATTTAAACATGGTCTCTCTTTCATTACTATACATCTGTTACCTTACCATTTCTCTTTCTGTTGTTATATTTCTTTCTCTGCCTTCAATTTCATGTAATTTCTTTTACTTTACTGATTCCCTGGGCTCTGGTGATGTCAGAGCACACATGCACTATTCCCTTTCAATTGCTGCTCATGTATATACCTCGAGTTAGGACTTGAGAGGAATTTCACCTCCCTTTTTGACTTTACTTTGCGTGTCCTATTGAGTCCTCTAAGCTATAAGGTCTATAGGAAGTGTCAACATCAGAACACCAATTCAATCTAGCTAAGTCTTTGTTACTCTTTACCTTACTAACTACTCTATTCTAGGATTGTTGAACTAGTCCATTTTTTGCAAAGTACTGCATGTGACAAATGCCTATAGAGCTTTAGCACTCAGGCCAGCTCGACTCCAAGGTTTGGAGTTTATGACATCAGTATTGCATCAGTGTCTCCACAGCGCCACTGACCACAATTGCATAAAAGGCCCACAATTCCTCAGATGTATGATACACTCACTACCCCACTGGACCAAGTCTGAACATAACTAGGCAATGGCATGGGTACACTATACCCACACAGGTCATGGGTATGAGTACTGGTGGGTATGGGTACAGGTCAGGTTCACAGTACCCATAACCCACAGGTACCCATAAGCAGTATATTATATAAAAACATGAAAGAACAATAAGCCATAAGATAAATACCTTTGTAACAACCTTGTATTGTACATTACTATTGATTGTCCATTGTATTATAGTGAGAACTCAGTTTTGTATTTTGTTCAGCTCGCAGGGTTGAAACTTGAGTGCTTAGGTACATGTATTTCACTTCAACTGTATTTTCTGGACCAACTATGTTCCAATTTGTATAATTTTTTGACCAGTAATTGTCAAGAACCGAAATCTAAGATAGACACAGTGAGCATCTCAGTCAGAGTATAACAGACTAATAGATTAGCTAACCTAAGATAGACGCAGTGAGTGTCTATGGTACATTAGTATGTAGTTATGTATGAGGTATAATAAGTAGGGCTCACCTCAGTCAGAGTATAACGGACTGAGGTGCATAAGGTGAAGTTTTCGAAGAAAAAGGAAAGAGAATGATTACGTAAATAAAGAAACAGAGAAGAATTAATAATAACATAATTAACCAATTCTGACACTCCCACTTGTATTCATTCGTAAACCCATAGCTTCAACAAATTTCCAATGCTTTTCGTGCAGGAGCCCCTTCGTCATTATGTCGGCTACCATGTCATCTGTGCGGACATATTGTACTACTGCCAACGCTTTCCCGACGAGGTCATCCCGGATATAGTGCCACTTTCGGTCAATGTGTTTCGTTCTATTCCTGAACTGGGGCTCTTTTGATAGGACAATGGCACCTTGATTGTCGCACCAGAGGTCAGTTGGATTGCCTGAGGGTGACCTATGTCTTCGAAGAAGTTTCAGAGCCAAGCTAAGTGCTGACCTGCTGTACTGAGACCAACATACTCTGACTCTGTTGACGACATAGCCACCAACAATTGGCGCTTGCTCGCCCAACCAATTGCAGCCCTCGAAGCGATGAATACGTAGCTGGAGGTTGATCATGATGTATCTGGGTCTCCAGCCCAGTCAGAATCACTGTATCCATGGAAGGTAAGATCTGGAGATACATCTCTCCCATCGAGTACTAATGACATAGACTTGGTTGCTTTCAGGTACCGAAGCACACACTTTGCTGCATCCCAGTGGCATTTCTTGGGATCCTTGCTAAAGCGGCCCAATAGTCCTATGGAATATGCAATATCAGGTCGAGTCCCCATCATGGCGTACATGAGAGATCCTACGACACTCAGGTACAAGACTCGTTTGTCTCTGATGGTTGTTTCATGATATGTTGTGTTATCTAGTGGGTCATTGGCTGTGAGTTTCAAAGTCGCTGACAATGGCGTGAATACAGGCTTGCTGTCAGCCATGCCACATCTATCAAGTACGTTGTTTACGTACTGCTTCTGCGTCAGGAGGATTTGGTGAGTCTTTAAGTTTCGGGATACTTTGATCCCGAGAACATAGGATACCGGGCCTAAGTCTTTCATCTTGAAAGAGTCTGACAGTTTTTTCTTTATTCCATCCAGGAGCTTACGTTGGTTCGAAGCCAGGATGAAATCGTCCACATATACCACTAGGAAGCATACATTTCATCCTTCTCGGTACATGTATAGGCATGTCTCTGCATTCATTTGAATGAAGCCTCTTTTCTTTAACTCTGTGTCCAATGTGTGGTTCCAAGTTCTTCCCGCCTGTTTCAAACCGTATAGGGACTGCTTTAATTTCCAACAATGTCCTTGTGGAATGTCAACTCCCTTTGGTGGAATTAGGTACAGCTCCTCATCAAGCTTTCCATTCAGGTAAGCTGTTTGGACATCCATTTGTTCGACGATTAAGTCATACTTAGCCACCATAGCTAGGATAATGCGTATTGACTCAAGGCTTGCTACTGGTGCAAAGACCTCTTTGTAGTCAATGCCTTCCTTCTGTGTAAACCCTCTGGCAACAATTCAGATTTTGTAACACTCAATGCCCCCTTCCGCATTAGGTTTTATCTGGAATACCATCTTTGAAGTGATGGGTTTTATGCCATTCGGTATGGGTATGATGTCATATACATTGTTATCCTTTAGGCTGTTAAGCTCATCATCCAGGGCAGCTCTCCATTTGTGCTTGTCCTTTCCAGTGAATGCCTCCTCTGGTGAGTGTGGTGTGTCTGCATTTGGGATTTCTGATAAACCAGCGAAAAGGTCGAATTGTCCTGTGTCAGCGGTCACATCTGCCAGTCCAGCAAAAAGGTGGTCCATGATTTCCTCTTTGGACATTCCTGTGAAGAAACCTGTCTCCTCTTCAGATTCTGGTGACCACCTTTTGTCATCTGGCTCATCTAAGGGAATGAGGTCTGGCATTTCCTCCGTTTGTGCATTGGCTGTGACTTTTCGACTTACGTTTGAAGCACGTTCGTAATCTTGGTTTCGTGCAGCAGGCTTTGCAGTTCTCCTCTCACGCATGGATGCTAGTGTTGGCTGAATTTGAGCTGGACGATGCTTTGGGGCTTGAGGTTTTGTACATGTTTGCTCAGGCCTAGGAGGGGTTTGAGGAGTTTTGGCCAATGAATCTCCCACTGGCTCTGCCACTCTATCATGTACTCCTCCCACTGGCTCTGGCACCCTGTCATTTGTTTCTCCTGCTGGCTCTCCTGTACGTTCTGCTCGTGCACCTACTGGAACTCCCACTGAATCTTCATCATCGCTTGTTGTGCCATGGTTCTCCTTATCCACTCCCACTGAACCATGGTCGATGGCGACTCTAGGCATTAGGAAATCCCTGATGCCAGGTTCAGGTTTTGGTTCGTCGGCAGAGAACAGGTTTACTGTCGATGTGTCATGTCCTTCATTAAAGGTGACATGACAGCTGTGAAATACTGTGCATGTTTCCACATCCATGAGGCGATAGGCCTTCTTACCAGGGGTATAGCCTACCATTATTGATTTTCTCCCTTTGGGAGAGAATTTTCCAGCTCTGTCGCCTTTTGGAATGAGCGCATATGTGGTACAGCCAAATGGGCAAAACCATGACACATCCACTTTCTTATGGAATAGGAGCTTGTAGGGGACCTTTCCATGTGTTCCAGATGCAGGAGAGCGGGATATGGTGTAAGTGGCGGTGGACATTGCAAGAGACCAGAAGGAGCTTGGTAAGCCAGATTCTATGAGCATTGCAGAAGAGTTATTAACGAGTATTTGATTCATGCGTTCCATAAGTGTCAGCCAATTTGGATCATAAAAAGCCCAGGTTTTATGAAAAAGTGATCACAAAATCCCTGACTTCCATGATCACTGCTAAAATCTAATGGTATTCATTATTATTAATGAATGTTTGAGTGATCAAAGGTGATCATTGGATGTTATAATAGTGTATGATGGATATTAAAGGACATATTGACTACTAATGAATACTAATGAATGTGAAAGTGATCATAAGTGATCATGATATGATATAATGGTGTATTATAGTGTGTAATGACTACTAGTGAATACTAATGGATGTGTAAGTGATCATAAGTGATCATGGTATGTTGTAATAGCATATTATAGTGCATAATGGCTACTGGTGAATACTAATGAATGTGGAAGTGATCATAAGTGATCATGGTATAGTATAATGGTGTATTATAGTGTGTAATGACTACTAGTTAATACTAATGAATGTGGAAGTGATCATATGTGATCATGATATGTTATAATAGTGTTTTATAGTGTGTAATGACTACTGGCAAATACTAATGAATGTAGAAGTGATCATAAGTGATCATGGTATGTTATAATAGCATATCATTGTGTGTAATGCCTACTAGTTAATACTAATGAATGTAAAAGTGATCATAAGTGATCATTGTATAAATAATAGCATATTAATTTATAAATGAATATAGGAATATCACATTTTCCCACATGTCACACCTGTCACGCTCGTCACATCCGTCACATATGTCACGAGTGTTACGAATGTCACGCTCCACATATTTGTCACATATGTCACATCTCTCATATATATCACACTTGTCACATCTCTCACATATGTCACATTTGTCACACCTATCATGTATGTCACATCTGTGATGCATATCAAACGTCTCATGTATATTACATTTCTCATGTATGTCACACTTGTCACACCTGTTGTATTTGTCACGTATGTCACACGTCTCATGTATGTCACACATGTCACACATGTCGTATTTGTCATGTATATCACATATTTATGCATGTCACACGTCTCATGTATGTCACAGGTGTCACAGTACGAATGTCACACTCCTCATATTTGTCACATCTGTTGTATATGTCATGTATGTAGCATTTGTCACACTTGTCACACTTTTTATACATGTCACACCTGTTATGTATGTCACATTTGTCATGCATATCACATTCTTACATGTCATACTTGTCAGATTCATCACACTCGTCACACTCGTCACACTCGTCACATATGTCACACATTTTACTACTGGTCATATATATCACACTTATCACTCCCATCTGTCACAAATGTCATGTTTTCCACATTTGTCACCCTTTTTCCTGTCTGTTATACCTGTTGCACTCTTCAAGCATCATTCATATAACACTTATCATATTTTACACATTTGTCACATTCCTTACATATTTGTCACATTTTCCATGTTTGTTATATCTGTCATACATTTTCTTTCATTTTGTTACACTTTTCTTACATGTCACATTTTTCAGTTATATTACACATCATACTTCTATAAATATTACATACATTACAAATTGAAGATTCTATTTCATTCCCCTACTTCAAACCTGTTTTGGTGAACACATCTTTAGTGTACCAATCTTCAGTATTAAAATAGAAAGATATGACTTGCTATAATATATCTGAACACAAAGAACTGCATTGTACACAGCACACAAGTTGAAGTCAAGATCCTTATATTTCTGATCTTTGTCAAAGCTCACATCAGTATTTAGATATTCATACAGTTACATGTGTAATAATTGTCTCAAGAATCTCATATCAAATATGACATATATGACACTATGTCATCTGCAATCAGTTTGAAATTGTCAAGGTTGATAGCCTTCACTGAGTTATGGGAATTATACATTTTAAGCACTCACATGATTGTTACATTTAGCTACTTGTTATATTTAAGTCTCAGATGAGAGTAAGCTGAGAGTCAGTTGAGACATCTGTGATAATGATACATACAACAGCTGGTTATGTAGCAGTTCTTGCTTATAAATAGATAAGTACTAGTAGGACATGAAAACAGTATCATATTGATATCAAGACTTGAGACATTAGAAAGTTATAAGTTTTAACAATAACATGGAACCATAGTAGAATGAGTGACATGAATAAAACAACACAATTGGACTAAACATGAAGTGAGACAAAGAGATAAGAGATGTGATAGTGGGAAGATAGTATACAGTTAGTACTATATGATATATAGGAAAAGATGTGATGGATGTGGTGAATAGGGAAAGTGTGAAATGTGCAACTTGTTAGGAAAGTTGCAACAGGTGGCAGGAAAGGCACAATGTTAGATATTCTGGGTTGTACAGCCTCTGGTTCAGGCCTTGGTAGGACTTTGGTTGATAACCCTAGTATATAAACCCCCTGTAATTTGATAGTTGACCACAAGTTTCCTCCTATTTGTATTTGTGTCTGTGTCTGTGTCTGTGTCTGAGCTTTTCATCTCTTATCATTCTCCTTTTTCTCAATCTACCCTCCTTCATTATTTGTTGCTTCAGACAACAATTGGTGGCAGAAATGGTGTGATGAAAATGGTGTGATGAGTAGCAGAAAAAGCATGGCATGTGGTAATATAAGATGTGACAAGTGGTAAAATTTGTGACAGATGTAATCTGTATGGCAAGTAAATTTACTTGTGAGATCAATATGCTAACAATGATATGTGGGAAAGGTGTAAATGTAAAGTATAACAAGTGTGATATGGGTGCAAGTGTAACATACAGGAAAGGAGTGACAAATACAGAAAATGTGACATTTGTAACATATAGGGAAGGGGTGACATTTGTGACAGATGGGACTGATAAGTGAAACATATGTGACAAGTAGTAAAATATGTGATATATGTGACGAGCGTGACAGGTGTGACGAATCTGACAAGCGTGACATGTAAGAATGTGATATGCATGACAAATGTGATATACATAACAGGTGTGACATGTATAAAAAGTGTGACAAATGTGACAAATGCTACATACATGACATATACAACAGGTGTGACAAATATGAGGAGCGTGACATTCATACTGTGACACATGTGACACATGTGACATACATGACGTACATAAGTGTGACAAATGTGACAAATGTGACATACGTGACAAATACGACAGGTGTGACAGGTGTGACATACATGAGACATGTGACATATGTGAAAAATATGACAGGTGTGACATACGTGACATACGTGACATACACAACAAGTGTGACAAGTATGACAAATGCTACATACGTGACATATGTGACATATGTGACAAATATGTGGAGCGTGACATTCGTAACACTCGTGACATATGTGACGGATGTGACGAGCGTGACAGGTGTGACATGTGGGAAAATGTGATATTCCTATATTCATTTATAAATTAATATGCTATTATTTATACAATGATCACTTATGATCACTTTTACATTCATTAGTATTAACTAGTAGGCATTACACACAATGATATGCTATTATAACATACCATGATCACTTATGATCACTTCTACATTCATTAGTATTTGCCAGTAGTCATTACACACTATAAAACACTATTATAACATATCATGATCACATATGATCACTTCCACATTCATTAGTATTAACTAGTAGTCATTACACACTATAATACACCATTATACTATACCATGATCACTTATGATCACTTCCACATTCATTAGTATTCACCAGTAGCCATTATGCACTATAATATGCTATTACAACATACCATGATCACTTATGATCACTTACACATCCATTAGTATTCACTAGTAGTCATTACACACTATAATACACCATTATATCATATCATGATCACTTATGATCACTTTCACATTCATTAGTATTCATTAGTAGTCAATATGTCCTTTAATATCCATCATACACTATTATAACATCCAATGATCACCTTTGATCACTCAAACATTCATTAATAATAATGAATACCATTAGATTTTAGCAGTGATCATGGAAGTCAGGGATTTTGTGATCACTTTTTCATAAAACCTGGGCTTTTTATGATCCAAATTGGCTGACACTTATGAACCACAGCATCTTCTGTATACTTGGGCTGCCAGCACGATATTCATTATAACGAAATTAGGGAGTACGTTGCCCTCAATTCGGTTTTATCTTTCCACAACAGCGAGACTGGACTTCCTGCTGAGGCAAAAGGCCACGCCTTTGTCACCTTTTATCCCGAACCCGACTACAAGCGCGAATCGTGGGAGTATCTCCTTCCTGATAAGGACGAGGTACAGTGGGAAGCTGTTTCTCACTACTACAAATGCCAAGACCCTTATGATCCTTACGACGATGCATCTTTTCACCCTTCCCTCATTCCCTCTCGTCTAGACCCCTTCCGCGTTCCTCTACTCCCTGACTTCCCCGACAAACGGTCTCGCTCTGGCAATCCGCAACTCGACAACGCGCTCGCCAATACCGATGGGACCTTTGATAGCTTCATCGAGCTCTTGGAGCATTTTGACCGCAACAGAGTCTTGCCCGTCTTGAACAGGATTGCACCATGCGATGTACAGTATGTTACTGGCAGCGAGTTTGAACTACTTCAGCGGATTGGAGACTTCGTACTGGACAAGTCGGAGAAATGGAAAGGAGGAATCCCCTTGTCGCAGGAGCTGATGTGGAGGAAACTTCAGGACAATCACGAGGGTAAGCATGTCACTGAGTATCCTGACGTTAATCGCATTATTTCCTGGGCATTACACGCATGGCCCAAGGAGATGCATGCCTTGGACCGTCCCTTCGTTTCGCCCCTGCAAGCAGGACTTCTTCATCTACAACGGTACACTGGAGAAGATGTCTGCATGGATTCTGCCTCCTCACCCCCGTGCTCCCCCATCTCCGAGCTTTCGTATCTCTCGGATGTCGACGACATGTCTGACGTCTCAAGTTGCACCTCTGCCTCACCCCTACTCCCGGAACTTGAGAGCAACCCTTACATCATTTTACCTCACACTCCGCCCCACTCACCGGTTATTCAAGCTCAGGAGCTTCCAGAGCCTATCACTATCAAGAAGCCACTCAAATACTTTCTATCATATGTGGCCTCAGACATGGATATCTCATCCGATGAAGATGACATGTCTGTCAGTGAGGGGGACTCTGATTTTGACGTATACAACTCCCCACTCCTCCAATTCCCGCAAACGGCTTCTGAGTTGGTTCAAGCTAACAAGGATTTTGGAGATTTCATATCTGGCTGTGATGACAACGACGTCGCTCATGCGTTCGACAACTTTATGGTTGATGATGCAGACGTTAGGTCTGAGCCTAGGACACCAAAACTTCCGCCTACACCCCCTCCAGCTGTACCACTCATCACGCTGACAATGCCGCCTTCAACTACACATGTAGTTTCACAAGAGGAACTCTCCACACCAGTACTAGCGCCCTTGCCAGCTCCCACTATCCCTGTCGTACCCGTTTCTACACCCCCACCCTGGCTTCATAGTTACCCCCCTCCTGTCTGTGCATACGTGGCTGTGCCATCCACATTCACCCCTCCTCCATCCGAACCGCCTTCCCCTTGCTATACGACAGCGTATGCAGCTCGTGACCCACAAATGCCATCTGCGAAAGTCTATTCATATGCTGACGTGCCTTCTCAAACTACGTCAAGTACTTACGACTCACCTATCATCCCTGACTCACCTATGCCAGCTGCCCCATCCCCTCTTTTGAGTGGTGTCAGCCATCATGATCATTTTTTGCCCTGGTAAAATGATTGCCACAATCATTTTACCAGGGCAAAAAATGATCGCTTAGGCGATCAAATGTGATCATTTGCCATAGAACTAGCAGAATATTACTATGCTCAAATGTGATCATTTACTATAATACTAGCAGAATATTCCCATGCTCAAATGTGATCATTTATATAGAACTAGCTAATTGCTCACACTCAAATGTGATCATTTACCATAGGACTAGCAAAATATTCCCATGCTCAAATGTGATCATTTACATAGGACTAGCTAATTGCTCACACTCAAATGTGATCATTTACTATAATACTAGCAGATTGTTCCCATGCTCATATCTGATCATTTACAATAGGACTACCACAGTATTCACACACTCAAATGTGATCATTTACATATTACCACCAGAATATTCTCACAATTAAATGTGATCATTTATGATAATACTAGCAGAATATTCCCACGCTCAAATATGATCATTTATGATAATACTAGCAGAATATTCCCACGCTCAAATATGATCATTTATGATAGGACTAGCAGAATATTCCCACGCTCAAATATGATCATTTATGATAGGACTAGCAGATTGTTCCCACACTCAAATGTGATCATTTACTAAAATATTAGCAGAATATTCCCACACTTATAAGTGATTATAAGTGATCATTAGGTCATGCAGGTGGCATAATAGGTTGTTCATGTATGTCACATTGTGTCACACTGTGTCACATTTGTGACATATGTGACATATGTCACACTTTTACACATGTCACATGTCACACTTTTTGACACGTCACATTTTGTCACACATTTCGATATGTCACACATGTCACACATTTTGTCACGTCACATTTTGTCACACATTTAGACATGTCACACATGTCACACATTTAAACACGTCACACGTTGTCACACATGTCACACTTTTAGACACGTCACATTTTGTCACACACATCACACTTTTACATATGTCACATTTTATCATGTATATCACACTCTACATATATTCCACATTTGTCTTGTTGTTTATAGCTGTCACACTTAGCTGTCAAACTTCTCACATTTGCTTGTATAATACTCCTGTCATGTAGTCACATAGGTTACATTTCCAAATTCATGTCACACAATATCTGTTACAACCATTATATCATTTTCTCTTACTGTTTACCTGTATTGGTTGAATTCAGCATTCATAGCACTAAGCTGAAATCACATTGTGTCAACACTACTTTCTGGTAATCACAATGTTATGTTTTAATAAGACAGATGATCACATTTGAGTGTGGGAACAATCTGCTAGTCCTATCATAAATGATCATATTTGAGCGTGGGAATATTCTGCTAGTCCTATCATAAATGATCATATTTGAGCGTGGGAATATTCTGCTAGTATTATCATAAATGATCATATTTGAGCATGGGAATATTCTGCTAGTATTATCATAAATGATCACATTTAATTGTGAGAATATTCTGGTGGTAATATGTAAATGATCACATTTGAGTGTGTGAATACTGTGGTAGTCCTATTGTAAATGATCAGATATGAGCATGGGAACAATCTGCTAGTATTATAGTAAATGATCACATTTGAGTGTGAGCAATTAGCTAGTCCTATGTAAATGATCACATTTGAGCATGGGAATATTTTGCTAGTCCTATGGTAAATGATCACATTTGAGTGTGAGCAATTAGCTAGTTCTATATAAATGATCACATTTGAGCATGGGAATATTCTGCTAGTATTATAGTAAATGATCACATTTGAGCATAGTAATATTCTGCTAGTTCTATGGCAAATGATCATGATGGCTGACACTTATGTGTTCAGCGCATGGAAAGCAGCAACTCTTTCCTGCAGGGCCACCTGCAGTTTGTCCATGTCGACTGATTCGCCATCGGACTCATTGTCCTTGCCCCTTACCTGTGGTTGGTGACGTGGCATCGTCGCCGGTGCTTGCGTTTCATTTGTGGGTTGTGGGGGCAGCGCCGTTGTTTGCGCTGCTCTGTTCGTGTTGCTTGGTAGTTCAAGATCGCTGACGTGCAAGGGGCCGTTGTCCCCTTGCTGGTATTCACTTACGGCGACTGTGGCCACTGTTTGTTCAAGATTTTGTATTGGGGATTGGGCCTCTGGCCCCCTTCCTTGTACAGGTATGGGGGCAACGGGAGGGCTGAGCCCCCTGGCGGGTGGGCCTAACAGCCCACTGCTCAAGTGGGGGGTAGTTGTCGACAGGAGGAATTGGGAGGGGAGGACATGTCTATATGTGTATGAAGGCTATGCTTCATGACGAGTTTGGAAGGTGGTAGTTGATGAGAGTTGCCTTGTTGGGGACAATGCAGAGTTTTTTGGTCTTGATATGGAAGTCTTTTTATAACACGTGGGGTTCTGTTCCACGCTGTCGCACACCACGCGATCGTTCGCATGGTTCTCGTAGAGTCGCAAAAACCTTGGTAGGTTTAAAAAAGTGTAGAGGTTGTGATCCTCTACTGAACTCGTGCTTACTCACACACCACGTAAACCAGACCAAATCTATTGGTGTCTACGAATGTGCAAGTAAAAAAGTTACATGTAAAGATTTGTCATAGTAGTTATTTATACGTGGCAATGCTGTTAGGCGTTGCCAAACAATCCGAGGGTGAACTACAATACGTACAAACAATACCCCGCGATACGTAGGTAAGGTGCCGCCTTACAGTGACACTACTGTGTCAAGTTGTGTTTCAGGCCAAGAACCTATCCCTTTAGAAATTTGATTCATACATACATACTACCAACTAATTGTACCTCAATATTCTACATTATCACTCCCAATATGTTCTATAATATGTATATAAACTTTTTGTAATGATAGTCAATAGAAAAGGGATATAAAAGTGGGTGTGTCAAGCAATGCCCCAACACTGTAAGTAGAAGTTATATACAACTGGCAATCCACTACAAATTTTTATTTGAAGCCTATTCAGGCTGAAGTACAAAGGGTTCCATAAAAAAATTTCAAGCCTTCAGCCTGACCCTACCTACCCTACTACCTGTGGGAAATTATGTCAGAAAAATCGAAATTGGCATATCTGTTCAGATAAGGTCATATCAGGCCATATCAGTCCATTAGCTGTTTGGGGGGGTTACATGGTTTTAGAAATCACCTAAAAAATACTATATGAAGTATCAGTTGAATATAAGTTTGATCATCATGTGAAGCATTACCAGCAGTGTAAAAGCAAGATAGCTATGAAAATAATTATGAGTTTAGAAATCACCCAAAAAATACTATACGAAGTATCAGTTGAATATAAGTTTGATCATCATGCTAAGCATTACCAGCAGTGTAAAAGCAAGATAGCCATGAAAATAATTATATGGGTTTAGAAATTGATGTACTTAGTGCATGGGTTTAGATTACTTTAATACACACTTAGAATAGTTTCCCAATTCCAATGCAATTTTATATTCTAAGTTCCCAAGCTCAAAGATTTAATAAGTTCGAGGGCGCACGAATATCAATTCTTTTCAAAGGTAAACTAAATTTAGAACAAGGTATATCTATTTTTAGTATGCAGCGGGACTTCAACGATTCAATGATCAACGGTTCAGATTTTAATTCAAAACGAGTTCAGTTTTAAATCAGTATGTCAAATTTGTATTCTAGTTCTGTACTGTTCTGTCTGATACACCGCCCTGTCTGTGGGGGGGAAGAATGCCCATGCAGTTCCTCCCGTTTCTTTCCCTCCTCGCTCCTCTATATACATTTACTCATGCACTTATTTACAGTTTCTTATCTACTGTGCTTTCCTACCCACACAGTAACTCTGGTCTAGGTTGGATATGTGTCAACGCCCAGATATAGTCCAGGCATGCACGGCCAATCATCGGGCATTCATATGTTTCCCTATCTGACACCATATTGCAACGGCGCATGCGCACATGGGCGCTTTCATCAGTGCCTTCCTAATTCGGAAGTTGTGGCAATGATGCGTGATGCACTTCCTGCTTGGCTCGCCATTTCCTCAATAATGCATCATCTCTTCATCGCTACGCTTTCACCCTTCCCGCTTTGCACTCTGTTATGTCACCAACATACCGTTATCACATAGGCTATGATAGCTGGATATTGGGTCTGAGGTTCTGGTAGTTGTCTAGTCATTATTCTGTCTCCATTTATCGTCATTTGTACTGAGTACTTATTCTTTAGTTATGAAGTTCTTTTATGTTACTTTGGGATTGGCAATACGACATCGTGTTTATGAAGATAAATAGGTATCGTATTTGTTTAAAGGATTTGAATTCAGTACTGAGGCGGAGTATAGGTTTTAATATTTAGTTATATCCCTTAGTGATTTATGGGAGGCAACTTGGGACCTCAGCCCCTCCCCTTGGTGTCCAACTCAATGCCCTCAGTCCGATATCTCAAAATGAGATATAAAGAAAAATAAATAAAGTATGTCATATTATTTAACCCGTGTATCATCTCCCCCACACTAACAAATGACTGTCCTCAGTCGCATTCTTTTCACAGAGACTGTTTTTCTGAACTCAACGTTGTACTCTGTCCTCTACCTTCAGAACATGTGCTCTCATACAGTGACTAGACTCTTCACTTAGTAGATTGTGTATCTGTGTTGCATAATCAAGCACTTTCACAGATAGGTTTATGTCACAAGCCCTCTTCCGATCTCTTGGTCTATTCGGAAAAATTATGCAATCATGCTCTGCTTATCATTCTTGGCCTTATCTCGTACCGGTGGCCTCAGCATCTGGTGGTCTGTCACTTATAGAGGTCGAGATTTCACGCTGTCTGCAGAATTTTCCCCCTACTTCGTATTCCACTCTCCAGCCATACAGTATGTCGGTTTTTTCTCTCTTTTTCTTTATTTCATACTGACTGTCTTGTCAAAATTTAGATGACTTCAACTGGTGCTCGACTGCCTGATCTTCGAGAGATCATTGACGAGCTTGTGAAGCTCAGCCTTCGTCGCTACCGACGATCTGATTGTTGCACTCGCTGCGTTTGGAACAACACCCCTTGCATTATCAACTTGGACAAACCCTGTGGTCCTTGTATCACCTGTTCCCGGGCATCCGAGTTGATGGGGTGCAGCTTCTTGTTAGACAACCCTTCCAATGTACTCGTGCCCAACATTTCTTTGGATCAGACTGAAGTGCTGGCTATGAGTACATGATCTATTCTTTAACTTCTTATCATCTTCTCATGGTTCTTTTAATTTAGACCTTGCTGCTCATCTTCCTGTTGTATTGGAAGCACAACAGTCTCTTCAGTTTTCAACTGCGATGGCCAATATACAAACTGCCAAGTACTCGTTCTATTTACTCGACTACATTTGTGCCTTCCATGAGGCATATCAACAACTCGGTGGTCTTTCCGGTCTTCATGCTCATGGTATTTTGGCTTTGGATATGGACCTCACCAAAGTAATTGTTGATCTCTTTCATTTGGCCGATACCGTAAAGGAAGGCCTCATTTCCCCCACCCAGCTTCTTTCTATGGAAGCATTTTTTATTGCTGCCACTGGAGCTGAGATCCAGGCAATGGGTGTCCCCTCCGCTGTTTTTCAAGCACAGACCAAGTTGGGAATCAACCAAACTCAAGTCCCTCGTGCCTTCTACAAGTCTATCACTCAATACGATTTCGCTTTGCCCTATCGTTCTGATGCACACCGTCCTGGTGCTATCGATCCACGACCATGGGTGCATGTCATTCGTGACCTGAGCATCCCATTTGGACAGGTACCTGTGCAAGGTAGTGGGACTAGGGGAGGTGGTTCTGGTACTAGTCATGGTGGACACAATGGGCATGGTTCTCATAGTCAGCGTGGTGGGCATTGTGCTCAACCTGCTCATTCCTATTCTATAGACTCTGATAGTGTACCTTCGCTTGTAACTATTAACAACGATTAGAATACATAGAGTATGCTGTTCTGTTGAATTTTGTTCAAATAAATTTCGTATTGCTCCGAAATTCATGTTAGGAGTCTGGTCTTTGCATATCTACAAAGTCAACGACTTGTTATTATTTTACACTGTCCGACTTTCGAGTTTCAAGCATTTCAGGCATGTGCTATGCCCTTTTTCCCCCATCAACAATGAAATAGCCATCCTCGGCTGTATTCCTTGTGTACAGTCTTGCTTTTTTTTACTCTGTCTTATCATCTTATGGTGCCATAGGGATGTATCCGACATCTTTCCATTATATCGTGGTTCATGTGGGAACATTTATCATGCCATTACTGAAGAGATATCGGTAGCTGAAGCAGGCAGGGGGAGTAGGTATAAAGGCAGTTACTTGTGAGTGATAATATTAACCACTCTATCGTGCTTACTTCCGCTTGATGTCTTCACCCGTCAAATCCTACACCAATACCCTGACCTTTGTCAGTGCCTGTCACATTCTTCGCGATCAAGTCGGCGGTCTTCTCAACTGCGTCTCACTCGGCATCGATGTCAAAGCTATCAGCCTCGACGGTCCTCATGCAGAATTGGTACGTTGTTTCTATTATTCTTCGTAGTTATATTCCTTGCTGATTTTTAATTATACAGCGCTGGGTATTGTCTCACCATGAGGCATATCCTGATACTCTGCATGAGGGCGATTTTACCAAGGCAATGTTCGCCTTCTGCAAGCTTTATCATCTTCTCACCGAGAAGGGTGGTTTGGACTATGTCCATCCGGAACCATACTACAACTCGGTGTTTTGGATCTGCGCAAATGTTCACAGGAAACGGAATAATATTCCGATTGTTTTAATCACTACCCCTGCCCCAACTGGTGTTAAGCATCGTGTGAGTACTATCTTATTCCTTTCTTTACTTAATTCTTCCTGACTTTTTGCTTATATAGCATGCTAAAGTGATCAAGTCGGTTGAAATGGTTGATAGTGACTCTGAGGTCGAAGTTATGACTGCACTGGCAGCTGTAGCGGCTCCTGCTGCACCTGTTACTGCTGTTGCAGTGCCTGCTGCCACAGTAACTGTTGCTGACGCATCTACAGTATGATTTTCGATTTTTATATATTTTTCGGACTATATATTAATCATTTTGGTTGTCTAGCATTCAACCGATATGGTTGTTGACAATACTGCAGACTCTGTACCTGCCTCTGTTAACACAGCACATGCAGCTGCCCTTCCCGCTGTTACCAGGGTGAGATCTTACATTTTAATTTCAAATAAAACTATCTTATTCTTGTTCTGTTATAGTCTGTAGCAGAAACTCGTCCCAAAGCAGTACATATTCCTTACGAGGCTCTTCCCCGCATCGATTTACACAGCCCATCTTATCGCAAATTTGTTCAGGTTGTGGCAAGGAAGCGTGTTCGTGTTGACTTAACCTTTCCCAGTACGTGTTCTATTTTAAACTATGTCATCTATTTTTGTCTGATACATGTTTATTTTTACAGAGTTCCCTGATGTCCGTATGTGGGCAATGAACGTTATTAACTCGGTTGAAGGTCGTCAATTCCCAGACAAGCCTGGGCATTCTCTCAGCTTCCGGGAGGCCGTTATCGCTCAACGGTCTGCCAATTTGCTTGCTGCTGCCACCAAGATAGAGCAGTATGTCATTGCTATGAAAAGTATGCTTTTCGAGTTGGATAAACTGTCTCATGGTTCTGCCACTGTAATTCTATTCATATATTCCCTTCTCATTTCGCTTTTCTTACTCATATTTCTTCTCTTTTAGCTGTAAATTACTATGTTTTTACTGCTCTGGACGATGTAGTGCTCATAGTTTTATTTAGGAGTACATCTTCTGCTTCCTATGCTCTGTAGATAGGATCTTTGTATGTATTTAGCTATGAAGTATCTGAATTTCCGTCCTCATTCTTCATGTTCTGAGTCTGAATTTTCGTCTATGTGATCTCCAGATATGTTATTTTCAATCTCTAAGTCACTCAGGCTATATTCATTCACTTCTTTGCTAAGTTTAACATTCTTGAACATTAAATCTTCTATGTCCCCTTGCATTTCTTCTTCTGGTTCTTCTTCTGCGAGCATATCCCACAGTCCTTTCTCAGATAAATCGATTACATCTTGAACTGAGTCTGCTAATGGTATATTTTTACGGGCAAAATAAGGTATGACTCACACTCTTGCTATTTTTCAGTGCAGAACTACACCATTAAGTTCGCAGAGTACATAGCTTCCACCATTTGATCTTGCTACTACTACATATGGACCATTATAACAATATCTATTCTTTTTATTTGACAACTTCCCAATGTTTGGACTTCGTACTAAGACCAAATCACCTTTGTCAAACACCCATTCTTGTACTTTATGTTCTACTTCTTTTTCCATAGCTTCAAGTCGACGTATTTTTTCTTCTGTTAACCGTTCTCGCATAAGTTCAACATGGTGCACATGCTTAGCTAAGGCCTGTGCTCGCCTTGCAATTAAATCAGCTGTTGGCATAATCCCTGATGGTGGATCAACCAGCCATGTTGCTTCTTTTAAGTCAAGTGGTAGTACTGGATGAGTGCCAGTAACTAAAAAATATGGAGAACATCCTAGACGTTTTCTTGGAGTAATACGATCTGCCCATAGAACATGAGGCAGAAAGTAGTACCATTTTAATCGGTTGTTCTCACCACATGTTTTCATTAACATATTTCTAAGATCCCAGTGAGGGCGCTCTATCACACCATTTGCTTGTGAATTGTAAGGTGAAATTGAGATTGCAGAAATGGTATATTTGTCTGTTAACCATTTCATAGCTTTTAAGAATGGTTTCCCATTGTCTGTTACAATCTTCTGTATACAACCCCATCTGCAGATAATGTCCTCAAATAGCCATTGTCCTATTGATCTTGCATTTTCTACACGTAGTGCCTTAGCTTCTGGCCAAGATGAAAGAGCACATCATCCATGTACAATGAGTTTGCAACCATTTGAAACAAATTCTTCCCCCATATGTAGTGTATCAGCATGTAAGGTCTGAAATAATGATGGAGTCTCAGTTAAAACTGGAGGGGTCTCAAACAACATTCGCTGTCGCTTCTGGCATTCTTCACAAGTTTTCACATACCATTCCACATCCATGTCCAACTGTGGCCACCAAAATCATGTTGATATAATTTTGGTTGTTGCATATGCACCACGATGCCCAAGAGCATCATGTGCAGAGTGAAGCATGTACATTTGGTAAGGTTTCTCTACATACAGTTTATGTTCTCCATTCAATTCTTTAAGATATAGTTTTCCATTTTCAAGGAAATATTTCTTAGCAAATCATTTAAATGTCTTAAACTGTCTAGTAGTATAACCAACTGGTGTGATACTTGTATCTTTCAGCCAATCTTTGAGCAACTGCATCTTTTCATCTCTGATACGACTGGCTTCCAAACGGTGTTCTTCCGGGTATGGTGCAACATACTCAGGTTCTACAAGTAGTGGTTTCATAGTTGTGAACTGACATAAGTACTGTTTAACTTGGGCAGGACAATTATCATTGTTGACTAAGTTCTGTTTTACTTTCAATTCTTCTTGATATTGTTCCCATGCTTCTTTTAGTTCATCTTTCAAGTCTAGAGGAGACTCTGCAATTAGGAAGCCTGTTCGGGTATCAATCTCTTCATAGTACTCTTCCAGTGGTAGTGGATCAGGATCCTCTGCATATTTCTTTTCTAAGATATATGGCATCTCATCATCTTCAGATTCATCTGTAAACTTCCATTCTGTCTGATCACCCTTTGCAAACTTTCTTTGAGACAAACCATCAGGTCCAAATGTTTTTCCAGCTTTATGTACTAACTTAAAGTGGAAGTTTGTTCGGATGTAATCAACCCAGCGATTTATAGTTGCATTAGGCATGCACCCAGGGTTATCTAACATTCCTGATAAGTACTTTGCATCTGTTTCTATGACTAAGTTCCTGCATCCAAATAGAAGATATTGTTCCTCTTCTAAGACCATTCTGAGTCCTAACAGTTCACACTTTGGTTGAGAATATCGTGATTGGCGTTCTGACAAGGTTTTGGAGCCAAATTTAATATAATAGACTTTAGAAGGGTCTGCCTCATCTCTCTGATAAATCAACCAGCTAGTAGCAATGTATGATGTGTCTACTGCTACAACTAGTGGTTGTTTACTCTTATAGTCTGGGTTGTGAATTGGTAGATTGTTCTTTACTGCTTTCTTCAACACTGCCATAGAGTTTTGTTCTTTATCACTCCAATGAAATTCTGCATCTTTCTTTAGCAAGTTATACAGTGGTGCAGCTAAGTCTACAAACTTTGGAATATTTTGTCTAGCTTGTACAACTGTTCCTAAGAATGCTCTTACATCACTAAAATCTTCACAAGGTCCCCAATTCAGTACAGAGTTTATTGTCTTTGCAGTTGGATGGCGTCCCTTATAAGAACATAGGTGCCCAACCACTTCAAATTCATCTGCACACAAAATGGACTTCTTCCCTGAGAATGTTCCACCTGAGTACTTCATTCGCTGTAGAATCCAGTTTACATTTTGGAAGTGCTCCCAAACAAACCGTCTGATACCATTATTGCTTTTTATCATTTCATAACCCCCGTTCTCTAACTCATACCGAGTAGCTGGTCCCCTTAATGGACAATCATCAATATATGGTTTTGTATACTCTGGTACTTCATCTTGCAAAATAAATGTTACATCATCATGGAAGATTGGTACAGAGTTAGTCCATCCCATAGGCAAGGTTACTAATCTAAGTGCCCCAAAGGGTGTTTGAAAAGTAGTCATGTCCCTTGATGCCTCTGCTAGTACTCGCTCATCATATCCAACATACAAGTCCAATATCCCACCACATGCTCTTCCTGCAAAATGATTTGCTAGTTCTTCAGTAGCTGGTGGTAATCCAGAGTGAGCTATAGTCACCCGGTTTAATGGTTCAAGACTATGTACCAATCTTAAACTTTTTCCATCTTTCTTAACTACACAAAACCACCTTGACCGGTAAGATGCATTAGATGGTTCATATACCCCATTATCAATTTTGGACTTAATAATTTTGCATATTTCTTCATGTAATGCTGGTGGAATAGGTATATTCCTTTCTACCCAAGGTATATGTGGTACTACTGGAATCTGTACTGGTGGAAAGAATTCTTCTTTAAACTTTCCTCTTTCTGTGTCATCCCATGCAAATGCTTCTTCCTGTTCTTTAATCATCCAGTGCATCAGTTTCCTTTCTTCATCCATTAAAAATTCCTGTCCATGTACTCTGTCCATTTCATCTTTTCATTCAGCTGTATATCTTATTCCTGGAATAAAGTCTGGCGGTCTGTCTGGTAACTCTGACATGTTCTCTAAAGGATTACCCTTTATTTCATGCTTTATGTAATACTCCTGGGGAACTCCTGTTAACACTGGTCTAACTTTCTGAGCTACTGGTTTATATTTTTTACCAGCCAAACACGCTCTCACTGTGTTGTCTGTTTTTATATCACTATGTTCTTCTGCTGACCTTTGTGCTAAGCTTAAAAAGAAAGCCGCCATTTTCTTATCTTCAAGTTGACCATCTCTTGGTTGTTCCATCATATATGCACATTGCAAATCCTGTACTGTTAACATCGGTTTATCATCTTTCATATACATTCTGTCCATCTTTAATTCATTCTGTTCATATGTTATGATTAGCACTTCCTCTCCTTGATCAGGTATCAAATCATCGATTAGTGAAAATTCTGGCTGTCTTCTGTAGTTATCTTCATTGTCCCTCTCTCATGTGTAGGGATACATATTTTTTCAAATGTATTTGGATCTGTAACGGTCACATATTGACCTCCATCTAATTCATTCTGAATACTGCTTGCCATTAAGCAGTCAAATGGGCACCCTAACAATAAATTGTAAGGTGGGTTTTCTAAAACATGTATTTGGAGGTACATGGTCACTCCAGCTATTTTAAAAGGTACATTTTGTGCAAGTCCCAATGTCATTTCATATTCTCCATTAGCACTCTGCATTTTAATTTTCACAGAGGGATCAAATGAAATAGCACAAGTTTCTGCCACTTTTTTACTCATAGTAATGATCTGAGATCCACTATCCAAAAGTGCCTCCTGTTCAATCTGTCCATTTACAAGTCCTTTTATAGCCCTTAAAGACTCTGACTCTCTGGCTGCACACACTAGTTCAGTGGCTTGCCGTTTGTCTGCAGTTTTGTTGTGAAAGTATTGAACTGCTAAGTCACTTAACTGCCAACCCCATCCTGATTCCATTTCTTTGCCTTGTTTTTTGTTGAAAGGTCTACGTTTTGGATCATCCAACTTTAACTGACTTAGCAATATAGTTCTCAGTTTTGGTTGACTTGGTATAGGTGGAGCATCATCATCATCCACTTCCTCCATATGTACTATTCTGATTGGTACCACACTCTGTTTTTTCATGTTTTCTTCTACCTGGCTAATTTCAACTTCTATACGTCTACTTGTTATAGCATTTTGAACCTCTGCCCTTGCAGCTGGTGATACTGCTAACAACTCTCGGTTTGTCAAAGTTATTTCTGCCTGCATCATTTTCTCAACAACATCTGAAACATTCACATTCTGCTCAACTGGTGCCACATTGTGGTGTAGTTTTCTGTCTAACTCATCTAGTCTGATAGGTAGATGGCCAGGTGCCATTTCCAATGGTGTTACATGTTTAAAAGGACATTCAGGAAATGGTAACATAATTTTTTCTGTGTTTTTAATATTTTCTATTTTTGTAGAGTCTTTTTCAATTTTCTTGTTTTGTACTTTCTTTTTATTTAACATAGGCACAGAAACACCTTCAGGAATACTTGGAACAGATTCTATCACATTGGGTATATTGTGCTGTGCACTTTTTGGCCTAACTTCTTCCTCTGGAGTACCAGCGGCTACTGGTTGTGGTACCGGGTCAGGTGATCAGCACCTCTCCTTCCTTGGACTTGTTAAAAATCCGGGTTAGGATTGGTCTCTTTCCCTGTCCTGGTCTGCAAGTACTGTTCATTGCTACTCTGCATTGATGGTGGCACACTCCACCCTTGTCTCTCAAACCATGATGAGTACTGCTGCATTTGTTGCAACAAGTGTGCTGGAGGTTCTGATCCTACTCTAGCATTTTGCAAGAGCATCACTTTCCCTTCTGGCTGTACTTGTCGAATTTCAGTCTCCTTCATCTGCATAATCCTCTCAACCTCCCTTCGCAATGGCCCATCTTTCTTATACAGTGCCATACCACTTGCTCCCATCACAATTCTTCCATTGGGCAATTCATTTATCAGCCCATCCTGCAAGTCTTTAGCACATACTCTGCAGTTTTTAATCCCCTCAGTACAATCACCACAATAGTGACAATCCCGGTTCATACCTCGTCCTCCAAATCCTCCTGACCCTTGGTTCACTGGGTTTCAGAACTGATAAGTAGTATTCTGTGGAGGTGCCCAATTATTTACAAGGGGCCGGTACTGATTACTCTGTGCCTGTACTAGAGCTGTTTGACTCTGCAATAAATTTCGCATGTCTAGTCTCAGACTATCCATCTCTTTATGCAATTTGTCATAGCTTTGCTTGCTGCCCTCAATAAATGCTTGTTCAATTACTTCTTTCTTTATCACACTGGCTGAATTTCCAACTGTTTCTGTGTACAAGTTGGCTATTCCCCCAATAGGTACTGTCCCCATTAATTTATCTACTGCCTCTACTACTTCTGCTAAGGTATATGGGTCTTCTCTCTGTCTTTTCACTGGTGTTTCTTTTGCAGAGTCCTTGAATCTCAAATGTGTATTCACTTTCTCCCGGAAATCTGTTGTAAAAACACTACTAATAGTGTTCACCAAAAATCGGTTTGTAAATAGACTGTTCTTGTCAGTCTCTTCTCCTTTTTCTGCTTCATCAACAAATGATCTCCTAAACTCTTTCCATTCACGATAGTCCCCATCACCAATTGGCCTTTGTTTTCTAGCCATCCGTTCTAACTTAGTTGCAGAACCATATTGTTCCCCTTCATCAGGATCATATTCTAACATAAGTTTTGCTCTGAACTTCTCCCAATCATTCTCTTTAGCCTCTGCAAATTTTTTAACTATCTCTGCCACTTCAAACTTCTCTATGCACCCAACTGCATGTCTCACTCGCTTTTTTCCATCTTTTAAGTCATAATGCTCATGGAGCATTTCAAGCTGTCTTATCCAGTCTTTTAGACATCTACCATCTCCATTCCACTGTGGACTGTCTCGACTTGTTGGTGGTGGTATTCCCTTTGCCATCTCGTCTTCTGAATCACTATCTGAAGGTGGTGCAGGTGGTGGGGTCTGTGGTCTTTCTGGGGGTCCAAATACTGGTAAAGGATTTATTTCCTCTTCCCTTTCTCTATCTGATAAGTCTGCCAGAGTGATCTGACTTAAGGTATTTGCTAAAGCTTGTATTACTTCTGATCCGTCAGAGTCCTCACTTAATAATTCAGGTGGTGGACTTGGTATTGAAAAAGCACCTGGGATGATATATTGATCCACTGTACTTGTCTCAATTTCTGTCTCAGCTATAGGTATCTGAATCTCAGGTTCTCCTTCTATATTACTTGTTGACTGTGTTACAAGTTCTGTAGAGGTGCCTTCGATTTGATTTCTAATATTTCTCTTTCTGGTAGGTAGCTCTAAAACTTCAAATCCTGCTTTCTGCGAAGTGCGGGTCGTTCGTTTCGTTGATTTACTACTAGCCACAATGACTCCGAATTTAACGGCGATTTTTCTGTATTTTTACGATATTTATTTGTCTTTTATTTTCAAAGTTATTCTATTTTTCAGAATGTCTTTGTCTGGAATTGAACCCTCACCCCCTCGCAGTGGGCTCCAGATGATGTACTTAGTGTGTGGGTTTAGATTACTTTAATACACACTTAGAATAGTTTCCCAATTCCAATGCAATTTTATATTCTAAGTTCCCAAGCTCAAAGATTTAATAAGTTCGAGGGCGCGCGAATATCAATTCTTTTCAAAGGTAAACTAAATTTAGAACAAGGTATATCTATTTTTAGTATGCAGCGGGACTTCAACGATTCAATGATCAATGGTTCAGATTTTAATTCAAAACGAGTTCAGTTTTAAATCAGTATGTCAAATTTGTATTCTAGTTCTGTACTGTTCTGTCTGATACACTGCCCTGTCTGTGGGGGGGAAGAATGCCCATGCAGTTCCTCCCGTTTCTTTCCCTCCTCACTCCTCTATATACATTTACTCATGCACTTATTTACAGTTTCTTATCTACTGTGCTTTCCTACCCACACAGTAACTCTGGTCTAGGTTGGATATGTGTCAACGCCCAGATATAGTCCAGGCATGCATGGCCAATCATCAGGCATTCATATGTTTCCCTATCTGACACCATATTGCAACAGTGCGTGTGCACATGGGCGCTTTCATCAGCGCCTTCCTAATTCGGAAGTTGTGGCAATGATGTGTGATGTGCTTCCTGCTTGGCTCGCCATTTCCTCAATAATGCATCATCTCTTCATCGCTACACTTTCACCCTTCCCACTTTGCACTCTGTTATTTCACCAACATACCGTTATCACATAGGCTATGATAGCTGGATATTGGGTCTGAGGTTCTGGTAGTTGTCTAGTCATTATTCTGTCTCCATTTATTGTCATTTGTACTGAGTACTTATTCTTTAGTTATGAAGTTCTTTTATGTTACTTTGGGATTGGCAATACGACATCGTGTTTATGAAGATAAATAGGTATCGTATTTGTTTAAAGGGTTTGAATTCAGTACTGAGGCAGAGTATAGGTTTTAATATTTAGTTATATCCCTTAGTGATTTATGAGAGGCAACTCGGGACCTCAGCCCCTCCCCTTGGTGTCCAACTCGACGCCCTCAGTCCAATATCTCAAAATGAGATATAAAGAAAAATAAATAAAGTACGTTGTATTATTTAACCCACGTATCAAAATCACCCAATAAATACTTTCAGACTTAAAATGTATGATACAGGTGATCACATCCTTGCTCTGCTGATAAGTAATTACATCCTGTGCAAGTTGTTCTAAGGCTTAATACTGATTGTTTCTAATCACATGCATAAAATATGTTGATGATTAACTCATTATGACGGCAGACAACAGAATTTACAATTCAACAATTTATCATTGCAAAAAGCACTCCACTACATTACCCAAATGGTAGTACTACCACCTACTAAGAATAATGTAGCTACTAATGCATCCCACAAGTGTAATACTGTGCTACAAAAAGGGTTAGAGATGTAGGTAAGTAGCATGAACTTTTGGACCAATAGGTTTGGTGAAAGTTTGGCTTCATGTACTACTGATTAGATTAGTAGATTAGATCAATTGAAAATGAGCACATACAATCCACTACATTTGTCTTGAAGTTGTCTTCCATACAAGTGTACTTACTGTGCTATGTATAACTACAAAATACTAAATATGAAAGTGAGAGGACCCTACAGCACTAGCTAATAAACACCTTACACTATAGAGATTCACTGTTAGGTCAGCAGTAACTACACAGAACTAACTAATGCCCTGATCCACTATGGAACCTATAGAGACTCATTATTAGGTTACTGTACTATTACGACCGATTGTTCAGTGACGCATAACGGTACCTGCGTGAACTGAACAATTTTTTGATTTGTGACGCATCACAAGCTAGTTTGAACAAAGGTTCAGCTGAAATAAAATAGGCCTATTTTTTCAAAAATTTCCCGAACAGTTCAAGGTGATAGTACATGTAAATTATGTGAAATAAGTACTCTAATGCTCTTCCCATGATTTAGACGAATACATTGTATCTTTATATTTTTTTCTCTCACCATGCCTCAAAGTCGGAGTTGCATCTGTTGGTGTGTCTTCTGCCACCTCGATAGTAGCGCTCTCTGCATCTGTTCTCATTTTGGCGTTGCTTGCTGAAATCCAGAATCTGATGCAAATAGATCATTTGGCACCAGTGTGTTATTCTTCAATTGCGTACCCAGAGATTCCATGATGAATCTGTGTATAACTAACTTAGAAAATAAGTAATGTTGTGAAATATGCATTAGTAATGTATCTCACCTTAGATATTGCAAATGTGAATTCTTCGGAGCTACTTTATTGAATGCTATGGTATCTAAATGTTAATTCCATTGCTTAGACCACCATCAAGATAAGTTATTATGAGACAATACATCATTGTTCTTCTTCTTGGGCTACTTATAATGCATTGCCCCATTGTCCCAGTACTTCAGCGTGCCCTTATATGTTTGAACAAATTTGGCTAATGTCACGCACCAAATCTAGGTATGAACTGAACAATGAACTAAACTTCAGTGTCACGCTAAAAAATCATGAACATTCGGTCGTAATGGTACAGTAGTAGTAACTACACAGAACTAACTAACACCCTGTTGTGCTATGGAACCTATACAGTGCTAGCAATCAAATCCATGATGCTAGCGAGAACTATAGATCACTGTCAGTTAACCTCAATTGTTATAGCTGCTATGTGATTAAGAGGACACACTATGACATGCTATGGACAAAAATCTGTATTTGCTGATGTGTATGATGTAGAAAACCTAGAGTAAAACACTCAGCATCGTGAACAACGGCTCTATATATTAGATAGATACCTAAAGTAAAACACTAGGTAGTTATGAGTAAGAGTACAGTATGTACAAGTAATAAGAACTCACCTCAGCGTCGTGAACAACGGCTGAGGTGTACTAGCTAAAGTACATGGTATATATACACAACGAGTCCTTTGCTCCAGGATAATGGAACAAACTACATATAAGGGAAAGCTTGTAGCCAAGAGCGCGCTGTACAGTGCAGTAGCAGTATAGCACAAGTAAGTGTTAGTACAAAACAACGGCGGCATAGTGAAACAGAGAGGGATACAATATATACAATATATTATCCTTTACCGCGCAATGAGCGTATGACCTCGGTGGCTGCTGAGTGAATACGAACGGGCGCGGTCTAACGGAAAACGGGAGCGCGAGTCGGACCGAGAGGCGTTTGTATATCCAACATATGAGCACTTCAGATGGTGTGTTTCATACTATTATACCTTCTAACTGCACTAATACAATAAACAGAGCAACAAACCTATTCCTGCTCTCTCGTCATCAACTCGCCATAGTACAACATATATCCCGCTGTTCCCCAATTACCACCCACTAACACCCCCATCATTCCCTGTCTCTGGCGCAGCTGTAGGCTCCATCGCCGTCGGCCTGTCCTCCTGCTCGCCTTCATCCTGCTAGCAACAGCCATCAAAGATGGCGTAGAAGACTACTCCCGCAGCACGCTCGACGAGGAAGTCGACACCTCCACAGCAACCAAGCCCAGTGGCGGCTGGCGGAACGTGAACAAACCCACTGATCCACGATGCTAGATCGAGTGCGCATTAGGCATAAACCCACCAAACAAAGTCATCTGTGGCGTATGCAAGTTGCACGAGCACCAGGCTGGGGAGGCCACGGTTGTATTGGAACACCCTGGTGTGGATATGATGCCGATAAACGAGAGCAGCTTGGAGCTGGAGATGGGACGCGGTAGGACGCGGTGGGGCTGGAGGGAGGAAGTTGGATGATGTTCAGAGCGTGGATGAGCATGAGAGGTCGCCGCGGAGGGAGTCGTTATCGAACAGGGGGGTGATTGTTATCCTTGGGAGGCGATACGAGGTAAGTGGTATTGACTCGTCATTGTACATGCGGATGACCGATACATTGTCCAGGTTCCTTTTTCTGTGCCTACGGACTACAATGTATCGTCAAGGCACGGAATAAGGCTGGGAAAGGAGGCTTGTGATCTGTTGACGGTGACCTAAAGAATATCAGGTCTGGCGTTTGTCTCATTTCCACCAAAGAGATGATCGCACTCACTGTTCCATCTTTGATGGTAAATGGCCTACATAATGAGAGCATATTTGCATAATTTGTTTAAACCTCCTGCTCCGACCCAACGGCATATGCAATGGCAATTTATCGATGCGCAGAACACCCACATGCTTGGAGGAGGCAGAGACGATGTCAGTGACGGGATAATGAAGAGCTGTTCTGGCTTTTTAGGCGCTGTAGAGATGCGAGTCGCCAGTGGGAGTTGACGTCGAGATGATAGGGCCACGTGGTATGTACTATGCACTAGTGAATCTGTACGTTTCTTCTAATTCAATGTTTACATTCTGTACTTATACTTACTACTCAACCTAAAAGGTACACCACCCAAACCGAGTGATTTCACTCCGCACCCCACCGACTAGTCGATGTACACAGACAGTTTATCTTCATCTCTGCCCACCACCCAACATCTCAATTGTTGATTAATCCCACCGAGTAGCCACAACCCACGGAATTTGCAATGCTCGTGTTTCGACTCAAGCTTCAAGTACCACAACTTGGCTCTTTCAAGTTACCAATGCTAGAAGATACTTGGACGAAGGGATAAGTGGGCTAGACCAGGCGGATGGACTGCCAAGGAGGCTGGTAGCAGTGTGATGGAAGTCGTTGCATACGCCTGTGCTCTGTTCCCTGCCTTGTGTTTCGGGGTCGTGGGTTTCGTGTAGTGTTTGGTGACGTTAGACGAGGCCTGACGCCTAGGGAAAGTTTGCAGTAACGAGCGTTACCGTCGTCCTTCTGGCTCAACGCTCCCAACACTACGACCTCCCTCAGAAGCTTTTGAAAGCCATTGACAACCCGAGGGTGAAATGTTGCTGGAACGTGGACAAGAGCATGTGTGTTATGACACGACTAACACAAAGTACGTTCTATATCGTTGTACACAATTCCCTTCCATGTACTCACGGAATCTAACTTCACAGTTGGACATACTATCGATCCTCGACCGTCGACTAAGCAGCCTCCGTTTCGGGATTCGAGTCAGAGCCCAACTCTACCCCCCAAAGTCGCCTACGTGTCAGAGGATACAGCGATGAAAGGCCATTCCATGGTGCTCTCGCGGTTGTTAGCATCCCCATACCCTACTACAGTCCCGGTCTTCCAACACTCCCCGCTATTCGTACCTTTCATGCATCTCATCCCTGTAGTTCCACAGCAATGTAGTTGAAGTGGAACTACGTATCTCAAATAGCAACAAGTATCCCGTGAACATTGCGCACTGCATGACGTAGCATGGGCCAGACGGACCAGACGGATTGCAGAGAGGCTAGGGCGGGCAGCAGTTGCTGATAACACGTATGCTCTATTCTCTTGTTGACTGTGTGTTGCAGGAGGAGATTTTCGTATAATGTTGCTGGTGGAAGGGTTATAGTCGTCCTTCTGGCGTTGGAACATGGAACAAGAGCCCTATGCGTACCCGAAGCGACTTACACGTACGTTCTTTGTAGACGGTTCGCTTCCTGTATTTATGGTACCCACCCACCTTCGCAGCTGCACATTTTATTTGATCCTCGACCGACTTCCGCACAGCCTCCGTTTCAAGATTCGTGTGTTCCAGCTTTGTAGTGGCAGGCTCGAAGCAAAAGGAATGAAGTAGTATCGCTACTCGTGGATGGTTTCACCTACCTTCCACCCCTTCCAATCTTTTCAATCCACCTTAAGAAGAGGATATCCATTCGGGGTGTGGAGTGATCTCCCGTGGGTGACTTACATTGCCACCAGCCGAAGGCGACATTGCGTACGTTCACTGAACTTGGAGGACGGGGGCTGTGGCAGGAGAAGCGGCGTGCTTTCGACCGAGGGCACGATTGGATGTCCTCTCTTCCTTGTCTTGGACGTGGAGGCGTCTTTTGGGGAGTGGGGTGTGATTAAGTGCTGGTTGGTATAGTTTGTCTCGACTGGAGGAAGCGAGGGGCGTAACGACTCAAGGACACTTTCTCCTACCATTCACGCCTCATCGCCAGTTTCTCCAAACACATCATCCTTCCTCTCACAGGCCGCATTTGGATCCATGGTCGTTTTCTTTCCTAATTGCCTGTGTTGAAGCTGTGTATTACCAGACGATGAACGAGACGTACGAGCAGGAACGACTAGATAATACCTCATGGAGATGAACGCGTGGATCTCATGCCACACCTGCTACGAGTTCCTGCAAGCTGTACAAGAATGTCTGACATACTCTGCCTTTCTCGGTATATTTTCAGTGGTATGTGGAGCTCTGAAATGATGGGTGATGGCTGAGTGGTTTCTTATGGACAACATACCCCACCATTCCACAGTGGTCAGCGGTGTCTACAACGCCGTTTGTTCGCTACCAGTTCGTGATCTCCACCATGCTCTTTATTCCCCACCAGATTCTTGGCCTTCATACAGCGAGTGGCTCGCACTGTCAATATCATCTCTCTCGCGTCGACATCTTCGTGTCTTCATCAGCAGGGAGCTTTCGTTGTGGTTTATCGATTAGACTTGATCTGGACTCTAGATGGTTTAACGTTTCGTGATGTACTTCAGTTCTAGCCTCTTTTAATAGGAGTAAGTAATTCTATGTAGAACACATAATTAGGATACAAGTCATGGTTTTAAATTCACTCGGCCCATGTGAAATTGGACCTACAATGCCGTGGAGTCTGTGATGTGACGGGCGCTCACAAGGCGCTCTCCTTAAACTACTGCTTTAGGAAATAGTAGGATCCTGTCAAGGGACGGATGAAGCGCTCTAGAGCGCTGGCTAGCGGAAGTGAACAAGTGCTTTAAAATCCAACACGGGGGACTTCACAGGGACTGCGACATAATGTGAAGTGTGACAGATCCTGACAATCTTGCAATACCCATCAAATGATAGTACATAGTGCTGCCGCAGAGTGCAGTAAAGTGGCAGTGATTCACAGTGACGTAGTAACATTTTGCTTCACTGCCACTTTACTACGGCAGCACTATTCGTTGCCGCCAAGTCGGCCGTTGGACTGTCGTTGAAGCTTCAAAGCTTCAAGCTTGAGCTGCGTATGACTCATGCTAATCATCCTGAACGCGGAATCCGTATAGTCAAAGTCGAATGTCAAGCATGCCTGAGTTTCTTCTCTCCTAGTATCACCTCTTCCTCACGCGAAACGACAACAATCCCATTCCTCTTCTTTTTCTGCGGTACGTACGCAATACAATCTGGAACTATCACATGCACAGTTTACTTACATGAAGATATATAAAGGACATGGAATGTGTAGAAACTGCATGGAACGAGACGCGACGCTTTGCGATACTTGCCACTCATGTCGACGACTGAAGGGAACACCGATTCAACTCTTCGTGGATTTCTTCTCAGATGAAGAAGTGAACGCACCTGAGAAGAGGGCAGAAACTGTCGAAAAAGTTGGGGAAGATTGACAAAGGCACACCTAGTGTTAGTTTGAAGCTGTCAACGAGATTCGTGGTGCCGTGCAAAGGTCGAGGGGGAGCAGTATTGACACTGGAGTGGTGGTGAGTACGTTCATAGTCCCTCTTTACGCTTTCGCTCTAAACATGTTGATGGGCAGGAAAGATTATTTGAGTCTGCAGAAAGCCTGGAAGAATGCCTCGCCCCCGTCTTGAATGACCGCGACGAATTGAAGAAAGAAAACTCTACACTACAAGAGGAAGACGTTCGAATAAAAGAGGATCAAGCCGTGAAAGTCGATGAGATTGTGCATCTTCGATGAGAAGTCGACAAGAAAAAGCAATTAGTGGCGAAAGAACGAAAAAGCCGGAAGCGAAAGGAGAAGGGACGCGATGAAGTGGTAGGACGGCGGATGAGGGAGGGTGATACGAATCGGCAGCTCAAGCAGAAGTACGAAGGGCTGGAGCTCGAGCTCAAGCAGTTGATGAAAAAAAACGCCGAGCACGACAAGCAAGTCTGTAATCCTGTGGCTTTCGTGCGCTAGGGGACAATGCTAACACTTCATAGATACGGCTCCTTCGCCTTAAGAACAAAGTGCTTGTCAAGAAGTCGGTTCACTCAAAGCCTTCTCATCAGGACCCGGACGAGTCGTTGCGGATGGGGCCTCCGTTGTCGGTTCGTTTGTTGCCTTCTCTCATGCTACTGGGCTCATGTTGCACATAGGAAAATACTACTTCGAGGAGGTCGCTACAAGACGTGGAGAACAAAATGGTCAAGCCGTCAAAGAGAAAGGTCTCATAATGTGAATTGGTGTTATGGTGAGCTGCTGATAGTCCTGGCGCATTGGTTGATTCGCTAATGGACCAGAGAAGGCTGTGAAAGATACCCCCAACTTATATTATACCCTTGAACGCTTGGAACTCAATGTATTGCTACATATCATTCTTGAAGTGTATTTCTATCAAGTCTTTGTACTTGGTCATTCTCTGCAACACAGATCGCTATTCTTGATATTGCTTGTGACCACGCAAACCCTCCCCTGCCATAACTGATATTTCCTAATGTCGCTGCATAGGTCTACACCTGGACGGAGGGTCATGTTACCGTGTCTGAACGTCATTCTTACGATAATGATCGTGCAGACATCGCGCCTCCTTTCGGTGTCTCTTGCTCAAGCCTCAGGCGGAGACCATGAAAGATGACATGTGGAATCGCTAGCTAACAGTGAAAGTTGAGTTAGAGCCACACTCAATTCGGTATTGGTGAAGGTGAGTGCTTTCACGGAGCAGCGCCGCATGCCAGCGCATCTAGTGAAACTCGAAGGTAGATAAAGTTGCTAGAAGTCGGCAGCGTTCCATCAGCGTAAAAATTGGATTGAAGCAAGATATCTTCTATGGGAACCACATACTTATGCAAGGTATACCAAAATATGAAAAATGTGTACTTATTTAAATGCCTAAATGCCTACATGGATATACGGAACCCAAAGTAAGAGGCCATCTTCGTCATCGCCAACCCGAAGCCGAAAGCGTCCTATGGCATGATGAAGTGCAGACGCTGCTCTGGTACAGTCTGGATAATTATACTCTGCGGAGCTCTCATTCTCTTTCTGTAATATGTATGAGTAAAAATCTTCTGTGACCTGCGGGGCATAGTTGTCACTGATCGACCACATAGTTGCGATGACGCTGGTATACCCCACCGCCAGCATACCCGCTGCAAGATGAAGTGCTTCTTCAGAGAGCTTTTTGTCTCCCTTCCCCGTCTCGCATGCCGAAAGGAATGCAAATTGTGAATGAGGTAGTGGTTGTTTAATTATATCTCCAAGGGACAGCTGTCCATCATGGAGATAGAATGCACTATTGAGAGGGCTGTCGTTCTGGAGAGCGTGGCAGGAGAGATGGATCCAGCTGTGCAAAGGCATGGCATCCCGGACGCTCTTCACTGTTGCTTCGTCGCCTTCCAGGCTACGGAATGTTTGAGAAAATGAGCCGAATATCTGCTTCAGGATGATAATCTCCAGAGCTGTACCTGGGATAGGTGGAAAACCGGAAGCTGAGCCTGCTGGCTCGCTGACGGCAAGCAATCCCTTGAACTCCTGATATTGTTGTTGTTGATGCTTAGATAGACTCTGCGTCAGAGCCGTGATAGTGGGTGTGTAAGATGAAATCGCATATTCCATGATATTTGATCCAGGATCTTGAGTTTTGTCATTGGAGTAGTAATCACCAGCGGCATGAAGTGGAAGAAAAGCGAGAGGACCAGTTGGACACCACCATATTCGAAGGGGATCTGATGTAGGCTGTGATATTCATGTTCATCGTAATGCCCACGAAACCAAAGGGTTACTTACCTTTAGCTTAAGCGCATCAAAGATAGGCTTCACGATCTCGTACCACAATTCCCGAAGGAGCTCCTTGATGGGAAATCGGTCCTCCCCATTTACAGCAAGGCGACCCCCGCGTGCAGTTCCCGTGCGAGCTGACGGATTGGAAAGTGGTTTATATAATCTCTCGCGAAGAATGACTGCTCTCTCGTAGAATTGAGGCAAGTGAACGGGGACGATATTAGCCTGGCTCTCTAATGATATGCCACGGGTAAGAACCAAAGCATCACAAGACAATGGGTCGACATTAACGACTATTACTAGACCAGACGGTGGTAATTTCAGAACCAGCTCAGGAAACGGTACTGGATAGAGAAAATGTTCGAAGCCACTTATGCTGCGAACCTGACAAAGTAATGAATCCCATTGCTTTGCAAGACCTTGATGTCGAAGGACGTCATCTTGAATGGAGATATTGCGTGCCATACTACTTCCTAACAAATCGGATGAGTTTGTTCGCATACTAGCTTCTTGCAAAGCGATCGCTATCTTTTCTAGTTCTGTACAAAGGGCTGGGTTCACTTTTCGAAGATCGTCTAAGGGTGAGCGGAAACTATTAACTTGGTTCCATACTATTGAGCGACCTTGTTCTAGCCACTCCACGGCCATGTGAAGCTGTTCATATCGGATGGCTACAGCTGTTGCCATGCTCACAATGGGCGCTAGAGTTGCCAGTAAGAGATATCGTTGTTCCATAGTACGTCCAATCCATGCCAATTGTGGGACGACGTCATTAAAAATAATTTCGAATGCATGAAGGGATTGCTCCGGGTCCATGAGAAGAGACAACGTCCCCCACTGTTGCCCGCTCCTTAGACGTGTTAATGGGGACCCAACAGGCATCTGTGTAGCTTGGCGGTATAACGAAACAGCTCTTTCAATGTCATCATTGCTCTGTGTCGTTTTGTATCGAGCAAAGAATAAACCTCCCAATACATCAAGCAGGGAGGGCAGCCCAGCGTTACCATCAGGAGTGATGTCTATCGCCCATTCCATAACTGAGATTGCTTCGTCTATGGTCTCAAGTTGGTGTTCATTTTCGAACAGAATTTTCAACACGCCTGCAAGTTGGTAAAGATTATATGGAAGTTGAGTATGGTTCGGCGGGCACAGTGAAACAGACTTCCTTAACGCGCTGAGACTATCATCGAGGTCGTGTTGCTGGTGTGCAAGCATATATCTACTCTGCAACACCCTTCCTAGATTAGTCAGGCAGTACATCTGGTCAATACTATCATCGAAAGTTAGAGAAACAGCTTCTTTGTAACACGAGATTGCTTCAGAGAGATCAGACTTGTTCCCCGTAGCGTGAAATAGGTATGATATAGAATTTCCTAGGTTGTTGAGGAATCCGAGCAAATCTCTGTGTCCAATAGGTGTTCGAATCACCGCTTCTCTCTGCACCCAGGCCCCTTCACGCATATCACGCAAATCCCGTGTAAGTTCAGAGCGAATGTTAAACAGGCTACCCAGATCAACGTAGAACCGTCGTAATTTTGGATCATCATCTCTACAGATCTGAATAGCGTGCTGTCCAAGCGCTATGGCCTCTTCAAGATCGTCAACATTACCTGTCGCGAGAAAGCAACATCCGAGCGACACTCCCAAACTTATAAGAATGGCAGGATCATCTCCTGTCAGTGACAGCGCCTTCCGATAAGCTTCAATGGACATGTGGATATGTGGTAGCTTCCCTGTTTGCATGAAATATGTTTGGTGCACGTTACCCAGATTCGACAGAAAACTGGGATCATTGGACCTATTCTCGACTGCTTTACGCTGAACATCGATAGCTTGGCATGCGTCTCTCAAGTCTCCGCTATAATCAAAGCGGGCTCTCAAGGCGCAGGAAAGTTTGTTGAGAGATGAGGAATAATCCGGATCCTCCGAATCCATGTTGTTGACCAGGTCTTGCGTGATTTCGATTGCTTCCTCGAGATCGCCCAATTCATATGTATAATTAAATCTTTCGTGTAAAGCCGTTGATAGAGTGAAGAGATTCTCAAGTCGAGAGCGACTTCCTTCTGGTGTAAGGAAAGCAGCCTTCCGATGAAGATCTATAATTTCCGTGATATCTCGTAGTTCCTCAGTTTGCTTGAATCGAGTCTCGAGAGCATATCCGAGGTACGCTAGCTCATCAGGAAGCGACGGATCATTCTCTGGGGTTAAACCAACACCCTCCCGTAGTGTGGAAACGGCGTGATTTAGATCTTCGACACGTCGGCTCAGGCCGTAACGTTGTATGAAAGCCTGGGCAAGTGATCTAAGTATGGGGGTTCGCAGCTCTTGGTCGTGTTGAGGAGTAAGTATGACAGCCAACTGGAACGCTTGTATAGACCACTCGGAAACGTCCAAATTGTTCAACTGTTGGTTGGACGTGTAGCACTGGATACCGACTGCTTTGAGATGTAAAGGTTTTGAGACATCATCATCCGGTAACTTTAACGTTGATTCATACAATCCCCTCAGGGTTTGTGGATCTGTAAAAGCTATTGTAGACCCGCGCCTTAAGCACCTGCGAATCGTGAACATATGCATTTCCTACCTGTTTCTGTTTGAGACATGTTGCGATATGCCTGGGAGAAACCTGAGAGATTTTTTGAGAGAAACTGGGTCTGAGAGGTCGACAGAGACTGATATAGTACTAGTAATGCAGCAATCCGTTTATATAGAGCACCGGTTGAGCGCCAGTGAGTGATACTTTTGAGTCTTTCAAGATCATGCTGTTAATCAGGTGTAGTGCTAGTGCTGTCGCAGAGTGCAATAAAGTCGCTGTGAGGTGAAATTTCATGTCACTGTGAAATAATGTGAAGTGAGATGAAGCACTGTGATGTGACGGGTGCTCACGAGGCGCTCTCTTTACAGCAGTTTGCAAAAAGGTTGGCACTCGCGCGCGTGAACAAAACATAAACATTCATAATTAATAATGTGATCGAGCTAAGTACCTGCCGTTTTGGGCCGAACGCTCTGGTTGAGACTCATTCCATCTTGGTTCACCTCGCGTTTTTGTACTGTTGTACCCTTCCCATCTATATATTATTCTCCAGGCATACAGTCATCAACCATCAAACGAGGCAACATCTCATCACGTGACACTTCTGCGTTATGTATGCTCTACAATGTCAAAATCAACACCAATTTACATGGAATCTTTTGTAAATCACAGCTATGTATGTTGTGAACATCTAGTAATATTACAATATTTTACAGTTCTTTAAACTGATATAAATAATGCTCACTAAACTTGATGGCTTTGTCAGAAATTGAGACTTTCAAAAATTAAATAACATAGAACTATGTATAGACAAGGATTATTCATGTGGAAGCTGCTATTTTAAGCATTAATCTGTTGGCCCAACATGCTATGCGCGAAATTTACAGAAATTAATGCACTGATTCTCAGTAAACTGAGCTCATTCCATGAGGATGCAGCATGGATTCAATGCCCACGGATTGGCTGATTAAGCGCTGTCACGCCACGCAGTGATGGCCGGTTTTTGGCTTCCTCCACCTTTTCGAGAATTTCACCCACTTCCCTTCACTCAAAATGCTCAAAATCTTACTATGTTATATATACAATATGTCTTCATTTATTGGTATTTATTTTAGATTTGTTACGTGAATATCTGAGTATGAGGATCGATTTTTTATTTTTAGTGTCACGTGTCCCGGTTGATGACTGTACATTCCATCTAAGCACTATGCGCTTTAAAACATTTAAAACATCTGCATCTAACTTTTCTTATGGCCATGATCAAGCCATGATACTTATGTTGTCACACACTGCCGCAATCGGCCAACAATGAACATATCCAAGATACTTATTTATTGCAGCCCATTTGACATTGTTTGATATGGCGAGGTAACCCATGTTATGTGTTGATTATGTATGTTAGAGATTGGCCAGGGGAGCGAAGTTGGTTAGAGAGTAGCAGGAATAAGTATTTGGGCGGAATGAGTCTCAACCAGAGCGTTCGGCCCAAAACGGCAGGTACTTAGCTCGATCACATTATTAATTATGAATGTTTATGTTTTGTTCACGCGCGCGAGTGCCAACCTTTTTGCAAACTGCTGTAAACTACTGCTTTAGGAAATAGTAGGATCCTGTCACTTAGCTAATCGTTAATGGATGAATGAAGCGCTCTAGGGCGCTGGCTAGCGGAAGTGAACAAGTGCTTTATAGCTGTTTGCTGAATGATGTAGCACCGAAGTTGACAGCACACACAGCTGAATTGATTGGCCTAGTGCTGCCGAGTCTCAAGCCAACCAACTGGTTCACCTCCTCTCCACCACTCCACCCACTCGGCGCTAGCTCTGTCTCACTCTCGAGGATGGAGAGGCAATGTGGAGAATATTCTACTTGAACGAGGCAGGAAACGGATTCTGAGTGGCTTAGATGCAGCTGTAAGTATCTAATTATGCGCATCTCAGTCATTCTGTAATGATCTAGATGATACTTAGTTCCTTGAGGCTTGTATTCAGCGACACCCTGACATCACGCTCAAAGAGCTTCAAACTGACCTTAATGTGACCTGTGGGCTTTCTGCTGTGTTATCAATGATACAGCGTACCTTACAGCTCCGCATATACACAAGGAAAAGGTAATGTAAATGACAACTACATGTTATGATGTGTCTTATGTTGCTTTAGGTACAACATCCTGCATGTGAATGTAATAAAGAACAATGGTCAGAATATAGACTTCGAATCGGTACCTTGTACAAAGCTGAACAGCTTGTTTTTGTCGACGAAAGCCACCTGAATAGGTTTTCTCCGTATCGAGAGTATGGATGGGCTTTGAATAGATGGAGAGCATCGAAACGTGATTTTTTCATACACGGTCAGCGGTACGTGTGCTGTACATATGTCCATTATGATCTGAGTAACTTATGTTCCTGTAGATACTCAATGCTGCCCGCTCTTTCCCTTGATGGCATTCTGTATCTCAACGTTTTCAAAAACTCGGTCGCTGCTGAGAGATTCTCGCATTTTATTGAAGGCCTACTTGGTCAAATGAATCGCTTCCCACTGCGCAACCCATTAATTATAATGGATAGAATCCACAAGTCTCCAGGTGTGCATAAAATGATAGAACGGTGCGGCTACATTTGTAGAAGTGGTTTAGGTCTTGCTGAAACTTGATTTGTAGCGGAATGCGACTCGAATTTCTCCCCTCATACTCGCCAGATCTCAGTCCAATCGAAGAGGCATTTTCTTGCATCAAGGCATGGCTTCGCTCCAATTGCGGCTATGTTCTCGGCAAGCTCACAGGGGAGGATACTGCAGATCCGTATGCAATGATATAGGATGCTATATTTAATGTTAACGCCTGTAAAGGTGGAAGGGTGGTTTAGTCACTGCGGCTACATGTAAATAGTAATCATATATTCAGTGAAATATTTGCTACCCCTCAATCCCTTCGCTCTCTTCAGTGAAACCACAGGCGTTATTCCACCAGTCCCCATGGCGTCATATACTTCTTTAGGGATAGTCGCTGGGGCCGCCATGTCCCTGGTCCGGGATGGATGAGCCGATCAATTCAACTGTAGCCTATGTGTGCTGTCAACTTCGGTGCTACATCATTCAGCAAACAGCTGCAAGTATATAGGCTAACTACGATACTCCCTTACTAGTCTAATTGTACATATAACATTCCTGTATGTATATTGCATTCATAGTTAAAGGTGTATATACGCTACATAGCACACCGATTAGTCTTGAGGATACCCTAAAAGCCTTGCCCGGCGCCCAACCTGCGTTAGCGAAAAACATGATCACCTGAGATTAAAGTTAGTAACGGTCACATATGTAACAGCGCGAGTTTCTGATAAACACGAGCTTCTGATTGACGATAGTATATACATAATGCTGCCGCAGAGTGCAGTAAAGGGCAGTGATTCACAGTGATGTAATATGTTGCTTCACTGCCACCTTACTACGGCAGCACTAGGGGAGTTCAAAATTGATCAAATCGTAGCGCCAAGACTTGTTACCGTATCATGTGAACAGCATGTCGAAACTTCCAATTTTGACACCCCTAGTTCTGCCAGTCTCACAACGATACGCACTGTCGCCTAGATATGTCGGGGATCAAATTACAATGATGGTATTTTCTTTGTCCATTGGCAATTTGTGCTGTACTTCCATATATTTCTCTTATAGTTCAGGGTAACTTAAAGTCTTAACTGCACAAATCTATGTAGGATAGTAAAAATTTTGCAACCATAGCTTAACTTTGGGACCTCATAATGGGCTATAGTATTAATTCACTTAAAGCATTACTTATAGCAAGTACTCATATAATAACATTAAATTGACTACCGTAGATATGCTAATGTACCTAAGTAGCTCACTTGAATGTCTGTTCAATCACATTTGAGTCAGATTGTAGGTAAAGATAGTTATGTATATATGCAAAAACAATCATCAGTAGCCAATACTTCTACAGAGTTTGATCTTGTACCCACCGGCCACCAGAAAGCTGCAATATGTTTAAGGTCCGACAGATTTTGCCGAGCGCTCCAAAAGGCGCGCGTAACGATACGAGCTCAAAGCAACAGTTTTGATGTGCACCAGTATCGTGGGAAGTTGTTAGCGTACCACCATCAGCTCGTATCGTACCGCGTAACTTCAATTTTGAATTCCCCTACTATCGGCTGCCCCCAAGTCGGCCATTGGACTGTCGTTGAAGCTTCAAGCTTCAAGCTTGAGCTGCGTATGACTTATGCTAATCATCCTGAACGCTGAATCCGTATAGTCAAAGTCGAATGTCAAACATGCCTGAGTTTCTTCTCCTAGTGTCACCTCTTCCTCGCGCGAAAAGACGATAAACCCATTCCTCTTCTTTCCCTGCGGTACGTACGCAATACAATCTGGAACTATCACATGCACAGTTTACTTACACGAAGATATGTAAAGGACATGGAATGTGTAGAAACTGCATGGAATGAGACGCGACACTTCGCGATACGTGCCATTCATGTCGACAACCGAAGGGAACACCGATTCAACTCCTCGTAGATTTCTTTTCGGATGAGGAGTGAACGCACCTGAGAAGAGGGCAGAAACTGTCGAAGAAGTTAGGGAAGATTGACAAGGATACACCTGGCGTTAGTTTGAAGCGCGCTGTCAAAGAGATTTGTGGTGTCGTACAAAGGTCGAGGGGGAGCAGTATTGACACTGGAGTGGTGGTGAGTACGTTCACAATCTCTCTTTACACTTTAGTTTTCAACATGTTGATAGGCAAGAAGGATTACTTGAGTCTGCGAAAAGCCTGGAAGAAAGCCTCGCCCCCGTCTTGAATGACCGCGACGAATTGAAGAAAGAAAACTCTACACTACGAGAGGAAGACGTTCGAATGAAAGAGGATCTAGCCGCGAAAGTCGATGAGATTGTGCATCTTCGATGAGAAGTCAACAAGAAAAGCAATTAGCGGTGAAAGAACGAAAAGCCGGAAGCGGAAGGAGAAGGAACGCGATGAAGTGGTAGCATGGTGGGTGAGGGAGGGTGATATGAATCGGCAGCTCAAGCAGAAGTATGAGGGTTGGAGCGGCTGAGGGGGAACGCCGAGTGCGACAGGCAGGTCTGTAATGCTGTGGCTTTCGTGTGCTAGGTGACAATGCTAACACTTCATAGATACGACTCCTTCGACTTAAGAACAAAGTGCTTGTCAAGAAGTCAGCTCATTCAAAGCCTTCTCATCAGGACCCGGACGAGTCGTTGTAGATAGAGCCTCCGCTGTCGGTTCGTTTGTTGGCTTTTCTCATGTTACCGGGCTCACGTTTCAAGTAGGAAAATACTACTTCGAGGAGGTCGCTACAAGACGTGGAGAACAAAACGGTCAGGCTGTCGAAGAGAAAGAAGGTCTCGTACTGTGAGTTGGTGTTATGGTGAGCTGTTGATAGTCCTGGTGCGTTGGTTGGTTCACTAACGGACTAGGGAAGGCTGTGGAAGATACCCCAGCCTATATTATACCCTTGAACGATTGGAACCCAATGTGTCGCTACGTATCATTCTTGAAGTGTATTTCTGTCATGTCTTTGTACTTGATCATTCTCTGCAACACAGATCGCTATTCTTGATATTGCTTGTGACCACGCAAATCCTTTCCTTCAATGGGTGATGTCCTCTAATATCACTGCCTAGGTTCAAACCCAGAACGAGGCCATATTAACGTGCTCTGATCTTCGTCTTCATGATAGCGGACCTGTGGATATTACCCCTCTCATTCTTTGTTCAAATGGCGACCGCAACAACGACCTGGCTAGTACTGATGACATTTGGGATTTCTGCCAGTCAACGTTGAGCTATATCCTGCCCGGTATTTATGAGGGTGTGTGCTTTCACGGGAGATTACCTACGTGTCTCATAAGATATAGGCATTTAGATACTTAAATCTCATAGTAACTAGCGTAAGTATGCGGTATGTAATCTGTTGAATAGATTACATGCTAGACTCCGGTCAACCGTGTGCGCGATTGCATAAACGGCGATCGCAGAGAGTGCAAAGTTTAAATTTCAACATCCGACGTCAACGACTGATTTTCCGGTTCCGTAAGATCTCAATTTCTTGTTCCTTCAACGAGAAAAAGCGCGAAACAATATACATTCATAAAAATACATAAATTGTACATCCCTTCAGAGAATGGCTGTCAGTAAAAAAAAATTCCGCACAATCAAAGAATTCAAAGACTCCCCCTTCCAAGACACGCAATGCCCATCCAAGTCGAGACCAGGATAGATACGCACGAGTTCGCTCTCCCATCGCTCCGTAACTCCGAAGGTTGTGGAAGACAACCACAGAGTGCAACACGACTGCTGCATCGACGATGAAGAACGGTGAAATGATAGTCGGTCGGGTTTTTATATGTGAGATCACGTGTGGGTGGAAGGTGCTGCGAAATATGTACAAAGTTCGCTTAGGGATCTGCTTCTCCACACCGACAACGACAAATCTATCTGCAAACTTACAATGGCCCCAGAGATACCTCGTCCTCTTGAACATCCTGTCGAAACCAATGGCTCCGCACTCAAGAAACACCTCCGAACACGACCCCTCACGTCGGTGCAAGAACGTCGGCTTACAACGTACCTAGACGAAAAGTTCCTGAAACTGACGAGGGAATATAAGAAGCGGTTTGTACTCCTTTCGAGTAGATGATCTTTCATGGCTTTCACGTATGTTTTTATATTGTCATATTGATTCTCGCTTTTATATGGTATTTCTTGATATTATGACGTATGTATGCCTGCTTGTTATCTCATTCTCTTACGGGACTGAAGAGAATCTATGTACAGGGATTATGAATTCTGTATTGTGGTAAAATGCTAGATCACAACCAACGTCCTCAGTTAAAACACTACATGCCTACTTGTCAGCCGCCCGACACCTCCTTTCCTTCATCCTCCAAATCCCCCCCGTGGATCCCAGCACCAGCCTACGCACAACATACATGCTCCGACTAACAGGCGACGTTCTTGGAGCAGTATGCGGATATCCTCTCACTGCCCCCCAACTGCCCCAGAAGACCAAACTGAAGACGCAATGGACACTTCCCCTGACTCAACAACGTCAAATGGCAACGTACCAGCAGCCCTAGAAGCAGACCCCCGCTCAACTCTGACGGAACTCATTGACTTCCTAGACGACCTAGATCAAGCCTGGCTCGCAGTTCTCCAACGTCAAATCTGGGATCCAGACGAAGGCGCTGGAGTCGACCTCGTCCTGGACATCGACGCCACATCCAAGTCTACACCACTTACACAGACTGACACTGCGCGTCTGCGCAGTATTATAGTGGGCGGGGAAGAGGTGCTGGAGGCGTGACTGGAAGAAGAGCGCGTGTCTATGAGTCGGAGTAGGAGACGTGCGAATGGGGTAGATGGTGTGCTAGGACTAGGAGTGGAGGATGTGACGACACTTCTTGATCGCTGGGGCCTCCTTGGCGATTTTGATGAGCTTTTTCATCGGACGCTGGATTTTTTGGGTGGGTTTGCGGCGGAAGTTGAGCCGAGAAGTGGTATATTGTAGCTTTAGGCCTGTCTATGACCATTGGAACGTATTTTTATTTTTCATTCAAATGGATGGATGCATCGCCCTATTCTACACAACTTGTCAACCCTGGAACCGTTGTCAGTGACCTAAAGCTCGTTCAATAATTACGTCTTCAAGCTTCAGTCTTCATACCCACACAAATCACAAAAAAGAATCAACAACCATTAACTACATCACCTATCCAATAGATGTACAACAACAAGAAAGGTATCAGTAAGTATCTTAACCTAGCTAAGTACAATACAGCACAACCCGATCCGATCCACGGATAGACACCTTCAAGTCAAGAGAAAAACGGGATCTAGGATAATAAAGCATCTAGGGAACACCACCACCACTAACTTCTGGGCGGTGGTAAGGTAAGAGGGAGGGAGGGGTATACAGAGGCGCAGCCTCTGACATCGTCAAGATGCGAGCTATGACGAATTCAGCAGAGAGATGATAAGCAGGAAGCGCATGGCGCCGTGATAACCTAGAGGAAAGGCAGGAGGTAATAGAATCCAGCTCCCCATGCCCAATAAATACATGCACGGCACTTGATCGACCCCAGTCTAGCCGGGATTAATGAGCTGCGAGCTGGGAGGGGGGAATCTACCAAGAATGAGAAGCTGCTCTCCTGTGGTACTGCCTCATCCTAAATACGAGGTTCTGAGGGGGGGGAAATTGCCACTGGCTCTGGAGCAGGAGCAGGGACGGGAGCAGGGATCGACGACGGCGCTGGCGGTGCTGATGCTTACATTGCCCTGCGTTGCTTTTGCTTGATGTAGCTGAGACGGAGGGGGCGGATGAGGTAGATAAAGTGGACGAAGTTGGGGTAGAAGAAGTAGAGTGTGTTGAAGAAGTAGAGGATGTTGAAGGAGACGATGCGGAGGAGCTGGAGGAGGGGCTGGAGCTAGAGCTAGAACCAGGGTTGAGATTATTGGAATTGGAGTGGGAGCTGGATGAACCAGTGGGGGAAGAGGTGGTAGATGAGCTGGGAGGGTCATTTGCTGCTGCTGCCACTACTGCGCTAGGGGAGGCGGAAGAGGAGCTGGAAGAGGAGGCAGAGGCAGGGGAGGCAGAGCTGGGACTGGAGCTTCCTGAGGCGTTGGAAGAATCGCTGCCAGATGATCCACTTGACGATCCACTACTCGAAGACCCACTGCCTGACGAAGAGGCAGGAGAGGCAGAGGCAGACGAGGCAGACGAGGCAGAGGATTCACTGCTCAAAGTCCTACTACTCGACCCACTCCCAAAAATATCATTCTGTGCACCATCCGCAAACCCACACTTGGAATTATACACCGGACTCTTAAACTTCCCACTCAAATCATACCCATCGACTTCAATATTGTTCCCATCCTGCTGATTCCAATAAATCATCTGCTTGGCCCCAGTTACGCATTTACTTGGGTCATCTTCGCATCATACCGGAGGTTGAGGCGATGCGATGGGTGCTGTGGATGTTGCGCCTGTTACTTTGCATTTGAAGGCTTGGTGGTACATGTTTGGTTGGCCGCATCCATTTGGGACCCATCCCCACTGTGTTTAAGGTGGTTAGGAGGGAGGGAGGGGGGAGGGAAGGGGGACGTACGGCACAAATACATCCTCCGTCGGGGCATGCGGGCATTGCCGCTGGAACGGAATACGATGTTACGCGTTTCCATGGTGTGCTTTGGATTCTTCAGTTCTAAGGTAGGCCTCATACATACTCGACCACCCCCACGTGACCCAGCATTGCAAGGTGTCAAGATATCGTATTTTTTGAACTACACTTCAGACACTAAACGGATCGCATACTGTTAACAACTGAATGTCAGGCATACCAATACCAATAGCCTGTAGCTACCACATGTTAAAATAACGAGAATTGAGAATGTAGACCTCATATTAGTGGAACTATCCCATTTAAGAAGGTGTATGTTATGGTCAGTATTTTGAGAGCTAGTTAATGTAAACTTGACCAGACGCTGAGCCTTAGCTACCATCTGTTATTAATATCATCCCAAATGGCCAGAAGAAATTCTGTGTAACGAGAATGAGATTTGAGCTAACAGACCCCAAAATACTAATGGTCTCCCATGGGATATAGAAATGACTACATATCTCGCTCAAATCATGCTCTACAGTCAAATTAAAAGCATTTAACGAAAGTCCTTGTCTTATATTATACCAACCTACAATTAATACGTTATATTCAAGTAAAATTGTGAAACTAAGACATGAATATTTCCTATGTTACACATTGTTGACATCACGTGGTTCCCAGGGGGGTGGTCGAGTATGTATGAGGCCTACCTTAGTTCGCGGATTTGAAGGGAAAGGAAAATACATACTGGTAACGAACACTGAAGACTGTAAGGTTATCAGGTGTTACTTGTTTAATGTCGGACTGGAAACAACATCAGTACGGGCGCTGATTCCAAGACAAGTGTAGAGCATACAACGTAGGAGATGGCGAATGCAGTTCCCGCTGCCATAGACTGGTTCTGCGTGTGCACTGTGTACGTGAATACGATGTATAGAAGAAATTGAAAGGGTTAGCTCACTGTTAGGTGATGTAATACATGATGGGACGTTCTACAATTGTCCGATTAGAATTCAAGACGGGGATGAATCAAGTAGAAGGGAAGGGGGACGCACGTAGTCCTCGGGGTAGGTAGAACCATCAGGCCAGTCAGACGTGTACATGCCGTTGTACGACAGCGTAGTCTTAGCACGGTTAGACGCAATCTCAACCGTAAAGTCTCCTCCAGCAGGTCTGTTTCACGTTTGTCAGTTGGGTGTAAGGGAATGCAGGGATGGATGGACACTTACAGTTCTAGAAAGTCGCCGTCTGCAGGGGGAAAGTTGTCGCACTGTCATCAACAACAGAAATGTCAGAAAATGTCAGGAAAAAAGTTGATGGTGATGGTTGGTTGAACACGGGCGCTTACCCCGTTGATGTGGTGGACTAAAATGAACCGAACAATGATCATGATAAGCCATGTTGAACAATGAACAATGGAGAGGGGGACGTACACCACCAGTCGTTCTTGGAGAGTTGGTAGAGGGGCGTTACAGGGCTTGCGGTGTTCAAGTCTACTACGCCTGTTGAGCCCTATTTTAAAAAGTTAGTTTTGAGCGTGATAAGAGATTGGAGAGAAGACGCACGTTGAGACAGAACATGCCTTTGTGCCATGCTGCCAAGTGGGCATTGGCTACCCCGAAGAGGGCAGATACGACGACAAGCGTCGATGTAGAGGATGTGCGCATGGTTGATAAGATTTGCGCGTAGAACTAAGAAAGTCGAAGAGTGTTGCGAATTGAGGAGGTCGTAGAGAAGAATTAAAGAATGTGGGCGCCGGCCCTGGGAGGGAACGAGCTAAAGAGCGGAAGGCTGAAAGGAGCGGAGGGGGAGGACGGAGGACGTAAGAGAGGCAGGGGTAAGCGATACTTATAACTTTTTATGCCATCTCCTTCCGATCCGCACAATCAATGGCATCCCAAGACTGAAATTCAAATCCTTCCCTCTAGGGTCTTCCAGGGGTTTCAGTGGTAAGATGTGAAATGGTCTGGTTAGTTGCATTCGTAATTTTTCAAATACACGCAGAGCAAATTCAACGCAGAGTGAAATTGGAGTTGTTAGAGTTCCGATGTAAGAGACTTACTGTATGGTTACTTGTCACACTTATGACCGTGACCGTGACAGAGGTTATTTCCGAACTCGAAGTACTTACTCGCTTGGTTCAAACCCTCTTTCACAACACAATCGTATCTTTTCACTGGGAATAGTCCAAAAATGTTCCACGTCAAAGGTTCACCAACGTAGATATGAACTCAAGTACTCAAATTTCGACATCCACGCGCTTTACAACCCACGTCGTATTTCGCATACATCTGGCCCACCTCCCCCTGGAATCCTTGAAGTCAATACGAAGCTGGTCTTACTTAGTCTCGCGCCCGCGGCCTCACCTAACTTCCTTGATAATTCGGAAAATGGGAGGTGGCCGTGGATGACTGTTGGTAGAGATGTATGTGTGAAATCTAGGTTGCATTCCCTACCTTGGAGCTATCAGGAATGAGAAGCCATGTCACCAGTCAGTGCTAGACCATGTCGATAACTTAGGCACTTAACTGACATATCTGTATGGTCTTCAGTGGGTGGAGCCTATACCCTCCACGCCTTAGAGGTTCGTGGGGCGCTGAGCGCATACCCGGACAACCTCTGCTGTCATCTTGGATTTGTACTCGAGAAGACACATAATACGTATAAGTCTATCAAACCACCTTCGTCAACGAACCGTCCTGTGCTCTTTAGAATGCGACGTGCTCCCGCAATGGCATCCAAAGGATCACTTGTGCATCAGCGCAAATGTCACCTCCTGGTGTCCTGTCTTGCGTATGAATTTACTTTACCTTAACCAGTGCCTGCCGTCATTTACCCCTTTTCTTTTACTCTAGGATCTTACTTACCCATCGTTTCTCCTTTCTCATGCGATAGCAGCTTACTTTACTGTCGCAGATCGACATTTACCGTTACGATACTTTCGATTCTACTACTGGTTTACTGCCACAAATCTTAGCCTCACTTACACCATCGCCGATCCCCCATTGGAATCCTGGCAATCGATACGTGGCTTGTCCTCGACTTCTCTCATAATCTTATCCGCTTCTTCCTTGAAATTTCGAAAGAAAGATCCTCTTGCAAACGTCTGTAGCCACTCGTAGATCCCTGTTCGCAGAGGCGTTACGCGTGGAACTAAGGCTGCATACTCTACCTTGAAATCTTCAGCAACGAGCAACTATGTCGCCAGTTAGTGCTATGCCACGTCGATAGTTTGGGCACTGAATTGACCTTTGTATAGTCTTCAGCCGATGGGAAATACCAAGGATCTAGCTTCTTGAAACCATAACCTCTGCACTTTAGAGACTCTTGAAGCGCTGAGCGTAGACCTGGTTAGGTCGTCAGCCTCTCTGTACTTAAAGGCAGCCCGATACACACCTATGGAGTTCATGAAGCCCCCATCTCGCCAACGAATCTTCCTCCAGCCTTCAGAACGCACGGTACTCCTGCAATTACAGCCGGAGGATCGCGTTTACACCAGTGCAACGCGGCATTGCTAAATACCACGTCAAACGTGATGGTTATCTGGGAGATGTCGTCTGGAAGTTGTAATGTGTGTACGTCGCATACAAAGGCATGCTTGACCCCGTTCTCCTTGCTCTTTTGGATCTCGAACTATGTCCGTTTTCATGTTCTGAATAGGGTAGGGTATGACATACCATGCTTTCGCTGCTGTCCATACCGACCGCTATCCACCTTCTTGCTGCTCGACGAGCTTTGCTAGTTGGATCGTCAGCTCGCCACCGCCGCAACCCACGTCCAAGATACGCTCTCTAGGAACTGCAGCTAGGAGTTCCAGAACTGGAGCAGTGAAGGCGGCGGAGTACACGAAGGACACGTTTGCGTCGCATGTAGATGCGGACCATCCAGTCGAATCAAATGGTTCAATGATCGTCGTGGCGTTGCTGGACATCGTAGCTGCTTGGGATCTTAAGTAACGAAGCGGTTCGTTAAGTTGTTCATGATGTAGCTTGTCAGACTATTAATATACTTCATGCAGCCTTATAGCCTTGATTAGGTGGTAATCTTGTCTGATAGCTGTAATGCGTGTACATCGCATACGAATGCGACGGGTGGATTGTCGTCCTACTTCTGGTTTCCTCCCATGGACCCGATTCAACGCCAGTAATATCTATCCCGGAACGATGTGCTGCCAAATCTGTACTCCTATAATGGGAATGCATCCGGACATCTGGAATGGGAGCGCGAAGGCTCTCGCGTGCCGATCGCAACTATAGCAGAGGACGGTATATCAGTAGGTTTTTCTTTTTAGCTTTAGTAGCGGAAGACCTAATGAAAGAAGTAGTACAGAGCTGCCACCTTCGAACACCCACCTCCTGGCGTCCTGTTTTAGGTACAGCTTTTACTTTGCCTTAGCAGTCCCTGCTGTCGTTTACAATTTCGTTGGCCGATAAGCAGTGGTAGGCCGATGTGGTATATTTTGGCATGACCCTGTGGCCTGAGGTTCTTGAATGATATCACCGAAGGAGTAGGTCATTGTGTTCGCCTATCGGCCGATAGCAGATCAACGTTACGGCCGACCAGGGGGAATTAGAGACAAGCCACGAATCAGAAGGCTATAACCTCGAGTGCGGTAAGGAGCCTTGGAGTATAGTGTGTGCTTGCAGTATTCCAAGTCAAGGGTACCAGATAGTGATCGGTGCGTGATTGTAAGAGCGGACAATAGGACGTTGCTCCTCACTAACAGTGTAACCAGTGGACCAATAATGATCCACTTAGTCCTATTGGTCGATTATACCCTCGTTGTCGAAGAGACTCCACCCCAATTCAGTACACGGGCCACACAATTCAAAGGATCGGCGGGGTACCATAGATATAAACTCTCAAGAGGTGGTACTTTCTCTCTCCTCACTCATACACTGGAGTGGTGATGAGCATGTTCACAGTTCCTCATTACACTTTCGTTCTAAACATGTTGATAGGCAGGAAGGATTACTTGAGTCTGCGAAAAGCCTAGAAGAATGCCTCGCCCCCGTCTTGAATGACCGCGACGAATTGAAGAACGAAAACTCTACACTACAAGAGGAAGACGTTCGAATGAAAGAGGATCAAGCCGCGAAAGTCGATGACATTGTATATCTTCGATGAGGAGTCGACAAGTAAAAGCAATTAGCGGCGAAAGAACGAGAAAGCCAGAAGCGAAAGGAGAAGGAACGCGATGAAGCGGTGGCACGGTGGATGAGGCAGGGTGATGCACATCGGCACCCGAAGCAGAAGTACGAAGGGCTCGTGCTCGAGCTCGAGAAGCTGAACGAAGAAAACGCCGAATACGACAAGCAGGTCCGTAATCATGTGGCTTTCGCATGCTAGGTGACAATACTAACACTTCATAGATATGACTCCTTCGCTTTAAGAACAAAGTGTTTGTCAAGAAGTCGGCTCATTCAAAGCCGTCTCATCAGGACCCGGACGAGTCGTTGCAGATAGAGCCTCCGCTGTCGGTTCGTTTATTGGCTTTTCTCATGTTACCGGGCAAGTAGGGGAATACTACTTCGATGAGGTCGCTACAAGACGTGGAGAACAAAACGGTCAGGCCGTCAAAGAGAAAGAAGGTCTCGTAGTGTGAGTTGGTGTTATGGTGAGCTGTTGATATTCCTGGTGCGTTGGTTGATTCACTAATGGACCAGGGAAGGCTGTGGAAGATACCCCCAGCTTATATTATACCCTTGAACGATTGGAACTCAATATATCGCTACTTATCATCCTCGAAGTGTATTTCCGTCATATCTTTGTACTTGGTCGTTCTCTGCAACACAGATCGCTGTTCTTGATATTGCTTGTGACCGCGCAAATCCTCTCCTGCAATAACTGATATTTTCTAATGTCGCTGCATAGGTCCACACCTGAACAGAGGGTCATGTTACCGTGTCTGAACGTCATTCTTGCGATAGTGATCGTGCAGATATCGGTGTCTCTTCCTCAAGCCTCAGGCGGCGACCACGAAAGATGACATGTGGAATCGCTAGCTAACAGTGAAACCGCATGCCAGCGCATCTAATGAAACTCGAAGGTAGATAAAGTTGCTAGAAGTCGGCAGCGCTCCATCAGCATAAAAATGGGATTGAAGCAAGATACCTTCGATGGGAACCACATACTTACTCAAGGTATACCAAAATATGAGAAATACGTACTTATCTAAATGCCTAGATGCCTACATGTATATATGGAACCCAAAGCAAGAGGCCATCTTCGTCATCGCCAACCAGACGCCGAAAGCGTCCTATGGCATGATGAAGTGCAGATGCTGCTCTAGTACAATCTGGATAATTATACTCTGCAGAGCTCTCGTCCTCTTTCTGTAATATGTATGAGTAAAAATCTTCTGCGACCCGTGGGGCATAGTTGTCACTGATTGACCACATAGTTGCGACGACGCCGGTATACCCCACCGCTAACATACCCGCTGCAAGATGAAGTGCTTCTTCAGAGAGCTTTTTGTCTCCCTTCCCTGTCTCGCATGCCGAAAGGAATGCAAATTGTGAATGAGGAAGTGGTTGTTTAATTATATCTCCAAGGGACAGCTGTCCATCATGGAGATAGAATGCACTATTGAGAGGGCTGTCGTTCTGGAGAGCGTGGCAGGAGAGATGGATCCAGTTGTGCAAAGGCATAGCATCCCGGACGTTCTTCACTGTTGCTTCGTCGCCTTCCAGGCTACGGAATGTTTGAGAAAATTTGCCGAATATCTGCTTCAGGATGAAATTTTCTAGAGCTGTACCTGGGATAGGTGAAAAACCGGGAGCTTCTGGTTCGCTGACGGAAAGCAATCCCTTGAACTCCTGATATTGTTGTTGATGGTGCTTAGATAGACTCTGTGTCAGAGCCGTGATAGTGGGTGTGTAAGATGAAATCGCATATTCCATGATATTTGATCCAGGACTTTGAGTTTTATCATTGTAGTAGTAATCGCCAGCGGCATGAAGAGGAAGAGAAGCGAGAGGACCAGTTGGACACCACCATATTCGAAGGGGATCTGATGTAGGCTGTGATATTCATGTTCATCGTAATGCCCACGGAACCAAAGGGTTACTTACCTCTAGATTAAGCACATCAAGGATGGGCTTCATGATCTCGTACCACAAATCCCGAAGGAGCTCCCTGATGGAAAATTGCTCCTTGTGAGCTGACGGATTGGAACCTAGTTTATATAATCTCTCGCGAAGAATGACTGCTCTCTCGTAGAAATGAGGCAAGTGGACAGAGTCGATATTAGCCTGGCTCTCTAATGATATGTCACGGGTAAGAACCAAAGCATCACAAGAAAATGGGTTGACATTAACTACTATTACTAGACCAGACAGTGGTAGTTTCAGAACCAGCTCGGGAAACGGTATTGAACAGAGAAAATCCTCGAAGCCACTTATGCTGCGAACTTGACAAAGTAATGAATCCCATTGCTTTGCAAGACCTTGATGCCAAAGGACGCCATCTTGAATGGAGATATTGCGTGCCATACTACTTCCTAACAAATCGGATGAATTTGTTCGCATACTAGCGTCTTCCAAAGCGACCGCCACCTTTTCTAGTTCCGTACAAAGGGCTGGGTTCACTTTTCGAAGATCGTCTAAGGGTGAGCGGAAACTATTAACTTGGTTCCATACTATTGAGCGACCTTGTTCTAGCCACTCCACGGCCATGTGAAGTTGTTCATATCGGATGGCTACAGCTATTGCCATGCTCACAATGGGCGCTAGAGTTGCCAGTAAGAGATATCGTTGTTCCATAGTACGTCCAATCCATGCCAATTGTGGGACGATGTCATTAAAAATAATTTCGAATGCATGAAGGGATTGCTCTGGGTCCACTCGAAAAGACAACGTCCCCCACTGTTGCCCGCTCCTTAGACGTGTTAATGGGGACCCAACAGGCATCTGTGTAGCTTGGCGGTATAACGAAACAGCTCTTTCAATGTCATCATTGCTCTGTGTCGTTTCGTACCGAGCAAAGAATAAACCTCCCAATCCATCAAGCAGGGAGGGCAGCCTAGCGTTACCTTCAGGAGTGATGTCTATCGCACATTCCATAGCTGAGATTGCTTCGTCTATGGTCTCAAGTTGGTGTTCATTTTCGAACAGAATTTTCAATGCGTCTGCAAGTTGGGAGAGATTATTTGGAAGTTGAGCATGATTCGGCGGGCACAGTGTAACAGACTTCCTTAACGCGCTGAGACCATCGTCGAGGTCGTGTTGTTGGTGTGCAAGCATATATTTACTGCACAACGCCCCTCCTAGATTACTCAGGTAGTCCATCCGTTCAATACTATCATCGGAAGTTAGAGAAATAGCTTCTTTGTAACACGAGATTGCTTCAGCGAGATCAGACTCGTTCCCCATAGCGAGAAATAGTCTTTTCATAGAATTTCCTAGGTTGTTGAGGAATGCAGGCAAATCTCTGTGTCCAATAGGTGTTCGAATCACCGCTTCTCTATGCGCCCGGGCCCCTTCATACACATCACGCAAATCCTCTGTAAGTGCAGAGTAATAGTAAAACAGGTTACCCAGATCACTGTAGAACCGTCGCACTTTTGGATCATCATCTCTACAGATCTGAATACCGCGCTGTTCAAGCGCTATGGCCTCTTCAAGATCGTCAACATTACCTGTCGCCAGATAACAATGTCCAAGCGACATTCCCAAATTTATAAGAATGGCAGACAAATGATCATTTCCTGAAGCCAGTGCCAGCGCCTTCCGATGAACTTCAATGGCCATGTGGATATGTGGTAGCTCCCCGGTTTGCATGAAATGTGCTCGATGCGCGTTACCCAGATTCATCAGAGAACGGGGGTCATCAGGTCTGTTGTCGACTGTTATACGCTGAATATCGATGGCTCGGCCTACGTCCCCCAAGTCTCCGCTACATTCAAAGCGAGATCTAAAGGTGCGGGCAGGGTTGTTAAGAGATAAAGAATACTGCGGATCTTCTGGATTTATATTATTGACGAGGTCATGCATGATTTCGATTGCCTCATCCGCATCGCTTAATGAAGTTGCATCGGGAGAAGCATTTATAGTTGGCTCTAAAGTGCATGTTCTGGTTTCTGCGTACGATCATTAGCTTATTTCGTTGTGATTTCCATAACTAAGATACCTTTGTAATGCTTCACAACATACTGATTTCTTATGACTTCATGAAGTTCGCCGAAATCACAGTTGCTCTTTCATTGGCTTGTCAGCATATTTAAAATAAACTGTAAAGGTTTCCTGAGTCTGACCTGACTGAGCAACTCAGACCATGTATTATCGTGTGTAATGGCAATATGAGCCTCGGGAACCTATTCAAACTCAACCTCTCGAAAAGTACCGTGGATTGCTTCCAACGTAATAATTGCTTCTTACCTGAGACAGCAGCGCATTATTTATTGCAGTTAGAGGATGGAACAACTATACAATCAAGATGATGGAAGTGTGAATCGGAATTACAACAATGAGGAATGCACTCACAGTATCTTTCTTTGGAAAACCAGCGATGGTGACTTTAGTGCCCAAGTCTGTACGAGATGAGGATTGTGATCCAGTTCCAGTTCCAGTTCCATCATCACGATTTGATCTCGTACTGCTCCCAGGCTCAGGGGATTCGTCGGACGAAGATGAATCATCCCCGAAGTTGCCGTTCCTGGTCACTACATCGGTCCGATCAAGCATCTCATTCCACACCACCTCTGACAGCGAAATTTTGAAACCACGCAAGAACAAGCACTGGTTTTCATCAGCCTGTATCCCATTTTCGTAAGTTAAACCGGAATCTGGAGTGGGACCAGTGCGTGTATGTGTTGCTACCCCACAATCCTTCCATGTCAAATAAGGACTCTTGTCATCGTTAGACTTGCCTATTACTAGCAAACTGTTGCGATCTGGAACAGACTTGTCAAAAGTTGCAATCCCCCAGGTTGTTGACTTCATGTATCCGGTCACTAGATATAATGAGTGACGATCCAAGTCAAGGCCGCAATTTTGCCTAGCATATCTATACCAGCTTAATGCATTTTTAGAGATAAAATCCTGTAAAATCCATTCGGACAGCAAGTCTTCCGTAGAAGCTCCATGAGGGATCGACAAAAGCGCCCCTTTACCGCCATCTTTGCAGGTGAAGGATATGTCGCTACCAAAAGAGATGTATAAGTTTCTAAGCCACGCAAACGCCAAGGCGAAATATCGGTTTACCTCGTATTCACGACTAAGCGCGCTACAATATCCAAATTCGAAATCTTACTGTTGTAACCAGGACCAAATGAATTTTGAAACATGGTTCTACACTTTGGACGTGGCATGGAATCAAAATCATCTGGTAAGTTGTTCGGATTTATGGGATGACCAGCTGGTAGCCAGATATTAAACAAGAAGTCGAAACCGCCGTTGAATGTAATGACTCCGACATCCCCAATAGCGACACCCCTGCGACGGTATTCAACCGGACGGTTACGATCTGGTTGAGGATACCACAGGGGATAGCCATGCCTGAGCTTAAACATCTTTTTGATATAGACTTCATAACTAGCGGGAGCTCGCGAAAAGGCTTCTGTGGGGGGAAATTTACTACGATTATCAGTTGGAGTCTGAGTCGGTATTGTTAGAATAAAACGAATTAATAATACTCGATGAACTTCACCATGTTGACGCTTGTGTTGCTTCCAGAAAGTTTCGCAGTTCCGTCGCTGGCACCCGCGTCCAAGTCAATCTATCAATAACGCGAGCATGAGGTGGAATGCTTCGTATTAAATCCTCTTTTAAAGGCTTACGTTTTCTGTATCGGATGGCCTCTGTGCTCTATGATCTTCGTCAACTCCATTCAACTCTGGCCCAGGCGCAGTAGAACTCTGTCCGGTAGGTGTTGGAGTGTCAAAATGCGCATGTAATATAGTGTTGGCTACGGTCTGACAGAGCTGACGAGAGCACCTGATAAAAGTGACGTTTCCAATGTCTCCGCCAGCATTTAGAAAATTTGCATCCTTGATTGCATTTTTCTTGCCTTTATCAAACACCGAGGCACCAGATAGTGGAACATTTGGGTTGCTATCCTTTGTCATACCAGTGCCAGTAGTGGCTAAATGTCTGCGGTGATTATGGCCTGGTGTTAATGACGGAGTCGTAGGAACCAAGCAGAAACGTTGATTGGTTGATGATCGTCGTCGAAGTAGCCAATTTAAACGACGTATTAGACGCCTCTGCCCTTACTATCGTCAATCAGGACTTAAGTACTTAGTGTTGTCACAGCTGTGACATTGCCTCGTATTCGAACTCCGTTGATACTTGATAGCTTTGATGGTACTTCAAGTTCTAACCGAACACTGCATGTCACAAGCGTACACAAAGCAACTGTCAGCAAGTCGGTGATTGGAGTCTGAGATGCAACTTCGGACGAAAGATTGAACAATTATATACCGCTATATACCTAGAATATATTAATTACCATATATACAGCCTATAATACAAGTACGAGCAATATGTACATTTGTATTAGAACGAAAAGAAAGATTTTACTGTCAAAATATACACACTGTGACATGATATGCACATTACTGAGGCCAGGAAATTATATAGATCTATAATAATGAGATATATCAGAGTCAGGTCCATAATTGGATAACATACTGTTAGATTTTGAAGTACTAGCTCCCAGAGCTGGACCACGTGGTGTAGCAAATGCATCGGGGTATATCTAATGATGGTTGTTGTAAGAAACTTGGAATGTCGATGTTGAGGGTTCCTGAGAATGCCAAGGATGATTGAGACCAGTTCGATATGAAGTTGCAGCCTCTGTCCAGAATTCATATGTTCCATCCCTTTTTGCAGCAATCGCAGCTTGGATATTTTTCTCATAATCTGGGTCATGAAATGCACGACTTTGGCTTCGTGAACTGCCACTAGCCATAATTTCCCAGAGGCTTGAGAGCCTGCCTAAGCGCTCAGTGTCTTACACGAGTCGCGACGCGCTCCTCACTGTCGTGTCATCGACTTTAAACGAGGTTACGTGATGTTTGACGCCATCAAAAAATGATCATGTCATTGAAATTCCGCTCAGCCGTAATACGGCCAGCGTGACGACTTCCAAAAACATACACATAGTAAATGAACTCACACTGACAAAAAAAAGTGATATTCGTGTTTATTGAAGTAAGGAATACTGTAGCCGACCCTGAAAGTGGCCACCTATAGTAAGTGGCCATTGAGTGATTTGAGCGACCACAGCACCAAATTAAGCTCGGTTTTTTTGTGATATGTATAGTAATATACTGTAGCTACATATATACAAAGTTTTGACTCTAAACGGGTTCAGCGTGTAAAGATGTGGTAACTAGAGGTGATAAAAATGTCGATGCGGCCTCAATTTGTTATAGGTTCACACGCTGTCTCAAGAATCATCCTGCTACTCCTTCATTATAACACCACGATAGGCTGAAATAAAAATACAGTTAGGTATATAAATAAGCTATATTGATATCCTGGGTGGTAGAAATAACTGATATGGTCCCAATATATGTAGATCTGGTGTGCAATTGATACATATATGTTATCTACTCACCTGCACAGGCCTGTATCTGTATGAAGCTCGAAGGCCATAGAAAGCTCCTTTTACTTAGATTTTTTTGGAGGCTACAATAAATGGTTATATCTTTAGGATCATGTACTCCGCTTATTTTATACTATTTTATTTGGTGCATGAGAAGAGCATCTCTGTTTTTATGCTAAATTTAGTAGTGTCAGATGCAGTCAGTTGCTTGCAGTATCGGGCAAATATTGGGCTTTGCAGAAGTCAGAAAAGTATTTAATAGGTTCTGAACAATATATCCTCGCAATTCTATGTGTAGAAAGCTCCCTGTCATTGAGATATTGTCCTATTAGTAGGACGAGAACTCAGCAGATCAGTCCAGGTAAAGCACATGCAGCCGAGCTTGCTTTGTCAGCAGCCCAAGAAGTCTTAGCTTAATGTAGCTTATGTTGAGATGGTACAATCTTGAAGTACCCAGATCAATCAAGTGTGTTCTCACATCTTCGAGATGCCCGAGAACACCATTATGCGAGAACACTGTAGAACATACATTGTAGACTACTGTAGAATATTCTAGATACATTTATGTCTATAAAATACGAAAGAAAATGTGTAGATATAGTTAGTGAATTAACTCCCCATATTTTCCCCACTCCAAATCTGTGTGAACCTAAGTTATTGGTTACTCGCGCACCTCGTCTACACTTTATTTCAGGTGTAAGTACAATAGGTTATGGGCCCCGCACCCTAAAGTAACCGTAAACAAGAGTTCAATATACACATTATATCACGTACCTCCTATATCACCACACTTTAAGTCAAGATGACTTCATCAACTAGTGAAACACCATCAAGCCTATATCGCATCGAGCTACTCCGTGAAGATAACTGGTTAGCCTGGAAGCGCCGAATTACGAGCGTACTACGTGACCGCAAACTCTGGAAATATGCCGAAGGAACCGAGAAGAAGCCCACCATGGACTCCGTGAAGGAAGGGATGGAGGCAACATCGAGTACCACAGATAGCAAGAAGGCCTTTCAAGATAAATTAACTACTTGGGAAGACAACGATGCGCGAGCACAAACTCAAATCGAGTTAACCTTGAGCGACTCGCAGATTATTCATATCGCAGGAGCCAAGACCGCCGCACAGATGTGGGCACAGTTGAGGACAGTGAAGGAGCCGCGAGGTAAGATGGGTATCATCTCGGCACGTAGGCGTCTGTATCGCACTATAGCCGAAGAAACGACAGATATCAGCATGCACATCACAGAACTGAGAAAGATACAGGAAGAATTGCACTTACTAAATAGTTTGATAGATGATGATGAATTTACAACAATTCTCATCTCTTCTCTTCCTGAAACTTGGGACCAGTTCACAACCGCATATCTAGGGGCTAATACTTCAGTGAGTAAAGATAAGTCTGACGAAAAATCAATGAAGGACAATACCACAAAGGAAACTATTTGGTCTATCACTTCATTTGAGCTCATTTCTCTTATTCTTGAGGAAGACCGCCGCCGGAAGGATAAACTCGCCCATAATGCAAATGATAGTGCAATGCAGGCTCAAACAAGATCGAAGCCGCGTGAGAAGTCGAATATTAAATGCTACAATTGCCACAAGTGAGGACACACTCGGGATGAGTGCTGGTCGAAAGGTGGCGGGAAAGAAGGCCAGGGACCGCGCCGGAAGAAGAAGAAGAGCAGCGGTAATGACTGCGCGAACCAAGCAGACTCAACGGCAGCAAATTCTGAGCTTAAGGACACTGCGTACCATTGCAACGAAATTAGCAGTGAGAATACAGATATTTTGAATAGGACTTACCACTACAATGACGGCCAATTTTCGAATGCAATAACTAGGGATACATGGTTAGCTGATTCAGGAACCACTTCGCATATCTCTAATGATAGAAATACCTTCGTAAAATTTGAGCCATTAGCTTCGAAATCGATTAATGGTGTTGGAAATCACTCTATTAAGGCTCTAGGACGAGGAACAATTCAGCTGGACTGTAATGTCAATGGAAAAATCATTACTCACAATTTACAGAATGTCCTATATGCCCCAAATGCTATTAATAATCTTCTATCCATTAGCAAACTTGATAAAGCTGGGTATGAAGCGATTTTCGGAAGGGATAAAGTCAGGCTTGTAGACTATTCAAATCGCATTTTGGCCACTGGAAACATAACTGATCAGTTGTATGCTTTAAATGCGAAAGCTAGAGTCCATACCGAAGCCGGAGAGCATGCAAACATTGCAAGATCATCTCCAGACACATGGAACTCGCTCCACAAGAAATATGGACACCTAGGAATATCAGGACTTGAGAAACTCATCAAGAATGGACTAGTAGAAGGACTCACAGTCGATCCGGACAGTCCTCCATTTATACAGTGTGAATCCTGTGTCCAGGCGAAGCAAACTCGTCAGAATTATCCTAAGGAAGCCGAAAATCGAGCAGAGACACGAGGAGAGCTTACCCACAGTGATGTATGGGGTCCAGCACGAGCCCAATCGGTTGGAGGATCAATTTATTACATTTCTTTTACAGATGATGCGACTCGACAATGCACAGTTCTATTTATGAAGAAAAAGTCAGATGCCGTTGAAAAATTAAAAGAGTATCTCACTTATGTCGAGAACAAATTTGATCGTTGTCCTAAGGTCCTCCGAGTCGATAACGGTGGTGAATATATCAATAAAAAGGTAAAACAATGGTTGAGCACGAAAGGAATCGAGCTACAGACCACTGCACCTTATTCCCCATCGCAAAATGGTGTCGCTGAGCGATTTAATCGAACACTAATTGAATTAGCGCGAGCCATGATTATAGAGAAGGACTTACCAACATCCTTATGGGCCGAAGCCGTACGCCACGCAGCATACCTTAGAAACCGAGCACCAACACGGGCACTCGAGGGGAAGACACCAGAGGAGGCCTGGAATGGAAAGAAGCCGGATGTATCACATTTCCGAGAGTTTGGAAGTGATGTATGGATACTGCATCAAGGAGTTAAGCAATCTAAATTAGCACCAAAATCAACGAAGCATACCTTTGTTGGATTCGAAGATGGACCTGGGGCAGTTCGCTTTTATGATTCAATGACGAAACGGATAAAAGTATCTCGAAATTTCGTATTTTCCGAAGCAGAGGCCGAAAATGACGCCGTTGAACAATCCAGCGCCCCCAGACTGAAGATCGAGGGGAGCACAGGGGAGACATCGATCCCCAGTCTTCTGGAATGCAAAAATCGGAAAATAAGCCACTTGAGACGAAATTCGAACATAGTAAACTTGAAGCGAAGCCCGAGGCAATTGCTGAGAAGCCAGATACGAAGCCAGAGAGCCAGACAACAAATACACCAACAACACCTGTGAAAACGAAGTCAGTACCTATTGAAACAAGCCCAGGAGTCAATTACCACCCACAGGGACTAAATCCTATCCCACTGCGACGTTCTGAACGTGAAACTACCCAACACAACTATAGAAAACTTGATAACCCAAATTCACGATTACCAGCTGCACCACGTACCAACAATTTCACTTTAAATGAGGAAGAACAGTCAAATTATCTAAATGAAATCGATTTTTCTTATCTTTTAACTGAGAAAATCAACGACTTACCTCGTACTATCAAAGAAGCAATGTCTTCACATGAATCAGCTGAATGGGAACAAGCTATAAACTCAGAATACGAAATGTTAATGCAGAAAGGGACCTGGAAACTAGAAGACTTACCAACAGATAGAAGGGCTGTAGGATGTAGATGGGTATTCACAAAGAAAGATGACTCACATTACAAGGCTAGGCTCGTAGCAAAGGGATATTCACAAATCCCAGGCATGGACTATACAGAGACCTTTGCTCCTGTAGTTCGTTTAGACTCCCTGAGGTCACTATTAGCTATTGGAGCGATTAGAGACATGGAAATCCATCAATTAGATGTGAAAGGAGCTTACCTTAACGGAGATTTGAAAGAGGAAATATACATGGACCAGCCAGACGGTTTTAACGACGAATCAGGACATGTATGTCGACTATTAAAGACACTATACGGTCTAAAACAGTCAGGACGCGAATGGAACAAGAAATTAAATAAGACACTTACAGAAATTGGATTTCAACGTTCGAAGCGGACCACTGCGTGTATACGCGTATAAGCGAAGGGAAGCTGACGATGCTAGCAGTATGGGTTGATGATATAATCCTACTAGCAGACGAAATCAGCGATGCAAATGTGGTTACAGCTCACCTGAGAGATGCCTTCGAGATCAAAGAGTTGGGAGAGCCCAAACTCCTATTAGGTCTTGAGATTACACGCGACAGAGTGAACCGAACAGTTTCCATTGGACAACGGAAGTACATAGACAAGGTCCTACAAAAATATGGCATGCATAATGCTAATCCTGTCGCAACACCATTAGATCCAAATGTAATATTGTCAAAAGAGTCTGAAACTCACCAAAAACCCACAACAGACTCTAATGACCCAAATCCAACTAGCCAGACCAACAATAGACTTGTGCACGGATACGCTGAGGCCGTTGGAAGCTTGATGTACGCAGCGGTGAACACAAGGCCGGATATCGCATTTGCGGTAACGAAGTTGAGCAAATTCAATGCCAACCCGGAACCGACACATTGGGCCACATTGAAGCGCGTTTTGCGTTATCTCGCAGGAACACGTGACCATCAAATCACATATCGCGCTGATCCGAACACGGAACAAAATATTTCATTTATTGTGTATTCCGATGCCGACTATGCCTCTGATATTGACGACCGAAAATCAGTATCAGGCTACGCTGTTATGCTAGGAGGCGGCGCAATCGCTTGGAGCTCGAAGAAACAGACCACAGTCGCACTTTCTTCAACCGAAGCGGAGTACTGTGCCGTTGCACATGCTACTCGACAAATCATTTGGCTCCGAAATTTGTTCAAGACCTTATATCAAGAACAACTTGAGCCGACAAACCTGTATTGCGATAATCAATCCGCTATCGCACTTACACAAGACCCTCAATTTCACGCAAGATCTAAACACTTTGATGTACAGAATCATTTTGTTAGAGAGAAAGTGGAGAATGATATTGTAGGAATTATTTACTGTCCTACTGACGAAATGGTAGCGGACATATTTACTAAAGCTTTAGCTAGACCGAAGCACGAGAAGTTTACTAATGCTTTGGGACTACTTCCAGCTTGAGGGGGAGTGTTGAGATGGTACAATCTTGAAGTACCCAGATCAATCAAGTGTGTTCTCACATCTTCGAGATGCCCGAGAACACCATTATGCGAGAACACTGTAGAACATACATTGTAGACTACTGTAGAATATTCTAGATACATTTATGTCTATAAAATACGAAAGAAAATGTGTAGATATAGTTAGTGAATTAACTCCCCATATTTTCCCCACTCCAAATCTGTGTGAACCTAAGTTATTGGTTACTCGCGCACCTCGTCTACACTTTATTTCAGGTGTAAGTACAATAGCTTATAGTGCGATCAAGGGACATTCAATTTCTTAGGCGTGGCAGGTTTCCCTGTAAACCGTAATTTGGAGTCCTTGTAACAAATAAATTCATTCTGAGCTGGATACTTCACCTAAAAATCTGAAACTCTCAGAATATATAAATGAATAATATGCACACAGGTCTGCAAAATAATTTCAGGCATAGGGCAACCTGAAAAGGTGCACACAGTTGCACAAGTTGAAATGGCCACTTTCATGGTCGGCTACAGTAGTTATATGTGAAGTTTCGAGAGAAATAAAAGTCGGGAAGGCAGTCAAAAATGCCCAACACTAAGTCCTGATGAACACTAAGTCCTGATTGACGATAGTATACTTAAGCCGTGCCTAAGGCAATTACAATATGAACCAGGGAAGCGCATAAATAGACTTGAGCAGCTTTGAGTAGCCGTACCAATCGTAACTAGTGATGTCGATGTTCAGTTCCGAACTTCGGTTCGAACTCGAACTGCTGCTGAACTGGACACAAGTGCGTGTGCTTGCAGTATTCCAAGTCAAGGGTACCAGATAGTGATCGGTGCGTGATTGTAAGAGCGGACAATAGGACGTTGCTCCTCACTAACAGTGTAACCAGTGGACCAATAATGATCCACTTAGTCCTATTGGTCGATTATACCCTCGTTGTCGAAGAGACCCCACCACAATTCAGTACACACGCCACACAATTCAAAGGATCGGCGGGGTACCATAGATATAAACTCTTAAGAGGTGGTACTTTCTCTCTCCTCACTCATACACTGGAGTGGTGATGAGTACGTTCATAGTCTCTCTTTACGCTTTCGTTCTAAACATGTTGATGGGCAGGAAGGATTACCCGAGTCTGCAAAAACCTGGAAGAACGCCTCGCCCCCGTCTTGAATGACCGCGACGAATTGAAGAAAGAAAGCTCTACACTATGAGAGGAAGACGTTCGAACGAAAGAGAATCAAGCCGCAAAAGTCGATGAGATTGTGCATCTTCGATGAGAAGTCGACAAGTAAAAGCAATTAGCGGCGAAAGAACGAGAAAGCCGGAAGCGAAAGGAGAGGGAACGCGATGAAGCAATAGCACGGTGGATGAGGGAGGGTAATACGCATCGGCAGCACAAGCAGAAGTATGAAGGGCTGGAGCTGTAGCAGCTGAAGAAAGAGAATGCTGAGTACGACAAGCAGGTCCGTAATCCTGTGGCTTTCGTGTGCTAAGTGACAATGCTAACACTTCATAGATACGACTCCTTCGCCTTAAGAACAAAATGCTTGTCAGGAAGTCGGCTCATTCAAAGCCTTCTCAGCAGGACCCGGACGAGTCGTTGCAGATAGAGCCTCCGCTGTCGGTTCGTTTATTGGCTTTTCTCATGTTACCGGGCAAGTAGGAAAATACTACTTCGAGGAGGTCGCTACAAGACGTGGAGAACAAAACGGTCAGGCCGTCAAAGAGAAGAAAGGTCTCGTAGTGTGAGTTGGTGTTATGGTGAGCTGTTGATATTCCTGGTGCGCTGATTGATTCACTAACGGACCGGGGAAGGCTGTGGAAGATACCCAACTTATATTATACCCTTGAACGATTGGAACTCAATATATCGCTACTTATCATCCTTGAAGTGTATTTCTGTCATATCGTTGTACCTGATCATTCTCTGCAACACAGATCGCTGTTTTTGATATTGCTTGTGACCACGCAAATCCTTTCCTCCAATGGGTGATGTCCTCTAATATCACTGCCTAGATTCAAACCCAGAACGACGCCATATTAACGTGTTCTGATCTTCGTCTTCACGATATCGGACCTGTAGATATTACACTTCTCTGCTTCTTTTGTTCAAATGGCGACCGCAACAACGACCTGGCTAGTACTGATGAACTGATTTTCCGGTTCCATAGGACCTCAATATCTTGTTCCTTCAACGAGAAAAAGCGCGAAACAATATACATTCATAAAAACACATAATTGTATATCCCTTCAGAGAATGGCTGTCAGTAAAAAAAATTCCGCACAACCAAAGAATCCAAAGACTCCCTCTTCCAAGACACGCAATACCCATCCAAGTCGAGACCGGAATAGATACGAGTTCGCTCTCCCATCGCTCCGTTACTCCGAAGGTCGTGGAAGACAACCACAGAGTGCAACACCGTCACGACTGCTGCATCGACGGTAAAGAAAGGTGGAAAAGTGGGTCGGGTTTTTATATGTGAGATCACGTGTGAATAGAAGGAGCTGCGAAATATGTACAAAGTTCACTTAAGGATCTGCTTCTCCACACTGACAACGACGACGACGACGATTCTATCTGCAAACTTACAATGGCTGCAGAGATACCTCGTCCTCTTGAACCTCCTATAGAAACCAATGGCTTCGCACCAAAGAAACCCCTCCGAACACGACCCCTCACCTCGGCGCAGGAACGTCGGCTTACAACGTACCTAGACGAAAAGTTCCTGGAACTGACGAGGGGATATAAGAAGCGGTTTGTACTCCTTTCGAGTGGATAAAATGTTTCATGGCTTTCACGTATATTTTTATATTGTCGTATTGATTCTCGCTTTTGTCTGGTATTTCTTGATATTATGACGTATGTATGTCTGCTTGTTATCTCTTTCTCTTACGGGACTGAAGAGAATCTATGTACAGGAATTATCAATTCTGTACGGTGATAATATGATAGATCACAACCAACGTCCTCAGTTAAAACACTACATGCCTACCTGTCAGCCGCCCGACACCTCTCCTTCATCCTCCAAATTCCCCCTGTCGATCCCAGTACAAGCCTACGCACAACATACATGCTCCGACTAACAGGCGATGTTCTCGGGGCAGTATGCGGATACCCTCTCACACACCCCAACCGCACCAGAAGATCACACCGAAGACGCAATGGACACTTCCCCACTGCGACTTCTGATAATCTTGCAGTGCAGTCACAGCTACTACACAGTACTGCATTGTGTGCAGTAAAGTGGCAGTGATTCACAGTAACGTAAAATTTTGCTTCATTGCCACTTTACTACAGCAGCACTATCAGTTGCCCCCAAGTCGGCCGTTGGATTGTCGTTGAAGCTTCAAAGCTTTAAGCTTGAGGCTTGAGCTGCGTATGACTTATGCTAATCATGCTGAGCGCTGAATCCGTATGGTCAAAGTCGAATGTCATGCATGCCTGAGTTTCTTCTCTCCTAGTATTACCTCTTCCTCACGCGAAACGATAACAAACCCATTCCTCTTCTTTCCCTGCGGTATGTACGCAATACAACCTGGAACTATTACATGCACAGTTTACTTACATGAAGATATATAAAGGACATGGAATGTGTAGAAACTGCATGGAACGAGACGCGACGCTTCGCGATACCCGCTACTCATGTCAACGACTGGGGGGAACACCGATTTAACTTTTCGTGGATTTCTTCTTAGACAAGGAAGTGAACGGACCTGAGAAGAGGGCAGGAACTGTGTCGAAGCATTTGGGGAAGATTGACAAGGATACACCTGGCGTTAGTTTGAAGCGCGTTGTCGAAGAGATTCGTGGTGTCGTGCAAAGGTCGAGGGGGAGCAGTATTGACACTAGAGTGATGATGAGTACGTTCACAGTTCCTCTTTACATTTTCATTCTAAACATGTTGATGGGCAGGAAGGATTACTTGAGTCTGCGAAAAGCCTAGAAGAATGCCTCACCCCCGTCTTGAATGATCGCAACGAATTGAAGAAAGACAACTCTACACTACGAGAGGAAGACGTTCGAATGAAAGAGGATCTAGCCGCGAAATTCGATGACATTGTGCATCTTCGATGGGAAGTCGACAAGTAAAAGCAATTAGCGGCGAAAGGACGAGAAAGCTGGGAGCGAAAGGAGAAGGAACGCGATGAAGTGGTAGCACGGTGGATGAGAGAGGGTGGTGCACATCGGCACCTAAAGCAGAAATACGAAGGGCTGGAGCTCGAGAAGCTGAAGGAAGAAATGCCAAATGCGACAAGCGGATCTGTAATCCTGTGGCTTTCGTGCGCTAGGTGACAATGCTAACACTTCATAGATACGATTCCTTCGCCCTAAGAACAAAGTGCTTGTCAAGAGGTTGGCTCATTCAAAGCCGTCTCATCAGGACCCGGACGAGTCGTTGCAGATAGAGCCTCCGTTGTCGGTTCGTTTATTGGCTTTTCTGGTGTTACCGGGCAAGTAGGAAAATACTACTTCGAGGAGGTCGCTACAAGGCGTGGAGAACAAAACGGTCAGGCCGTCAAAGAGAAAGAAGGTCTCGTAGTGTGAGTTGGTGTTATGGTGAGCTGTTGATATTCCTGGTGCGTTGGTTGATTCACTAATGGACCAGGGAAGGCTGTGGAAGATACCCCCAGCTTATATTATACCCTTGGACAATTGGAACTCGATGTATCGCTACGTATCATCCTTGAAGTGTATTTCTGTCATGTCTTTGTACCTGATCATTCTCTGCAACAGACCTCTGTTCTTGATATTGCTTGTGACCACGCAAATCCTTTCCTCCCATGGGTGATGCCCTCTAATATCACTGCCTAGACTCAAACCCAGAACGAGGCCAATTAACGTATTCTGATCTTCGTCTTCATGATATTGGACCTGTAGATACTACTCCTCATCTCTGTTTCTTTCGCTCAAATGGCGACCGCAACAGCGACCTGGCTAGTACTGATGACATTTGGGATTTCTGCCAGTCAACATTGAGCTATATCCTGCCCGGTATTAGTGAAGTTGAATTTCAACATCCGACGTCAACGACTGATTTTCCCGTTCTATAGGATCTCAATTTTTTGTTCCTTCAGCGAGAAAAAGCGCGAAACAATATACATTCATAAAAACACATAAATTGTACATCCCTTCAGAAAATGGCTGTCAGTAAAAAAAATTCCGCACAACCAAAGAATCCAAAGACTCCCTCTTCCAAGACACGCAATATCCATCCCAGCTGAGACCGGGATAGATACCACGAGTTTGTTCTCCCATCACTCCGTTACTCCGAGGGTCGTGGAAGATAACCACAGAGTGCAACACGACTGTTGCATCGACGGTGAAGAAAGGTGAAAAAGTGGGTCAGGTTTTTGTAGGTGGGATCACGTGTGGGTAGAAGGTGCTGGGAAATATGCAGTGTGCACAAAGTTCGCTTAGAGACCTGCTTCTCCACACCGAAAACGACGACGACGACGACAAATCTATCTTCAAACTTACAATGGCCCCAGAGATACTTTGTTCTCATGAACCTCCTATCGAAACCAATGGCTCCGCACCCAAGAAACCCCTCCGAACACGACCCCTCACCTCGGCGCAAGAACGTCGACTTACAACGTACCTAGACGAAAAGTTCCTGGAACTGACGAGGGGATATAAGAAGCGGTTTGTACTCCTTTCGAGTAGATGATCTTTCATGGCTTTCACGTATATTTTTATATTGTCGTATTAATTCTCGCTTTTGTCTGGTATTTCTTGATAATATGACGTACGTCTGCTTGGTATCTCTTTCTCTTACGGGACTGAAGAGAATCTATGTACAGGGATTATCAATTCTGTACGGTGATAAAATGTTAGAACACAACCAACGTCCTCAGTTAAAACGCTACATGCATACCTCTCAGCCGCCCGACACCTCTTCTCCTTCATCCTCCAAATTCCCTCCGTTGATCCCAGTACAAGCCTCCGCACAACATACATGCTCCGACTAACAGGCGACGTTCTAGGAGCAGTATACGGATACCTTCTCACAGCCCCCCAACTACCCCAGAAGACCATACCGAAGACGCAATGGACACTTCCCCGGACTCAACAACGCCAAACGTGGACACACCAGCAGCCTTAGAAGCAGACCCCCGCTCAACTCTCACAGAACTTATTGACTTCCTAGACGACCTGGATCAAGCCTGGCTCGCAGTTCTCCAACGTCAAATCTGGGATCCAGACGAAGGCACCGGAGTCGACCTCGTCCTGGACGTTATAATTACATTCAAGTCTACACCACTTACGCAGACTGATATAGCGCGTCTGCGCAGTATTATAGTAGGTGGAGAAGAGGTGCTGGAGGCGTGGCTGGAAGAAGAGCGCGTGTCTATGAGTCGGAGTAGGAGACGTGCGAATGGGGTAGATGGTGTGCTAGGACTGGAAGAGGAGGATATAGCGACGCTTCTTGATCGCTGGGGCCTCCTTGGCGATTTTGATGAGCTTTTCCATCGGACGCTGGATTTTTTGGGTGGGATTGCAGGGGAAGGTGATGTATTGTAACTTCAGGAATCTATTTCTATTTCTCATTCGAATGGATGGACGCTGGATACCACCAAGTTTATATACACGCACCCTCACAAATCACACCAAAAAAGAACCAACAACCATTAACTACATCACCTATCCAATAGATGCACAACAACAAGAAAGGTATCAGTAAGTATCCTAACTAGCCTAGTTAAGTACAATACAGCACAACCCGATCCGATCCACGGATAGACACCTTCAAGTCAAGAGAAAAACGGGATCTAGGATAATAAAGCATCTAGGAAATACCACGGGAGGTGGTAAGGTAAAAGGGAGGGAGGGGTATACAGAGGCACAGCCTCTGACATCGTCAAGATGCGAGCTATGACGAATTCAGCAGAGAAATGATAAGCAAGAAGCGCGTGGCGCCGTGATAACCTAGAGGAAAGGCAGGAGGTAATAGAATCCAGCTCCCCATGCCCAATAAATACATGCACGGCACGATCAACCCCAGTCTGGCCGCGATTAATGAGCTGCGAACTGGGAGGAGGAATCTACCAAGAGTGAGAAGCTGCTCTCCTGTGGTACTGCCTCATCCTAGATACGAGGTTCTGAGGGGGGGAAATTGCCACTGGCTCTGGAGCAGGAGCGGGGACGGGAGCAGGTTCAGGCTCGGGCACGGGGACCGACGACGGCGCTGGCGGTGTTGATGCTTGCATTGCCCTGCGTTGCTTTTGCTTGATGTAGCTGGGACGGAGGGGGCGGATGAGGTAGATAAAGTGGACGAAGTTGGGATGGAAGAAGTAGAGGGTCTTGAAGTAGAGGACGTTGAAGGAGACGATGCAGAGGGGCTGGAGGAGGGGCTGGAGCTAGAGCTAGAGCCAGGGTTGAGATTATTGGCATTGGAGTTGGAGCTGGATGAACCAGTGGGGGAAGAGGTAGTAGATGAGCTGGGAGGGTCATTTGCCGCTGCTGCCACTACTGCGCTAGGGGAGGCGGAAGAGGAGCTGGAAGAGAAGACAAAGGCAGGGGAGGCAGAGCTGGGACTGGAGCTTCCTGAGGCGTTGGAAGAATCGCTGCCAGACGATCCACTTGACGATCCACTACTCGAAGATCCACTGCTTGACGAAGAGGCAGCAGAGGCAGAGGCAGATGAGGCAGAGGATTCACTGCTCGAAGTCCTACTACTCGACCCACTCCCAAAAATATCATTCTGCGCACCATCCGCAAACCCACACTTGGAATTATACACCGGACTCTTAAACTTCCCACTCAAATCGTACCCATCAACTTCAATATTGTTCCCATCCTGCTGATTCCAATAAATCATCTGCTTGGCCCCAGTAACGCATTTACTTGGGTCATCTTCGCACCATACTGGAGGTTTGGGGGATGCGACGGGGGCTGTGGATGTTGCGCCTGTTACTTTGCATTTGAAGGCTTGGTGGTACATGTTTGGTTGGCCGCATCCATTTGGGACCCATCCCCACTGTGTTTAAGGTGGTTAGTGGGATGGGGGGAGGGGGGGAGGGAAGGGGGACATACAGCACAGATACATCCTCCGTCGGGGCATGCGGGCATTGCTGCCGGAACGGAATACGATGTTACGCGTTTCCATGGTGTGCTTTGGATTTTTCAGTTCTAGTTCTCGGAATTAAGGAAAGAAAAAGACATACTGGTAACGAACACTGAACACTGTAAGATTATCGGGTGTTACTTGCTTAATGTCAGACTGGAAACAACATCAGCACGGGCGCTGATTCCAAGAGAAGTGTAGAACATACAACGTAGGAGATGGCGAATGCAGTTCCCGCTGCCATAGACTGGTTCTGCGTGTGCACTGGTAATGTGTACGTGAATATGGTGTATAGTGGAATTTGGGAAAGGGTTAACTCACTGTTGGGTGATGTAATGCATGATGGGACGTTCTACAATTGTCCGATTAGAATTCAAAACGAGAGTGAATCTAGTAGAAGGGAAGGGGGACGCACGTAGACCTCGGGGTAGGTAGAACCATCAGGCCAGTCAGACGTGTAGATGCCGTTGTACGACAGCGTGGTCTTAGCACGGTTATCCCAAGACTGAAATTCAAATCCTTCCCTCTAGGGTCTTCCAGGGGTTTCAGTGGTAAGATGTGAAATGGTCTGGTTAGTTGCATTCGTAATTTTTCAAATACACGCAGAGCAAATTAAACGCAGAGTGAAATTGGAGTTGTCGGAGTTCCGATGTAAGAGAGATACTTGTCACGGCTTACTGTATGGTTACCTGTCACACTTGTGCCTGTGACCGTGACAGAGGTTGTCCAACTCGAAGTACTCGCTTGGTTCAAACCCTCTTTCACAACGCAGTCGTATATTTTCACTGGGAATAGTCCATAAATGTTCCACGTCAAAGGTTCACCAACATAGATATGAACTCAACTACTCAAATTTCGACATCTACGCGCTTTACAACCACATGCCGTATTTCGCATACATCTGGTTCAGTTCCCACTGGAATCCTTGAAGAGAAGCTGGTCTTACTTAGTCTCGCGCTTGCGGCCTCTCACCTAACTTCCTTGATATTTCGGAAAACGGGAGGCGGCCGTGGATGACTGTTGGTAGAGATGTACGCGTGAAATCTAGGTTGCATTCCCTACCTTGGAGCTATCAGGAATGAGAAGCCATGTCACCAGTCAGTGCTATACCATGTCGATATCTTGAGCGCTTAGCTGACATATCTGTATAGTCTTCGGTGGGTGGAGCCTATACCTTCCACGCCTTAGAGGTTCGTGGGGCGCTGAGCGCATACCCGGACAACCTCTGCTGTCATCTTGGATTTGTACTCGAGAAGACGCTTAATACGTATAAGTCTATAAAACGACCTTCGTCAACGAACTGTCCTGTGCTCTTTAGAATGCGAGGTGCCCCCGCAATGGCAACCAAAGGATCACTTGTGGATCAGCGCAAATGCCACCTCCTGGTGTCCTGTCTTGCGTATGAATTTACTTTACCTTAACCGGTGCCTGCCGTCATTTACCCCTTTTCTTTTACTCCAGGATCTTACTTACCCATCGTTTCTCCTTTCTCATGCGATAGCAGCTTACTTTACTGCCGCAGATCGACATTTACCGTTACGATACTTTCGGTTCTACTACTGGTTTACTGCCACAAATCTTAGCCTCACTTACACAATCGCCCATCGCCCATTGGAACCCTGGCAATCGATACGTGGCTTGTCCTCGACTTCTCTCAAAATCTTATCCGCTTCTTCTTCCTTGAAATTTCGAAAGACAGATCCTCTTGCCAACATCTGTAGCCACTCGTAGATCCCTGTTCGCAGAGACGTTACACGTGGAACTAAGGCTGCATACTGTACCTTGAAACCTTCAGCAGCGAGCAACTATGTCGCCAGTTAGTGCTATGCCACGTCGATAGTTTGAGCACTGAATTGACCTTTGTATAGTCTTCAGCCGATGGGAAATACCAAGGATCCATCTCCTTGAAATCATAACCTCTGCGCTTTAGAGACTCTTGGAGCGCTGAGCGTAGACCTGGTTAGGTCGTTGGCCTCTATGTACTTAAAGGCAACGCGATACACACCTATGCAGTTCATGAAGCCCCCGTCTCGCCAACGAATCTTCCTCCAGCCTTCAGAACGCATGGTACTCCTGCAATTACAGCCGGAAGATCGCGTTTACACCAGTACAACGCGGCATTGCTAAACATCACGTCAAACGTGATGGTTATCTGGGAGATGTCGCCTGGAAGTTGTAATGTGTGTATATCGCATACAAAGGCATGCCTGGGCCCGTTCTCCTTGCTCTTTTGGATCTCGAACCACGTCTGTTTTTATGTTCTGAATAGGGTAGAATGTGACATACCATGCTTTCGCTGTTGTCCATACCGACAGCTATCCGCCTTCTTGCTGCTCGACGAGCTTTGCTAGTTGGGTCGTCAGCTCGCCATCGCCGCAACCTACGTCCAAGATACGCTCTCTAGGAACTGCAGCTGGAAGTTCCAGAACTGGAGCAGTGAAGGCTGCGGAGTACACGAAGGACACATTTGCGTCGCACGTAGATGCGGACCATCCAGTCGAATCGAATGGTTCAATGATCGTCGTGGCGTTGCTGGACATCGTAGCTGCTTGGGATCCTAAAAAAGGAAGCGGTTCGTTAAGCTGTTCATGATGTAGCTTGTCAGACTATTAATATATTTCATGCAGCCTTATAGCCTTGATTAGGTGGTAATCTTGTCTGATAGCTGTAATGCGTGTATATCGCATACGAATGCGACGAGTGTGATTGTCATCCTACTTCTGGTTTCCTCCCATGGACCCGATTCAGCGCCAGTGATATCTATCCCGGAACGATGTGTTGCCAAATCTGTACTCCTATTGTAGTAGCGATTTATGGAAAAGAGGAATGCTTCCGAACATCTGGAACGGGAGCGCGAAGGATCTCGCGTGCCGATCGCAACTATCGCAGAGGACGGTATATCGGTAGGTTTTGCTTTTTAGCTTTAGTAGCGGAAGACCTAAAGAAAGGGTACAGAGCTGCTGCCTTCGAACACCCGCATCCTGGCGTCCTATTTCAGGTACAGATTTTACTTTGCCCTAGCAGTCCCTGCTGTCATTTACAATTTGTATTCTAGGATCTGACTTGTCTATCTTTCTCCCTTTATCGTGCAGGACATAGGATCTTACTTTACCATCACTTATATATGTTACCCTTCGAATCTACTACTGCTTTACTGCCACAAATCGTAGTCTCACATACATCATCGCCCACTTTCCGTTGGAATCTTGACAATCGATACACAACTTATCCTCAACTTCTCTCATGATCTCATGCGCCTCTTCCTTGAAATCTCGGAAGATGGATCCCCTTGCAAACGTTTGCAGCCAACCGTAGATGCCTGTTGGTAGTGGTGTTACGCGTGGGACTAAGGCTGCGTGTTCCACGTTAAATCCCTCAGCAACGAGCAGCTATGTTACCAGTTAGTATTATCATGTCGATAGCTTGAGCGCTGACCGACCTTTGTGTAGTCTTCAGCTGATGGGAAATACCAAGGATCCAGTTCATTAAAATCATAACCTCTGCGCGTCAGAGATTCTTGAAGCGCTGAGCGCACGCCTGGTTAATCGTTAGGCTGCGGCTTCTTGGAGGCAACGCGCTCACACCTATGCAATTCATGAAACCACCCATCTCGCCAACGAACCTTCCTCCGGTCTTTAGAACGCGCCGTACTCCTGCAATGACAGCCGGAGGGTCACGTTTACACCAGTGCAATGCTGCATTGCTGAACACCGCATCGAATGTTGTGGTTATTTGGGAGATTTCTTCTGGAAGTTGTAATGCATGTGCGTCGCATACGAAGGCGTGTTTAAGTCCGTTTTTCCTGCTCTTTTGGATCAGAAACCCCGTCAGTTTTCGTGTTTTGGGCAGGACGGAATGTGATATACCATGCTTTCGCTATTATCTGTGCCGACGGTTATCCCGCCTTCTTGCTGCTCGACAAGCCTCGCGAGCTGGATAGTCAACTCGCCGCTACCGCAGCCCACGTCCAGAATTCGTTCTCCAGGTGTTGCTGCTAGAAGGTCCAGAACCGGAGAAGTGAAGGCGGCAGAGTATACGAAGGACGCGTTTGCGTTGTACGTGGATGCAGACCATCCAGATGAATCGGATGGTTTAGTCTTTGGGTTGCTGGACGTCATAGCTGCTTTGAATCCTTGGTATTTTGAAGGCAAGGGCGGATTTTGGAATGTTCATGGTATAGGTTGCCAGACTATATATACGCTTTGATGCTGCATTTTCGCCTTCGTTGGCCGATAAGCAGTGGTAGGCCGATGTGGTATATTTTGGCATGACCCTGTGGCCTGAGGTTCTTGAATGATATCACCGAAGGAGTAGGTCATTGTGTTCGCCTATCGGCCGATAACAGATCAACGTTACGGCCGACCAGGGGGGAATTAGAGACAAGCCACAAATCAGAAGGCTATAACCTCGAGTGCGGTAAGGAGCCTTGGAGTATAGCGTGTGCTTGCAGTATTCCAAGTCAAGGGTACCAGATAGTGATCGGTGCGTGATTGTAAGAGCGGATAATACGACGTTGCTCCTCACTAACAGTGTAACCAGTGGACCAATAATGATCCACTTAGTCCTATTGGTCGATTATACCCTCGTTGTCGAAGAGACTCCACCCCAATTCAGTACACGGGCCACACAATTCAAAGGATCGGCGGGGTACCATAGATATAAACTCTCAAGAGGTGGTACTTTCTCCCTCCTCACTCATACACTGGAGTGGTGATGAGTACGTTCATAGTCCCTCTTTACGCTTTATTTCTCAACATGTTGATACGCAGGAAGGATTACCTGAGTCTGCGAAAAGCCTGGAAGAATGCCTCGCCACCGTCTTGAATGACCGCGATGAATTGAGGAAAGAAAACTCCACCTACGAGAGGAAGACGTTCGAATGAAAGAGGATCTAGCCGCGAACGTCGATGAGATTGTGCATCTTCGATGAGAAGTCGATAAGCAAAAGCAATTAGTGGCGAAAGAACGAAAAGGCTGGAAGTGAAAGGAGAAAGAACGCCATGAAGCGGTAGCACGGTGGATGAGGGAGGGTGATACGAATCGGCAGCTCAAGCAGAAGTATGAAGGGCTGGAACTCGAGCTCGAGCAGCTGAAGGAAGAAAACGCCGAGTACGACAAGCAGTTCGGTAATCCTGTTACTTTCGTGCGCTAGGCGACAATGCTAACGCTTCATAGATACGACTGCTTCGCCTTAAGAACAAAGTGCTTGTCAAGAAGTTGGGTCATTCAAAGTCTTCTCATCAGGACCCGGACGAGTCGTTGCAGATAGAGCGTCCGTGGTCGGTTCGTTTGTTGGCTTTTCTCATGTTACCGGGCAAGTAGGGAGATACTACTTCGAGGAGGTCGCTACAAGACGTGGAGAACAAAACGGTCAGGCCGTCAAAGAGAAAGAAGGTCTCGTAGTGTGGGTTGGTGTTATGGTGAGCTGTTGATAGTCCTGGCACGTTGATTGATTCGCTAACGGACCAGAGACGGCTGTGAAAGATACCCCTAACTTATATTATACCCTTGAACGCTTGGAATTCAATGTATTGCTATATATCATCCTTGAAGTGTATTTCTATCATGTCTTTGTACTTGGTCATTCTCTGCAACACAGATCGCTGTTCTTGACATTGCTTGTGACCACGCAAATCCTCCCCTTCTATAACCGATATTTTCTAATGTCGCTGCATAGGTCTACACCTAGACGGAGGGTCATATTACCGTGTCTGAACGTCATTCTTGCGATAATGATCGTGCAGACATTACACCTCCTTTCGGTGTCTCTTGCTCAAGCCTCAGGCAGTGACCACGAAAGATGACATGTGGAATCGCTAGCTAACAGTTAAAGTTGAGTTAGAGCCGCACTCAATTCGGCGTTGGTGAAGGTGAGTGCTTTCACGGAGCAGCGCCGCATGCCAGCACATCTAATGAAACTCAAAGGTAGAAAAAGTTGCTAGAAGTCAGCAGCGCTCCATCAGCGTAAAAATTGGATTGAAGCAAGATACCTTCGATGGGAACCACATACTTACGCAGGGTATACCAAAATATGAAAAATGTATACTTATTTAAATGCCTAAATACCTACATGGATATACGGAACCCAAAGCAAGAGGCCATCTTCGTCATCGCCAACCAGATGCCGAAAGCGTTCTGTGGCATGATGAAGTGCAGACACTGCTCTAGTACAATCTGGATAATTATACTCTGCAGAACTCTCGTCCTCTTTCTGTAATATGTACGAGTAAAATTCTTCCGCGACCCGCGGGGCATAGTTGTCATTGATCGACCACATAGTTGCGACGATGCTGGTATATCCCACCGCTAACATACCCGCTGCAAGATGAATTGCTTCTTCGGAGAGCTTTTTGTCTCCCTTCCCTGTCTCGCATGCCGAAAGGAATGCAAATTGTGAATGAGGAAGTGGTTGTTTAATTATATCTCCAAGGGACAGCTGTCCATCATGGAGATAGAATGTACTATTGAGAGGGCAGTTGTTCTGGAGAGCGTGGCAGGAGAGATGGATCCAGCTGTACAAAGGCATGGTATCCCGGACCCTCTCCACTGTTGCTTCGACGCCTTCCAGGCTACGGAATGTTTGAGAAAATGAGCCGAATGTGCTTCAGGATGTTATTTTCTAGAGCTGTACCTGGGATAGGTGAAAAACCGAGAGCTTCTGGCTCACTGACGGCAAGCAATCCCTTGAACTCCTGATGTTGTTGCTGGTGGTGCTTAGATAGACTCTGTGTCAGAGCTGTTATAGTGGGTGTGTAAGATGAGATCGCATATTCCATGATATTTGATCCAGGATTTTGAGTTTTATCATTGTAGTAGTAATCACCAGCGGCATGAAGAGGAAGAAAAGCGAGAGGACCAGTTGGACACCACCATATTCGAAGGGGATCTGATGTAGGCTGTGATATTCATGTTCATCGTAACGCCCACGGAACCAAAGGGTTACTTACCTCTAGATTAAGCACATCAAGGATGGGCTTCACGATCTCGTACCACAATTCCCGAAGGAGCTCCTTGATGGAAAATTGGTCCTTCTCATTTATAGCAGGGCGACCTTTCCGTGCAGTTCTTGTGCGAACTGACTTCGGATTGAGTAGTTTATATAATCTCTCGCGAAGAATAACTGCTCTCTCGTAGAATTCAGGCAAGCAGACGGGGACGATATTAGCCCGGCTCTCTAATGATGTGTCACGGGTAAGAACCAAAGCATCACAAGAAAATGGGTCGACATTAGTACTCCTCAATTCTTAAATTTCTGGCGTCAAAAAAAAAGGGACCAAGTGTAAGCGAGCTTTTCAACCAATGGATGCCTCTCGCTTACACTCGCTTACATTTGGTTCCTTTTTTTGAGGCCAGAAATTTAAGAATTGAGGAGTACTATTAACTACTATTACTAGACCAGATGGTGGTAGTTTCAGAGCCAGCTCAGGAAATGGTATTGGACAGAGAAAATCTTCGAATCCACTTATGCTGCGAACCTGACAAAGTAATGAATCCCATTGCTTTGCAAGACCTTGATGTCGAAGGACGTCATTTTGAATGGAGATATTGCGTGCCATACTATTTCCTAACAAATCGGATGAGTTTGTTCGCATACTAGCTTCTTCCAAAGCGATCGCTATCTTTTCTAGTTCCGTACAAAGGGCTGGGTTCACTTTTCGAAGATCGTCTAAAGGTGAGCGGAAACTATTAACTTGGTTCCATACTATTGAGCGACCTTGTTCTAGCCACTCCACAGCCACGTGAAGATGTCCGTATCGGATGGCTACAGCTGTTGCCATGCTCACAGTGTCTGCCAGAGTTGTCAGTAAGAGATACCGTTGTTCCATAGTACGTCCAATCCATGCCAATTGTGGGACGATGTCATTAAAAATAATTTCGGATGCATGAAGGGCTTGTTCTGGGTCCACTCGAAGAGACAGCAACCCCCACTTATGCCCGCTGGTTAGACGTGCTAATGGGGATATAGAAGGCATCTGTGTAGCTTGGCGATATAACGAAACAGCTCTTTCAATGTCATCATTACTCTGTGTAGTATTGTACCGAAGGAAGAATAAATTTCCCAATCCACCAAGCTCGAAGCACAACCCAGCGTTCCCTTCAGGAATGATATCTATTGCCCGTTCCATAACTGAGATTGCTTCATCTAAGGTATCGAGTTGGTGTTCATTTTTGAACAGACTTTTCAATGCATCTGCAAGTGTGATAAGATTATATGGATAGTGTTCATGATACGGCGGGCACAGTGTAACAGACTTCCTTAACGCACTGAGACCATCATCGAGGTCGGATTGCTGGTGTGCAAGCATATATCTACTGCACAACGCCTCTCCTAGATTAGTCAGGCAGAACATCTGTTGAATACTATTATCGAAAATTAGAGAAACAGCTTTGTAACACGAGATTGCTTCAGAGAGATCAGACTCGTTCCCCGTAGCGCTAAATATTCTTCGCATAGCACTTCCTAGGCTGGTGAGGAATCTAGGTAAATCTCTGTGTCCAATAGGTGTTCGAATCACCGCTTCTCTGTGCGCCCGGGCCCCTTCATGTATATCACGCAAATCTTGTGTAAGTGCGCAGCGGTATTGAAGCCAATTACCCAGATCATTGTAGAGCAGTCGCACTTTTGGATCATCATCTCTACAGATGTGAATAGCGCGCTGTTCAAGCGCTATGGCCTCTTCAAGATCGCCAACATTATCTGTTGCGATACAACGCCATCCAAGCGACTTTCCCAAATGTAAAAGAATGCCAGGCAAAAGATCATCTCCTGCCAGTGACAGCGCCTTCCGAAGAGCTTCAGTGGACATGTGGATATGCGGTAGCTCCCCGGTTCGCATGACATATGCTCGATGTGCGATACCTAGAATCGTCAGAGATCTGGGGTCATTGGGCGTATTCTCGACTGATTTACGCTGAACATCGATAGCTTGGCCTACGTCTCTCAAGTCTCCGCTATAATCAAAGCGGGCTTCCAAGGTGCAGGCGAGGCAGTTGAGAAGTGGAGAATATAGCGGATCTTCTGGATTCATATTATTGACGAGGTCATGCATGATTTCGATTGCTTCATCTGCATCGCTTAGTTTATCTGTATAAACAAATCTTTCGTGCAAAGCCAATGAGAGACTGAAGAGACTCTCAAATCGGGAGCGACTTCCTTCTGGAGTAAGGAAAGCAGCCATCCGATGAATATCTATAGCTCCCGTGAGATCTCGTAGTTCTTCAGTTTGCTCGAATCGAGTTTTGAAAGCATGTCCGAGGTCCGCTAGCTGATCAAGAAGTGACGGATCATTCTCTGGGGTTAAATCAATGCCCTCCTGTAGTGTGGAAATGGCCTGATTTAGATCTTCGACACGTCGGCTCAGGTCGTAATGTTGCATGAAAGCCCCGCCAAGTGATCTAAGTACCAAGATTCGCAGCTCTTGGTCATGTTGAGAAGTAAGTGTGACAGCCAACTGGAACGCTTGTATGGACCACTCGGAAACGTCCAAACTGTTCAACTGTTCGTTGGACGTGTAGCACTGTATACCGACTGCTAGGAGATGTAAAGGTTTTGAGACATCATCATCCGGTAACTTTAACGTCCATTCATATAATATCCTCAAGATTTGTTGATCTGTAGTAGCTGTATGGTACACCCACGCCTTAAGTATATGTGAATCGTGAGGATATGTATTTCCTACCTGTTTCTGTTTGAGACATGTTGCGATATACCTAGGAGAAGCCCGGGATATTTTTTGAGAGAAACTGGGTCTGGGAGGTCGACGGAGACTGATATAGTACTAGTAAATAGTAATGCAGCAATCCGTTTATATAGAGCACCAGTTGAGCACCAGTGAGTGATACTTTTGGGTCTTTAAAGATCATGCTGTTAATGTAAGGTCTCGACCTTGCATCAAGCATCTACGTGCCACGGAGTCCGAATCCGTTGGTCACGTGACTGCTCTCCTACATCATCTCCTCTGCACTTGCTCCTCCGTCTCATTGGTTCCCGGTTCCGTTCGCTCGTTCTTTCTCCAGCCTAGACTTCACGGTACCGTACATTACATCGGTACCGTTCTCCTTTGACTCACCACTCCGTTACCTTTCTTGTTTCATTATCCGTATCATTTCTCTTTGACTCAATACTTACAAAACATACACATACATATTTTCCCTGACTCATATCTACTTTCTCTGACTCGTTAACCACTCGTAAATACATATATAAACCCAGTAAAATAGACCCTGTAACCTTAGAGTTCTGAAATACGAGACATTAGACACCCATTTTAAGTTCTTAAGTCTTCAACTCAACAACTCTCTTCTTTTCTAACTCGTGTGTTTCCCCTGTCAAAGCGTAACCCTCTCGCTTTAATTCGGAAACCTCACAGTTAATCAGGTGTACAGGTGTAGTGCTAGTGCTGTCACTGCTGTCGCAGAGTGCAGTAAAGTCGCTGTGAGGTGAGATTTCATATAATGTGAAGTAAGGTGCACCGTAGGCATGGCAGTTGGACCCGCGGGAAGGGCCTTGAATCCAAATTGGGAACAGGTCTGACTAAGTAGGACAGTTCAGTTAACGTTCGATGTTGCAACTTTCAAGTGTCTCGAGGAGCACTGGAACTTCACTAACTCCTCTCTCTGTTATCACCTGTGCAGCGTGCCCCAATCACGCCTTTCCTCAAATGCACTGATCCCTCTACAATCCCGCAAGACGTACATGGTAATGATTATGACCTCTCCATCGATCCATACACCAAGCGATTAAGAGGAAGGAGAGGAAGAAGGCTGTCATGCCTGTGGGGAGATTTGAGGTTCACGGGTGGCGGGGAGAAACCAGAAGAGGAATGTCACGTTGATCAGTATGTCATGAAAAAATCAGGACGACAAGTGAGTCCCTTTGGTTCTTGCCATTGTTAGAGGGGCGGGTCCTGATGTCCCCTTAGAGTACTGTACCATTACGACCGATTGTTCAGTGACGCATAACAGTACCTGCCTGAACTGAACAATTTTTCGATTTGTTACGCATCACAAGTGGGTTTGAACAAAGGTTCAGTGGAAATAAAACAGGCCTATTTTTTCAAAAAAATTTCGGACAATTCAAGGTGATAGTACATGTAAATTATGTGAAATAAGTATTCTAATGCTTTTCCCATGATTTAGATGAACACATTGTATTTATATATTTTTTTCTCTCACTAAGCCTCAAAGCCGGAGTTGCATCTGTTATCGTGTCATCTACCACTTCAATAGTAGTGTTTTCTGCATCTGTTCTCAGTTCAAGTCCACCCAATGAGCCTTCAATGGTAAAGGTCAAGTCCTTCTTCAGCTACTTATCACTTGTCCCAGTACTTCAGCGAGCCTTTATGTCTTTGAACAAATTTGGCCAATGTCACGCACAAAACCTAGGTATGAACTGAACAATGAATTAAACTTCGGTGTCACGCCAAAAAATCGTGAACATTAGGTCGTAATGGTGCAGTACACCATCTTAGCCTTCATACCGATGAACTTGTATGAGCACTTCAGATGGTGTGTTTCATACTATTATACCTTCTTACTGCACTAATACAATAAACAGAGTAACAAACTTATTCCTGCTCTCTCATCATCAACCCGCCATAGTACAACATATATCCCGCTGTTCCCCAATTACCACCCACTAACACCCCCATCATTCCCTGTCTCCGGCGCAGCTGCAGGCTCCATCGCCGTCGGCCCGTCCTCCCGCTCGCCTTCATCCTGCTGGCGACAGCCACCAAAGATGGCGTAGAAGACTACTCCCGCAGCACACTCGACGAGGAAGTCGACACCTCCACAACAACCAAGCCCAGTGGCGGCTGGCGGAACGTGAACAAACCCACTGATCCACGATGCTGGATCGAGCGCGCATTAGGCATAAACCCACCAAACAAAGTCATCTGTGGCGTATGCAGGTTGCACAAGCACCAGGCTGGGGAGGCCACGGTTGTATTGGAACACCCTGGTGTGGATATGATGCCGATAAACGAGAGTAGCTTGGAGCTGGAGATGGGACGCAGTAGGACGTGGTGGGGCTAGAGGGAGGAAGTTGGATGATGTTCAGAGCGTGGATGAGCATGAGAGGTCGCCGCGGAGGGAGTCGTTATCGAACAGGAGGGTGATTGTTATCCTTGGGAGGCGATATGAGGTAAGTGGTATTGACTCGTCATTGTACATGCGGATGATCGATACATTGTCCAGGTTCCTTTTTCTGTGTCTATGGACTACAATGTATAGTCAAGGCACGGAATAAAGCTGGGAAAGGAGCCTTGTGATCTGTTGACCGTGACCTAAAGAATATCGGATCTGGCGTTTGTCTCATTTCCACCAAAGAGATGATCTCACTCACTGTTCCATCTTTGATGGTAAATGGCCTACATAATGAGAGCATATCTGCATAATTTGTTTAAACCTCCCGCTCCGACCCAACGGCATACGCAATGGCAATTTATCGATGCGCAGAACACCCACATGCTTGGAGGAGGCAGAGACGATGTCAGTGACGGGATAATGAAGAGCTGCTCTGGCTTTTTAGGCGCTGTAGAGATGTGAGTCGCCGGTGGGAGTTGACGTCGAGATGATAAGGCCACGCGGTATGTACTATGCATTAGTGAATCTGTACGTTTCTTCTGATTCAATGTTTACATTCTGTACTTATACTTACTACTCAACCTAAAAGGTACATTATCCAAATCGAGTGATTTCACTCCACGCCCCACCGACTAGTCGATGTACACAGGCAGTTTATCTTCATCTCTGCCCACCACCCAACATCTCAATTGTTGATTAATCCCACCGAGTAGCCACAACCCACGGAATTTGCAATGCTCGTGGTTCGACTCAAGCTTCAAGTACCACAACTTGGCTCTTTCAAGTTACCAATGCTAGAAGATACGATTCCCTCAAGAGGATACTTGGACGAAGGAACAAGTGGGCTAGACCAGGCGGATGGGCTGCCAAGGAGGCCGGTATGCAGTGTGACGGAAGTCACTGCATACGCTTGTGCTGTGTTCCCTGCCTTGTGTTTCGGGGTCGTGGGTTTCGTGTAGTGTTTGGTGACGTTAGACGAGGCCTGGCGCCTAGGGAAAGTTTGCAGTAACGAGCATTACCGTCGTCCTTCTGGCTCAATGCTCTCAACACTACTTCCTCCCTCAGAAGCTTTTGAAAGCCATTGACGACCCGAGGGTGAAATGTTGCTGGAACGTGGACAAGAACATGTGTGTTACGACACGACTAACACAAAGTACATTCTATATCGTTGTACACAATTCCCTTCCCTGTACTCACAGAATCTAACTTCACAGTTGGACATACTATCGATCCTCGACCGTCGACTAAGCAGCCTCCGTTTCGGGATTCGAGTCAGAGCCTAACTCTACCCCCCAAAGTCGCCTACGTGGCAGAGGATGCAGCGATGAAAGGCCATTCCATGGTGCTCTCGCGGTTGTTAGCATCCCCATACCCTACTACAGTCCCGGTCCTCCAACACTCCCCGCTATTCGTACCTTTCATGCATCTCATCCCCGTAGTTCCATAGCAATGTAGTTGAAGTGGAACTACATATCTCAAATAGCAACAAGTATCCCGTGAACATTGCGCACTGCATGACGTAGCATGGGCCAGACGGACCAGACGGATTGCAGAGAGGTTAGGGCGGGCGGCAGTTGCTGATAACACGCATGCTCTATTCTCTTGTTGACAGTGTGTTTCAGGAGGAGGTTTTCGTATGATGTTGCTAGTGGAAGGGTTATAGTCGTCCTTCTGGCGTTGGAATATGGAACAAGAGCCCTATGCGTACCCGAGGCGACTTACACGTACGTTCTTTGTAGACGGTTCGCTTCCTGTATTTATGGTACCCACCCACCTTCGCAGCTGCACATTTTATTGATCCTCGACCGACTTCTGCACAGCCTCCGTTTCTAGATTCGTGTGTTCCAGCTTTGTAGTGGCAGGCTCGAAGTAAAAGGAATGAAGTAGTATCGCTACTCGTGGATGGTTTCACCTACCTTCCACCCCTTCCAATCTTTTCAATCCACCTTAAGAAGAGGATATCCATTGGGGGTGTGGAGTGATCTCCCGTGGGTGACTTACATTGCCACCAGTTGAAGGTGACATTGCGTACGTTCACTGAACTTGGAGGACGAAGGCTGTAGCAGGAGAAGCGGCGTGCTTTCGACCGAGGGCACGATTGAATGTCCTCTCTTCCTTGTCTTGGACGTGGAGGCGTCTTTTGGGGAGTGGGGTGTGATTAAGTGCTGGTTGGTATAGTTTGTCTCGACTGGAGGAAGCGGGGGGTGTAACGACTCAAGGACACTTTCTCCTACCATTCACGCCTCATCGCCAGTTTCTTCAAACACGTCATCCTTCCTCTCACAGGCTGCATTTGGATCCATGGTCGTTTTCTTTACTAATTGCCTGTGTTGAAGCTGTGTATTACCAGACAATGAACGAGACGTACGAGCAGGAACGACTAGATAATACCTCATGGAGATGAACGCGTGAATCTCATGCCACGCCTGCTACGAGTTCCTGCAAGCTGTACAAGAATGTCTGACATACTCTGCCTTTCTCGGTATATGTTGAGTGGTATGTGGAGCTCTGAAATGATGGCTGATGGCTGAGTGGTTTCTTATGGACAACATACCCCGCCATTCCACAGTGGTCAGCGGTGTCTACAACGCCGTTTGTTCGCTACCAGTTCGTGATCTCCACCATGCTCTTTATTCCCCACCAGATTCTTGGCCTTCATACAGCGAGTGGCTCGCACTGTCAATATCATCCCTCTCGCGTCGACATCTTCGTGTCTTCATCAGCAGGGAGCTTTCGTTGTGGTTTATCGATTAGACTTGATCTGGACTCTAGATGGTTTAACGTTTCGTGATGTACTTCAGTTCTTGCCTCTTTGAGTCTGCGAAAAGCCTGGAAGAACACCTGGCCCCTGTCGTGAATGTCCGCGACGAATTGAGGAAAGGAGACTCCACCTACGAGAGGAAGACGTTCAAATGAAAGAGGATCTAGCCGCGAAAGTCAATGACATTGTGCATCTTCGATGGGAAGTCGACAAGAAAAAGCAATTAGTTGCGAAAGAACGAAAAAGCCGGAAGCGAAAGGAGAAGGGACGCGATGAAGTGGTGGCACAGTGGATGAGGGAGGGTGATACGAATCGGCAGCTCAAGCAGAAGTATGAAGGGCTCGAGCTCGAGCTCGAGCAGCTGAAGAAGAAAACGCCGAGGTCTGTAATCCTGTGGCTTTCGTGCGCTAGGTGACAATGCTAATACTTCATAGATATGACTCCTTCGCCTCAAGAACAAAGTGTAGTCAAGAAGTCGGTTCATTCAAAGTCTTCTCATCAGGACCCGGACGAGTCGTTGCAGATAGAGCCTCCATTGTCGGTTCGTCTGTTGGTTCTTCTCATATTTCCGGACTCATGTTTCAAGTAGGAAAATACAACTTCGAGGAGGTCGCTACAAGACGTGAAGAACAAAACGGTCAGGCCGTCAAAGAGAAAGGTCTCATAGTGTAAGTTGGTGTTATGGTGAGCTGTTGATAGTCCTGGTGCGTTGGTTGATTCGCTAACGGACCAGGGAAGGCTGTGGAAGATACCCTCAACTTATATTATACCCTTGAACGCTTGGAACTCAATGTATCACTACGTATCATTCTTGAAGTGTATTTCTGTCCTGTCTTTGTACCTGGTCGTTCTCTGCAACACAGATCGTTGTTCTTGATATTGCTTGTGACCACGCAAATTGTTCTCCCCCATGGCTGATGTCCTCTAATATTACTGCATAGGTCTACACCTGGAGGGAGGGTCATATTACCGTGTCCGAATGTCATCCTTGTGATAATGATCGTGCAGACATAGCGCCTCCTTTCGGTATCTCTTGCTCAAGCCTCAGATGGCGACCCCGAAAGATGACATGTGGAATCGCTAGCACAGTGAAAGTTGAGTTAGAGCCGCACTCAATTCGACGTCAGTGAGGGTGAGTGCTTTCACGGAGCAGCGCCGCATGCCAGCGCATCTAATGAAACTCGAAGGTAGATAAAGTTGCTAGAAGTCGGCAGCGTTCCATCAGCTTAAAAATTGGATTGAAGCAAGATACCTTCTATGGGAACAACATACTTACTCAGGGTATACCAAAATATGAAAAACGTGTACTTATTTAAATGCCTAAATGCCTACATGGATATAAGGAACCCAAAGCAAGAGGCCATCTTCGTCATCGCCAACCAGATGCCGAAAACGTCCTATGGCATGATGAAGTGCAGACGCTGCTCTAGTACAATCTGGATAATTATACTCTGTGGAGCTCTCGTCCTCTTTCTGTAATATGTATGAGTAAAATTCTTCTGTGACCCGTGGGGCATAGTTGTCACTGATCGACCACATAGTTGCGACGATGCTGGTATACCCCGCTGCCAGCATTCCGGCCGCAAGATGAATTGCTTCTTCAGGCAGCTTTTTGTTGCCCTTTCCCGTCTCGCAAGCTGAAAGGAATGCAAGTTGTGAATGAGGAAGTGGTTTTTTAATTATATCACTGAGAGATAGCTGTCCATCGTGAAGATAGAATGCACTCTTGAGAGGGCTATCATTCTGCAGAGCATGACAGGAAAGGTGAATCCAGTTGTACAAAGGCATGGCATCCGATACATTCTTCACTGTTGCTTCGACACCATCCAGGCTATGCAGTGTGTAAGAAAAAGAGTCAAATAGGTTCTTTAGGGCACAACTTTCTAGAGCTGTACTTGGTATAGGCGGAAGACCAGGAGCTTCTGGTTCACTGACTGTGAGCAAGCCCTTGAATTCTTGAGGCTGTCGGGACTTTTGTTGATTGTGTTTTGGTATACTTTGCATTAGAGCTGTAATAGTGGGTGTGTATGATGAAATCGCATAGTCCATGATATTTGATCCAGAACTAGGAGTCTTGTCATGTTGGTAATAATCACCAGCAGCATGAAGTGGAAGAAATGCGAGAGGACCAGTTGGACTCCACCATATTCGAGGAGGATTAGATGTAGGCTATAAGTATATCCCATATCCATTAAACCAAAATCATGAAGAAGGAAATAATAAATACTTGCCTCCAGATTAAGCGCATCAATGATAGGTTTTACGATCTCATACCACAATTCACGGAGAATATCCTTGATAGAAAACTGTGCTTTCCAACTTGCATTAATGCGACCTGTTCGTACCAAGTTCGTACTGTTCTTCTTCGAGTTGAAGGATCGGAAAGTAGTCTATGTAATCGTTCGCAAAGAATGACAGCCTTCTCATAAAACCGAGGGAGGGGGACAGTGAAGATATCAGCACTTTCCGCTGATTTTCCACGGGTGAGTGTCAAAGCATCACAAGAAAAGGAGTCGGCATTAACTACTATGACTAGACCAGATGGTGGTAATGTCACAACCAGCTCAACAAACGGTATTGGACAGAGAAATTTTTCGAATCCACTTATGCTGCGAACCTGACAAAGTAGTGAATCCCATTGCTTTGCAAGATCTTGATGTCGAAGGACGTCATCTTGAAGGGAGACATTATGTGTCATACTTCTTCCCACTAAGTCAGATGAATTTGTTCGCATACTAGCTTCTTGCAATGCGATCCCTATCTTCTCTAGTTCTGTGCAAAGGGATGGGTCCGCTTTTCGAAGATCTTCTAAAGGTGCACGGAAATTGTTAACTTGGTTCCATACTATTGAGCGACCTTGTTCTAGCCACTCCACAGCCATGTGAAGCTGTTCATATCGGATGGCTACAGCTGTTGCCATGCTCACAATGTCTGCCAGAGTTGTCAGTAAAATATATCATTGTTCCATAGTACGTCCAATCCATGCCAATTGTGGGACAATGTCATTAAAAATAATTTTGAATGCATGAAGGGCTTGTTCTGGGTCTATGAGAAGAGACAGCAACCCCCACTGTCGCCCGCTGCTTAGACGTGCTAATGGGGATCCAACAGGCATCTGTGTAGCTTGGCGATATAACGAAACAGCTCTTCCAATGTCATCATTGCTGTGTGTAGTATTGTATCGAAGGAAGAATAAATTTCCTAATCCATCAAGCAGGGAGGGCAGCCCAGCGTTCCCTTCAGGAGTGATATCTATCGCCCATTCCATAACTGAGATTGCCTCATCTATGGTCTCGAGTTGGTGTTCATTTTCGAACAGAATTTTCAATGCGACTGCCAGTTGGAAAAGATTATTTGGCAATTGAGCATGATTCGGCGGGCACAATGTAACAGACTTCCTTAACACGCTGAGACTATCATCAAGGTCGGATTGCTGGTGTGCAAGCATATATCTACAGCACAACGCCCCTCCTAGATTAGTCAGGCAGTACATCTGTTCAATACTATCATCGAAAATTAGAGAAACAGCTTCTTTGTAAAACAAGATTGCTTCAGAGAGATCAGACTCGTTCCCCGTAGCGTGAAATAGTCTTCGCATAGAATTTCCTAGGTTATTGAGGAATCCAGGCAAATCTCTGTGTCCAATAGGTGTTCGAATCACCCCCTCTCTGTGCGCCCGGGCCCCTTCATGCATATCACGCAAATCCTGTGTAAGTTTAGAGCAAAGGTAAAACAGGTTACCCAGATCACTGTAGAACCGTCGCACTTTTGGATCATCATCTCTACAGATCTGAATACCATGCTGTTCAAGCGCTATGGCCTCTTCAAGATCATCAACATTACCTGTTGCTTGAAAACAACATCCAAGTGACACTCCCAAATTTATAAGAATGACAAGTAAAAGATCGTCTCCTGCCAGTGACAGCACCTTCTGATGAGCTTCAATGGACATGTGGATATGTGATAGCTCCCCAGTTTGCATGAAATATGCTTGATGTGAGTTACCCAGATTTGTCAGAGAAGCAGGGTCATTGGGCCTATTCTCGACTGTTTTACGCTGAACATCGATAGCTTGGCCTCAGTACTTTCCACACACCCACCTATACACATGTACTCCATGTGTAGTACACATTTCCATGTGAAGTCCACATGGAATCCACATATCTGGATAAAAGTACACATGGATTCCACCTTTCTTATAACTTGATGAAAATAACAGTTGAAAGGTGTACTTAAGATGTACTTCATGTGTACTTTTCTAAGTGGATTCCATGTGGACTACACATGGAGTGCTTGTTGTTGTCCTGCCATACCCACCCTCCATGCTTGTTGTTTCTCACCTTTCCCACTCTCCATGCACATTATTACCCCCTGTTCCCACCCTCCATGCATGTCATTCCTTGCTATTCTCACTCTCCATATGTGTTGTTCCTTCCTGTTCCTGCCATTGCAGTTATCACACTTGTCCCACAGTATCAGTGTCACATGTTATCACACTTGTCACATGTTATCACACTTGTCACATGTTATCACACTTGTCACATGTTATCACACTTGTCACATGTTATCACACTTGTCACATGTTATCACACTTGTCACATGTTATCACACTTGTCACATGTTATCACACTTGTCACATGTTATCACACTTGTCACATGTTATCACACTTGTCACATGTTATCACACTTGTCACATGTTATCACACTTGTCACATGTTATCACACTTGTCACATGTTATCACACTTGTCACATGTTATCACACTTGTCACAGTGTCACACTTGTCCCTTATGTTACAGTCATCCCACCATGTCACACTTGATGCATGGTGTCACACTTGATGCATGGTGTCACACTTGATGCATGGTGTCACACTTGATGCATGGTGTCACACTTGACACACAGTGTCACACTTGACACACAGTGTCACACTTGACACACAGTGTCACACTTGACACACAGTGTCACACTTGACACACAGTGTCACACTTGACACACACTTAACACACTCAACATATGGTGTCACACTTGATGCATCATGTTACACTCAACACATGGTGTCACACACTTGACATATAGTGTCACACTCAATACATAGTGTCAATACAGTGTTACACTCAATGCACACTTGTCACACTTAACACATACTTATCACACTCAATACACATTTGTCACATGTAATGCAGTGTCACACATGTCCTGTCATGTCACAGTCATCCCACCATGTTGCAGTTGTCACAGTTGTCACACTTATTGTAGCTATCACAGTGTGTGACAACTGTGACATGGTGAGACAAGTGTAACAATGTGATGACTGTGGGAAAAGTGTCATAACTACAAGTGTGACATTGTGACAATCCTTTGTGTCATTATGCTAAAACATTCATTTTTATTGTGGTAGTGGTGAGTAAGTGTATTATAAGTAACTACAATGTGTAGTGTACAAGTGTAACTAGTTCATGTGTATTCCTTGTGAACTTCACTTTGCAATTCCATGTGGAATTTTGATATTTCACCCCTACATGTGCACTGCATGTGTACTTCATGTGTACAAAATTCGCAAATTTGAATAGAAATTTGCTGATTTGAATACATTTGAGGTGGAGTGTAGTACATATGAAGTACATGTGAAGTACACATGAACAGGTGGAATTCACGTGTATTCCACATGTAACAGGGGGCGAGCGTAAAGTCCTCCTTGGCCTACGTCTCTCAAGTCTCCACTATAATCAAAGCGGGCTCCCAAGGTGCAGGCAAGGTTGTTGAGGGATAAAGAATATTGCAGATCTTCTGGATTCATATTATTGACGAGGTCATGCATGATTTCGATTGCTTCATCCGCATCGCTTAGTTCATGTGTATAATCAAATCTACTATCCAAAGAAGATGAGAGATGGAAGAGAATCTCAAATTGGGAGCAACTTCCTTCTGGTGTAAGGAAAGCAGCCTTCCAACGAAGTTCTATAGCTTCCATGAGATCTCGTAGTTCTTCGGTTTGCTCGAATTGAGTCTGGAGAGCATATCCGAGGTATGCTAGCTGATCAGGAAGTGACGGATCATTCTCTGGGGTTAAATCAATGCCCTCCTGTAGTGTGGAAACTGCCTGATTTAGATCTTCGACACGTCGGCTCAGGATGTAATGTTGCATGAAAGCCTGGCCAAGTGATCTAAGTATGGAGATTCGCAGCTCTTGGTCGTGTTGAGGAGTAAGTATGACAGCCAACTGGAACGCTTGTATAGACCACTCAGAAATGTCCAAACTGTTCAACTGTTTGTTGGACGTGTAGCACTGCATACCGACTGCTTTGAGATGTAAAGGTTTTGAGAGATCATCATCCAGTAACTTTAACATTGATTCATATAATCTCCTCAAAGTTTGTCGATCTGTAATAGCTGTATGGTACACCCACGCATTAAGTATATGTGAATCGTGAGCATATGTTTTTCCTACCCGTTTCTGTTTGAGACATGTTACAATATGTCTGAGAGAAACCTGGGATATTTTTTGAGAGAAACTGGGTCTGGGAGATCAATGGAGACTGATATAGTACTAGTAATGCAGTAATCTGTTTATATAAAGCACTGGTTGAGCGCCAGCAAGTGATACTTTTGAGTCTTTCAAGATCATGCTGTTAATCAGTTGTAGTGCTAGTGCTGCCGCAGAGTGCAGTAAAGTCGCTGTGAGGTGAAATTTCATGTTGCTGTGAAATAATGTGAAGTAAGGTGAAGCACTGTGATGTGACGGGCACTCACAAGGTGCTCTCTTTAAACTAGTGCTTTAGGAAATAGTAGGATCCTGTCAAGGCAGTGTTGTCAATGACCAGGTCAGACCCCGTCAGTCAAAAGGGTCTAAGTCAGTGATTGACAGTCAACTGGTCAACCACTAATGGTCAATGGAAAACGCCAGATCATATTACTAAGCAACAAACCCGAGTGTTAATTGTGGCGTCTTTCAGTGCTCTAATTCCTGGGTCATGAAAGGGGTGGGAACGATTTTGATTATAGACTCGTAGAGACCCCGTCAATACATTTGACCGACCCGTCTATAGGTCAGATGGTGCATAACATAATCAGACTGCATTGACCTCCATTGACTGACCTCTCCAACACTGTGTCAAGGGACAGATGAAGCACTCTGGAGTGCTGGCTAGCGGAAGTGAACAAGTGCTTTAAAATCCGACATGCGGGACTTCACAGGGACTGCGACATAATGTGAAGTGTGACAGATCCTGAAAATCTTGCAGTGCAGTCACAGCCAACTACACGGTACTGCGCTGCATCAGCAAACGCAGATTTTTTCTCATAGCAGGATATAGCACATCTTGTAATCCCATAGTAGTGCATAGCAAATTGAAGTTATGTAACTAGCTGATAACATGCTATAGCAATCACTAGCGCACACTCTTCACTCTATAATACTCTATAGAAAAGTCACGAATCTAGGTAGCATGTCATAGCTTTCGGATGTCCTGTATAGTCCTCTTGGTAAGTTATATGGTGAGCTAACTAGAATCTCATAGCATGACCTAATAAGTTTGAAGTCCTACATAGTGAACTTCAATTTCTTGTGAACTCTTGAATTACTCTTCCAAGTCTTCGGAACAAGTGCAGTGACATGCCCACGTGGACCCGGCCAACCCATCGGTTCATCATAAGGTTTAGTTTCAAATTTCAAATGTCCGTGTCAGCCTAGGTCAACCTTCAGAAGCTCAAGGTCAAGTGCCAACTTCAGTCTTCAACGTCAACTTTCAACGTTCAATATTCAATGTTCAACTACCAACTTGCCACCAAGAGTTTCAGAGTCTCTGAGTCCACTTCTCCTATAACCCTCTCACTATCTATGTGCTCACTCTGAAGTCGCATTATTTCAGTTTATGCTATGGACCTATAGCAACCTCACCATGCCCGGCTCACCACCAGCTTCGTCTTCACATTCAATGTATCTGGACATTTGCCCTCTCAGCTACAATCAATCATCCTGCCGAGCATTTAGTTCTCATCTGCTTTCTTTTACTAAAAGCATAGTGTAGCTAACACAGTGCATAGACTGTAGGCGACGCCACGTCACATCCTTGGCTAAATGCCATCCTTCATTTCGCCCTACTTGAAGATTCTAATGCCTGTTTGGAATGTAACAATTTCAGTTGCGGGAATCGCGTGTGAGGCACGGATTTAGTGGGAGTATCATCAAGAGTCTGGTGTGAGGGCGACTTGACATTACAATATGTGCCAATGGTGCAGGGCACAGGCAGTATATCATTGTACGTATTCCCTTCTTTTGTGTATGCTTTCCCTCATTCCTTCATTTTATCCTTGATGTATATCCTTCCCCTTCCCATTCCTTTCTTCTGCCCCTGCCCCTTCGCTCCTTAATCCCCCATTTCACTCCCCTCCTTCCTCCCCCCTTTGTTCTTCATCTTTTCCTTTCTTTAATTCTTCATACCTCCCTCTATTCCTTCTCCTTTCTGTTCCACTCTTCACGCTGCTAACTTGACATCTTGCCTCAGGAGCCATTGACTTGGAGGTGCATACTCCTCTCGCAACCCACTCTCGAATTCAAAGCAATGAGATACCAAGCGCCACCACTTTGGCATGCAGCTCGCTCTGGACAAGAGGACAGCGGACCGGTGAGTTCGAGTTCAACCTCGACTTTGTTTTGTTTGTGAGAGCGGGTGGTGAGAGTACATGCATGCCATTGGGCCCTTGTTGGTCAGTGATATTTTGTAGCGAGGGGTGGTAAGCTGAAGTGTGAAGGAAGATAAAATTCGGTGATGAAATTAGGCGTCTGAAAATTCTGGTGATGGGGAAATCGCACTTATATTGTATATGTTTTGTGTGTATGTACCTAATATATTGTTTTTTAAGTGTAATCTGGAATTTGAATTTGCGAAATCATAAGCAAGAAGCAATATTATTATTTTCGAAATACGCTAGCAACTGTATGACTACCATAGCAACTCGCAGTGCATTCAGAGGGCTCCATGATGCTCCATAGTATGCCACTTAATGTTCACTAGCACCCCATAGCAACCCATAGCATGCAGTACAAGCTATATAGAACTCTGTAGCATAGGCGGGAGTCTATACAGTATCTGATAAAGGGGGGTCTTTGTTTTGGTGCTATGGTACTATGTAATGCTATGTAGCATCGGGTAGCAAACCCAGACTTTGCTGATGTGTGTGCCGCTCAACTCTCACAGAGCTTATTGACTTCCTAGACGACCTGGATCAAGCCTGGCTTGCAGTTCTCCAATGTCAACTATGGGACCCAGATGAAGGCACTGGAGTCGACCTCGTCCTGGATGCCTCATCCAAGTCTACACCACTTACACAGACTGACATTGCGCGTCTGCACAGTACTATAGTAGGTGGGGTAGAGGTGCTGGAGGCATGGCTGGAAGAAGAGCGCATGTCTATGAGTCGGAGTAGTGTAGAGTACCTAGAGAACGTCACTAGGTAACAGTAAGTAAAAGTACAAGATATGTAAACATATGAGAACTCACCTCAGCATTGGAACAACGGCTGAGGTGTACACATTACAGTACGTGGTTTATATACACGCTGAGTCCTTTACTTCGTGATAATGGAGTAAACTACATAAATGGGAAAGTGTATGGCCAAGAGTGCGCTGTACAGTATAGTAACAGTATAACACAAGTAAGTATTAGTACAGAAACAAAGGGCGGCATAGTGAAACAAAAGGATACAATATATACAATATATTACCTTGTCATGCAACAAGCATATGGCCTTATGGGCGAGGTGGTGGCTGCTGAGTGAATGGGATGAGCGTGGTCTAATGGAAAGCAGGACGTTGCGGACATGGAACTCGAGGGCGTTTGTATATCCAACAAGTAGGAGACGTGCGAATGGAGTAGATGGTGTGCTAGGACTAGGAGAGGAGGATGTGGCAACGCTTCTTGATCGTTGGGGCCTCCTTGGCGATTTTGATGAGCTTTTCCGTCAGATGCTGGATTTTTTGGGTGGGTTTGCAGGGGAAGTTGAGTCGAGAAGTGATGTATTGTAGCTTTAGGCCTGTCTATGACCATTGTAATGTATTTCTATTTCTCATTCAAAATGGACCCACACAATGAGTACTACCAAGTTTATACACACACACCCTCACATATCACACCAAAAAAGAACCAACAACCATTAACTACATCACCTATCCAATAGATGCACAACAACAAGAAAGGTATCAGTAAGTATCCTAACTAGCCTAGTTAAGTACAATACAGCACAACCTGATCCGGTCCACAGATAGACACCTTCAAGCCGAGAGAAAATGGGATCTAGGATAATAAAAGCATCTAGGAAATACCATGGGAGGTGGTAAGGTAACAGGGAGGGAGGGGTATACAGAGGCGCAGCCTCTGACATCGTCAAGATGCGAGTTATGACGAATTCAGCAGAGAGATGATAAGCAGGAAGCGCATGGCGCCATGATAACCTAGAGGAAAGGCAGGAGGTAATAGAATCCAGCTCCCCATGCCCAATAAATACATGCATGGCACCTGATCAATCCCAGTCTGGCCAGGATTAATGAGCTGTGAACTGGGAGGAGGAATCTACCAAGAATGAGAAGCTGCTCTCTTGTGGTACTGCCTCATCCTAGATACGAGGTTCTGAGGGGGGGAAATTGCCACTGGCTCCGGAGCAGGAGCAGGGATGGGAGCAGGTTCAGGCTCGGGCACGGGGGACCGATGATGGCGCTGGCAGTGTTGATGCTTGCATTGCCCTGCGTTGCTTTTGCTTGATGTAGCTGAGATGGAGGGGGCGGATGAGGTAGATAAAATGGACGAAGTTGGGGTGGGTGAAGTTGGGGTGGAAGAAGTAGAGGATGTTGAAGGAAGCGATGTGGAGGAGCTGGAGGATGGGCTGGAGCTAGAGCTAGAGCCAGGGTTGAGATTATTGGAATTGGAGTTAGAGCTGGATGAACCAGTGGGGGAAGAGGTGGTAGATGAGCTGGGAGGGTCATTTGCTGCTGCTGCCACTACTGCGCTAGGGGAGGCAGAAGAGGAGCTGGAAGAGGCAGAGCTGGGACTGGAGCTTCCTGAGGCATTGGAAGAATCGCTGCCAGACGATCCACTACTCGAAGATCCACTGCTTGACGAAGAGGCAGAGGAGGCAGAGGCAGATGAGGCAGAGGATTCACTACTCAAAGTCCTACTACTCGACCCACTCCCAAAAATATCATTCTGCACACCATCTGCAAACCCACACTTGGAATTATACACCGGACTCTTAAACTCCCCACTTAAATCATACCCATCAACTTCAATATTGTTCCCATCCAGCTGATTCCAATAAATCATCTGTTTGGCCCTAGTAACACATTTACTTGGGTCGTCTTCACACCATACTGGAGGTTTGGGGGATGCGACGGGGGCTGTGGATGTTGCGCCTGTTACTTTGCATTTGAAGGCTTGGTGGTATATGTTTGGTTGGCCGCACCCATTTGGGACCCATCCCCACTGTGTTTAAGGTGTTTAGGAAGGAGGGAGGGGGGGAGGGAAGGGGGACGTACGGCACAGATACATTCTCCGTCAGGGCATGTGGGCATTGCTGCTGGAATGGAATATGATGTTACATGCTTCCATGGTGTGCTTTGGATTTTTCAGTTCTAGCTCGCGGAATTAAGGAAGGAAAAGACATACTGGTAACGAACACTGAAGACTGCAAGGTTATCAGGTGTTACTTGTTTAATGTCGCTCTGCAAAACAACATCAGAACGGGCGCTGATTCCAAGACAAGTGTAGGATGCACAACATAGGAGATAGCGAATGCAGTTCCAGCTGCCATGGACAGGTTCTGCGTGTGCACTGGTAATGTGTACATGAATATGGTGTATAGTGGAATTTGGGAAAGGGTTAGCTCACTGTTGGGTGATGTAATGCATGATGGGACATTCTACAATTGTCCGATTAGAATTCAAAACGGGGGTGAATCAAGTGTTAGAAGTGATCTGACACTTCTCTGATGACTAATGAACCTTAGGTAGACTTAGGTAAACTTAGGTACTGGACCTGGGTTGGGACCTTGGTTGGACCCTTAGACTTTGGTTGGACCCTTGGACTCTTGGACCCTTAGACCCTCGGACTTTGGTAGATAAGCTAGTAGTATATAATCCTGAGGTCCTACAGTGGCAATCCCCACTTGCTCACTGTACATTGGACTTCAGGTAAGCTGTACACATACTACTTCAATCTAATACTTGCTCACTGTACATTGGACTTCAGACCCTATTGTGTCTCTCTCAGTCCTGCAGGTCACTGCCCTGGTTGTACATCTCACATCAAGTAGAAGGGAAGGGGGGACGCACATAGTCCTCAGGGTAGGTAGAACCATCAGGCCAGTCAGACGTGTAGATGCCGTTGTATGACAGCGTGGTCTTAGCACAGTTAGACGCAATCTCAACCATAAAGTCACCTCCTGCAGGTCTGTTTCATGTTTGTCAGTTGGGTGTAAGGGAATACAGGGATGGATGGACACTTACAGCTCTAGAAAGTCGCCGTCTGCAGGGGAAAGTTGTTGCACTGTCATCAACAATAGAAATGTCAGAAAATGTCAGGAAAAAAATGTTGATAGGTGATGGATGATGGTCGTTGAAATTTGGGCGCTTACCCTGTTGATATGGTGGACTGTGAAGCAAATTATGATAAGCCATGTTGAACAATGAACAATGGAGGGGGGGACATACACCACCAGTCGTTCTTGGAGAGTTGGCAGAGGGGCGTTACAGGGCTTGCAGTGTTCAAGTCTTACTATGCCCATTGAGCCCTATTTCAAAAATTTAGTTTTGAGTGCGATAAGGGATTGGAGAGAAGACACATGTTGAGACAGAACATGCCCTTGTGCCATGCTGCTGAGTGGGCATTAGCTACCCCGAAGAGGACAGATGTGACAACGAGCGTCAATGTAGAGGATGTGCGCATGGTTGATAAGATTTGCATGTAGAACTAAGAAAGTCGAAGAGTGTTGTGAATTGAGGAGGTCGTAGAGAAGAATTAAAGAATGTGGGCGCCGGCCCTGGGAGGGAACGAGCTAAAGAGCAGAAGGCTGAAAAGAGTGGAAGGGGAGGACAGAGGACATAAGAGAGGGAAGGGCAAGCGATACTTATAACATTTTATGCCATCTCCTTCTGATCCGCACAATCAATGGCATCCCAAGACTGAAATTCAAATCCTTCCTTCTAGGATTTTCCAGGGGTTTCAGTGGTAAGATGTGAAATGGTCTGGTTAGTTGCATTCGTAATTTTTCAAATACACGCAGAGCAAATGCAGAGTGAAATTGGAGTTGTCGGAGTTCTGATGTAAGAGAGATACTTGTCACGGCTTACTGTATGGTTACCTGTCACACTTATGACCATGACCATGACAGAGGTTATTTCTGTTGTTGGTTCAAACCCTCTTTCACAACACAGTCGTATCTTTTCACAGGGAATAGTCCATAAATGTTCCACGTCAAAGGCTCACCAACATAGATATGAACTCAACTACTCAAATTTCGACATCCACATGCTTTACAACCACACGTCGTATCTGGCATACATCTGGTTCAGTTCCCACTGGAATCCTTGAAGAGAAGCTGGTCTTACTTAGTCTCGCGCTCGTGGCCTCTCACCTAACTTCCTTGATATTTCGGAAAATGGGAGGCGGCCGTGGATGACTATTGGTAGAGGTGTATGCGTGGGGTCTAGGTTGCATTCCCCACCTTGGAGCTATCAGGAATGAGAAGCCATGTCACCAGTCAGTGCTATACCATGTCGATAACTTAGGCGCTTAACTGACATATCTGTATGGTCTTTGGTGGGTGGAGCCTATACCTTCCACGCCTTAGAGGCTTGTGGGGCGCTGAGCGTATATCCGGACAATCTCTGCTGTCATCTTGGATTTGTACTCGAGAAGATGCATGCATACTGTACCTTGAAACCTTCAGCAGCGAGCAACTATGTCGCCAGTTAGTGCTATGCCACGTCGATAGTTTGGGCACTGAGTTGACCTTTGTATAGTCTTCAGCCGATGGAAAATACCAAGGATCCGGCTCCTTGATATCATAACCTCTGCGCTTTAGAGACTCTTGGAGTGCTGAGCGTAGACCTGGTTAGGTCGTTAGCTTCTATTTACTTAAAGGCAACCCGATACACACCTATGCAGTTCATGAAGCCCCTATCTCGCCAACGAATCTTCCTCCAGCCTTCAGAACGTACAGTGCTCCTGCAATTACAGCCGGAGGATCGCGTTTACACCGGTACAACGCGGCATTGCTAAACACCACGTCAAACGTGATGGTTATCTGGGAGATGTCGTCTGGAAGTTGTAATGTGTGTACATCGCATACAAAGGCATGCTTGTGTTAAAACTATTGGACTGGACAGGGATTGAACCTGTGACCACCCGTACTCATGACTAGGCGCTCTTCCAACTGAGCTACCAGCCCTTGCCTATACACAAGCAAGAACAGGTACTTAACCAGTTGAGTGGGCTACCAGGCTCGTCACCATGGCAGGAGTGCTCCAATATTATACACCCCCATAACCCAGTCAAGGCTGTCAACCTTGCCAATCCAACAGCTTGAGCCCGTTCTCCTTGTTCTTTTGGATCTCGAACCATGTCCGTTTTCATGTTCTGAATAGGGTAGAATGTGACATACCATGTTTTTGCTGTTGTCCATACTGACAGCTATCCGCCTTCTTGCTGCTCGACGAGCTTTGCTAGTTGGGTCGTCAGCTCGCCACCGCCGCAACCCACGTCCAAGATACGCTCTCTAGGAACTGCAGCTAGAGGTTCCAGAACTGGAGCAGTGAAGGCGGCGGAGTACACGAAGGACACGTTTGCGTCGCATGTAGATGCGGACCATCTAGTCGAATCGAATGGTTCAGTGATTGTCGTGGCGTTGCTGGACATCATAGCTGCTTGGGATCCTAAATAAGGAAGCAGTTCGTTAAGTTGTTCATGATGTAGCTTGTCAGACTATTAATATACTTCATGCAGCCTTATAGCCTTGATTAGGTTGTAATCTTGTCTGATAGCTGTAATGTGTGTACATCGCATATGAATGCGACGGGTGTGATTGTCATCCTACTTCTGGTTTCCTCCCATGGACCCGATTCAGCGCCAGTGATATCTATCCCGGAACGATGTGCTACCAAATCTGTACTCCTATAATAGGAATGCATCCGGACATCTGGAATGGGAGTGTGAAGGCTCTCGTGTGCCGATCGCAACTATCGAAGAGGACGGCATATCAGTAGGTTTTGTTTTTTAGCTTTAGTAGCGGAAGACCTAATGAAAGAAGTAGTACAGAGCTGCTGCCTTCGAACACCCACCTCCTGGCGTCCTGTTTCAGGTACAAATTTTACTTTGCCTTAGCAGTCCTTGCTGTCATTTACAATTTGTAATCTAGGATCTGACTTGTATATCTTTCTCCCTTTTATCGTGCAGGACATAGGATCTTACTTTACCATCACTTATATATGTTACCCTTCGAATCTACTACTGCTTTACTGCCACAAATTGTAGTCTCACATACATCATCGCCCACTTTCCGTTGGAATCTTGACAATCGATACGCAACTTATCCTCAACTTCTCTCATGATCTCATGCGCCTCTTCTTCCTTGAAATCTCGGAAGATGGATCCCCTTGCAAATGTTTGCAGCCAACCGCAGACGCCTGTTGGTAGTGGTGTTACGCGTGGAACCAAGGCTGCATGTTCCACGTTGAATCCCGCAGCAACGAGCAGCTATGTTACCGGTTAGTGTTATCATGTCGATAGCTTGAGCGCTGACCGACCTTTGTGTAGTCTTCAGCCGATGGGAAATACCAAGGATCCAGTTCATTAAAATCATAACCTCTGTGCGTCAGAGATTCTTGAAGCGCTGAGCGCACACCTGGTTAATCGTTAGGCTGCGGCTTCTTGGAGGCAACGCGCTACACACCTATGCAATTCATGAAACCACCCATCTCGCCAACGAACCTTCCTCCGGTCTTTAGAACGCGCCGTACTCCTGCAATGACAGCCGGAGGGTCACGTTTACACCAGTGCAATGCTGCATTGCCGAACACCACATCGAACATTGTGGTTATTTGGGAGATTTCATCCGGAAGTTGTAATGCATGTGCGTCACATACGAAGGCGTGTTTAAGTCCGTTTTTCCTGCTCTTTTGGATCAGAAACCCCGTCAGTTTTCGTGTTTCGAGCAGGACAAAATGTGATATACCATGCTTTCGCTGTTGTCTGTGCCGACAGCTATCCCGCCTTCTTGCTGCTTGACAAGTTTTGCAAGCTGGATAGTTAACTTGCCGCTACCGCGGCCCACGTCCAGGATTTGTTCTCCAGGTGTTGCCGCTTTTCAACATCCGACGTCAACGACTGATTTTCCGGTTCCATAGAATCTCAATTTCTTGTTCCTTCAACGAGAAAAAGCGCGAAACAACATACATTCATAAAAACACATATATTGTACATCCCATCAGAGAATGGCTGTCAGTAAAAAAGAAATTCCGCACAATCAAGAATCCCTCTTCCAAGATACGCAATACCCACCCAAGTCGAGACCGGGATAGATACGCACTAGTTCGCTCTCCCATCGTTCCATCACTCCGAAGGTCATGGAAGACAGCCACAGGGTGCAACACGACTGCTGCATCGACGGTGAAGAAAGGTGAAAATGTGGGTCGGGCTTTTATAGGTAAGATCACGTGTGGGTGGGGGTGTTGGGATACATGTACAAAGTTCGCTTAGGGATCTGCTTCTCCACACCGACGACGATGACAAATCTATCTGCAAACTTACAATGGCCCCAGAGATACTTCGTCCTCTTGAACCTCCTATCGAAACCAATGGCTCCGTACCCAAGAAACACCTCCGAACACGACCGCTCACCTCGGCGCAAGAACGTCGGCTTACAATGTACCTAGACGAGAAGTTCCTGGAACTGACAAGGGGATATAAGAAGCGGTTTGTACTCCCTCCGAGTAGATGATCTTTCATGGCTTTCACGTATGTTTTTATATTGTCATATTGATTCTCGCCTTTGTCTATGGTATTTCTTGATATTATGAGGTATGTCTGCTTGGTATCTCTTTCTCTTACGGGACTGAACAGAATTTATGTACAGGGATTATCTATTCTGTACAGTGGTAAAATGATAGATCACCAACAACGTCCTCAGTTAAAACACTACATGCCTACCTTTCAGCCACCCGACACCTCTCCTTCATCTTCCAAATCCCCCCCGTTGATCCCAGCACAAGCCTACGCACAACATACATACTCCGATAACAGGCGACGTTCTCGGAGCAGTATGCGGATATCCTCTCACACCTTCCCCAACCGCCCCAGAAGACCATACCGAAGACGAAATGGATACCTCCCCAGACTCCACAACGCCAAACGAGAACATGCCAGCAGCCACAGAAGCAGACCCCCGCACAACTCTCACAGAGCTTATTGACTCCCTAGACGACCCGGATCAAGCCTGGCTCGCAGTTCTCCAACCTCAACTATAGGACCTGGATGAAGGCGCTGGAGTCGACCTCTACACCACTTACACAGACTGACATTGCACGTCTGCATAGTATTATAGTGGGCAGTGAAGAGTTGCTGGAGGCGTGGCTGGAAGAAGAGCGTGTGTCTATGAGTCGGAGTGGGAGTGGGAGACGTGCGAATGGGGATGGTATGCTAGGACTGGGAGAGGACATAAGTGTCAGCCAAATTTCTTATTTATCATAGGCCTTATATGATATGGGATATCATATAAGGTCTGAGTTTTATGAGTGAGGCATATACTATATGTATATACAGGCTATTCATGAGTACTCATTACTTTATGCTTCTACTATTATTACAATTGTATTATGTCTACTCATAAATACTCATTACTTTATACTTCCTATTATTATTGTAATGCTACTATGCACACTCATAAGTACTCATTAATTTATGCTTTCTATTATTATTGTAATATTAGTGTGTGTACTCATAAGTACTCAATACTTTATGATTCCTATTATTATTGTAATACTAATATGTGTACTCATAAGTACTCATTACTTTATGTTTTCTATTGTTATTTTAATACTAGCATGTGTACTCATAAGTACTCATTACTTTATGATTCCTATTATTATTGTAATACTAATATGTGTACTCATAAGTATTCATTACTTTATGTTTTCTATTGTTATTTTAATACTAGCATGTGTACTCATAAGTACTCATTACTTTATGATTCCTATTATTATTTTAATACTAGCATGTGTACTCATAAGTACTCATTACTTATTGATTCCCATTATTATTGTAATACTAGTATGTGTACTCATAAGTACTCATTACTTTATAATTCCTATTGTTATTGTAATACTAGTATATGTACTCATAAGTACTCATTACTTTATGTTTTCTATTATTACTGTAATGCTTCCTATTATTACTGTAATGCTTCCTATTATTATTTTAATAGTATTATGTGTACTCGTAAGTGCTCATTACTTTATGCTTCCTATTATTATTCTAATAGAATTATGTACGCTTTTCAAGTGTGTCACATCTGTCACAATTTTCCCATGCGTTACGTTCGTCACACATATTCCCGCGCCTCATGTTTTTCCCGCGCATCGCATTTGTCACGTACTTCACGCGCATCACGTTCGTCACACATATTCCCGCGCTTCATATTTGTCACGCACCTCACACGCGTCACGTTCGTCACAAATATTCCCGCGCTTCGCACTTATCACATACTGCACGCGTGTCACATCTGTCACAAATTTCCTGCGCGTCACGTTCGTCACATATATTCCCACGCATCACATTTGTCACATTCTTTCCGCCCGTCACGTTTGTCACGCATATTCCCGCGCATCACATTCATCACACATTTCCCACGTGTCACATTTGTCACAATTTTCACGTGCGTCACGATTCTCCCACACTACATATATATCAGACTTGTCACGCTTTAGCGCGTTTGTCATGCTTTCATGCGCGTCACGCGTCACGTTTGTCACGTTCTTTATAAGCGTTACGCTTTTATGAATGTCACACATCTCACATCTATTTGTCACGCTTTTCATGCTCATCACAGTGCATTTATCATGCTTTGTATGCATGTCACGCGTCACATAAGTCACATAAGTCACATCTGTTTCTTGTGATTTGCACATGCATCATAGTCATCATGTCTTTGAGGCTTTCATCATGCTTTCACACACATCATAAGTGTTACTTATGTCACATCTTTGAGATTTATAACACATTTCAAGCACATTGTGCTTGCATGTGTATCATGATTGTGACATGTCAATGGGGTTCCAACAGGTCTATAATGAAAAATGTTCTGTACATTTCATATCCAAGGAATCAGAGCACTCAGTGATGCCACATTTAACCCATATCTCATTACTTAGCTGGGTAATTCAGCCTCTTGCATTGACAAGTCAGTCATTGATTCAGACCCTGTATAACAATACTGCACATGACTATAGAAAAATGATAGTAAGTTTTTCTTAGGCAAGAAAGGAGAAAAGACAAAGTAGTCTTTCTGAAAAGAGAACAAGAAGAAAAGAAGGCGATGATGTAGTTGACACTAAACTAAAGAATAGAAAAGCAAGTAATGATCACTGAGCAAGAAAGTGATGAGAAGTACAGGAGGGGTTTCATATGTATGAATGGATACTAATACTAAAAGAACTATATAACATAAATCAGAGATGTGAAACACATGACAGTGTAGAAGTGTCATGTAATCATATAGAGTAAGCATACATGTGACTTAATAATGTGTGTTGAAGATATAAGAATAATCAATGGTTAATGCAAGAATCATGATCATTTAATGACTGAGACATATGAGTTTAATGTGATGTGGAATCACATATACCAACCATTCTTTCAGATTTGTTATCCATATGTAATTCTTTCAGTATATGTCCTTTTCTGTTCAGTTGTTAAATATTTCCAAAATATTCATTTCTATCATAATGATCTCATCATCTCTCATATTCAGACTAACCATTATAGTTTTTACTTTGTCATTTAATTACATCTCTAGTTCTGATTATTAAATATCATATCATCCCATTTCCAAATTTCTCATGCTCTGTCAGTGTAGGTAAGCCTTCAACTACATATACACTCTACATTTTTCATTCTAGTTTCTTATTACTACCACACTTCTATAACTTTCTAATTGTTATTTTCTGTGTTACAATCTCCAATTCTACAAGTACATATCATTTCATTTACATATATAATTCACTCTACTATTAAATACTTATTCCACTCTCATGACAACTTGAATAGTGGTAGAGACAGAAAAATCTGATGGGATTGGAAAGCATTGTATTTGTGAAAAAGTTGCAATGCACTTGAAAAATGTGACATGCATGAAAAACACATGATGCATTTAAAAAAAAGACATATGTAACATATGTGAAAAGTGTGACATGCATGCAGATTGTCACGGCGTGACGCGCCTCAAAGACGTAACACGTGTGACGAGTGTAACATGTGTGACAAATAGATGTGAGATGTGTGACATGCATAAGAGCGTAACGCTTATAAAGAACGTGACAAACGTGACGCGTGACGCGCATAAAAACATGACAAACGCGCTAAAGCGTGACAAGTGTGATATATGCGTAGTGTGGGAGAATTGTGAGAGACGTGACACGCACGAAAATTGTCACAAATATGATGTGTGGGAAATGTATGATGCATTGATGCGCAGGAATATGCGTGACAGACGTGACGGGCGGGAAGAATGTGACAAATGTGATGCGCGGGAATATATGTGACGAACGTGACGCGCAGCAAATGTGACAGATGTGAAGCGCGGGAATATATGTGACAAGCGTGACACGCGGGAAGTATGTGACAAATGCGAAGCGCGGGAATATGTGTGACGAACGTGACGCGCGTGAATAACGTGACAAATGCGATACGCGGGAAAAATATGAGGCGCGGGAATATGTGTGACGAACGTGACGCGCATGAAGTACGTGACAAATGCAATGCGCGGGAGAAATATGAGGCGCGGGAATATGTGTGACGAACGTGACGCGCGTGAAGTACGTGACAAATGCGAAGCGTGGGAAATATGTGAAGCGCAGATCAACTAGTAATCTGTAATAGCAATGAGTACTTATGAGTACCCACAATAATAAAGTAATGAGTGCTTATGAGTACCCATAATACCATTACAATAACAATAGGAAATATAAAGTAATAAGCACTTATGAGTACTCTTAATACTATTACAATAACAATAGGAAATATAAAGTAATGAGTACTTATGAGTACTCATAATACCAATACAATAATAATAGAAAGCATAAAGTAATGAGTATTTATGAGTACCCACAATACCATTACAATAACAATAGAAAATACAAAGTAATGAGTGCTTATGAGTACTCCTAATACCATTACAATAATAATAGGAAATATGAAGTAATGAGTGCTTATGAGTACTCCTAATACCATTACAATAATAATAGCAAGCATAAAGTAATGAGTACTTATGAGTACCCATAATACCATTACAATAATAATAGAAAGCATAAAGTAATGAGTATTTATGAGTACCCACAATACCATTACAATAACAATAGGAAATACAAAGTAATGAGTACTTATGATTACCCACAGTACCATTACAATAATAATAGGAAACATAAAGTAATGAGTACTTATGAGTACTCATAATACTATCATAATAATAATAAGCATAAAGTAATGAGTACTTATGAATAGCCTGTATATACATATAGTATATGCCTCACTCATAAAACTCAGACCTTATATGATATCCCATATCATATAACACTGCTGTTAAATGATAAATTTGGCTGACACCCCTCGAGAGGAAGATGCGGTGACGCTTTTGATTGCTGGGGCCTCCTTGGCGATTTTGATCAGCCTTTCCATCGGACACTCGATTTTCTGGGTGAGGTTGCTGGGGAAGTTGAGATGAGGAGTGATGCATTGTAACTTTAGGAATGTATTTATACTTCTCAGTCAAATAGATGGATGTATCGCCCTACCTACAATGGATACTACCAAGTTTATATACACACACATATGGTTTTATCCTAAGTGTCTCATCATACCACCTCTTTATAAATGAAATCGCTGGTGATATTCAATATGGGATATAAATATTGGATTGTCACCTTGACATTTCTGAGCTTTCAACTTGGAGTACCTTGCACCGATAATCTACCACTTTGGTCACTAAGCCTATTTATGATACGAGCCGAAGCCCGAGTCAGGCCGGCGGGAGAGAGAAATATACCGATGTCAGATGGTCATTGTAGGGGCTCAGTGGAGATTCTACTTCTTCAGAGGTCTACTTATAGTGGGTGTTATGGGGATGAAATCAGAGAATAGCTGACCTTGAGCAAGGTCAATGTTCAGTATAACCGGCTTAGTACTGCTGCATGTCGCTGGACCACAGGGAGAGCTTGGAATAAGTATTAGCATTATCAACTAAGGGCCTCGATACCAAAGTAAGGTTAGTAACCAATCGTGTAATTGCTATTCTCTGATTTCATCTTCCAAGACAACACTTTTGAGAAGATGGATGAGTCGCTTGCAGATTTTATGGTTAGAGTTAGTTTCTGAGGTTTGATAATCCTCGTCTCTAGATTAGGGCTTACCGCCGCTTCTCGCACGAAGCTCATCAAAAACTTAAGAGTCTGACATTTATTTCGTACTACAGTACCACTGGTCTACCTAAATACCTACATGAATATATGGAACCCAAAGTAAGAGGCTATCTTCATCATCACCAATTCGATGTCGAAATTTTCCTATGGCATGATGAAGTGCAGACGCTGCTCTAGTACAATCTGGATAATTATACTCTGCAGAGCTCTCATCCTCTTTCTGTAATATGTATGAGTAAAAATCTTCTGCGACCCGCAGGGCATAGTTGTCATTGATCGACCACATAGTTGCGACGATGCTGGTATACCCCACCGCTAACATACCCGCTGCAAGATGAATTGCTTCTTCGGGGAGCTCTTTGTCTCCCTTCCCCGTCTCGCATGCCAAAAGGAATGCAAATTGTGAATGAGGAAGTGGTTGTTTAATTATATCTCCAAGGGACAGCTGTCCATCATGGAGATAGAATGCACTATTGAGAGGGCTGTTGTTCTGGAGAGCGTGGCAGGAGAGATGAATCCAGCTGTACAAAGGCATGATATCCCGGACGTTCTTCACTGTTGCTTCGACGCCTTCCAGGCTACGGAATGTTTGAGAAAATGAGCCGAATATCTGCTTCAGGATGATAATCTCCAGAGCTGTACCTGGGATAGGTGAAAAACCGAGAGCTTCTGGCTTGCTGACGGCAAGCAATCCCTTGAACTCGTGATATTGTTGTTGATGGTGCTTAGATAAACTCTGTGTCAGAGCGGTGATAGTGGGTGTGTAAGATGAAATCGCATATTCCATGATATTTGATCCAGGATTTTGAGTTTTATCATTGTAGTAGTAATCGCCAGCAGCATGAAGAGGAAGAAAAGCGAGAGGACCAGTTGGGCACCACCATATTCGAGGGGGATTGGATGTAGGCTGTGATATTCATGTTCATCATAACGCCCACGGAACCAAAGGGTTACTTACCTCTAGCTTAAGCACATCAAGGATGGGCTTCACGATCTCATACCACAATTCCCGAAGGAGCTCCTTGATGGAAAATCGGTCCTTCTCATTTATAGCAGGACGACCTTTGCATGCAGTTCTTGTGCGAACTGACTTCAGATTGAGTAGTTTATATAATCTCTCGCGAAGAATGACTGCTCTCTCGTAGAATCGAGGCAAGCAGACAGGGACGATATTAGCCTGGCTCTCTAATGATATGTCATGGGTGAGAACCAAAGCATCACAAGAAATTGGGTCGACGTTAACTACTATTACTAGACCAGACAGTGGTAGTTTCAGAACCAGCTCAGGAAATGGTATTGGATAGAGAAAATCTTCGAAGCCACTTATGCTGCGAACCTGACAAAGTAATGAATCCCATTGCTTTGCAAGACCTTGATGCCGAAGGACGTCATCTTGGATCGAGATATTGTGTGCCATACTACCTAACAGATCAGATGAGTTCATTCGCATACTAGCTTTGTCCAAAGCGATCACTATCTTTTCTAGTTCCGTACAAAGGGCTGGGTTCACTTTTCGAAGATCATCTAAGGGTGAGCGGAAACTATTAACTTGGTTCCATACTATTGAGCGACCTTGTTCTAGCCACTCCACGGCCATGTGAAGTTGTCCGTATCGGATGGCTACAGCTGTCGCCCTGCTCACAACGTCTGCTAGAGTTTCCAGTAAGAGATATCGTTGTTCCATAGTACATCCAATCCATGCCAATTGTGGGACGATATCATTAAAAATAATTTCGAATGCATGAAGGGCTTGCTCTGGGTCCATGAGAAGAGACAGCATCCCCCACTTTCACCCACTCCTTAGACGTTCTAATGGGGAACAAACAGGCATCTGTGTAGCTTGGCAATATAACGAAACAGCTCTTTCAATGTCATCATTACTCTGTGTAGTATTGTATCGAAGGAAGAATAAATCTCCTAATCTATCAAGCAGGGAGGGCAAACTAGCGCTACCTTCAGGAGTGATCTCTATCGCCCATTCCATAACTGAGATTGCTTCGTCTATGGTCTCGAGTTGGTGTTCATTCCAGAACAGAATTGTCAACGTGTTTGCAAGTCGGAAAAGATAATCTGGAAGTCGTGCATAATTCGGCGGGCACAGTGTAACAGACTTCCTTAATGCGCTGAGACTATCATCGAGGTCGGATTGCTGGTGTGCAAGCATATATCTATGGCACAGCGCCTGTCCTAGACTAGTCAGGCACAACGCCTGTCCTAGATTAGTCAGGCAGTACATCTGTTCAATACTATCATCAGAAATTAGAGAAACAGCTTCTTTGTAAAACAAGATTGCTTCAGAGAGATCAGACTCATTCCCCGTAGCGCGAAATAGAATTAACATAGAATTTCCTAGGTTGTTGAGGAGTCCAGGCAAATCTCTGTGTCCAATAGGTGTTCGAATCACCCCTTCTCTGTGCGCCTGGACCCCTTCATGCATATCATGCAAATCCTGTGTAAGTGCAAAGCGAATGCAAAACAGGTTGCCCAAATCACTGTAGAACCGTCGCACTTTTGGATCATCATCTCCACAGATCTGAATACCGCGCTGTTCAAGCGCTATGGCCTCTTCAAGATCGTCAACATTACCTGTCGCCCAATAACAATGTTTAAGCGACACTCCCAAATTTATAAGAATACTGGCAGACAAATGATCATTTCCTGAAACCAGTGACAGCGCCTTCCGATGAGCTTCAATGGCAATGTGGACATGTGGTAGCTCCCCGGTTTGCATGAAATATGCTTGATGCGCGTTACCTAGATTCGTCAGAGAATCGGGGTGATCGGGCCTGTTGTCGACTGTTATTCGCTGAACATCGATGGCTTGGCCTACGTCCCTCAAGTCTCCGCTACATTCGAAGCGGGATCTAAAGGTGCAGGAAAGATTGTTGAGGGATAAAGAATATTGCGGATCTTCTGGATTCATATTATTGACCAAGTCTTGCATGATTTCAATTGCTTCATCCGCATCGCTAAGCTCATATGTATAATCAAATCTTTTGTCCAAAGCTGATGATAGATGGAGGAGAATCTGAAATCGGGAGCGACTTCCTTCTGGAGTAAGGAAAGCAGCCATCCGATGAAGTTCTGTAGCTTCGGTAATATCTCGTAGCTCTTGAGTTTGCTTGAATCGAGTCTGGAGAACATATCCGAGGTATGCTAGCTGATCAGGAAGCAACGGATCATTCTCTGGGGTTAAATCAATGCCCTCCCGTAGTGTGGAAACAGCCTGATTTAGATCTTCGACGCATCGGCTCAGGTCGTAATGTTGCATGAAAGCCTGGCCAAGTGATCTAAGTATGGAGATTCGCAGCTCTTGGTCGTGTTGAGGAGTAAGTATGAGAGCAAACTGGAACACTTGTATAGACCACTCGGAAACGTCCAAACTGTTCAACTGTTTGTTGGACGCGTAGTACTGCATACCGACTGCTTGGAGATGTGAAGGATTTGAGACACCATCATCCAGTAACTTTAACGTTGATTCATATAATCCCATTAAGGCCTGTTGATCTGTAATAGCAGTACGGTACACCTGCGCCTTAAGTATATGTGAATCGTGAGTATATGTATTTCCCACCTGTTTCTGTTTGAGACATGTTGCGATATGCCTGGGAGAAACCTGGGATATTTTTTGAGAGAAACTGGGTCTGGGAGGTCGACGGAGACTGATGTAGTACTAGTAATGCAGCAATCCGTTTATATAAAGCACCGGTTGAGCGCCAGTGAGTGATACTTTTGAGTCTTTCAGGATCATGCTGTTAATAAGATGTAGTGCTAGTGCTGCCGCAGAGTGCAGTAAAGTCGCTGTGAGGTGAAATTTCATGTCACTGAAATAACGTGAAGTAAGGTGAAGCGCTGTGATGTGACAGGCGCTCACAAGGCGCTCACTTTAAACTACTGCTTTAGGAAATAGTAGGATCCTGTCAAGGGACGGATGAAGCGCTCTGGAGCGCTAGCTAGTGGAAGTGAACAATTGCTTTGAAATCCAACACGGGGGACTTCACAGGACTGCGACATAATGTGAAGTGTGACAGATCCTGAAAATCTCAATGTGCAGTCACAGCTACTACACAGTACTGCGCTGTGTGCAGTAAAGTGGCAGTGAAGTATTCACTGCCACTTTACTATGGCAGCACTATCGGTTGCCCCCCAAGTTGGCCGTTGGACTGTCGTTGAGGCTTCAAAGCTTCAAGCTTGAGCTGCGTATGACTCATGCTAATCATCCTGAACGCTGAATCCATATGGTCAAAGTCGAATGTCAAGCATGCCTGAGTTTCTTCTCTCCTAGTATCACCTCTTCCTCACGCGAAACAACAACAAACCCATTCCTCTTCTTTTCCTGCGGTACGTACGCAATACAACCTGGAACTATCACATGTACAGTTTACTTACATGTAGATATATAAAGGACATGGAATGTGTAGAAACTGCTTGGAACAAGACGCGAGGCTTCGCGATACTTGCCATTCATGTCAACGACTGAAGGGAATATCGATTCAACTCTTCGTAGACCTCTTCTCAGATGAGGAAGTGAACGCACCTAAGAGAGGGTGGAAACTGTCGAAGAGATTCGTGGTGTCATGCAAAGGTCGAGGGGGAGCAGTATTGACACTGGAGTGGTGATGAGTACGTTCACAGTTCCTCTTTACACTTTCGTTCTAAACATGTTGATGGGCAGGAAGGGTTGCTTGGGTCTGCAAAAAGCCTGGAAGAATGCCTCGCCCCCATCTTGAATGACCGCGACGAATTTAAGAAAGAAAACTCTACACTACAAGAGGAAGACGTTCGAATGAAAGAAGATCTAGCCGCAAAAGTCGACGACATTGTGCATCTTCGATGAGAAGTCGACAAGCAAAAGCAATTAGTGGCGAAAGGACAAGAAAGCTGGGAGCGAGAGGAGAAGGAACACGATGAAGTGGTGGCACGGTGGATGAAGGAGGGTGGTGCACATCGGCACCTGAAGCAGAAGTACGAAGTGCTGGAGCTCGAGAAGCTGAAGAAATGAAATGTCAAATACGACAAGCAGGTCTGTAATCATATGGCTTTCGTGTGCTAGGTGACAATGCTAACACTTCATAGATACGATTCCTTCGCCTTATGAACAATGTGCTTGTCAAGAAGTCGGTTTGTTCAAAGCCTTCTCGTCAAGGCCCGGACGGGTCGTTGCAGATAGAGCCTCTGCTGTCGGTTCGTTTATTGGCTTTTCTCGTGTTACCAGGCAAGTAGGAAAGTACTACTTCAAGGAGGTCGCTACAAGAAGTGGAGAACAAAACGGTCAGGCCATCATAGAGAAAGGTCTCGTAGTATGAGTTGGTGTTATGGTGAGCTATTGATATTCCTGGTGCGTTGGTTGATTCACTAACGGACCAGGGAAGGCTGTGGAAGATACCCCCAACTTATATTATGCCCTTGAATGATTGAAGCTCAATGTATCGCTACGTATCATTCTTGAACTGTATTTCTGACATGTCTTTGTACCTGGTCATTCTCTGCAACACAGATCGCTGTTCTTGATATTGCTTGTGACCACGCAAATCCTTTCCTCCCATGGGTGATGCCCTCTAATATCATTGCCTAGATTCAAACTGAGAACGAGGCCTTATTAACGTGTTCTGATCTTCGTCTTCATGACATCGGACCTGTAGATATTACCCCTCTCATTCTTTGTTCAAATGGCGACCGCAACAACGACCTGGCTAGTACTGATGATATTTTTGATTTCTGGTAGTCAACATTGAGCTATATCCTGCCCGGTATTAGTACTCCTCAATTCTTAAATTTCTGGCCTCAAAAAAAGGAACCAAATGTAAGCGAGTGTAAGCGAGAGGCATCCATTGGTTGAAAAGCTCGCTTACACTTGGTCCCTTTTTTTTTGATGCCAGAAATTTAAGAATTGAGGAGTACTATTAGTGAAGTTGAATTTCAATAATCGACGTCAACGACTGGTTTTCAGGTTCCATAGGACCTCATTTTCTTGTCCTTCAACAAGAAAAAGCGCAAAACAGTATACATTCGTAAATACACATGAATTGTACATCCCTTCAGAGAATGGCTGTCAGTAAAAAAATCTCGCACAACCAGAATCCAAAGACTCCCTCTTCCAAGACACGCAATACCCATCCCAGCTGAGACCGGGATAGATACCACGAGTTTGCTCTCCCATCGCTCCATTACTCCAAAGGTCGTGTAAGACAGCCACAGAGTGCAACACGACTGCTGCATCGATGGTGAAGAAAGGTGAAAAAGTGGGTCGAGTTTTTATATGTGAGATCACGTGTTGGCGGAAGGTGTTGGGATACATGTACAAAGTTCGCTTAGAGACCTACTTCTCCACACCGACGACGACAAATCTATCTTCAAACTTACAATGGCACCAGAGATACCTCGTCCTCTTTATCCTCCTATAGAAACCAATGGCTTTGCACCCAAGAAACCCCTCCGAACACGACCGCTCACTTCGGCGCAAGAACGTCGGCTTACAACATACCTAGATGAAAAGTTCCTGGAACTGATGAGGGGATATAAGAAGCGGTTTGTACTCCTTTCGAGTGGATGATCTTTCATGGCTTTCATGTATATTTTTATATTGTCATATTGATTCTCGCTTTTATATGGTGTTTCTTGATATTATGACGTACGTCTGTCTGCTTGCTATCTCTTTCTCCTATGGGACTGAAGAGAATCTATGTACAGGGATTATGAATTCTGTACGGTGGTAAAATGATAGATCACAACCAACGTCCTCAGTTAAAACACTACATGCCTACCTGTCAGCCGCCCGACACCTCCTTTCCTTCATCCTCCAAATTCCCCCCGTAGATCCCAGTACCAGCCTACGCACAACATACATGCTCTGACTAACAGGCGACGTTCTAGGAGCAGTATGCGGATACCCTCTCACAGCCTCCCCAACCGCACCAGAAGACGGTACCAAAATTGCAATGGACACTTCCCCAGACTCAACAACGCCAATCGTGAACACACCAGCAGCACTAGAAGCAGACCCCCGCTCAACTCTCACAGAACTCATTGACTTCCTAGACGACCTGGATCAAGCCTGGCTCGCAGTTCTCCAACGTCAAGTGTGGGATCCAGACGAAGGCGCCGGAGTCGACCTCGTCCCGGATGCTACTATTACATCCAAGTCTACACCACTTACGCAGACTGACATTGCGCATCTGCACAGTATTATAGTGGGTGGGGAAGAGGTACTAGAGGCGTGGCTGGAAGAAGAGCGTGTGTCTATGAGTCGGAGTAGGAGATGTGCGAATGGGGTAGATGGTGTACTAGGACTGGGAGAGGAGGATGTGGCGACACTTCTTGATCACTGGGGCCTCCTTGGCGATTTTGATGAGCTTTTCCATCAGACGCTGGATTTTTTGGGTGGGTTTGCGGGGGAAGTTGAGTCGAGATGTGATGTATTGTAGCTTTAGGCCTGTCTATACCATTGGGATGTATTTCTATTTCTCATTCAAATGGATGGACACATCGCCCTACTCTACACAACTTGTCAGCTCTGGAACCGCTGTCAGTGACCTAAAGCTCGTTCAATCATTATGTCTACATGCTTCAATCTTTATACCCTCACAAATCACACAAAAAAGAACCAACAGCCATTAACTGCATCATCTATCCAATAGATGCACAACAACAAGAAAGGTATCAGTAAGTACCCTAACTAACCTAGTTAAGTACAACACAGCACAACCCGATCCGATCCACGGACAGACACCTTCAAGTCGAGAGAAAAACGGGATCTAGGATAATAAAAGCATCTAGGAAACACCACCACCACTAAGTTCTGGGCGGTGGTAAGGTAAGAGGGAGGGAGGGGTATACAGAGGCGCAGCCTCTGACATCGTCAAGATGCGAGCTATGACGAATTCAGCAGAGAGATGATAAGCAGGAAGCGCGTGGCGCCGTGATAACCTAGAGGAAAGGCAGGAGGTAATAGAATCCAGCTCCCCATGCCCAATAAATACATGCACGGCACAATCAACCCCAGTCTAGCCGGGATTAATGGGCTGTGAACTGGGAGAGGGGAATCTACCAAGAATGAGAAGCTGCTCTCCTGTGGTATTGCCTCATCCTAGATATGAGGTTCTGAGGGGGGGAAATTGCCACTGGCTCCGGAGCAGGAGCAGGGACAGGAGCAGGTTCAGGCTCGGGCATGGGGGACCGACGACGGCACTGGCGGTGCTGATGCTTGCATTGCCCTGCGTTGCTTTTGCTTGATGTAGCTGAGACGGAGGGGGCGGATGAGGTAGATAAAGTGGACGAAGTTGGGGTGGAAGAAGTAGAGGGTCTTGAAGTAGAGGACATTGAAGGAGATGATGCAGAGGGGCTGGAGGAGGGGCTGGAGCTAGAACCAGAGCCAGGGTTGAGATTATTGGAATTGGAGTTGGAGCTGGATGAACCAGAGGGGGAAGAGGTGGTAGGTGAGATGGGAGGGTCACTTGCTGCTGCTGCCACAACTGCGCTAGGGGAGGCGGAAGAGGAGCTGGAAGAGGAGGCAGAGGCAGGGGAGGCAGAGCTGGGACTCGAGCTTCCTGAGGCGTTGGAAGAATCGCTGCCAGATGATCCACTACTCGAAGATCCACTGCTTGACGAAGAGGCAGGAGAGGCAGAGGCAGACGAGGCAGAGCATTCACTGCTCGAAGTCCTACTACTCGACCCACTCCCAAAAATATCATTCTGCGCACCATCCGCAAACCCACACTTTGAATTATACACCGGACTCTTAAACTCCCCACTCAAATCGTACCCATCAACCTCAATATTATTCCCACCCAGCTGATTCCAATAAATCATCTGTTTGGCTCCAGTAACGCATTTACTTGGGTCGTCTTCGCACCATACTGGAGGTTTGGGGGATGCGACGGGGGCTGTGGATGTTGCGCCTGTTACTTTGCATTTGAAGGCTTGGTGGTATATGTTTGGTTGGCCGCACCCGTTTGGGACCCATCCCCACTACATTGTTTAAGGTGGTTAGTGGGAAGGGGGGAGGGAAGGGGGACATATGGCACAGATACATCCTCCATCAGGGCATGCAGGCATTGCTGCTGGAACGGAATACGATGTTACGCGTTTCCATGGTGTGCTTTGGATTTTTCAGTTCTACTTCGCGGATTTGAAGAGAAAGGAAAAGACATACTGGTAACGAACACTGAAGACTGCAAGGTTATCGAGTGTTACTTGTTTAATGTCGCTCTGCAAAACAACATCAACACGGGCGCTGATTCCAAGACAAGTGTAGGACGTACAACGTAGGAGATAGCGAATGCAGTTCCGGCTGTCATAGACTGATTCTGCGTGTGCACTGTGTACGTGAATACGATGTATAGAAGAAATTGAAAGGGTTAGCTCACTGTTGGGTGATGTAATGCATGATGGGACATTCTACAATTGTCCGATTAGAATTCATAACGGGGGTGAATCAAGTAGAAGGGAAGGGGGATGCACGTAGTCCTCGGGGTAGGTAAAACCATCAGGCCAGTCAGACGTGTAGATGCCATTGTACGACAGCGTGGTCTTAGCACGGTTATCCCAGGACTGAAATTCAAATCCTTCCCTCTAGGGTCTTCCAGGGGTTTCAGTGGTAAGATGTGAAATGGTCTGGTTAGTTGCATTCATAATTTTTCAAGTACACGCAGAGTGAAATTGGAGTTGTTGGAGTTCCGATGTAAGAGATACTTGTCACGGCTTACTGTATGGTTACCTGTCACACTTATGACCATGACCGCGAGAGAGGTTATTTCTGTTGTTGGTTCAAACCCTCTTTCACAACAGTCGTATCTTTTCACTGGGAATAGTCCAAAAATGTTCCACGTCAAAGGTTCACCAACATAGATATGAACTCAAGTACTCAAATTTTGACATCCACGCGCTTTACAACCCACGTCGTATTTCGCATACATCTGGTTCACTTGACTCTGGAATCCTTAAAGTCAATACGAAGCTGGTCTTACTTAGTCTCGCGCCTGCGGTCTCTCGCCTAACTTCCTTGATATTTCGGAAAATGGGAGGTGGCCGTGGATGACTGTTGGTAGAGGTGTATGCGTGGGGTCTAGGTTGCATTCCCCACTTTGGAGCTATCAGGAATGAGAAGCCATGTCACCAGTCAGTACTTCAGTGCTATACCATGTCAATAACTTGGGCGCCTAACTGACATATCTGTATGGTCTTCGGTGGGTGGAGCCTCATAAGTGTCAGCCATCATGATCATTTTTTGCCCTGGTAAAATGATTGTGGCAATCATTTTACCAGGGCAAAAAATGATCACTTAGGCAATCAAATGTGATCATTTGCCATAGAACTAGCAGAATATTACTATGCTCAAATGTGATCATTTACTATAATACTAGCAGAATATTCCCATGCTCAAATGTGATCATTTACATAGAACTAGCTAATTGCTCACACTCAAATGTGATCATTTACCATAGGACTAGCAAAATATTCCCATGCTCAAATGTGATCATTTACTATAATACTAGCAGAATATTCCCATGCTCAAATGTGATCATTTACATAGAACTAGCTGATTGCTCATGCTCAAATGTGATCATTTACAATAATACTAGCAGAATATTCCCATGCTCAAATGTGATCATTTACTATAATACTAGCAGAATATTCCCATGCTCAAATGTGATCATTTACATAGAACTAGCTGATTGCTCATGCTCAAATGTGATCATTTACAATAATACTAGCAGAATATTCCCATGCTCAAATGTGATCATTTACATAGGACTAGCTAATTGCTCACACTCAAATGTGATCATTTACTATAATACTAGCAGATTGTTCCCATGCTCATATCTGATCATTTACAATAGGACTACCACAGTATTCACACACTCAAATGTGATCATTTACATATTACCACCAGAATATTCTCACAATCAAATGTGATCATTTATGATAATACTAGCAGAATATTCCCACGCTCAAATATGATCATTTATGATAGGACTAGCAGAATATTCCCACGCTCAAATATGATCATTTATGATAGGACTAGCAGATTGTTCCCACACTCAAATGTGATCATTTACTAAAATATTAGCAGAATATTCCCACACTTATAAGTGATTATAAGTGATCATTAGGTCATGCAGGTGGCATAATAGGTTGTTCATGTATGTCACATTGTGTCACACTGTGTCACATTTGTGACATTTGTGACATATGTCACACTTTTACACATGTCACACATTGTCACAAACATTATATTTTGTCACATGTCACACTTTTTGACACGTCACATTTTGTCACACATTTCGATATGTCACACATGTCACACTTTTTGACACGTCACATTTTGTCACACATTTAGACATGTCACACATGTCACACTTTTAAACACGTCACACATTGTCACACATGTCACACATGTTATACTTTTAGACATGTCACACTTTTAAACATGTCACACTTTTTCACCACATGTCACACTTTTTGACATGTCACATTTTGTCACACACATCACACTTTTAGATATGTCACACATTTAAACACATCACACATTGTCACACATGTCACACATTTAAACACGTCACACGTTGTCACACATGTCACACTTTTAGACACGTCACATTTTGTCACACACATCACACTTTTACATATGTCACATTTTATCATGTATATCACACTCTTACATATATTCCACATTTGTCTTGTTGTTTATAGCTGTCACACTTAGCTGTCAAACTTCTCACATTTGCTTGTATAATACTCCTGTCATGTAGTCACATAGGTTACATTTCCAAATTCATGTCACACAACATCTGTTACAACCATTATATTCATCACACATGTTACATATCCCAACACATCACATTTATTCACATTTTGTTCACATGTCACACATCTCTCATTTGTAATACTGTACCATTTAAATGAGTTTGAAATAAGCAAAACGTTGACATCATTTGATGCTTTCTGACATGTGACTGTCAAATTATTAAAATGGTAAATTTATCACAAGTTGCATTTTCACACAGTATTATGTTAGTCAGACATCTCATATATGTCACATTTTATATTTCAAAATCTGATGGTAAATGTGATGAAATGATCACACAGCAGATATTTGCAATTCTGTAACAATGAAAATTGAACAGTAGTGAGCACTGCTAAGAGAGACACAAGAAATCATATAGCCCATTAGTTAGTCAAGAAAAACATCTGATTGGCTAATAGAAAGTGTGACAAAGATATAAGTAATGTGACAATAGAAGTAATAATTGAATGGAAGATATAGATATGTCAACATAACCAGACCAGATAACATGTGATGAAGATACAGAATACATATTAAGGTTAGTTAGACAAAATTAGTATCTAAGTACAGTTATGTCTACTATAGAATCTGACTGTCTTATTAAAACATAACATTGTGATTACCAGAAAGTAGTGTTGACACAATGTGATTTCAGCTTAGTGCTATGAATGCTGAATTCAACCAATACAAGTAAACAGTAAGAGAAAATGATATAATGGTTGTAACAGATATTGTGTGACATGAATTTGGAAATGTAACCTATGTGACTACATGACAGGAGTATTATACAAGCAAATGTGAGAAGTTTGACAGCTAAGTGTGACAGCTATAAACAACAAGACAAATGTGGAATATATGTAAGAGTGTGATATACATGATAAAATGTGACATATGTAAAAGTGTGATGTGTGTGACAAAATGTGACGTGTCTAAAAGTGTGACATGTGTGACAACGTGTGACGTGTTTAAATGTGTGACATGTGTGACAATGTGTGATGTGTTTAAATGTGTGACATATCTAAAAGTGTGATGTGTGTGACAAAATGTGACATGTCAAAAAGTGTGACATGTGGTGAAAAAGTGTGACATGTTTAAAAGTGTGACATGTCTAAAAGTATAACATGTGTGACATGTGTGACAATGTGTGACGTGTTTAAAAGTGTGACATGTGTGACATGTCTAAATGTGTGACAAAATGTGACGTGTCAAAAAGTGTGACATGTGTGACATATCGAAATGTGTGACAAAATGTGACGTGTCAAAAAGTGTGACATGTGACAAAATATAATGTTTGTGACAATGTGTGACATGTGTAAAAGTGTGACATATGTCACAAATGTCACAAATGTGACACAGTGTGACACAATGTGACATACATGAACAACCTATTATGCCACCTGCATGACCTAATGATCACTTATAATCACTTATAAGTGTGGGAATATTCTGCTAATATTTTAGTAAATGATCACATTTGAGTGTGGGAACAATCTGCTAGTCCTATCATAAATGATCATATTTGAGCGTGGGAATATTCTGCTAGTCCTATCATAAATGATCATATTTGAGCGTGGGAATATTCTGCTAGTATTATCATAAATGATCACATTTGATTGTGAGAATATTCTGGTGGTAATATGTAAATGATCACATTTGAGTGTGTGAATACTGTGGTAGTCCTATTGTAAATGATCAGATATGAGCATGGGAACAATCTGCTAGTATTATAGTAAATGATCACATTTGAGTGTGAGCAATTAGCTAGTCCTATGTAAATGATCACATTTGAGCATGGGAATATTCTGCTAGTATTATTGTAAATGATCACATTTGAGCATGAGCAATCAGCTAGTTCTATGTAAATGATCACATTTGAGCATGGGAATATTCTGCTAGTATTATAGTAAATGATCACATTTGAGCATGGGAATATTTTGCTAGTCCTATGGTAAATGATCACATTTGAGTGTGAGCAATTAGCTAGTTCTATGTAAATGATCACATTTGAGCATGGGAATATTCTGCTAGTATTATAGTAAATGATCACATTTGAGCATAGTAATATTCTGCTAGTTCTATGGCAAATGATCACATTTGATTGCCTAAGTGATCATTTTTTGCCCTGGTAAAATGATTGCCACAATCATTTTACCAGGGCAAAAAATGATCATGATGGCTGACACTTATGACCAGAAAGACTGGATAGACAAAGTCGACTTCGCAGAATTTGCCATCAACGCCAGCGTATCCAGCACAACGGGATATGCCCCCTTCAAGCTCAACGGGGGATACCTCCCATTGATGCTCCATGAAATTCAGAGTGACGGTGTTGTTCACAAGGGCGTACGTGCCTATGCAGAACAAGCACTAGCTAACCTAGCCTAGGCCCACGACGCAATCATCGCCCACCATGTCTTCCAGGCATCCTATGCTAACCAGAAACGGGGCGAAGAACCTCGCATCGATGAGGGGTCTCTCGTATACCTCTCGATGGAGAACCTGAACCTACCAAAGGGCAGGGCTAGGAAACTCTGCCCCAAATTCATTGGCCCTTACAAGGTACTGAAGGCCAGCCCATTGACGTCTATGTACACGCTGGAGCTGCCACCAGCTCTAATGGCACAACAAATTCACCCAACCTTCCATGTCAAACTCTTGAGACCATACAACGCGTCAAATGACGCGTTATTTCCCAACCATTCCAGACCCGAACCGTATGATTTCGGTTCTGACCCTTCCACCGAGTGGTTTGTCGACAAGATCATTGGCCATCAGTGGCCCAACGACAAGACCCTCGAGTACGAGGTTCGGTGGTCCCTAGGTGATACCACCTGGGAACCTCACCACAAGTGCAATAAGCTTGAGGCACTCGACTGCTACTTGGAACTGCAGGGTGTCTGCCGACACACCCAACTGGCGAAGAAGTGGGTCATGCCGTGACTCAGTGATGCAGCGGCCTACGTGACTTTGCCATCAACACTCTTGCCAAACACCCTCACATATACACCCACTAAAATGCGTACCAACAAATTTTCCTTCTTAGCTCATTACACCACCCACAACATATTAACCGCCATGTCTCACCACCATCCCGACCACAACACCCCCCTCGCCAACTCCTCCGAGGTGGGCGGCGCTAACCGCCCACCACATCCGCAACCCCCCACAACAACCTGGAACGAGGACTCACGAACGGGTCCTATTGGGGGGGGATGGGATGCGCCGCCCCACTTCCCCATGCACGGCCACAACGCCGCCAACTTCAGGCCTGCGTATGCAACACACACCAACCCACCGATGATGTATGGTGGTGGATACCCACCACCGTACCATAGCCAATACCCCCCAATGCCAACACAGCACGGTGCATGGGGCCCGGCATGGGCCCCATCAACCAACCAACCGACCGCCTCTTACAGTGTACCAACACCGCAAGAAGCAATGGAAATTGATGATTCCCACCCTCAGCCCGAATCCACTGCCACCACAACCAAATCATTACGGCAGCAGGAAAAGAAGAAAGATAAAGGGAAGAAACACGCGACCTCCCGAGAGCTAAGAGAGCACAACGATGAGGAACGGAGAGAAAGGAGGTGAGAGCTCAACCGCCTCCTCCGAGAACTTGACAGAGAGGGTGCAACCCTCGAAGACAACGACGATATGACAGACGGTGTATGATTCACCATCATGACATTACTTCGTCATATCGATGAACTAAACGAGGAAGTAGATCGACTTCGACAGAGTAACACGAAGCTGGAGGAATGGGCCTCCAACGTAGAAGAAAGAAACGACGAACTGGAACACAAGGTGAAATGCCTCAGGTCCAAGAGACCAGCAAGCCGCGAGGGGAGACGTGAGCGGGATACCCGCCCACCCCCCAGGAGGTACGAGCAAGAGAGGGCAGGGTTATTCGGAATGGGAAGGCTCGACTATGGGGACGACATCTCCCCATCCACAGCACCCGCCCAACATACAACGAAGAGCCTCCCAGCACGCCGAGGCCAACGGGGCCCCCGCAGGCACCAGGAAGTACAGCAACCACTTCCAACATGGCGTCCTCGTCACGATGCATTGAGGGATCAAGAACAGGCCCCCCAACGCAACAGGTCGAATCACGGGGAACTTGACTAGCGGTACCAGGGCCGATTAAGCCCCCAAAGATGAAGAAGAAAGACCCAGCTCTCCTGGACTATGTCGAGCCAACGCTAGAGGACAACGAGGAGGATCCCGACAGTCCCCCCTTGTCCCCCGATCTCGACGGGCTGTCAGATAGACAACAAGCCCACGAGAAGAGACGATACGACGTCACGAAACAGCAATTCGACAACAAGAAGAGGAGGCGAGAGCTGAATACGAGAGCAATCCCGGGGCGTATACCTGACGCCCTGGGAGTCGTGGAACCGTGACAGGGACGAATTGAATGGGACAACTGGTTCTCAGAGATGTTTAGCCCATCCATCTATGTATCTCGAAGATCAAATCGAGCTTTCATGGGACGGATGGCCGAGGAAGCCTCCTGTATAGAACTTAGGGGTCCCCAACCCTATCAACCTCGCTCGGCGTTGTATAACATCGCACCAAGAGGGTTCCCAATGAATCCTCTCCAAGTTGACATCATGGCCGACATGATTAATGATCCGCAATACAGCCATGATGTATGCTTTGAAGCCCACAAGCTCCTCAGCGTCTTCAGGACCATGGCTGGATGGGTATTCCCTGAACACAGGGACTGGTCAATGTGTCACATATTAACCGATCCATGCTTCGCTGGGGGGATTCCTCCCCTCGACATCTCATACAACCCCGGCCTCCCCCGAATCGAAAGGCCACAGACGTCGTTCTCACAACGGGCCTCCTCATCGGCAACTGGTGGAGCAGGGCTGCTAATGCCCCCTCCTGAACATCAACTGATGGTGGATCTCTACTGTCAGTACATCACGCACCACGGCCACCCCAGCAGCAGCAATCCCTTTGTAGGGATCGCTGTCAATCAAGCATTCCAGGTGTGCCGTCGCAGTGTCTTTGGATACTTGCTTGGCCAGGCATTGGGACCAATGGCGAGGGAAGCAAGGGTTGCATTCATCCGCGAATTCGCCCTCCTGTTGGCCCAACCTAACAGGTACCACGAAGAAATCGCGGCATGGGACACATCCCACCCCAATACACCATTTACCCCCCAACAGGGCCCAACTTCATAAGCAGACGTTTTAACTGCCCTGCCACGTCAGCAAATAACGTGAGCATGGCGGATGTCATCTCCACGCTCATCACTAACGGGGTGCCCATCGCATGGATTGACCATGCGTACCCCTTCGGGCTGAACTACTTGGATGCCCACTTCACCAACTCACCATTAAGGAGGGACCTCTTCCTCAATGCAGATGACCGTAGATTGGAGCAGTTACAACGCCATGGAGAACCTCAGGAGATCATTGAGTGGTCAGGCTTTTGGTCTCCCTCCCCTGAGGACTTTGACCATATCCACACTCTGATGCGGATTGACCAAACACATAGCAGAGCACCGGAACGAGAAGGGAGGTGGCTAACATACGCCGAATCATCCACCTTCCTGTACTTACACAATCGCCCCCGATCCAACTTGGCACGTATGCCATCCATTTCCAGCACCACCTCGCCGTTACCAGACCCTCTCAACGTGGGGTCTAACGACCCTACCGCGGGTCTCGAAGAAACCCCGGTAACGGCCCCCGTGGTGTCTATCCCTCAACCTGCCAGTATGGACGCTGGGGGGTCATTAGACCCCCCTATGGCAACTGTGGACGACGCAGGGTCTAACAACCCCGTGCCCGCTAGTAAAGGAATGCCCATGGAAGGGGGGTCTAACGACCTTCCTCTCGTTGGGGAGGGTACATCGTCAATACCCTTGGACATGGAGGTCGATGAGGGGGTGTGGCCTTACCGCCCTATGACGCCCCAACCTCCAGCCCGTTCTTCTCCCCCCTCGGGGCCGCCCTCAGCTTAACGTTCTGTACCCGCATCGCCTCCCTAGCATGGTTACACCGAGTATACTCAGTCTCAAGGAGGGGGTGTAAGGTGGCACCTTACCTATGTATCGCGGGGTATTGTTTGTATGTATTGTAGTTCACCCTCAGATTGTTTGGCAATGCCTAACGGCGTTGCCACGTATAAATAACTACTATGACAAATCTTTACATGTAACTTTTTTACTCACACATTCGTAGACACCAATAGATTTGGTCTGGTTTACATGGTGCGTGAGTAAGCACGAGTTCAGTAGAGGATCACAACCTCTACAGTCACAGTGTTACTTCAATTCACACACTCTTATCAGCTGGTGTCAAAGGCCATCAACAACCATCAAACATCATCATCCTCAACCTCCTCAGTACTCACCCTCCTCTTCTACAACTGGAGTTGAAACAATGTGTGCTTTTGGTTTATGCCCATGAATTGGCTTTTTTGGCAAGTTTTTGGCCAGCTCCCCAGCTGCTTGCAGCCATTCACACTCCCCTTCCCACTCAGTAAGTGCCTTAATATGGTCTTCTTGTATCTGTTTCCACTCTTCCCCTATACATTCATTTTCCACCCTTTTCTTTTCTTTCTCTGCCTTTTGTTTCTCTTTATTGGCATCTTTTTTCCTTCTCTCCTCTTCTCCTGCATGTTTTGCTTGAATTACCTCTGGATCTGTTAAGTGCTGACCAAGCCCACCAGGAAATAGGACAGTGCAATCTGACTTCTTCACATTTTCCTTTTCAAACAAAGTCTGGTTAAGGTGATTCAAGGTAAGGTTCTGGACCACTAGCTGTGCATTTGTATACTCATTTATAACTTTATAGGCCTTTTCTCACTCTGCTGCACCCTGAAGACATTGCAATAGAGCATTACATTGGTCTATCAATGCAGCTTGAGGAAGTATTTCAACATCCATATGGGTATTGAGAAGGGATCATTCTGTCTCTGCTAGCAACACTGCTGCAGGTGCTTTTACAGGAGGAATAATGTCTTTTGCAATTTCAAGGTGAGTAGCCTTTGCTTTTGATAGCAACATTAGGGGAATTCAAAATTGAAGTTATGCAATATGATATGAACTGATGGTGGTATGTTAACAACTTCCTGTTGAATGGGTCGTTACCATTGTGAGGAAAAGGAATGAGGTGCCTACAGCCTGTGAAGGGGGGAATGCGAACTACAGTCTAACCAGACATGCAGCGGTGGTGATAGTGCCTAGCGAGGCATACACAGTTGTTGGCCAGAGGTAACAATGAGTGAGCCATGCCTGGTGTGGGCATGGGGAAGAGGAAGCCTTGACTCAGGCCAGCATGAGGGTAATAATGTAATGGATTAAAGACAAAGAGTACAATGTGTGATACAATGAGCTATCTACAAAGGGATGTTTGTACATGTTATTATCTAAAGGGTCCATGCGGTCTGTTCAGTTCAACACTTCCTGCAATACTGGTGCACATCAAAAGTGTTGCTTTGAGCTTCCTTAAACATATTGCAGCTTTCTGGTGGCTGGTGGGTACAAGATCAAACTCTGTAGAAGTATTGGCTACTGATGATTGTCTTTCCATATATACATAACTATCTTTACCTATAATCTGACTCAAATGTGATTGAACAGACATTCAAGTAAGCTGCTTGAGTACATTAGCATATCTATAGTAGTCAATTTAATGTTATTCCATGTGTACTTGCTATAAGTAATGCTTTAAGTGAATTAATACTACAGTCCATTATGAGGTCCCAAAGTTAAGCTATGGTTCTGAAATTTTTACTATCCTACATAGATTTGTGCAGTTAAGACTTTAAGTTACCCTGAATTATAAGAGAAATATATGGAAGTACAGCATGAACTGCTGATGGACAAAGAAAATACCATCAGTGTAATTTGATCCCTGACATATCAAGGCAACAGTGTGTATCATTGTGAGGCTGGCAGAACTGGGGGTATTGGAATTGGAAGTTTCAACATGCTGTTCACATGATATGGTAACAAGTCTTGGCACTACAATTTGATCAATTTTGAACTCCCCTATTGAGCCTGATGTGGATGACAGATTTGCTGCAAGTAGTCACATGCACTTAGATGGTGTATTGGTGTCATTGTAATTTCAAGGTCTTTTCCTGGTGTTGTTCAGAAGGACAGGATCAATAGGAATCTGACTGTTGGAGTGCAAGCATTGCTTATGCAATCCATGCACTATTGATGCACCATACCATTTAGGTGAGATGCCACACTCTCCTTGCCAATTGATCTGGTATGACTTAGTAATAAAATTTTCTGATCTATTCTTTTATATAAGTAGATTACAAAGTCATCTGCTCTCCTCAGTTGTCTCTTGATGTTATGTACCAATTCTCTTCCTACTGAGAAGTGGATGTGAAGATGCCCAGAAGGTGCAGGAGAGCTATAACAGAAACCTGAAGTGAGTATGGGTGTGGGACATAGAGTGGGAGTGCAGAAAGAACTGTGGCTTCAGCTTATGTGCTGTGCCACCTGGATATCCCCAGGGAATGGTTCATATTTCATGGAAGATGATATACAAAGAAAGGGAATGTTCCAGAGTATGAGAGTAGGCTTCACCACTACACTAGGCAGCAGGAGAGAAACCTGAAGGAAAACCTGGAGCAGGTTTCAGAACTTAAGTGTAGGAAGAAGTGTATGAAGTTGATATGAATACTGAAGACTACTTAGTACATCTGGAAGACTATATATACTAAGTAGGAACCTATAGGTACAAATGTGGAAGTATAATACTAAGAACAAATCAAGGGAGTAAGTAGGAGATGAAGTCTGGGCAAAGTGGGGTAGGGGTATAAATGACACACTCAGAATGAAGAATAAAGAACTAAACTACAAAGGCCATAATGAAATGTACAAGTAGGAATGAAAGAGAGGAGTTATAGTATAATGACACAGTGAGGCCGTCATAAGAGAAACTACATATCCGGGATACCTGATAGAAAACCCGATGGGTTCCAGGTACATTCCCAGGCAGAAATGTCGGGAAGTGTAAACCCATAGTGGGTACATTCTGGGAATGGACCAGGTGTGTTGGAAGGTTACATGGGAACATTGGCATGGTATATCTGGACATGAATATAACACTTGACTTATGAGAACTGAGATGAGCTGGACTTATGCCATTTAGATATACTATTTACTTACATTTATTACCTATTGTAGTGCATACTATTCTATAGGTAATATATTAGTTGTCTCTCAACTTACAAGAACTGAGTGCATACTATTCTATAGGCACACCACTCTAATAGGTTATGGGCCCCACCCCTGCCAAATTGAACTGCAGAAATTTCAAATACTTAACATGAATTACTCAATTATGTTGTTGACTACTTCTAATGCTGGCCTTGTGAATTTCTCCCAGGCTGTTGATAGGCTTGACAGCTCAGGCAAGAATTGGGTTATGTTTCAGACCTGATTCAAGGGTGCCATGAGGGCACAGAAGGTGTGGAAGCATTTTACTGGACAAGTGAAGAAGCCAGCAGAGGATTCCTCAGAGTTTAAAGCATGGCAAGAAAAGGAGGATTTGGTGTTCCACTTGCTGATGCAGAAACTGCCTGACTCAATACTTGTGAAGTACATGTTGAGGCCCTCCATGGCCCAGAGGTGGTCTGGGATCATATCAGAATTTATGAACAAGTCCATGTTAATGCAAAACAACCTTCATATGAAATTCCAAGCCATGTGTTATAGGGATGGAGCAAATCTTCATGATGAATTTAACTGGGTGAATATGGAATATGAGAAGCTGAAGGCTTTGGGTATTACAGTGACAGATGACGATTACAGAAGTCTTATTATTAACTTCTTGAAGCCACTACCAGACTTATCCACCTATATCTCTCAGATTGATGCCAATATACAAGCCATTGTTGCTGCAATTGAAGGCACTGATACAGAAAGTGCTTTGATTGTGGACATATCCACTACAATGAGTGCTACAGACACTACTACAGCAACTAAAACTCCCACATTGACATCCTCCCAAGACACTAAGCTTCCCATGAAACACCTCCCCACAAAGCTAAAGCCAGACTACATGATCCATCTTGTTCTTCAAGAATGGGATCAGGTTTATGGTGATCAAAAGCCTAAAGGAGTTGGGAAAGCTAAAGATGCCAATTCTAATGGAGTTGCTGCATATAGCACAATGGCTAGTGAGAAACCTGGCTTGTGCACTGGTGGAGGTCATCATCAAAAGGATCACCACAAGAAGGGAACATGCACCACTGGTGAATGCTGGAATTGTGGAAGTTGTGAACACAAGCAAGACCAATGTCCATCACTGAAAAAGGATAATGGGAAGGATGGGCAAGACAGTAACATATCAAACTCCCAACCCAAATTCTCATCAGGACACAACAACAAAGGCTCTGCATTGACAGCAGCAAGCTTGGACAAGATAGCCAGCATGTGGACAGCCTTCATCGTTGATGATGATGAAGAAGGAGCAGCAGGCATTGCACTTGGTGTTAATGACACTACACCCCTGCCTATGAAGATTAAAATGTCAGATCCAGTATTGGATGTAGCAATGGCTGCAGCTGTGGGCATGAAGATCAAACCATGCAATTTATATGACTCAGGCACCTCACCATATGTCACTGTTCCATGAAGACTTTGTAACTTTCACCACTATTGCTCCACATTCATTAACTGCAGCAAACCAACAGATTTTTAAGGCTGAGGGGATTAGCAATGTTATATTGTCAGTCCCAAATGGTTGTGATAAGGTTAAAATATGACTCACCAACATATTATACACCCTGTTAGATATTCAGGGTTGCACAGCTTCTTTGACAGCTGTCACTTGTCACCTGTCATACTTGACAGTTCTGTGATTGACAGATTGACAGCTGTCAGTTACCTTAGTTACATGGCTGTGCTTTCTTGTATATATAAACCCCCTGTACTTTGGTAGTTGATAACAAGTTTCCTCCCCATCTGTGTCTGTGTCAGTGTTTGTGTTTGAGTCTTTGCTCCACTATCACCCTCTTTTACCTTCATTATCCTCTATTCTCTCTCTATCACACCCTTCTATTCTTGTTACTTCTGACACACCCCATTGCTTGGTTTCTACCTCATCTTGATTGGAAGAATCAATGACACAGGGTATTATTTGATCTTTGGGGGTGATGAATGTGAGTTCAGACAGACTAAGGCAGGCAAAGTGATAGGTTGCATACCAAAGACACATGGATTATACATGGTGACTAGGAGTGCACAGGCCACAGCAGTGGTAGACTCCTCAACAACAAAGCTGTCCATGATAGAACTACACTGGAGGATGGGCCATTGTTATATTCATATCTGGATATACCTTGCTGACATTATCAAAGGTTCTCACATGACCATTGAACATACCTGGTCCATTCCTGGAACATACCCACTATGGGTTTATACTTCCTGACATTCTCACCTGGGAACATACCCGGAACCTGTCAGGTTTTCTATCAGGTATCCTGGATATGTAGTTTCTCTTATGACAGCCTCATTGCATCATCATTATATTACTCCTCTCTTCCATTTCTACTTATATGTTTCATTATGACCTTTGTAGATTAGTTCCTTATTCTTCATTCTGAGCACGTCATTTGCACCCCCTACTCTGCTTTGCCCAGACTTCATTTCCTACTTACTCCTTTGACTTGTCCTTTGTATTATACTTCTACATTTGTACCTATAGGTTCCTACTTAGTATAAGTAGTCTTCCAGATGTACTAGGTAGTCTTCAGTATTCATATAAACCTCATACACTTCTTCCTACTTCTAAGTTCCAAAACCTGCTCCGGGTTTTCCTTCAGGTTTCTCTCCTGCTACCTAGTGTAGTGGTGAAGCCTCGTCTTATACTCTGGAACATTTCCTTTGTCTTATATTGTCTTCCTTGAAATATGAACCATTCCCTGGGGATATCCAGGTGGCACAGCACAAAAGCTGAAGCCATGGTTCTTTCCGCACTCCTGCTCTACATTTCCATACCCATACTCATTTCAGGTTTCCATTACAGTTCTCTCATGCCCTCCAGGTGTCGTTGCATTTGTTTCCCAGTAGGAAGGGAATTGGTACGTAACAGCCATATTGCCCCATGCATGGCTCAGGAACTGATTAGGAAGGGGCTGGTTAGCAGTATTGAGATTGTAGACTCGGACGAACCAGTACAATGTGATATATGTGTCCAAGCAAAGGCCTCATGCAAGCCTATACCAAAGGAGAGAGTGGGTATGCAAGCTACATTGTTTGAAGAAGAGGTTCACTTGAATATTTGGGGATCAGCAGACGTTGAAACTCTAGGCCATTGTTGATACTTCATCAGTTTTATGGATGTCTACTCTCAGTGGATGACAATTTACCTGTTACACAAGAAAGACAAAGTGTTTACATCCTTTAAAAGTCTCATTGCCTGGGTTGATGCTCACTTGAAAACATGTGTGAAATGTCTGCACTCGGATTGAGGAGGGGAATATCTATCAGATGAATTTTGTCAGTATCTTGACCAGCATGGTATCCAACAGAAACTTACTGTTCATAACACCCCAGAGGAAAATGGTGTGTCAGAGTGCCTTAACCACACCCTACTGGAAAAGGTACAAGCCATGTTACTGACAGCTGAACTACCAAACTTCTTGTGGGGTGAAGCACTTCTACATGCTGTATTCCTAAAGAACTGCACATCCACAAAGGCATTGAATGGTAAGACACCATATGAACTGGTTGAAGGTAAAATCCCATACCTCGGGAACTTGCCATTATGGGGATGTAAGGTTTGGGTACATGATCCGAATGGCAGCAAGATTAATGCTCACACATGTGAAGACCACTGGGTTGGATATGACTTGCACAGCAATGGACACTGTATTTACTGGATGGACAAGCAGAGTGTCAGTGTGGAACACACAGTATTCTTTTTGGAGTCAGAGGTTCCTATTGGAGTGTTAGATGACATTGTGCTCAAGGGAGGGAAAGTTGGATGGTGAATATGATTCCAATGTTGATGGGTCTCAGGGGGAGGAGGACAATCAGGGGGAGGAGGAGAGTCAGAGCAAGAAAACCACAGCTGAGCATATACTTGACATACCTGATACCCTGGAAAACTCATCTCTCCCAGCTATCCCAGATCAGACCCAACCCCAGTGCAATTGAAAACCTTCTCAATATGTTTGTGATATACAAGCTGGCATTGGTACCACAATGATCCATAAATCTCCATGTAATGCACTACCAAAAGGCATGCAGCTGCCTGGAGGTTTTGAGGAAGCAGATGAAACACCACAGATGGAGGAAGAAATAGATGGGCTAGCAATGGCAGCAGCCATGGCAGATGCTCATGGGCTTGAACCACAATCTTTTGTGGAAGCAGAACAAAGCCCTGACTAGCCATGCTGGGAGGAAGCAATGTTGGAGGAGCAGACTGCACTCAAGGCACATGGGACTTGGACTCTCAAAGTCCCACCATGAGGTGCTAACATAGTGAGCTGCCAGTGAGTATACACTGTTAAAAGAAATATGAATGGAAATATCCAGTGGTATTGGGCTTGCCCAGCTGCTCAAGGCTTTTCTCAAGTCCCTGGAGTTGACTTCTTCAATATGTATGCTCCAGTCATGAAGATGGCATCCATTTGAGTTATCCTTGCCTATGCTGTGCAATTAGACTTCAAGATACATCAGGTGGATGTGAAAAGTGCCTACCTGAATGGCAACTTTGAGGAGAACAAGGTAATTTATATAAAATTACCACCTGGCCTACACCTCACTTCAGATCCCAACAAAGTCTTGCACCTTCTTTGCCCACTGTACAGTTTAAAACAGAGTGGTTATCACTGGTACAAGAAACTGAATGCCATCTTGAAGGGACATCTTGGGATGTTGCAATGTGAGGTGGATCAAGCAGTATTCTACTGTGTTAATGAGAAAGGAATGATTATCATCACAGCCCATGTTGATGATCTCACCATCACAATATTGTCCATGATTCTGATGAAGGAGGTAAAAGGAGCCCTGTGGAAGGAAGTAGAGATTTCAGATATGGGTGAGATACACTGGATTCTTGGGTTCACAGTGCACTGAGACCAAGAAGAACATACCTTATCCCTATCCCAGAAGGCCTACATCAACTCAATTCTTGAATGTTTTGGGTTTATGGATGTAAAGCCATGAGCAATGCTGATGAGCTCTGGTCTGTGACTATTGAAATCCCAATCCCCCCAGACTGCAGAGGAGTTCACATGTATGAAGAACAAACCATATCATGAAGTGGTGGGTTCCCTCCAATATCTGTTGCTGGGGACAAGACCAGATATCACCTATGCTGTCAGTCAGCACATGAGTTTTAATGAGAATCCAGGTCTAGCACATTGGCAAGCAGTGGCTGCCATTTATGCTTACCTGGCTGGGACACAGGATTTCAAGCTCACTTTCAGGCACAAGTCTTTGGACCTTGAGAGATATGGTGATGTGGATGGGAGCAATTTGGAACATAGGAGGGCAGTTTCAGGCTATGCTTTCTTGATAGATGGGGGAGCTGTGTCATGGAGTTCAAAGAGACAAGACCTCATCACACTGTCAATGACTGAAGCTGAGTATGTGGCAGCTACCCATGCTGCCAAGGAAGCACTTTGGCTTTGCACCCTGATTGGACAGCTGTTTGGAAGCATCTCAGGACATACAACCCTCTACAGTGACAACCAATCCGCTATCACACTTACCAAGGATCAACAGTATCATGCACGAACTAAGCATATCAATATTCATTTTCATTTTATTCACTGGATCATTGATGAAGGAAAGATCATGTTAGTTTATTGCCCAACAGATAATATGATTGCAGATACCTTGACCAAGGCATTACCAAGTGCCAAGGTAAAGCACTTTGCAACTGAATTGGGATTGAGGGTGTGCAAGGATTGAGGGGGAGTGTTGGAGCACAAGCATTGCTTATGCAATCCATGCACTATTGATGTGCCATACCATTTAGGCAGGATGCTGCACTCTTCTTGCCAATTGATCTGGTATGACTTAGTAATAAAATTTTCTGATCTATTCTTTTATATAAGTAGATTACAAAGTCATCCACTCTCCTCAGTTGTCTCTTGACTTATGAGAACTGAGGTGAGCTGGACCCATGCTATTTAGATATACTATTTACTTACATTCATTACCTATTGTAGTGCATACTATTCTATAGGTAATATATTAGTTGTCTCTCAACTTATGAGAACTGAGTGCATACTATTCTATAGGCATGCCATTCTAATACTGACTTGGTGATTGGTGTGAACCCAGAGATCTCAAAGGGCCAGCTTGTGAAGCAGTAGGAAGACTAGGGAGGGTGTAGTCACCTGGTGGTGGTGGTGGTGGTGGTGGTGGTGGTGGTGTATGTGGGCATAGCTTGTTTTCAGTGAAAGTATGTCTTTGAACAGCATCTATAATCACTTTAACCAGACTTTGCTGGTGTAGCTTGAAGCTGGCCTTTGTTGAAGTCATTTCTGCAGCTTCATCTGCTCTGGCTTAATTACATCAGGGTTGAAGGGGTATATTCCAGTGGTCTCGAATGCTGCCTTCACTATCTTGGATGTGAATGCACATAGGAACACATGACCAAAGACTTCATAGAAGTGTTCCTTGTCAAGTCCTTTGCAGTGAAGTTCCTCGAATGCTTCCACCTCATACTTCCAAGCCACTTTCATCTTTGCAAGGCAAACAACATCAAGACCTTGCAATGCATATGTGCAATGAGGCAGATATCCTAGAACTTCTATATTGTTTACTAAACAAAACTCCAGCAGATCTGCAGTGAAGTGAGAGCTGTGACCATCCATGAATAGCACTCAGGTCTTGCCTGCTGCCTTTTCTTAGGTTTGTTGGTTGAAGTCTTTTGTTATCCATTGCATAGCAAGTTTGCCATCAGTCCATCCATTTTCAGAAATGCAAATACTGATTTGGGTGAGTGCTCATTGGTTATCATGAAGATGCTTTTCACTTATGAAGCATTTGATATATCCATCAGCACAGATTGTTACAATTGCAGTAACATTCTCCCTATTTGCATTCCCAGCTTTATGCTGTCCAACTACACACTGCATACCTGCATTCACTGGGGGGAAGCTACTTTTGTCCATTTTATAGATATTGTGTGGTTTGATTCCCTTTGAAATGACCTCCTCAGCAACAAGCTGAAACCATTTTTCTACAGCATCCTTCCCCAATGATCATGCACACTCTGTAGCAAGTGGGCTCAACCAGTGTGTTTTCACCTCATCTCAATACCATTCAAGAAACCTATTCACCCACTTATCACCTACTGGCTTTCCAGGGACATCCCTGCCTGCTATTATGGTGTTTGCATGTTTCTCCACATTGGCAAGTGACAGGGGACATGCACAGTCTGCACTGGCTACAATGAACTCTACCAAGACACATTCTTCTGCATAGGTAAGATGTCATTTCAACATGTTAAATGCTGACATTGATGTTCCACTCTCCACCCTCCACCACCCTATGCAATGTCATGTAATTGACCCCATGCTTCTTTGCAATTGTGCAATAGCTGCATCTTTTCTTGCCTACTGGAAACTTCTGCTCTCACTTGTACTCATCAATTGCACTTTGGTAGCATGAGTTCACATGTCTTCTCTGTTCCTGCAGCCACACCCTCTTTGATAATGCACATCTGCCTATGTGCTTCCATCTATATTAGGAGGTCCTAGCCTGAGAGGAAGGAAGAATTGTGAGGAAGGATGATGGAGATTAACAAAGTGAACAGTGTGTGAGTGAGAGCCTGTTATGCATCATCTGAACATCAACACAATTCTTGTATTCAATTTCTATTCACCCCAATTCTTCGCCAATAAGGATGAAACTTGGTACATAGATTGCTATACTATTTAGTAATCTGTAGTAATTTTATGGACACCCAGAGTTGCCATGGTAATGTGATAATTGACTAAGAAAAGTGCTTTCACATCAGTATTTTGTGGACTTTTGTACCAATCAATGCATATATGAACTGCTTCTTCTTCAATTTGCCTCATTTTTTTTCGAGATCAATACACTTAGCCACATGTTTCAACTGAGTATCAGAGAGTCAGTTGATAGTCAGTTGAGACTCTCTGAGAGTAGATTGAGAGTCAGTTGAGAGTAGGTTGAGATTTTTAGCCTGAAATGACAGTCAGATGAGAGCTAGGTGAGAGTCAGGTGAGAGTTAAATGATAAATTTTCACAAAACTCAAACCTCTCTCACTCAGGTCTTAATAGTAATCTGAGACTAGATTGATAGGACTCTCATTAGACTATCAGTGATAGTTGTTTGTTGAACAAGCAAGTTGTCAATACATTATTGGTGATCAATGTGACAAGGGAAAAAGTGTGACATGCTGGAAAATGTTGGAAAAAGCGTGACATGTGTGACATGTTGGAAAATGTTGGAAAAAATGTGACACATCTTGTCACACTTGTCACAACCTGACAGTACATGAAAAGTGTGACAATTGTGATGGCTATGATACTGTGACAAGTGTGACAAGACATGTCACACTCTTTCCAACACATCACACTTTTTCCAACACATCACACTCTTTCCAATGTGTCACACTGTTCCAACATGTGTCACACTTTTTCAAACATGTCACACATCAGGTGAGAGTCAGGTGTGAGTCAGGTAAGAATCCAAGCTAAGCCAATACCAATTCCAGAAGTTTCAACTGACTCTCACCTGACTCTTGAGACTCAGTTGAGAGTCAGGTGAGAGTCAGTTGATAGTCAGTTAAGACATGTGTGGGAGTGACACATACAGTTTTTTTCCTATATTAGATAACTTGTATCTAAATGCACTCACCAAAAATCTAGTTGATCTGGCAAGAGCAAGAGGCTAGAAAATCAAAGAAGCAAAGGTGTGTCAAGTCATGTCTGTGTCAAGGAATGCCCCAACATTGTATATGTTCTGCACTTAGACTGGCACTTCTGAGTGGTGCAAAACCTGATTATAATAGATTAAAGATATTGTTTTGTTATCTTATCTAGTGATTAATGATTACATCAAACTATTTTCTGTTGCATGCTGTCATTGATGATGATGACAATAAGCAGAACACATTTAAAATACACACAGTACATTGTTACAAATCCTCTGTAGTTGAATCATCTAGCCTAGTATATGAATAGACACAGGCTCAGCTGCCTGCCCCACCAGGAGTTATTGATTCTGAGGGATATGCTATTTTTCCAGAATGCAGGGAGCATAAGAATTGCTCAAAAGGTGGCATCTGAAATCTGACTCATAACAACATGGGGAGTGATACCTACATTACTGCAAAGGTGAAGAGGGATAAGGAAGCAAGACAAAAGATGAGTCATTTCTCACATTCTTTACAAAGCTGAAGGCCAAGCCTGTTCCCAGCACTGTCATAAGACCAGCAGTTGTTGACATCTTATCATTACTACCCAACACTGAACCTACAATGCAATACCAAGTAAAGCCACCAATAGATTCACACCATAGTGGTTTATTAGTAAGATTCTTAGCTGTAGTTGCAAGTCTTCCTGATGGTATTGCACAGAGGCAACCAAATACAATGATTTGGCTTGATTGGCAGGAAATCCAGCAGATCACAATGATCCAATGATAGTGAGTGATATGCTATGAGTGTTGTAGTAGTACTGATATAAATAGTACTTACTGAGGTGTGCAGGTAACCTATGACTTGAGAATCACACAATTAGGAGTAAGGGAAGGGGGAATAGATTCACACTTAATTGTATATACATGATTTTCATTGTAATTTTATACTAATATATTTATCTACAATGTTCTACAAGAGTCTACAATTTGCATTCTAAATTGTTCTCATTCTTATTCTTGGTGAACTCAGTGTTCTTGAATGTACCTGGACATTTGTGCCACTTCTGGCTTGCATCAGCACAACAATGAGAGAAGAAAGTAAATGGTGTGTTGAAGTTTACTAACTCAAGTTACAGGAGAACATTGATTCTTCCACTGTGCATACCATTATAAATACTGAGGGCCTGGGATCCAAACCTTCAACATCAGTATTGACTGACACAATTGCTGTTGTAGAGAAAGAGAAGTTGTCAGAACATCACAAGCACATATGCAAGTTTTACAAGCTGAACAATTACCTCTGTGGATTCATCATTGATGAGTTGAATCCTCATACTGTAAAATGCAATTAAATTGGATGTGAAATTCTACCATGACTATTGCATTTCCAACAAGCCTAAAGTTCCACATACTTGAACTTGTAGTGCATGCAAGAATAATGAAATGAGTTGTAAAGGAAATAAGTGAGTATCTTACTCAATAGGTAGTATGTAGCTGTATATTTCACTCCTCCATGGGATCAGGTGGAGTCCAGGCAGAGTTCAGGACTCCACTTGGACTTGAGTAGATTCAAGCAGCTAGACTGAACCTGGACTTGACATGGACTCTACTTGAACTCTACCTGGACTCTACCTGGACTCTACTTGGACTTCAGTTAGACTTGACTTCAGTAATATGAATATCTAGATCTTAGTGGCATTGTCACAATGTCACATGTGTCACAGTATTGCAGTCACTACACTTGACCTTTGTCTGCCATTGTCTCACCCTTGTGATAACTGTGACAATGTAACAAGGTAACAAGTTTCTGCCAAACAAAGTCAGCTGACCAGATTTTGTTTAAATCCCAGTAGTACCATCACAACACCATACAGTGTCACATTGTTACCATTGGCACACACTGATACACTGTCACATATTATTACACTGTCACACACTGTCACACCACCACACATTTTCACATTGTCACACTTGTTGCAGTTATTGCAGTCATCACACTTGTTACACTTATTGTGGACATCACATTTATCCTGTACTGTCACAGTGTCATAGTTGTCACACTTTTCTTGTACTGTTATAGTGTGGGACAAATATGACACCATGGGACAATTGCAATCACTACAACAAGTATGGCAACTGTGACACTGTGACATTGTGATAATGCTACTAAGATTTAAACAAGATCTCTCAAATAAAGTTACTTTGTGACATTGTTACAGTTGTCACAAAGGTGAGCCAATAGCAGGCAAAGGTCAAGTGTAGTGACTGCAATACTGTGACACATGTGACATTGTGACAATGCCACTAAGATCTAGATATTTATATTACTGAAGTCAAGTCTAACTGAAGTCCAAGTAGAGTCCAGGTAGAGTCCAAGTAGAGTTCATGTAGAGTACAGATTTAGTCTAGTTGCTTGAGTCTACTGGAGTCCAAGTAGAGTCCAAGTAGAGTCCAGATAGAGTCCAGGTAGAGTTCATGTAGAGTCCACATTCAGTCTAGCTGCTTGAGTCTACTCAAGTCCAGGTAGAGTCCAGGTAGAGTCCATGTAGAGTTCAGGTAGAGTCCAAGTAGAGTTCAAGTAGAGTCTATGTAGAGTTCAGGTTCAGTCTAGCTGCTTGAATCTACTAAAGTTCAGGTAGAGTCCAGGTAGAGTCCAGATAGAGTCTATGTCAGGTCCAGATTCAGTCTAGCTGCTTGAATCTACTAAAGTCCATATAGAGTCCATGTAGAGTCCATGTAGAATCCAGGTAGAATCTAGGTAGAGTCTAGGTAGAGTCCATGTACATCAGGAAATACCTCATTGGCACAATTAGCGGAATTAGCAAAATATTAGCCAATATAAGCGAAATATAAGCCATTATAAGCAACAATAAGCTCCATAAGGAGAATTAGCTAAATAAACTTACCCCCTCCCTTATTGGATACATAATAAGGTAGTATTAGTTCAGTTAAGGTGATATTAGGTTGAGATATGTAGAACATAGATACTTATTATACCACCTTAGTTCTGATTTGGCTACCTATTTTCATGCATTAGAATGCTTTAGGTACACTCATTCACTAATGTTTCTCATGCATTCAAAGTGGAATTAATTAATCCAGGTCATACATGCAACTACATAATAACTAGCATGAACAATACCACAACAGTACCTAATATCCTACTACATGCAACTCACCTAACCTTCCCCAGTGGAAATAGAAATCCAGCTAGTGTTCATCAACAGACCTTCATAATTCCACACTCAACAGGGAGCCCTGCGTCGTCGTCATGAAGCAAGGGAGAAGGGAGGAGGGAGAGAGACTGGCTGACATGGCCTCAACAACATTCTTACCAGTGACAGTGACATCGTTGAGTGCAGGGGATGAGGAGGGAGGGATGAGGGAGCTGGATAACATAGCCTCAACACTGTTCTTACCTGCGGCATCATTGTTTTCATGTCACAAAGGAGGAGGGGGGCTTGGTGATATGGTGAAGAGGGGTGGTTGTGAGCGAGATGGCATAGTAAAGAACAGTGGCTATATGAGCAATGTCACTACCTACAATGTGTAAATGACAGTGGGGATGTGAGACAGAAGGAAATGTCGAGGGGAGTGGATAGATTTGACTTACATGACAATATGTGCCTTGAGGGCTGTGTGACATGGCATTGAGAGAGATAGGCATTGAGAGGAATCAGCATTGACAATGTGGGCAGTGAGCGAAACACGAGTCTGCTAGTGGTGAACAACAGCTGAGTAGCAGTATAAGTCCCCACTGTGTGCATAATGATATGGAAGGCCTGAGAGAGGGGGAGTAGCAGTGAGCAGAGCAAGGCATAGGGGAAGGGAGGTGGTGAATTAATGAGCTAACAAGGAGGAAGAGTGGAAGGGAGAGGAAGTAAAACAGAAGACGAGCCATGGTGGATGGTGAAAGTGTACAAAAGACCAGGTCAAGACAAAGAAGGGGAATAAGAGGGAGGGAAAGTGAGGAAGATACAACATACCCTTGCACATGCAAACCCCACCCCAATGTTCACTCGTTCGCGACATGTTGACATGCCACTTCTGCACACAAAATCCAACAACTTCAAGAGAGCGTTATTGCGCTGTTCTCTGTAGCTATGTAACTGTAAGGGTGAATTATACGAGGTTGTTAGAAGAGAATAGAAGACAAGCTGGACTGTGATAACATACAGGCAGAGCACGACAGATACAGTAAGTAGGCAGATGGTGGGGATAGCTGGTTGAAGCAAAGTTGAAGTTCAGACTCCGAAGTGCTGACATGTTGCAAATGCATTGGCATGTTGACGTGGGGAGTCACATGATCGGTCTGGAGTGCCCTGGGTGGGGTTTAAAATGACTTCAGCCATTACGGTGCTGTTAGTAGTGATACGAAGTCCTGACTTTTTGTTGGCTTGTCATTTCTTGCAGTATTCAATTGATATTCAGCCTAGTACACACTTCATGCACATATCCACTCTTCCTGTAATTACATTAAACATGAAACAAGTCATTTCCACAGGAGCTAAGTGCTTGAAACAGGCATGAAAACATACACCAATACAATAATGTGCAAATCTATGTGAGTATTAATACAATTTAACCAGTTTTTAGTATGTCTTTTACATATTCTGTCCTAACCAGAAATAAAAATATTGAATAAGGTCAAACACAAGTGAAGTTTAATGATTTTAAGGTAATGCCTTTTACTTATTCTATCCTAACCAGAAATAAAAGGCTCAAATAAGGTAAAAAATAAGTGATTTTTAGTGATTTTAAGATATTGGTATTGCTAATAATGCTTATTATCCTAAATAGGCCAATGAGGTTTTTCCTGATGTAGAGTCCAGGTAGAATCTAGGTAGAGTCCATGTAGAGTCCAGGTAGAGTTCAGGTCCAGTCTAGCTGCTTGAATCTACTAAAGTCCAGGTAGAGTCCAAGTAGAGTCCAGGTAGAGTTCAGGAGTCCAGGTGGAATATACATGGACTTTACCTGATTTTGTGGAGGAGTGTAATAACCTTGTATGTGGTTGTATTGTTGAAGTAAGTAGTTGCTTGTAGTCACATAACACAAAGTACTTACACAGCAGGGTATTTGTTGTCATGTAATGATCAAAATTAAACAGTAGTGGGTACTGTTATACAGAATAAGAGTCATGCATGTCACATGAAATTGAATGGTTTGTTGATTGATACAGAACAAAGCACAATATGGCAGTAAGTCTGCACATCATCAGAAATTAAGAAATCCTATTAAAACATGTCATTGGAATATTCAAAATGTAATAATAATATAGTAAGTACAATTCAGCAGCAGTATGAGTACTTATTCATTTTTTCCTTGTACTGCACAACTGTGAAAATAAGTTGTTGGCCAGAATTGTGAGCCATTTTAGAATATTATGTAACTGACTTGTCTTGCCTGAGAAGTTCATAGTTCTACAGTCAAGGACAATCAAAGGCAACAAATTTTATAACTCATCCATATGATTTTTTAGGGAAAAACTAACTTGATATTTGGATCTGGCAGCCTCAAATACATTAGAAAAGGCACTTTATAAGTTTTTCCCATGATATTTCAAGGTGGCCAAAATTTTCAGACAAAAAAATGATTTGTGTGTACCTCTTTGGACACCTTTAGGTAAGTCAGTAACTATCTCTACCATTAATCTACCATGATCAATTGCTTCCATACCCTCCATTGCCACATTACACACTCTATGCTGCTTCTGATGTTGTACTGCTCTGTAGAACATGTTCTCCAGTTTGAAACATTTGTTATGTTAGTAGTAGACATGTTTTAATACAATAATTTATAAAGCACTTACCAAACTTGGCTAGTTAGATCATTCATCATGGAATAAAGGAATGATCTTTCACTCTTCAGGAAGAAGAGTAGGCTCCATCTGCAATAATTCTGGCCCTATATATTGAGCTGTTGGTGCTTGGAATTTCTTCATCATTAGCAAGAAGACTATATCTCTATAATAAACCACATCTATCTGCTCATGCTCTTCTATCTCCCGGTTCACTTCCAGACTATCTAGTGTAATTGAATCTTCATTCACTGTCTGATCAACTGGGATATCAGAATCAATAATTTGAGCACTTGAAGTTGGCAGACTTACATTTGATACATTGGAAGGGCTTGGTGATGCTTGAGACAGATCTCTCAGTCTAAACATATTAGGATTATGTTTCTTCAATACTGTTAGAATGTGTTACATTGTGAACATCCTCTTGCAATACTTGTCATTTTGTGTTTAGTGAGTGCAAAAATCAGCTAGATAGCAAATATAGCATTTGATCTCACATCATTATTCCTGTTTGTCAGCATAGACCATGTACAGATGCAATTTTTGTTTGATTTTTTGCTCAACAGCTGCTCAATAAAATAGCTTAATACATTGGAATCATTAATAATACATAAAAAGGACTCTATTGGCGCTTTTTTTGTGAATAAAATGATTTTTTTAATGGTTGGCCAAATTTTTGGGGGTAAAATAAATCAATTTTCATTTTTAGAAGGAATGGCTTATAGGATTGTTGTAAAAATTATATCAACTGAAAGCTATTTCAAGTGTCTTTCATTCCCAAAGAAGTCTGAGGCCAAAAAAAAATCATTGATTTTTTTTGTTGACTTTGATTGTCCTCAACTGTAGTTTACTTTTAAGTCTTTCAAGTCATGTGATATTCCTCTTTGTTCTTTTGAATAGTTGAACTAGTTCAATTCACAGTGATCTTTGTAACAAATTATGCTACATGACAGATCTCAGTACTGTTCAACACTTGATCATTACATGACAGCTAATACCTTGCCATGTTAGTAGTTGGAACTTGGTAAACCAGCCAACACAAACTAAAAATAGATAGCCTTCCCAATTAGGAAATTGATCTGATTAGTCATTATTATAGGTAGGTAGGGTAGGTTGATGCCTCAAAAAAAAAAAAACTGACCCCAGGTCTATTTTTTTTTTTTGGTGCACCCTCTTGATGAAACTGGACCTACATTTGGTCCTAAGTTTGATCACATGCAGTAAACTGAACCCCATGTCCAGTTCTTGGTTCTTCCAACTGTTGTTTTCACTGAACCCATTTGAACCTATGAGAGTACAGTAGATGAAATTGAAAATGTTCATGATTCAGGTAATAATGTAAGGGAGGGGTACCTTCAGCATGTGAAGTAAATAACAATTACAATGGTGCTGCCACAATATTAGTCAGTGTTATATCCATGTCTGACTACATTATGCTGATGCTTCTGAAAGCACTCACATGACCACACCATACTTCCAGTCTGTTCCTGGACCCAACCCACTATGGGTATTACATTCCCAGCATTCCCACTTGGGTTTATGCCCAAGTCCTGTTGGGTCTTCCTTTGGGTCCTCCAGTGTCATGACTGTGCTCCTAGCCTGACTTGGCAGTGGAGTACAAGAGGGTGACTATGGAGTAATAGGGGGTAAGTATTGGGTGAAGGTGGAGAACAATAACTCAGAGGATAGGACTTTGGCTTCAGCTTATGTGCTGTGCCCCTGGGATTCCCAGTCCTAGATTTCAGAGTAAGGGCAAGCCCTTTGGAGAAGACAAGAGACAAGGAAGATGAGAGATGTAACTCAAGTCAGATGAAAGGGTGAGGACATAGTTCAATATGAAACCAAGGACTAGGTACAAAACAAGTGCTACTTAAATACTAGGGACTCAGAGTAAGTAAAGGCTGCTGGCCTTGGCCAGTGAAGAAGAATGGTCAGGGTAGGCATACATAGAATGTAGACTATTACTAATTAAACATAATAAAACACATTGGAGAAGTGAGCACATATGGTGGTGTAATATGAAACTGATAGTGGCACACTTAAGAATGATAAGTAACTCACTATGAATGTATACTATGGTGCACACAGCTTAGTCACCACAACTTTTGTACAGACAAAGGGTGACCTAAATTTCTCACACATATGACCCCCATTTTCTTATTCCTCTTGTAGAAATGCTTCTTTTGATGAACAGAGTAAATCTACAAAAGGATTTGTCAAAATTCCTAAAACTGAATGAGTTATATTTTTTGTCAATGATGGATTTTGCCACATTACCATATTAGGAAGATAATTACCATATTTGTATAGCTTTTTCATCAATATAAATCACTTGAGATAGAGAATATCACAAATTTTTGTATCTTAATCCATTATATAGTGCTCTAAATTGATACTAAATAGAACAAAGAGCATGAAACCCCTTCAAAAATCACAAAAACTGAAGGGAAAATTTTCAAAAATTTTCGCAGATGGATTTTGCCACTGTACAAAACTAGTGGTGACTAAGCCGTGCACACCATAGTTCAAAAATCATAAGAACATCATTAAGAAAGTTGTATATACATTAACAAGACCTTATAATATTGATGGGTAAGTTTCAATGTCAATGAACAAGTTCTGAATTTTGTTCAGTCTGCAGGATTGGACTGAGATTGAACCATGAAATCAAAATGACATAGCAAATTTAAACCTCTTGTAACTCGTTCAAATTACTTCAAATTTGTACTGGTTTTTGTATGGTAGGAGCCCTCCATGATATGATTAAACTGAGTCTATGAACATTAAAATCAACCACATAGATCAGTCTGAATGTATTATTTAACCTTTCTCTTTATTTGAATAAATGCACAATTTATATTTATGCTGTTGTAACTCTTTTAAATCCATCCAAATTCATATCAGATTTTGTACTGTATGGGCCCTCCACAATGTGGTTACAACAAGCCTACAAATGTTTAAATTGGTCACATGGATTGGTCTGAATGCAATACCTAACCTTCCTCTCTTTTATGTGTAATTTTGATTTGGGCCATTGTAACTCTTTCAATTCTATCCAAATTCATATCAGTTTTTGTGAGGTAATAGTACTCCATGATGCAGTTAAAAAGAGCCCACAAATGTTTAAACTGACCACATGAATCATTCTGAATATATTATTTAACTTTTCTCTTTTGTTTGATTAAACATATAACTTCTACTTAAGCTATTGTAACTCTTTCAAATCATTCTCGATTGGTGTTGGGTTTCATAAGGAAGGGGCCCTCAATGATATGTTTAAAACAAGCCTATGAACACTTAAATTGACTGCTTGCATCAGTCTGAATATATTATTGAATATGTAAATAACAATCTAACCCATAGGTTTCCATGGGTTTTCATTACCTGTGCAAACCCATACCCATTCCCACAGGTATGGGCTAGTGTGGGTATGGGTACAGGTCAAGCCTAGGATACCCATGGGTTACCCATGACATTGCCTAAGCACAGCACATCTGCTGAAGCCATGGTTCATTCCCACTAGGCATCGTCATGGGTAGTGCAAACCCATATGGGTCATGGGTATGGGTAGCATGGGTATGGGTATGGGCATGGGTTGTTCTCAATGTACCCATGACCCATGTGTACCCATAGATGGAGCTTTAAATGAAACAATGTATATATCTACAATTAATGTACCACAAGTAACAACACAAGGTCATTGCTTGTCAATGGACAAAAAAAAGTTACATAATAAGACCTATACAGTCTCAAGCTACTGATCAATATTACCAAATGAAGAATAACCAGAATGAAAAAAAAACATACATTCTGAATACTTTCATGGATTCAATGGAGAAAAACAATGCTCCTTGATGATCTGCTCAAGCACCCTTTATCAATGAGTGTGGTGTTGAAGCTCGCAAGTCATTGATCCCAAAGAAGCAATCCAAGAAGGCATCTGATGATGAAGCATCTGGTCCTGGCACTACTGATTCTGCTCTGGTATGTTATCTATTCTGCATATGATCTCATACTTACTCCTTTTAGTAGAATCAACACCCATGAAACAGAAAAGGAAAGGGAAAAGGTCAGACTCAACACATAACAAAGAAGAAAAGAAGTTCAGCTTCTGCAACCACAACAAATACTGGAACCTCTACTAACAAGGTAAGTGATACTCAATTTAATACAATGTATCATATCACTGACCATGATTATATAGTGCCCTGAAACTGTATCTGTACCAGTGCCATGAAACATCCCTATCAAGGTTTCAGATGACAGTGACCAGGACTTGGGCATGGATGAGGAGACTGCAGAGGAGGAACTTGGTAAGGTATCTTGCCACTGCTTTTAACACCATGCTAAATATTTACTAGCATGTTTAATGTGTGACTGGTCATTACCCATATATGCATTCTATCACCCTGTTCCTAAAATAGGGTATCAGGATAGCTGCTGCTATCATGAATTTTGCTGTTATGCAAAGTCTTGTAGAAGGACTAGTTGTCAGTATCTTGATAAAAAGGATGCAGGTTCTATAGGAAATATGCATAAGCATGCAAATGTGTGCTGGGGCGGTGCTACAGTGAAGCTTGCTATGAATACAAGGACTGCTGATGATGCGAGAAAAGTCCTAGCTGACTGTAAAGATGGTTTAATTGCAGCAGCATTTTGCATTAAGGGTAAAGGTAAAGTCACCTACTTGCATAGACAACATACATGTGCTGAAACACAGTATGTAATACTGAACCCTTGTCTTATTCCCTCACTAATCCCTATCACAGAGCCAAGATCATTCATTGGGTATTGGAAAGTAATTGCCCATTCAGCATTGTTGAGGACTGTGGATTTAAATGTTTAATGATGACTGGGAGGCCAGAGTACTCTCTTCCATTACAGAGCACAGTTGCTAAAGATGTCCAGCAAGTATTTGTACAAACATGACAGTGAATTGCTGATATACTACAGGTAAGTATGTGTTCACTTGAAATATGTACAAACTGACTTACTGTCTTGTAGAAATGTGACAGCAAACTTCACTTTGGCACTGATGGTTGGACCTCCCCCAACCACTGCCCATTGATCGCAGTCACTGTCCATCTCAAGCAAGATGGAAAGCTAGTTAGCTTGATTCTTGATGTTGTTGAACTTACCAAATCACATACTGGCAAGAACTTGGCCACTGCATTTGCTGAGGTTCTCTGGGACTTTGGCATATCAGACAAGGTAAGTATAAAATATCGATTCAATTCATGTGCTTACATCATATTAAAAAGGTCCTTAGCATTACTTGTGACAACACCTCCAACAACAATGTAATAATTACAAGGCTTGATAGTATGCTGAACTCATTTTCAAGTGTCAATCATATACATTGTTTCCTGTACATCAACAATCTTGTAGCACAAACATTTATTCACCAATTCGACACACCAAGCTTTATGAAATCTGAAGATGGTAATATTATGTTCAGTAATGACAATGAGAAGACATTATTATATGAACTCACTCATGAAGACACTGATGGTGCTACTGTGTGATTGCAAGTAAACTACAAGACTGAAAGTACTATTTACTGTAATAATACTTTATTCTGAGCAATTGTACTTGTACCTTAACAATAGTCTTGTAAATTTGAGGTGTTAATGGTTCAAATAGAAATGTTATTCAAATAGTAGATTAAGGCTATGTGAACATTGTTACTTTAACACTGTAGTCACTATATGTGCTTATCTATCTTGAAAATACATCTCAAACTGATTGTCTGTGTCTGTCTGCATTACCCTGTCTGTGGGGAATGGAAATACTACTGTCATGTGGTACTTGCTTTCCTATCTATTTACTGTACCACTTATATATATTATTACTGCACAGATTGATCTAACTGAACCATTCTTATTTATTTATATCCCACATGATGTGCACCACACACACACAATTAAGGCTGTACCAGGTGTGTGAAGGTGTGTGTCGACATCCTCACAAACCCACGCCTGGCACTCAGTTTCCCAGATGAGCACCCACCTGGCAATCTTTGATGTACTTATGTGTTTTATGGTTTGCACTATCCTGGTGTGCATTATTCTCAACTGTGAATTCTTCACTACTACCCAAGAACCTTGTCTCAAAATAAATCTCTGCACAATTATATTCTTTGTTTGGTAAGTGCACTATCAGTCACCACTAACTGTTTATGTGTATAACCAGATTATAAACAGCTTCTGTATCAAATGTTTATCTCTTGACAGGAGAATCACACACACTACTTTCAGTGGAACCAATTAGATATCATTTCAACCCAAGTATGTACCTTTATCCATGTTCAACTGGCCTCTAACAATCTTTTTATATTGGTTTTATATTTTATATTGACTTCCTTGTTAAAGGTGTGTTTTGTTACACATTAGCTGACAGCATGGGACTTAACTTTAGCTCACAATACCCAAGATCATAAAGGTTTGTCTTATATGGATGGGACAGGGAGTACTTTTATCTAACCATTCCTTATTGAACTAAAAGGTGCCATATCAACACTGATGCTCAAACTATGGAAACTACTGGGCTTCATGAAGAACCAAGGATGGAGTGGCAAGAGGAGGACAATAATCTGGATGGCTGGGTTGATGAGATGGTGGCTCTATCTCAAGCTCAGTGCAATGTTATAGTGGAAAGGCTGCATCCTGTGAATTTGATACTTGCCAAGGTTAGTTCATTGAGATACATACTTTCTCATCTTACTCACCTTCTTACAGGTTCAAAAACTTGCATATAAAATGATATACTCTACCACCAAGCTACTACCAGCATGGGCTGCTTGTCTAGATGAGCTAGGACTTCCTGTTAAGTTTATCCCTCATGATGTTCGAACACAATGGATTTCAACATATGATTTGCTATCATTTTTACTTGAACATCAGCAAGCATATATGCAATTCACTGGTGACGTTTCAAATGGGTTGCAAGACATGTATGAGCTAGATGAAGAGGAGTGGGTCATGATCAAGGAACTGTGTAATATCTTGGAGGTGAGTCTGTTTCATGGGTTGATTAGTTAATCAGATCTAATTTTATCCATCTGTTCTGATAGGTTCTTAAAGATGCAACACTGTATTTCTCTCATCAAGATACCAGTATTACAAATGTTATCCCCTCAATGAATCATATCAATGATTGTCTGATGACTGCTGCCATCAACCCCAATCTCCCACTCTCAATTCACACTGCTGCTGGACTTGCCAAGAAGACACTCAATTGATATTACTCTCATACAGATGAATCCGAGGCCTACCATATTGTGATGAGTAACTTATTTTACTTGCTGTTATTAATTCATACTTATATTTCATCAGTTCTTCATCCTCAATACAAACTACAATACTTCAAGAAGGCAGTGTGGCAGTCCAAGTGGATTGATATGGCTAAAGAGGTACTATGCACTCAGTTTGAACTTCACTACATGGGTATTTCCGAGACTGGTAGTGGGACAGCTAATACACAAGCACCTCAAGCAGTACATAATGTTCTATTGATTTACCTCTTCTACTAACATATTTCTTCAGGTAGTAGGCAAAAAAGTAAACATCTTTGACAACATTTTCAAGCCAATTCATGCAAGTCCTGTAGATCTTCATGATGAGATTGAACAGTACCTTTCAACAGATGCACATGAGGTTGACAATGTTATCTGTTGGTGGTGGGAATGAAGGGCAATGTATCCTCATCTGTCAAGAATGGCATTGAACTACCTCAGTATACCAGGTTTGTTGTAACACTATTTTTATTCTATCTCTTCTATCAGCTGACTATGTTATTTTAAGCTACTTCTGTAGATGTTGAGCATGTTTTTAGCCATGGCAGATTAATTCTGTCACACATACATAGCCATCTATCTGTGCAATCAATATGCATGCTCTTATGTCTAGGGAGTTGGAGCTTACAAGGGTTCATTAGCAGTAGTGATGTGGAGGCTGTTTCTAAAATGCCAGCTGTTGATGGTGATGAGGAGGAGATACTGCAGAATGGCTGGGACTACATACATGCTTGCTGCTAGACTACTTTTAAATATGTCAAATATAAATGTCCACCTCTCCACTTGCATACTAAACCCACAGGTAACCCACCACCCATCATACCCACAGCTAACATACCCATGGGTATGTGGGTATGGGTTATTATGGGTATGGATATGGGTAGCTCTTGGAATACCCATTGGTTACCCATGATGATGCCTAATTCCCACACTCCCATTCCCATTTTCGCACCCATACTTACTTTGGGTTTTTGTTATAATTCTCTAACACCTTCTGGGTGTCTTTGCATTTGTTTCCAGTAGGAAGTAATTGGTACATAACACTTCTTCAGAACAGGACATGGAAGATTAAGACTTTGAGGGTTTCCAGTTGACTGAGCACACTTCCTCTTTGATTTCTTAGATACCAACTTCAATGGCAAAGCATCTGCAAGCTGTTTCAGAAGTTAATATATATTATTAGAATGCAAGATAAAATCTGAGCAACAATTCACATACCTCCTTGTTACTAATTCTATTTCCTCCTCCTCTTCATCACTGCCACTCTCATTGTCAGATATCATGAGAAATGATGATGTCTTGGAAAGAACATACATACTGATATTTCATGAGTGTCAGCCAATATGATCATGAAAAGCCCTGGATTTTTTGATCACCATGATCATAAAAGCCAGGGCTTTTTTTGATCACCTGCTGTCATATATTTACTAATAAATCTATGGGTTACTAATGATTTTAGAGGTGATCATAGGTGATCATAGGTTATTTCAAGCATGTATTAACATATTATTACCACTAATCATTCTTGAGGTGATCAAAGGTGATCATAGGTCATTTCAAGTGTATATTCACTTATTATTACTAGTAATATTTTTGGAGGTGATCAAAGGTGATCATAGGTCATTTCAAGCATGTATTCACTTATTATTACTACTAATAATTCTGGAGGTGATCAAAGGTGATCATAGGTCATTTCAAACATGTATTCACATATTATTACCAGTACTTTATACTCCCCCCCCCTTTCACCATGAATTCACATATTCACATGAAAATCACATGAAATTACGTGAACTTCGTGTGATTTTAAATATTTTCCAAAAAGCATAGGTATGTATTTTAGGTGAAATTTAGGTGAAAATATAGTGAAATTCACATTAAAAATTGGAGGTCATTACACTACTGAGTGTGACACCTAGGGCTGAGTGTGACACCTAGAGCTGAGTGTGACACTGAGAGCTGAGTGTGACACCTAGGGCTGAGTGCAGTCATCAAACTTGTCACACATGTGTGAAAGTGTGACATATTGGAAAATGTTGGAAAAAGCGTGACATGTGTGACATGCGTGGGAAAAAATGTGACATGTTGGAAATGTTGGGGGAAAAGCGTGACATTTGTGACAGGCGTGAGGAAAATGTGACATGTGTGACAAGCGCGGGAAAATGTGACATGTCGGAAAAAGTGTGGCAAATGTGATGTTTATGGTATGTGACACTTTTCCAAATATGTCACATTTTTCCCACGCATGTCACACGTGTCACGCTTTTTCCAACATTTTCCAATATGTCACACTTTCACACATTTGTGACAAGTTTGATGACTGCACTCAGCCCTCGGTGTCACACTCAGCCCTAGGTGTCACACTCAGCTCTCAGTGTCACACTCAGCTCTAGGCGTCACACTCAGCCCTAGGTGTCACACTCAGCCCTGTGTGTCACACTCAGCCCTAGGTGTCACACTCAGCTCTCAGTGTCACACTCAGCTCTAGGTGTCACACTTAGTCCTAGGTGTCACACTCAGCCCTAGGTGTCACACTCAGTCCTAGGTGTCACACTCAGCCCTAGGTGTCACACTCAGCCCTGGGTGTCACACTCAACACACAGTATCACATTAAGCACATGGCATCACACTCAGCATGCAGTATTACACTCTACTCTTGTATAAGCTTCACATGAACTTCACTGAGTGACATGAATGCCAGGTGAAAAATTCATGTGAATTTTCACTTCATCTTCACATGAAATTCATGTCACTTAGTGAAGTTCCTGTGAAATTCATGCAAAATTCACATGAAATTATTAGCAGTGTTCTCACTGAAATTCAGCAAAAATAATGCAAAAAGTTCACCTGAAATTCACATGAAGTTCACATGAAATTCACCCATTCATGTGAAATTCATGTGAAATTCACGTGAAAGGGGGGGGGGAGCGTAAAGAGCTCATTATTACTACTAATGATTCTGGAGGTGATCAAAGGTGATCATAGGTAATCCCAAGCACATATTCACATATTATTACTACTAATCATTCTAAAGGTGATCAAAGGTGATCATAGGTCATTTCAAACATGTATTCTCATATTATTACTACTAATGATTTTGGAGGTGATCAAAGGTGATCATAGGTCATTTCAAGCACATATTCACATATTATTACTACTAATGATTCTGGAGATGATCAAAGGTGATCATTAAGTGTTTTCAACTGCACATTGGTCTATTATTACTATTAATGAATGTATAGGTGATCATAGGTGATCATTAAGCATTTCAAGGGTATATTGACTTATTATTAGTACTAGTAAATGTAGAGATGATCATAGGTGACCAATTCGCATGTGTCACATCTGTCACACATATTCGCACATGTCACATCTGTCACACATATTCCCACATATCACATCTGTCACATATATTCACACACATCACATTATCACACATATTCCCATATGTCACGTTTGTCACGATGTCACGCACCTCACACATATCATATGTATTCCCACACTTTATGAATTCCTGCATATCACATTTGTCACATTCTTCCTGCATGTTACATTTGTCATGCTTTCCATGTGCATCACATTTGTCATGCTTTCCATGTGCATCACATTTATAATTCTGCATGTGACATATATCACACCTTTTACACATGTCATATTTGTCACATATATTCGCATGTGTGACATCTGTCACGCTTTTCATGCATGTTATGTTTGTCACACTTTTTACATATATCATGTGCAACATGTGTTAACTTGTTATGACATGTAAAAAATAACTCAGGTTCAAAGTATCCAAAAGTGCACAATAAATTATTTAAAAAAGAAACATATGTGCTCTTGTAGAATTGAAGGTCATAACTTGTAATAAAGTGTAAAGTGTATGTAGATCCATAGGTTCATTAACAATGTATGATAAATTTGGAATGAGATGGTATGATATGTTTTACAATTAGAACTAGAGATGTGATATGATGGTATTGAACATTTTGCTATTGAAAAGAACAGTGATAGAACCACTCATGAATAAAAAATGTGAAAGAATGGTCAAATATATGATTTCACATCACATCAAACATTACTACAAAGCAGTTTTTTTGTTTTATTGATACAAATAATTAATGGACACTATCTTCACTCTTAGTGATATTGTGGCACACTTAGTTTTACCATTTCAGTGCCATATGTTATATAGTTCTTTTAGTATTCATATCTATTTCTAAGTATGAAAATGCCTCCTGTACTCCTGTACTCTTTCTTGCCCAGTGGCCATTACTTTTCACTTTTTTAGGATCAGACACCATTCAGAATTGGCAGTCAATAGACATTTTAGAATCCCCTCATCCAATTTAACAAGACAGCATCAGGAAGTGGTTCATGTGCCTGATATTGCTGGGTTTCCTGCTCATGACCTAATTTTCAAAATTAAATAAATTGTTGATGACAAAGATCAAATTTAATTTACACACAATGAACCAATAGTTCACTGTAGTATTACAGAGTGCTCTGATTTCTTGGCTATGAGATGTAAAGAAACAATTGACAAACATGACATACATGAAATTTGTGACAGATGTGACATGTCTGAGAATATGTGTGAAAAGTATGACATACATGCATGACATATGTCATGTGCATGATTAGGTGTAACAAATGTGAAATGTAGGAATATATGTGACAAATATGATATGTGTAAAATGCATGATATATGTTATGCATAAGATTATAAAATGTGATGCACAGGAATTTGTGTGACATGTGTGGCACACATGGAAAGTGTGACAAATGTAACATGCAGGAAGAATGTGACAAATGTGATATGCAGGAAGTTCATAAAATGTGGGAATATGTATGATATGTGTGAGGTGCATGGCATCGTGACAGATGTGACATATAGGAATATGTGTGACAAATGTGACATGTGAGAATATATGTAACATATGCGAATATATGTGACATGTGTGAATATGTGTGACAGATGTGACATATGCGAATATATGTGGCAAATGTGATGCATGCAAATATGTGTGACAGATGTGACATGTGCGAATATGCGTGACAGATGTGACATGTGGGAATATGTGTGACAGATGTGACGTGTGGGAATATGTGTAACAGATGTGATGTGTGGGAATATGTGTGACAGATGTGACACGTGTGAATATGTGTGACAGATGTGACACGTGTGAATATGTGTGACAGATGTGACATGTGGGAATATGTGTGACAGATGTGACACATGCGAATTGGTCACCTATGATCATCTCTACATTTACTAGTACTAATAATAAGTCAATATACCCTTGAAATGCTTAATGATCACCTATGATCACCTATACATTCATTAATAGTAATAATAGACCAATGTGCAGTTGAAAACACTTAATGATCACCTTTGATCATCTCCAGAATCATTAGTAGTAATAATATGTAAATATGTGCTTGAAATGACCTATGATCACCTTTGATCACCTCCAAAATCATTAGTAGTAATAATATGAGAATACATGTTTGAAATGACCTATGATCACCTTTGATCACCTTTAGAATGATTAGTAGTAATAATATGTGAATATGTGCTTGGGATTACCTATGATCACCTTTGATCACCTCCAGAATCATTAGTAGTAATAATATGTGAATACATGTTTGAAATGACCTATGATCACCTTTGATCACCTCCAGAATTATTAATAGTAATAATAAGTGAATACATGCTTGAAATGACCTATGATCACCTTTGATCACCTCCAAAAATATTACTAGTAATAATAAGTGAATATACACTTGAAATGACCTATGATCACCTTTGATCACCTCAAGAATGATTAGTGGTAATAATATGTTAATACATGCTTGAAATAACCTATGATCACCTATGATCACCTCTAAAATCATTAGTAGTAATAATATATGAATACACACTTGAAATGGCCTATGATCACCTATGATCACTTTCAATTTACCTCATTCTCCCTCATAGATGTTTGTTATAGTTTCATTGAATACTGTTCTGAACTTCTGATTATTCACTTCATTTTTTTAAAGGAAACTTATTCAAATCTCTCTTCTGGTACTACAATCTTTATTACTGCCAAACTGGTTCAATGGCTTGATAAATATGCTTGGTTTAGAGTAAGTTTGTTTCTTCTTTGCTTTTAACTACCACATTTATCATTTATTTCCATCTCAGACTTATGAACTTCAAATTCACAGCATCTATCACTACAATTATTAATGTAGCTTTTCTCTCTAATACTATTCTCTCTATAATGAATTTTGTTTCTAATGGTAAATGTCTATTAAACGAAGAGGTAGTGGGCCCTGCTGCTTGTCAGCCCTATTTTTTTATATAGCAATATAGTCTCACAGTGGTAGGTAGGTTGCCTCCATGACAGTGATTTTATATTTTCTGACCCCAGGTCTTTCAACTTTTTTTTGAAGACCCCTTGGTATGCAGTGTCCATGGTATCTTCTGTTGACCCATGATGCCTCAGGCCCTGTTAAACCTTGATTGTATGAGTCAATAAACTGTGCAGCTTGATTTGCATATAGGGCTGCCAACCATTACCATATAATATGGTTATATGGCTCCCATAATACAGTGACAGGTGCCATACCATTGTCAGTTTCAAAGGTACCTTTGGTGGTACAGTATATGGGATGGTTTCAAGCTGCCATGAACCATATCTCTGTGCCTGTATATGGCTGATATATGGTCCATAAATGCCAAATTATTATGTAAGCTTTGTTTAAGATTGCAGATGTGATTATCAACATCAATTTCCAATTTTTTGTGCTATAATGACTTGATTTATCATCAACTGACTTGTCTTGTATTGTCTTATCATCTAGAAATCTTGGCATTTTGTACTGTCAATGCAAATTTGGTAGTCTTGCATGAAGGGAACCAAAAGAGAGACAATAGTCTTCAACTCCAGCAGGAAGGTGACATGTGACCAATTCTCCTCATACCACCTTCCTGCCACCTTCAGAAGTTCCCAACCCAGCATGCGTGCAGAGGTTTCACCAGAATTTTCATTAACAAACCATATCAACATAATTAATAAATCAGGCTTAAACATATAATAATGCCCAGAATTGAGACAGATCCATCAGGTGAAACATGCCCAGACTTTAGTGGGGAAATTTTTGAAGACATGCACAACATGGCTAGGGGGGAAACAAACATATGACAGATGAAGAAGTTATTGACAAACTAGTAACAACATGGCATGCAACCCAACAGAAAAAGGTAGCAGCATGGGAGGCACAGGTACAGGCAGAAAATGAGGAGAGGCAGCATCAGCAACAAGAAGAACCTAATCCACCAGAGCAAGATGATGGTGAATGTGGAAGAGACAACAGAAGGTGATGAGAGGAAAGCCAAGAACCAAGTCCCCAATATAGACAACAACACAAGAAAGAGGAGGAAACCAGGCTGACAAAAGTTAAACCTTTCATATTTGACCCAAATGTAGGCATTGACTTGATGCCCCTAAACAGACCAGCCCAATATGCCATAAACAAACTCAAGGACAAAGAATACATGGAAATCGACTACTTTACCCCACATGGGTGTAGCTTAGCACAAGGTGAACACTCCACCAACTCAACAGATATGTTAGGCCTTAGGACAGGCACCAATGGCATAATTGCACTCCAACTACTCACTGCAATAAACCCCCTAAAGAACATCTGCCAGGATGCAGAATTAACCTGGGCAAGGTGAATGCAGCATGCCATGCAATGATGAGGCAGATGCTAGAACTGGGGAAGACATTATGGCCAGCACATATCATACAGGCTCTCTCAAACTTCTTTGGGTGTTTGGGTGCACACCCAATAAGGGAAGAAGAATATGGTGATGAGGTGATCATAAAATACCAGGCCATAGTCAGAAGAGAATGGTATGATCACATGGAAGTTGGGAGGGGCATGAACCTGGGGATAATTAATGATAACCTGCTAAAACAAATCCACCAGGATATCATAACACAGAAAGGAGCAGAATGTGCAAAGAGGTCAGTAACATCCCTTTCACAACCACAGGAAAGAACAAGACTGACAATAAAACATCTCTCCCCTCCCCACTACATCTGCACTCTGAACCCGCCATCATGCCATATTCACCCTGCTATCACTGCCATATGCTATACTCATACCATACGCCATTGCCACTGCCATTGTGCCATGTAATACAACTCTTCAACACAAACATATTGGAATGGCACAGCTCAATGCAATGATGCTATGAGCCTCACAGATGTTGCTGGACACACCAAAGAAAAGGTGAGGCAATCACTCATGCTCTAGGTCACCAAAAAGAGCCAGAATGGCATCCAGACAGTACAGCCAGCAACAGCGAAGCAAATCACCAGTGTCTAGAGAGGAAACACCCAGAAATAACCAGTTTTTTCAGAAAGGCACAGCAAAACCATGGAGCATCACCACCTGCGCTGTTTGCCTGGGACACTACAAACACAAGTTCTCCAAATGCAACAAACACCAACTATGGGATGGTTTTACAAAATCATGGGCAATATGAGGAGAGAACAGAAAACTCACCAAACCCAATGGCAACAGCATATGTTTCCAGTGGCAAATGCCACTGGGATGCCAAGACTCATCTCATCCAGAAAGATACTGTTGTTCAGGATGTGGGAACAAAGACCATGGTGCTCAAAGATGTCCTCAAGCAGAGAAGTTATAAGCCACTCACACCATACAATGGCACGAAGTGGGAAGAGATGCTACAAGCAGCAGGGTTGGAAGGAAAATACAACAGAGTGGTGGAAGGGTTACATTGGGGCTTCCATTTTGGCATTCCCTGTCAGAATTGGGTTGCGCTCTTGCAGTGGTCATGTGATATGGAATATTCTGATAGAGTATTTTAGCTAGTACATGTGTTGTTTGTACTCCTTACCTGCAAAGACAAAGCTTACTTTCTCTACTCTCTACTTCTCTTGAGGATGCCTGGAAGCACCCTTAACCAGGTTTTCTGACATTCCCCCCATTGTCAGAACATATACACCACCAAATCACAGATCAGTCCATCAACATGATGTGGCACACAAGGACATCACTGAAAAAGAATTCAGAAGTGGAAGATACTTGGAACCACTCACACAATGTCAAACAGAAGCACTCATTGGTCCTTTCCAATCATCCCCAATCTCCCTTATTCCAAAATCTGGCCCAGCTGGAAGATATCATGCCATACATAATTTCTCCTTCCCATACAAGCCCAATGCTGGAGTGGAATCTATTAATTCACATATTAGCACTGCAGATTTTCCATGTACATGGGGAACTTTCTCCACAATATGCTTATTACTGTCAAGCAGTGTTGTTTCTTAAGGCATTAATAAGCCTAATTATTATTGTTAAGGCATAAGACTTAAAAAGAGGGCTTAATTAAACCTTTATATTAAGTATTATTAAGCCCTATGCCAAGATGACATCATCCCTCAAAGTTTTCGCCTTCATATTTTATGGCTGTCTCATTTAGGTTCTATAAATAATAATGTCTGCCTCTTTCCCAGTACACAGAAATTAGGATTCCTTCTCTATATCACACTCACTCCTTTTGCATTTCTACAGACATATTGCATTGCGATATACTGCCTACATGCACTATATTTCCTGCTCCATATCACTGTGTATTGTACATGATACATGTTTATTTAATATTCTTCTATATTTTGTAGAATTTCCTAGATTCTGAAGATGGTATGATACAACCAGCAGTTATTGCTCAACTCCTTCATTGTTTCACATACTTATACCCATGTTACCTATGTACAAAATGAGCTACTATACATAACATTGACACATCTGGTACAAGTGCTATGAAATAGGCATACTGTATCTCTTATATTCTGGAGATAGTACAATATAAACAGCAGTGTTTACTCGACTCTCTTGAATATTTGCATACAAATACCCATGTAATATATGTATAAAATGAGCTATTATACAGGACATTCGCACATCTGATTCAAGCATTACAAAATAAGCATTTCATATCTCCTATATTCAGGAAATAGCACAATAAAAGCAGCTGCTTTCACTCAAACATTGTACATGCTAGTGTACAGATACTAGTTCCGGCTACATACAAAATCAGCTATTACACAAGATTATTGTACACCTACTTCAAGTGATATGAATTAATTCATTATATATTATTCAAATTCTGAAATATGTAAGTATTAGTAAAACCTGTGAGTTGTGATACCCATGGATACAGGTCGGCATGGGTATGGGTACAGGTCGAGCTCCAGACATCTATGGGTTACCTGTGACATTGCCTAGAGCCTCAAAAGGATTATTCTTAGATGTTGTGCAGCTGATGGTCATTGAAATTTTACTTACTATATTTGTCACAAATGTATTACTATGATGATCAACATAGCTAAGACTTAATTAAGTGGTAAAATCATTCAAATTTGAAGCTAAGGCTTAGCCTTAAGATGGAATTAAGGCTTAAACATTAATAACCCTTATGTCTTAAGATCAACACTGCTGTCAAGACTCCCACCCAGATCACAAGCATCAATCAGAGATGTTGCAGAAGCATATAGAACAGTTCCAGCTCACCCAAGTCAGTGGCCTGGTCTGGTGGTTAGACTTAAAGGAGAAGACAACTATACAATTAACACCAGCAATAATTTTGGAATTACCTCAGCAGGAGGAGCATATGGTGAGACAGCAGATGCAGCACTCGAAATTGTTAGACATAGGGGAATGGGCCCAGCATCAAGATGGGTGGATGACCACATCTTCATACAGATACTGCAAGAACACCTCACAAGATACAATGAACAGAGAAAACAATGGAGGAAAGAAATTGCAGAAAGCAGAGGACAAGTTCATCAGCAATCTAGGATATGGTACAAAGGAAAAGACATGCCAGATGGGAGACCAGAGGAATATGATGAAGACATGTGTGCAGAGTTCAGGGACCTGGCTTGGGAAAAGAGAAGAGTGAGTATACAAGAAGAACCCTATTGCTACAATGACACAGACATTGATGAATCATCTAACCAACTGGGTACCATATGGGAAAGCATGAAGATGATTTTATTCCAATCTGTGGTACCTTTTCTGGGTTTTAGCTGGGACTTGGACTGCAAAACTGTTTCTTTACTGGAAAAGAAATGAGACAAATACTTACAGGCAATCACAGACTGGAGAACACAAAAGCAACATACTCTGGAAGAAGTATGAAAGCTATATGGAAAATTGCTCCATGTTACACTCATCATTCCCAAAGGTAGAGCATATCTTACAAAACTCAAAGCAATGCTGGGAACATACCATAACAGTCTGTTCACACCACACTTTCCACCAAAACACACAGAAGACGATCTTATTTGGTGAGAAAGACAACTCAGGGGGCCAACATTATCATGGAAAATCCCCACACCAACCCCATTGGCAGACATTAACACATATTCAGATGCAAGCTCCAGCTTTGGCATCGGTATCATAATTGGGCAAAGGTGGCAAGCATGGAGACTACATCCAAAATGGCAAACAGATGGATGAGACATTGGATGGGCAGAGGCAGTTGGCTTTGAGCTCCTCATCATCACAATCATACTCGAGAAACAAATCAGCAGCAACAGGGAGCAAGCCAAAGTATACAGTGACAACACAGGAGTGGTTGAGGGTTGGTGGGCAGGAAGAAGTAGAAACAGGAGGGTCAATGAGGTATTCAGATGAATACATGAGATATGTGAGAAAAATGGCACTACAGTGCACACTAGATATGTATCAAGCAAGAACAACCCAGCCAACAACCCATCCAGAGGAATATACTCACCATGAAAAGACCTCTTACCCAAAATTGACATTCCAGACATTATACAGCCATTCGTTTTCAACTTCAACAACACAACAACAGAGAGCTGGGCCAGACCTCCCCCAGTATGAAAGCCAAAACAAAAGAACGACCATAGGGGATGGGGAAACAACTGCAATGAAAGATGATACAAAGAGACATGGGCAGCAGAATACAACTCATAGAAGAGCAATGGCACAACTAGGAAGACAACACCAGGAATGAGGAAATCAACTCCCAGAAAGATGTTCACAAACCTCAATCTGAGAGAGCACTATGCCATACCCACTACAACTCACTCCAACCTCATCACACCTTTGCCCACATTGCAGGGCAAAAGACAGACTCATAATGTGGCAACTCATACAAGCAATCACAACAAATGCACAAGGGGTTATGAGAGAAGACAAAGAAAGAGTGGCAGCAGTAATGGAGTTCACCTGGGAAGAAAGCAATTTCACTACATATGGAAGTGGCCTGTTATCCCACCAAGTCTTCTGCAACAAGCAAAGCATGACAGAAGAAGACCAAATACCAATTTGACAAGATATATTGGCCATTTTCATAGTGCAACTTGCACATGTATACTCTGGAAAAACAATTTGCAATTACATAATGGGGATTCAAGCCTGACATTTATTGCACCACATTCCATGGGAGATAAACCAAGTGGAGGTGGACAGCTTGCTGACTGCAGCAGACAGATTAACCCCAGCAACTTCAAAGAAGGCAAAACGAGAACCATACACACCAGGGTACATTACAGGAATCAAAAATGGGCTGAACCTCAATATACCAAAAGATGCAGCAATATATGCATGTCTAATAACATGCTTCTATGCAACAGCCTGACTTGGAGAATTCACTGTGGAATGCATAAACCAAAAATTTGACCCTTGACAACACATCACCCCCAAACACCTGACCCAAACTCAAGACCACTGTCAGTTTAAGATAATAATTATCTAAGGTGGTCAGCAGGAAGTGACTTTGTTCATGCTTTGCACCTGAGTGTTGGAGGATATTATTTGTAGATATTCTCCTTAACTCAAGAGGTTTGGTGATGAATACAGATGTATATTTAAGTGTAGTGGTGGGTAGGTAAGTTTAGAAGAGCAGGTGAATAGCAAGCACAATAACTAAGTTTGTGGCAAGGGCTTGCAGGTGAAGGGTAGACTGAAGATATAGGTCACTATTATGTTGAAGGTTGAAGTGGAGTTGAGGTCCCTGATGGTTTCTGCTTCTTACTTCACAACTGGGGCACATATATAATTTACAAAGTTACAGTGCCTCACTATCTGGGTGGACACAAATACAATACTGCTGCTGTTACTTTATGAAGATATGGTGCCTCACTATCTGAGTGGACACAAATACAATGCTGCTGCTGTTACTTTACAAAGATATGGTGCCTCACTATCTGAGTGGACACAAATATGATGCTGCTGCTGTTACTTTACAAAGATACAGTACCTTACTATCTGAGTAGACACAAATAATACAAATTAGTTTCACACTTTACTGTTGATGCTTTATTTGTGACTCAGACAATACATGTACTGAGTAGAGTGGAAGTATATAGATTATATTTTGTAGGTAAGGGTTGTGTGCTACAACTGCAAAGGGATACAAACAAATGTAAACTAGATATAAGTTGTTAATTCTACAGGCCAAATCCTCCTTATATGCCTTTTTCCTTCCTGCTGACTAATCATATCTCACACCTACTTTCCCATTGTTCTCCAACTGGGGAAAGCATGAGTCATCTTTTTTACTCCATTGTTCTCCAAATAAGGAAGTATGAGTCATCCTTTTCTCCATTGTTCTCCAATTTAGAATGCATGAGTCAGCATCTTAGACAATGGGTATATTTAGCACAATAGAAATGCTATTAATAGTACTTGAAAGAACAATGGCTATATTTAGCACAATGGATATGCTATTAATAGCTCTTGAGAACAATGGTGCTCTTTTGTTTGTACCTGAAGGCTTCTTATTTTGTACAGGGTATAATTATTTGTACATATTAGTCTTGATGTAGTTGTTTATATAATGATGTTATTGTTACGTACTGATTCTCTTCCTACTGGGAAATGAATGTGAAGATGCCCAGAGGGCATGGGAGAACTGTAATGGAAACCCAAAGTGAGTATGGGTATGGAAATATAGAGTGGGAGTGTGGAAAGAACCGTGGCTTCAGCTTGTGTGCTGTGCCACCTGGATGTCCCCAGGGAATGGTTCATATTTTGAGGAAGACAATATACAACAAAGAAAGATGTTCCAGAGTATAAGAGAAGGCTTCGCCACTACACTAGGCAGCAGGAGAGAAACCCGAAGGAAAACCCAGAGCAGGTTTCAGAACTTAAAAGTAGGAAGAAGTGTATAAGGTTTATGTCAGAAGTAACAAGAATAAAAGAGGGTGATAGAGAGGATAGAGAGTAATGAAGGAGCAAAGAGGGTGATAAGGGAGCAGATAACTCAGACACAAACACTAACACAGACACAAGATGGGGAGGAAACTTGTTATCAACTACCAAAGTACAAGAGGTTTATATATACAGAAAAGCACAGCCATGTAACTAAGGTAACTGACAGCTGTCAATCTGTCAATCACATATCTGTCAATCAAGGATCTGTCAATCACAGAACTGTCAAGTATGACAGGTGACAAGTGACAGCTGTCAAAGAAGCTGTGCAACCCTGAATATCTAACAGTTTATACAAATACTGAGGGCTACTTAGTACATCTGGAAGACTACTTATATTAAGTAGAAACCTATAGGTATGAATGTAGAAGTATAATACAAAGAGCAAGTCAAAGGAGTAAGTAGGAAATGAAGTCTGGGCAAAGTGGAGTAGGGGCACAAATAATGCACTCAGAATGAAGAATAAAGAACTAATCTACAAAGGCCATAATGAAATGTACAAGTAGGAATGGAAGAGAGGAGTAATATAATAATAACATGGTGAGGCTGTCATAAGAGAAACTATGTATCTGGGATACCCGATAGAAAACCTGATGGGTTCTGGGTACATTCCCAGGCAGGAATGTCGGGAAGTGTAAACCCATAGTGGGTACGTTCTGGGAATGGACCAGGTATATTCAACAGTCACGTGGGAACCTTCGGTAATGTCAGCAAGGTATATCCAGACACAGATATAACAGTTATTCTGATTAGTGCTGGACTAGTAGTATGACTAAGTATTTGTGTATGTTTTTCTTGATTAGTAATAGACTGGTAATGTAATTGCTTGTTTGTATTTAATTGTTCTGATTAGTAATGAACTTTTAGTGTTTATGTATTATGTGGCTTTATTTGTTAATGTATTGATTAGTTGCTTGTATGTGATTTATTCTGATTAATAGTGGAATAGTAGTGAGTATTAGGTATTTTTTGTTAAGGTATTATTAGGTGTTCCAAGTGCTTTTGTTTCTATCTTTGAGTGATTTAGCTGTATTCATGTCATTATGTGAAATCAACTTTCACCTGTGACACTGTGAAGGGAATGAAGTGACCAATTTGCAAATACCATGAACAAAGGTGGCACCTGAAAGAGAAGATGTCTTCTGGGTGAGACAAAACAGACTCACAGATCCAGAAGCAGCAATGATGCACCATTTGACTATAAACCAACCCCCAATAGATGGCCACCTCTTTGCATATCAAAATGACAAAGGGATACACAAACTCTTGACCAGAAGAGCTTTCATGATGAGAATCAGAGAAGCAACCAGAGTAGCTGGCCTAAAATCCACACCAGGGCATGGCATTCACATCAGATCCACTCTAGAGTACTTGTTGTGTGGTGTCCCATTCAAAGTGGTGAAAACCAAGGGCAGATGGTCTGGTGACTCCTTCCAGCTCTACCTATGTCGACACACACAAGCAGTTGCCCCATATATTCAAGCAATTCCAGATGTACACACAAGTTTCATCTGCTACACCACATATGACATCAACACACAACAGAACAATGCCAATCTGCAAACATGTAAGCACAGTCTTTCCTAAATGTTGGGGCCCGAGACTCACTCATTGTGTCAAGCTTAGTGTGTGGGAGTTGGTGCTTGCCTCAGCCCTCCCCAGTGGGAGAGAATGAACCAAGTTGGGAAGTGCACACTCCATGCACACTCACCCACACCTCTTGATTACTCATCCTTCACCATTACTAATAGCCAAATAGACCATTTTTAAGTACTATAACCATCACATTAACAATACTAAAATACTCATACCAATAACCCAATAACATTGTACATAATCCACTTCCATCACCATCGTAGCAACATTCATACCACCCAAGGAACCTGGAGCATGTGAGTCAAAGACATAGACTGTGTGAGAACTTGTCACTTAGCCACATGTTTCAACTGACTATCAGAGAGTTGATTGATAGTAAGATGAGACTTAGTTGAGACTCAGGTGAGAGTTTTGAGAGTCAGGTGAGAGTCAGTTGATAGTCAGATTATAATTACATACAAAATTAGAATATCACTAGTCTCACCTTACTCTCACCCAGGGACTAACACGGGTTAGCATATTCTGGGTGCTAACCTGAAATTACGTCACCTGTGGGTGAAGGGGGATATGCGGGTGAAAAATATGAATTTTAAACTCAGCCAACCTGTTCTCCTACCTATGCAAAACTTTCATTTCATGTTGTATCAGTGGGCTGATAGTTTCTATATATTGCAGTGTATATTAGTGTACTTATACCTATGCAGATGTTTCATTGTATGATGTATTAGAATGAACTTTGGATGGTATTTTGGTATTTAATTAATAAATTTGATGGGGAATACAATTATGAAGTAATTGACTTCAAATTAATTAGTGAGCACACTACATAATTAGGTACAGTATACAACTGTCATGCATGACATGTGACAGAAAACATGATGTCTTCATAACTCTTTTCTCCCTCCTCTAATTTTTACAAAATCTGTATGGGGAGATAGCATAGTACTTTATGAATGTTACTGCAAAATATTTAATACATTTGATGCAGGGAAGCTGGTCAAATATGCAAAATGGTGGATGGGAATGGATTTTGATTAGCATACATGGCATGACAGTCAATTATTTATTGTGAAGCCATTCAAAAATAGTAGTGCCGAAGTCCTGGATCAGTTTATAAATAAAGTTTTGATGTCATGCAAGATGGTGAATATCACACAATCTGAAATTCTATAAATATATGACATGCACAGGTCAATAAAAGTAATACAAAATATAAATTATTGCTTGTATTCAACAATTGTATACTTTAAGAGTGATTATTCCTGATTTTTTATGGTGATACAAGCCACAGAATTTTGAAATTCACTAAATTATCCAAACCCCCCATTTTGTTTTGCATATAGTCCATAGAAGTGTGAGTATTTTGAATAGCTAATTCATGGAACATTTTTACAGCATGCTATTCCTTACTATTCAAAAAGAATTGGTGTAATAGGTGTAGATTTAGGATCAGGAGAAGCAAAATGAGAAAGATTGTCATGTGACACAATGGCATCATGCACAACAGCGGAATACTGTAGGGTCTAAATAGGGTTCAAGGAACAGGTGAGTGCAGGTACCCACAGGTATGCATGCACCCAACCTGAATTTGCTAGTTACCTGCAGGTGTCACCTGTCATGACCATGCCCCTAGCCTGACTTGGCAGCAGAGTACGAAGAGGTGACTACGGAGAAGCAAGGGTGAGTATGAGACGAAAGCAGAGAACGAGAACTCAGGGGGTAGGACTTTGGCTTCAGCTTATGTGCTGCGCCCCTGGGATTCCTGGTCCTGTATTTCGGAGTAAGGGCAAGCCCTTCGAAGAAGATGAGAGACAGAAGAGACAAGAGGTATAACTCAAGTCAGATGAGAGGGTGAGGACGTAGTTCAATACAAAACTGAAGACTAAGTACAAATCGAGTGCTACTTAAATACTAGAGACTCGGAGTAAGTAAAGGCCGCTGGCCTTGCGGAGAAGTGAGTGCATATGGCGGTGTAAAGTGAAACTGATAGTGATGCACTTAAGAATGATAAGTGACTCACTACAAGATGTATACTACAATACTGAGGGGATAACTCAGTAGAATGGAAGAAAGGAAACAAGAGTAATCTATGTACAGTAATCAATATGTAATATTAAGAACGTAATCGAAGTCCGGAGTAAACAAAGGTGAAAGCGGAGTAAAGGCATAGGAGTCCAGAGGTAGGTGATACAGGATATGACATCACCCACATAAGGCCCAGGTCCACCCATGTTAGACTCTCACCTTACTATTAGCTTACTCTTATTCAATCTGGTATCAGATACTAATCTGAGAGTTGATTGATACAATTTCACCTGACTATCATCTGACTATCAATTAATTTGTATGAGTTATTGGTGTAAAATAAGATTGCATCTTAGAGACTCCATGTAGATTCCACCTGATCACTATAGTTTCCCACAGTCATTACACATGTCACAATGTGTGACATGTTGAAAAAAGTGTGACTTCCTGAATGACACACTAGGACAAGTGTGCACAGTCATCACACTTACCTAGACTATAGTTTCCCACAGTCCTCACACATGTCACAATGTGTGACATGTGTGGGAATAGTGTGACATGTTGGAAAAGTGTGACATGCTGGGAAAAGCGTGACATGTTGGAAAATGTTGGAAAAGTGTGGTGCCTAAGCTGTCCCTAGACTCTATTGTCACAGTTGTAACATGTTTCCTACAGTCATCAAACTTGTCACACATGTGTGAAAGTGTGACATGTTGGAAATGTTAGGAAAAAAGCGTGACAAGTGTGACAAGTGTGGGAAAAATGTGACATGTTGAAAAATGTGTGGCAAGTGTGATGGCTATGATTAGTGTTCAACACTATGCACTCTTATGCATTAGAGATAAATGAAGTCAGAACGATCAATGACCATCTGGGATGTCAGGCCTTCAGGGTCGAAAAGTTTGACGTGACATTTATTAAAGATGTTACTACATAAGCGCTTATTTTCATATTCTCTTTCCAAATAATTCAGCTAGATAGCTATCTGACCACCACTGAAATCATTTTAGCACAATAATTTTGAACATTCTGTGAAGTATAATATATTGCTAGCTATTTTTACAGGTATATACACAAGAAATACAGTTTATTACTTCATAGCCTACTACTTTCCAACAACCCACTTATATTTGTGCTTGAGCGGCCACTCAAGCAGCTCATCAAGTGGAGTTGCAATGAGCTGAGCTGATATTGAGAAAAGCTACCCTGAGCCAAGCAGAAGTTGAGCTGAGCTGAGCGGCGGCAACACTAGCTATGATATGTGACACTTTTCCAAACATGTCACACTTTTTCCCACACATGTCACACATGTCACAATATGTGACATGTGTGACAAGTGTGGGAAACTATAGTCTAGGTAAGTGTGGAGGACCTGACACTGACCCACATTCTCAGTAGAATCCAGTGAGAATTCAGTGAGAATATAGTGATAGAATGAGAGAGTAGTGAGAGTTCAGTGAGAGTTTACTGAGACTACAGTGAGAAAATGTACGATTTTCATCTCAGTAAAATCTCACCTAATTCTCATTGGGTGAGAATCTCTGAGAGTCTAGTGATACTATAATGAGATGAATCTCAGAGAGCCCAATGAGAATCTAGTGAAAATAAGTTACTGAACTCTCAGTACAGTCTCTGACATTTAACTCTGTTGTTACAAATTCCCACACAATATTTCATGAGATCTCTCTGCACCAAAGCAGTCATGTGACCTGTGTGACATCTTGGAAAAGCGTGACATGTTGGAAAATATTGGAAAAGTGTGATACATGTGACATATCATAGCTATCACACTTGTCACACTTCTCCCAATATGTCACACTTTTTCCAACAATTCTGACATGTCATGCAGGCTCTGTTGTCACAGTTGTGGTGTGTTTCCCACAGTTATCATACTTGTCACACATGTGTGAAAGGTTGGAAAATGTGGGAAAAGTGTGACATGTTGGAAAATGTTAAAAAAGTGTGGAGACTAAGCTTTACCTAGACACTATTGTCACACATGTATGAAAGTGTGATATGTTGGAAAATGTTGGAAAAAGCGTGACATGTGTGACAAGTGTGGGAAAAAGTGTGACATGTTGGAAAAAGCGTGACACGTTTGGAAAATGTTGGAAACAAAAGTGTGACATGTGTGACAGGCGTGGGAAAAGGTGTGACATGTTAGAAAAGTATCACGTATCATAATCATCACACTTACTCAACTTTTTCCAACATGTCACACTTTCCCCACATTGTCACATATGTCACGCTTCCAAACATGTCACAAATTTCCCACGATTGTCACACATGTCACACTTTTGTTTCCAATGTTTTCCAAACGTGTCACGCTTTTTCCCACACTTGTCACACATGTCACGCTTTTTCCAACATTTTCCAACATGGCACACTTTCACACATGTGTGACAACTGTGACAACTGTGGGAAACATGTTACAACTGTGACAATAGAGTCTAGGTACAGCTTAGGCACTTGAGTTCAGTGGAGTTCAGGTAGAGTCCATGTGCCCTACTGATAGTCTAGTGAGAGTCTAGTGAGACTCTCACTGAACTCTCAATAGTCTGATGAGAGTTCAGTGAGAGTCCAGTGATAACTGTGGGAGAGTGCAACATACTGGTAAATTGGATACAACAGTTATCAGGATTTCAAGTAGGGTTGGAAATCACAGATGAAATATTTGTAGTCTGATTTAAATCAGGAAAATGAACTGTGAATGGAGAAACAAAAAGAAATTACTGAATAAAATGTCAAAATTTTGGAGTCAAGATGTTCAATTTTGTGTAAGAAGGAGATTTGATTTTTGAAGCAAGATTGGATGTCATTGCAAGCTTGAGAAGGACACATAATGGATATTAGAAGAGTACCATCAGGTTGGCAGGAGCAGGAGGTAATTTGACCAAAGAAAATCAATTCATCAGTGACTTCATGAGAGGATGATGTTGATGTGTAGGTAACTTTGGAAGAGTGAAGATTGAATGTTAAATTTCATCCATAAACAATACCACCCAATGCAGGAGTTGTGGACATATTGAAGTCTCAGTCAAGGGCAAGAAAGGAAGAGAAAGCCATAGTGTTAGAGAAGGGGGAAAAGAACAAAAACATAAAACATTTTATAGATTTAATTGTATACATATACAATTACAGATTGAATATCAATAGAGAAAAAATTAGTGAATGGGTGACATAAGTATCAATAAACAATAGAAGTACGATAGAGAACAGGAGAAATGTAGTATGATGAAGACTGAATTCATGTTAGCCGCCAAAGTCAGCATTGAGGGGATAGGCAGCAAAGAGTTCAAGGATGTCATGCTACGTTTGGTCAGTGTTGGGAGGCTGTTTCACAAAAGACAAATTGATGTGTAAGACTTCATGACCCATGCGAACAGGATAGTGGGTGATGTGATTTGACATGGCAATGGTGTGACGGTTGGTTGAGGAGGAATATCAGTGCATAGCAATCTGTTGCCCATCATCTTCCGCCATCTCCCTCCAGTACACTGCCCACTCAACGTATGTGCACTCTTCATCCCATTATCATGTGTGTGGCAGTTGCCTGGAACGTTATTCTGTGATCTTTATCAAGCTATGTTAACGTATTTGCTAGTGCGTGGATCATAACCCCCGAAGCTCATGTAGTCAGCGCATACTAAAGGTAAGTGATGTGTATATTCTGTCACTGTACATGCATGCCAGCTTTGGCCCTTGAAGCACTGAGTATGTATGTGTACATATGGCAGAGACAAACAGGGAAAGGCGAGGGAGCAAGTACCGACACATGTAGTCGGCATGTCAGGCAACAAGCTCAACCTGCAAAACCTGGTAGGGATATCCATCATTCGATTCCTTGACTGCTAACCACCAGACGATTCACAGCGACACTAGCGGAAGTGTTGGTTGGCGAAGATATCAAGGAACAGTGGGAGTACGTGGCAGCCATACTGTGTTTGGTATGTTTGAGTAGATGTACTCATAAGTAAAACAGGACGCTGACCTGGATCTGATGATGCTGAAGTAGCAGAGGAGAAAGGGTAGCTGAGCACTAGGAGTAGTAGTAGAAGCCGCGACTCAACACAACTTTCACTTCGCCAATGAATCATATGTGGATGGGCTATAGCAATATAGTAGTGGGGCCATATGGCGGGAGGCAGTGACACAAAGGTCTAAGGGGAAGGTTAGAGCTACAGAAGGAGGCATACAAGGATAAAGCATGTACTTACATCAGATCTGTTCGTCATACCGAAACTCCTATTATGCAAGTAACATGTTTTCTTATGTTACATCTACATCATCCAGCATTGTGCTGAGTTGTGCGGAAGCTGAGTGGCAGCCTGCAAAGAGCGTGAGTCAACTGTCTGGATGGGAAGCAAGAGTAGAAGAAGGTGAAGATTGTAGGAGAAAAACTCATGTAAGCATGATTTCTCACTAGGCAAGGAATGATGCATGCAGGACACTCCTCTCATTTGACAGAACACATCAACTTGAAGATTCGAAGGTGATGCTCTGCAAGAGCAGGCACCGAGCGAAATCCATGAGTGATACTCGCAAAGAACATAGAACCAAGAGGAAGGACCTGGAATGGCAGATGTCAGTATTGAAATATTGAAGAATAGAAAAGAAAACTTATGAAGAAATGTGATAATCCTCCACTCTCAACCAAGTGTAGTGTAATAGTCCATAGCATGTAGGGCTGTTAGATGACAGTTTACATGGCAACAGGCCATTGTGCAAAAGGAAAGTTTGATATTCATCACTTGTCCTTGGCTTGTCTGGTGTCGTTATGGGTAGGAAGCCAAGGGACACATGGATCTTGTTACTCATCTGCTCTGGCTGGCATTAGTGTTATTCTGCATCTTGATCACATAGCTGTGCGCTTGTTCAATTGAGCATTTACATTTCAGATTGCATATAGTAGGTGGAGGAGCAGGAGAGAAGGGGGTGGGAAGTGGACTGTGAGGGGGGGATGAGAGGGCATTCAAAGTGCAAGTCATCGGTATTGTGGTTGGTGCGAAGGATATTCAGGTTTGGCTGTGGATAATGTGCAGTGTCAATATCCTGGATAAGATGATAAAGAGGAAGATGTACCTGGTGTGATGATACATGATGTTGGCATCTTATTGAATGCCACATAGTCACAGGAGTCGGATGATCCATTGAGTGAATAGAAATGAACTGGGAAGAGCCGAGGGACTAGAGGATACATTGATGTACCTTCTGCTGACACGATATGAACAGAATGGATGCGTAGAGGAGAAGGGGGCATACTAAACAGGTTACAATGTCAAATTCAGCTCCATTTGCTCCCCGAGTCATGTTCCCAACTCGATTCCATGGTTAAGGTGGGGAAATTTGATGTGCACGAAGGAGTCAGGTGGTGGGGGAGGACACGAAGGAGAAGGAAAGAAAGGATCTAGAAGGGAAAATGAGCAAGAGAGGGTTCAGTAGAAAACCTATAACACGTGTGAAGGTGAGTCAGACAGCATAGACAGATCAATTAGATAGAGGTTACCACAAGAGCCAACCAAGATCGTGAGAGTCAAAGCGCAGTTGAAGCTCTGTGGACAGACTCACAGACTTCAAATGTCCAATCGAGTGGATGAATAACAGGTATGGACAGAGCGAAGAAAGCAATCAGGCAATCGGTGTACACCGTATGGTTGTGCCTTGAGACAATGTGGACGTAATATTACTTGAAAACTTGTTGAAAGCACTTAGAACAACTTGAACTTCTTGTACATGATACAACATAGAGTGTGAACATATGCAATGCCATATGATGTATGTATCAGTGGGAAAGAAAGCGCCAGCAGGAAGCACCGAAATGGACAGTGCCGAATGGGTGGCAAATTGAGCACTTGGGCGCTTGCATACACACTAGCTCCGGTCTGGACTCGTTAGCATGTGAATTTGGGTTCTGAAAGGATGCATGTTCTATTCCTAGCACCTTCCGCTTGCCTGTCACTAGCAAGTCACTAGCTCTATCTCTCTCTATCTTCGTCTGTCCCTTACATTCATCAGCACACCCGCTTCAATACTACATGCACTCACAGTGCAACAGTATGGGAAAACAAAAAAGTCCCCTCCTAATATTCTGTAAGACTCCATTTCACACTGCTAATGACTCACTGACACGTGTTGTCAATCAACAGAGCTTCGATATGAACTGCTACACTGAAGCTCGAAACATTCCCAAATCCCAATAGGCAATACAGTGAACTGTTTTCATGCTAATTTAGGGCTGGAGGCACTGTTTGAATATGGGTGATGTCCAGTACATTGGCTGTGGGGGAACTAGGGATAACTTCATGGGGGCCAGGGAGGTGGAAAGAGGCTTCAATGAGAGATTCAATTTTGACTTCACCACTTCCACCACAACTACACTCTCCAGCACCTTTTCCTGATCACCCTCCTGCTGGCTGCATCTCCACTCACATTCCCTCCGTACTCCAACTCTGGCTAAGCTGCGCGAAGGGGGTTTAGAGTTTAGGACTGAGGTAAGCAGTACAACATGAACTATGTGGGAAAGTAATGAGTAAAAGAAGAGAATAAAATGTTAGAAAACAATTGACAATAGGGTGGAGAGAACGAACGGACTTACTATGAGTGTGATCACACTCATCTACAAATTATTCGAATTAGTAATGTCAACATACAAAGTTGAATGTCCTGACATGACTATGACAACGACAGAAGTGAGAATGGTGGTAGTGTGGATGTGGGGATGGCGATGGCGTGTTGAGAGTCATTGTTGAGGTGGTGACGATGGTGGTGTTGGTGGTGGAGTTGCGTAGTTCAAAAATGCCACAGATAGTGGTTAATGAGACTTTGAGGGAAAATGCAGAGAAAGAGGATATGGATGCAAGAACCCATATACATAATCATAATCTCCCTTCTTAAACTCAATGTGTAAAACAACTCTGTTTCCAATGTTCTAGATTGGTTCTCCAATAGTAAATGGTGGCTAAATCTAAGAATTAATGTTGACACGAAGGTTATACAAGACATTAGAACTTACCAAAAAACCAATGTGAGAACAGAGAACTACGACAAGAGACACCAACAAGTGCACATCCTGATAGTTGAGGCTGAGGCCTCGAGGGTTAGTTAAAAGGACATGAGGACTGTGACCAGATGACAATGAGGGGGGGACAACGAGGGAGAGAATGTACCCTTTGTCAGACAATGTCACAAGGCAAGTAAACTGAATAAGAGAAAATCAGTACTTACAATCGCCCTTTGTCACGGAATGTCACAAGTGATCAATTGACCAACCAATCAGGGCCTGTAAACAGGCTTCAACCAATCATATCACCAGAAAATGAGATCCTGACCGCGATCCACAAATTGACTTTTATGGTAATCCAGAGGTCCCCAATACCCAACTACCTTAAAAGGTAGTGGGAATATGGATCAGCTATTTTGGTTAACATATTTACATCAGCATATACACAGGCCACACTGTCAATGCTGATAAACACATGAAAAATAATATAGATACTTTGTAAATTGTGAGTAATTTAGACTGGTAATATGTGGTTGATTGACTCACCCAAACTGTTTCACAGGTTCTCTTTTTACACTTAATGATGTTTACATTGGCAGTTTGTTCCTCATCTGTTACTTTTCATCCACAAGTACAAACAGACAACATGAAGATGCTCCTAATCATTCATGACCTCTCCAAGCATTTTGGGCTCATCCTCATCAACATGCAAAGCACTGTCCCCCAAACTTATCAAACCCTTTCCTGTAGCATTCTCAAACTCTGGGCCTAATACATCCACCTCATCATTGGATGTGCCTGCTTGGACAATCAACTCAGTGCCAGTTTTGTTCTCAAGAGCATGTTCATTGGGTTCTGGAGTTAAGACTTTTGGTGGGACTGCTGCAGGTCATTGAGTGAAGAAGACTTTAGCATGGTCTTGCTCAACTTTTGGCATTGTGTACAGATTTATGTTTTCCACAATGCCTTTTGTTAAAGTTTTCCAAGCCACCAGTGCCAATGCCAATACAGGTGCTGCAGTCTGGACATAGAACATGTCCATCTGTGTCTATATAGTATAGCCAGAATATATGAGTTGTTCTCAGACAGGGGGGGCTATTGCATAGTAGATAAGCATTTGATATAAGTACAGTTCAATTAACTTACATCTTCAGGTATTGAAATGAATGTCTGTTAAGCCACATCTGCAGTATCACTGTCTTACTATGTAATAATTGTTCATCTGAAACTTTTTGGTCTATTTAATTGCAAAAACACCTTTAAAAACCATGCAGGAGCACTGTAGAGTGTGTAAATGAGTATAATTTTACAGAAAAAATCCAAAACAGGACTGAAAATAAATGTATCCAAAAATGTTGGATGCCCGGCCTCAGACCGCCAACCTACCATCCCCCACATACCAAATCTGACACATGACCACCCCTTGCCACATACTGCCACCTTCAATGGCAGCTGAACTTAAGGCTTCTTATCTTGAGTACAAAAGCAAACTATAATTAAATCATTAAATGGGATTCTACTACAGTTATTCAACATAAATCTTAACTTACTTGAGGTAGATAACTTTCAGAAATTTCTGAACGGCGGGTTTTGCACCCCTTGGCACTTACATAAACATATTATGTAAGGGTGCCAGATTCAAATGTCCTCTACAGTAATAAACTCATCTGAAGTACGTTGTGTGCTCCAGCCTTCGTAAGACTCCATAGAGGACGACACCTCTACAATCTGCTCTATTTTCAATGGCTGCAATATCCTCAGTTGTGCACGTCTGCGTAGTAGATAATTGGCATCGGCAAAATCCGGTACATGGGGGGGCCCAAGGAGCTGTACCATATCAGTCATGCCCCGCTGACAGACAGCTTCAAGTGTACTATAGTCGATACAGCCGGTGTAGCTGTTATAGAGCTTGTGGATATCGGCACCATGCTTCACCAGCTCCTTTACGATTTCGGTCCTTCTCCATGATACAGCAATATATAAGACACTGTACTGAAATCCATTGGGCTCGCGTGTGTTGGCATCCGCATGTTGCTCAAGAAGCAATTTAACGACAGCGGCATAGTCCAGTGATACTGCTATAAGTAGCGGACTTCCCAGGGCCCCAGCCTTGAAATTGGGATCTACGCCTTTCTTCAACAGTATCTCAATGATTTCCGTGCTTCCTCGAATTGACGCTGCTATCAAGGCATTCCCTAACAGTTGCGCTGTTTCTTCCTTATCTGTGTCCGTCAGACACTCGACTTGCTCCGCTGTCGCTCGTCACAGTCCCATTAGTGCACTGTAATATAGGGGTGAAACACGAGGTCTTTCATAGTGCACTACCACCATGTAGTCGTCATGTGGGTCATGTATACTAGTGAACGATTCGAAAGCAGAAGTGGAGAGTACAAGGGCCATGGTTAGCCGATGGAGCACCCCGTCCTTCAACTTCTCAACTTCATCAGCGGAAGTGGTGTGCAAATACCAATGTTTAGCTGCATAATAAGCAAGAGAAAAGGCGTCATCAAGATCACCGGGTGGTAAACCTTCAGTAAACTGAAGGAGGTATGCAATGCACGTCTGCGCTATAGTAGAGTGGGCAAGAGCTTCATCGAAATAAAATGAGGAAGATTCCTGTTGACGTTGTGTCGAAAGCAGATATTCTCAGACAGACAAATGGGATAATGTCACATAATCTATCTCGTCGTCAGAATAATGAATCAAGAAACCCTATATGGGACATACCATATGATGTCAAACTCACTAAACCTCCACAGATCTTCAACACACGGTTCTTATCTAGAAAGCGGGCATTCGGGTTCCACTTGGGTACATCATTAACACCTGCATATGGATCTCCCGGAAATTCGATGGCAGCTACTTCCACTAACTGTTGTAGCGTAATACGGCCCATTGAAAATGCAGCCCATTGCAGGATCCGGAGTACACGTTGTCGATATTTCGCTGAAAGTTTCTCAATTATCTGCTGGTACATCTCGTCAAGGCCATTCGGAAGATGTGCAAGCCATTCTTCGAAATCTGCCACACTTTCGAACCCATCCAGGTCTTCAATGCGAAGCACGACCAACCTGAACCTATATACAAGGTCAGTACTACTAATAGCTCATATAAAACCCTTAAGGCCAACTTACATTCCATCGGTGTTCTTTGATACCTCAGTGCTGACTTCAATCTTTTTCTCCCTCTCGAACTCCTGTATGTCCGGCTTAGATTGTATTTTCATCCGAATATATGTTTCAATATCATCCCGATTGTGACTTTCGTGAAGATCAAAGTGAATAGGTGAAATAGTCTCTAAGTCTCCCTTGATATCAGATTGACCAGATTGAGGACGGCTAGTGGCAAATAAATGAAGCTTTCCTGTTGGGTGCTGCGACAGGCTTTGGATCCATTCAAAAAGGTAGGGCCATTCGAAGCATTCATCCAATGCATCCACAATGATGAACACATTGTCGAAGTCAGTAGTCATCTTTAGAAACATCTCCAAACTCTTGGTGGATGGCTGGTCGGGTTTGCACTCTTCGTATAGACTCACCACATAATGGAAGAGGGAAGGGTAACGATCTTTGAGCCGCATAACAAGCGAGCGAATAAATTTATCATGTTGACATTCGTCTCGCGAGCTTCTTCCATTAAAAATAAAATAAACGTATGCTGATTTCGACCCTTCCCTTCTACAGTAGCTTGTTATGTCTTCGATAACCGTTGAGCTACGGCATTTAAGAGGTTAGCCCGGGGTTTTGGTTGGTAGAGAGAGTTGCTTACCACAAGATCGTTTTACCAAAGCCAGCTATTGCATGTACAGTTAGCAGCAGTAACCTACACGATAAAAGGCGCAGACGTACGTATGCCCCATAAGATGAATGCTTTGTCTGGCTTTGTATTCCACTTCTTATATTCTTCCCTTTCCAAAAGCCAATTCCCTGTTCCGTCGCAACGCTTCTTTAGAGCACTATTAAAGCTAGGTGACGGGTCGGGGGCATTCAACCATTTACGTATCCCTTCCTCCTCTATAACAATCAAAATGAGCTCTCTGATGATATTGGAAGGGTATCACATACGTTGTGCACGCTTAACATCATTCATGTCCACATTGGTTTTTAAGCCAATGCGCCGGTCAAATTTCTTCAGAAGATCATCACATTGTCGTTTGCATTCACCAACACGTGACGCAAGGCCCTTAAATTGATATTGTACAGTACGTGCTTTAAGCAATTGTGAGAGAGATTTTACTTATAGTTCAATAAGAGCGTACCGAGTAGAGATGGATGTCTGGTACACTCTTCAATGACTGAAGCAACATTCAACACAGCGAGACCCATGCTCTGAATAATTGAGATTTTATCGTCTAGTCCTCGAAGGTTTGGATGAGCTTCTGCGACACGAAGCACCTCACAGAGATGTCCAGCCAAATCGATGACATCCTTATCCTTCTCCTTCTGTTTCTCGACAGCCTACACATATGTAAATATGATCACAGCCTTCCGAAATAGTTGATAGAAAGAAAAGTACCTTGTAAACAGATGCAAGCACAATCCATGAAGTTTTCAGCAATGGATGAGCCTGCCCAGGGCTCATTAGTCAGTGAAACATGTGTTCTCAAAATGCGGTCATGTACATCAACAAGATGATCCGTAATTTTTACAGCAAGCTTTAATGCTTGCCCTAGTGGTGTGATCATGTCCGTTACTCCCCCGATAGCATCAGAAATTTTATCAAAAACAGGATTTGAACTGAAAGCACGACCAAGGTGTGCGTCAATTTCTTTGATAATGTCGTCTGCATGGTTCTCCGAGAGGAATAGTTGTAACTTGACAGATCCATTTCCCTTCCTTAAGGTGATAGACGTCCCTTCTTGCCATCAGTTAAATACAGCCTTTTAACATAAAAGAATAGATACGAGCACACCTTTCTCGATGAGATCAGTAACGGCAATGGGTTCTGCGCACTTTCCCTCTTCGTGTCTGGGTAGTAGTATGCCTCGAGACTTACGAAAAACCTTGATGTCAATGGTCGACGACAATAGGAATGACCTTTGGCTCATATAAGACTATTTGAAGGCTGGATTAACAAAGTTAAAACTCACAACAAAGAGCTTTGTCCATGCAGTTCTCCAGACTCATCTACTCTGATGGAGTAAGTTTTGTTAGAGGCCACCGGCTTGTTGACAGATACATCAATTTCAAACACCCTATCTGCAAATGCAGTCGCAACATTACCAGTGACTGCATGATTCAGATGAGAGGCTGGTCCAGGTATGGAAGTAGATGGTATACATACACAACAAGGTTGCCCGTAATAACGATTTATCGCTCTCTTCCATCGTAATACTTGGAGCTCGTGGTAGTTGCTAGTGGTAGTTTACTGCTATCTTTTGTAGCACTCAGTCTACTCAGCATCGTCAGATGTATCACTGATGAGTGAAGCCACCCGTCATCAGGGCGCTAAGGATATGGTTCATGTAACTGGTCAGTAGTATCCAAAAACATCTGTTGACGAATAGTAAATACCATAGCGTACGTTAAGGACCTGGTTCAATGTCCAACGGTTTACCACCGTAGGCATAGCATGTCCAAACAGGCAATACTGTAAAATGTATATATTATCTGCGGTAGTTACAATGGAATCATAATGTATGTAGTCTGTAAATTACCGTAGGTTACTAAATAGGAAGGGAGCTGATTCTCACATCTCTAGGGAAGCTGATACACGAGGCAGTCATAGCAACCTATTAGCGATACAACAAGGGGTGTCTGTGGGGATCACCAATCCCTATATGGCGTTGAGCGTGACGTCACACAGTGTGACGTCACGCGCCCAAATCCTTGACCCAAGATAAAACTGGTACAGTAATGTAGAATCTTGGGTGTTTCTCTTCATTATTTTTGTTCTGTAATACTATTATACATGTCCCATTTATGTTTAAGTATTTATGTTGGGAATAAGAGGTTAATTAAGGTATATATATGTATATTCTTTCACACCTTATTGAGTCACATTATAGTCAAAGCTCATATATCCATCACACCTCTGTTTCAAAGCCAGTAAACCCTTCCATATATCTTATTTGATACATTTATTCTTATATAAATATGTGACTTATAGGTAGTTATCATAAACAGTATGGAATATGCAATAAACTCAGTGATGTACAAGAAGTTTGCTGAAATAATGGCTTGTTGACAAAAATAATGAGAATAGGCTGTTTTATTGTCATGTTTCTCTCATATAAACCTTACAGAATGGTATATATAAGATTTAAGAATGTATAGTCAATGAAAGTGCATTAAACGGACACTTATTGATCTTATGTGTGCCACCTCGCACCATTCCACAATATTTTCCCACGCTCTTTGGCAGAGCGGCATTGTATCCTCAGTAGCTTCACAGAATCCCAATTTTACAGCTGGTGTCAGTGACAAAAATAATTCAGTAAAAACAGGAGAATGAAAATGTTAAAACCGAATATTTATTTTGTGACTTATACCATAAGATAATGTCATCTAACATGCATGATTCAAATGTAAAGAAAGTTTTCTGGAGAATATAAGTTAATAGTTTTGTTCTCTGTATTTAATTATGTATTTTTTGTTATGGGACCTGGTCAAACAAGTAAGATGCTGGTGACTAGATGCAGGAATACTGATTTTATGCCTCTTTATGCAGAATCATTGCATTATACCATGATTATACTAAAGATCTACACATATTACAAATGACCTGGTTACAATTCATTGAATCTACTGTGTTATTATGCATAATACTTGTTATTTAAAAGAGAATTGCAGTCTATGGCGAAGTTAACTCACCCATTAGGTGAACACTGTAGTACTTTCCCACGCTCTTTAGCAGGGCGAAACTTGTAACTACATCTGTTTCTCTAAATCACATCTTTTCACCTAGCTGTAGTGACAAATAATACTCAGTTCACATATGAGTACAAAATGTTTAAGCCCGAATTTTTAATTTCACACTTTTAAGGTGAGATATGGCACTGTTCACTGCAGGATTACATACTTCTGATTTTTCTTTCGAAATTCCGAGTCAATACATTTGTTAAAATTGCTTATTTGAACATATGTTACCAATGATGCAGTACCAGATAGTTTAAATTTGAATTAAAGATGCAAAAATACTGTTTTGATGCCTATTTTGGCAGGGAGTTGGTGCTATATGCCAATTTATGAAAATCATAGTGGAGTAAAAAATAATTCAATTACATATCATAAAAGAACACATATAAGTGTTCAATATACAATTTATTTGAAAGATGTAGATAGTGTGTATGAAAAGTTATTCTACTGGGTCAATGCTGGAGGGTGTGTGACTGCATGACAGGAGTGTGACATGCCCGATTGGTGATCCCCAGTGTCTGCATCCCGCCTTTATCCCGCCATCAGCCTTGCTGCTTGCTTCCGAGTTCATTTCATCTTGATTTTAGATTGACTCAAAATATGTATTAATTAATGAACGAATCACGCTCTCATGTCAATCAAAAGCTTCGTGTACTGGCCAAAATTATCGGCATAAAATGCGGGTTTCTTGCGACAATAACGCAAGAGAATACTGGTGAATACTCAGTATATTACCCCTGGCCTATGTTATGTAGAATATCTGTATATATGCAGTTAATTGAGAATATTTAATCATCTACTTTAGGTTTTTTATTCCATGTCAGTAAAATATTTGGACAAACACTTACTGTAGGTTCAGATTGGGCTCATATAAGTATATACTATAGATGAATGAAGCACAAAATCCTCAACATTTAGACATTTTTCATATACAAAAATACTTTTTTTACCAGCTGATTGGATGTTACAATAGTATTATGTAGCACTTGCGGTCTACCAGTACTATTAGTTGAGTTCATAAGGCTTTTACTTTTTCGTCAGACCAAAACTAGGAGTTGTCGAAAACAGTGTCAAGAGTAGCACTTTAATCTTATATCATGTCTGTATCATGTAGTAGACTAATATTTCGTTTAATTAGTGTTTTATTTCATTATAAAAGTGTTGAACTGTTATGTTTTTATTTTTCCTAAATCTCTGTATGTTGTGATTCAACTGCACTTGTACATTGCGTTGCTGCAAGCACATAATCGCGCCTTTCGGAATTACGACATGGCAGGTTCCGGCACGAACACAGGGGCTAGCATACATCTCTTCTTTTTGTGTATACACAGGTTGCATACAGAACATGGCAATGTGGAAAATCAGAATATATATATATATATAAACTCATAATAAATGAGTGGAAAGGGAAATGAAAGTGACCTATTGTATTTCCAATGGATGGAATGTAACTATGGAAATTACAGAATGTGGAAAACATATGGAAAAACATAATTGGGGCCAGGTGGGAAAACATATCATATGATATATAAAGCACAGAGGATTCGGAAGACACAGAAAAGAAGCTGATCAGAAGACACAATTCATTAATATTGACATGAAACACTTCGAAATACCTAAACATCATATCTCCGAGGGGGAGAAAAACCATGCAATCTATGTATCTGGATTTGGAAGTGTCGGGATTCATCAGGATTGATAATAGTAGTCATGCCATCGCGCTCAGAGACCCATGATCAAGATCTATACAGCATGTATAAATTAGATTCAATACCATGTACTACTAGGTTCATTGTGATTGCTTCAAATTAACTATTACTACTCCTCTTGTAATTTACCGTGTCGATACATCACGTTCAGGCTGTAATTACAATACATAATATATCAGCTCCACACCATCAGGTGAAGTGTCTTGACTATGGCTGCTTCCCATTGTCTCTCATAGCGGCGGTACTTACAAGTTACTATACTTAGTCTCCCATAGTTCTGACTACAGGTATGTGTCCCTATTTTCGTTTGTTTCAACATACCGGGTGACCGACTCTTGAGGAGCACCGGAAGTTCAAGACACTGTCACACCACATCCTCCTCCGACAACCCCTCACGCCCATCTCACCCACACGGGCCACCTGCTCCACCCACCTGCTCCTTGCAATCGCTGGGCCTCTATCTTCATAGAGAAACAGTTATATAACTCATAATACAATATGCTAACATTAATTCAATAAAAAAATAGGGCCGTCTAGCGGCAAAACCCACTACCTACACCTTAGACAGGATTGAATCGGATCATGTTGCATATGGTACACAATTAGAATATGGTTCTCACCCCAATGCGAAAAATAGCCTTTTTTAGAAGGTGTTAACATCGGGGTGTACCATATGTACCATGATCCGATTCACTATTGTCTGGGGTGCTACTAAATAAACAATAGGGCCAGGTAAGAGAATTGAGAACATTTATTAATAATACCAATTTAAAATACAGTAATTGATACAATAGATTAAAATTCATATATTTTGTGTATATGAAGTTCATAAGTCTGGAAAGAAACAGGTTGTTATAGGTGAGATTAAAATAAGGCAAATGGAAATACCCTGGACAAATTGGACTTGTTAAGCCTTTGTAGAAAATCAGCAGTGATAAAAACTGTTGTTCCTGGAATGAGTTTCCAAAAAGTTTCCTTCAAAAGAAGGAATAGTGAATGTGAGACAATACCCAATGAATTGGAACTAGTAGAAGTGAACATACATCAGCAGGTGAGAAGGAGATAAAGTGGATGTGATAGTCTTCCCTATCAGGTGCAGATTTGAGAAAGACAGAAGAAATAGTAGAAGACTAGAGCTAGTTAGAAATGGTGCTAGTGTAGTAAAATGTTAACTAACCAGAAAGAATGTTAGAATGCGAGTGTCCATTTCTTCAATTTTTTGAAAAAAGGATATTTGGTTTTGGAAACATGTTTCAGTGTCATTACAAGATTGTGAAGGACAAGCTATGATGACAGCGAGGGTACCGTCATCATTATGAGAGCATGACTTAAATTCACCAAAGAAAGTCAAGACCTAGCTATAACCCTCAGCAGAACATCAGCTTGAGTAGGTAATTTTGGAAGAGCAGATGATTAAAATTAAATTTCTGCCATAAACACTCACTCCCAAAACAGGAGTTGAGGACATGCCAAGCTCTTGAGAAAGAAATGAGATCAGAGACATGTGATGAAGAGTATATCGGAATGATTAGGAAAGAAGGAATCACATTGCAGGGTTAATATAGGAAAAGATATATAATACAAATGATTTATGAATAGAGCAAAAACTATTGAATAGGAAGGATATAAATAGTACAGAGCAATCAGTGGGGAGAAAGGAGACAAGTGAATATGACAATTCAGTTGTAGGTGAAGGGTGATAAGTGAGCAATGCTGAGTACAATGTGAATGGACAAAGAGAGCTAATGAGTTTGCGAAGGAAAACATGAAGGAAAGAGATGTTACGATGTCAGTTTAAGATAATAAATATCTAAGGTGGTCAGCAGGAAGTGACTTTGTTCGTGCTTTGCACCTGAGTGTTGGGGGATATTATTTGTAGATATTCTCCTTAACTCAAGAGGTTTGGTGATGAACACAGGTGTATATTTAAGTGTAGAGGTGGGTTGGTAAGTTTAGAAGAGTAGGCAAATAGCAAGCACAACAACTAGGATTGTGGCAAGAGCTTGCAGGTGAAGGGTAGGCTGAAGATATAGGTCACTATTATGTTGAAGGTTGAAGTGGAGCTGAGGTCCCTGACGGTTTCTACTTCTTACTTCACAACTGGGGCGCATATATAATTTACAAGATTACAGTGTCTCACTATCTGAGTGGACACAAATACAATGCTGCTGCTGCTGCTGCTGTTACTTTACGACGATATGGTGCCTCACTATCTGAGTGGACACAAATACAATGCTGCTGCTGCTGTTACTTTATGAAGATACAGTGCCTTACTATCTGAGTAGACACAAATAATACAAATTAGTTTCACACTTTACTGTTGACACTTTATATGTGACTCTGACAATACGTGTACTGGGTAGAGAGGAAGTATATAGGTTATATTTAGTAGGTAAGGGTTGTGTGCTACAACTGCAAAGGGATACAAACAAATGTAAACTAGGTATAAGTTGTTAATTCTACAGGCCAATTCCTCTTCCTTATATGCCTTTTACCCTCCTGCTGACTAATCATATCCCACACTTACTTTCCCATTGTTCTCCAACTGGGGAAAGTATGAGTCATCTTTTTCTCCATTGTTCTCCAATTTAGGATGCATGAGTCAGCATCTTAGACAATGGGTATATTTAGCACAATAGAAATGCTATTAATAGTACTTGAAAGAACAATGGGTATATTTAGCACAATGGTTGTGCTATTAATAGCTCTTGAGAACAATGGTACTCTTTTGTTTGTACCTGAAGGCTTTCTTATTTTGTACAGGGTATAATTGTTTGTACATATTAGTCTTGGTGTAGTTGTTGTATGATGATATTTATTCTGATTAGTGCTGGTCCAGTAGTATGACTAAGTATTTGTGTATGTTTATCTTGATTAATAATGAGCTGGTATTGTAGTTACTTGTTTGTGTATAATTGTTCTGATTGGTGATGGGCTATTAGTGTTTATGTAGCTTTATTTGTTAGTGTATTGATTAGTTACTTGTGTATGGTTTTCCTGATTAATAGTGAAATAGAAGTGCATACTAAGTGTTGTTTGTTAAGGTATTATTAAGTTTTCTAAGTGTTTGCTTTTCTATCTTTGAGTGATTTAGCTGTATTCATGTTATTATGTGAAATCAACTTTCACCTGTGACATCCACAGGGAACTTGAAAATCAACTGTCCTCAGTTGCAAGTCTTCAAGAAGACTTAAAGATAACATAATATCAGCTTTTCACTCAAAAATAAAGCAAGACTAATATGAAAAGTGATTGTATAGTAACTAACATAAAAAAGATAAAGTCCATTCTTTTTAGAGCTAAAAGACCAAAAGGATATATAAAAAAAGTGAACTAATTCATTTGTAAGTACAAGGAGATAAAATAAGAAGAACTAAAATAGAATGAAGGATATAATTTTTGAAAAGTACTAGAAACAACAAAATACACAGTCAAGTAATTCTAATACGCCATTCATCCTTGAGGGTTGTGGATGCTCTTCTTGAACCTGATGGAATACCGAAGATCCTAGGGTGGGCATTTCCATGGAACACACCTGGGAGGAGTGGACACGAATGATGAAGGGGCAATGAATCCTGGGCATACTGGCATCCCAATACATCTGGGCAGTCCAATACTGATATCCACATTGTGTCCCAATGTACTTATGAGGAAAGTATGGAATGGCATCCATAGTGGAATCTGGAAGAGTCTTGAAAGTGGTATGCAGGTGAAATGTGAATGGGCCTCCCCCAGGAATAGCAATATCATAGACATCCAACCCTTGAGTGTTGAGGAGACAGGGCAGAGCGGATGATGGAACATGTTTGAGAAGGTATATAGGGATGTCATTCATGCTCCTCCAATTATAGAAGGAACTAGAAGGTGAAGACACTGGGGGGTACTCCATGGATGCTGATGGCAGGTAGGTGGGTGGCAAAGGGAAGACAGGTATAATAATAGATGGTGTTGATGCTGGGACCTGAGGATGATGAGTTAAAATAACAGCAGTGGTGCTGCTATGGGTAGATGCCTTGCTGGAGAGATAGGTAGAGGATGTCAATGTGTCAAGATTCAGGGGAAGGTCCTGGAGGTATGGTGAATATAACGAAGATGAGGAGCAGCCCAAGTCATGAAGTTCAGTGATAGTGGTAGTGGGGGACATAACAAATGAATATGAGAATAGAATGTTTAGCAGAGAAGGTGCAACTGATTAGAATAGGTGGTGGTGATGTGTTTATTATTCTCCTTCTTCTACTAAATAAGACGAATAGCGGGTCTCAACTTCAGAATGTTCATGGACTATTCTGGTAATTTTGCCAAGGGTGGTGGTAGTTTAATCGGTATCCGAACCTGAATCTCCTTCATTGGGACTGGATTCTGATTCAAATTTATTTTCACTTTGGTCATATTTATTTGATTTCATAAACCAGTGATTCCAATGAATATATGGTATTACCCTGAATGCGGCGACTTTTGAGTAAATAACTGATCCATCTAGCTCTTGAAGTTGATATGATCCCTTTGATGTTTTTAGTATGACTTCATAGGGTCCACAGTAGCGAGCAAAATTCTTTCAATCAAGCTGCATCTCATAGTGTGTATTTCGCACCAATACTAATTCTCCAGGTTTGAAATCATCCCTAAGCAGTTTCTTCTGGAAGCGTTTCTCAAATTGTTCTTTAGATTTAAAACGAGCTTTCCTTAAAGTATCTGCAGCTCTCTGAATATCTCTATCATGTTTCATCAGCTGCTGAATACGTAAGGCTAATAATTCTATAGTATCCATCCCTCTTCTAAATCCTTCCACCATAAAGGTAGCTTCTGCCAAGTCAAAAGGTAAAATGGGTTCTGTTGCATGCAGCAATTGAAATGGTGAATACCCAGTTACCTGGCTCACAGTGATTCTATCAGTGAATGCAGTGGCATCTAGAAACTCAGGCCATCTTGACACCTGTCCAGCACATGCTTTCAATAGTGCTTGCCTCAAAGTAAAGTGACCTCTCTCAACAACTCCATTTGCATGTTTATTATATGGTGATATTTCCACTTGTGGTACGTTCAGTCTTCTCATAAGGCTCTTAAAGGCTTTCTGTACTTCAGCTCCATTGTCTGTAGTGACTTGGAGGGGTATTCCATATCAGTGATAGATCTGTTCCTGGAAAAATTTTGCTAAATGCTCCGAAGTCTGGTTACGGAGGGCACGGACTTCACAGGTTCCAGTCAGATCATCACGCGCGGCAACTATAAATTTGTATCCTCCTTTTCCTTTAGGCATGCTCATAATGTCAATGTAAACCTTGCTAAATATAGTTGTGGGAACAGAAACAGTGAGAGGAATTTCTTTTCTTTTCAGTGTACGAATCTGACATTGATGACATAACTGCACATGATGTTGTACATCTGCACGCATGTGAGGCCAGAAGAATCTTCTACGCAGAGTTTCATAGACAGCTTGTACTCCACGATGCCCCAGATTTTCATGTGCTTGTGTCAGAATACTAAGTCTTTTGTCAGGGTCTGATATTACTAATAAGGGTGGCTGACGTCCATTTCGCTTAAACAGATTTCCTTCCTTGACGTAGAATTCAGTGGCTTTAGCAAGGAAATGACGCTTCTTTTGGGGGCTATCAAAAATAGGTACATCTAAAGTTTCTAAGAAATGATGAATTTGATTTAACATTTGTTCATAGGTTTGGCGAGACACTAAACATGATGGGAGAACAGTGGGGGAATAAGGTAGATTATCCAGTACAGTAAGGTAGAAACTCTTTAGATTGCGTTGGGGAATAAATATAAGTAAGGCTACATCATCTAGCCAGGAATCATCATCATCCTCTGCTGTTTCTCCTTCAGCTAAAGGACGACGGGAAAGGGCATCTGGTCCCTTGAAATTAGTGGCTGGAACATGAATTAATTTAAAGTCAAACATGAGAATGCCCTGAATCCAACAATTAATAGCGGCATTAGGCTGCAGATCAGGTTCATTTAACATTCCCTTAATGTACTTGGCATCGACTTCTACATGTAAATTCTTAACTCCAATTATGTATAGTCTCCAGTGGCACAGAGCTCTATACAGTCCAAACAGCTCCAGTTTAGGCTGAGAGTAGCGGGATTCTTGCTCACTCATAGGTAATGATCCATATCTAGCTGGACGACGTCTTCCTTGATCATCCATCTGTGATAGTATTATGCCTGTGGCTTCAAAGCTAGAATCTACAGATAAGATAACAGGATTATCTGATCTATAATCAATTGGGTGCAATGCAGGTGCAGACACCACAAGTTCTTTGATCTTATCAAATGCTTCCTGACATCTATCATCCCAGATAAATTCCTTATCTAGGCGATAAAGTTCTGATAAGGGGCGTACCAACTTTGAATAGTTCTCTATCCAAATCCGTACAGTTCCACATAATCCCAAGAAATGTCTAACTTCACGAGGTGTCTTTAATATTGGCCAATTTAGAATTTTATTTACCTTTCCAGTATCTGGAAGGTGACCTTGAGCATTACATGTCTGTCCCATGATCAAGACTTCTGGCATACAGATCTGTGCCTTATTGGCTGCAAAGGTAGCTCCAGCACAATGAATACGATGCATAATACGATGTACATCCTGTGCATGTTCCCAGATAAAACGTCGAATTCCAGGATTATCTTTTAGAGTTTCAGGATTGCCATTCTTATCAAGATACTGACTGCTGGGTCCTTTAATTGGTAGATCATCTATAAAGATATTGGCAACATGAGGTATTTCATCATGTAGTACGAAGACCATGCACTTCTGGAACTCAGATGGGGAATTGGTATAGCCTGTAGGTAATGATGTAATCTGAAGCAATCCTAATGGTGTCATAAATGCAGTAAGATCCCTGCTACGAGGATGAATTTTGCGAGTATCAAATCCCCAAAATAAGTCAAACACTGTATAGCATTGACGCCCTGTGAATCCTTCAATAAAGTCATCTATAATAGGCAACATCCCTGCATCTCTTATAGAAACATGGTTAAGTGGCTGTAAATCATGTACAATTCTCAGTTTTCCACTTTTCTTCAAAACACAGAACCAGTGAGAGTGGTATGATGATTGGCTTGGTTCATAGACTCCTGCCTCCATTTTTAATTTTAATACTTCAATTACTTTTTCAAGTATTCCAGGTGGAATTGGTATATTCTTGTATTCCCATGGTGTGTGTGGTACTGTAGGAATTATATAAAGAGAGAAATATGATTCTTTCAAAGTTCCACGCTCTTTATCTTCAAAGGCAATTCCTTCTTCATTTAATATCATTATGTGTTTAAATAATTTATCTTCTTCAGGCCATAGAAATCCATTGGTATTAATATTAAGCTCTTTGATACGATCAGAACTTATTTTTGCTGTAGGTATAAATTCAGGTGGATGTGTTGGTAATACTGGCAAGGTCAATAGTGGATCTTCAGGTATAGTCCTAGTAACCTCACAGTCTGGTGGAAAGGAAGTTGATACTGGGCATACTTTCTTATCAACTCTCTTATAGGCAGTAAAGGCTTTTAATGGTTGGCCTTCTACAATAACATCCTGTGGATAGATGATATATTCATCATCATACTCAGGTATATATTCTGTAACAACCTCAAAAGGTTCTTCATCATCACTCCTTGCTTGTTTGATTTCATAGAAATAATTATTTAATGGCTTGACTTGTAATGTATGTAGGTTATTGTAATTTAATAGACTGTTATTCCGCTCTTTATAGGTGTTTATAATGGTTTCTAATTGATTATGACTGTATTTTAATTTAATTTGTTGTATTAGCTGTATTAGAGATATCATAGATTGATTATACACTGAATTGCACATGTCTTTTGAGTTTATAACTTGAGTTGCACTTTTATTATTAAATTTAGTAGTATATGGCACCGCAGGGAACTTGATAATGTTAACACCGAGCACCAAAGTTGAGGTCACGTGAGGCGGAGGTGCGAATGCATTATTAAGGTCGAATTTCGGAATATTTTTCCGATTTATGCCCAACAAGTAGATTACTTCTAGGATAAATGAACTTGAATAAATGGGTAAGCTAGCTTTAATATGTTCATAGTGTAGATAGTATGTATAATAAGTATTAGATAAGGAGAACTTTGTGTTTTCGAAATAGTCGGTCACATGATATATTAGCGCTGACTCGTGTTTAATTGAAGCAACTCATGAAGTTGCGCTTTCATTATTAATAGAAGTGAACAATGTAATGGTTCCTTTAGTATTGTATGAAGTTGAAAGGATGCTTTTACAGCTGATGACAAGATTATTCTTAGTTGAATGTTTAATCTTAGAACACTCAATCAGAACTTCTAACTCAGTCTTCAGTGTGTACAGACAAAGGGAGTTTGATTGCAAAAAGAAACTAACACTAATATGGAGATGTGACTTGCACAGGACAAGATAAAAATACAGAGCAATAAAAGGGTGTACTACTGTCAACAGTATGTAGAGAAAATGAAAGGGGGGTATATGTTCGACACATAAACGGAAAGCGGATTCATAATAAATGTAAGAAGAGTATGGGTATATGGTCGCCATTGAGACAACGACATCAGCGGGTATGCGACAAAACGAGTTCAATATGCAATAAGATGGGTTCAGGTCCTCAATAGGCCTTCCCAGAAGGCCAATAGGCAGGAAATCCATGTTGAATATGCTGAGGGAGAATGGGAACGGCATACGAAGGGTGAGGAGTAGGGGGTCGGTTTGCGCTGGAGGAGCTAGCTTTGGCAGCCTCACTGGAATAGTCCTTCGTGAAGCTCTCCAGCACTTTGGCAATGAAGTCTTGCTCGCGCTCACTGAAGAGTATTGGAAATGGCTTCATGGTAGTGCATGGGAATGGTCATTGAGCTGGCTTTGGCGCGAATTCATCGGTGGATGAATTTGAGACTGATATGAGATCCGGCAACGAATCAGGGGTGGGAGATCGGGTGTGTGTGTGAGGAACAGGTCCAGGGGGAACGGCAGTGGTATGAGCTGAGAGAGTCGACAATACAGCAGGAGGAATGAAACCTGGTGGTGACGCTTTCCTGGAGACATACGGTGTGGCTGGTGTGTGTACTGGCGAGAATGCTGGCGAGGTAGGGGTGAAGGGAGATATAGGCCTCGAAGTGTACTGAGGTGGCGGCTGGGGAACGTACGCATGTGAGTTCCATGACGGCTGAATTGGTGCAGCTGGGGACTCTCCCCCCAAATAGCACTCCTGTGCAGCGGCTGCCAATGCTGGAAGAGGCGCTGTCATAACTCGGGCAATGGCTTCAACCAGGGTCCTGTGTGCGCTTAGTGGCAGAGCGGACAAGTCACCTGTCATCATTGGAGTCATAGGTGTAGCAGGCCGAGACGTCGTGAAAAGAGGGGATGGGGCAGCTGGCATAGGTGAGTCAGGGATGATAGGCGAGTCGTAAGTACTTGACGTAGTTTGAGAAAGCGCGTCGGCATATGAATAGACTTTCGCAGACAGCATTCGTGGGTCACGAGCTGCATACGCTGTTGTATAGCAAGGGGAAGGCAGTTCGGATGGAGGAGGGGTGAATGTGGATGGCACAGCCACGTATGCACAGACAGGAGGGGGGTAACTATGAAGCCAGGGTGGGGGTGTAGAAACGGGAATGATGGGGATAGTGGGAGCTGGCAAGGGTGCTAGTACTGGTGTGGAGAGTTCCTCTTGTGAAACTACATGTGTAGTCGAAGGTGGCATTGTCAGCATGATGAGTGGTATGGATGGAGGGGGTGTAGGCGGAAGTTTTGGTGTCATAGGCTCAGACCTAATGTCTGTGTCATCAACCATAAAGTCGTCAAACGCATGGGCGACGTCGTTGTCATCACAGCCAAATACAAAATCTCCAAAATCCTCGTTAGCTTGAACCAACTCAGAAGCCATTTGCAGGAATTGAAGAAGTGGAGAGTTGTATACGTCAAAATTAGAGTCCCCCTTGCTGACAGACATGTTGTCTTCGTTGGACGAGATATCCATGTCGGAGGCAGCATACGATAGGAAATACTTCAGTGGTTTCTTGATAGTAATAGGCTCTGGGAGTTCTGGAGCTCGAATAACTGGTGAGTGAGGTGGGGTTTGTGGCAGAACAATATAAGGGTTGCTCTCGTGCTCTGGAAGTAAGGGTGAGGCTGACGTGCAACTAGAGACATCAGACATATCGTCGACATCCGAAAGATATGAGAGCTCTGAAATAGGAGAGCAGGGAGGCGAAGGGGCAGAATCCATACAGACATCTTCTCCAATGTACCGCTGTAGGTGGAGAAGTCCTGCTTGCGGGGGTGAAACGAAAGGACACTCCAATGTGTGCATCTCCTTGGGCCATGTGCGTAATGCCCAAGATATAACGCAGTTAACATCCAGATACTCGGTGACATGCTTACCCTCGCGATCATCCTGAAGTTTCCTCCACATCAGCTCCTGCGACAAGGGAATTCCTCCTTTCCACCTCTCTGACTTATCCAGCACAAAGTCGCCAATCCGCTGAAGCAACTCGAACTCACTTCCTGTGACATACTGGACGTCGCGTGGCACAATCCTGTTTAAGACAGGCAGGACTTTATTTCGGTCGAAATGCTCCAAAAGCTCGATGAAGCTGTCGAAGGTCCCATCAGTATTGGCGAGTGCGTCGTCGAGTTGCGGGTTGCCAGAGCGAGAATGTTCGTCGGGGAAGTCGGGGAGCAGGGGAACATGAAAGGGGTCTAGACGAGAGGGAATGAGGGAAGGATGAAAAGAGGCATCGTCGTAAGGGTCATAGGGGTCTTGGCATTGGTAGTAGTGGGAAACGGCCTCCCATTGCGCTTCATCCTTATTGGGAAGGAGATACTCCCACGATTCGCACTTGTAGTCAGGTTCGGGATAAAAGGTGACAAAGGCGTGGCCTTTTGCCTCAGTGGGAAGTCCAGTCTCACTGTTGTGGAAAGATAAAACCGAATTGAGGGCAACGTACTCCCTAATTTCGTTATAATGAATATCGTGCCGGTGGCCCAAGTATATGGAAGATGCTGTGGTTAGCGTACTGGGGCGGAGAAAATCCGGCAAACCCCATGCCGTTTGGTCCCGAACTGCAGCAACGCTATCCTGGATAAGTTCCGCCAGAGTTCGAATAGCTACGGCTCCATCGATGGGGCCGAAGCATGGTGAACCGGCACTGTTCTCGGACACTTGGAGACCCTGGTCGAGTATCATGATGGGCATAGTGATTTGAGTAAAATGAGTAGATAGTTTGGGGTTGTTTAGCAGTTTAGCTGAAATAATAGAGCTGGGTGATAGTGCTAGTGTGGTATTTTGGGGGACTTTCCCACCGCAATTTTGGCCTCTTTTATTCCTTACTTTTTCCCTAAATTCTAGAACTTGGTCTTCAAATCTTGGTCTCGAATTCTGGTTTTGCATATGGTTATTACCCATTATTTTTCCAATATAATTCGGTCTATTTTTATTGTTCAAATATTCTGGAGGGGTCTGGACTGTTTGACTTCCTTTGTCCATTCCGCAGTCGTGGGAAACTGGCTGTGCTCCGCCATTATTCTTAGTCAGCCATTGTCTGATGGCTTCCACATTGTTGTAAATTGAAGAATTAATTGATTTTATTCATACATTGTTCTTTCCATTGTTTCTATTGTTCGTAATTTCCGCATTATTGCTTCTAAATGATTCCCCATTGTTTCTGGGTTGAATTAAGGTGCGATAATCCGGTAAATTAAATTTTAAATCATTCTTAGGGTGTTCTTTTAGGGTAGAAAGCCTTGTTTCAAGTGATTTAGCTTCGTAAAAATTAGGAGAATTAATTATTTGTGATTCTGTTCTTTCCAGATAATCTTCTGACCATTTATTGGGTAGGGTATCTAAGTTAATAGGGTTACTAATGCTTGAAAAACTGTCCCAAATAATTTCTGAAGGGTCAAATTGTGGGTGTGGCTTATTTGATTCCTTTGCTTCTACTTTAATATATCCACAAACTCATCTTCTGTTAAGCCTAACAAAGTCTTCTTCCTGTAAGGCACATAATTCATATTGTCTTCCTCCATGCCTGGGATCTGTAATATGGATATATGTTCCCTCTTCACGTTCTTCTATTGAAACTTTGTGATCTCTCTGCCATGGCCTTCCTAATAATACATCAAAGGGTGCTCCTGGCTTGACATATAAATTTGCTTTGGTAGATAAACCTCCACTCTTCAATTCTACATTTTCTATGAGTCCACTCATTTGTCCTTCTCCACCATTTGCATCAGTCATAACGATTGATTGGGTAATATCCTTGGGCATGCGAAGAAGTTTATTAGCTAATTTTTCATTTATAATATTCAACTGAGATCCGGTATCAATCACGGCTCTAACTTCTTCATCTCCGTGATATAGTTTAATCTTGATAAGCAGTCCTTCACTTCTCAGATCTGATGTTGTGATCATTGAATAGGGATACTCATTGTCAACATACAAAGATGGTTTGCCTGCTCTTGGGTGTGTAGTATTGTTCTTAACCTTAAGGTGTTCCTGAAGATTGTATGCCACTTCCTTGGATGTCCCCAATATAGTTTTTAGTGGTGTCACGTCCCGTTCTTTTCCACTAGGGACAAGAACCTCGGAGTAGATAGTCTAATAGAAGCGGAGTAACTCGCACACGTTAGTAGGGTGCGTGGAGGTAGTGAATGAGTACGGGAGTAGTGGAACGTTGGCTTCAACTTGTGTGTTGCGCCCCTTGGACTTCCAGTTCCGTATTTAGAACAAAGCGGAGTAAGTGGCAAAACAGCGGAGTTGGCTCAAGGCCCAAGTAGGAGAAAGGGTGTAAACGTAGTTGATTTGAAACTAAAGTATATCTACATTACAGGAGTAGTTTATATAGTAAACTACTTTGTCCGAATGCATACGGAGTAATGCCAATGGGTATGTGGCATCCTAGGGTTAAGTAAACTCCATGAAATGTAGAACATGGTAAACTAGTAGTACGCCTCTAGATTATAGTCATAGGAGAAATGGCCGCGGCCGGAGAACGAGGTAGTAATATTAAAGGGAAGGAACAAGTAAACAGTTACAAGTAAACATAAGTAAGGAAGAGTTCGATATATAACAAGTATACATAGTCCGGAGGAAACGTACTAAAAGTGGAGTAAACCCGGAGTTGACTCCAATGGTACAGGGATTGTCACAGATATGACAAGTGGGAGGACAACATCAGTATTCAAGATCGATTCTACCACGTTTTGGGGGTCAGCTTGAGATGACAGGTCACTTTGTCGACCCAGACTTCGGGTAGCTTTCGGTTCCTCCTTTTGGGGTATGGGGATTGGCCTTCAATTAATTTCCGGTTCTTTCCCTTTCCAACTATTCTCTTTTAAACAATCCCTCCATTGTGTCTTTCTTGCATCTACTGGAATATACTTCCCCTCTCCTGGACTTTCTTCTGGCGATGCCATTTCGAAATCACGTGACAATGTCTCTTCAGGGTTCCTCTTTAATGATTCGGACTTCTGATGCTGGGGCATTGACGGACCTGGTGTTGATGTGACAGATTCAAATCTCACTTTCTGGGGGCAGGGAAGGGATGATATATTCTGCGGAATTGGTTGTAGAATTACTTGATCATTGGGTTTGGCATTTATTCTTTCTTGCTTACTGAAGGGCCTAGCTGATGTCTTTCTATCAGGTCCTTTCCCCTCTTTCGCATCCAGCTTCCGGGGTACGTTTACTCCATCAAATATTTGTTTGCGTGATCCAGTAGTTGACTTCATGGAACGCTCTGCAGGATATACATGTATTAAGTTTCGAACTTCGCCATCTGGACAGTCTTCTGGGGCTGCCAATACATAGATAGGCTCCTCATCATCACTATCTGAATTTGGGTCAACAAGGTAGGATCCATATTGTTGATACCTTGTACTTCCCATGTATTCTGAACTTAATTCTTCTTCACTTTCAGCATCAGTATATGCGTAGTTTGACTCAAGAGTAGTGTAGTATGAATCTATATCCCTATTGATTGATATAAAATTGCTAGTTGGGAGTGTTGTGCGCTTTATTGCCTGGACCAGGATTTCGTCTGAGTTGTGATACAATCTACTTCCATCTCCCAGTACATATCTCCTTCCAAAGTTATCCCACTTAATAACTCTGTTATTCACATATTCTGCAAGCTGAGGGCATTCACGCATCATGTGACCATTCTCCCCACACCCATAACAGTGGCCTGGGGGAAGGCGTGATTGAAATGGCTGATCAGGTACATTTATGTTATTGGGATAAGTAGCATTAGGATTTGAAGAATATCTGTTGGTGTATACATTGTTAGAGTTTGGTGAATTGCAGGGTGCTGGTTGATTGTATTGGACATTATTGCTGATAACCTTAAGGGGCTCACACATAATACACTTTGCTGCATTCCCTGTCTTATCAAGTCTTAAAACTTTATACACCTTCTCTCCATAGGTAGGATCATTAAGTGACATGGTGTTCAACTCATGAATCAAACTATCTATTTCCTCAGGTGTTCCTTTGTAGCGAGTGACACAACTCTGTTCCTCTGTTGGAAGCAGGGGATACTTAGTGGTCTGATCCTTTTCCAACTTAGCAGTCAACATCTCTATCTCCTTTCTCAGCTTCCTATCTTTATGATCTTTATTCCTCTGAAGTGCCTTCAATCTCTTATCAAAATGATCAAGCTTATAATCATCTGTATAATGTCCTGATGAGTCAGAATCAGATGAGTCATCATCATCAAAATTGGGGCTTCAATGACTGGTGAATAGAAGCATGTCTGTGAACTTGCTTCATTTGAAGTGAGTTTCTGCAGCTTTGGTTATTTGTGTGATGGTCCATGGCTTACTCACATCATGATCAGGTTCTGATGCAACTAATTTGGTTTCTAATAAATTCCGTAGCTCTTCAGGAATTCCAGCCCAGAAATATCCATTATATTGGTCCTCTGTTATGCAATCATTTCTGAGTAACTCCCCTCCCATTGACTTATATTCCCTGTAATACTTCTTCCAGTGTGCTAAGTTGAGACAGGGTTCCTTTCTCTTGAGTACAACAAAATCAATTAAATTCTGGGGACGGTATTGTGCAGCATCCCTTTCTGCATCATAATAATTTAATATTTCTTCCTTCAACCTTTCCCAATTGTACTTGGCTGGCTTGGAGTAGTCTGATGCATCAATGAAACGTTCAACTTCTGATGATACATACTCCTTAACCATAGTGCATTTATCTGACTCTTCTGTAACATCATACAGTTCCAGGAGTCTGTCATATGTTTTGATGAAACGTCTTACATCTGCATACTTTCCTTTGAATGTTCTTGGAGCTTCTCTACTGCCACGAAAGGGCATGTCAAATTTGTTGAGACTATGAAGAAGCTTACTAGCAAGTTGGTGAGCAGATAAAGATGTATTTGAACCAGTGGTGTTGGTAGCTGCTGCCTTAGCAGTGTCTTGATCAGCTGTATTGGTCATATTGGATATGGGCTCCAATATAATTCTTTGATATAATAATGTGGTTTGGGAGTTATGGAGAGAATATTACGTAAATATCCCCTCGCAGTGGGCTCCACTTGTCAGTTTAAGATAATAAATATCTAAGGTGGTCAGCAGGAAGTGACTTTGTTCGTGCTTTGCACCTGAGTGTTGGGGGGATATTATTTGTAGATATTCTCCTTAACTCAAGAGGTTTGGTGATGAACACAGGTGTATATTTAAGTGTAGAGGTGGGTTGGTAAGTTTAGAAGAGTAGGCAAATAGCAAGCACAACAACTAGGATTGTGGCAAGAGCTTGCAGGTGAAGGGTAGGCTGAAGATATAGGTCACTATTATGTTGAAGGTTGAAGTGGAGCTGAGGTCCCTGACGGTTTCTACTTCTTACTTCACAACTGGGGCGCATATATAATTTACAAGATTACAGTGTCTCACTATCTGAGTGGACACAAATACGATGCTGCTGCTGCTGCTGCTGTTACTTTACGACGATATGGTGCCTCACTATCTGAGTGAACACAAATACGATGCTGCTGCTGCTGTTACTTTACGAAGATACAGTGCCTTACTATCTGAGTAGACACAAATAATACAAATTAGTTTCACACTTTACTGTTGACACTTTATATGTGACTCTGACAATACGTGTACTGGGTAGAGAGGAAGTATATAGGTTATATTTAGTAGGTAAGGGTTGTGTGCTACAACTGCAAAGGGATACAAACAAATGTAAACTAGGTATAAGTTGTTAATTCTACAGGCCAATTCCTCTTCCTTATATGCCTTTTACCCTCCTGCTGACTAATCATATCCCACACTTACTTTCCCATTGTTCTCCAACTGGGGAAAGTATGAGTCATCTTTTCTCCATTGTTCTCCAATTTAGGATGCATGAGTCAGCATCTTAGACAATGGGTATATTTAGCACAATAGAAATGCTATTAATAGTACTTGAAAGAACAATGGGTATATTTAGCACAATGGTTGTGCTATTAATAGCTCTTGAGAACAATGGTACTCTTTTGTTTGTACCTGAAGGCTTTCTTATTTTGTACAGGGTATAATTGTTTGTACATATTAGTCTTGGTGTAGTTGTTGTATGATGATATTTATTCTGATTAGTGCTGGTCCAGTAGTATGACTAAGTATTTGTGTATGTTTATCTTGATTAATAATGAGCTGGTATTGTAGTTACTTGTTTGTGTATAATTGTTCTGATTGGTGATGGGCTATTAGTGTTTATGTAGCTTTATTTGTTAGTGTATTGATTAGTTACTTGTGTATGGTTTTCCTGATTAATAGTGAAATAGAAGTGCATACTAAGTGTTGTTTGTTAAGGTATTATTAAGTTTTCTAAGTGTTTGCTTTTCTATCTTTGAGTGATTTAGCTGTATTCATGTCATTATGTGAAATCAACTTTCACCCATGACAATGACCTTAGTGCATGACCAGTAATGTTTGCACTATAGGTAGAATCAATGCATACCATCAAGGAAGACAAACAGGTAAGATTGGTATCATCAGCCTACTGGAAGATCAAAGACAAATGAAGATGCATGATGTGCTTGCATGTTAACTAGTGTGAAGGGAGGGATGAAAGGGGGGCATACAGTGACATCAAGGCTTGTGGTCAATAGCTACTGTATAAACTTAGCATGAAGCAGTCAATTGATCCAGTCAGCAGTTTACTGCCTTTGCAGAGTCATGATATTATAAAGATTCTATGGATAGTAGCATAAGCCTTGTGCCAATCTTCCAGTGATGTAAGATGATAGTATGAACCGTAGTGTGATAATTGTATGAACCCTATCCATAATATTCTGAGGACACCTAGGCTTGAACATCAATGTGCATAGCCAATCTTCCAGAGATGTAAGTTGATAGTATGAACCGTTGTGTGGTAACTGTATGAACCCTATCTGGCAAGCTACTTCGTACTGGTAGCACAATGCTCGATCTCATGATGACTCTATTATCCAGAGTATATACCCAACTACAAAAGGCTTAGATTCCAGCGTAAACCAGGAGTGTCAATAGAGTGAACAGAGAGTGATAGGACCATGTAAAGTGAATCAGAACTCCATCAAAGTGTAGAGCACAGGAGGTTACCCATGACATGGTCCAAACTTATCCGATGTTACAGCTATGCCCTTCTCTGATCCTTAGCGATTCTTTGAACACACTCCTCTTTCTGCACAGTTAACCTCTATGTATGCTAGCCCATGTGTGATCAAAGTGGCTGGAGCTTGGGATGGTAGAAAGCTGAGTCTATGTGCATTGTGAGTGCAGTCATATCTACCAGACAGTTCATTAGTTTTGTCTTGAATTGGCAAGAGGAAGCAGATAAGACTGTAACCTGAATGAAGGGAACAGAGTACAGGAGGGGGATAAATCAAACCTTAGAGTCCATATGTATCCCTTCTCCTAACCCTCTTATCTATCCTTCATCTAATCTGGGTAGTACGATCATGGAGTGATGTTGAGCACAGTTGAAGGGGACAGGCTTGGAGTCAAAGTCTCATGTATGTTCATATCCTTCTTTGCAGATGAGAGATTCATAGGGGTATAATGAAGGAGATTAAGAAGCTAACAAGATGGATGAGACTTGATAACAGCCATGCGGGGCAGAGAACCGTGACATATGTTCCATCTATCCATCGAGTACCATAAATGTAGCATACAGAAAAAGCAATTGTTAAGTATCTCCCATGCAAGACAGCTATGCTTGTCGAAAAAGAAGATTGAGTGTGTATTCTGATGTACCTAAAATCAGTTTGAGCCAAAATTTAAGGAGATTCCTATCTGAAACCTGTCTTTTTAGGTCTTGGGGGATCAATATTTTCATAACATGTGTTGCAGACTCATCTGAAAAACTCTGTGGCCACAATAACCTTGAAGAAATGTTATTGGTATGGAATATGGCATATGTAGGACAGAGTCATACCTGTATAAATAAAACCTATTTCGTGTACAAAGTCAGTAAGTATAATTTAAAGCACTAGGCAGAACTAACCAGAACTAACTATAAATGTAGCCAACCAAGTTACAACTCTCGGCAGTCCTAGTGCGAACTGGGTCTTTTCCAATGTATCTGACCCAGAAAAAGTTTGAAGAACAAAGTCAGCAATCAGTAATGAAGACAAACTCTGTTGAAAGGTTTTGACCAGATTGTTATTTGATTTGGGAGGCTGAGAGAAGGGGTAGCAGTGGATGACATCAGTTTCATTGACCACACAGCAAGCCGCAGAGATAAGTTTGTCAGGTGCTGGCTCAACAGGCATGCCACCCCTTAAATGGGATCAGTAGTCAGGGGAAGTTGTTGGTGAATGTCAGAAGGAGTGGTGTAGTGAAGAGGGTGAGATAAGGTATAGGAGAGGGGCTGGGTGATACACCTGCCCATCCCCCTTCCCTTTACTGAAAGTACACTTCCCCATTTGAACAATCCTCAGCCTTGAATTAAAATTGCATCGTGAGAGTGTCATCAGCTGTTTAAGAGCAAAACCAATAATTAAAATGAATGACAACTTACAAGAACTCCATAGTATGAATAGCAGCATACTGAATGAAATTATGCTTCCCTGTTTGAATGATCCTCAGCTTTGAAACATAATTGCATCATGACAGGGCCATCAGCTGTTTGAGAGCAACAAAGAGACATTGTTTTAATTTTAAGATTTATATGCACAGTCAGAAAGGTTGTGTAAGGTGAGTAAGAATAACAGTCAATAGTGGACTAGCCACACTGATTCCAAATGTTCAGACATTTAGGAAGACCAATGTCAGTGAAGGTGATGGTAACAATGGTGTCTTCAGCTAAGTGCAAGGAGGATTTTCAATTGATAACATTTGATTGAAATAGTAGTGCAATTCATAAGTGTACTAAATACATTTTGAATAGTTTTGGTTTCAATAGAGGCAGGAGCCAATCAGATTGAGATCACAGCAAGAACCAATCAGGTTGAGATCCCAAAGTCAGATCTCAAAATTGCCTTTTCAGGATGTCAAGAGTCCCCTAAGACCCACTTACCTTAAAAGGTAGTGGGAATACAAGTACAACAACAACTACGCCTTTCTTCAACTACAAACTGACCCCTCTACGTTGCGCACAGATACACAGTGTATGCATGATGTTGATTATGACCCCACCATCGACCCAGAGGTCGGGCTCAGCTGTCCTCCCGCTCACCCCCATCCTACTTACTGTAACAAGATAAATAACACCCATTAAATATGCGTAGAAGACTACCACCGCAGCATGCTCAATGAGGAAGTCAACACCTCCTCAACTAGATTCTGGATCGAGCGCGTGCTAGGCTTAAACCCACCAGGAAAAGTCGCCCACGGCTTGTGCAAGTTGCGCGAATTGTGCGCGAACGGGGGCCATGGTTATATCTGAGCGCCCTTTATGAGTGGGTATGCACTGTGGTCCAATGAGCGAGGGGCTAGAGCTCCTGCTTACAAGATCGGAGTACTCGTATGTGCCATGTGTCGCGTCTGCGGTAGCTACTTCATCGTCAACCACGTTTCCTTCAAAATCGGACCAGCCACCACATGCGGGGAGCACAGGCGTCATCGACTTCCGCAAGCATACCTCTGGTTCATCTACATGGGAGTGCACATTATGGAAAAAAACTCCAAGTGGGTGATATTGTGCTGCTTAGAGACAATGTCCAGGTTCCTGCGGACATTGTGGATTGGCGACGAGTGATCCCAAGGGGGTGTGTTATTCAAGTGTTATTTCAAGTCTCAAGATGAAGAATTTGGGCAAGGAGACGAATTCGAAGCCGCGCAAAGCATTGAAAGCCACCACTGCCCTCGGGAGCGAGGAGGACGTCGAACAATGTAGTTTCCAGTCTGAATTTGTACCTGCACCATGAGGTACCGCGGCGCGATCTAGCGACTGATAGTACGACGGTCAAACGACGATGATTACAGGCACTACTTGGTGGGAATACGAGTATGACGATCAGTGGGAACACTACTATTCATCCTCCTTCCAACAACACCGCCATCCTACCCATCTCCAACAACACCACCTCCACTTCCAACACCTCCATGGGCATGAAAAATTACCCAGTCACTTCACCTTCTAAAGCAAATAGTACAACAACAGCTCACCGGACACACTGCCGCCTATCATGTCCACCCTTGCTGAGCAGCAGCCCCATGCGCTGACGTCACTTTCGAAGTGGCTAATGGACACGAGTGATGTGCTTTTTGAGGCTAGTGATTGGAAGTTTGGTAGACTGGAGAAGGTGAAGGCTGGTGAAGGAGAAGGGGAATGAGATGAAAAGGGGGGACGAGAAGGATGTTAGGGCGAAGAAGAAAGAGAATGCGGAGGAGAAAACTGCGGAGAAGAAGGAGGAGAGTAAGCGAGGTTGTTGAGATGGTGGAGGAGGAGTTACTGCGATTCAGGTACTTCCCTCCTTTCGTTGGTTGAACTAAGCTAACAATTCATCAGTTCGAACTTAACAAACCGCGTAGCTGAAGAGCGGTTCGGGATCATCGCTTCTTCTATTGCCCTGCATGCTCCCCTCCGAGCGAAATCAAAGAGGTCAAAGAGGACCCGAAAAACATTGATCGCAGACAATGTAGAGAAGTCTTCACAATCTATTTTCGAGATATTGTTGCATCGTTAGAGACAAAGGGCCGCGAACCGTCATCTGTGCAAATGAACGCTTTGCGAATAAGCATGTGGTCGAGTTACGGGAAGAGATGCGGCAGATTTCTGATGAAAGAGACTGTCGTGCTCTTGAGGGATCGGAAGGTTGCTGCATACGCACTGGAGGATCTGCGCTTCTGCGCTACACAAGATGGAACATGTTACTGCCAAGTTGAATGATGCAAAGGTCGAGGTTGCGAATGTGAGAAGGGATGTGGAGGCCAAGGTGGCGGGTGTGCATGTTTCTGTGGATGCTGTTTAGAAAGACGAAAGGTTTGTCGGGGAGGAGGTGGCAAGTCTTAAGGTCGCCTTGGATAGGTTGGGGACTGCTGCTATTTGCCGGTTGTCGCTCCTTGATACTCGTCGTGGGGAGGGCAAGGGGTACACAGACGAGATGGTGCACACTGTGGGCCACTCACCCCAATAGCACCCTTCGTCCCGTGCTTCTGCACCTCCGTCTATGCATCAATAAGATCCATCACACCTTTCACTTGCGTCAAGTCCATCCGCCCAGCTAAGAACGCGAGACCCGTAACCCCCCCGGCTCAGCTTGTCGCGCATACGGCAACAATCCAAAAACGCGGAGTCAGGATGAATTGAGAGCAGGCCCGAATGTGTGTGTATGTCGAGTGTCGGTTGGGTCGTGTATGATTTTGGTGCTTGTACAGCCGAAGTACACAATATACAAAGATGGATGTATAACAACGAATCTTGGAAAAAGACAGCCAGTCCGTCATTTAATCATCTTCCTTGGCTCGAGATCCCTCGTATTGCAAGTTGCCTTTACCTGAAGGGCGAACCATGGCGTGGTACACGCTCAACGTACGCAAAAGATTACGACACCAGCTTTACCTGCCGGAGTGGAGAGCGCAGCAGCCCGCTCATATAGACGTAGCACGAGTGCTTCATACTGCGACACCAGTCTCTTGACCGCCAGCCACTTCAGAATCCACTTCGTCCAGGGCCCATCGGACTGTTGAAGGCGTGACAGCAGTAAGTCTTCCATTTAACTTCTCCATCTCAGAACGAACATGAAGCTGCATATAGGGCGCAACAGATCTTCTAGCGCTAGCTTGTACCTGTCCTTTGAATTCGCGCGTACGGTCGCGATTTTAGGTGTATCTCCCAGGTCCGATAGACCTGTTGCGGCCATGAAAAGACCAGTACACCTCGACCTGCTGTGTTGCAGCAACCGTTACTTCCAAATTACTTCACAGCACGTTGTGCAGCGATACGTGGATACTGAGAGAATCGCGCTTAGAATTGAAATTACGAAGGCATGATAGTATTAGATGCGACTCACCAAATAGCTCTTCTGTTCCATTTTATTACACCATCTCCATTCTCTGCTGCATCTCGGATACCAGATAACTTGAAGTTGGTTGACCTTCGGTTTGGACGCCAGTGGTCAAGCCAAGTTGATTCACATCGGTCACGTAGTCATGATACAGTGTCGCAAGCTGTAACGTGACATTTTTAACCCATCGTTGGTCTCCCGCTCTCCATCGACGATCGTACCAAGTACTTACGAATACAACCTTTGACCTCTCTAACCACAAGACACTTCACCATACTTGAATTTCGAATGCTATTCCTACGATCACAAATCAACAAACGAATGGTTTCTTGTTCCACCAGAGCCTAGCTAGCCAAGCCCGCGAGGCCTGTCAAATGCAGCCTAAAGAGCTCCCAAAACCGCATCTAAGAGCTCGTCAGATTGAACACAAGACTATCTAGGATGGACGGGGTACGTAAGGCTGTGAATTTGACATGAATTACCCCTTTTTTCAACTTACACAATGTCGTCTTGTAGAATGATGCTGCCTTTGCTGCTTGCTCTGACTGAATTTTGTCGACGTGTCGTTCTTCGTTCCTATTCCCATCGCCATCTCCGACTTCAGCTCCTGCAGCGACGGAGACGGAAGCGGTACAGAAAACTTTCCCCGCTACTCCGCTCGTAAGTAAATGATTCACATATCCCAGCGGAATCGTGCGTTTACATGTAACTCATTCCTCTTCTTGCTAACCTCCTTTACCTCCCTTAACAGCCCTGCAAAGTCGACACCGATGACAACCTCGTCCGCGGTAGTCAGCTTAGGTACAACGTATGCATCAGCACGACGGAGGGTTCCAAATCGATGTGTCAAACGTCTTTCTTGAATGTTCTTGACGGTACGTTCCCTATCCCCTCCCTCTTTCTCCTCTCGTACCCCCTCTTCTTGTTCTAGTCCCTCGTTCTCAGTCAGACTTCTACCTCTGGGCCCCAAACTCAACAGTCAGCGACATGGAAGGCGCCTGGCGGAATGGTAGCATGGTGCACCAAACCCGGGCCTCAGAGCACGCCTCATCCCCGAAGGTGCACTCACAGGGGTGCCATTCACTCGCGCACCGGCATATATCTCCGTAGTAGGCTTCATCGACCAGACGAAGATCAGTATCGCGTCAGGGGATGGGGAGGAGAGATGGATCTTGATGGGGCTGATTTGATTCGCCCCGTTCGCTTTTGTACGTGGTGTGGTTTGTTCACTCGGGCTCGTGTAGCGAGGGAATCCGTTAGGTGGATTGTTGTTCACCAACACATTTGGCAATAGCAATACAACTCTCACAAGCTATAGAATGGCACAAGTACATCCCCTTCCTTCTCCCTCCCCTTCCTTCACACACACTAACGGGCCAACCCTGATTCATAGGCGCGATCTTCTTCCGCCTCAAAGCATGCGACCTGCGAAGATATCCAGTAAACCCGAGGATTTGATTGCTGTTTATCGCACTGCAGGTTAGATTCTCTTACTTCTCGTTCCATTCCTTTTACATTCTCTCTTTCTCTTTTCCTCTCCCCCCATTCTTTCTTTTGTTTCCCCCTCTACTCTTTCTAACGCTTGTCACGCAGAACCAAACCCAACGATACTTCATAGTCGATTCCACCGAACCCTTCTCCAAGTTCGGCCCCGACGCATGGGGCAGAGTCATGTCCGTGTTGACCACCCATACAAACGCGGATATTTAGGCCTTACAAGTGGAATAAGCCGAGGACGCCTTTTCATCATGTAGTTTTTAATTTTGAAGGTGGGAGAGAGAAAAGGGGGACAGGTGGAAAGCGATTGGCGAGAAGCAAGTGATAGAAAACGACACTTCGCACATTGAGGGAAAACCTCCGCTTTGATACTTAGTTTTCTTCTAGGAAGAGGACTCACTTCGGAGCGCCAGCAGCATTCCAGAGGTTACAAAAAGTCACCCATTATCATACATTACAAGAGACTGATGTATAGAATCTGCGGTATCGCCTAATATGCAAAGTTGCAAACCCTTATGATAATTAAGTAAGAATTGAAGAGCTAAGACTACAAATCTTCATCATGGCCACCAAAAACGAGCGTACTTATTCTTTTCGCATGCCACTGTTCATAAGACATTGAAGGCGGCGGCTTCAATGCATGTGTTACCCTCAGTTCAGGATAGTATGGGATATCTTTCCGTTGTGTGCGTAGATAATTAAGGCCTGCGTCACGGTCATATCCCGACGACATATCGGTCACATATTCCACATGGTAACTCGGGTAATGGTAGGTTGGACCGTACAGCCCAGCTTCATATTCGTCAATATCGTCATCCAAGGGGGTGTCATCGGCAACATCTGGTACATGGGGGGTTCAAGGAGCTGTACCATATCAGTCATGCCCCACTGACGGGCAGCTTCAAGTGTACTATAGTCGATATAGCCGATATAGCTGTTACAGCGCTTGTGGATATCGGCACTGTGCGTCAGCAGCTCCTTTACGATTCCGGTCCTCTCCCGTGATACGGCAATATATAAGACAGGGCACTGAAATTCATCGGGCTCGCGTGTGTTGGCATCCGCATGTCGCTCAAGAAGCAATTTAACGATAGCGGCGTAGTCTAAAGATACTGCTATGAGTAGCGGACTTCCTAGGGCTCCAGCCTTGAAATTGGGGTCTACGCCTTTGTTCAACAGTATCTCAATGATTTCTGTACTTCCTCGAATTGACGCTGCTATCAAGGCATTCCCTAACAATTGCGCTGTTTCTTCCTTGTCTATGTCCGTCAGACACTCGACTTGCTCTGCTGTCGCTCGTCGCAGTCCCATTAGTGCGCTGTAATATAGAGCTGAAACACGAGGTCTTTCATAGTGGACTACCACCTTGTAGTCGTCATGTGGGTCATGTATACTGGTGAACGATTTGAAAGCAGAAGTGGAGAGTAAAAGGGCCATGGTTAGCCGATGAAGCATCCCGTCCTTCAATTTCCCAGCTTCATCAGCGGAAGTGGTGTGCAAATACCAATGTCTAGCTGCATAATATGCAAGAGGAAAGGCATCATCAAGATCCCCGGGTGGTAAACCTTCAGTAAACTGAAGGAGGTACGCAATGCATGTCCGTGCTATAGTAGAGTGGGCAAGAGCTTCATCGAAATAAAATGAGGAAGATTCCTGTTGACGTCGTTTCGAAAGCAGGTATTCTCGGACAGACATATGCGATAATGTCACATAACCTATCTTCCGTCAGAATAATGAATCAAGAAATTATATATGGGGCATACCATCTGATGTCAAGCTCACTAGACCTCCACAGATGCTCAACACACTGTTCTCATCTTCGAAGCGAGCCATAGGGTTCAGCTGGGGTACATCATCAACACCTACATCTGGATCTCCCGGAAATTCGACCGCAGCCACTTCCACTAACTGTTGTAGCCTGATATGGCCCATCGAAAATTCAACCCATTGCAGGATCCGGAGTACGCGTTGTCGATACTCCGCTGGAATTCTCTCAATTATCCGCTGGTACATCTCGTCAAGGTCTTTAGGAAGATGTGCAAGCTGTTTTTCGAAATCTACCACGCTGAGGGATCCTTCCAGTTGTTCAATGCGAAGCGCGACCAACCTGAACCTATATACTTGAAAGTCAGTACCACCAGTAGCTCAAATAAACCCTCAAGACCAGCTTACATCCCATTGGTGTTCTTTGATACCTCCATGCTGACATCAATCTTTGGCATGAACTTCCGTATGTTCCGCTTAATTTCCATCTCAATATACGTTTTAATATCATCCCGATTGTGACGTTCATGGAGATCGAAGTGAACAGATGAAATGGTCTCTAAATCTCCCCTGATATCAGATTGACCAGATTGAGGACGGCTAGTAGCAAATAAATGAAGCTTCCCCCTCCGGTGATGCGACAGGCTTTTGATCCATTTAAAAAGGTAAGGCCATTCGGAGCATTCATCCAACGCATCCACAATGATGAATACATTGTCAAAGCAGGTAGTCATCTTTAGAAATGTCTCTTCTAAATTCTTAGTAGATGGCTGGTAGGGTTTGCAATCTTCGTATAGTTTCTTCACAGGAGGAGGAAGAGATGGGTAAATAAGCTGCATAACGAGCGAACGAATAAATTTATCGTGTTGAAATTCGTCTCGCGAGCTTCTTCCGTCAAAAATAAAATAAACGTATGCTGATTTCGACCCTTCCCTTCTACAATGGCTTGCTATGTCTTCGATAACGGTTGAACTATGGCATTTAAGAGATTAGCGCAGGGTTTTGGTTGGTAGAGAAGGTTGCTTACCACAAGATTGTTTTACCAAATCCAGCTATAGCATATGCAGTTAGCTGCAGTAACCTACAAGATAAATGGAGCAGACATACGTGTGCCAAATAAGATGAATGGTCTGTTTGGCTTTGTCTTCCACGTCTTATAACCTTCCCTTTCCAATAGCCACTCTCCTGTTCCCTTGCAACGCTTCTTTCGAGCACTATTAAAGTTAGGTGACGGGTCGGGAGCATTCAACCATTTACATATCTCTTCCCTCTCATTCGTTTCCTCTATAGCAATCAATATGAACTACGTATCTGAGGATCTTGAAAAGATATCACATACGTTGTATATTGACTGCATGCTTAACCTCCTTCACGTCCGCATTCGTATCTAAGCTAACAAGCCGGTCAAATTGCTTCAGAAGATCATAACATTGTTGTTTGCATAGAGCGACACGCGATGCAAGGTCCTTAAATTGGTACTGTACAGTACGTGCTTTAAGTAATTGTGAGTGAGATTTCACTCATGGTTCAATAAGAGCATACCGAGTAGAGATGGATGTCTGGTGCACTCCTCAATGACCGAAGCAACATTCAACGCAGCGAGACCCATGCTTTGACTAATTGGGGTTTTGTTGTCTAGTTCTCGAAGATTTGGATAAGCTTCTGCGACACGAAGCATCTCATAGAGATGTCCGGCCAAATCGATGACATCCTTGTCCTGCTTTCTCTGTTTCTGAACAGCCTACATATATGCAAATATGATCACAGCCCTCTGAAATGCTTGAAGGAAAGTAGAGTACCTTGTAAACAGACGCAAGCACGATCCATGAAGCTTTCAGTAATGGATGAGCCTGCCCAGGGGTCGTTATTCAGTGAAGCGCACGTTCTCAAAATGCGGTTACGTACATCGACAAGATGATCAGTAACTTTTACAGCAAGCTGTAATGCTTGCCCTAATGGTGTGATCATGTCCGAGAAACGTTCCGATATATTGGATAAATTTGACACTGCATACGTAGCTCCGTCGATAGCATCAGAAGTTTTATCAAAAACAGTATTTGGACTGAAAGTATGACCAAGGCGTGCGTCAATTTCTTTGATAATGTCGTCTGCGTGGTTCTCCGAGAGGGATAGTTGCACCTTGACAGATCCATTTCCCCCTTTTAAGGCGATAGATGTCCCCTCTTACCATCAGTTAAATATAGTATTTTATCATAAAAGAATAGATGAGCACACCTTTCTCAATAAGATCAGTAACGGCAATGGGTTCTGCACACTTTCCCTCTTCGTGTCTGGGTAGTATGCCTCGAGATTTACGAAAAACCTTGATGTCAATGGTCGACGACAATAGGAATGACCTTTGGCTCGTATAAGACTATTTGAAGGCTGGATTAACAAAGTTACAACTCACAGCAAAGAGCTTTGTCCATGTAATTCTCCAGACCCATCTACTCTGATGGAATAAGGTTTCTTAGAGGCCGGCTTGTCGACCGATACATCGATTTCAAACTCCCTGTCTGCAACTGTGGTCGCGACATTACCAGTGACTGCGTGACTCAGATGAGAAGTTGGTCCAGGTATGGAAGTAGATAGTATACTTACACAACAAGGTTGCCCGTAATAACGATCCGTCGCTCTCTTCCATCGTAAGACTCGGAGCTCTTGGTAGTCGCTAGTGGTAGTTGACTGTTGTCTTTTGTAGCGCTCAGTCTGCTCAGCATCGTGAGATATATCACTGAGAAGTCAAGCCACCTGTCATCAGGGCGCTAAGGGCATGGTCTATGTAACTGGCCAGTATCCAAAAGTATCTCTTGACAAATAGTAAATAGCATAGCATGCGTTGAGGACCAGGTTCGGGAAGGTACGTACACACTCAAATCACGGAAAACTCTAGTCCTCTCCATTCGACCTCAAAAGGGTCATGTATCCCACTGGATATGTCGCTGCCTTGTGCCATTTCATTGCACTATCATTAGATCTTGTGTTCAAACTCGATAGCAGTCCGGTAGGGAGGAGGGGCTGCAAAGGCGAAATCATTTAGTGTGTCGAAGCCAGTCATCTGTACCTTGAGATGTATGATGGAGAATCCCCTATCAACGAGACCTGAAGCTGAAGGCCTAATTGTCCATGAATTAATATGCCAGTCGGAAGGACGAAAACTTCACCTGGCCTACTCAGAGATCTCAGCAGAGCATCCGAACTTCGAAGAGATTCAATGTTGATTTCAAGGCTACATAGGCGTGAGTGATAGTGCCCACGTAGTTTGTGCTTCAGTGTTGAAATTCAAATACTGATATTCCAGGGTATAAAATATTTATTGCAGTAAGCATTCGGGAGCATGTGCAATGACGATGAGGGACAGTCGACTGTTATTGACAGTGTTGATGAAAACGTGAAACCCAAATCAATCGTACAAAATTATCGGCGTCTAAAGCCCACTTCCTCCTAACATCATCACCACACACCACCACCATGAACTATGCCCCCCGTCCACTCCCTACTCTAAATCTACCCCAGCCCGATACCGAAAGCCCGTCTCAGTCGTAAAATATAAAAAGCAATGCGATGGAGCTCCTAGCTGAGCGCTGAAGCTAGCCTAAGGACAATCTACACCGACAAACTCAAAAGGATGAAAGAAGCATCCAGGTCGGACGTCCCAGTGTCCATCGTTCCTATCCCTGGCTCGTCCTCCCCCATCTCATCTTTTAAGCTCTACTCTAACCCCCTTTCCCCTTCTCTTCCTTGTTATCAGAAACACGAAACACCTCCCCCACAAAGGGCATAAATTCTACCCAATAATCGTGGTCTCCTCCCCGCCTACCGCCCTAATCACAATGCACAACGTCAAACAATTCCTCCAGGAGAACGTGTTCGAGTCCTCGTAGGAGGGTCGCATGGAGATGATGAGCAAACCCGAAGATTTGATTGTTGTTTATCGCACTTTGCCTAGGTTGCAGGTTAGTTTCTCTTATGTACTTTGCCTCTTACGTTTCCCCTCTCGTTCCATTCTTTTTACTTTCTCTCTTTCTCTTTTCCTCTCCCCCTATTCTTTCTTTCGTTTTCCCCTTACCTTAAGCTCTCTAACGCTTGCTCGCAGAACCAAACCCAACAATATTTTATAGTCGACTCCACTGAGGCCCTCTCCAAGTTTGGCCCCCACGCATGGGACGACTGATCAGGCGTGGTAGTTTAGGTCTTACGGGTGGAACGAGCCGAGGACGCTTATCAGGGTGAGCTGTTTTTTTGTTTTGTTCAGGACAGGGTGTAAGTGGTGCGGGAGATGGTTGGTAATGAAAGGCAGCAAGTAGAGATAGAAGACGATAGGCGGAAGGTTGAGTTGCAGAGATTGCAGCGTTTTGAGGGAAGCCCTCCGCTGTAGTAGCTTTCTTCTATGATGAGGGATTGAAGCTACCGGCAGCGAGGGCCTCTCGTACCCCGCAGCTGATGGGGTATAGCTGCCCAGACCTGCCCCCTCGAAGAACAGTGTCAACTCGGACGACCTTCTCTATCTTGTAGAGGGGTATAACCTACACTTTCCTCCGCCTGTCGCTCAAGCGAAGGCTGGAGGCTGGCAACTCAAACATCAGTGGGAGTAACCCTCGAACTTTAGCCCCGAAGCTTGGAAAATACTCACCCTTCGCCGCACGATTTCGTTTTTTCTCTTTTCTCTCTCTACCGATATATGAACCATGTGCTAATACGACCTACAGTGGAATGCATATAAGCATTGTGAACCAACGGCCCCCAAAATCCAAAGATCAAGGATTGGAATGTCGCTGAACTTAAGGTGCGTTTTTCGATTTACAAGTTTATGGGGTTAGGATACAGGGTTTCTAAGTTTTGTGGGTGGCCTAGGAACAAGGACTGTTCTACGCGACGTCCTTCGATGGCATTACAGCTACTCACACCTTCTTTCCCCTCTTTCCCGTTTTCGTACCCACTACCCTCCCTCCTCTCTTGTCCACTCGCTAACCTGTTACTTGCAGATCGACCAACATCGCCGATACATCGTCAAATCCATCGTGGCCCACTTCTTGAAGGCGCTATAGATCGCAGCTAACAAGCCGTGGTTGATAAAGTCATGATTTGCAACTTCGCAGGCGGTGAGAAGGGGGAAGGAAAGGAGAAAGGGAGAGTGAAGCTCTGAAGAAGAGATAAGCGGGTGCAGGGCAGCAGGATGGGGTGCACCAAATGAAGGGGGGAACTCCGCTGACGACGATATCATATTTCTTGAGTGTTAGCATTTGACGGCTATATTTGTATTTCTAACTATGTAATGGGTTCCAGCGATAATGGAGGATAACTATTGATAATGATGATGAAGGGCCGTTACTTTTTGACAATGTTCAAGCGTCAAACCCAAGCTTTCAATCGTACGAGTACGCGACCAAATTCCACTTCCTCCTAACACCACCACTACAGCCACACTACCTCTTCTCCATGCCCTACCTCAGATTCACTGCAAGCTGATATCGCAAGCCTGCCTCAATTGTAAAGAATATCAAAGGCAAATGAGGTAGAGCTGAGGAATCGCAATACGGTGTGAAGGGGCTTGGTCTAATGTTTGTCTTTCCTGCATTTTTTTTTAGGTTATGAATCTAATGAAAGTTCTGGTGGAATTTTATGTCCCTAAGGACAATCTACGCCGACAAGCTCAAAAGGATGAAAGCAATGAAAGAGCGCTCAGTTCAGGCGCTCCGGTTTCCGTGGCTCCTACTCCCCAGGCAGACGCGGACGTTTGGGCCTTGCAAGTAGAATTAGCCGAGGACGCCTTTTCATCATGGTGAGTGGTAGTGTGCAAGGGATAGAAAGCGACAGGTGGAAAGTTGCAGCGTCACTCGCACCTTGAGGGGAAAACCTCTGCTCTTGTAGTTATCTTCTAGGAAGAGGACTCACTTCGGAGTGCCAGCAGCGTTCCAGAGGTTACATCGAAAGACAATTATACATCAGGCCCAGGTCTGAGCTGTAACTACAAGAATCTGATGTATCGAATCTGCTGTATTGCCTGATATGCAAACTCTCATAATAATTAAGAATTGAAGAACTGAGACTACAAATCTTCATTATGGAGACCAAAAATGAGCGTACTTATTCTTTTCGCATGCCACTGTTCATTAGACATTGAAGTAGGCGACTTCATTGCCTGCGTTACCCTCAGTTCAGGATAGTATGGGATATCTGCACGTCTGCGTAGATAATCAGGGTCTAAGTCACACTTTTGTCCCGTCGACATATCCACTATTTCCACACGGTATTTTGGGTGATTGTAACGCGCAGCTAGCACCCTAGCTCTATAGTCTTCAGCACTGTCATCACCGGCAAAATCTGATACAGGGGGTTCAAGGAGCTGTACCATATCAGTCATGTCCCACTGACAAGCAGCTCTAAGTGTACTATAGGCGACATAGCCGGTATAGCTGTCATAGCGCTTGTGGATATCGGCACCGTGCATCAGCAGCTCCTTTACAATTTCAGTCCTCTCCCGTGATACGGCAATATATAAGGCAGTGCACTGAAATCCATCCGGCTCGTGTGTATTGGCATCCGCATGTCGCTCAAGAAGCAATTTAACGACAGCGGCATAGTCCAAAGATACTGCTATGAGCAGCGGACTTCCTAGGGCTCCAGCCTTGAAATTGGGATCTACGCCTTTGTTCAACAGTATCTCAATGATATCCGTGCTTCCTCGAATTGACGCTGCTATCAAGGCATTCCCTAACAATTGGACTGTCTCTTCCTTGTCTGTGTCCGTCAGACACTCGACTTGCTCTGCTGTCGCTCGTCGCAGTCCCATTAGTGCGCTGTAATATAGAGGTGAAACACGAGGTCTTTCATAGTGGACCTCCACCACGTAGTCGTCATGGGGATCATGTATACTGGTGGACGATTTGAAAGCAGAAGTGGAGAGTACAAGGGCCATGGTTAGCCGATGAAGCATCCCGTCCTTCAACTTCCCAACTTCATCAGCGGAAGTGGTGTGCAAATACCAATGTTTAGCTGCATAACAAGCAAGAGGAAAGGCGAAATCAAGATCCCCGGGTGGTAAGCCTTTAGTAAACTGAAGGAGGTACGCAATGCATGTCCGTGCTATAGTAGAGTGGGCAAGAGCTTCATCGAAATAAAATGAGGAAGACTCCTGTTGACGTCGCGTCGAAAGCAGATATTCTCGGACAGACATATGCGATAATGTCACATAACCTATCTCGCCGTCAGAACAATGAATCAAAAAATTATATATGGAGCATACCATCTGATGTCAAGCTCACTAAACCTCCACAGATGCTCAACACACTGTTCTCATCTTCGAAGCGAGCGATAGGGTTCAGCTGGGGTACATCATCAACACCTACATCTGGATCTCCCGGAAATTCGACCGCAGCCACTTCCACTAACTGTTGTAACCTAATATGGCCCATCGAAAATTCAACCCACTGCAGGATCCGGAGTACGCGCTGTCGATATTCCGCTGGGATTCTCTCAATTATCCGCTGGTACATCCCGTCAAGGTCTTTAGGAAGATGTGCAAGCTGTTTTTCGAAATCTACCACACTGAGAGATCCTTCCAGCTGTTCAATGCGAAGCGCGACCAGCCTGAACCTATATACTTGAAAGTCAGTACTACTAATAGCCCATATAAACCCTCAAGACCAACTTACATTCCATTGGTGTTCTTTGATACCTCCGTGCTGACATCAATCTTTGGCATGAACTTCCGTATGTTCCGCTTAGATTGCATTTCCATCTCAATATACGTTTTAATATCATCCCGATTATGACGTTCATGAAGATCAAAGTGAACAGATGAAATGGTCTCTAAATCTCCCCTGATATCAGATTGACCAGATTGAGGACGGCTAGTGGCAAACAAATGAAGCTTCCCCGTCCGGTGCTGCGACAGGGTTTTGATCCATTCAAAAAGGTAAGACCATTCGGAGCATTCATCCAACGCATCCACAATAATGAACACATTGTCAAAGCAGGTAGTCATCTTTAGAAATGTCTCCTCTAAATTCTTGGTAGATGGCTGGTAGGGTATGCAATCTTCGTATAGTTTCTTCACAGGATGAGGGAGAGATGGGTAAATAAGCTGCATAACGAGCGAGCGAATAAATTTATCGTGTTGAAATTCGTCTCGCGAGCTTCTTCCGTCAAAAATGAAATAAACGTATGCTGATTTCGACCCTTCCCTTCTACAATGGCTTGCTATGTCTTCGATAACGGTTGAACTATAGCATTTAAGAGATTAGCGCAGGGTTTTGGTTGGTAGAGAGAGTTGCTTACCACAAGATCGTTTTACCAAATCCAGCTATAGCATATGCAGTTAGCTGCAGTAACCTACAAGATAAATAGAGCAGACATACGTGTGCCAAATAAGATGAATGGTCTGTTTGGCTTTGTCTTCCACTTCTTATATCCTTCCCTTTCCAATAACCACTCTCCTGTTCCCTTGCAACGCTTTTTTCGAGCACTATTAAAGTTAGGTGACGGGTCAGGAGCATTCAACCATTTATATATCTCTTCCCTTTCTTTGGTTTCCTCTATAGCAATCGATATGAACTACGTATCTGAAGATCTTGAAAAGATATCACATACGTTGTATACTGACTGCATGCTTAACCTCCTTCACGTCCGCATTCGTATCCAAGCTAACAAGCCGGTCAAATTGCTTCAGAAGATCATAACATTGTTGTTTGCATAGAGCAACACGCGATGCAAGGTCCTTAAATTGGTATTGTACAGTACGTGCTATAAGTAATTGTGAGTGAGATTTCACTCATAATCCAATAAGAGCGTACCGAGTAGAGATGGATGTCTGGTGCATTCCTCAATGACTGAAGCGACATTCAACGCAGCGAGACCCATGCTTTGACTAATTGGGGTTTTATTGTCTAGTTCTCGAAGATTTGGATAAGCCTCTGCGACACGAAGCATCTCATAGAGATATCCTGCCAAATCGATGACGTCCTTGTCCTGCTTCTTCTGTTTCTGAACAGCCTACACATGCAAATATGATCACAACCCTCTTAAATGCTTGATAGAAGGTAAAGTACCTTGTAGACTGACGCAAGGACGATTCATGAAGCTTTCAGTAATGGATGAGCCTGCCCAGGGCTCATTGGTCAGTAAGGCACATTCTCAAAATGCGGTCACGTACATCAACAAGATGATCAGTAACTTTTACAGCAAGCTGTAATGCTTGCCCTAATGGTGTGATCATGTCCGAGAACCGTTCCGATATATTGGATAAATTTGTCTCTGCGTGTACAGCTCCCTCGATAGCATCAGAAGCTTTATCAAAAACTGGATTTGGACTGAAAGCACGACCAAGGTGCACGTCAATTTCTTTGATAATGTCGTCTGCGTGGTTCTCCGAGAGGGATAGTTGTACCTTGACAGATCCATTTCCCGTTTTTAAGGTGATAGATGCCCCCTCTTGCCATAAGTTAAATACAGCCTTTTAACATAAAGGAATAGATATGAGCGCACCTTTCTCGATGAGATCAGTAACCGCAATGGGTTCTGCGCACTTTCCCTCTTCGTGTCTGGGTAATATGCCTCGAGATTTACGAAAAATCTTGATGTCAATGGTTGACGACAATAGGAATGACCTTTGGCTCATATAAGACTGTTTGAAGGCTCAAAGTTAACAAAGTTACAACTCACAGCAAAGAGCTTTGTCCATGCAGTTCTCCAGACCCATCTACTCCGATGGAATAAGGTTTCTTAGAGGCCGGCTTGTCGACCGATACATCGATTTCAAACTCCCTATCTGCAACTGCGATCGCGACATTACCGGTGACTGCGTGATTCAGATGAGAGGCTGGTCCAGGTATGGAAGTAGATAGTAATACTTACACAACAAGGTTGCCCGTAATAGCGATTCATCGCTCTCTTCCATCGTAAGACTCGTAGCTCGTGGAAGTTGCTAGCGGTAGTTGACTGTTATTCTTTGTAGCGCTCAGTCTGCTCAGCATCGTGAGATATATCACTGAGAAGTCAAGCCACCTGTCATCAGGGCGCTACGGGTATGACCCATGTAACTGGTCAGTATCCAAAGTATCTCTTGACAAATAGCAAATAGTATAGCATGCATTGAGGACCAGGTTTGATGTCCAACGGTCTACGGTTGTGGAAGGGTTTAAACTTAGGCCAAAATTGGGCAACACTAACGCAAGCGCGTACTTGATTGTCACCAGTCAGAAGAATCAAAACGCGCTGTTGATGTCGCGGTCAGTTTCAATTTGGGGCGAGTTCCATTAAATAGTATGCAAAGGGCAACTATATTGTCGTGAAGAATGACGACCCAAGTAAGCTCGCAATCGATCCTTGTTAATCACTTCGTGTCATAAAGGCGATCTGTTATCCGACATCCTGTGTCCAGGCCTGAAGGATTTACATCTGCAGAGGGATGAAGACGAAGGAGTCGTCGATAAGTTGACGTTGAAAACCCCAGCCTTGATACAATTGAGTTCCAAGCGAGAGCTCCTGCATAACCAGACGTACGGACACTGAAGGAAATTAAACATTGGATGATGAAAAAGGACGATTAGGGGCACGAAAGCTGAACTGGGAGGGTAGCAAGAGAGGAAGGTACGTACATACTCAAATCACGTCCTCTCCATTCGACCTCAAATCAGTCATGTATCCCACTGAATATGTCGCTGCCTTGTGCCAATTCGTTGCACTATCCTTAGATCTTGTGTTCAAACTCGATAGCAGTCCGGTAGGGAGGGTAGGTTGTAAGGCGAAATCAATCGGTAGGTGGGTGTGTCGAACAAGTGTCGAAGCCACTCATCTGTACCAAGCTCACATAGTAAAAGTTGAGATGCATGACGGAGAGCCCATCAACGAGACCTGGAGCCAACCTGAAGCGCTCACATAGTTTGTGCCTCAGTGTTGAAATTCGTCTGAAAAGCTGATATTCCAATGTATAACATATATATTGCAGTAAGAAAGCATTTGGGAGTATGTGTAAAGGAATCGACGTCTCGACTGCTGTTGACAGTGTTGATGAAAATATCAAACCCAAATCAATCGTACAAAGTTATCGGCGTATTCAAAACCCTCCTCGGACTCACATCACCGATCACGTGCACAGGTCACCGGTCACCACCCACCATCATAAATTATACCTCCTGTCCACTCCCTACTCCAAATATACCCAAGCCCGATACCGAAAGCCCACCTCACACAATCGTAGAATATAAAAGCAATGGGGTGGAGAGCCTCCACGGTGGAGCTGAGTTAGAACTGAGGGATCGCAATACAGTACACTGGCAATACTTAGTACTATCAAACCATGTGACTCGTTGGACCTAAAGATATTCAGTCGAAGTTTGTCGAAGTTTCGAAGTTAAGCTTTATCTACTCTAGTACTTAGGTTTGATCTCCACTACAGGTACTATAAATAAAAGTCTAGTGCTATGCAGTTGCTTACAGCGTCTAATGCACCACCAGGTCTACACGGCACTAAGTATAGAGCAGCAGAGGTACGTCGTAGACTGTTATGGATTTCTGTCGACTAATTTGGTTGCTATAGATGCTATGAAATTTACTGTAGCTAGCTGTGGAACTCAGTAGCCTTGCTATGGCATACTATGGACAAAACCCTGAGTTTGCTACTAGTAATGTAAATACAACCTAGCAGCGCCTCCGACTGGCCACGTTTGTTTAGGGTTTCACTGCCCCCTGATTAACAGCATCTCGAAATACTCATATCAATCACTTGAGGTTGCTGCACTAGTGCCTACTAGTGCTTTATGTGAAAGTTTTACTGCTGTACTCCTATATCATTTTCCCTAGCCGACCAGAGCCTCCCTATTTCTTTCAAAGTCCCCCTAGTTGCTCTCAGGCATATCGCAATATGTCTGAAACTGAAACAGGCAAGACATACATACTTTCACAATTCACATACACTTACGTCGTGGATATACTGTAGCTACAGATCCACAAACTTTGAGGAGATTATATGAATCTACGTTAAAGTTACCGGATGATGATGACTCAAAGCATTTACATCTCAAAGCAGTCGGTATCCAGTGCTACTTGTCCAACCGGCAGTTGAATAGCTTAGATGTCTCGGAGCTTTCTATACAAGCGTTGCAGCTGGCTGCTGCCCTTACTCGACAACACACCCGAGAGCAGCTTCCCTCCTTGCTCAGCTCACTTGGCAAGGCTTTCATACAGCGTTATGGCTTGAGCCAGCACGTTGAAGATCTAAATCAAGCTGTCTCTACACTACGGGAGGGCGTTGATTTAACACCAGAAAATGATCCATCGCTTCCTGATCAGTTATCGTACCTTGGGGACACTCTCCAGACTCGATTCGAGCAGACTGAAGAAATACGAGATATCACGGAAGCCATAGAACTTCGTCGGGTGGCTGCTTCCCTCACTCCTGAAGGAAGTCGCTCCAGATTCGATATTCTCTTTAATTTACCAGAGGCTTTACAAAAGAGATTTGATTATACACATGAACTAAAAGATGTTGATGAAGCGATCGAGGTCATTCAAGACCTTGTCGATAATATGGATCCGGAAGATCGGCAATATTCTTCGGTTCTCAACAACCTTGCCTGCACCTTGGGAGCCCGCTTTGGTTATAGCAGAGACTTGAGGGACGTAGGTCGAGCCATAGATGTTCAGCGTAAAGCCCTCGATACCAGTCCTAATGACCCTGGTTCCTTGACGAATGATTCTGGTTCTTTGACCAATCTGGGTAACTTACATCAAGCGTATTTCATGCAAACTGGAGAGCTACTGCATATCCACATGTCTATTGATGCTCATCGGAAGGCGCTGTCACTGACACCTTCTGGGGATGATTTTTTGCCTTCCATTCTTATAAATTTAGGAGTGGCACTTGGACATCGTTTTGTCGCGACAGGGAATGTCGACGATCTTGAAGAGGCCATAGCACTTGAACAGCTCGGTATTCAGACTTGTAGAGATGATGATCCAAAAGTGCGACGGTTCTACAGTGATCTGGGCAATTTGTTTTACTACCGCTCTGCACTTACACAAGATTTGCATGATATGCATGAAGGAATTCGGGCGCACAGGGAAGGGGTACTTCGAGCGCCTATTGGACACAGAGATTTGCCCCGACTTCTCAACAACCTAGGTAACTCTATACGAAGACTATTTCGCACTACCGGGAACGAGTCCGATCTCTCTGAGGCAATCTTGTTTTACAAGGAAGCTGTTTCCTTAACTTTCGATGGTGGCTCCATAGAACAGATGGATTACTTGAGTAATCTAGGAGGGGCGTTGTGCAATAGATATCTGCTTACACATCAGCAAAGCGACCTCACTGATGGTCTCAGCACCTTAAGGAAGTACATTACAGTATGCCCACCGAATCATGCTCAACTGTCGACGAACCTTTCCCAACTTGCAGATGCATTGAAAATTTTGTTCGAAAATGAGCAGCAACTCGAGATCATAGAAGAAGCAATCTCAGTTATGGAATGGGCGATAGATATCACTCCTGAAGGGAATGCTAGGTTGCCCTCCCTGCTTGATGGATTGGGAGGTTTATTCTTTGATCGCTACAATATTACCCGCAGCAATGACGACATTGAAAGGGCTGTTTCGTTATATCGCCAAGCTACACAGATGCCTGTTGGATCTCCATTAACACGCCTAAGGAGTGGAAAACGGTGGGGGATGCTGTCTCTTCTCATGGACCCAGAGCAAGCCCTTCATGCATTCGAAATTATTTTTAATGATGTCATCCCGCAATTGGCATGGACTGGGCGTACTATGGAACAACGTTATATCTTACTGGAAACTCTAGCAAACATTGTGAGCGAGGCAACAGCTGTAACCATCCGATACGGACAACTTCACGTGGCTGTGGAGTGGCTAGAACAAGGTCGCTCAATAGTATGGAACCAAGTTAATAATTTCCGCTCACCCTTAGACGATCTTCGAAAAGTGAACCCAACCCTTTGTACGGAACTAGAAAAGATAGCGATCGCTTTGGAAGAAGCTAGTATGCGAACGAATTCATCCGATTTGTTAGGAAGTAGTATGGCACGCAATATCTCCATTCAAGATGACGTCCTTCGACATCAAGGTCTTGCAAAGCAATGGGATTCACTACTTTTTCAGGTTCGCAGTATAAGTGGCTTCGAAAAATTTCTCTATCCAATACCGTTTCCTGAGTTGGCATTGAAATTACCACCGTCTGGTCTAGTAATAGTAGTCAATGTCGACCCATTTTCTTGTGATGCTTTGGTTCTTACCCGCGACATATCATTAGAGAGCCGGGCTAATATCGTCGCCGTCCGCTTGCCTCAATTCTACGAGAGAGCAGTCATTCTTCGCGAGAGATTATATAAATTACTTTCCAATCAGTCAACTCGCACAAGAACTGCACGCAAAGGTCGCCTTGCTATAGATGAGAAGGACCGATTTTCCATCAAGGAGCTCCTTCGGGAGCTGTGGTACGAGATCGTGAAGCCCATTCTTGATGCGCTTAAGCTAGAGGTAAGTAACCCGTTGCTTCCGTAGGCGTTACGATGAACGTAAATATCACAGCCTACATCCAATCCTCCTCGAATATGGTGGTGCCCAACTGGTCCTCTCGCTTTTCTTCCTCTTCATGCTGCTGGTGATTACTACTACAGTGACAAAACTCAAAATCCTGGATCAAATATCATGGAATATGCGATTTCATCTTACACACCCACTATCACGGCTCTGACGCAGAGTCTATCTAAGCACCATCAACAACAATATCAGGAGTTCAAGGGATTGCTTGCCGTCAGCGAGCCAGAAGCTCCCGGTTTTTCACCTATCCCAGGTACAGCTCTAGAAAATATCATCCTGAAGCAGATATTCGGCTCGTTTTCTCAAACATTCCGTAGCCTGGAAGGCGTCGAAGCAACAGTGAAGAGCGTCCGGGATGCCATGCCTTTGCACAGCTGGATCCATCTCTCCTGCCACGCTCTCCAGAACAACAGCCCTCTCAATAGTGCATTCTATCTCCACGATGGACAGTTGTCCCTTGGAGATATAATTAAACAACCACTTCCTCATTCACAATTTGCATTCCTTTCGGCATGCGAGACGGGGAAGGGAGACAAAAAGCTCTCTGAAGAAGCAATTCATCTTGCAGCGGGTATGTTAGCGGTGGGGTATACCAGCATCGTCGCAACTATGTGGTCGATCAGTGACAACTATGCCCCGCGGGTCGCAGAAGAATTTTACTCATACATATTACAGAAAGAGGACGAGAGCTCTGCAGAGTATAATTATCCAGATTGTACTAGAGCAGCGTCTGCACTTCATCATGCCATAGGACGCTTTCGGCATTTGGTTAGCGATGACGAAGATGGCCTCTTGCTTTGGGTTCCGTATATCCATGTAGGCATTTAGATAAGGACACATTTCTCATATTTTGGTATACCCTGCGTAAGTATGTGATTCCCATCGAAGGTATCTTACTCCAATCCAATTTTTACGCTAATGGAACGCTGCCGACTTCTAGCAACTTTATCTACCTTCGAGTTTCATTAGATGCGCTGGCATACGGCACTGGTTTGTGAAAGCACTCACCCTCACCAACGCCAAATTGAGTGCGGCTCTAACCCAACTTCCACTGTTAGCTAGCGATTCCACATGTCATCTTTCGTGGTCGCCATCTGAGGCCTGAGCAAGAGACACCGAAAGGAGGCGTGATTTCTGCGCGATCATTATCACAAGGATGACGTTTGGACACAGTAAGATGACCCTCCGTCCAGGTGTAGGCCTATGCAGCGACATTAGAGAATATCAGGGCAGGGGAGAATTTGTGTGGTCACAAGCAATATCAAGAACAGCGATCTGTGTTGCAGAGAATAACCAGGCACAAAGACATGACAGAAATGCACTTCAAGAATGATACGTAGTGATACATTGAGTTCCAAGTATTCAAGGGTATAATATAAGTTGAGGGTATCTTCCACAGCATTCTCTGGTCCGTTAGCGAATCAACCAACGCACCAGGAATATCAACAGCTCACCATAACACCAACACACACTACGAGACCTTCTTCCTCTTTGACGGCCTGACCGTTTTGTTCTCCACGTCTTGTAGCGACCTCCTCGAAGTAGTATTTTCCTACGTGCAACATGAGCCCGGTAATATGAGAGAAGGCGATGAACGAACCGACAACGGAGGCTCTATCTGCAACGACTCGTCCGGGTCCCGATGAGACGGCTTTGAATGAGCCGACTTCTTGACAAGCACTTTGTTCTTGAGGCGAAGCAGTCGCATCTATGAAGCGTTAGCATTGTCACCTAGCGCACGAAAGCCACAGGATTACAGACCTGCTTGTGGTACTCGGCGTTTTCTTTCTTCAGCTGCTCGAGCTCGAGCTCGAGCCCTTCATACTTCTGCTTGAGTTGCCGATTCGTATCACCCTCCTTCATCCACCGTGCTACCGCTTCATCGTGTTCCTTCTCCTTTCGCTTCCGGCTTTCTCGTTCTTTCGCCGCTAATTGCTTTTGCTTGTCGACTTCCCATCGAAGATGCACAATGTCATCGACTTTCGCGGCTAAAACCTCATTCATTCGGACGCTTTCCTCTCGTAGAGTGGAGTTCTCCTTCCTTAATACATCGCGGTCACCCAATACCGGGGCGAGGCGTTCTTCCAGGCTTTTCGCAGACTCGAGCAATCCTTCCTGCCCATAACATGTTTAGAACGAAAGCGTAATGAGGAACTATGAACGTACTCACCACCACTCCAGTGTCAATACTGCTTCCCCTCGACCTTTGCACGACACCACGAATCTCTTTGACAGCGCGCTTCAAACTAACGCCAGGTGTATCCTTGTCAATCCTCCCCAGCTTCTTCGACACAGTTTCTGCCCTCTTCACAGGCGCGTTCACTTCCTCGTCTGAGAAGAAATCCACGAAGAGTTGAATCGGTGTTCCCTTCGGTCGTCGACATGAGTGGCAAGTATCGCGAAGCATCGCGTCTCGTTCCATGCAGCTTCTACACATTCCATGTCCTTTATATAGCTTCGTGTAAGTAAGCTGTGGTATTTCCATGTTGTATCGTGTACGTACCGCAGGGAAAGAAGAGGAATGGATTTGTTGTCTTTTCGCGTGAGGAAGAGGTAATACTAGGAGAGAAGAAACTCAGACATGCTTGACATTCCACTTTGACCATACTGATTCAGCGTTAAGAAAGATTAGCATAAGTCGTGGACGTAGTAGGGTTTGCCAGCACAGAACTATACTTAAGTATATGCAACTTGAAGCTTCAGCGCATCATCGACGACAGTCCGGACTCCGACGGCGGTTCGTCGCTTCGTGAATGGCTAATGTTTAAAGTCACATGATACATATGCACAAGCCTTACTAATAGTATTAGTAATAGTAATACGACCGCCGGTTTCACTAACGTTTCGCCAACTTCCAACCGACTTCAGGAAAAGCTTAACTTCAAATTCCACAAGTTCTCCTATGTAACTCCTTGAATCCTTCACTTACTGACTGCATCATTAACGTTAACCTCGAACTGCAGGCTATCTGAAAGCTGATTTTCTAATTATTCGATCTTAATAATACTTATGTCACAGCGGTGCCACTAACTGAGCAATTACTCCGAGTTCGCACTGCACAGCGCCTGACACGCGTGGTTCAGGATTTCACTGCCACCTTATTAACAGCATGGTTTTGAAAGACTCGACGACGAATGTATTACTCACTGGCGCTCAACCGGTGCTTTATGTTATTATAAACGGGTTGCTGCGTCAGTTCCTTTCAAAAATCTCCCAGTTTGCTCCCAGCATTTTTCAAAATGTCCCAAACGGAAACAGGTAGGAAACGCATATGTTCACGATTCACAGGTACTTAAGGCGCGGGTCTACAATAGCTTTTACAGATCCACAAACCTTGAGCAGCTTATATGAATCAACGTTAAAGTTACCGGATGACGATGTCTCAAAACCTTTACATCTCAAAGCAGTCGGTATGCAGTGCTACCTGTCCAATAAACAGTTGAATAGCTTGGACGTTTCCGAGTGGTCTATACAAGCATTCCAGTTGGCTGCCATACTTACTCCTCAACACGATCAAGAGCTGCTTATTTTCTTGCTTAGATCACTTGGTCAGGCTTTCATACAACATTATGACCTGAGCCGACATGTCGAAGATCTAAATCAGGCCGTTTCCACACTACAGGAGGGCGTTGGTTTAACCCCAGAGAATGATCCGTCGCTTCCTGATCAGCTAGCATACCTCGGATATGCTCTCCAGACTCGATTCGAGCAAACTGAAGAGCTACGAGATATCACCGAAGCTATAGAACTTCGTCGGATGGCTGCTTTCCTTACTCCAGAAGGAAGTCGCTCCCGATTTGAGATTCTCTTCAATCTATCATCAGCTTTGCACGAAAGATTTGATTATACGCATGAGCTAAGCGATGCGGATGATGCAATCGAAATCATGCAAGACCTGGTCAACAATATGGATCCAGAAGATCCGCAATATTCCTCATCTCTCAACAATCTTTCCTGCACCTTTAGATCCCGCTTTGAATGTAGCGGAGACTTGGGGGACGTAGGCCGAGCCATCGATGTTCAGCGTATAACAGTCGACAACAGGCCCGATGACCCCGGTTCTCTGACGAATCTAGGTAACGCGCATCAAGCATATTTCATGCAAACTGGGGAGCTACCACATATCCACATGGCCATTGAAGCTCATCGGAAGGCTCTGTCACTGGTTTCAGGAAATGATCATTTGTCTGCCATTCTTATAAATTTGGGAGTGTCGCTTGGATATTGTTATCTGGCGACAGGTAATGTTGACGATCTTGAAGAGGCCATAGCACTTGAACAGCGCGGTATTCAGATCTGTAGAGATGATGATCCAAAAGTGCGACGATTCTACAGTGATCTAGGTAACCTGTTTTACTATCGTTCTGCACTTACACAAGATTTGCGTGATATGCATGAAGGAGTCCGAGCGCACAGAGAAGGGGTGATTCGAACGCCTATTGGACATAGAGATTTGCCTGGGCTCCTCAACAACCTAGGAAACTCTACGCGAAGACTATTTCGTACCACGGGGAACGAGTCCGATCTCTCTGAAGCAATCTCGTTTTACAAAGAAGCTGTTTCTCTAACTTCCGATGATAGTATTGAACGGATGGACTGCCTGAGTAATCTAGGAGGGGCGTTGTGCAGTAGATATATGCTTGCACACCAGCAACACGACCTCGATGATGGCCTCAGTGCGTTAAGGAAGTCTGTTACACTGTGCCCGCCGAATCATGCTCAACTTCCAAATAATCTTTCCCAGCTTGCAGACGCGTTGAAAATTCTGTTTGAAAATGAATGCCAACTTGGGACCATAGACGAAGCAATCTCAGTTATGGAATGGGCGATAGACATCACTCCTGAAGGGAACGCTGGGTTGCTCTCCTGCTTGATGGATTGGGAGGTTTATTCTTTGCTCGATACAAAACGACACAGAGCAATGATGACATTGGAAGAGCTGTTTCATTATACCGCCAAGCTACGCAGATGCCTGTTGGGTCCCCGTTAACACGTCTAAGCAGTGGGCAACAGTGGGGATGTTGTCTCTTCTCATGGACCCAGAGCAAGCCTTTCATGCATTCGAAATTATTTTTAATGACATCGTCCCACAATTGGCATGGATTGGACGTACTATGGAACAACGATATCTCTTACTGGCAACTCTGGCGGACATTGTGAGCAGGGCGACAGCTGTAGCCATCCGATTTGAGCAACTTCACATGGCTGTGGAGTGGCTAGAACAAGGTCGTTCAATAGTATGGAACCAAGTTAACAATTTCCGTGCACCTTTAGAAGATCTTCGAAAAGCGGACCCTTCCCTTTGCACAGAACTAGAAAAGATAGGAATCGCTTTGCAAGAAGCTAGTATGCGAACAAATTCATATGACTTAGTGGAAAGAACTATGACACATAATGTCTCCATTCAAGATTACGTCCTTCGGCATCAGGGTCTAGCAAAGCAATGGGAATCACTACTTTGTCAGGTTCGCAGCATGAGTGGATTCGAAAATTTTCTCTGTCCAATACCGTTTTTTGAGCTGGTTTTGACACTACCACCATCTGGTTTAGTCATAGTAGTCAATGCTAACCCCTTTTCTTGTGATGCTTTGGCACTTACCCGTGGCATATCGGCGGACAAAGTTGATGTCTTTGCTGTCGCCCTCCTCAATTTTACGAGAAGGCTATCACTCTTCGCGAAAGATTACATAGACTGCTTTCCGATCCTTCAGCTCGGACAAGAACAGTACGAACAGGTCGCATTGCTACAAGTTGGAAAACACAATTTTCTATCAAGGATATTCTCCGTGAATTGTGGTATGAGATCGTAAAACCTATCATTGATGCGCTTAATCTGGAGGCAAGTATTTATTATTTCCTTCTTCATGATTTTGGCTTAATGAATATGGGATATACTTATAGCCTACATCTAATCCTCCTCGAATATGGTGGAGTCCAACTGGCCCTCTCGCATTTCTTCCACTTCATGCTGCTGGTGATTATTACCAACATGACAAGGCTCCTAGTTCTGGATCAAATATCATGGACTATGCGATTTCATCATACACACCCACTATTACAGCTCTAACGCAAAGTATATCAAAACACAATCAACAAAAGTCCCGACAGCCTCAAAAGTTCAAGGGCTTGCTCACAGTCAGCGAACCAGAATCTCCTGGTCTTCCATCTATACCAAGTACAGCTATAGAAAGCTGCGCCCTAAAGAAGCTATTTGACTCTTTTTCATACACACTGTATAGCCTGGATGGTGTCGAAGCAACGGTGAAGAATGTATCGGACGCCATGCCTTTGTACAGCTGGATTCACCTTTCCTGTCATGCCCTGCAGAATGATAGCCCTCTCAAGAGTGCATTCTATCTTCATGATGGACAGCTATCTCTGAACGATATAATTAAGAAACCACTTCCTCATTCACAATTTGCATTCCTTTCGGCATGCGAAACGGGAAAGGGCGACAAACAGCTGTCTGAAGAAGCAATTCATCTTGCAGCCGGAATGCTAGCAGCGGGGTATACTAGCGTCGTTGCAACCATGTGGTCGATTAGCGACATCTACGCCCCGCAAGTTGCAGAGGAATTTTATTCGTACATATTACAGAAAGAGGATGAGAGCTCCAGGGAGAATTCATATCCGGATTGTACTAGAGCTGCTGCTGCACTTCATCATGCCATAGGAAAATTTCGACATCTAATTGGTGATGATGAAGATAGCCTCTTACTTTGGGTTCCATATATTCATGTAGGTATTTAGGTAGACCAGTGGACCAGTGGTACGAAACAAACGTCAGATGCTTTCTTAAGTTTTTGATGAGCTTCGTATAAGAAGCCCTAATCCAGACACGAGGATTATCGAACCTCAGAAACTACTGTAACCATAAAATCTGCAAGCGACGCATCCCCTTTCATCTTTTCAAAAGGTGTTGTCTTGAAAGATGAAATTAGAGAATAGCAATTACTTCCTTGGTTACTAGCTTCACTTTGATATCGAGGCCCTTAATTGATAATGCTAATACTTATTCCAAGCTCTCCGACCTGTGGTCCAACGACACGCAGCAGTGCTAGGCCAGTTATTTTGAACATCGACCTTGCTCAGGTCACTTGTTCTCAGATTTCATCCCCATAACACCCGCTATTAGACTCCGAAAAGTGGAATCTCCAATAAGTCCCTACAATGACCATCTGACATCAGTATATTTTCTCTCTCCCACCGGCCTGACTCGGCTCGTATCATAAATAAGCCTAGTGACCAAAGTGGTAGATTATCGGTACAAGGTACTCCAATTTGGAAGCTCAAAAATATCAAGGTGACAGCCTGATATTTATATCCCATATTGAATATCAGCTCGGAATGAGGACCACCAGCAGTTTCATTTATAAAGAGGTGGTATGATGAGGTATTTGGGATAAAACCGGTGTTCAAGTGAAGAGTTAATCCGGATTTTTGTCGTCGATTTTTCCATACCAGTTAGAGGGGTATAAAAGGCCTGTTTTACGGACTAAATACCTCACAGACCCACAGATCCTACCATGTTCTCGCTTCGTACCTTACTCGTACTACTTACTGCCATCTCACTATCCACATTCGTAACATCCCAACAAGCGGGAACCACAACGACCACATGGGATTGGTACGAGCTCTTCCCTTCCTGAAAAATGTAAGCTTAACTTATACAAATAGCTGTGAGCCGGCCTGCGGATATACATCCAACCTCCCAGCAGGCGCTCGCGGTCCCGTTAAATCATGTAGCCAATCCAACGGGCCTGCCGCTTCAGGCGCACAAAACGCTTGCTTTGCTTCCGGTGGAAACTTGGCTTTCTCGTGTTCGAATTACCAGCCCATTATTGTGAACAATACGTTGAGCTATGGGTTTGCAGGACATGGGAATACTGCTACTGCGACATGTGAGATGAAGTAGTATTATACTCAGATAAAAGGAACTGAAGAAAGTAGGTTGCAATTGTTATCAATTCACTTGGACCAGTGGTGCTGCGCAAGGAAGAGTATGATAGTCCAGGCCATTAATGCTGGAGGTAAGTTCTATGCTCACTGTTTTATAAGTATAACTTAGCTCGCACAGGAATAACCGATGTCGATTTTGACATATACGTACGCGACTTTCGCTTTTACGATGTGCGACTCACTTAATCTGTTTATAATTATAATGTGCAGACCCCAGGAGGAGGCGTAGGAGACTATAACGCCTGCACAGCGCAATACGGTGCTCCCTCCGGTGGATGGGGTCGACAATACGGAGGTGTGACTTCTGATGCAGACTGTAACCAGCTTCCATCGAACTTGCAAGCTGGATGTCATTGGCGATGGCAGTGGTACGTACATTGTCATTTGGTCCGTTGTGAGATAGCTAACAGAAATAATAATAGGGCCGGAGGTGACGTGAATGAATGGCAGATTCAGTTCCATCAGGTTAATTGTCCGTCTCAGTTGACTAGTATTTCGGGATGTACGCCTGCGAGTATTTAAGACCCAGGGAACGTGTAAATCATATAATGTGAATTATGAGGTTTAAGTAAATTGAATGTTGAGAATGAGAAAGAATAATTAATGAATCTGGGACTCTGAGAAATCGGAGCATAGGTTTAGCTAGCAGAACTTTCTGTCCTAATTAATATTCGGTCTGCTGGCATTCATTCCCCCTGAGAGTGGATTTGTCCTTGAAGCAAGAGGATAACAGTAATATCACAGCAAGTAAAAATTAAGGCATTAAAATCACGAATGCTATACCACAAGTCCTAGAAAAGGCCCAAATTCCATATATCACTAAGCATTAATTCTTTATTTTTGCAACAGAAGGACATACTTCATAATCGCGCATCACGTCCTTCCGAGATAAATACTCAATATAAATGCTCGTCTCTCTTAGCCCTCCTCTCGAAAGTCTGTACATCAACTCTCAGTACACCCTCTTCACTCTACAGCCTTGTCAAAGTTGCGTCTCTTTGGGTATCCCATGTCCCTTTAGGCACCAAAAACACTTGTACTGTTGTACATCAGCGAGTTTCCCGACTTGACCGATGTACGTGAGAAATGGGTTATTGTTAGTGAGTGAGAAAGGTGAGGCGGCTGTAGAAAGAGTTATCGCTAGCTGGACTGACATGGCGATGTAAGAGAAGAAACTCGAAGGAAGCGTTATAGAGTAATTGTCAAGTTGTTGTGCTTGTATTAGTATACACCAGGTGTACAGTTACATAATATTTTGCCTATTATGGAACGGAATTATACATAATTTTCGCTTTTACCATAAAATTCTCATAATTGGCAGTGTTTTATGTAACTGTGAACCCGGTGATAAGTAAGAGCTGTGTACTATGTATCAGATATATTCACGTGATTATTTAATTGATTCATCACACTATTATAAGTCCTATTCAAGTCCTATTACACTCAAATTACACTATAGTATCGGGAACGCCAGCGGCCACATGGACAGAACTTAGCCCAATACAGCACCGCATTACTGTAGTACACCGTTATCAGCAGCAGATCAATTGAGTCCTCAGTACTCAGTCTTCTCCTTCAACGTAATATGAACAGCTTTTACGTGGGTTATATAAATGCACTAATTAGTATGTCTCAGAGCTATTAAGTGTCAAGCCTGAGTACTCGAGTACTAGTATTGAGTGCTCAAGCGCTCACTGCCAATGCTCAGTGTTTCAACACTGGCGGCAAAGCCCATTCACACCTTCAACTTCTTCCTCCCCATGGCCAAATTTGCATATCAACTCCAAATAGCACACCTTCCAAGCTCTACAGCCTCGTCATTTAATGGCATTTCTCGGTTTAAGTATCCCATCGATTCACGGAAAACGCCTGGACATCAGCGGACTACCCTACTTGCACTATATGTGTGAAAATTTGGCCCTAGGCCCCTATTTTTGGTGAGCGAGGGGGGATAGGGTGACAGTTGGACAGACTTAGACAGTACAGTAGTTAACTTAAAAAGTAACTGCTGTAAGCTAAGCCTACTCTAGTAGGCACGCGTTTATTAATGACTCTGGCTTCTTTGCTCGAGGCTCAAGGCAGCTCGACACTCCCACTGCAACGTCTGCTCTTCCTACGTGGCAAATTGAATTGTCTGACCAAACCTATACCTCTCTGCAGTTTACATTCCTTGGGCGATACAATATGGTTAAGGTACAATGTCAGGCGTGCATGCTCTATTTCCCTCCAAGCGTTACATCAGGCAAAAATATATCAAACCCCTTCCTTTTCTTTCCCTGCGGTGCGTTTGCTACCACTAACGTTACATTATACTGTCTTACATAAACGTATTCCAAAGGCCATGGGATGTGTAAGAAATGTACCGAGAAAGACACGATGTTTCGCGATACCTGCCCTTTTTGTAGACGACCGAAGGGAGCATCTATCCAGCTTTACATGGATTTTGTAATGGAAGATGAAGAGGTTGATAGAAAGCTAGAAGACCTCCACGCACCTGACAAGTTGTACGGAATCGAAGAATTAGAGGAAGAAAACGCCATCTTACAAGTAGAAGGTAAAAAAACGAGGGATGCTTTGGCGCAGCTAAAAGAGAATCATGATAAACTGAAAGTTAAGACTGAGAGGTTGATAGGGCAAAATGGTGATTACTTAAATGAGGTCTGTACTCTTTGAAACCCCATGAAACCTTCTGAAAATATTGATACGTGCTAGATCGGACGTATAAATCAGGAGCTGGGGAAGAAAAATCAACAGATGAAGAACGAGAAAGAAGCGAAAACGCGAGTGGAGAAGCAACGTGATGATGCCTTGGAACAGTGCAAGAAGGAGCGTAATTCTCGTGAACGGCTCGAACAAAAAGTCGACGACTTAAGGGCAGGGATGGCCAAGTTGAGCAGAAAAAACGAAGGACTTGAGATGCAGGTCTGTGTACCCTTTGGTTGGACATGGATACTGCACTACCATTACTGCTACTTTTCTAGACATATCTCCTTCAGGCTAATCACAAAAAAGAAGTTGCCACAGAGAAAGATGCTTTTGAGCAGCTAAAAGAGAGCCACAATACACTGAAAGTTAGGAATAAGAAGTTGATGGGGCAAAACGATGATTACTCGGACGAAGTCTGTACTCTTTATGGCCTCATGCGGCATGCTGACAATACTGATACATGCTAGATCCAACGTAAAAATCAGGAGCTAGTGAAGAAAAATCAACAGGTCAAAAATGAGAGAGAAGAGAAAATGCAAGTAGAGAAGGAGCGTGGCGATGCCTTGGAACAGTGCAGGAAGGAGCGTAGTTCTCGTCGACATCTGGAACAAGAAGTCGACGACCTAAGGGAAGGGGTGGCCAGGCTGAGCAGAAAAAACGAAAGATATGAGACACGGGTCCGTGTACCTATTGGTTGGCTATGGGTATCGCACTAACACTAAGTATTGCTATTCTGCTAGTTAAAAACCCTTCAGTTTGATCACACAAAGGAACTTGAGGAGAAGGCCGAATCTTTCAGGAAAGAACGAGAAATCAAACGGAGAATGGAAAAGGAACGTGACGAAGCCGTGGCACGTTTTGAGAAGGAGCATAATGCTTCTCTGCGGCTGAAGCAGAATTATGCGAAGCTAACAGCTGAGTACAACAAGCTGGAACAACAATCGAAGAGCAGGTCTGTGTTCGGTTTAATTTCCATTATTAGGATACTGATTATAGAACCAAATAGAATTATCGGTAAGACTGTTCGTTTTATATGATAGGCACCCAAAGCCCTTGTTCTTAGTGGAAGCTTCTGTTTTGGGGGTTATTCATAAGTAAAAAACGGTTCAAGTGAAAAGAAGAAGCCATATGTACTTTTATCGCTATTTTGAAGTGCTTTTCCCTTAGCCTGGTACCTTCTTTAGCATTGTAACTTTGTAATACTTCTCTGTGAGGCTCTATGTCATTTCGTTGAAACTTCTTGTGCGTACATGAATAGCAAGAGGTGTTATACACTACTGCTCGACAAAGTCCCAAAAACTTCCAAACAAGATAGAAAGTCCCCACTCTCACACGGACTACCAAAATTAAAGTTCTTAGTACAATTTCTCTAACGCAACTTCCAACTCAATTCCTAGTGCCTCTGCGAGATTCTTGAGCTGATCCACAGCAGATTCATTTTTGGAGTACCTGTCCGGTGTGACATGAATACAGCACTTCATATATAACAATCTTGCAGGACGACAAGCCTTATTTTTGTCGGCCACAGAAGACGACCTCGAGCGCATGATATCCTCAATAGACAAGAAATTATCATCATATCTCTCAGAAGAGCCTCCGCGAAGTGCAAGGGACAATGTCAACTTCTTCATTGATGGCAGTAACTGTCCTGGTTCCGAGTCAAACTTCCACGTAAGTTCAGACAGTAGTTCATAGGCTCCTGCGTTATAAGTTCCTAGAGAAAGTTCTTCAACGTCACGAAACAGTCTGATAGCACTTATGACAGGCGAGACAGCCATATAGTCTATCTGTAGTCGCTTAATGGTACACCTCGACTTATTAACCATTTCGAAGAGACACGAAATATCCTCTTCAGATATAGGTGATGTAAAGAGCCGGATGCTAGAAAGACGTGGGACGTCAAGGATAGGGCAGAGCTTTCGTATTCCATAGCAGGAAGTGGCGAGAGTATGAAGTAACGGAAGTGTTACGGTGCCAGACGACTCGGGTGAAGCAAATAAGTCATTCAAAACTCTGTTCAAAGACAGTGCTTCCAGATGAGACATTTTGCATAGCATAGGAATGAGCGGTTTGTTTCCTATACAAGTATCAAGAGTGAGTCTTTTCACATTGTCCCACGGAAGAGTGAAGGTATCAGTGACATCCATAAGTTTGAGGACAACTTCTTCAAGCGCCATTGCGTTTCGAAAGATACGGGAAGCAGCTTTTGAGGAGACCATTTTCAGTGATAATAGCCGTAACTGCGCAGGATCTTGTTCTTGAATTGATTCCTCGAGTAGCCCGGGAATCACAGTCTTATCGTCGAACATGCTACCCAGTTGGAGTGATAAAGACACCCAGCGATGTGTATGTTTCACGATAGCCTTCATAATATCATCATTCGTAATTGCCAGTGGTTCTTGGCTCTTCATATTCGCAGGAGGTGATGAACTCTTGATAATGGATATTGACAACGGAGATTTTCGCGACAACTCGAGACAAGTTTGCAAACGAATAAACGTGGTCGTCTTAGACCATTCTGTACATGTGCCCTTCACCGCAAACGAACTCCATAGAGAGGGGGTACCCCGTACAACCATCCGCCAGCGGACACACACTTGCTACAGAACGCCAATAGGACCGAGACCTTGAACCACATGAATGGCTTCCCCGCGTGCGTGCATAAATATCTCGCTAAGAATCTCGTTTGGAAGACAGCTAATGTGGACTGGAGCTAGTGATGATATGTGGATATCAGTCGTTGTGCGCATGTTGGAAGGTTGAAGATAGCTCGGCGTCTAGGTTTCGAGCTAAACTTCTTTGCAAGAGACAAGGAATTTGAACATTTGAAAGAAAGAGAGCTCTTGGATGAAGGACGAAGAGAATGTTGATGACCACTTTACTGCAAAGATTTGAAAATTGAGGGGAAATGAACAGTCGCGAGCAGCAGTCAGCCGCCTGAGGTGACGATGACGGTTACAGCTAAAGGACCCTGAAGCAGAATCATATCAAAATAAAAACATGTCCAAATTTAGCTCTCAGTCCAGTTGCCGTCTTCATTATTGGCCAACACGCACCCACCACCATAAGTACAGCACTACCAACACCATGTGGCGCGACTCTCCTCCCCTAGAAGCCCCCTCTTCAATGGCACACCCAACCTCCTCCCCCCTCCCCCTGGCAAACCAAGTAGGCGGCCACGCAGGCGTCCTAACATCCGAAGATGGCTCGATCCTAATCAAACCTGCTCTCCCTCTCGAGCTCCAGTTCTACCAGAGCCTCAACTCCGATTCAGATTTCTCACCTCTGCGCCCTTATATACCCAAGTTCCTGGGGACGTTGAAGTTGGAAGGGGAGATGGGCGGGGATGGGGCTAGTGTTGTGCCTTTACCGGAAGGAGAAGTGGAGGGAACGGAGAAGGAGAGCTTGGTGTTGGAGAATCTGTCTCATGGATTTAAGAAGCCAAATATTCTGGATGTGAAGCTGGGTACTGTGCTTTACGATGAGAGTGCATCGGAGGACAAGGTGGAGAGAATGAAGAAGACGGCGAGGAATACGACGAGTGAGGAGACGGGGATTAGGTTGACTGGGTTCCAGGTTCGCTTCTCTTTCTTTCTTTTACCTTTTTTATATATCCCTTTTCTGTATGATTCTCTAGGTCTACAATAATACAACCTCGGAAGCAACCAATACCCCCAAATCCTACGGCAAATCCATCAAGGCTGCTGATCTCCCAGACGGAATACGCAAATTCTTCCCTCTCCCCTCTTCATCCTCCCCTCTAGGCCTCCCCGCTAAGCTCCTCCTCCCAATGCTCGAAAGTATACAAGATGACATCACCGAGATCCGGGATGCGCTTTCACAGGTGCACATGCGGATGGTAGGCGGAAGCCTGTTGATAATCTACGAGGCGGATTGGGCGAAGGCTGAAGAGGGAGTGGCGTATTGGCTTGAAGGACAGGGCGACGAATCAATAGGCTCAGATGACGATGAGGAGTCTGACGACGACGATGAAGGTGAAGGACAGGAGGGAGAGGGGAAGAAGAAGAAGCCGAAACCACCTTACATAGTCAAGCTTATTGATTTTGCGCATACGAGGATTAAGCCGGGTGAAGGACCGGATGAGGGTGTGTTAAAGGGTGTGGATACTGTCCTTGGGCTGCTTGAGGGACGGATTGAAGAGGTTAAGATGGCGATGGATGAAGGGAACGTTTAATTTTCATTTATTTACATGTATACCCTGTTGTTATTTTTTATTACATTGAATATTAGAGGATCTAGGATATGGTTATAACTTGCTTAGAATTAATTGTATAGCACTGGATTATTATAATACGTCGCATCGGGTCTTAAATATAGCTATAATACTGAGTCCAACCAATTTAAGTTACAGCGTAATAAAAACTTTCGTCCCCGAAAATATGCCATACAGTATAAGGCGGCTTTCACAATAACACGTTATAATTCACTTCAATGCTTTGCATGGAAAACCTAGTTTTCATGATGCATCAATCTCTGAGCCTCTGTCTTCTTTACCCACTTGGCGAGGGTATCCGAGTCCTACCAATTCTTAGGTCCATTCCTGCTTTCACCCTGTCTATCCATCTATCCAGCCGTTTCTGTTTGACAATTTCTTTGTTTTAAGCTAGAGAAGAATTATTTAGTGTTCGTAAGTATTAGAATTAACTATAAGTAACACAAACTTGTCAAGATAACAAATCTGTTTCTTCTGGTCCCTCAACCAGTAATTCTCAATCTCCAGTTGACGATGCCACTTCCGCCACTTCCAATGTTTCGCAACCTCTTCCGTCAACTGCGCCATGGCATCTTCGTGCTGTTTCTCCTTCCACTTCCGGAGTTCTCGTTCCGTCGCAACTTGCAGCTTCTGATTGTCAACTTCACTTCGCAGCTGCTTGATAATGTTGTCTTTCTCGGACAACGATTGCTTGATGAAGGTAGCTTCCTTCTTTAGTATGTCACGATCAACAAATATTGGGAGGATATGCTCCTCCAGGCTTTTAACCGCTTCAAGTAATTCTTTCTGTTCACATCATACATACACTTATGTAACTGTTGCATCGGAACGAAAAGTGCCTACCATTACTTTATGATCATGGCTACCCACTTCTTCCATGATCCCACGAATATCTTGAACGGCACGCTTCACACTTGCAGCTGGTTTACGCACATCTATACCCCTAATTCCTACAGAAACAGTCTGTGCCCGATGTTCCGGAGTGGGCACCTCTTCTTCAGAGATAAAATCAACAAAAAGTTGGATAGGTTTTCCCTTTGGTTGACGACATGCGTGACAGGTGCTCCGGAACTTTGCGTCTTGTTCTATGCAATTTTTACACATTCCATGGCCTTAGTAGTTATGAGTTTAAAGTGAAAACTCAAAGAATTGACGACGTACCGCAAGGGAAGAAGAGGAACGGAGTTGAGAACCCTGACTCAGAGTCACTGTGGCTCGAAGAGTGTGGCAAGGAAGGGACTACGAGAGAGAAATGGCCTGTGCATGCTTGACATTCTACTTTGACCATTGTGTATAAAGGTAGAATAAGTTGCGAAGAAGAGGTTATAGTTAATCCTAGCATATGGTTTGCGCGAGGTTTGCATGAGGCTGTAGTTCATTAAACATAAAAGCTTTGATTCTGAAGTCAAGAACCTTCACGAACGCATTCATTTAACAAAATAATTCATGTGATGATACGCAGGGGCCAGCACCTTCTGCTTCCTTCCCTTCACCACCATGTCCGTCCAACTAGTAATACCGAACTTCTACCCTCTTATACCCCATTGTGACGGAGAAGGAGACAACGAGTGAGGAGACGAAATAAAAGACGATGGCATCACCGAAATCCGGGATGTGCTTTTACACGTGTACATGCAGGTGGTAAGCGAAAGCCTGTTGATTATCTACGAAGCAGATTGGGGCGAAGGCTGAAGCGCTGAAGAGGGAGCGGCGTATTGGCTTGAAGGGATGGGCGATGAATTATTAGGTTTAGAGGATATGAGGAGTGTGACGACTACGATGAAGGTGAAGGAAAGGACGGAGAGGGGAAGAAGCCGAAACTGCCTTATACAGGTTTAATTTTTATACCCAGTTGTAACTTTATTTATATTTTATTGGATGTGTTAATTTAGAAACTAGCATCAATGCAATGCACCTCGACACAACTCTCATCCTTCAAATCCAAACTTAACTCACCGCCTAATCCGCATTTAACCTGCTCCTCAAACCAATTCTTCTCCTCCGTCAACTTCATAATCTCAACCTTCAATAACGCGTATTTCTTTTGCAGCAACTTATGAGCCTCTCTTTTCTTTACCCACTTAAGCTCAGTAACATCCCGCTCCTTCTCTGCTCTCTCCCTGCTTTTTTGGTCTTCCTCGTGTTGTAGTTTGTACTTGATAAATTCCTTATTCTTACGCTGGAGAGTGATTATCTAGAATCGCCGATAAGTATCGGCGCGTAATAATATGTAAGAGCACACACATGTTTCGCAAAGTCGTCATTCTTCTCTTTTAATTGCTTAACCTCAGACTCCATTTCACAATATGCCTTCTGTAACTTCCGATGGTCCTGAGTCTCAGCTGCCAGCCGTCCCACAACAGCTAGGTGCTCTATATCCCTTTTACTCCGGAGCTGTGATTCACTCGCAGCTTGCTGATCCAGAACTTTGACTTTATTTTGGAGGCATTTTATAGTGGAGTCCTTCGCAGATAAAGTTTCCTTCAGGGCGACAGTTTGTTTTTTAAGGAGGGAATTAACGTTCTTGAGTTGGTCGCGCTCGTGGAATACGGGCAAAATACGCTTCTCTAAGTTTTTCGCTGCTTTAAGTAATTGCTCCTATTCGCACCATACGTTTAAATAAATGTCGGGTTGAATAATTGAAATGTGTAATATACGCACCAATACTTCGTTATTAAAACCGCCCTCCATCGACTCCTTTTGCACGACCCCACGAATCTCTTTGATGACATGCTTCACACTGGTCTCAGGTGCGTCTTCCTTTATATTTCCTATTTCCATCGTCACAGTCTCAGCCCATCTCTCCGGAACGGGCACATCTTCGTCCGAGACGAAATCAACAAAAAGCTGGATAGGATGTTTTCCTTTCGGTCGGCGACATGTGTGACATGTACTGCGGAAGTTGGCGTCTTGTGTTATGCAGGTTTTACACATTCCATGGCCTTGTTGGTTTTCGATTTAACGTGAAATTTTGAGGTGGAATAGAACGTACCGCAAGGGAAGAAAAGGAATGGAGTTGATGTTTCTGTAGAGTCGTCATTTGACGAATTTGAGGAAGGGGTGATGATGGGAGAGAAATAGCTCGTGCAGACTTGACATTCTACTTTGACCATGATTGTATACTATGTTGAAAATTGTGAAGAGCAATAGATTCTGGTTAGGCCTGGCATGATGCACAAGGTTTGCATGAGGCTGTAGTTGAAGTTTCCAGCCGAATAACTCTAATTAATAACATTTGGCTATAATAGATAAGATACCTAAGTTAATTGAGTCAAACACAACACCTGACTCACTGATTGTGAGGTTTGCGTTTCACGTGATATAACCGCTTATCAATTAAATTCCCAGCGCTTATGGAGTGTGTAGGCGTTTCGCATGCGTTGTGCTTCCTTCCTTTCACCACCATGTCCGTTCAACTAGCAATAACCCTCTCCCCATCCACTACCCCCACGTCAATCGTAAACAAAAATCCTTCCCTCACACATATAGGTCAAGTAGGGCAGCTCGCCGATGTCCAGCTGTTCTCGGTGCCTAAAGAGACATGGGTCACCCAGGAAGATCCAATTCTCGCACATTTGAAAAGCGAGGAAGGGGTGTTGAGGGTTGATGTGCAGACTTTTGAGAGGAGGATTAAGAGGGACGAGTTTTGAGTGTGATAGTTTTGGAATAGGTACGTGTTGAGGTTGTGACTTGGGATATGTAACTAATATGTTATCGTTCAGTAGTGATAAATGTCTGTATCTATATGTTTTCTCCTACCTGACTTCTGCCCTCTTCTATACCCTCTTCTACCTCAGTGCTACCTCAGTGTACTTTCTGATATCTCCATCTATCTTATTTCCCTCTGGATTTCTCTCTGATAAGGGTGAACAAATACCCATATGAATACAAAGCAGTGGTTCGTATTTTTATTTCTTCAGCTATGCATGGAAAAGGACACACTGATGGGTTTTCTTGCTCCGTGTGGCTTAGATAAAGTTATATATAGAAGAAATAGAAGATATTGTGTCATCTACGTTGACAGATTCCATGGGAGCGAAAATAGAGGACCACTCGATTTCACCGTGATCATCGAAAGTTAACGGCGCATTCATTTCGGCCGTGCCTGTATTATTTTTCTTTGACATACAATACAACGCTTGACATTCCATGCAATAACTATCTGGAGAAATACGACTGCCTCCTTCCTTTTTTCATAGTTTTACCGGCCACTTAATTCGGGTAGTACGTGTCAAGTCTGTGTCTAGCGCAAATCATATAGCGCTTCTGCAGTGCATTCAAAGTTTCAAGCACCTTTTCGTGACTGTAGCGCTCGTAGAGTTTCTGTTGCCTTGGAAGACTACCCGGTGCGTTCCTCATTGTCTAAATCTTGAAAAATCATCAACATGATATACTGCACCATTTATAGGATTTCGTAGTGAAATATTACGAACGCTATTGGTTTCTGGCGGTTTACATAACCCAAACTATAAACCCGGGCCGGAAACCTCCGCTCTCCGGTAACTTCACTATGTAGTACCTGGCGGCTCGTGCCTTCCCCTGACAATTCTCCTTACCGCGATCGTCAAGGTAGTTCCTCAAGCCGGGACTCCTAAACTCTTACAGTGGGTGACTACGAAGTATTTCGGTGCTATTGGCGTGTGCAATGTCTTCAGAATTTCTGAAATATTCAGATATTCATCCAAGTTGATTTATGTACCTATAGAGCACTCCAGCGCGTAACGTGAATAGAAACCGTTACGCTGGAATATTGAAGGTTTTACCAGCTAGGAATCCTCCAAGGCGGTTGCAATATTTCGCCGATGTCAAATTCCAATGTTGTTTTATGTTTACATTTAACGTGATAGTTTGGAACTGGAAGTAATGTACCAGCCCCTAACGCTTACTTCAGTTCTCTCTTTCTTTTTTTCAGTTAGAATTTGTACCTTTCGAGGAACATCGCGCCCAAGAATCCACTTTGGAGCCCGGTAACAAGAGTTCTCCGTCTCCCAAATTTGCAGATTGATTCGGCTTTGTGAAGAAGTGGGCATATATAAGAGAGAATCTTCTGGGCAAGTAAAATCAGCATCTTGCTACTGCACACCAGTACTTCCCGCCTAAGCTTTTTTTCCGCTCTACATATCACTTTTGTGACCAGATCACCAGTTTTAGCAATGTCCAACGAAACTGCCACCTTCCAAACATCCAATGGAAATGCTGCTCCCGCTTCTTCTACGGTGGCCATCCCTCGTAAAAATGAGGGTCTGAATCCCACTGCTGCTACGGAGCTCGCCAAACAGGACAAGAGGATCAGGCGTCCTGAGCAGAAGGAAATCAATCGTATTGCCGAAATTTCCATGCAGGTTCGCCGGGGTATTAGGGAAGCTCTTCCAGCTCCCCCCGAGCAGTTCTTCACTGTTATGGCTCCAGGCAAGGTTCTTAATCTCGATGTACGCATAATTTTATTCGGGTTGTATCTCGGCTAACGTCATTATTCAGGATTACATTTCGAAAGAGAAGAGCATCATCCCGCCTCGCTTCGTTCAGTTGGCCGAGGCTATTCTTTGTGATGATATGCCTGCTCTCGCACCCGTTCAGCTCGGTCCCACTGGGAGATCCGTTTCTCGCAGCTACGACGCTACGTTGAGCAAGTTATGCCCCGCCGGTGAGCAGAGCATAGCAACCTGTTTATATGTTTAGATATTAAAAATGAGATTTTAGGATCGGTAACCGGTATTGATGACGATCCAAAGGTCAAGCTCAGCGAACAGGCTGAACGCTACAAGAAGGCCATGGCATGGCTCACCGGTTACGTGAAATACAACGGTCGCGACATCAGCCGCATTGATCTTTACCGCGAGAAGCAGAACGAATATACCAAAGCGTTCGAGGAGAAGACCAAGGAGTTCAGGAAGGCTCTGGATTTGGCAAAGGATGATCCTAGGAACGTCACTAACGAGCAGAAACGGATTGCTTATGACAACTGGGTCGCTGAGAATCAGAAGTCGTATAGGAACAAGTGCCAGGCTGCGTACATGGACTGGGTCACCAATGGAAAGAAGGAAGAGACCGAATACTGGTTTTCCATCGTCGACAATAACACTGCCATGTCGCGTGTCGAGGCAAGCAAGGTACGATTCATTCTTATGATAGTGAGCCAGTAGTATATTTACCACATTCATGAAATTTAGGAAGCCATGCGTAATCTCAGCATCTGCGATGAGGACGGTGCAGTGGAGTACCAGAAGGTTAAACTTACGCCATCCAATTGGTATGTCGTCCTTATCATTGAGATATGCACGTCTCTGATCTCGTGAATTTGGCAGGGCGTCCCTCGCAAAGGAGAAAGCATTCGGATCCTCTAGTGTCGACGCCCTGAAGTGGAATATTTCTAGACTTTCTAAGATTAATGCTGTTATCAAGGGTATGCTTGCGGTGAGACTTCCATGAGGCTACGAGTGATAGGGCTAGATTAATTGCCATAATAGGGCCGACAGATTGAAGGTTCAACTGTTGAAGTTGTCGCAAAGGATACTGACGAGGATTTGAGGAGCGTTCACGATGCGGCTTTGAGCTATGTGAGAGCCTTGAAGGAACAGCTTAAACCAGGGTAAGAAGCTTGGTTGGCAGAGACTTCTCGCTGTTATGTTAACATGTTACGATACAGATCTTCCTCAGCATCGAAAGAAGCTGCTTTAAATAAACGTAACCAACTTCAGAAGGCTCTCGAGGTTACGGCACAGGCAGACGACGCCACCGAAAATGTCGAAAAGCTTTACCACGCGAAGCAGAGTGACCTCGAGTACCAGTACAAAACCAACGCCAATCTCATTGCTGACTATCAGAACCAGCTTGGTGAGATCGACGGGAGTAACAGTCTCAATGCACTCCAGAAAGCGATTTGCAAAGAACTCAATATTTCTCCGGCTACTTCACTCGCTCCTGTGACAAATGCTGCGGATTACTGGACTCAGATCAAGGTCAGTATTACTAGGTCAGAGACTGGCGACCGCACAGTGGTCACAAGCACTTCAGCGGAGGCTGGTCAAGATAATTCATACAGTGATTTCGGTCTGTGGTCGGTTGGTGGCTCCTACAGCAAGAGCGATAGCTCTGCTGCCGGTGTCATTAAGGAACTTTCAAACGCCAGCGTCGAAATTTTATTCGACTGCATGCGAGTCGATATTCATCGGGGTTGGTTGAGGGGAGAAATCTTCTATGACCACGACTTGAAGCCTGCTCCGAAGAATCAGTTCGTATTCTTCTTTTATGCCAGTACTTGGACGTTAGTGACATACTTCACCATTCAGCATCAGCCCGGGACCAATTACTCTTGCGACTCTCCTTGACTCGGAGAGCTATCAACCTCCTGCGGACGAGAATGGAGAGAAGCTGACACGTGAACAATTCCTGGAGAAGTATTATCTCTTCCCTATGTACCCCACTGGTACGCTGTCTTTTATATCTCACACGATCCCACTACTAAAACAATATTTAGCCTTCTTGCTCGCCGCAAATATCACTCTCAAGGTTGAATCGCAAAGCAGTGCGATCAAAGATTACTTCAATGAGAACAGCTCCAGCTACTCTCGTCATAACGAGTCCATCAACTATGGTCCCTTCTGTATTAGGTCGGGAAATGAATCAAACGCTAGCGGGGCTGCTAAGTCGAACGTTGCGGATTCACAGTGTATCACCACTGGCAATACATTTGAGTAAGTGGGCATGATATTCAATTTCATGATGGTGTTCATTAACAATCCCCTTCAGAATCAAGATTAAGTCGCCTCAGATCATCGGGACTGTCTCTCAGATTCTCCCCACCCTTCCTCGTCCTAACCAGAAATAGTTGTCTGCCATGCACTATTAGAAATTTTCTTCCTTTGGAAATAACGGTTTGATATGCTCAGAAAGATGGGATTTTCAGTCTTTTGGATGGTTTTAGAATTTGTTTCACGCTTATCGTTGCCTTTAATAATGCCCTTTTAAACCAGAAAAAAAAACTTACTGTTCTTCATGTTTTTACTGTGTCTTGTTGCTAATGTTTCTATGAAATACACGACAACTGTTTGTGATGTTCGTAATGTTACCTTAAGTTTACCTCGCTCAAAAAAGTATTGTAAGTGATTGAGACTCAAGTACTTGCCTCGTGGTCCGTGGGAATGGACCTATGCTGACAAGATCAATGATCGATGATCGTTCGATTCCAAGACTCCGACTCAAACTTGCATCCAACTACATCGTCAAACCCTCGTATTGCCTTCATACTCAGTGTGATGCAAAAATCTATCGGGGAGACTTTTACCTTTACGTGAGTGTATGCTTCATTTCTGTCCTTCGGCTTCAGTTGCTGGTTGGCTTTAGCACTGAAGTACTTATACCGCATGGTGTTAGTCCGGTTGGGACCACGCTTTTACTATCATGTACACAATGTGGTTCGTTTGCCGGACCAACAATCAGCAAAACTCTACTACAGACAATACCCCCTCTCTCATTCATTCGCTCATTCGACTTTCCAGCCCCACAAGAGCAGCCAATCATTCAAGAGATTGTCTCATCTAGCGATGCCACAATTCGAGCGCTGAAGGCTGAGCTAACCATCATCCAATCTCAGATATCCAAGGTCCGCGCATGCAGAGACATTCACAACTCATTACTCGCACCGATACGGAAGCTTCCAGACGGAATTCTAAGCGAGATATTTATGCATGTACGCGGGAAAGCCATTAACATAGACGAAGACCTAGTGCCTATTGGAGATTTGCAGCAAGTATGCGTGCGTTGGCGGAGCATTATACGGAGTACCCCTTCGCTATGGAGCTCGTTTGAGATGATGAGTTCGCAACCGATCGGTGCTCAGATGGATGCACTTACTCGTATTCAATTATGCCTGAAACTATCCGGAACGTACCCACTGTCAATCAGCATTCGCCGTGTGCAGCCACTGATAAAGATTTCGAATGGTATATTCAATAATATCATGAACCACGCATATCGCTGGGGCTCTTTATCATTCGAAAAGGAGAGCATGTATGGGATATCGGATATGACTTTGTCTTCTTTAGAATTCTCAATCCAAAAACAGGGTCTTACTCAACTACGGGTATTGTCGCTGAAGAACTGCCATTCAGGTCGTATATTCCGCATTTTTCGAAACGCAACTGCTCTCCAAGCAGTCTATCTCTATAACGTTAATCTCAGGAATGCCTTGGAACTTGCCTGGGGTAAACTAAGAAGACTCACGATTATAGGTTGTAGCGGAGATGCGCTTCTTTTTGCTTTACCCTCCATGATCGTCCTGGAAGAATTGACAGTACAAGGAAATTGTCGTACACTATTTGAACGACCACCGTCGTCTACCGAGATCATCACGCTTCCCTTACTGCGTTCTCTTGTCATTTCGGATCAAAACATAAATTCCATCTGCTCAGTTATTCGCGTACCACGTCTTAATAGTATCGCACTTTCTTACACCAACACACGCAGGAGCAAGGAAGTCTCAAGTCTCTTCATTATGATTGAAGAATCGAGAAGCATCGTCAAGCGACTTCAAATATGTGGCAGCACTTCCAATTGGCACACTTCTGACTCGCTTATCATCAATACTATCGAAAAATTTCAGAATCTTGAAGAGCTTTCTATAATAAACCAGAAACCAACCGACGACTACCTTTGGAAAGAACTGGCATGGGACTCTAACTCAAAAATGGGTCCGTTGCTCCCATCACTGCAGATTTTGGAGCTGGAATTTAGGAGCCGCGGTATAAAATGCGACAAGATTTTCTCATTTCTTGAAGATATTATGCGTTCCAGATCCACATCTAAAGAGAAACGCCATTCTACGACATCCGATCTTGTTCCTGCAAGTTTGGTATCCGTCAGATGTTCCATTCATCACCGTACCACTCCCATCGAGTGCTGGAGGCACCAGGCAGCTGTTTCTCAACTCAAAACACTCGGAGAGGAGCTTGGGATAGGGCTGGAAGTGAAGTTTCCGAAATGGGTACCTAAGGAGTCGTCTAGTTCACAGTCTTCAGATGCAGACTCTGAGTTATCCAACGATTCATTCACTTCAAGTTCCGACGATGAATGTTGATGCGTGATTGCTCAAATAACTGGTGAGAGTCTTTCGTATTACAAATTGAACTCTAACTTTATAGACCTAGATGAATTATGACAGGTGTAGGAATGTGGTTGACGAAGAGGAGAGTGAACAAAGAAACGGACTCGAGAAGATAATTCAACTTATCCTTATTTAATACTTAGCGTCAAACTTATTCGACGATCAGCGGAATCCCCCAAGAACCCCCTTGATCAGGTGGAAGTTGACAAAGTAGTACTTACGCGGTTTGTACGTACGCAGTAGTAACGCATGATAGAAGCAGTGACAGCCTTGATACGCAGCGCCACGAGGGGTATTATATCTTCCGAGGTTCTCTTACATACCCTTAAGTACAGATTCTTACTCGCATCGATGCTATGGAAAGCAAGCAGTACTCAGTAATCGCATGCTAACTCGTGTCCAGCGATCAGCGCACTACTGACTTGCTACTGACACAAAGAGATCGCGACACGCCTTTGAGTGCATCCGTTCTAACTATACATATCAAACCTTTAGCATAGCCTACATCGATGTCCAATCGATGGCGCGGAGCCAAGAGCATTTAGCGATACGTTATATACCCTTGTGACCGCAGATCAGCACAAAGCCGCAACCTCTAGCAACCCATTCCCTCATTGAAACTTATCCCAACCATGGAGTCCTTCTTTAAAAGCCTCTCCCTCGATGACAACGACAAAAACAAGGATAACAAGAGCCACCAATCCTCATCCTCTTCACAGGAAAGAGGGCTATTCGACAAGATCGGCAGCATCGTTCACGATGTTCAAGGATCGCAGGTCCCCGCTCACCCTACCGCCACCTCCACCACGCACTCCTCGAAGAACGAGGCCTTGCTTGCAAAGTTAGGAGAGGTCCTGACGGATCAGAATGGGAAATACTCATCTAGTGGGAATGCTACTTCGACTTCCACTGCTCGGCCTGCACAATCGCACAAGACCGACTTCATTGGGAAGTTTAGTGATGCTTTTAGTGGTGAGAAACCTGCACCCACGCCTGCGCCAAAGGAGGATAACGGGTTACTTGGGAAATTCGGGGATGTATTGCATGGGAAGGAGGAGCCACCGAAGCAAGAGGGATTAGGAGGAAAGATCAATAACCTGCTTGGTGGAGGCGCGTCGGGCGAGAAGAAAGAAGGTGAGCTTCGCTTTATTCGATCCAAACGTGACTAGCTATTGACGTTTCCTCAGATGGCCTGGACAAGGCTATTGACTTCGTTCAAGAACACGTATTTAAACAAGGACCGCAGCATAACGAGTCGGCGATCGAGCAGATGAAGGATAACCAAATTGCGGATGCTATTAGGGATCAGTATCAGAAGTTTACGGGGAAGGAGTTTCCGATTAAAGATAAGAAGTGAGTGAATGTGAAGAGGAAGAGTGTGCGTTTGGACTCTGTAATCAGTGTAGCACCGTGAAAGGTTTCTGTTGTACTATTAGATGTATTTTTCTCGTGCATATTAACTAGTATCTGGTGCGAGTAGTATTCTCTACGCGCAGGAAGACTAAAATGTGCATTTACCAGCCCTGTAAGCTACATGCTACACTTCAAGGAATATGATTGGTTTTGCGTTTAAATGCGTTACTGTTAACCATAGTTGTATGGTATAATACTATAGCTTTTGAAAGCGGTAAATTTAGTTGTTACATTTTACACGTGCACGGTGTGGGGTGTATATGACTTGCGATGTTACGTTCATTGCTTTTTAGTTAGGATTTCCAAATTTTCTAAGTATGGGAAATTGCTAAGGCCAAAAGCTATTAACATTCAATTCTCTATCACACATTGATCACACACAGAAGTTTGACCTGATAATTATACACTTCTTTCTATGAAAGCGTCACCGTTGAAATAACGGTAGCCAACTCCCATGTCACCTTGCCCCCAGAAACTTCGTACCGAAGGAATAGCATATGCGATTTCTTTCATCGTTTTTACATCTACAGGCGTACTGTTGCAATAGATGCTAATGTCGTAAAGTTTCCATTGAGGATAAGAACAAGACCCGTAACGATCCTTTAATGCTGCCTAAGGAAAATAATATATCAAATAGTCCTGTTATTAGATGGTTTAGTACTTGCGTACCATTTGGTGGTAAAATGTTTGCGTAGGAATCATGTCCCAGTGAAGTATCAAATGTTGCAATGATGACAGCGACGACAACGCTTCAAATAACCAAAATATATCAGATGCCGTTCTGAGGGAATGGACTGTCAATGTCGCGAGCTGTGGACAGCCTTTGATGAGTTTGATAGTGTCGCTGTCCAAACTAGTGAGGCTATAAGTTAAGGACGTCAAAGAATCTTGACAGCGAGATAGGATAATTTGGGAAGCTCCTTTAATGTAATTTAAATCTACAACCTGAAGGTTGTTAAAAGCCCATTCTTCAGAAAACCAAGACGATAGTAGTTGTCCATCTAATTGCATGTGTAATCGTAATGTAAGGGACTTTAGGCTAGTCCATTGTCTGGAAAAAAAGTGATGGACCCCGGCAACAAATTCATTGGGATCGATGTCTCCAGTTCCGCCATATTTGAATTGTAATTTATATAGATGCGGGAAATGTTTTAGCTTCTTGAAAATTTGGCCCATGTGTTCGGTATGACTATTGCAGCTCTCTGGGCTTTCAATTGATAGCGTATGAAGGCTTGGAGAGTGGTGATTCAAAAATGGCAAAATGGTACCCGATAAAGGGTCCCGGTCATTCTCAGTAAAAAGCAAAATCACATTGGTGTCAGACAAAGTCAAATTTATGTCAAACATGGGAACCAAAAGTCGAACGAAGTCGAACACTAGTTACGTCCACAAATTCAACTTGTAATGTACATTTGTAAGTTACACAATGGTCATACAGTAGTCAAACAGTAGTCTACATTATGTCAGTTAATGTCAATACATTTCAACTTCGCTCTACACCAAGCTTCCCGCTAAGAATTAGGATTATGCTTGCACTGTTGATCTGCAGGACTGTAGTTTATGCATATGTGGATTATGGCCATATTCATTACTGGTATTGCTACAGCTATGGTCTGCTCATTACGATAATGTATGGATTTAGTTTTCGAGCTCAAATAAATGATGCAGTCATGTTGGTGGTGAATACATGTTTGTGAAGTGACTTAATGAAGACTTAACTATATACTACTTATTGTTAGCTACTTCTAAGTATACTACATTGTTATAATAATGTATATATATCAATGCATGTAGAAGGGATAGCGAGTGAGTACTTGGAAGTTAACAAATAATCTAACTTGGAAGAATGAGCGCTTCAGCCACGAGCAAGCGGCGAGAAGTTAAGGAATTCATTAAGTCATTCATTCTAAACACCGCCGTGCTTCGTGCCGGTGGTTCCGGTCATGTGATAAGTTGAAGCTTGCCACGTCTCCATAAGCAAATAAATCTTCGAAGTCTGAACTCAACTTAACCTTCCATTCCTTCCCTGTCGTGCCCTCAACGCACGACCCGGACCTTGACTTTCCTCTACCGCCTTCTCATCTCCCTACAGCGAACGACTTTTATTCTTCTTACAAGTTCGTACTTTGGTGCTTTTGCTTTATTTCCATCCCCCAGCACCGTGCTTGTGTCTCTCTGTTTGTGGTGCCTGCTGTGAGTACTACTTTCTACCTTCCGCAATGCAGGCCATATAGCTCTCATTTCCCTCCCCCATGCTCGCACTCTTGTTTTATTTCCCTTCCCTGTTCTCCTGCCTTTCTTTGCGATGTCTTCTGTGAGTATTTCCATCCATTTTCCCTCGTGCAGGCTGCATAGAAGTTCTCACTTCTCTTTTTCAGAAATCTATGTCCGTCTTACAGTTGGCCACTAAGGTTAGTTTGGGAAGGTCAGAGACATTGGGTGTAGTGGGGTGCTGAAGATTGGTGATAGTGGTTGGATGGATGGATGGGTGTGGGCAATGTAATGTCTGTTATTGCAGTAGTATTCCGTTGCCTAGAGAAACCTCTATGTAGTTTTATGTACCTAAGCTCAATATAATACCTATTAGTCACCAAATATCCACAGAATATAAGTCAAACACAAGCCACACATTTTGTAAACATTAGTCCTACTTGCGTCAAGCTCAGTTAAATTCTAGTCATAAATCATTCACATTTTCGTCAAACAAAGTACTGTACAATGGTCCTATAAATGTCAAACAACAGTCATACAGATTTAAATTTATTGTGGAATGTGTGACTTGTGTCCGACTTTTCATAGTCAAATCATAGTCGAAAAACGCGACGGATTGTCGAACATTTTCATGTCACCAACTTTGTCTGACTAGTGTTTGACTTCGCTATTTACTGAGGGTCATTAGTGACTACCGTGTTCGCCCTTGTAAACTTCAGATATATCTCTTGTAGTCCTTGGATTGTGTACAGAGGTACCATACTAGCGATATTTTGAACGTCGCCGTGAAAGTGTAAGTTCTTCAGATGTGAGTCGCCAAGTCTAATAGACTGCCACATCGATGTAATGAAAGGTTGAAGGTTTTCATATATTTGGACTTGCGCGTCAACGTGTAATTCAACCAGTTTATCCAAATCCTTGATCGTGTCTAATAGAGCATTCAAAAACACGGGCTCTAACGCAGAACTTTCGCCAGGCGGGAGGACCATCGGTGTTCGAAAATTGAGTCGTAGTATTCTGATGTATTTGCTCAACTTGCGGTCCCTATATCGACGTGCATGTAAGAAATGCTTCTGAAGCGCGTAGCAACATACCTGATGTTATCCAGCTTTCCACTCATAGTCTTTGGCATTCCGCGAATGCGAATGTCGAGCACACGATGACGAGCAATCATTGATAAGTGATAGAGAGGCCTGTTAACGGTCAGAAATCTTCGCAATACGGCGTCTGGCAGTAAAGATCCAATATGGAGCCATATTTCGGGTGGAAAGGTGGTCATGACAGTTGGTGGATGCAAGTGGACACGATGATGACCTTTGAATGCTTTCCGAATGAATCAATGTCCGAAAACGGTGTTAAAATGTCGCCCACAAAACAACAACAAAGATAAATATCCATGCCCAGACCTGTTCCACAAATTCAATGACATGTTTAGTTCACTGTTTACATGCATGCATACACGAATGCCCATCTTGGGCATCACAATGGAGGTGGACTTGAGAAAAGCCTCCTAAAGCTCGAACATTGTAATATATGTAGGAGAAGACACAGACGGCATATTGTAGCCGTGATTTGTCACAGTTTTCCTTCGTCTTATTCGTTTGTAGCATTTAGTATTAGGTCTTCGAAGCTTCAATGGCTAGTAACGCTTAAGGTTACCTTTCTGCTTGTTTTATGTACTTTGTTGCTACTTGTTGCTTGAGTGTAATGACCAACATTACTACTTTCCCAATTAAAGGTAAAGTTATATAAGTACTACTTATGTCAGAATAAGCAAGTCAAATTACTTGTACAGTTCTGGCTTTAGTTTACGACATTCACTTATATCCAATTTATGTCACTATTCACATACACAATCAGAAAAATGGTATTCTCGTGTAGGTATGACCAAAGGTCCAAATTACTTCAATGACTCTACGGCCGCAACTCTTCTTTCCCTGTGACTCCGAGTTCATTCTCCTTTACGGTGCTCTACTTGTGTGTATAGGGTTGTATTTACAATTAAAAGTATACATGGCCTATAGGACAAGAAAATTTAATTATATAGGTAATATCAGGTGCTATAGTGTATGGGTTACATTGAAGCTGTAATTCAAATCCTACCAGTGCCATATCGAGATGACGATAAACACTCTTAATTACTTATCCCAACTTTATTACGAAACAGTTAGTTTATATGCTTTACTTTGCCTATCCCTTAAGGCGTAAATGAGCGGTTATTTCCCAGACTGATGTTGCATCTTGTGATATCGAATCTGTGGTATACACATGTGAACCCCCTTAATGCATTTTCCTTCCACACTCCCTTTCCAATTTTGAGTTGACGAACTATAGTACTACTCTTACTGTCTGTTTTGCAACTAAGTAATACCACTTGACCAAAACAGGTGGTGACAGGGACACATGTGTAAAATGTATAAAAGTAATTGCATTTAATTTATTCTACAGCATTTATAAATAGTATCCATACTTATATGAGACTTATGAAAGGCGGTAATGCTAAGCTATTACATGCATTACACCCTACTCAACTTCTTCACGATGTAGGCTCGTAAGTAAGTGAAGTTCTCCAAAGTGAGTGAAAATACTATTACAAAGAAGCAGATTCTACATAGACCAGGGAATATACGTCAGTAGCAGTCACTCACTTGCTATCAACCTTCACCTTAGGCTCAGTGTGTAAATCTCATTGTCACGTCAAAATCCTCCTGTGCCACACTTCCTACTCTTTATATATCTAACGGACAACCATGTTACATAACGCCTATCATTGCACTGGCAATATGTGATAACAAATTGAACAAATAACGATGTAAAAATTTGTATGGTTTACTCTATCTGGAAATATAGTAAGTGTAGCAGCTAGGATTCGACTTTACTAAATATAACTGAATAGTATTTGAGCATCAGCTGCTACACTATACTCTCGGATATTAGAGTAGTACTAAGCATAAGGGTAATGTAATTTCAAAACTGGTTAATGTGGAGTGTATGTAGATCTTACACCGCATTTTTCTTCGTGCTCAGGATTGTTTACAGTGAATGTTGCTCACCACTAACTCACCATGTGCCAATGTGCATGTTACCATCGAGTAAGTATGGTGTAACGGCCAAGATTACCCTGCCCATACTTGAATGCCAGACTTGGAAATGAATCCTAATAGCAAATACTCTTTCTAAAAGACGCAGAAGTTTTTACCCCAGTTATCAATGGTTAAATGAATGTTCGTTCTACTTGAAGAATCTGAGAAGGTTGTCAGAGGTCTCCATAATATAATGAGCATTAAATATATTTAGAAATTAGAAAGGTTCAGGGGTACTTTGGTCGAATGACACGGAGCTACCACGGAGTTAGTTTTTATGCTTTATCTACTATCTATGCTGCACTAATAGCGCTGTCGTTATCATGGGCCATGCCTTTCTGTAGGTAATGGCTATTCTGATCAGTATGCTTGCCAAGGAGTCAATTAACTGGTGAGAAATTTGCATACGTTTGGCTGCTCGGCAAGTATTACCAATGAATGTTAGCTGCTACGCTCTTGGACATTAGAATAGCAGATTTTAGGTAATACAAAAGGACAGAAAATGAAATGGTTCAAGGGACTGCGAGCATGCCGATAAATGCGACCCCTATGCATCAATACACATTACATATGTTTCAATTTCATCGAGTATGGTGTAACGGCTAACATTACCGCCTTTCATAATTGTATACCTTGCGAAGTGTTTACGCGGTAGCTCGGGGTTCGATTCCCCGTACTCGAATGAGGCTCCAACCCGTTGGTTTCAATTTTTTTTGGGGGTTTCCAGTATCTACAAGCTATAGATGATCCTGCCAGACTTATGCACTCTAATTCTGAATTAATTGACTATAATCGTTTGGTTTCTCAAGAAGTGATAATTGCGACTGATATGTGAAGCATTCATCCTCAAGAGTTACTAGTTGTCTTTTATGCCTTGAAATGTTGTTCGGGCTTCCAGCGAGGAAATACAAGCGCAGGGTGCGCCATTAAATCTTGTCACAGTAAGAGAGCATTTCATTTGTATATATATTATAGAGGACCGTATAATTCACCCTGAGGAGACAGACAGATTGCCACAGTAACAACGTTTGAACAATGCGGCGGCGAAGGTGAACAACGCGTAGAGATGTATTCCATTGTTTTCATCAAATGCCCAAAACAAACAACCGGCACGCGTTGACAATGTCGGCCGGCGCTGATCGCACATTCCGTCGGGAACGAGCATCGCATCTGCCTCACCTTTGCCTTCACTTTCACCTATCTCCTTCTCCTGCTGCTCTCCCTACCTCTATATCCACAATCCCAACCATGGCCTCCGCGAAAATAGCAACACTGCTGATCCGAGTGAGTCCACCCAAAGCAAGGGAAGAACCATGGCTCAAATGACGCTCCCTTCCTCCAAGACAGTAGCCAAGCCCATCTCATCCAGGATAAAGGAGCAAGCAAGGCAGTACGTCCCCCCTGCCTTCCCCATATCAATCATGTAACATAACTCAATCTCACCAGACACGACCAATTCCGCAAAGTCTGCATAAACCTCGCGCAGTTCATGTACCGCACCGAAGTCAAAATGCGCACCAACCTTCTCGGGGAGCCAGCTAAACACATCCGCCCGCTCTCCGAAACGCGCGCCATAGAGAATGGCGCGAACGCCCTTGCCGAGGGCTTTTTGTTTGCTGTTGCTGCGGGGCTGATTATTGGTGAGAGTTGGAGATCGGCGAGGAGCGAAACGAGGCGCAGAGGGAATGTGGATGATCAGTTGGAGGAGCTTGGTGTGAAGGTTGGGCAGGTTATGGAACGCGTTGAGAGGTTGGAGAGGGGGATTGAAGACGGGATTGAGGAGGAGCGGCAGAGGTTGGTTGTGGTTTTCTTTTTTTGGTTGATGCGAGACTTATGGTTGCTTGGTAGGAACGGTGAACTTGCGAGGATACTTGAGCGTGTGGTAGAGATTGGTTTGCGGGGTGGTTGGGCTGAGTTTCAGGATACACCATTGAAGTTTCCTCGGATTGAACTTGTGCCCCGGAGGCAAGTGTCTTCTGGTGCGTTCTCTGCTGCTCTCTTCCCCACCTGTGATCCTTATATGCGCTACAGATTCATCATCCTCCCTATCACCCAGCCCTGAACCTCCATCTTCCGCCCCCTCCGAAGATGACTCACGCATAGTGCCTCCAGAACCGAAAGGAAAGGAACGGGATTCAAGTTCAGAGTCATGACCTTCCACTAGCCACACATCACGGACATACTCCTATACTTCGCTAGAGAATATTGTGCTTGGGATACCGGCTATCATTATTATTAATACCACTTCAAACGCTTTTCGATGAGGTTTTAATGTTTGACGTTGAGGGTCGGGTGTGTACGACCAATGCAGATTATTTCATGCTTAGGGTTTCTTGGTTTATTGCAGCGAGGAAGGATGGTACGTGGTATAGTGTATGGTGTGTGATCATTTTTGTCGACGATAATCGCGTCTGAATGTTCTTTCCAATCACGCTCATTATAAGGCAGGGTTTAGGCTCCAGACTGGATGATCTTGTAGAAGTCACAGAGATATGGAATCGGATAAGATGATGAACGCAGGAAGAGTGTATAAGGCAGGATAGTGTTTAGGCTATGCCCGGGGCTCTGGGAACTTTGGGGGCCCCGGGATAGGTTTGAATCCTGCTGTTACATGCTCGAGATCTATTTCTTTTTATTCCGGTGCTATACAATACTGACTTACCATGTTGAATTCTGCTTATGCAGAATGTAGCTATCTGATGTATAGATCGTGGATATAGGTAGTGAAGGAGTCCCGCTGAAGATGTTGATGAATCGATAGGTGATGTGCGCGGGGAGAATGTACGAAGTGCTGTAGTGTATATGATATGGATACATAGGAGACTTTAGGGACTCCGAGACAGGTTCGAATCCTGTTGGCGCATGATATCGGCTTGAATTATTATATTTTGTCCCGCGTGGCTAACCGTCCTTATTCTCGTTGGTATTTCGCGTATTCGTGCGGTGGAGCTCCCACTGAAGACGTGTGGATTGGGTTGTAAGTGGATAATCTCGAGAAGGAAATATAAGGCGCTGTGGTGTACTTGCTACACTAGACTACAAGATAGGTTTGATTCCTGTAAGCGCTATACACGATGCTTCCTCTTTTTTGTTCCGGTGTTGTACACAGTGGCTGACTATTAAGAACTAGGTTCTTGTTCTAGTTTTGCAGAATCTCTTGTGATCTCGTGTACAGGTTGAGCTTGGCCTCAAACCGCCTAGGAGCGTCTACGAAGAATTGGATAAGTAAACGAATGCAGGGTGAGCTATACAAGGTGCTGTAGTGTAATTGCTATATTAGAGAATATGAGACAGGTTCGATTCCTGTTGGTACCTTTGCAAGTCCTGATAAATTTGTCATTTTTTTTGTACCGGTGTTTACGCGGTTGACTGACTGTTTGATCTCGATCAGGCCTCGGCTGTAGGTTCTTGAGACTTGCTTTTCTTTTGTTGCATCTCTCGTTATGTATCACAAATACCGACCAGCCTATGGGCTGTGGAATAGCAGCTGCTGAAGATGCGGAGATAGAACCGGATACGTAGATACACATGAGGTAGGTATGTAAGGCGCTTTGGTGTACTTGCTACACTGGAAAGATATCTTCGACGCTTGTTAGCGCCACGCCGCCATATTGAAGCCGGTTCAAAGTTTTGTCCCATTTTATACGTGGCTGATCCAGTAGGTTTTCATTCTGCTTTGCTGAACATAATCTATCACTATTTCGTGTACAAGCCGATCTTTGCTTCAAACACTGAAGCTGAAGCTTGAGGCCTTGAGGGAAGATCTATGGGGGGGTTGGGTGGATAGATAAACGCGAGCTAGGCATGTAAGGCACTGTAGTGTAATTGCTACATTTGGAGAATATGAGACAAGTTCGATTCTTGTTTGTGCCGTATATATCGACCTGTCGTCTCTTTTGTCCTGGTGTTCTACATGGCTCACTATTAAGAACTAGTTTGGTTCTGCTTTTCCAGATTTCTTGCAAGGCCCTTGCAAGATTGAATCTCGTGTACATATTGAACTTGGCTTCGACCGTGGAGGAGTGTATACTGAAGAATCGAATAAGTAGATAAACACGGACGGAGTGTATAAGGCGCTGCAGTGTAATTGCTACACTGAAGATTATGAGATAGTTTCGATTCCTGCCCGCGCCACTATATTTACCCATTGGTAGTTGAAGGTATCAAAGTATCGTCTGTTTTTTCCGTGTGTTTTACTGTATACTCGTTTTGCTTTTGCAGGCTTGTAGTAGTCTGCTACCAGAAAGTGGAGGGGCACCTACTGAGATGCGGAGATAGAACCGGATACTAAGTAGATATACGCGAGTGGACATATAAGGCAATGCTGTGGTGTACTTGCTACACTGGACATGATCATGTCATGATAAAATAGGTTCGATTCCTCATAGCACAGTAATTGATACGTAGGATTTTAATGTCTCTTTTATCCCGATGGTACAGTGAGGGCCACTCTGGGCCACTGCGAAGTAGGGTTGAATTTGGTTCCTGTTAACGCCGTACGTGCGATTACCATTGAATGCTAAGTTTTCTTTTTCCTGGTATGAGCGACATATTGTTCAATATGCTTAATGGATTCGTTCAGTGGCTTATGACCTTTATCTCCTTAACTTTCAAGCAAGTTAAAGTCCAAGTATTCCTAGTTTGGACATATGAATTAAACCAACTTGTAATAGTTGGTAAGTTGTCACTGTCGAGAACTCAGGCTGTCGTAACGTTTGGCTTTCTATTTGCCACTCGCTAGTCATAGAACTTAATCTGACCCTTGTTCGGAACTGTACCATAATTCAGAGTAAGTCTACCGGATCCAGACTGAGATGTTATTGGGCTCACCTTATAAATGGGCTACTAGATTTTGACGTTGCCCGGATTTTGACGTTGCCGTGGCGTTGCCAGTGAGGCAACGCCAATTCTCGCGCGGCAACGTCATGCAACGCCAGGCAACGCCACAGCAACGCCAGCGCAGCACAGTGCCCGTGAAGAGGTGGTAAGTTGGTTGGGTGCACCTAGTCAAAAACAAATATGTGAGTCGTCGAGACATCTGTCCGACTGGGGTGTTCCAAGGTGAGAGGGAGTAAACTTGGTTAGATTGTCTGTAGTGTAACTACAGAGAATATTTATACTAGAAAAAACCAATAAATCTAAAATAAGTAAGGGTAATTATATCAGATGGAGGATGTAAAAGGAAAAGTGTGAAGCATTAAAAATGAATAGAAAACTTAGTAAGAAAGTCCAATGTATTGAGGTTTGCGAGGGGACAAGTGTTCTCTTGTAAAACTTCAGGGTCTTGTCGTCGATGCCGATGTAAAGCTATTTTGAGTGCTCTGAGTGTTGCAGGGGATGGGTATGGTCGGAACAGTGTACAAAGATGTATAATTTATGGAAAGTGGAAGAGAGTGAGCAGGAACAATGAATTAAGGAGAGAACATGAGCAGAACACATACATACTACAGACACATCAATGTAGTGTGATGCGTGATGGCAACGTCAGCAATGTCACAGGCAACGTCTGGCAATGTCACGGCAATGTCACAGCAATGTCTGCAATGTCAGGCAACGTCTGGCAACGCAAGCAACGTCAATTCTCAGATTGGCAATGTCAGGCAACGTCACAGGCAACATCAAAATCCTTATTTTCAGATTTTTGTAACTTGTATAAAAATGAGTAGAATGCATGTATCTCTACCAATCTCCACTTGTTATTAGTAATAGTATATATCATAAATTTACAAAACTACCAGCCAGCTAAAATCTAAATAATATTAGAAATGTTGTACACAAGTGACAAAATATATGTATTTCACTGTGGGATTGTAAGTATTATTTGTTATACCCTCTCCCCACCCACCATCCAGTGGTAATATATATTATTAAAATGAAAGAACATCCATCTCATGCAATTCTACTTATTTATTGTATTTATTACTAACTACACAGTGGGACTTGAACACAGGACCTCAGCACTAATATATGTAGCAACATCAAAAATAAATAAGCAATGTCACGCAATGTCACACAATGTCACATGCAATGCCAGGCAATGTCACCAAAGCAACGTCAAAATCCGGGCAACGTCAAAATCTGTAGGCCCCTTATAAATACTACATATACTATACTATCCATCCAGGATCTAACTTCTGCAGTTTCGTCTGCAATTTCATCCAGCCATGTTTTTTCATGAGCATCAAGAGCACTTCACTCGCACTGAGCTGGCATTCTCATTTGCTCGCACTGATTCATTGTGCGTTCATTAATCATTCACCACCATGTACAGCAGCTGTACCCTGTGCTCATTGCAAATACATCTGGCAGGGCCTGTAACTTGCCAATATCGAATGTCTCTGTCGTCATAGATGACATGCCCGGAGTAACAGCGCTGTCCAGACTTCCTGCGAGCGAAATTCTGGAATTAACACCCGACGTCGCGACCAACATGCCTCACTTGTACTGTGTTACATGAGAAGAGTCCCCTTTTATATATGCTCTAATTCAAGAACATATAGAAATTTGGAATCAGTTAATTACTCACCCTTTTCCACGTCAGCTAGCAGATGGCAGTGCATCTTTGGATCAGTTTAGGTATTATATGATTGTAAGTTATAAATCCTACTGTCAATTTATCATTCTTTACCGCTGATTTCATTTCTAGCAAGACATACTTTACCTACAAGGATTGGTATGGGACAAGATGATGACTGCTGTACAAGCCGACTTCAGTACGTTGGAAGTGGTTGCACAGAAGCTCCCTTCAAGTATTAAATATTGCCATGGCATGAAGGATATATGCATTTACGACCTCGGGGTTCCAGAAGAAGTTATAGATTGTACAGAAGAAAGTGGCATCATAAAGGAATCCCATAACTTTCACTTTTCAGTAGCACGGAATGATGACTGGTTTGCATAAGCAGTCAAGTTAGATTTTGATGCACTTACCATGATCTATGTGTTCATAGATTGCATATTGCGATGCTTCCATGTATCCTCGTAAGCTCCAAGTATTCTCATGCAAGTTTTTGGGCTCCTCTTGACCTTTAACCCTTCAGGGATACTATGAAATAATAGCATCTATCATCAGTAATCTGAAATCTACAAAGAGTGAGTGATGGGCCAGCTATGAGTGCCACTTATTTGTAAGGTCATATCAGATACTGCTTACTATTCATTATGGGTTGCCTGAAATGCTGATGTATCGTATTCAAAGGCATATATCAGTGCGTTAACTATTCGGGAACTGCAAAATAAACTAATCCCATTCGATAGAGTTTGTGAATGATAACTTAGGATGATTTCAGACTCCCAAGGCAATAGTGTGCTGGAGAGAGCTTTTTGAAGAGGCTTGTAAACTAGAAATTAAATTCTTCAATGTCGGCTGTGAGCTCCCTTTGCCATATGCTATTGTTCCCTCTGGGATCTATCATATTATAAACTTCTGGAATGGCTATGCACTTGAGAGCACCACTACTAACAACCCAGCACAGGAATCTGCCAAACAGCGAAATTTGAGCGGAATTACAGCTGCCCATTGTTTTGTTTATACTGCCCCTATCAAAGCCAAGAACAGTCAGAAGGTGGATATTAATTTATGCTTGCATTCGCAAGACCTAATGTCAGTCACCAAAGTGGATACTTGAACCCACGTATAATGGATACACATTAAAAAATATGGTGACTGAAGAATACGCTGCTGTCGCAAGTGTAATGGGACAGCTTGCAGTAGTCAGCAGCAAGGGCAATGCATACTGGTGGATAAATACTGTAAACACCAAGTTTGAATGCCTCCCTATCAAGTATCAGTAAGTGCCTTAATCAGATAGCGAACGAGTGACATCACTATTGAAGCTTCTGTATCTATCACAGATTCTTTGTAGCATTGTCAGTCCAACGCATGCTTGCAGTCTCTGAAGACTCTGCATGTATTGGCATGTTTGATAATACTCAGATTGATAGCCAGAAACACTCTCCCATGAGCGAGCTAGGCTCTTTGGCTATGGATGTTTTTTACAACCTTGATAATCAGGCCCTTGCTGCGATGAACCACATGGGCATGTCCCAGATGTGGATTCTTAAACAAGTTTCTCCTACAATCCTATATCTGAGTTCTTGAGATTTAAGAGGAAATTTTGGCATTGTGTGGATGTTCTAATGCTTAACATGTTCATGGGGGATACAAGACTTTGATGGGAATAAAAAGAGTCGAGAAATTAACTAAGAGAACTTGAAGGGAACGCAAGGTTCAGTGGATATTCACGTAGTGAAAGAAGGAGAAATGCACTACTCAACAATACTGAATCTAACGAGAACTGAAATTAACTGTGGTTTTCTGTGGAGAATTGACTCTTGAAGGAGAAAAGAAAAAAAAGAGAAAAGAAACTTAGAAGGGCCGAAAGTTCCAACGAATTAACAAAAAGTCACATGCACACAAGTGGCAGTATTATTACCAATCCATCACTGCAAGGGACTCTTCGACAGGTCTCAGCCTCTCAACATCATCTCTTCAACTTTCTGCTTCAAACTTCAGCTACCTTTGTGTTAATCATGTTAGATATTCTGGGTTGTACAGCTTCTTTGACAGCTGTCACTTGTCACCTGTCATACTTGACAGTTCTGTGATTGACAGATTGACAGCTGTCAGTTACCTTAGTTACATGGACCTTGGTTGGACTTTGGTAGATAGCCCCAGTATATATACACTCTGTAACTTTGTAGTTAGGAACAAGTTTCCTCCCCATTTTGTGTCTGTGTCTGTGTCTGTGTTTGAGTCCTTGCTCCTTTATCACTCTCTTTGCTCCTTTATCACTCTCTTTGCTCCTTTATCACTCTCTTTGCTCCTTTATCACTCTCTTTGCTCCTTTATCACTCTCTTTGCTCCTTTATCACTCTCTTTGCTCCTTTATCACTCTCTTTGCTCCTTTATCACTCTCTTTGCTCCTTTATCACTCTCTTTGCTCCTTTATCACTCTCTTTGCTCCTTTATCACTCTCTTTGCTCCTTTATCACTCTCTTTGCTCCTTTATCACTCTCTTTGCTCCTTTATCACTCTCTTTGCTCCTTTATCACTCTCTTTGCTCCTTTATCACTCTCTTTGCTCCTTTATCACTCTCTTTGCTCCTTTATCACTCTCTTTGCTCTTTTATTACTCTCTATCCTCTCAATCACCCTTCTTTATTCTTTGTTACTTCTGACAAATCACTTTTTATATGAACACAGTTTTTTTTTTGGAATTCAATGCACATAGCCAACATATCACTTTGAGACCTCAGAACAGTCTATTACCATCTATTACCATTTATGAAAAGCTATGCTAGCTCAGCTGGAGCACTCCCAGGCGCATGTATAGCTTTTCGGTGATCACCAACTCCTCACAGTAGGGGAAATCAAACCTGGCTCTTTTGTTGTGCCAAGCAGTTTTTTTGTTGCATGGGAACTTGTTTTGACCAAGGTTTGACACCCCCACATCATATCGAAACAAATGGCTGGGGGCTCCTTGAACCATAACCACCACCATTGGGTTATGTTCCCACGCCAAAGTGGGGTCAAGAATGGGCTTTCACCAGCGTTCACAGTGACAGGACTCTACACAGAGTGCCCAAATGATCTAGGTGACATGCCTGAGCTGTAGGCCACCCCCCCTCGTACTGTAAAACATAGGAGACTGGTGCACACTACTAGAGATGGCATCTCCTAAGGGCAAGATATATATACAGGGTTCTCAAAATACAATGAATTTGTTGCACCATATGAAGTACACTCCCTTAGTCCCCCCCTGTCACGACCATGCCCCTAGCCTGACTTGGCAGCAGAGTACGAGGGGGTGACTACGGAGAAACAAGGGTGAGTACAAGATGAAAGTGGAGAACAAGAACTCAGGGGGTAGGACTTTGGCTTCAGCTTATGTGCTGTGCCCCTGGGATTCCTGGTCCTGTATTTCGGAGTAAGGGCAAGCCCTTCGGAGAAGACAAGGGACAGAAGAGACGAGAGGGTGAGGACATAGTTCAATATGAAACTGATAGTGGTGCACTTAAGAATGATAAGTGACTCACTATGAGATGTATACTACAATACTGAGGGGATAGCTCAGTATGGCGGAAGAAAGGGAAATGAGAGTAATCTATGTACAGTAATCAATGTAATATTAAAAGCATAATCAAAGTCCAGAGTAAACAAAGGTGAAGGCAGAGTAAAGAGACTAGAGGTCCGGAGGTAGGCGATACGGGATATGACACCCCCCCCCTCCATAAAATATACATAACAATAAATACTCACCTCCCTGAGTAGGAGGGCTATCGTCCACACTGAGCAAATGTATTACGATGCCACAGGCTATGACCACCATAACATGAACCACTTCAACAGGTATGCTTCTTTTTTTTAAAGTTTGATAGGTCCTATACAGACACTCAGCCACCACCCAGATCAATGACACAATGATACCACTGTCTCCCCCACTAAAATCTGCCCTATCCTGATTACCTGTATGCTACTTTCTGCCAACACAATGTCTTCCATGGACATATGCAATACCAATACCACTACCTCTGATGTCACTGGCCCTCCCCCCCTCTGGTGACAAGTGCCGCCTTGATCTCTCACCCTCAGCTGCCCCAGCAGCCAAATCTTGTTGTCGAGCCACAAATTTCCTAACCTTTGGGACCAAAACAGACTACCCCTCCCTTCCATATACCCCCACACATGCCAAATCAGCCCAACGACCCACACTTAGTGTGCACTCACTCCTGACCAAAGCAACAGAAGCAAAGGTACGAACTAACCACCTCTATCACCTATGAATTCTCACCCACTGTGGATAGGAAAAAGCTTTCTTCCTGCCCAAATCCGCCCCTGCAAAGCACTCACTGTTTGTCAAGGCACTCCACCATGGAGTTACTGTTCCCCTTGCTCCCCCCCCCCCAAACTCACTGCTGCACATCTCGCTGCCACAACCACTTCCTTGGCAAGCCAAGATGTGAATAATGGCTTGAGCATGGACCTTGACCATATGGCTGCCCCTCCATCATCCAACACCATCCCCCTGCCCCTCTCTCACCCCCCTCCTCCACTCATGCTCTGGGTGCCACCACCACATCTTCATCATCCTCAATGTCCATCCCTGCTGGCCCCACCCTCCTCTCCACATACACCCACCCCCTGGCTGGCAGTTTTCATGCAATAGCCCTGCAAGAGTGGGTTCTACTTGTGCTGTTGGTTGCTGAAAGCAAAACACTTTTTTTGGATGAGAACAATGAGTACGGCCTCAAAGTCCTGGTCTGGGCTGGCTGTAATATCCTAGACGCCAATGCCAATGACTGCTGGGACCTCCTCATCACTGAACTCATGCGGCACAACATCAAAGAACCTGAACTCTTCCCCCTCCACCTTCTCCCCCTCTCTACTGCCAATCTTGGCTTTGTGAAGTACCAACCACCACAATACTTTCTACTATGCAACCTCACCCCTGCCCAGCTTGCATCTGTCTCAATGCAACAAGTCTGGAACAATGAACATGTCACAATGTTCACCCTTCCCCTCCCCCTTGCCTGCTCCTCCTTCTGCATCCACCTTTCCGGTCTTGAATCCATAGAGGGCACAAATGTGAATCAAGTCCACATTCTCAATGCTGCCAAAATGGTCTACTGCTTCACTGCCTCTCTGGGGCCTGTGGCTGATGCCACCCATGACGCTATCCCCTCTGACCCGGATGCACCTGGATATGTCTGCCTCTCTGCTATTGAATACTTCCTATCTACTCTCACTGTCACCACACGCTGCGCCAACCCAGGCAGCCATGGTAAAGAATGGATCCTAGGTTACTTCTGTTGCCCATTGTGCTCCCCTGAAGGTGAATGCCTTTGGGTTGAAGCACTTTGCAATATCTCCTTCCCCACTCTCCTCAACCCTGCCAACATTCGTCAAGCACCAATACTTTGGTGCACAATCTGCTTCTCCCAGGACCACTCAGTTCACTTCTGCCCCTTCATCACCATCCCAAACTGGCATGACACACGCATTCCTCGAACTCCACAAAGTGCCACTATGGCTGGGACAGCCACTGGATGACAGACTAATACTCATCGTGGCAGGCCCCCCTCCACCTGGGGCAGAGGAGGCCAGGGTCCATTGAGCTGTGGCCATGGCTCCCAGGGTCATGGCTACTAAATGTACATACATAGATAGTGTACCTCTTACCTCCCTGCAAATCTATATAAAATATATTTTCTCTCCCCATATATGGCTCCCAATACATGTGTGCCTCTCCCCCCACCTCTTGGACACCCAACTAAGTTGGCCTGAATAAATGTACACCACCAATGCCCTTGCTAGTCTGTGATGAGCTATACCATTGCATAAGATGCAAGATGCTGGTGTCACCAGATGGCTCTAAATTACATACTGCATTAAACTAGCAAGACAGCCTAATACTCCTCCCCCCATATCAGTTGTGAAATACACCTTCCAACTATGTAATAGGAACACATCCAAGTGTCAAATATGATGAATGATGTATATTAATAGAGTAATGGTGACAAAAAAACAATGAGGCAGCCTAAGTCCACCCCTCACACCAACCATGCAATCCACATATCAACCATATAATATGAACTGTCTGTATATTGACAAGGATAAAGGAAACATGCCAACAGAATAGTGATGACAATAAACGAATGAGACAGCCTAACCCTACCCCCACACCAGTCATGAATTACACTTGCCAAACAACGTAATAGGGAAACATCCCTAAACATGACCCTACTGCTCCTGGAGACTTCTCACCATAAGATCCCAAACCAAGTGAATGGAACCCGACCCTATAGATGGTGACACACTAAACCCCATATGCAAAGGAGACATATATAAATATGCAATTCCCCTCCTCTCCTCTCCCAAATCATCCCAGATGACACCTCCTGAACTTGAACACATCATTCTCGAAAGTGCCTTTGTCACACTCCTCCTCTCCTCCTTCTGGACCACAATCTTCCTCATACACCTGGTGTACAAGTCACTGGTCAGTTATCTCGATAGCACCACCATGCTGTTAACTCAATCTCTTGTCTACAATGCAGCTGGACTCAACAGGTATGCCCCTCTTACCTATGGTAACCATGCAACCCCTTGACTAACCTACTACCTAGCCCCCCATATGTGTGACGCAACTGAACCCACCATAGAGACTGATACAATATGTACCCACTTACTGAACCATATGTAGCCATTGAAAGTAGTCCATTAGAACTACTATACTGCTGCACACCACATATAATGTCCCCCATCCCCAGCCATCAGTCTTCAGACCCAGAACATCACCAATCTCAAAACCAATGAAGCTCACAACCACACATACCAAGAACCAGAACACTAAGTGTGCCAAGCCAAGCCAATGATCACACATGGCTTCCCTGCACCAGAACAAGTCCAGTCTTCCAGAAGCATCACAAAAGTTGTGACCCTCCCCATCAACCTGACATATAAATAGAGAGCATATGGGCCCCAACAGACGACCACCACCCAATGCCCCCCCACACTGAACTCCTTTGGCTTATTATCCCAAGCCTATGCATTTTTACACTACTCCTGCTTGGCCTATACTATGCTCATGATTATCTCCACCAATGTCACCTATGCCATACAGCCACCTGTAACCTGGAAATAAGGGTAGAGATGACTATCAAGGTGTGACCCAAATCATACCACAAATGCCCCAAACCATGACTCACCCAAAACATAGTTTGAAGAGGAAGCCCACTTGAATGTGAACATTGATGGAACCCATGGTCAAGGACTCTAAAAACACTTAGATACATTGGCTCACAAATATATCCTCCTTCACTATGTCACCAAAAAGTCTCAACCCATACATACACATGTCACTCATCCCCCCTAATTAGTGGAATAGACTCCTGCTCCCATTATCCACAATGTACAAACACACTAAACCTTGACCCAAACTGCAGCTTGTAAGGAGTCATAACCTTACATGACTGGCACCTAGTGCCTAAACTTAGCTTGAAGGACAAGTAACCTCTCACCATCGGGTGAACTCCTTCATGGTTTTTTTTTAAAGCTGAGTCTAGTAGTAGACAGTGGCACAAACCCCACCAACCTTAACTATGCTGAATACAACTGATGAAATATACATAACAACAGATGAGAATAACTGGTCATGGACAACTCACAACCCCAGGAACAGAGGAAGTGAAAATCTAGGTGCCATTTTAACTTCCAATGATGACCTCAGGGGGGTAGGACAGCACCACACTGAGCCTGCTCCCCACCAGGAACAAAGCTCACAACCACCCCCACTGCCAGGCATCACAGACACCAATAGAGTGCAAGGGGACTTGGATACTCCAAATCCCCAAGAGGAATACCTCAATGACATCACCACCAATATCATAAATGTCAATGCTTACAAACTCAAAAACTTGCAATCTGCATTGTGAATTGCTACCCTAAACATCTGAGGAGGAGGTACTCCAGCAATGTGTCCTAAATGGAACTGTGTACACTCTCTGATGAGAGATTCCTGCATTGGTATAATGACTGTGCAGGAAACACATATTACAGAGATTGTACTCCATGAAATCCAAAATAACTATCCCCATCTCCTCATAAAAAACTCCCCAGACCCAGAACACTCCTCTGAACAAGGAGGTGTGGCCATCATTCTTCACAAAGGCCTTGTTAACTGGAAGACACATGAATTTGTTGAGCTCATCCCTGGGCCAGCAATAGCTGTGTCACTCCACCACAGAAATGATGATTGGTTACATATAGCAGCAGTCTATGCTCCCTCTGGTAATGAACAAGCCAACACCAATTTTTGGGCAGCTCTCCAAGAAGCCTGGCATGTACACAGACCACACAGAAAAATGCACATCCTCCTGAGAGATCTCAATATGACTGAATCTTCAATAGACCACATACCAATACCACAGGAGACTACAAATGCACCACACACATTTACCACACTTAAAGACCACTTCAATCTATTTGATGGATGGCACCTAGAGAATCCCACCACACTAGACTACACTTTCAGTAACCAACTCACCTCCCACTCTTGCATTGACCACATATATGCAAATGAAAAACTCATTGACTTCTCCCATGAATGGACCATCTCCTCCTCAGGGGTATTCACAGACCACTTTCTGGTTTCAATGCAACTGGCCCCACCTACAGAACCTTTTATAGGAAAAGGCTGAAGAGCACTCCCAGCCTATATCACCAAGAACAAAGGAGCCCAGAAGTGCATACAAAAATTAACCCAAGAACTATGCACTGCCCTAAAAAACATACAGGATCAACCATGGCTACCTTATCTAAATATCCAGACACTTTGGGCCTCTTTCAAAAACTGTATTCTCATGCAAGTAGGTAATATAGTAAAAAACCAAGGACTACATCACAATATCCAAATCTCACAATGGACCACTTGTTGCAAAGATACACTAGCCATGGCAGAATCCCTCACCCCAAATGACCTCTCCCACCAACTAAACACTATTGATGCCAACATTAAAAAACTCCAAGCCACCCAAACAAAATGGGAGCATGACAAAATTGCAGCCCACTTCCACCTTGAGGGAGAAACAAATAGTAAATTTGACTACATCATAAATTGAGAACACAAACCCAGAGAAACAATTCACTCACTCTGATCAAATCCCCAAGGCCTCCTTCCTGAATACACTATGGACTCCAAAGAAATGGTAAAAATTGCCACTGACTACCATGATGCCCTCCAATCCTCCTTAGAGCATAATCTTGATAACCTTGAGCAATATAATGTAACAGAAGAAGTTCTATCACATCTCAAACCTATGATCCCACCAGATAAAAAAACTGAATTAGCTGCTGGCCTCTCCACTGGAGAAATCAGGGTAGCTCTGAAACAAGTTCCAAACAACAAAGCATCAGGCCTTGATGGAATTCCAGTTGAAATATGGAAATGGCTTGATGATGCCCATGTTGCCACTCACCTAACAGAAGAACCCTCCCCAGACATAATTGATATTTTACAACAACTATACACTGACATTAGCATCTTTGGTGTCACACCAGGCACTGGATTCCATGAAGGTTGGATGTGCCCAATCCACAAGAAAAATGACAGAGCACTCATTGAAAACTATCGCCCCATCACAATTCTAAATACAGACTACAAAATTATGACATGCTCCCTCACCAATCATTTATCCACTGTTGCCCCTGACCTTATACACCTTGACCAAGCTGGATTCATGAAGAATAGATCCATTGCTGACCAAACTGAGCTCATTACACTTGTGTTACACCACTGTGAAACATCACTAAATCCATGAAGGTCTGATATATCAGCACATTTCTCATAAGCTCCATCCAAGTTTATGAAGTCATTACAAGCTGTTATAACCTAGTTGTAACACAGCTAGCATAGTACACAAGATCATGATTGAACTGACATATTCTATGTTATGCATCAGCAGTTGTACATTCTATATAATGTAGAATGTACTTTATACTCTGTTATCATTTCATTTGCCATATTCCACGCAACTTATGATATTGGAATGTGTACATCACATTATTTTCAGACAACTAAATAGAATGTATTGGTAATGTTACAAGTAGCCTATTCAGAGTGTTGGTTACTTAAAGGCTTGCATATCCATCATCATCATTTTCACCTTCCTCGCTGTCAATCTCACTTTCTCTCCTGTGACCATCAAGTTCAACACCGACATTCATATCTTCCTCACCAAGCTGCCCTGGATCTGATCTCTCATATTCCAACTCCATTGAATTATCTGAATCATATTCCGACATGTTCACTGTCCTACTGTCTTCAAAATCTGCTGCTTCTGTATCCACATCTGCAAGATCCATGTCTGGTTCATCTGGGATTTCGGGTGGTGAGTTAGTAAGATGGCCAACACCACCTCCAAAATGATGCATCAGCATGTCTCAATCAACAAATCTGTGAAGACAACCAAGAAATAATGGTAGAAGTAAATGTATTGTCAGTAGATGGGCCATGTATTAAAGCAAATGCTTACATTCTGACATAGAAGTTTGTCCAGTCCTTTTCAGCATGATCATTACGACCCAGTGAAAGGTTGGCAGGAAGAAGCTCATGTGTGTGACCTTCAGCAAAAGCAGGTATTAAATGAGAGCCTCGGACTACAAGTGCAGGGTCAAGGAAACCGAATGCATAGGCATCGCTAGAAGGAATAAATTCTATCTTTGGAAGTCTTCCTTGGCAAAATCCCGATTCATAACCAGGTTCATCACCAAACTAGCAAACCCAAAGGAATGGGATGTCTACTGTTGCATCTGTAACCGAGTTTTGCAACTCTTTGTGATTGCACCAAACTTTAGTATGGTATATGCCTAGTACCCTTGCATACCAATAGGCCTGTGGGCAATTTGCATCTTCAGGTGGGCGTACCATGACATCTGCATGATTGTGTGGATTGATGACATCTTGACTGCACCGTATATCGTAGGTGGTGTAATTTATTCTACAAGTGTTGACAGAATAAATCTTATTTCCATAAAAATGAACCGTGTTTCTGTCATCATTAGAAAATTCACCATATGTGTCACCATTAAATGATCACTTAAGTAGATACCCAAGGATATGATCTTGAAGCTTAGGAATAAAGTCCTAATTCAATATTTTAGCATCGACATGCACTACTTCTCATACTTTGTAATGCATACCTTTACAGCAGGATCATGAATATGCCCTCTAACAAATGAGAATAGCTCCACTGGATTATTCCATGACTTAGATATCATGAATCAAGCATCAAAATTATCATCTGTAAATGAGGCTTCACTTTCATGAAGATTCTGTTGATGCTTTACAGCACTACCAGCACAAGCCTTCATATTTCTGTGGTAGATTTTACTGATCTGAGCTGTGGTATTTCTTTTGTTAGTTAGCCCATACATGCATTTGACAGCTTTATGTGAATGTTCTCCCTAAACAGAAGTGATTAACGAATTATAACTGAATATAAGGTTTTCACATACAAGCTGGGTGGAAAATGAATCCGTGCACCCAAACAAATGAACTGTATGACTGTAGTCACCAAGTGCATGCCACTTATATATGAGTAGATTGAGATTTCATGGCTTTCTAGAAAATGCTTGCACTCATGAATGTTGTCCATGATTAATGGTGAGATTTCGACGGCTCTGGGCATCAGCTTCAGTTGGAAGCTCAACAGTGGAAAACTCATTACATGTGAGATCTCTGAATTTACACATCAGCTGACCAAATTCCTTTGTAAGAAGATCCAAGTGTACGAGTGTGGAATCGGTATGAAGCCGAAGCTTTGCAAATGCATGCCATTCAGCAGTGCGGTACAAGAGCTTCATGAGTCGACTATTATGTGGTTCTTCTAAAAGTCCTTCAAATGCCAGAATAGCGCACTAAAGTAAGTTAATACTGTAAGTCACATTAAATTTCAAAACCACTAGAGTTAATACCTGTAATAAATTTTCGAAGTCACAAGCTGCCAACTTCTTCATCTCAGATGCATTGGTTTCAAATTGGCGAATTGTCTCCAATCCAAAAGTTGGAACATTGTGAAATCTGATAATACTATGTAAACAAAGTAATCATTGTCAGAATGAATGGCCACATACTGAAGGTTTATTTCAGCTACCAGACTGCCATCTGGTGCAGCAGCATATAGAAGGTGAATGAGATGTGTGAATAAACTCTTCCAAACTCTGAGTTCAAATTCATGCATAAGATCGACTACTAGCATCTGTGAGAGATTGAAATCATCTCCTATTCTATCACTGAATGCATTCTGATATATTGCAGTAATCAGATGTAGGGAATTTTCAATGAAAATATTACAATGAACACATACCATTGTTGGAACTGATGAAGTGGCTTTGAGTAATCCCACTACAGCTGTACCACCAATTGGAAGAGCAAGTTTGTAGATATATTCATGACTTCGTAACACATTGTCCTTTAATAATTCTCGAACTTGGCTGAAACAAAATTTCATGTCGCTAACAAGTCCCATTAAATCCAGCTTAGATTTTGGAACAAGGCAACGAGGACAAGGGCAAAGCCCTTTATCCCATATGGTTGCTAAAAGGACTCTTGTACCAGGAATTGTCAGTCCATGTCAAGTCCATGTATAAAATAAAAGAAAACAACACACTTCTCTGGGTAATCGGCAGAATATGTGAAAATGCAAGGATACACATGCCACTCCACACCATTGAAACACTTTATCACAATGCCATATTTGTAAGCATGGATGAATTCATCATCCAGTAATACATGCCAGACAGCATGCATGAGCTCATGACGACAATGTGTAAGTATATCCTTCTTCTGTGTACTCCATTTCACATGATATGATGCTAGCAAGTTCTGTAAAGCATCCTGTATCAATGGGATGTATGCAACATGATGACAAGCACCTGAGGAAGGCTGAGAGCATATGTATTTGGAAAGGTTTCCAAAAAACAAGTAAATTGGCCATAGCTTTGCAGTACCAAAATTTGCAAGATGAGTCGCATCTGACCAGAACATCAGGGCTGCAACAACCCTTTCACGTTTACAGTCTGGATCGTCAGGTGGAAGTGGAGCACACTGTACCCTATCATGTTCTTCAATGGAGACATCAGAATCATATATTTTGGAGTATAGGTGTTGACTTTTGCCAGTATCTGGTGACTTGTGAAACAACTTGTAAGGTGAGAAATGGAATTTTGGAGCATGTTGATCTGAAAATGCAGCTCGAATAACACCTATAAGACTGCAGAAATGAAGTCCTGGTATGGAAAATGTATGTGTTGGAATATTTTTGTCTCCTGAAGGCATGTCAATGGGAACACTAGTCTCTGTAAAGGAGTCTAGCAGTGGAGATTTCTTGTCTGCACTGTCACTATGCCAGTTTTCACGATGTGCTGAGAAGCCTATCAAGTCTGCTACCTTGAAGTCAGGGTCCAAAAGAACATCTCCAACTAGTCAATCCATCTCTCCATTTGATTTCATTGCACCACCGCTATTCTGCCAATCCATGAGCATTGATATACTATTATTTGCATGAATAGGTGCCGCATTTGGTTCTAATTCTGGAGCTAAAGCACCTGCAGAAGTGTGTGGTCACATAACAAGGTCTTCAGGGGACACGAATGCATCAGGATCATGGGAAGGGTGATAGAGGTACTCACACCAGATATTAAAAGCATTCATTAATGTTCGTAAATGATCACAAACAATTAAAATGACATGGGGTAGTATGCACTGAGGTGGTTCAGGCTGTTCCAATGGCCTTGGTGGCTCTGGAAGGATGTCTCTGTATTGCTGTGGCAAATGTGTACCCCTACCCTTTAGTGTAATGCAAATAGGTGGGGACCTTGGGTGGGGTACTGTGTTTGATACAGTGGGAACAGAATCAACTACCATCTCGGTTGGCATTTCCATGTTACTAGCAGGTGCAGCCAGCTACAAAATAAATAGGTTATTGAAGATATGTACTGAAAATATCAGCAAGCATGCACACCTGTGAAGTATCCTGTTTTTGAGCTTTTCCCTTCAACTTCAAGTGTTTCTTCCATGCATGAAATGCTGGCACTTCAGTTGTGTAATGCTGATAATCTTTACATTTATTTTGATGGTTTTGTATTGCTGTTGATGTTGTAGCTTTAAACTGTTTAGAGCAGTTTGGAGTACAGTTGAATACCATTAAAATCAAAGATATTGCAAGAAAAGAGAACAAGTGCATTGCATATAGTTATCAGTTTCAGATTGTCTATTACATTGGTATCATTGAGCCAGCACTTTAAAATGTGTGAAGTGTAACAGGTAAAAACATGGTACAGCTGTTCTGTGCTGTTAAACAACACAGCCATGGGGCTGGACTGCATGCATGGGCAGATCACCCTGAGAGTGCATGGACAAGAAATATATGGGCAGATCAACAGAGAACATGGGTGGTTGACCAGAGCAACAAGCTAGACCACTGATTACTCAGGATTTTAATTGCGACACATCCCACCCTGGTGTCCAGTCATTAGTTTGAAACACACTGCCAATGATAAAAAGAGCAGCGTACCTTTGCCTAATTTCCCCCCAACCATACCTCCATACACATATTGCTTAATTATATTGTTGAAGGTACAGGCACATAGCAACTCCGTGTGCCGTGCCAAGGAGGTTGCTGACTAAGAGTGCCGCAAGGCAGCTCTAAGGATGAACGCGATAGAGCACTGCCTCTATCACACTCTCCGATGCGCACTACAAAATATAAGTTTACATTAGTAAAATTATAAGTAATAGTACATTAGTAGTACACATTGTAAAAGGTATATAAACCCCTCCAACTTGGGGTGTAGACTACCAATCAATCAATTCACTCATATCACACATTCCCCTTTGCCTGCTCAATAGGTTATGGGCCCCGGCCCTCGTATCTAATACTCGTCTATATTATACTACTCTACTCTACTTCGTTCTCGCACTCCGAATCATCGAAATGACGGACTCCACCAACGCTGCTTCAAATGCAAATGCTTACTGAATTGAACCCCTTCGCGGAGCCGAAAACTATGCTGTGTGGCGCATGCGAATGACCGACATACTTACCGATTTAGGCTACATCGATCTGGTAAGTGGCAAAGTCTCGGCCAAAGACGACGCCACACTTCAGAAAACAGATCGAGCAGCGCTCTCTGCGATTCGACTGCGCGTAGCCGACTCAATGTTGGTCTACGTTGCCAGTGCGACAATGGCAAAAGAAGCGTGGGACAAATTAGATAATACGCTCCGTCCCAAGGGAGCTCTCAGCATTGTTGCTGTGTGCAGGAAACTTTCCACAGCGGCCTGTAAAGAAGAAACACCTATTTCGGAACATTTACGTATTCTCACGGGATACAAAGAGGAACTTGCCACTTTAGGAATTAAACTGGATGATGAAGAATACTCACTTACTATGTTGACCTCACTCCCACACACAGAAGTATGGGATAATTTCATTGGGGGAATTGACAATAATACACTCAAGGATCCTGCCGGAGTTACTGCAAGAATTTTGCAGCAAGAAGGAAGACTTAAAGCAAAGTCAAATCCTGAGGATGCTGACAACGCTTTTGCATTCAAACCTGGAAAGAAAAAGTTCAACCCCAAGGTCACATGTTATAATTGCAGTCGCATCGGGCACATTAAATCAGATTGTCGATCTCACCCAGATGGGAATTCAAACCGTGGGAACTCACAACATGGCAACTCTAATGGGCGATGGAAATCTGACAAGGCACATGAAGCTACAGAAGAATATTCATTTGTTTCTGAAGAAGCATCAGATGTTGCCCTGAGCTCTTTATCTCAAGAAAACTGGCTTGCAGACTCAGCAGCCACTTCACATATTGCTCATGACCGCAATATATTTATTACTTACAATCCAATTGTTGGCCACACAATTAAAGGCTTTGGTGAGCCACAAGCAGCCTTGGGCAGAGGGACTGTCCGCCTTATTTCCACTGTTGGTAACAAATCCTTCCCACTCACTCTGAAGGATGTGCTACATGTACCTACAGCCCCTCATAACCTTATGTCACTATCCCGTGTTACTGATGGAAAATTTGATATTCTACTCCATGGAGATTGGATTGAAATCAGATCTCCAGAAAAGAAAGAAGTATTTGTGGAAGGAATTAAAGCTGGGCATTTGTATAACATGCACATCAAGCCCATTGCCAAACAAGACCAAACTTTCCTTTCGCGGACAGGCAAAAGTTGGGATGAGTGGCATCGTATTCTCGGGCATCTCAATATGGGATCAGTTAGAATGTTGAAGAATAAGAATATGGTTACTGGCATGGATGTTAATGAAGGCATTACCCTACAAGCACAATGCACTGCATGTGTCCAAGCAAAACAACATGTCAAGCCTTTCCCAAAAGAATCACTTACTGACATTGCTGAAATTGGAGATCTCACAGTATCAGATTTGTGGGGGCCATCACGAACTGTTGGAATAGGGGGAGTTAGCTATTTCATCACTTTCACAGATGGAAAGTCACGCCACACTGCCACCTATTTCATGAAAAACAAATCAGATGCCCTCACAAACTTCAAATATTACAAAACATATATTGAAACACAGACTGGCCATAAACTCAAGAAACTACGTATTGATGGAGGAAAGGAATATGTCAACAAGAAATTTAAAGACTTTCTATTGGAGAATGGCATGGAATTGGAAATTACAGCAGCACATTCTCCATCACAAAATGGCATTGCAGAGCGCTTAAACCGAACACTTGTTGAACACACTCGTGCAATGCTGATTACCAATAATGTTCGAAAACAGTTATGGCTAGAAGCAGTCGCTTATGCAACATATCTCAAAAATCGATCTCCAACTCGTGCACTACCTGATGGAAAAACGCCTGAAGAAATTTTCAATAACAAGAAACCTGATTTTTCACTTTTACAAGAATTTGGGCGTGAATGTTGGGTTTTACAACAGGATGGCAAGCACTCAAAACTAGATCCAAAATCTAGAAAGTATATTTTTACTGGGATTTCTACTGCAACTAAGGGTTATAGATATTTTAACCCTGCTACTTGTCAAATTCAGACCTCAAGGAATGTAGTATTCTCTGTTAATGTGCCAGAAACCCCCCAGGACCAGGCTGAACTCCCTGTCTCCACCTCGATTGAGGGGGAGAAAGAGTCTAACACCAACAATCAAGGTGAAGATGTTCCAGCACAGCAAGAAAAGCCTGAGGCACCCAATCAGATTGATTCTTCGGAAATTCCCATGGAGCGTCCAAAGCGAAATGTACCACCTGTTGATTATGCTAAACTTGCAAACCCTGCAGTGCATGGACCACAGAAGCAAAAATCTGATATTACAAACTTCACTGAACATATAGTCCTGCTGGGCACAAATGAATATGATGATCCATCCTCCTTACAAGAAGCAAAAAGTCGTCCTGATTGGCCTGAATGGAAAAAGGCAATGGACAAGGAAATGGATCAGTTAAATAAATTAGGCACATTTATAAAAGTGGATCTACCAAAGGACAGAGTCCCCATAGCCTGCAGATGGGTCTATAAACTTAAAGAAGATTCTGAAGGGAAACTCACACGATACAAGGCACGATTAGTTGCCAAAGGTTTTTCTCAGATACCAGGAGTTGACTTTGAAGAAACCTTTGCACCAGTAATGCGGCTAGAGACCCTTCGGTTACTTATTGTAATTTCCGCTATTTTGGGACTTAGCGCGCATGTTGTTGATGTAGTTGGCGCTTACCTAAATGCGGAATTAAAAGAAACTATTTATATGCAGCAGATCCCAGGCTATGAAGATGATACAGGAAAAGTACTATTATTAAAACAAGCATTATATGGTCTCAAACAATCTGGTAGAGCTTGGAATGAGAAGCTCAACAAAGTATTTCTAGAAATGAACTTCAAAAGGTTGCTTTCAGACCAATGTGTCTATTTCTGGCAACACAATGGCAATCTCGCAATTGTTGCAGTGCATGTTGATGACATGGCTATTTTTGGAACAGATGCTGAAATTGCCGCAGTAAAAGAGCAACTTCGCAAAATGTTCACACTTACAGATTTGGGTGACTTGAAGAAAATAGTTGGTATTGAAGTCACCCATGACATTGAGCATGGAACTATCATGCTCACACAAAAACATTATATTCATAAAGTATTAGAAAGGTTTGGGATGCTGGATGCACATCCAGTAAAGGTTCCAATGGAACCTGGTCTCAGACTTACAAAAACCCCAGAAGGTGAAAAATATAATATTCCTGACTATGCTCAGGGAGTTGGATCACTCATGTGGGCAGCACTCAATACATGCCCAGATATTGCATTTGCTGCTCAGCACCTTGCACAATTCATGTCCAACCCTTCACCTATTCACTGGGGAGCACTCAAACGAGTACTTCGCTACCTATGTGGTACTCAAAATCTTGGAATCCGATATGATGTCTCAAAGCTTATTACATCAGCAGTGATTGAGCCAGAAATCTACTCAGATTCAGACTGGGCTGGTCATCCTGATGACCGACGTTCTATCTCTGGATTTGTTTCTATGTTAGCTGGAGGACCTATCTCATGGTGCTCAAAGAAACAACCTACTGTTGCATTATCCACCATGGAAGCCGAGTACATGGCTGCTGGCCTTGCAACTCGTGATGCAGTCTGGCTTCGCAAAATACTTGTTGAACTAGACTTACCATTGCAAAAGCCAACATGCTTATTCATAGACAACCGATCTGCAATTGACTTTTCACATAATTCTGGTTTTCATGCGTGCAGCAAGCATATTGATGTACAACACCATTTTGTACGCGAGAAAGTGATTTCTAACGAAATCGAGATACGCCACTGCGCATCTGAAGACAACATATCCGATATATTCACAAAGGCACTTCCAAAGCCTAAGTTCGAAGATTTATGACTTAGACTTGGAATGCACACCAGAGTTGAGGGGGAGTGTTGAAGGTACAGGCACATAGCAACTCCGTGTGCCGTGCCGAGGAGGTTGCTGACTAAGAGTGCCGCAAGGCAGCTCTAAGGATGAACGCAATAGAGCACTGCCTCTATCGCACTCTCTGATGCGCACTACAAAATATAAGTTTACATTAGTAAAATTATAAGTAATAGTACATTAGTAGTACACATTGTAAAGGTATATAAACCCCTCCAACTTGGGGTGTAGACTACCAATCAATCAATTCACTCATATCACACATTCCCCTTTGCCTGCTCAATATATATGCACAACACACACCATCATTCTAGGAAAGGAAAGAAGCAGGCTGCCAGTTCTGATTCCAGTAATGAAAGTGGGGATGACAGTGATCAGCACTCACCGGGAGCATTAGAAGAGCAACAGGAAGTGCAAGAGTCTGTATTGGTGGATAGAATAAATGTACTCGAATCTAAGAAGAGGAAATGGTAAGTAATTTGTAGCATTGCAAAGAATCATTCTAATTTACATACCTTACTGTAGAGACAAATCCAATGCCTCTAATGTTGCAAGAGGCATTTGTCGGCTGGTTAGCTTGTATGGCAATATTATCAATATGTATGCCAATTTGTGCTTGCATGAAGCAGGTCTTGAAGAAGAGAATTATGCTGATACATTTCCAGTGAAGTTGCCTAAGGAGCAGGTTGAGGGTTTGAAATGCGAGTAAGTTTACCATTGATGCTGATTACCTATGTTATTTGGCACAGTTTATTAAATGACCATGTGAATTCACCACAGCCAAGAGCGCAACCACACTGCTATTGAGTTATTATGTCAAGTTGTTCCTGACTTTGAGAAGATTGTTATTGCTTGTGGATGCAATCCTGTCCAGTGCAATAGCTATTTCTTTGAGGTAAGTATACACATTCATACATTACTCTTATCCTCTTCTTATTTGTTTCTAACACAGCTCAAATCAAAAGCAAATGATGCGAGGGCACATGACACCAGGACTTTGACAACTGCCGCTGCTAACTGGCTCAATTTTGGCCATTTCGATCCTATTCCCCGGTTGCTTCCTCATAATTGAGAGAACTAGGGAATTCAACATGATGTAGTTGGACTGCTTCTCTGTCCTATTGAGCTGGCATGGGAAGATGAAGAGTAAGTTTTTCTGAGTTGCTTTATCTTTATATGTTAAATTGTGTGCTTATTATTTACACAGAACACGAGCAAAAATCAGGTCTGGTAGTGATCCTGATGCCTGCCTCGGCATCAGTTTCTATTGTAGACTTCTGTATTGCAACTTCAGGGGTGACCCTGACAATGTTGAGCAAGGTTTTTTACAGAACGAGCTTCTAACTGCAGTATGAGTTGTTCAAGTCTGATACAATGTACTATTACTGACTCAAATTCTTTTAGGCATATAAACACATTTTCAACTCTCCGAGTTCTACAAAAGGCTATATGGTCAGCCCAGATGATGACTCTGATATTGAAAATGGCCATTTCTTTTTGGACCATAAGCCTAACAGATGCTGCAATCAGTCAGATGTAGCCAATGCAATAAATATGAAGCTGGTTACTCCAAGATCAATTGCCTATATTTGTGTACAGGTGAGTAACTAGTGATCACCCATGAGGATAGGTACTTATTAGTGATTTTCATTTACAGCTACATTTCTCTTTTTCAAGTGCAAATTCCTGGGCAGACTGAAGTTGAAGGCTTCAACTATCCTGCCTTCTACAACTTCCCCGTCGATTTCTTTGAAGAGCCTGACTGTCCAACAGCCAAGAGGTGTGCTGAGAATTTACTTTCTTGGTGGAACCAGTATAGTACTCACCAAATGATCTCACTGTTCTTCACTGACTCCTGAATTACAATAGATGAATTTTTCCACAATCAGTTGTGGCAGCTCCCCAGAACACACTGTCACAGTCCAAGAATAAGCTCAAGGAACAGAGGCTTCGTCATGAGCATGAGGCCAGGGCTGTTTAAATGCAGAGTTGATGCAGAGATGAATATATTGTCAACATATATAGCTATTGTAATTGTATTTTGTGATTTTTATCATAATGACATCCATTTGAATACTTTCATGCTCATTTATAAAGCCCTTATGATGCTCAATCTAATTGCATGCCATGTATACAGCCTGCACAAGCACACTGTGAACATATGCACACACTGTAATTGTATATAAAATGCATACTCTCTCTTGTAGATGATTCTACACTTACAACTGACTGACAAACTTATGGATCCCTCATTCTGTTGGCATTATTATATGGTCTTCTCACAATTAATGCCCAACTTTATAGCTTGCTCACATTATTAGTGTCATATTACAACTCCCTCATGAGTGTCTCTAACCTGTACAAAGATATATGAGGCTACTGTACAAATTATGAAATTTGGGGTGGCCACACATGGCTGCATCTTGCAGCATCATATAGCTATAAGGTAATGTCAACATATACCACTTATGGCAAGTTATACTGTATGATGCGGTCGCACAATATTCTCCAGAATTTAGTGATGAACTACTAACACCCCTGGGGCCATTGTCTGTCTTGACCAAGAGAAAGCCTATGACTGTATCCACCATGACTTTCTCTGGAAATCACTAAAAAAACTGGGGTTCCCAAATGAATATATAAACTCCATGAAAGCCCTATACACTGGGGCACATACAAAAATCATTCTCAATGGAATTATTGGTCTGGGCTACCTCATCATCCAGGGAGTACAACAAGGAGATCCCCTCTCCTGCCTCCTATTTAACATTGCAATTGAATCACTAGCTAGCCACATTCGTGCATCTGCCATAACAGGTCTTGACCTCCCAGGACTCTCCAACCCACTGCAAATCAATCTCTTTGCAGATGACACCACAGTATTCCTTGACAAAGAAGATGATGCACACACTCTCTTCTCTGAACTCACTCAATGGTGTAAATGTTATGATTTTCTTTACTCTCTTCTATTTACATTTGATTTCTTTACATTTTATCAACTTGTTTGGTATCACCTTTGATACCAAACATAAAACTTCTTACTTACACAGTTGTCATTCTTCTTGACTCATCTTGAGTTGTTTTACCTTACTTAGTTTACTTTTCTCTCTTCTTACTGCACTGCAGTAATGCACAGTCGATGTGCAGCATCATGACTTATTTAATTACATTTCTACTTATTATTAGTACAAACTCGTTTGTATTTAAATGGTAGTAACTTGGGCTATAGAGCTCAAGCTTCAGTTTAAATCAAACTAGTCTTACTTTGATTCATTCACTTCGCTCATACTTAAGTCTAATCAACTTAAGAGCTCGTGAATAGAGACTCGAACTTGATACTGATTAACTTGTTCTTTGAACTTGTAAATCACATGACTATCGGACTTGTACGATAAACGTCCCAACCAGAACTTTATCATAACAAAAGCTGAAGCTTGCCGACTGCTTGCACTACTCAGTGCAGCACCCTGATATATCAAACCAAAACAATGACAACCCCCTGGAGATTCATAGCTCCAGAGAGTTCTGACTCAGAAGGCGAAGAGAAGCCGAAGTCCCAACCAGAAGGACTTATATGGACCTCACCACAAGAGGGAGGAAGCTTAAACCCATTTGCATCTATCACTAGCTCGAGCAAACCCATTGGGAAATGAGTAGTCGATACCACAACTTCGAAACCCACACTATCACGAATTCCCACACCCAGACAGTTCTTTTCAAAAGAACCGACCCCGACGCAATGGAACCCTACCCAATGGACCCCAGAAACTTTTCTAGCTCAAGAACTAGTTGAACACTTAAAGAAGAACCAACCACCTGATAATGACGAATATGTCACAGCAGACGAAGGATATCCTCCACTTCCCATCTCTACAACACCCTCCAAAATATCAGAACAAGAATCAGATGCCAGCATGTCCAGCCAAGAAGCACCCAAGGTCAACGATAAAGAACTAAGGTTGAATCCCCCATCCATCTTTGAGGGAGACAAGAAAAAATCCAAGAAATGGCTCCGAGATGTCGAATCTTACTTCCTCATAAACAACAAAATCTATGACATGGATGCAAAGAAAATAATGTATGCCATGTCATACATTGGGGGAGGAATCGCAGGAAACTGGAAGGAAAAGAAACAGAACAAAATGTTCAAAGAGGACACGCCCAAACTAGGAACTTGGGTAGCTTTCAAGGAAGACTTCAAGAAAAACTTCGACCCTGTCGATGAAAAAGATGAAGCCTTCCACAAACTTCAAAACTTAACCCAAGGAAAAGGAACGGCTGATGAATACATCACAGAATTTGAAATACTCATCAGCCATGTAGAAGGACTCAATGACTTCACAAAGATGGATCTTTTTAAAGCAGGTCTTAATCAACCTCTTCTACAAAGTATCCACACTCAGAAAGATATCCCTGACACAATCGCAAAATGGCAAGACGATGCCAGAAAATTTGACCAAAACTACAGACAGATACAACAATACAACAAAACAGGACGAAGGGGATACTTTGCACCTTGACCAAAGACAACAACTCAGGATCTGAATGCCATGGATGTAGATCATATGGAGATAAACCGATTAGATGCAAAAACACAAGGAGAATACTTGCAAGCTGGGAAATGTTTCAACTGCAGAGTCAGGGGACACATGGCCCAGCAATGCCCACAATGAAACAAGGGAGAAATGACTCCCTGAACTGGCACCAAGAATAACAACCCTTTTATCAAAAAGATGATGGGAAAAGATCTTGCCAAAGAAATGAGGCTCTGAGTTACAGAACTCCCAGGAGCCGAACAAGTTGAATACTTTGAAAGTATCAACAAGATGGGTTTTCAATAAGGAGGACTATTAATCCCACTGTAGGACCTCCTATTCTACTTTCCAATGTAATTATAGCTGATATTGAACGAAATACTATGCAGGTTCCTGTTACATTAGGAAATGTGAGATCTGTTCCTGCCTTGATTGACTCAGGGGCTGGAGGAAACTTTATGAGCTGAGCAACTGCAAAAAAATTTAACCTTACTCCGCAACCATTGAAAAAACTAACACTGGTATACAATGCAGATGGAACCCTGAACAAAAAGGGATATATCTCACACTACGTTGACAACAAAGTGAAAGTAGGAACTGCCACTATTCCTACCTGATTTTACCTTTCTGGACTAGGAAACGAATCAGTCATCATGGGCTACCCTTTCTTGGAACAAACTAATCCTCAAATAAACTGGAAGGAAGGAACCTTGAAAATTGACCAGATGCAATTGGACAAGGAATTTAACTGAAAATTTGCAGAGTCTATTTCCATTGCTCGAATGAAAATGACAAAACCCACTGTGGAAATAAAACGATTAGGACTACCGGCTTCTATTGAAGAAATACCTGATGAATCGGAGAAAGAGCAAATGGAAACACTCCCTCAAGATTATAGGTATTCTCTTGAGGATACAAGAATCCCCAATGAGAAGATGATTGAAATCCTGAACTTACCATTACAGGACAACTGGAATCCTATTGAAATATATTGGATGCAAATAAATGATGCTGAAGAGGAAGACCTCAAAGAAATGACTGCTGAAAGCATTCATTTACGAACTTTCCTAACAGAAATCGAAGATCCCTTTATCTTGGAACACGGACTAGGCATGTCTTATGAAACAAAGGAACCCTTATTTGAAAAATATGGAATCCCTATCAGAGTAAAACAGACGATCTCACAATGGCTATCCTATGAACCCAAAAAAATCAAGAAAACCTTTGAACAAATGGTACCAGAACACCTTCAGGATTATAAGGATATATTTGATAAGGACACCTCTGAAGAATTCCCACCTTCACAACCATGGAATCACCATATTCAGATGAAAAAGGACTTCATACCTTGCAAAAGCAGGATATACCCTCTCAGCATAAAAGAGGAACAAACAATGAATGAATTCATTGATGAAAACCTTCAAAAGGGATATATTGAAGAAGTTCAACTGGATTCCACTGATGCTGAGAACACTGCAGGGTTCTTCTTTGTAGGGAAAAAGGACACGGAAGACATGCGACCATGCTAGGATTATCACTACCTAAATAATGGAACCATTAAAGATCGTTACCCACTGCCTCATATCAAACAATTGATAGAAGACCTAAAAGGTGCTGACCTATTTACAAAAATGGATCTCCAAGGAGCATATAACAAAGTGCAAATCATTCCTGAAGACAGGTCGAAAGCTGCCTTTGTCACCAAAAGAGGCATTTTTAAACCTACAGTCATGTTCTTTGGACTCTGTAACTCACCGGCAACCTTTATGCGAATGATCAATCATCTGCTTGAAGACTATATTTCCCAGGGACTCGTTTGTGTATATCTAGACGATATACTCATCTTCACAAAGAACGACCTTGAACTTCACCAGAAGATAACACAAGAAATTCTTCAGATACTTCGTGACAATGGGTTATTTGCAAAACCAGAAAAATGTTCTTTTGAAGTAACAGAAGTTGATTATCTCAGAATTATCATCACCCCAAACAACATTGCAATGGACCCAAAGAAACTTGCCGGAATAGCCAACTGGCCTGCCCCTACCAAAGTCAAAGAAATTCAATCATTTGCAGGATTCTGTAACTTCTATTGCCAATTTATTCCTTGTTATAGCAAGAGAATTGAACCTATTCTCAAACTAACCAGAAATACGGAACAATGGAACTGGAGCAAGGAACAACAATTGGCCTTTGATGACCTCAAAGAAGCCTTCTTAAAAGAACCAATCCTCAGGATACCAGACCCAGAGAAACCTTTTACCATGCTCGTCGATGCATCTGATTACACCACTGGTGCAGTCCTTAAACAAGAAGACGAAAACAGATTTTGGAAACCATGTGGATATATATCTCACATGTTTATGGCAACCGAATGAAATTATCAAATATACAACAAAGAACTTTATGCCATCGTACACAGCTTTAAGGCATGGCAACATTTACTTGAAGGACATCCAAACAAAATCGTGGTATTTTCTGATCATGAAAACCTGAAGTACTATCAAGAACCTCAAAAAGTCACCAGACAACAAGCACAATGGTCCCTCTTCTTATCAGAATTTGAGATCAACATGCAACATATCCAAGGGAGAAAGAACCTCAAAGCTGACATGATTTCATGATGACCAGACTTAACACCCGACAAGGAACAAGAAAATAAAGGTCTAATAGTCTTGCCCAACCACTGGTTCATAAACACTTTGGACACAGAATACGAAAACTGGTTTGCTAACATTTTAGAAGCAGACCTATGAATTAACCTCATCTCTACTGAACTCCGAGACTTAGTCATAAACCAAACTGAAAAAGACAATTTTGGACAAAAAATAATTACGGCCATTGAAGCAAAAGACATACCACCTATCCAGTCCTCTTTAGACAACTGGCGACTTGAAAGTGGACTAATCCTTTTCAGAGATTGTGTCTATGTTCATGAAGACAAAGAACTAAGACGAAGCATAGTAGCTCTGAAACATGATAGCCTACCTGCTGGACATCATGGATGAAGCTCTACCGAAAAAGAAGTCAAAAAGGAATACTGGTGGCCTGGAATGGGAATATTTGTTAAACAATACATAGCTGGATGCACAACCTGTCAACAAATGCATTATGACCGAAGACCCAAACCTTCTATTAACCCCATCCCTATACCTGAAACAACTCGACCATTCTCACAAGTTTCCATGGATTTTATCACTGACTTGCCTAAATCCAAGGGATTTGATGCTATCATGGTCATGGTCAACCATGGGTCTACTAAGGGGGTAATTTTAAAACCTTGCATCATGAAAGGTCTTAATGCGGAAAGAATGGCAACTCTCATCTGAAAAATGCTCTACAGATGATACAGCCACCCCAACTCCATCATCTCTGACCGAGATACACGATTTGTAGCAGAAGTATTTCAAGCAATACTTCATTTCCACAAAATCAAATGGAAAGGATCTACCGCTTACCACCCTCAAACTGACAGGCAAACAGAAAGGATGAACCAAGAAATCAAAACCTACCTTCGATGCTTCTGTAGCACAAGACAACATGAATGGGCAAACCACATCCCAGAAGCAGAAATCTCATGAAATGCTCAAGTTAACTCAGTCACACAGAAATTCCCATTTTATTTATTGCACAGATATGAACCAATCATCACTCCCACAGTGAGAGACACCACTTACGTCAAAGAAGCGGAAATCAGAATAGATGATATGGCCAAAGCCAGAAAAGAGGCACAAGCTCTCATCCAAATTGCTCAACAGAAGACTCGCGAAGCACAAAGATGAGGATTTACAAAGTATGAAGTTGGAGATATGGTATGGCTTGACACAAAAAACCTATCCATATCTTACCCTTCCAGAAAAATGGCACCATGATGAGAAGGACCTTTTAAAATCATTGAGAAACTGGCACCTTATACGTATAAATTGGAACTCCCAGAACAATGAACCATTCACCCTGTTTTCAACACTGTTCTTCTCATGCCATACATTGAAACTGCCATCCATGGGAAAAACTTCTTAGAACCCCCTCCGGATCTTGTTGAAGCCGAACCAGAATGGGAAATCGAAGCTATTGTGGGCCACAAGATACCCAAGAAAAGAAAAAATCAACATACAGAACCAGTCATGCGGTACAGGATACGATGGAAAGGATATTCATCAGCAAAAGATGAATGGGTACATGAAGAATACTTGAGCAATGCTCAAGAATTGTTAAAAGACTATAAGAAGAAGGCTGGTCTAAACTGAATAGACAGTTTACTACAAACTGCCAACGATTAACCAGTCATATCAAACCTTTCAAATGTCTTCCAACAACATCTCTTCTTCTACTGGCTCTCTCCTTTCCACTGAAAATGCCTGCCCCACCTTCATCCATTCAGCTGAACCTCTTGTTCTTCCCCCTATCATCGCCAACATTAACTACCGACATTCCTTACTTGAACAACCCACTGCACCCCTTGAACTCATTAATGAATATCGCAATGCCTTGCAAAGCGTACCCGACCATCAACTAACTTCTACTCGAAACTACCTCTCTGACTTGCCAAACAGGAACACCCTAGTTACCCAGTTCGACATCTTCAGAGAAGCACTAGAGATGGAGAATGCCTGTAGAAGGAATCAGGTCAATGCCATTCAGGGGATGTTCGATGCAGGATTGCATCGTGCCACTGAAGTGGCACAGTTCTTAGACGCACTGGGTACCTCTAGTCCCTCCTTTGCACACCAACGACTCGCACTGATCCACCAAAGCAACCCCTCTAATGATAGCAACAGTAAGAGAGCTGAGGACGATAAGCCGAACAGCGAACTTGGAGTCAGTCATATTGGAGACGGTTTCTACCTCCATCCACAATCTCACTCTCTCCGAAAACATACCACTTCCAAACAGTACAGAGACATCTGAACCCGAGGCTCCATCTCAGCCAGCGACCCCCTGGCGCCCTATCTTGCCGCCACCAGCAACTCTCTACCCGACGAGTGCCCTCCCATCCAGAAGTCCATCTCCAACCCCGATCAACATTGCTTCCTCTGCAACAGCACAACACACATTAAGAAGGACTGCCCAGACTATCAGTGCAACCACTGTTATCAAAATGCCCCTGGGCACACCACCCCCTCTTGTCCCAATCACTTCACTCCACAATGACCGTACCCCCCCATGAAGAGACACCCCCTTACCACCATATACTCCCGAATGAAGGAGTGCGTGGAGGCAAATTCTAGGTCCATCAGCCCAGATCCCTGCAGGAAGGAGGGCTGCGCCTCACATTACAAGGGATTCTGCTATACTGAACGACGGAGTGAGATCAAGAGGCAGAGGGAGCCGAAGGATGGGAAGGGGTTCTGTTCCCACAGGGAGGAACGACAAGAGAGAGAGAGGGGGCTGGAAGGTCAAATCAGAGAAGTTCTACTTCTGCAGAATTCGACCCAATGGTAAGTCGGGGGAACAGGCATGGGAGGAACACCTCCTCAAGACAGAGGATCCAGACGACTACGATGTCCTCGGGGACTTCTATCCGGGCAACTGATATTAGTGAAGTTATGGTGAACTTCACGCTTTGAACTGGGGATAATGTTACGATTTTCTTTACTCTCTTCTATTTACATTTGATTTCTTTACATTTTATCAACTTGTTTGATATCACCTTTGATACTAAACATAAAACTTCTTACTTACACAGTTGTCATTCTTCTTGACTCATCTTGAGTTGTTTTACCTTACTTAGTTTACTTTTCTCTCTTCTTACTGCACTGCAGTAATGTGCAGTCGATGCACAGCATCATGACTTATTTAATTACATTTCTACTTATTATTAGTACAAACTCGTTTGTATTTAAATAGTAGTAACTTGGGCTATAGAGCTCAAGCTTCAGCTTAAATCAAACTAGTCTTACTTTGATTCATTCACTTCACTCATACTTAAGTCTAATCAACTTAAGAGCTCATGAATAGAGACTCGAACTCGATACTGATTAACTTGTTCTTTGAACTTGTAAATCATGTGACTATTGGACTTGTATGATAAACGTCCCAACCAGAACTTTATCATAACAGTAAAGCCTCAGGGGCCAAATTCAACATTGCAAAAACAGCAATTATCCCACTGGGCAATAAACAAGCACATGACCTAATGCGACAGAATAGATGCATAAACAATTCCCATACACCCATACCAACCAACATCTGAATCATCAATGATTGTGAACCCATCCACATACTTGGAGCATTCTATGGCTACAATATATTCCAAGATGATATCTGGCAACCAACTGTGGAGAAAGTTCACCACACACTCCTATGCTGGGAACAATTCAACCCTACTCTAATAGGCAGATGTAAAGCAGCCTCAGCAATTGTGGGTGGCTACACACAATATCTAACCAGAGTTCAAGGAATGCCCTCAGTTATTCAAAATAACCTTGTTAAACTTATTGATAACTTTGTCTACAACAAAAAAGGTGAAAAGAAATACAATGCAATAAGCATTGCAATCCTACAGCTCCCTATAGATAAGGGAGGACACAACCTACTGGACTTAAAAGCCTGTAATGAGGCAATTGAACTCATGAAACTCAAGGCATATACTGAACCTAACCCAATACACTGCCCTTTCTGGGCCAAACTAGCTGACCATGCTCTGGCCCTAGCAGCAAAAGCAGAAGTATGAAAGCATGTGAGCTACAAACAATGCCACAACTTCCTACTGCAGAATTGGAAAATATATGACCAATCTAAAGCTATCCCTAAATCCCTCCAACATATGCTAAGAGCAGCATCAAACCATGATGCTAAATTTGCACCTACAGAAATCTCCCCCTCCATGAAACTCACAATGCCTTTCTGGTTCCACTTAGCCAAAATTGAGGGGAAAAATAAAGTATACAATGACAAATATGGCACATGCCAGCTCAAAAACCATGAATTCTGGTCCACAGGAGACCTGGCTACCCATGCAAGAAAAAACTGGGCCACTGGACATATAAATGAACAAAACTGCACTTGTACCCACTGTGTGGAAGACAGACATATAGGATGCACTGACCCCATCCAATGCCAAGCAAATGCCAACAGGAAACTTAACTCTCTACACCCTGAATGGAACCCACTATACAAATTAAGATTCCACCCCCCAAAACTAATTTTCCCCCCTGGCTATGAGCTACCTACTGACTTCCTACAAACCTCCCCCATCTCTCATCCTGACAACCCCCTGCAACACATCCGTGTATTCTCCTCCATTGACAGCATCACCCCACCCCACCAGTGCACCATTACACCTTGCACACCCTGGACTGCTGACACTGTAACTATATACACTGATGGATCCTGTGATGCAAATGGGACTGCAAGTGCATCTGCAGGTAGTGGACTCTGGTATGCAGAAGCACACCCCAATAATACAGTAATATGTCTCCCCCATGCCCTAGCCACCAACAATGCAGCTGAGCTAGCTGCAATTCTTATTAGCATCCAACAAAACATAAACACAAAAATTATAAAGATTATCAGTGATTCCCAATACTGCATTGATGGCCTTGTTACTCACTTACAACACTGGGCTGACCAGGGCTTCATCAAAATCAAAAATGCTGCCATCCTCTGTACACTATATGTCACACTTATCACTTCACCAAATATTATACTCCTACAAAAAGTCAAAGGTCATAGTGGAAATGTTGGGAATGAAGGAGCTGATCGACTAGCAGCTGAAGGAGCACAAAAACCCCAACCAGACCAACTAGACCTTTCAAAGGGTGAATGGGCCAAATCCCTTGGGGCCAAATTGTTCTGCATGACCCAATCAAAACTCTACAAGGAAATTAAGAATTGCAAGACAACCAAGAAATGAGTTGCATCACAACTTAATATTAACACCACTGCTCATGTAATTGAAATAAACACAGGCTCATGCCCCACTCCAGAAACCATCTGGAAGTCCATACTACATGGAACTACTCTAACCAAAAAAGTCAAAACCTTCCTGTGGAAAACACTCCATAACTCCCATAAAATAGGCTCATTCTGGGAACACACCCCACTAAAAGACCAATACATGCCCTGCACACAATGTAATGTAGAAGTGGAAGTGTCATATCCATGACAAAGCCCCTAGGACCGATGCAAGTCTGTTATGTTTTCATCCAAGGATTGTATGTTTCCTCCAGACTGTATACATTTGTTATAAATGGAACTCTTACTTACTTAATGTTTACTTGTCATTGTTTACTTGTCCCTTTCCCTTATTACTACTATTCATTCTATGCCTTTCCATTCTTTCTAGTTCATTCTATAACTCCCGTCCCCATTAGTTTTACCCTGTTCCTTGTCATCACTATAACTATCAGTGTTATATGTTGACTGTAATCTAGAGGTGTGAAACTAGTCTACTGTAGTCTACATTCTCTGGAGTTACTTATCCCTCAGTATGCCACAAACCCATAGACACTAACTCCCTCCGCATCCAGGACAAAGTAAATACTATATAAACTACTTCATATTGTAAGTAGACTACAGTTTTGAATCAACTACATTATTACCCTTTCCTTCACTTGGGACTTGTCTCAACTTCGAGTTATCATCATCAACTCTGCCTTCTTCTAAATACAGAACGAGAAGTTCAAGGGGCACAACACATAAGTTGAAGCCAATGTTCCATTACTCCTGTACTTCGTTCTTTACTCTCAAGCCCCTGCTTACATGCTCTACCTTCATTGTTAGACTTTCTCTTGTGGTTCAATCCTTAGTGGTTGGAACGGGACATGACAGGAAGACATTACACATATTCTATTCAACTGCCAAGTCTCTGGCCAAGATACCATCTGGAAACTTGCACAAGCAACATGGCAATCCACAAACTTACCTTGGCCTCTTATATCATTGGGCCTAGTCATGGGCATATCACTTGCAGAAATCAAATCAGAAGAAAATGAACTCCTTAAAGCACCCACCCACCTCTTCCGTATCATAGTCTCTGAAGCAGTCTACCTCATCTGGAAACTCTGAGGTGAATGGCACATTGGGGAAGAAGCCAACCCCCTAAAAATCCACACACCTATGGAAATAGAATCCAGGTGGATAAAAATGATCAATACCAGAATAAACCATGACAAAATACTTACTGATAGCCATGCCTATGGGACACAAGCCCTCAAGTGCAACATTGTCAAAAATACCTGGCAACAGATCCTCAATGTCAACAATCTCATTGACACCCTACCAGACAAATGGCTATCAAAAGCAGGGGTTTTAGTGGGTATTAAGGAGCTCACATATTATCACAGGGAACAACCCAGATAACACTAGGTGCCTGATGCACCCCCTATAACACCAGCCATTCCCTGCTCCTAGAGTCCCACACTGTTCCTCACAGAACATGCATAAATGCATTTCCTCTGGAGTGGAGCCTTATTTTAACTTCACAGGCCAACCCCATACCAATAGCTGGCAACCTGCTTAGCAAACTGCTAAGCACTAGCCTTTAAGCTCCACAAAAAAAAAAAAACAAAAAAAAAAAAAAAAGAAACAAATGGCTGATGGCTCCGGCGGAGTTCCATCTGGGATTGAAGTTGATTCCGAGTGAGTCAAGGAGTTCATGTGTGCACCTCCAAGTCCGAGTGAGCCAGGCAGTTGCTTACATCAACTTCAAGCTCTGACACAACATTGACTAGGTACGCTCGTAATGATGTCGAGTCCTTTCTTTTGTTTCCATGGGAAGATGTTTTGTTTTGACCGCAAACTGTTTCGTTTTGCCAAGAGGGCAAGTTTGATTTCCCCTAGTAACATGGAGTGAAGTCCAAAAGCATCTGACTCGGATATGCCATGTGGGTCTATGTAAGTCTATGGTTTTGGTTTATCACTGGGTGACTTTCCATAGGGATTCTATTCCAAATAGACTCGAATATTTAATAGATCGGAGTATGAAAATCTATGTCTATTTCATATCATTTTCCCGTAGCCAGTTCTATTACAATCTATTATTAACAGAAATACCCTGAAACTTCCGCTCTCCCCTCGCAAAATTACACCATGGCAGGCCTTTTAAGAGTCAAAGTGACTAGATTTTTATTAACAATAGTGGACTTCGATGTTGCTACTTTTCATTACATCCTCTAGATTCTGGGAGGACTTGAAGACCACTGGAATACATTCACCATATGTAAAATAACAAAATTATGCAAGACATCTGTTAGGAGGACTCATTATATATTAAAAGAACTAGTGATTAAATTTTTTGGAGACAAAGGAAGGACTTGGGAGTGCATATGATATGTTGCATTCTCTAGAAATTCGTGGAATCCACGGAACTTGCAAGTCTGAAACGGACCACGGCACCTGTGTCGTAAGCTGGATGTCAGTTCACCTAATCAAGGGAAATTAAGCGAACTAAGCGAGCCTTAGCGAGGTTTATTCAAGACTTAAAAATCTGGCGAGGGGTCTTAAGTTCTCCATAGACTTCAAAATCCATGAAGGTCTGTACGGCCCCACCTCCAATTACGCGACAATAAGCGAGAATCGGCATCTCGGCGAACAGCGATCTATTCGAATCTATTCAAAATAAACGTGAATAGATTCCTACGGAAAGTCACCCACTTATTGAGCGTCTTCCAAAAATTGCTCAAGCGCTCAGCGCCCAAGCCTCAAGTGCTCCACGAGGCCTCTGGTATTCCTCCGCTGTCAGGTATGTTGCTGGATTATCTTCAATATTCAGGGTGCTTCAATTATTGACCATCGCTCGTAACTTTGTCAATGCAGCTTCCTTGCCACAACATGTTCCGCTCGGCAAGTTCAATGTCTTCGGACATAGCTTTTATGGCTCGTCTCCTTCTGGCAGTACTTATTTCGAATCTTGATCATGGGTAAACAGCAGCGCTTTCGGAATAGAATGAAGGTCTGAGAATGCTGTTTGTGTTCATTGGACAATGACACTTCGACTCATGCCTGTAGAATATTGTTTCGGCGCCTTAGAGCGGTCATATGGTGTACCATTCAAGTGCAATCGGTGCTTTTCAATTTTCAGACTCTAAATTCTTTACGGCTTCCTTACATAAGCACTGGCTGGTTGACATGATGCACGGTTCGTGATATATTACACGAAGAAACGTCTCGGAGTACAGAACTCATTTAGTAAGTATTGGCATTCTCTAGAAATTCGCCACTGCTACGCCACAACCTAATCTCACTCTTGGAACTAATCGATAAGCCTGACAGTTATAGATCGATAAATATGTTTCGAACCCCAGACGCAGTGACATAGAAGCTTGCAGACCACATAGCCTTCCGGCACTATGTACCCCAATGTATATTGTGCATAATTAATATAAGTATCTGATCTCCACACCGTTTTAGAACTAACCTCTACAGATCAGATCCAATCCTTTGAGACATGTTTCTTCATGACCACCAAGAACATTTTACACGCGCCGAATTGGCATTCGCATTTGCTCGTGCTGATTCATTGTGCGTCCATCCTCCCGCCGTTACTTACATATATATGCAGCTAATGCCTCAACAGAGCGCGTAACATACCCATTACTGATATCCCATCCATCATATATGGCTTGCCCGGAGTAGGAGGGCCACCCCAACTTCCCGAAATTGATGTTTTGGGGCCAGCCTGGAAATCGAAGCCAGTTGAAAAGACCAGCAGTCCTCATTTGCACTGCACCACAAAGGGGGATTCCCCTTTCGTTTATGCTTTAATTGAAGCACACTTAACTAGTTGGTATGGGCTGGTTAATCATCGTTTTGCAAAGAAAATGGCGGACGGTACTGCTTCATTGGACCAGTTCAGATACTATATGGTTGTAAGTCGATGTCGTACTGTACAAGTAAGTGATAACATATTATTTCTAGCAAGACATGCTTTATCTCCAAGGATGGGTTCGGACAAGATGACGGGTGCTGCACAGGCCGATTTCAGTACATTGGAAACAGTTGCACAAAAGCTCCCGTCCAGTGTTAGATATTGCCTGGATGTGAACGATATGTGTGTGTACGACCTCGGTATCCCTCAGGAAGTTATAGACAGCACACAACCGAGCGATATTTTAAATACAGCTCGTGGATTTCACTCCAATGTAGCGCGGAATGATGACTGGTTTGCGTAAGTGTATGAATTATCTTTCAAGATGATGCTAATATACTGTCTGCATACTGTCTATAGATTGCATGTTGCTTTGCTCCCCTGCATCCTCGTAGGTTTGGTGTGTTTGTCTGTCATTCTATTTTGACTTCAGCATTTCCAGGGATATTATGAAATTGCAATCAATATCATCGGGGATCCAAAGACTGAAAGAAGTGAGTTTTGAAATCAAATTGGGAAAGTGCATGACTTTTTTGTAACATCATTTCAGATACTCTTTACCATACGCTATGGACGGTTTTGAATGCCGACGTATCGTATGCGAAGGCATATATCCGTGCGTTTACAGTGTTCTCTGGGACCATCTACACAGATTAACTCCATTCTGATAGAGTTTGTGAACGATAACTTGGAACACTATTACACTCCTGAGGCAATGGCGCGGTGGAGTGAAATTTTTGGTGATGCGTGCGACCTTGAAATTAAATTCTTCGACGTTGGACGTGAACTCCCTTACCCATACACTATCGTCCCCTCTGGTTGCTATAAGATTATCAATTTTAGGAATAGTTGTGCGCTCGAGAGCCCTTCTAGCTATTATAAATCGCCATGGGACAATACGACCGTGCAGACAGGTTTAAAGGGTATTCCAGTTGGTCATCACCGTCCCATTTTCACGGCTCCTATTAGTGATAGTGATTTTCAGAAGGTAAGTATTCTTACTCTTTAATTGACTGGAATTACTAATTCGCATTTGTTTCCTGTAGTGGATATTGGAGCCCACGAAAAATGGGTACACTCTGCGAAACTTTGTGACTAGAGAGTATGCTTCTGTCAGAAGTGAGAGAGGGAAACTCGTTGTAGTCACTAGCGATGACATAGCATTCTGGTGGATAAATCCAATGAACGTTAAATATGAATGCGCACCTATAAAGTATCAGTAAGTGCCATACAACTCAACCGAGAATCATTGAAGAGATCAACTGGTTACTATATCGTAGATTCTTTGTGGCAGCATCGGCTCAGCATGCTCTTGGAGTCTCTGGAGAATCTACGAATATTGACATAGATCCACTAAAGTGGCCAAATATGCTTGAAGAATCTCTGGAGCCTCCCGTTCATCCCTGCCCAAATCAAGAAGAAATATTGGAAAATGCAAATCCCGTTGATAAAAGATTTTTACGTTCTCCCGTACGTTAAACCTGTCTAGATTGCAGATGTGTTTCTAATAACGGATATATTAGGCGCTTGCTGAAATGAATTATAAGGGCACTTCGCAAATGTGGATCCTTATAGCATGTCGGCAACCAATAATTAAGACATAGGACGCTGTTGTTGTGCAGAGAGCCTGTTTCGGAATAGTAAGAATACTGTAGCCGACCATGAAAGTGGCCATTTCAACTTGTGCAACTGTGTGCACCTTTTCAGGTTGCCCTATGACCGAAATTGTTTTGCAGACCTGTGTGCATATTATTCATTTATATATTCTGAGAGTTTCAGATTTTTAGGTGAAGTATCCAGCTCAGAATGAATTTATTTGTTACAAGGACTCCAAATTACGGTTTACAGGGAAACCTGCCACGCCTAGGAAATTGAATGTCCCTTGATCGCACTATAAGCTACATTAAGCTAAGACTTCTTGGGCTGCTGACAAAGCAAGCTCGGCTGCATGTGCTTTACCTGGACTGATCTGCTGAGTTCTCGTCCTACTAATAGGACAATATCTCAATGACAGGGAGCTTTCTACACATAGAATTGCGAGGATATATTGTTCAGAACCTATTAAATACTTTTCTGACTTCTGCAAAGCCCAATATTTGCCTGATACTGCAAGCAACTGACTGCATCTGACACTACTAAATTTAGCATAAAAACAGAGATGCTCTTCTCATGCACCAAATAAAATAGTATAAAATAAGCGGAGTACATGATCCTAAAAATATAACCATTTATTGTAGCCTCCAAAAAAATCTAAGTAAAAGGAGCTTTCTATGGCCATCGAGCTTCATACAGATACAGGCCTGTGTAGGTGAGTAGATAACATATATGTATCAATTGCATACCAGATCTACATATATTGGGACCATATCAGTTATTTCTACCACCAAGGATATCAATATAGCTTATTTATATACCTAACTGTATTTTTATTTCAGCCTATCGTGGTGTTATAATGGAGGAGTAGCAAGATGATTCTTGAGACAGCGTGTGAACCTATAACAAATTGAGGCCGCATCGACATTTTTATCACTTCTAGCTACCACATCTTTAGACGCTGAACCCGTTTGGAGTTAAAACTTTGTATATATGTAGCTACAGTATATTACTATACATATCACAAAAAAACCGAGCTTAATTTGGTGCTGTGGTCGCTCAAATCACTCAATGGCCACTTACTATAGGTGGCCACTTTCAGGGTCGGCTACAGTATACAAAACTGTACTATTATAAAGACTTTATTTTGAAATCTCCATTACCGACATTAAATAAAAGAGGTCAAAAGGGGGTCGTCGGCATCGATGCGGGCAAAGCTGAGATTTAAACGCGCTGACTTTCCCAGGAGTGTGAGAAATTTCAAGCCTTGACACCGGACAATCTTAAATCTCTTTGAATCTTCGACGTAACCTACATGCTTACATGTCTTTTCCTGAGTCCTGACATACACCGCCTTCGCTGCCCCAGACAGCTTTGTACAATGCCGCCCATACATCTGCTTCGCTTATTCTTCCAGCTATTTCATAAAACCTGGACTCAGATGTCACTTTGCTCTTCTTTTCACCAAACCCCTGCCAACTCACTTCGCGAAGATGGGACACGCTGAGGTGGGTGAAGCAGCGCTTAGTCTACTAGAAGTAGCAGCTCCCATTTGCGGCGCAGTTCCGCTCGTTGGGTCGATCCTTGAAAGTTCATTGGAAGCTGCTTTGGTTGTTATCCGGAAGGTGCAGGTGAGAGTTAAGCAGCTGCAATACGTAGATACCAGACTCATTGTATGCGTAAAGGAAGTCAAGACGAAGAAAGAACAATGTCAAGCTCTTGCTAATCATGCCTTGGGTGTAACGACTGCAATAGCTACGCAACTGATGAACGCTGAGCCTGATACGCTAGAGAGACAGAAGATACACGTGCAAGGACTTCTATCGTGCGTTGACCTTCTCCATTTCATCATTTCCTTACCAGTGACAAGGAATTTTAGGACAATTGAAAGCATACGAAAGTTATTCGAGAAGTTGGCCCACGCCTCTTTTTTTGCGCTGCTGAATGGACGAAAATCAAAAATAGAAATAGAAAAACTACAACGGCAGCTCGAGACGGCTTTGGTTAGCTTCAGCGTATGTTAAAATGATCTACTGTAGTGCTCAGGTGCTTATGATCTACAGATCAAATCGTCAATGCGCATTGAAGGTACCATTACATCGCTGGAGAAAATGGTAAAGAGTGGGCAGAAAAGGGAGTCTTCCGTATTTCTTAAAGGTATATTTGTGCCTTTTCGTTGCTGGTGATATTCAAATATCCGCTTCTTTTAAGACCATCTTCGTCCTGTAGCGAATGCAGGATTTCTCTCCCGCAACGACAGAGCAGGTTGCTTGCCTAATACACGAACAGCGCTCTTAGCTGAGATCGATGGGTGGCTCAACGATGGTCGACCCAACGTTCCTCGAGTGTACTGGCTTTCTGGTTTGGGTGGTACAGGCAAATCGACGATCGCTCATAGCGTTTGTGAATCACTTCACAAGGACCAAAAGTTAGGTGCCTCGTTCTTCTTTTCTAGGGAGGAAGCCGACAGACGAAGATCAGAGCTAATCCTGCCTACCATCTCTTATCAACTTGCCCTCTTCAACAATCTTTATCACCGCCAGGTGTCAATTACTATTGAGGAGAAGCCGGACATCCCTGAGCACGCACAACGATATCAGTTTGAAGAACTGATAAAGAACCCTATTCAGAAACTCTCAGGCCGACTTCCACCCTTTGTTATTGTCCTAGATGCTGTCGACGAATGTAATAAGTTTGGTGACGATGTGTTACCTTTACTCTTGCAAGGCATATCGCAGATACCAGGCAATATCAAGGTATTCATCACCAGTCGACCGGAGAATGCAATACAAGATATGTTTAGGAGTGCTGGGCCTGGGACTGAGGTATACCACCCATACGCCCTTCATAACATGGAGGAAACCATAGCACAGGAAGATATTAAACTTTACCTTGTTCATCACCTTCAGCGGATTCAACAAGAGCATTCAGTGAAGCCGCCATGGCCGGCCGATGTGGATTTACAAACACTGGTTACCAGAGCAGGGGTCTTCTTCACGTTCGCTTCGACGATCATAAACTTTATTGCAGATCGTCTGTATTCTCCGGACGATCAGCTCAGACGTTTCTTGCAACAAGATCCAACTTTCAGTCGATCCACTTTCGCGCAGGTGGACAACTTGTATATGTACATTCTGAAGAATTTCATCCAGGAAAGAGACGATGCGGGTGTTGCACGCGATAGACCTGATGCAGATATTCTGTGCGAGAGGTTTCGTGTCGTTGTCGGAGCCATTGTGTCATTGCAGGACCCACTTCCCATATCAACCCTTGCCTGTATTGTTCAGAGGGGCGAAGGAGATACAAGGGCCGCTTTACACCCTCTTCGCTCTGTTCTTGACATTCCTGGTAGCAACGACCCATCGGCACCTGTACGGATATTTCATCCATCGTTCAGCGAGTTTCTTACCACGTCACAACGATGTCAAGATAGAAGGTTTCTCATTCAAGAACCACCTACACATGCGCGACTTGCGTTACGGTGCTTTGAAGTTATGCAGGACCAGCTGTCTCGTAATATGTGCAAGATTGAGAGCAAGTACGTGATGAACGACGAGATTCCTCAGCTGGAGGAGAGATTGAAGATGTATGTATCCCCGGAGCTGTCGTATGCTTGCCGGTATTGGAGTATTCATCTCTCGAAAGCTGGGACTGTGTCATCCTATGAGCTCTTTCAGAGTCTTTCGCAATTTTGCTTCAAGAAGCTTTTGTATTGGATTGAGGTCCTTAGTCTACAGGGCAAGTTTTCACGATGCATAGAGAATATTGTGGGCGCTCAGACATGGTGCAAGGTGGGTCTTTGCGGATCAAGCCCACGGAGCGTTCTAAGATATGATATTTCAGGCAAACTCAATTGAGGGTGAAGTCATCGACATTTTAAGAGATGCGTATCGGCTCGACATGGACTTCCACAAAGTTCTTAGAGAGAGCGCTGTCCAAGTTTATCATTCGGCATTGGTATTCATGCCAAAATGTTCATTTCTTAATCACTACAGCCACGAACTATCATCTTCAGTGGCCATGATAACTCCTAGGAGCGATGATTGGGAAGCATGCTTGCTGGTCTTTGAAGGTCATGCCGCTGGGGTTGGAACTGCCAAATTCTTTCCTGATGGTAGCCGGGTGGTCTCTGGTTCAGAAGACTGCACAGTTCGCATTTGGGACAGTGTCGATGGTACAGCGATTGCATGTCTTGAAGGTCATACCCTGGCAGTCACTTCAATTGATATATCTTCAGATAGCACCTATATGGTGACCGGATCCAAAGATACAACAATACGTTTGTGGATTACATCAACGTTTGCGGAGATTTACGTCTTGGACTCTCATCAAGCAGCTATCAACAGTGTAGTTTTTTCCGCTGACGGGTTGTATATGGCATCTGGTTCAGACGATATGACTGTGCGGATTTGGAATGTTGCTAGTGGTTTGCACGTGAGGGTCCTTGAAGGCCACACATCCTCCTTGCAATCGATCTCTTATTCAGAAGATGGATCGTTTCTTGTTACAGGGAGTCTTGATGGTGTTGTTAAAATATGGAACCCTGAAACAGGACAATGTTTAAAGACGCTTGATGCTCATAAAGAAGCAGTCTTGTCAGTGTGTGTTGCACCAGACAACCGGCGCGTGGCAGTAGGATCGGCGGACAATACCATCAGAGTATGGGATGCCACAACAGGCTCTCTTTCGATGGAGCTTAAAGGACATTCGTCTGCTGTTAACGCTGTCGACTTTTCGCGCAATGCGGCCCGTATTGTGTCTGGCTCGCGGGATGGTATGGTTATTGTCTGGAATGCGTTTACGGGGAAGCAGGTTACAGTGTTTCGTGGACATGCCGGTTTCGTTTCGTGTACTAAGTTTTCTCCCAGTGGAGCCAATGTCCTATCTGCGTCGGCCGACCGTACTGTTCGACTGTGGGATGCTACATTAACTGCTGTTAGAGGGTCGAGTAATTGGGTGACAATTTTGGCCATTTCAAATGATGCAGCCCATGTTGCTTCGGGATCCACAGATGGAAAGATCGCATTATGGGAAACTAGCGACGGGCATATGATTTATGAAATTGCTCCCTATCAAACTGGCATTGTTTCGTTGGCAATATCCCCCAGTGATAACTCGATTGCATCTGTCGCGGAGAACTCATCCGTAATTGATATTTGGAACTTACTGGATGGATCCAACAAGGGGAAGCTTCAAGGCCACACTGCTCCTATATTTTGCTGTTCACATTCTTGGGATGGGAAGCAGATTTCTTCCACCTCCGAAGACTATACCATTCGTATATGGGATGCCGCTTCATTAACATGTCTAACTGTTTTGAAAACGCAGAATCACGGAATTTGTTGCGTCCCCTCTCCTAGTGGCGACCAGCTCGTGGTAGGATCATTGGACTGCTCCATAACTGTTTGGGATCTTCGCAATCGAAAGCAGATAGCCAAGTTCACAGAATATGATAGTCCGGTTCTGTGGGTTACATACTCACCAGACGCGAAGTGGCTTATAGCGTGGTATGAGGATGAAGCTGTTCGTGTGTATGATACCTACAAACTTGCCCTTTCGCAGCACAAAGAGTGGCGCTTCGATCGTTTGGCCTTAACGAGATCAACTTTAACAGCGGATGTTCAGGCTATTAGTTACGACCAACTACTTCGCGAAGATGAGAAGACATATATCCAGGAGGATGGATGGATTACTATTCCGGAGAATGAACGGAGGATCTGTTGGGTGCCACCCAGTAGGCGTCCTCCGTGGATGAGGAGTTTGTGGCAACGTAGGAAGCACATACTCGTTATCGGCTCTCAGACAAGCCAGATTACCATGATTGGACTTCGGGATGGATGTTGGACTAAACCCAGCGACGCGTCCTTACATTGACTATAATGACTAGTGACAATTCCATATGAGAATTAAGGACGATACATTCTAAGTTCGCAGCATTACGACTTGATTATGATTGTAGTCACTTTAAATTCAGTACACCCATCCAGAACTTCGACGGGGAGCTTCTATTGATTCGGGGACTCGTCCACATTATGCCGGTACCCATATATCCTTGTTCTCCTCGAAGTACCGCCTGAGAGTCCTCTTTCCAGTGAACTTAATCTCTTTTTTGTCTTCAGCATTGAAGCATGCCTCGTCTACGCCATTCGCTGCGTTTGTCTCAAGCCGCGCAAGGCGTGCTGCGGTGTCCTCAGCTAAACCGATACTAACCCAAAACTTGTGGACTTCTTCGACTGGAACACGCCGATGTGTTATAGTACGTCCCAAAATTTTACTCAGGAGGGCAGCTACCTGTGCAGTGTGAAGTGTCAGTGTAAGCGTCCGGTATTGGAGCCAAGATTGTGAACTACCTCATCGTAGGTGAAAAGCTCGGGCCCAACGACATACGGTTCACAATTCTTCAGCTCCTTTGAATCCGTGGTCAAGACTTCGAATGCTGCTTGCGCTATGTCGCTAGACGATACGAATGGGATGCGCCCATCACCTACTGCGGACATGATTTCATTCCTCGTTTTGATGCTGTGCAGGAACTGGGTGGAGAAGTTTTCTAGAATCTATAGTCATTTATCGCTCAGAATTTGGTATCATTGTAGGCATACCTTGAAACCAAGCCGACCTCAACATCGTATGGTCGACATCTTTCTCGTCCAGGTACTGGTGAACCGCACCATGAACTTTGCCTCCTTTCTTCCCCTGGCTGCCACCCAGAATGACCCACTGTTTCACGCCCTTCTCCACTGCAAGGTCAATGAATGGCTTCGCTATAGATAGCATGTTTTCACTGCGTGGGCCGACGAAGTATATCTTGTCAATATGCATGTCTTTCTCGAATGGGGCAGAAAATGTAGAGCTATCAAACCAGTCAAATCGCACTGCAGGGAAGCTATCCGGAGCTGATCCCGAACGTGAAGTGGTCAGGACAGGGATACTGGCATTACGGAGGAGACGGGCGAGCTTGAGACCTGTATTTCCTGTTCCACCGGTGATGAGGACGGTCATTGTGCGAGATATCGATGATTAGAATATGTTAATGAAGGAAGAGAAAGAGCATTCAAGGGCCATTCTTATGCAAGAGGCTGAGTTATTCCGTGTTGTTTGGAATACTAAATCACGCGTTAATAGGCCTAGCAGAGGAGTATGCCATTAAACACTGTCCGACGGGGTTGCGCAGGTAATGACTAAAAGAATATATTCTGGAACATATATATCTTTACACGTGTGACGTCCAGACAAGAATGTTAGCAGGATAAGCATCATGAAAGCGTTTTTCATGATCGGCTGCCACGCTATGATTGGCCAGGGACAAGCAGAAATGACTCGTTCAAACGCGACTTGCATAGAGTTGCGTCGGTATCTCGAATATGAGTCAATGGGAGATAGCGGGATAAAAGGCGGCCCGAAGATAAGGAAGGGGGCGCACGACTTCGACGTGGTAGGACAACTCGAGATGGACCAGCTCCTTGTAGCAGCGTCGATCGTATACGGTCAGGCTCCTCTTTAAGAGTTACTCAGGTTCAAGAAGATCCTAGAAGGATCGTTAGTATAGTAATATCGGATGTGTTCTGTTCTAGCAACGATGGGAATAGATTAATCCTTCACTACAGGGTAAACAAAAGCTTTAACAATCATTGCGAACATTGCTACTTCAGCCGGGTCAATACAAATTTCAACCTCTTTACACAGACGCCCAAACACCCTTATTCTCTTCAAAGTACTCCCTCAGCGTCTTCTTTCCAATGTACTTGACCTCCTTCCTGTCTTCAGCATTGAACACTGTCTCCTCTGCACCATTCGCAGCTCTGACCTCTAGGTGCGACACGAACTCAGCTGTGTTCTTCGGTACTCCGAAACTAAGCAGCGTGTCGCGCGTTTCCTTGGCTGGCTGACGTCGATGCATTATCTTGCGTCCGATTACTTCACTTAGGAGCGCGGCAGCCTGTAGATACGGCGTATTATCAGCAAGTGACCGTAGCAGGGATATGAAATAAGAAATACCTCGTCATAGCTGAAGAGCTCTGGACCAACGATATATGGTTCAGAGTTCTTCAACACCTTGGAGTCGGTGGTCAGAATCTCAAATGCTGCTTGTGCAATGTCTTGTGATGTCACGAATGGGATACGTCCATCTTCGACTGAAGATGCGAACTCATTCTTTGTGTTGATATCGTGTAGATATACAGAGGAGAAATTGTCTAAATCTGGAAGTCAGTACCTGTTGTTCGTTGGGATGGTCATGTACATACCTGAAAACCAAGTTGGCCTCAGCAAGGCGTGATCAACGCCCTTGTCGTCCAGATACCCATGAACTCCGCCCATATCAGGACGTCCTCTCTCTGCACTGCTACCACCAAGCAGCACCCATTGCTTTACGCCTTTCTCGATCGCAAGATCGATGAAAGGTTTCATTAAAGATAACGCGCCATCTGGGCTCGGAGTGACAAGGTAAACCGTGTCGATATTGTGGTCCTTCTCAAAGGGAGCTGAGAACGTAGAGCTGTCAAACCAGTCAAATCGTACTGCGGGGAAGCCTTCTGGAGCTGTTCCCGAGCGAGAAGTGATCAAGACTGGAATGTTCGCCCTGTAGAGGAGACGAGCGAGCTTGAGACCTGTGTTTCCTGTTCCACCAGTGATGAGGACGGTCATTGTGTGCGAAGTCGATGAGTTGTTAGATGCTGATGGTGGAAGACACCCATGGACCCACCCTTCTTATAGCAAGAGGTCGGAATTTGTTCCATATTTTGCTAATACCAAACGACACGTTAGTATTACGGTACAGCACTGTTCATTTAGAGGTAGAGTGCTCTTTCCGACAGTGTTGTTCAGGTAATTGCCTAACATATCCTTGAAACCGATCTGCGCTGGACAAGGCTTTACAAGCTGCCCGGTCATTTAACCGCTGCGGAATACTGAGTAAGAACGTCTATTGGTGCCAAAACGGCAGGAAACGTTGGAATCATGACGCGTCGACTAGAATGCGAGAGCGAACGCTGATAGAGATCGAAAATGTTGCTAAGAATTCACGTAGGATGTCAGCGCTGCGCAGTGCGCACACCGATATCTGATAATAAAAGATAGCTCTGGGCGCTGGACTTACCAATATCAATTACGGGTTATTCGGACTAGATTGACAACAGAGAAAGAGCTGACGCGGTGTTCATAGCTACTGAATATAAATTCATCGGGTGACTCGGATTCAGTGCCGAAATGCTTTATTTATGTAAGTGTAACTTGACGCTTTCAGCTTCGGACGATGATACTTCGTTTCAGACGGCTACAGAGCTGAGTGCTTAGAGAACCAAATATTAAAGAGATGATATTTGGATGATATCGTTGCGAAGTTGACTGTCATTGGGTAGCTTCAGTGTTCCAACGTCGTTCGTGACGCGTGACGCGTGAATGTGACCGAGCAGGGATTTCAAATTTCAAAATCCTTTTCATGAACAAATCCTTTTCATGAACGTTTGCCTAGAACTAGCCATGGTTATCTGTGGTCTGTTACATGTTACATGTTACACTCGACATGAGCTCATGCATGAGCTGCAGGACCTCGGTCTCAAGTCAAATTTCTGGTCAAACTTGAAATGGACGCGACGGCTTTCGGTATGATCAAATTTACCCACTCGACCAACACTCCACTTGAGCTTGAACAATCATTCTGATGCTATACGGACACCCAGACATCCTTGTTCTCTTCAAAGTACTCTCTCAACGTTTTCTTTCCGATATACTTGATCTCCCTCTTGTCTTCTGCGTTGAAGGCTGCCTCCTCCGTACCGCTCGCCGTTGTCACCTCTAGCCACGTTGTGAATTCCGCGTCGCTCTCCGGCAACCCTGCATTAATCCAGTACTTGACCATTTCCTCAGGTAACAGGCGCCGATGTGTTATTTTACGCCCGAGAACATCGCTGAGGATTAGTGCAGCCTGTATGTTGAACTGATCAAGGCGTGATAAGGGAAAGAGAACGACAGTTAAATACCTCATCGTAGCTGTGGAGCTCTGGTCCGAGGACGTACGGCGTAGCATTTCTCAGTTCCTTTGAGTCCGTAGTGAATACCTCAAAGGCCGCTTTCGCAACGTCTTCTGAAGCAACGAACGGGATGCGTCCATCTTCTGCTGCTGTGATGATCTCATTCTTCGTCTTCACGCAGTCCCCATAATATGCGAAGAAGTTATCTGAATCAAATGTTACAGTCCGTTTATGTGTTCGAGCACACAAATATCTTGCCTGAAAACCAAGTCGCTCTCAACGTCGCGTGATCAACGCCTTTGTCATCTAGATAACTATGAACGGCCCGCGTGCCATGACCACCTGTTTGTTCAATGCTGCCACCTACAAGGACCCATTGCTTTACTCCTTTCTCAATCGCAAGGTCAATGAAGGGTTTCGCGACAGCTAGGATATCCAGGACACGGGGGCTGATGAAGTATATCTTATCGATGTGATGTTCCATCTCGAAAGGAGCTGAAAACGTCGTGCTATCGGACCAATCGAAACGTACTGCAGGGAAGCCATCCGGGGCTTTTCCAGTACGGGAAGTGATTAAAACAGGGATGTTGGCATCACGGAGGAGATGCGCCAGCTTGAGGCCTGTACTGCCTGTTCCGCAGAGGAGAAGGACGGTCATGGTGTGTACTGTGCTGAGTTTGGGCAACTCGTCGTGGAATGTGAACGTGAGCAAAATGAAATCTGGCGTGACTTGCTATAGGTAATCGCTTCTTTCTCCAACTCAGTATCCTCGGTTCCTCAAGTACTGGCCCAAATGTTCTTGCCCCAGTTGTGCTCTGATGACCATGACACACTGGTCTACTCGAGTGCGGTCTGCTGGATCCTTTTGAATTGTTGAATAGGATTGAAGCCGTCCTTGGCGTGCTTCCTTTGCGATATATACACTGTACAGGCTACAACCAATCTCGATGCCAGAAGTTTGTATAGTTATGATGATATCTTCGTCAACGAAATAGCTACCAGAAGCCAGGCATCGCTTACCAGGAACAACAGCAATATTCGCAGTATCACATGGACATCGAAGAGCCTCACTTCAGGTTTTCTGGTGAAGAGGAAGACATCCACACAGTATGAAAGTATCAAAAACACATATATTGCTATGGTACACTTCAATCCATCGATTCGGCCTGGAGATACTATATCTTCTCCATCATGCAGATGCCCAGACATCCTTGTTCTCCTCAAAGAACTCCCTCAGAGTCTTCTTCCCGACATACTTGATATCCTTTCTATCTTCGGCGTTGAAAGAAACCTCTTCTGTACCGCTCGCCGTTCTCACGTTCAACGCTGTCACGAAATCCGCGATACTCTGGGGCAATCCTACAGTAGTAAGGTGCTTATTCAATTCCTCAGGTGACAAGTTCCGATGGGTTATTTTACGTCCAAGAATGTCACTTAGGAGGGCAGCAGCCTGTGTGGAGGCCATTATTAAGCTGACATAAGAAGACAAAGCTGTATATCAAATACCTCGTCGTAGGTGAGAAGTTCTGGCCCAACGATGTACGGTTCAGAATTCCTCAATTCCTTGGACTCTGTAGTCAGCAGGTTGAATCCAGCTTGCGCGATGTCGTCTGATGCAACGAATGGAATGCGCCCATTCCCTGCTGCTGAGACAAATTCGTTCTTTGTCTTGATGCTATAGGCGTATTGTGTGGCGAAGTTGTCTAGATCCTCAAGGTCACTGTCTGTTCAGGCGGATTCTTATCAACAAGCGTACCTGAAAACCAAGTAGGTCTCAATATGGCGTGATCGACACCTTTGTCATCCAGATATCCGTAAACCCCACCCATGCCATGGCCACCTTTCTGCACACTTGTACCGCCTACGAGGACCCATTGCTTCACGCCCTTCTCGATAGCGAGGTCAACAAAAGGTTTCACAGCAGATATCATATTTTGGACACGAGGGCCGATGAAGTATATCTTATCGATTTTATGTTCTGTTTGGAAAGGGGCAGAGAATGTCGTGCCGTCGGACCAGTCAAATCGTACCGCAGGGAAGCCATCTGGAGCCACTCCCGAGCGAGACGTGATGAGGATAGGAATGTTTGCATTACGAAGGAGATGCGCAAGCTTGAGGCCTGTGCTGCCTGTTCCACCGAGAATGAGGACGGTCATGATATTTACTGTTGGTGGGTAAGGATATAAAGTGAATGATGCCGATGTATTGCATGAGGCTTCCTCTTATAGCTCGAGCACGGAATCGTTCCGTCCAGGTTGCTACATGACGTTGATAAGTTGGTCACATCGGGAACTGCTCTTGTATGCTAACCGTGCGTGTCATCGATATTATGTAGGAAAAATTTCTGACATTGTGTATAATGTACGGTAGAGAGAAACATGATATGCATCGTACATGCATCGCCACTACTTGATTGAAGAGTGAATTGCTCAATACGACTCGGGTTTCACTACTTAAGATTTGGGCGGTAAACCCTCCGAACATATGGATATACGTATTATTTTAAGACAGGTGTAGCCTGTAGGACGGAAGTCTTCCGCAGCACGTACACATTTTGTACAAAGCCATGGTGCATGCTCATCCGTTGACGCGTCTAGCTTCACATCAAGCAGGCGCCCAAATAATCTTTGTTCTCTTCGAAGTACTCCGCTAGTATTCCTTTCCTAACAAACTTGATATCCTTGTCGCCTATAGTATTGAATGCTTCCTCTTCTACGCCGGTTGAGATGCGCTGCTCTATACCAGCCAAGCTGGCAGCATAACCCTCCGGCAACCCTATCTGTTTCCAAAAAGCGATTAAATCTTCAAGGGAGATGCGCTTATGGGATATTTTGCGTCTTAAGACTTTACTCAGGAGAGTAGCAACCTTTTCATGCGCAACCTAGATACAGGAAAAGCTAAAGAAAAGTACACGGATCTCGTCGTATGAGTACAGCTCAGGGCCAACAATGTACGGTTGAGCGTTTTTATAATTGTCGGTGGTGAGCACTTCAAAAGCTGCTTGCGCAGCGATGAATGGGATACGACCATCTTCTGCAACAGAGAAGATTTCGTTTCTCTTTTCGATGGCATCGAGGTACTAGAGAGGACTTTTACATTCTTTCTCAACGCTGTCATCTATGTATTTCAAAGAGAAGTTTGGATGTCGCACCCTGAAACCACGTTGGTCTCAAAACTGTGTAGTCTGCGCCTTTTTCATCCAAGTACTTATGGACGCTTCCCATCCACGGGCCTTCTTTATTAGATTGTGATGCGCCCAGAATCACCCATCGCTTCACGCCCCTCTCGATCGCCATATCGATGAACGGTTTCGCGACTACAAGCATATTGATTGTTGGTGGACCGACGAGGTAAACCTTATCAACATTGGGATCTTCGTCGAAGGGGGCTGCGTATGTGGCAGGATCAAACCATTCGAACTTCACTGCGAAGAATGACTGGCGCGTTGCCAGATCGTGAAGTCAACAAGACAGGGATGTTGGCTGTGCGCAGAAGGCGAGCGAGCTTGAGTCTGGTTTTGCCTGTTCCACCCACAATAAGGACTGACATTGTCATTCAATAGGGGCGATGGCGATTACTGAACCGAACCTGTGTTAGCTGTTGAAATATATAGGAGTCCTTGCTGTGCATCTGTGCTTTATATAGGTTGAAGACTCGAAGATGACGACTGCTTGACGATTGCGGGGGTCCATTGCCTTGGCGTACATAGAAGGCTCGGCTGCTTAATTCTTTTAATTTGTTACTTAAATCCATTGAGGGGTAGGATCTGATGAATCTCTGGATTATCAGTGATGTTGAAATCATCTAAATATCAAATATACTTACTGGTGGTTTGGCTTATTCATCCTCTGGTCCCTGGACATAAGAAAGTGCTGACAGTTCGACGCTCTCAGCACTGGGTTTCGTTCACTAAGTTATCGCCGCATGCGATTTCGAATCTGATGAGACTCGCAATGATTCAAAAAGTGGCCAACGTTGTATCTCATTTCGTCGGAAATTGCTCAACCTCGTTCTTGGACCCAGGGACAGTGGCAAGTCCGAAAATGAACGTCTGTAATATATATATTGCATGCTTATTCGTGTCGTCGATTCCATGTATCCTTTATCCAAAATGAGTGATTTCAACAGAATTTAAACTACCTGTGGCGGAATGCTGTAAGGCACTATTACGCTAGGACCCAGATACCCTTATTCTTCTCGAGATACTCCCTCAGCTTCAATTTCCCAACATATTTGACAGTCCTCCCACCCTCTGCTATAAATGCTTTTTCTTCGGCGCCGTTTGCGATCCCTTTCTCCATGCCAGCCAAAGCAGCGGCAAAACCCTCTGTTACCCCATAACCTTGCCAGAACGCAGCCACTTCTTCGACAGGAACACGCTTGTGAGTGATCTTCCGTCCCAAAACGTCGCTCAAATGGGCGGCAACCTGTTCGTCTATGGGTTAGGTTGACGCAGCGCTAAAAGAATTCATTGCACTGACATCGTCATAAGTAAACAACTCCGGACCAACAACGAAGGGCTCAGCGTAGTCATAGTCGTTCGTGGTGAGGGCGTCGAAGGCTACCTGAGCGATGTCCTGTGCAGCGATGAACGGTATACGACCATCTTCTGCATTAGAGATGATTTCATCTCTCTTCTTGATACTTTCGATGAACTGGAAGGTGAAATTCTCTATATATCTCTGACTGGGTATCACTCGTTGTAGGTGATAATGCGTGTACAACGTACCATGGAACCAGCTTGACCTCAATGCAACATTTACTACCCCTTTATCATGCACGTACTGATGCACCGCGCCCATCCATGGTCCCCCTCTATAGGACTGCGCAGAGCTCAGAATGACCCATTTTTTGACTCCTTTCTCATGGGCCAAGTCGATAAACGGTTTCACGAGTGGCATGATGTCGACTGTGCCGGTTGGTCCGATGAAGTATACCTTGTCGATGTTGGGTTCCTTTTCGAAAGGAGCTGCGAAGGTTGATGGATCGTACCAGTCGAATTTCACTGCCGGCAAAGATTCTGGTGCAGTGCCAGAACGAGATGTGATAAGAAGAGGAATGTTAGCTGCGCGTAGAAGGCGAGCAAGTTTGAGGCCTGTTTTGCCTGTTCCACCAACAACGAGAATTGTCATTGTAGTTGGTACTGTCGACGAGCTAATCTGAAGGACTATACAAATGGATATTGTCGACTGAGAGATTGTTCGCGATGTTCATGCTTTATAGAATTATTGTTGGCAACGGTGAGAGCTGCAGCAACCTTCCTCACTTCACAATCGATGTTGTAAGGCCCTGGCATCTGGAACCTGGTAGGTATGCCGTGCCATTCGGGAATTGATGAAATGACTAAGGAAGACCTGATTGAAGCCCGAGCAATGTATAACAGCTATAGCGTTGTAGTCTTGGTTTCTCAAGGTCTCACTGTAAACACCTTGGAGCCGACCAACAATACTGGAAAGGGTATGCATTCCGCGGGTTATCGACTAAGCACTATGAAAGCATTGTAAACGGTATTGCGCCAAGCTTAATCCGCATACCAGTGTGTCCTTTTTTGGGTTATGACCGTAAACAGATGTACTTGGCTGTTAGTACCGCAAAGCGCGAGTTCTGACATAGATCAAAGATATCTACATAAGTATCTCATAAAGCAGGTCTGCTTTAGTAGGATATCCATGTACGTGATGTTAAACAAACTTACAAGCTTCACTAGCACAAGTAACATATCTTCTTGGGTTATTCTGTGCAAAAAAATTGGCCGGATTTGCATGATATTCTAGTTTCAAACCCCTCTCCGGAATGTATTTCAGTCGTGGTTGTTTCTAATCCAGCTAAGCACGACAGACTGAAGTTATAGAGCGTAGAGCTCTAGAGAGTTAAGTACGTTGAAATGTTGAACTTTGAGCTTCCGTGCAAGAGTCGCGACCCGGTACGCAACGTTCAGTTGTGTTTGACTTTGTTTAGTGTAAGAGGTTAAGCCGTCGCGGCCCGGAGTCCGAAAATAATCTTTAACCTCCAAGGTTAATCATTTTCTTCTTCATTTCCATTTTTCGCTTCTCCAGGCAGAAACTTTACATGGAAGTCCGCAATTGCTAGGAATACGATCTTGAGCTGCTGCCGAAGACTTGTTGGATACAAGGGCCGCTAAAGTACGTACCACTGGATCGTTCTCCGTTTATCATACACAAGCACTCTATCAAAACCAAAAGGCCATTCTTAAGCTAGGAGAAAGAATGAACTACTTATATACCATTACACAACGGCCCAAAGTTCCTTGTTCTTCTCGATGTATTCCCTCAACCTCGCTTTCCCGATATATTTGACCGTCTTTCCGCCGTCTACAAAGAACAACTTCTCTTCCGCTCCAGTAGCGAGCCGCTTCTCTGCATTTGCCAAGACATTAGCATAATTATCTGTTAGCCCAATGCTCATGAAGCCCTGGGCTACCTCTTCGGTAGATAGGCGTCTATGGGTGATCTTGCGTCCCAAGGCTTCGCTCAGAAGAGCGGCAGCCTGTTCGTCTGTGATTATATCGGGATAATGCCGCTAAAGAAGAGTTCACTGACCTCGTCGTAGGTCAACAGCTCGGGCCCGAGAATATAGGGTTCTGCATATTTATATTCGTTAGTGGTAAGAGCTTCGAAGGCGGCCTGCGCTATATCCTGTGCAGCAATGAATGGGATACGACCATCTTCCGCGGCGGTGACGATTTCATTCCTTTTCCTAATGCTTTCACCAAACACGTAGGAGAAGTTCTCTAGAATTCCGTTTTAACGTAGTTCTTTAGACGTGATTATCACTGATATAACACACCATGGAACCAACTTGGCCTCAAGACCGTATATTCGACATCTCTATCATGTAGGTACTGATGGACGGAGCCTGCCCACAGTCCTCCCTTCGAAGACTGTGCGGCGCTCAGAACGACCCATTTCATGACGCCTTTCTCAATAGCCAAGTCGATAAATGGCTTTGCAATGGGGATCATATCAACTGCTGCTGGGCCAACAAAATACACCCTGTCGATACTAGGATCCTGGTCGAAAGGGGCTGAGAACGTCGAGGGATTTGACCAGTCGAACTTTACTGCTGGAAACGATTCTGGTGCAATGCCAGAGCGAGAGGTGATTAGAAGAGGGATATTGGCCGCACGCAGGAGATGAGCGAGCTTGAGGCCGGTTTTTCCTGTTCCGCCTACGATGAGGATTGTCATTTTTATTAACGAGGTGAGACTTGGGTTGTTTTGGTGGAGGTGCAAATGAGTTAATGTGAATGAAAGGATTATGGGCAACATGCATATCTTATATATATATGTCGATGCAACGCAACTGAGTATTATTTTTAATTTTGCTGATTATTCACTCTTTTTTGATGTTGACCTGTTAGATTATTCAGACGATTCATAGAATGACTAACGCGAAGCCTTCCTGCTATCACCGTGAAACGGAATATTCAATTAGGTATATGATGAAGCACGTATGAATGGTAGAATCAAGAGTTAGGTAGTAAGCAACTTACTAACCTCAACGCAAATCTAAACTTGCGTCGATCTTTCTCAAGTTTGGGAACGCGTTTATAAAAAGACTCGGAGCACGCGCAGATCCGACGACGCGTGTACGCGGTGTTCTACTGGTGTTCTGCAGTCGTTCTGCACGCAATCAAAATGATGGCAAGAAGCGCTATTTATATATACTTATACTTAGTAAAGTGGTAGAGTACCGTCCAGGTGACATCACAGTGCACATCGGAGCGAGTGAGGTCCCATGGGTCAGAGACAAAGTGTTTCTTTTCCTCTCGAAATACCTCCTCTGACCAATACGTTGATCATTCTTTCCCCCCTGTGTTAGGCAGTGTTTACTGAAATCTGGACCATCAAAAGTCCCACCATGCTAGTACTATGGCATGGCCCATTGCTGCAACGGGATTTAAAACTGCCAGAATAAATAAAGTATGCAATATGCACCACGTCGATGAGTCGAGTCGTTACCGCTACGCCACAATTTCAGAATCTTGAGGAAACTGAATTTTAAAACATTTAAAACATTGTTTGTGAGGCGAGCTTTATCGCCTTCTGGGGATAAGAATCAAGACTTGTGTAAGGTCAATGTACTATATTTCTACATGGCAAAATTGTAACTTTTATGTTGTTAAACAGGGGCCCAGGTATCCTTGTTCTTCTCGAAATAATCTCTCAGCGTCGCCTTACCAACATATTTGACTGTTTTACCACCTTCGGTGAAAAAAGTCTTCTCTTCTACACCACTAGCGAGCTGCTTCTCTGCAGCCGCCAAAATATTGGAATATTGCTCTGATAGACCAATACTCACAAAGCCCTGAGCCACTTCTTCGGCAGTTAAGTGTTTATGGGTAATCTCTCGTCCCAGGACTTCGCTCAAGATAGCAGCAGCCTGTTAGTCTGGTTAGGTAGGGACAGGACTAAAGAGGAATAAAATTTGACCTCGTCATAGGTCACCAGCTCGGGGCCAACAATGTAAGGCTCAGCATACTTGTATTCATCGGTGGTGAGAGCTTCAAACGCTGCCTGGGCGATATCCTGTGCAGCGACGAATGGAATACGACCATCTCCGGCGGCGGTGGCGATCTCATTCTTCTTCCTAATGCTTTCACCAAACACAAGGGAGAAATTCTCTGGAATTCTGTTTCAACGTTGTTCTTTTGTAAATGAATACTGGCGTACGCACCATGGAACCAAGTCGGCCTCAAGGCCGTATACTCTGCGCCTCTATCGTGTAGGTACTGATGAATTGCACCCATCCACGACCCTCCTTTTCCCGACTGCGACGCGCTTACAAACACCCACTTCTTGATTCGCTTATCAATAGCCAAGTCGATGAATGGCTTCGCAATAGCGAGCATGTCGAGCGCACCGATCGGGCCGATGAGGTACACCTTGTCAATACTGGGATCCTTCTCGAATGGGGCCGAGAATGTTGAGGGGTCATTCCAGTCGAATCTCACTGCTGGAAATGACTCTGGCGCGGTACCGGAGCGGGAGGTGATTAGAATAGGGATGTTTGCAGCGTGGAGGAGGCGAGCGAGTTTGAGGCCAGTGTTACCAGTTCCGCCTAAGATAAGGATTGTCATTATTGATAATGTGATGAGTCGCTTTGACAGAATGCAAGAAGATGGTGTTAGTGAATGAACACCAGGTGATCTTCACACTTTATATATCGATGCGACGTGACTGTGGTGCTACATCACAGGACTTTCATGATATTGCGAGCTTGCTAGCTTACTCGGGCGCTCATAGAATGACCAATACGCAGCATCCTTTCATCACCGGCAAGCGGGATATCCCCTGCCCAATATGTGGCTGTTTGAATGCATGCCAGTGCCAACCTGTGCCAACGTTCAATCAGGATAGGCTTGCAACATCTTTCAAGTTTGGGACAACTCACAACGCGCGTCGGGCGGCAGTAAGCATAAGGCGATTAAAATGATTACTAATTTTGCCATACATTCCGAGTCGAAATTAGCAACGACGCTGCGCTCTGCAAGACTACTAGATGACTTCCTGTAAGGATCTGGCGCAGTCTGACGCGTCAGATTGCTCAAACTCGGCACACCAACGTCTGGCGGCGTCAGACTGCGCTAGATCCTTACCCGCTGATTCATGCCTTCAATTTTCGAGGGAAGTCATCGACTGCCAAGTGTACTTATTTATCCCTTCTGTAGGATCGGCTGTCGTCCTCTGCCATCTCGGGTCATCACGATGACAATCACCATCTTCAATCCTAACATTCAACACCAGGCATTTACTCAAAAATCAAGTTTATCAGCGTCATTTATACATTAAAATAGATTTGCACCCCTTGGTCACTCAAATGCTCAACAAATACTGGCATACTTGACTCTTACTACTCGATTACGGACAGAAAATACTAAATAGAAGGTTGAATGACCAAGGAAACTAGTTTCTAGATTCTAGGTTGGGTAAACAAGTTGCTATAACCATGCGCGGAAGTTGCCTATAGCCTATAGGCAAGTGGGCTGACAGCAGCCTTTATAACTCAAAATACTTTATTACTTGCGAAGCTAGCCACAACGATACATGCCAGAAAAACACAAAACGCATACTGTTAAGCAGGGGCCCGGAGATCTTTGTTCCTCTCGAAATACTCCCTCAACTGCGAGCATGTCGAGTGCACCGATCGGGACAATGAGGTACACCTTATCAATACTGGGATCCTTCTCGAATGGGGCCGAGAACATTGAGGAGTCATTCCAGTCTAATCTCACTGCTGGAAATGACTCTGGCGCGGTACTGGAGCGGGATGTGATTAAGATAGGGATGTTTGCAGCGTGGAGGAGACGAGCGAGCTTGAGGCCGGTGTTACCTGTTCCACCTACAATGAAGATTCTCATTGTTGTTGACGCGGTGAGTTCAAAGTTGCTTTAGTTGAATGTAATGAGATAGTGTTAATGGATGGATTGCAGGCAATCTTCACATTAAATATATATATGTCGACGCGACTACTACTATCGTTGACTTTCATGATAATGCAAAGCTTACCATTGGTACCAGCTTACTCAGGCGCTGATAGAACGATTAACACAAAGCATTCCTTCCATACAGTTGAATAGCTGCTAAAGGAGTCTGAACCTGTCTGAATTCAAACGGCAGTCCAGCGGTTAATCACAGCAAGTATGTGTCTGTCTGAGTGTACTTCAGTACCCGCCCCCAATCAGGATACATGGAAACTTACACATTAATCTCAACGCGAATCGTTCTAGGCTTGCGTCAATATTCCAAGCTTGAAACAACTCAGAATGCGCGTCGAGCGGCAGGTTCTGCGGCATATTAGTAGATACAGAGTCCTGGCCGAATGATAAACGTGACATACCGGTAGCAATAAAAAGACTCAGGAGTCAGAGGTGTTAGGAATCTAGATGGTGACGATGATGATGAGTTCCCTCCAACCTACTGTCAGTGTAATCAACACATATAGTGTACATGCACAGACCCAGGTTGCCAAGTGCACCAGTCGATTACTACCAATTTACTACCATTTACATTCTGGAATGCATTAAAAGCAACTTCACCTTGATGTTGCTTTGCTATAAACTTATCATCGCAACCTTCCACCTCCTAGCATCTCGTTCCCAGGGACTGAGGATTGTACAAGGGCATAAGGACCAGAATCAAACCAGCATCCAAGCCAAATCCAAGCTGCTGCACACAAGCTGCATATTTGCGCAGTACAAATAGTAATACACAACTGGCACAACCTGGGCTTACATAATGACAACAGTTCACGAAGAGGTTCCAGCCTACTCAGAGTCAGTAGCTACCTCGGCATTTAGTAGGGGCGAGAACCAAGCAATCAACAATGCAAATATTCTAAATGCTAGCGGAAACATTACCTACATTGAGTGCAATCCTCAGCTCACTCAGGCTATTGTCGATGCTCTACTAAACGTGTCTTCTGATCCTTGTCTACTTGGGATCCCGCCTGAGGTTGCGTCCACATTGACACACACAACAACGAGTTCCACTGCACTATGTTCACAGCCTGACCTAATCGGTATTCCGCTGCAAGAAAATATCATAGACTCACCTATTTCAGAGAATGTAAGTCCTAGAAGGCCACCACTGTGTAATTAATTAAATACAGTGTATTTCATGTTAATAGGTGGATTCGGATAAGGATGAAAGCAGATCTGTTGAAAGCTCTGAAAGTGAGACAAATGTGAACATGGTAGTACTTATTGGTTTTTTGTTGTTACATTTTTTGGCCACTAATAATTTTGGGCAGATTCCAACCCATGAGACACTATTTCTTCCTTCAGAAACCCTTTCGCGATCTCCCAGCGATCGTCAAATCTACGTTGAAAAAATGTTTCCACTCAATCACGGCTTTCCTCTGTGGTTCCCTCAACCAGATCGTTATCTACCGTTTGAATACCGTCGCAAGGGTGTTTCTATTGGAGATGTTGGTGTCATTACACCCAATGGCGCCTTCGACTTTTTGTTCAATATTTCGTTGCCGGCTGAACATCCGATAAATCCTAATGATCTGCCAGATGATTTTAGTTTTATACCAAAGCTTAGAACATTGTTCCAAATTTCACTTAATCCTGGTACAAGCGCGATCTCAAATTTGGATATTAATTCGCATTTCGACGAGAACACGAAGTATGCTAATAGACAGTGTTGTTATAACTGGCTTCATAGCAAACTAACATGCACTTATTTTATAGTGATATAATTTTCACCTGCCAAGATGGTAACAAAGGAGCGATTCTTGCCATACCCGACGGTGCATCTGAGGAAGACCTGAGAAATGAATGGGAGTTAAAGGAATTTATATCTAAAAATGCTTTAACTTGGTATAAGTATGCTAGGCACTGTGGTCTTGAACTGGATCGTCGTTCGCTATACCTGGTCACTGGACATACAAAATCGAAGACATGGGGAATCGCAACGTTCTGTAAAACGGTTCCAGAGCGAAATAGTGTGTTGTCAATAAGTAAATCAAACCCTACAAGCGGTCTTCCTTTCTCATGGAAGAAGTCAGGGGGAGCTACTGTCTTTCGAACCGGCCCATCTCCAGATCCAGATTTTTCTGAAAATGGGATGCAGACTGATACCGATAATCAGTGCTTATTCTTGCGCGGTTTCCAAATTTCGTTGTCAGAGGACATGTGGAATAAGATTTTGGGACTTACTGATGTAGTGACCAACAAGAATTCACCCGAAGAATATCATAAACCCGGGAGTACCCTTAAGAAATCTAACTGTAAAGATCGAACTGGATCTGGAGCGCAGTCTTCATGTCATAAAGATTTTGGTAATAATATTAGCATAACTAATTTTCCAGCTAGAAATACTGTGAGCACTTTCATCTTTTTATAGGTTAAAAGCTTACATTTCCACTTCATAGCAATCCCACCCTTTAAATGTCATAAACGATATGCTATTCTCAATAGTAAGTATACTATAGTTCTTGAAGAGCACTCGACTCAAAATTAGCATACCACTCATATTGGAATAGGCTCCAAAGGCTCATATTGTTGTCACACACGACAGCTCATGGTCTAAACTCGTCAGCCAGGTTAGAATCAGAAGCTATTAGTATCTTGGTTTATTTTTAATATTGCTAATAAACCTAACAAAAGAGAAACTATGGCGCAGAGAACCTGGACCTCCATGAAACTATAAAATCCCAGTTTTTTATAGGCTATGATAATGGTAGTCTTTCATGCAGTACAATAGCTGTAACTGAGCTAATATCCGCAAACAGAAACTGGAATATGCACTTTAGAGCCAAGAAAGGATGTGTCAACACGGTTATTCGACTCGAACATTAATGTAGAAATGGACTGTAGTCCTGAAAAGCCACGGGTTACGATTAATGCGAGTCCTAAGAGAAGGAAGCAGGAGGCTACGTTCATATGTCCTTTTCCTGGGTGTGAGAGTACGTTTACTAGGAGCTTTAATTTGAAAGGTTTGTCCCGTTTTCTTTGTTTAAAGTTGGGTAATGTTGACTGAGGTTGGATAGGGCATATACGGTCGCATAATGAAGAAAAACCGTTCCAGTGTCATTGGCCTGGGTGCGGAAAGGGCTTTGCGAGGCAGCATGATTGTAAACGACATGAGCAACTGCATACGAATTATAGACCTTTTACGTGTGATGGGTGTCAGAAGCAGTTTGCGAGAATGGATGCGCTGGGTAGACATTGTGCGTTTATTTTTCTCTATAATATAAAACTTATACTGATCGATTGGATAGTACGATCTGAAGGAGGAGCAGAGTGCGTCAAGTGGCAGGAGCAGAGTGGCAGACCGGGATCCACGACGTCTTCGTCTGAGGCCCCGGGTACCCTCGGTACCCCAGAACATTCGCCAATTACCTGGCCTGGCGAAACCTGCGAAACCCCGGCGTGGAGAAGTGGCGAAACCTGGCAAACAGTGATTGACACAAACTGATTCTTTGGCTGTAGAATCAACATAAGTATTATAAGTTACTTGTATTATACATAACAAAATGACTAGAAATGCTCAGGCTATCAGGGAGACTGACAGCCATAAGGGGGGAGGCAATGGCTTCACTGTACGTAAATAGCGAAGGGAGCAGCCGCCGCTCCGCGTTGGTCTTATTGCTACCCATCTTCGCCCTCATTCCTCCCGCCCTCTCTTTACGTCCTCGGTGTACGTTGTGCCCGTGCCCTCAGTTGCATGTGGTATGCCATACTGGAGACTGGTGCCAGGGATAGTCCATGCAGGTGTGGGACTGGGGTGGCAGGTGGGAGAGGGGAGGGAAGAAGACGACGAGGGGTGAGGAAGTAAGAGCCGTTCAACGATGGTGATCGTTGATTTGTGTCAGCAGTTCTTGCGTATCTTTTACAATATATATGTTCACCAAAGCTTGTCGGTGCGGCTGAGTCGCTAAAAACAAAATTTGTCGAGTCAGATGAAGTTTGAGGAGGGACGTAACAATGAAGGTGTGTAGACCATCTGTACATGAGTCGCATGGTGGCAATCAAGGTCTCACAACGAGTCCTATATTGAACATTGCAGACCACCGCCAGGTGTACCCCCCAGCCCGCAAACTCAGTTACCATCTCAACGCATATTGCAATGTTTTCCAGACAGTTTATTTTGAATGCCTATAACAGGGCACATCAATTTATGACAAAACGTAACTTTTATACCTTCACGCAGGGGCCCAGATACCCTTGTTCTCTTCGAAGTACTTCCTCAACGTTGTCTTCCCAACATATTTAACGTTCTTTCCACCTTTCGCGAAGAACGCCTTTTCTTCCGAGCCGTTTACAAACCCCGTCTCTGCATTTGCTAGAACGGTGGCATAGTCCTCCGGTAGTCCAAGATTCAACCAGAAGGTAGTCATTTCTTCGATAGACATACACCTGTGGGATATCTTGCGCCCCAAGACTCCACTCAGAATGACGGCAGCCTGTTCGTATGTAAGGTAGGTTGGCACAAGATTAAAGAAGAATACTGACTTCGTCGTAGGTCAACAACTCGGGGCCGACGATGTAGGGTTCAGCATACCTGTAGTCGTCGGGTAGTGAGAGCTTCAAAGGCTGTCCACGCGATATCCTGTGTAGCGATGAACGGGATGCGAGCATCTTCAGCAGCGGAGAAATTTTCATTTCTCTTCGTAATGCTTTCGAGAAACTGGGTGGAGAAATTCTCTGTATGCCTCTGTTAGTATTGTTCTTCACAGAAACATTACTAGGAACATACCCGAGAACGAACTTGGTCTCAAGGCAGTGTAGTCTGCGCCACTATCATGCAGATATTCATGAGTGGTACCGAGCCACACTCCGCCTTTCGTGGACTGCGATGCGCTTGCAAGCACCCAACGCTTGACGCCCTTCCTAATAGCTATGTCTATAAACGACTTGACAATGGGGAGCCGATCGACTGCGGTAGGGCCAACGAGGTACACCTTGTCAATATTAAGATCCTCCTCGAAAGGAGATGAGAACGTCGATGGGTCGTGCTAGTCGAATTTCACTGCGGGGAAGGATTCTGGTGCTGTCCCAGAACGAGAAGTGATCACCACGGGAACGTTGGCGTCGCGCAGGAGCCGAGCAAGCTTGAGGCCAGTGTTGCCTGTTCCACCTATAATAAGGATTGTCATTGTTGCTGTTGGCGTTGGTGAGTAGATTCTGCAAAGGAGTTTCTGTTGATGATCGGGCTGCATATGATATTCATCCTTTATATATGTCGAAGCGAGACAATCTAGCGAGCCACTCTTGACGCTGGCGAAACTTGCCTTCAACAGTATTTAGTCTTCGTTATTGCGTGGCTAACATGCCCTATTCAGGCGGTTATGCATTGACAAAGGAGTATCACAAAACCAGGGTAATTCACTCCATGATGCATACCACCAAGAAGCGGCTCGAAACAACCAAGTGCAATGCGTGTTGGATGAGTAAAGTAATGCATCAATTCGAACCTTTTCCAGGCATCGCCGAAATCTATTGACAACCGGAGGTTTGTCAGTATATGCTAAAACAGCGTTGATGCTGAACAAAGACTGATAGTAACTTACTAACATGAACGTAGGATTTGTCTTTCAAATTTGAAGACATGGAATCAAAGCCTTAGAGCCTGCACGGAGCCGTAAATCATTTCTAAAAGTGGTACGCGATGTATGGCTCTTTACTATAACGCTGATAGAGATCAAAGTGATTGATAACGCAGCAGAGTCATTATCAGTGCCGCCGTCTTGAGGTAGAAGAAGCATGTTCGTGACGAAAAAATAATCATTTAGTCAAAGTACTAGAATATAATAACAAACACACTGAACTGTTAAGAGCATCAGCAAGGATTTTCATCACACTGACAGAATAAACGTGCCGCCAATTTATGTAGACGAAGGTAACACCTTCAGCGTCCCCTCTCCTCTCAATCCTTGCGGCTCCGACTGCCACGCCTGCGCTGTCTTTCTAATATGCTCCGACAAAGGCTCGTCATCTGAGTTGTTTCCATCTAAAGCTTCATTATCATCATCGTAGTCATCATCGAGAAACTCGCGAGACGAAGGGCCATCATCTTCACTCAACCGGATACGACCTTCACTATGCGTGAAAGTCTTAAGTCTAGGGGGTAAGTCAACATTAATGAGACTAATTTGAGAGATATTGGAGGTACGCACTGATGCGAGACAACTTGACGAAGGCTGTCTGCTCTCCTCCAGAGGATGAACAGACCGCAGAGGGTACAGAGAGTTACGAGGATGACGAAGGACAAGTTCCCTATTGGTTGTGGTTTTGGGGATTCACGGGGTTCTATATGAAGAATATGGAGTTTAGCTCGCCCCCTAGCGTGTGTAACAACCCCGTTAACCTCCTACAGGTGCCATCTTGCGCTAAGCTTAACTAGTGCGTATCGTTGCTGGTATTGACGCAGTCGTATGAAAGAGTTCTTGCTCTTGCTCGAAACAGCACCTGGGGCGCAGTTGAGCTGCCTTGGGAAAAGAAGTAAGGCTGGGAGTTGGCTGGAGGAATGGGTGGAGGTCAACGTCCAAAGCAGCAATGCTGTTCACATAAGTAACTGTCAGTAGAGGTGCATGTAATCTGCACGTGCAAAAAGTGCGAAAGTACTTTCCTCCAGGTTCCGCTTATTGGTTCAAGTGGCAGCTTGCAAGCATGCAAGCTCAACAAGATATATATTTTACGACTGACAGGCATACTACAACTACAAGAGCTCCACATAAATCAACAATATTGCGTATTCAACGACAGACAAGAAAAATAGGTCCAAAACCCATTTTATAATACAAGATTTTCCTAAATGTTAGTATTACAAGTATAAATGAAACATTCGCGACACCGTGGAACAAGAGGTCATCGAGCAGCTCAGCGAATGGAGCACTTCTCAAATGCACTTTCCCGTTTCTCTACGACCTTTCGGCGGCCCCAGACCTGCCACATCTTGATCGTCTCTTCGCCAGGACACACCGTAAACACGTTTTCACCGTCAGGACTCAAGCAGCTATGAGTGACAGGGTTCAAGTGAGCATTCGTCAGTGTAAGGAGCCGCTTGCCACTGGGATATTCATGCACAGCGATGGCATTTGTAAGTGGTCCAGTAAGGTTAGGTTTGCAAGTACCAAACGAGAGTCCCGAAGAATCGCGGAGGTTGCTGAGCGAACGTGGCCGATTGGTCACGGGGAGGAAGGACATCCCATGTGTACTGAGCAGCTCTTTGGCGTGGGGTGACCACTGGAGGGATAGCACAGAGGTATTGAGGGGGAAGATGGAGATGGGTTCGGGGTAGGCGCTGGTTATGTTATTGGTTGACCAGATGCGAATTTTGCCTTCTGGTGCAGTGGTTCCAGTTGCTAGAAGGTCGATTTTCCAGGGGCACCAAGCAAGAGCCTTTGAGTTGAGAACAAAATTTGATTATTATTACAATGGTCGATGTCATACACACGAAGACGAACCTTAACACCACCCCTATGTCTCATCTTCGAGCTCTTCTTCCCCACATCCAACAGCGTCTTCCCGGCTCTCTTATCCCAGATATGAACAATCCCTTTCTCATCCCCGCTCGCCAAGTAATTCCCATCAGGGCTCCACTTCATTCCAAGAACAGCAGCCTTATGCTGGCTAGTCCTAGACCACACATCCGGAGCGCGAATATCAAAAAGCGATATTGCACCGTCCTCCACACCGACACTCAGTACGCCTTCAACCCATGACATGGACCTGATGCATTGATTTTCACTATCTTGCCACATGCGAACAAGTTTACCTCTGTCCCCAGTTTCAGGGCCTGCGTCCCACACTTGAATCGCACCACCGTTGTTTCCGGCAGCGATTAGCGTGTCGCGCCCTGCACCAGCCCATTCAATCGCATGTATGTTTCTCCCATCGGGGGTCTCAACCTTGCATAGGTGCGTTACGCGCTTAGTGTTCAGGTCCTGGTAAAAGATGTCCTTGCCGCATGAGACTGCTATGAGGTTTCTTCTGGACCAAGAGATAGGGAATGCGTAGCTATCGTGAGGAATTCCAGGACTATCCAATGTGAGGAGACATTGCCGTCTCTTGTTGAGGTTCTCGGTAACAGAAGATGAGCGAGGTATGGGTGCTTCCCGGAAGAGATTAGAAGCGCTCATTCGTAGCATGTCCAAGGTGCTATCAAAGGAATTGGATGCAGACTCTGGGTCTCGTTCATCTTGTTGGAAGTTAAAGACCCGGTCGTCTGCGAGGCCGAATTGCTTGCTGATTCGTCTGGTGCGGGGCGTTACATTCAGTGGGATGCTTGACTTTGGTCGAGGTGGCACAAATCTGTCGACCTAAGCCACAAATAGCATTATTAGGACAATGAAGCTGGTGAGACAGGAGGTCAAACTCACCGATGGACCAGGAATATTCTCATTCGTTACTGACGATCTTATCTCAAATTCCCTCGACAGATCGACAGAAGCCATTGATATCCTTCGTCTCTTGTGTGAATGAAGATTAGTAGCAGATCCATGTGTGCGTTTCCGAACTTGTGAGCCAGGAGGAGTGGCAAAACCACAGTCAGCAGTGGGGAACGGGATTCTGGACCATGAACCGCAGCAAGTTAGCTTCTATTTTATGAAATGAGAAAGAGGCAGCGTACGAGGACATTTCTGAGGGAAAATATGAGTGGAATTAGGCCTTCCAGAGGCTCTTATTACAATTGTGTGAGGAAGAAAGGACAGAACAGGCTGGTTTTATGGGATTTGAGGTCGTGGTCCAAATTATACCAGCTTGCTAATTTGGGAAGTTAATCCATTGTTTGTTCCATGCTGGTTGGTCATGTGACCGCGCTTGCACAACTTTTGCTTCCGTTTTTTCCTTTAAAAACACATCGAATAAACTAACCGACTTGCAACCGACTTTGTCACAAACGCACGATATCACGAGACACTCAGGCTCCTAAAACCTGCCGCTCGACTCTCGCTGAGGGGGGCCCCATCCTAGTACTAGTAGTAGTAATCATTGATGTGTAATACGTATGTACAAACAAAAAACAAAACAAAACTCTCCCCTCCTCAAGGGAGGGGAGAGTTGACTTTGGTTTTGTTTGTTCCATTACACATCATGTATTACACTACTAGGATGGGGCCCCCCCTACCGCAACGAGAGGCAGGTTTTAGGAGCCTGCGAGACACTAACAAAGGATGTCGACTTGAACCATCACACAACTTAGACCGGAAGCCGGTCTACACACAACTTGGACGGATGGAATGTCAATGCGCACGATTCTGTCTTCACTTGACCTCACACGAATAAGCTCGGTCCGGCTTCACCAGTGGCAGGCTTCATCGTGTTTTCACTGGAGCGCCGAACATCATGTTTGCATTGATTAAGTCCTTAATATTTTAATACATACTCAACAACGTCATCCAGTCCTCCCGCATTTATTGCTTCCAGGATGCAAGATAGGGGAATAACATATCCGCATCCAGTCTTTATAACGTACATTATGGCAGCGATAGTAATGCAACGTTGCAAGAAGGATATTTCACAGAAAAAACATTGATATTACTATTTACAAATTATTTATGCATGGAGAGCTTTGAGGATTTGGCGCCGGCGGCCAAACCTAGATTTAGATAAAGCTTTGGCCGTGCCAAAAATGGGAGTCATTTTATGGGTTGTACACTCATGGTGGAGGTAGATATAGAAATTCAGGTGGTGACGGCGGAGGTGAGCCAAACGGAGGCGGGGCGTCCGCGCTTGTATGACTACCATTGTTGAACTGACTCCCATATCCACCCAGGGTAACCGACGGATCGTAAACTATGAGGCTCATACAAGTTGCAGCCTCATCTGTGGGTCCAAGATTTTTAAAGGGGTACCATTAGTATGATGGTGCACTATAACCGTGGCCAACTCACCTCTGACTGTAGGCAACTCATAGCCTTTCTGTCGTAGCAAATCATTTACTTCTTGATTACCAAGGATTACAGCCGCCTTTATGGTACTCCCATATCTCCCTCCTCGCTGATCCGGATCCAGGCCTCTTACAAGAAACAAGTTTACGAGCTCTGCACTCCCAGCAATGACCGCTGCCTGCAATGGTCCACCATCTGGCCCCGACACTCTGGGATTGGCACCTTTATTCAAAAGAAGTTGAACAATCGATACATAACCGCCGATCGAAGCTAACTCCAGGGCACTAGCTTTATTATCTGAACGAATGTTGGGGTTTGCACCACTGTCCAGCAAAATTTTGACGACTTCAGCATGGCCGTCCTTCGCTGCAGCATGAAGTGGGGTCCCACGGACTTCGTTAATCTCGTTGGGATTTATACCATGCTTTATTAGGTGTTCTACCACCTGTGTGTGTCCATTGGCAGCTGCTACATCTAGCCCATTATACCTTCCTGCTCTCTTCAGACTAGCGCCTCGTTCCAGCAGTAGATCAATTATCGACAAGTCACCGCTATATGAAGCAGCGACCAGAGCCGAACCATAGTGTCCAGCTTGCATACTTACATTAGCCCCATTAGCAAGCAAAAGAACGACGATAGGCATGTATCCATTAAGGGATGCAGCTTGGAGAGGAGTGCCATACCATCCCCCACTAACATTCGGATTGGCACCTCTCTCGAGTAGCAATTCAACAATGTCGAGATAACCCTCAGCCGACGCTACAACGATAGCCCACTTGGCACCATCCGCATCCAGGTCCGCACCGCGGTCTAATAAAAGTCTGACTATGGGAGCATGACCGTTTGTTGATGCTATATGAACAGGGTTTCCGTGACCTTGAGCACCAGGCATGTTGGGATCAGCGCCTTTATCGATCAATAGTCTGACTATATCCGTATAACCATTATTTGCTGCTACATGAAGAGCTGTTTTATACCGGCCTCCATTCGTACTCGGATCTGCATCTTTGTCAAGAAGTAGATTCGTGATTGTCAGATAACCATCCTCAGCAGCTCTGTATAATGGGCTCGATGCTTGTGGTCCATAGATATTAGGATTTGCGCCGCGTTCAAGCAGGAGTTGAACAACCTCCGTGAAACCGCCATTTATTGCTGCCTGCAGAGAACTTCCATGCCATCCACCCAAGATGTTAGGATCTGCGCCAAATTCGAGCAGAAGCTTCACAAGCTTTGTGTTACCATTTGCAGAGGCCATTTGCAATGCGTATTTCGTTTCGCGTAGGTTTGGATTGACGCCTCTCTGCAAAAGAAGTTCGACGATACTAAAATCGCCACTTATCGTTGCAGTAATAAGTGAGTGCTCGTACTCTCCTTGGCCAGTAAGGTTCGGATCTGCACCACTATCTAACAAAAATTTCACAAGTTCCAAATGCCCACCGGCAGAAGCTGCTTGTACTACGCCTCCAAACTTTCCTCCTTCAGAATTAAGACTCCCGCCTGCCGCCATGAAAATTTCAACGATAGATCTACGACCCTGGACTGCTGCTGCATGCAATGCCGTCCCTAAATTTAAATAGCCACCGCGTAAGGTAGGATCAGCGCCGTATGATAGTAACATGTTCACAATTTCCAGATGTCCGTTATAAGCCGCTGCTTGCAGCGGACGCGATTCTCCGTTGTAGTTTGGGTCAGCACCATTATCAAGGAGGAGTTGCACCATAGCAGTAAATCCCCAGGCACAAGTATCCTGCAAGGGATTATCATATACGGTATCCATCCTGTTGATATCGGCACCGTGATTTAGTAGGTGTTTTACGATTTCCGCCCGACAGCCCAACGCGGCGATTTGCAAGGGGCTCCTCTGAGGATAATTGGACTCGCATATATTAGGGTTAGCACCTCGCTCAAGGAGCGAGGCGACAGCTGCGGAACGGCCCCAGGAGATTGCTGCAAGTAGTGGAGTTCCGACAGATCCCACCTTGAGGTTGGGGTCTGCGCCTTTCTCTACCAGCATTTCAATGATTTCTGCGCTTCCTCGAATTGCAGCTGCTGTTAAGGCATTCCCTAAGTATTTCGTTTCTTCCTTATTGGGGTCCGCCCCGTGCTCAAGCAGTTCTGCTACTGCATATCGTAGCCCCATTAGTGCACTGTAATATAGGGACGAAATGTCAGGATAATGTTGATAGTGATAAAAGTCCAAGTGAGGGTCATGCATTACAGTTACTCTTTCAAGATTAGAATCCGAGAGTACAAGATCCATCGTTAGCCGATGGAGCATCATGTCCTCCAAGTTTCTGTCTTCGTTAGCGGAACCTGCGTGCCTGTACCAAAACTGAGCTGCGTAAGAAACAAGAGGAAAGTTATGATGGAAATCCTTGGGAAGTACACCTTCCGGAAACTGAAGGAGGTACGCAATGCATGTCTGCGCTATGGCTGAATGGGCTAAAGATGCTCCAAAATAAATAGCGGAAGACTCAAGTTGACGTCGTGGTGAAACTAGATACTCTCGGACGGATAAGTGCGATAGCTTGATTTCGCCTATTTAGTCATGAGAATATAACAAAACCACAATAAAATACGACTTACCAAAAGGCATCACATTGACCAGACCACCACATATGCCAAGTATATCATTCTCATCAGCCAAACGACGCCTAGGGTTGAAATACGGCACAACGTCCATGCCTGTGCTAGAGTTTCCCGGAAAATCGACAGCAACTACTTCAGCTACTTCCCGTAGTTCGATAGAGCGCATTGAAAATGCGAGCCATTGCAGGATAAGGAATACACGCTGTCGGTACTCTGGCTGTAACCTGTCAATCATCCGCCGGTACATCTCATCTAGGTCGTTCGGAAGGTCCGCCAGTTGTTCTTCAATATCAGCCTCACTGATGCATCGCTGCAATTGGTCAAGACGAAGCGCAACCAACCTGAACCTACATTAGAAATTAGTACTGGCTAACAGATAGCAGTGCGTAGTACGTGCATTCCACTAGCATTCGTAGACACTGTCTCAGTGACATCCATTCTTGGCGTCAGCCTATTCAACTTCCGGCTTGATTGGACTTTCTGCTGAATAAACATTTGAAGGTCTTCGGAAACATGGTCTTCTAGAAGAACGAAATCATTGTGCGAGACGGCTCTCAAGTCTTCTTGGATATCGTATTCAGGCCGACTAGTGGCAAAGAAGTGAAGGTTTCTCGTCTGGCTCTCAGATATGTCTTTAATCCATTGCGAAAGACGGTCCCATTCCGTGCATTCATCTAATGAATCAATGATAATAAACACATCGTCAAATTCAGTGGCCATCTTCAACAAAGTATCCTCCAAGCTCTTAGTTGTCGGCTTTTGTGATCCATCCCGGTATAAAGTCTTTAAGGGAAGTGGAAAGGATGGGAATCGATATGATAGCTGCTTAATGAGCGAACGAATTGATTTCCCATGTTGTTGAAAATCGGCCTCCAAGTTTCTTCCGTCAAAAATGAAGTAAGCATACGCAGCCTTGGATTCAGCATTTGTACAGTGGTTGATTATATCTTCAATGACAGTCGAGCTACGCCGTTGAGATATCAAACCGATCACTGGGATGCAAGACGATACTTACCATAAGACTGTCTTGCCGAAACCAGCTATTCGAAACACACGCCTTTAGCGGTAGCCTACAACATAGGAAATGCAGACGTACGTGCACCCCATAAGATTAACGGCAGGTTAGGCTCTGCCTTCCATTTCATATACTCGCCTCTTTTTAAAAACCACTCTCCGGTTCCTTTGCAATGCTTCTCACGAGCAGCTATGTAGTTGAGCGACGGGTCGGGTGCATCCAACCATTCCAATATCGCTTCCTTCTCTTTCGTCTCAACTGTAGCAGATTCTCAGTGACTACGAACATCTATAAAATGACATGACCTACGCTCTATGTTAAGACTATGTTTAATATCCTTCAAGTCCGAATGGTTTTGCAAGTGAACACGTCGATCAAACTTCTCCAGGAGACCGCGGCATAGTTCTTTGCACTGAGTAACACGCGTAGCAAGATCCTTGAACTGGCTTTGCGCAACACGCGCTAAGGCTGAAGGTGAGGTATTTTCAACATATACTCGAAATGTGCGTACATAGCATATATATATGTCTGGTGCACTCCTCGATGAGCGAAGCGATGTCCAACGCAGCGAGGCCTATACTTTCGCTAACTCGTGTGGTGTTTTCGATCTCTCGAAGGTCTGGGCATGCATTTGCAGCGCCGAGCATCTCGCGAAGGCTCTCAGCCAACTCTTTGACTGCGTCGTCTTGGGTTTTCTGTTTCTGTACAGCCTGTCATATATCAAAACATCAAAACAGCCCAACAGACTTCGAATGAACGCAAGTACCTTGTATACAGACGACAGCACAATCCATGAAGCTTTCAATAGCGGATGAGCCTGTCCTTGGTCAGTAAAAAAACAATCTCAGAACGCAATAGCATACATCAGCAAGATTGTCCCCAATTTTTACCATTAGTTGCAGGGCTTGCCCTAGCGGTGTAATCACGTCTGAAAGTGTCTTCAATGTATCAGATACACCCGTGGCAGCGTATGTAGTTTTGTCGATAGCATCAGATGTTTTCCCAAAAAGTGGGTTTGTGTTTAGAGCACCGAGGCTCGCGTCGACTCCTTTCATTATGGTGTTTGCGTGGTCCTTTGAAAGTGATATGTTGATTGTGATTTTACCGATCCCGCCATTTAAGATGATCGTTTTATCTGGCAATGGGTTGAGTACAGACACTGCATACAACATTGAAGAAGAACATGCCTTGCTTGATGAATTCTGCTACGCTTGCAATACATTTTCCTTCTGTGTGTTTGATGCCTGGTAATTTAGATTTGCGGACAACCTCGATACCGAGGGTAGAGGATAACCGGAATGCACTTCAAGTGTGACTGGTTGGACCGATTTCAGGCTACTGAACTGAAAGAGTTGCAGCTTACAGCAAACGGCTCTGCTCATGCAGCCCCCCAGGTCCTTCCACTACGACTGGACACACTATCTTAGGGCCATTATCGGCCGATATTTCGATCTGAAATCGCTTGCTTGCTTTGGCGACGCTACCAGTAACTATAGAATATTCAATGAGCTCCTTCCTGCATACACCAAGTTAGGATGACTTACAGATCAAGTTCGACCATAATAATGACTCGTCCTTCTCTTCCATTGTAATCCTTTATATCTGCTCCAATACGATGTGGAAGGTAGCGTACAGTTTGTATAACATCTAGCATCTCCGGCGCTTAGCTGAGCCATGTCAGGTTGTCAAAAAGCATTGCGGCAGTCACGCTGGACGTCAGAAATCAGGGCAGATTAGTTCCGAAAATATTCTACAGTGCGTGTTCCAACACGGCCTTGACAATTGGAGGCAGAAATCTGCAGCAATAGGGAGAGAAATGCTAGAATCATCGCATTGAACATAGGGAAGGTTACAAAGCAAAATGCTATTGCCAGGTTGATAGTGCTACAAATGAGTGTGATGCTCAGCGTGGGATGCGGATGAAATGTCGTCGCGTCCAATCGTGGGAATCTCTTTCACGCCATCTTCTACGATGATGACACCATCTTCCAACTGCCTTCCACCTACAGTGCTGAGGCTACAGTGTACACTATGTCTACTCAACTCGATTGAAATCCTTTACGCAGCGCATATTTGAACGTTTGAATTACACAGTCGAGTCCGCAACTATGCGCAGACAATGGAAAATCATTTTAGTGTGGAGGAGATTCGGAGCGGAAGACTTAACATTGCGGCAAAGGCGTGACGCAGACTCAGCATATGCAAGCTGCACAGTGACTTTGCTTTCTCGCAGTTGCCTTTCAAGGAATGTGGTTATATATTCGTCGCTTCAGTTATTATCGTAACCGACGACCCCGGAATAAAGGTGTATTCTGGTGTATCCAATTTTTCTAGGAGTATGAGAGAGCATGTGGATTCCATCACAACTCCAAGATACTGCGATAAGCATGTTAGCCGTATCGACTATTATTAGAATCGCAGTTTATAGAGAAGGGGATAAAATCCCGAGAGGTGAACTATCCAATCCTCGACCTATACACGCTTTCTTCACGCGATGGACCTCCATTTTATAGTGGAATCTCTTGCAGGAACTGGGAAACATGGGCTGGCGAAGTTATACGACGCGTATGTGAACAATTGCATAGTCATTTTCTCAAATCTCACGTAGTATAGGAAACACACCATTCTTGATCCTCAGTTACTCTCATTAAGCGCGACTGCCATATCTCTGCTGGTCCTATTACTCCAAGCTTCATGCCCTTCAAGGAAAAGCGGCGCAGTAGCAGGAATTTCAGCTAGAATCAATCATTTGGAGTCTGAAAATATGCTCAAGCGCTTCGCGAAATCCCATGGAGGTTTCATCAGACTCAGTTTTATGCTAGCAAGGTTCATTGGATGTCTAACTTTGCTAGTTCTTTCCGTGACCACGACAATCCTCCAAAAAGGAAGCGATAGCGATGGGCTCTCTCACTTATATGAATGGGAACAATGGACGCTACCGATGTCATTTGTAAGTTCCCGCCTTGTAAATGTGCAAACATCCATGTAACACATCTGTTTTCAGTTATATACATCCTTTCTCTCATGCGTGTCGTTGGTTAGCTATCGATGGAGCTCGACAACCACCCGGCATAATGTTTTCTTGCTCCTCGTGATCTTTGCCATTTACGCCTACCATGACATGTGGCCTCTCGTTACTACTACCAAAACCCCACAAGACATAGCCGAAGGGCCATTCTTATGGGCTAAGCTTGCATTAGTTAACTTTACAGCAGTGTTCATACCATTGTTCATTCCTCGTCAATATGTGCCCGTAGATCCTACGGTACGTTTAACGCCATTTTTTTTACATAAGATATTCACTGCGGAAATGCAGAAACCCATGTCAAAACCAAACCCAGAACAGACAGCGTCTATCTTTTCCGCGATGTTCTACTTTTTCATGGACGACATCATTTGGAAGGCTTCTAAAGTCGAGCATTTATCGTCTACGGAGCTGCCACCGTTGGCAGACTCCGACCGTGCTGGGTATCTTGAGGAGAAAGGGTTCCCAGTACGTTTGGCAGAGTCCCGTTTTTTTAAGTGCAGGGTTGATATCGATTCCTCGTGCAGCACTTGGATCCGTTCTCCGGTGCCAAACGAAGACACATATTCTTCAGGTTGTTACGCGTATTCCGTGCGTTACAAGTGGCTATCATGCGTCTAGTAATCTGACCGGGGCTTATAGGCAAGGAGTTCATCATCCAAAGCATACTCATGGTCGTCCAATCACTCGCGTCTTTCGGAGCACCTATAGGTATAAACCGCATCCTGAGGTAAGTCTCCCCCTTTACTCCCTACTTTCTCACATGCTAACTAATCCACAGCTACCTAGAACACGGCGCCTCAAGCACAATCATCCGCCCCTGGTTCTGGATCGGCTGGCTCTTCCTCGGGCCACTCCTTTACGGCGCCTCTCAACAAGCATTCACATACGTCGTAACAAAAACTATGGTAAACGCGCAGAGCATGCTGACTCAACTTGTTTTTGAACACAGTCTGAGGATAAGAATGAAAGCAGAGGCAAGTGACAACTCGCAGACGGATGTGGATGGAGGGGCTGCAGGTGCGAAGAAGCCCACTTCGCGAGTGGATAACATGATTGGGAAGCTGAATAACCTTATGACGAGCGATATGTCTAATATGACCACGGCGGTGGACTTTTTGATCCCTTGTGCGTTGATGATATGATGTTCGTTTTTCATTTACTATGCTGATTATGTGCACACAACTAGTGCTCGGCTCGCCCCTCCAGATTTGCTTTGGAATACTGTTTCTTTATAATATCCTTGGAGTCAGGTAGAGCTATAATTCCATTTGGCTTGAATCGCGTCTTGATTTACCATTTTAGTGCTTTTGTGGGGCTCTTTGCTATGGTCGTTCTGTCGCCTGTCCCTCGATTTATCGTAAAAAAGTTGGGAGCAATCCAAACCGAGAAGATGAAGCTGGTACGTCCACGTCAGTATCTCCCGCTACTACTAATGAATTAGTCTCCTCCTTTGCCTAAAGACTGATGCACGAGTACAAACCGTCACCGAAGGTACGTTCAGCTAGTAAGGGAATTGGCAAATGTAGTTTTCTGAACTGCATATAGTTGTAAATGTCTTGCGTATGGTGAAAATATTTGCATGGGAGTCGAGGATGAATGAAAGGATACAACGAAGTCGAAGAAACGAATTGGATATGCTTTGGAAGCGCAAAGTAAGTACAGAGAGTTTTATTTGAGTGCGCCACTTACTTTTTAATGTATTAGCTGTACGATACTCTGAGTATCATGTCAAAGTGTGTTCCTTTACCTTTATTACTCATTTTGTTCCTCATTCCTCGCTGGCGTGATATATAGTTATGCTATTGCTGCGACCATTATGATATCAACATTTGCGTTCTACACCGTTGTGATGAAACAAGAGCTTAGTGGTATGCAGCCCATTTTATACGCAGACTACTGTTAAAAACGATACTTAGCCTCAAAGGTATTCTCAAGCACGCCTGTCTTTTCCTTAATCAGGATGGAATTCTACAAGGTTTCCAGTATGATAAACAAAATGGTCCGAGGAAAGATATCGCTGGATAGGCTGGATGATTTTCTGCAGAACACAGAGCTCCTTGATGTATATTTCTCCAGAAGACACCATTCAGATGTTCCTGCGCATTGCTCAGATGTTGTTGGGTTTAAAGATAGTTCCTTCTCTTGGGCCAACGAAGAAGATGGAACGATGACCCCGTCATTTCGGCTACGTATTCAAGGGGAGCTATCCTTTAAGAAGGGATGTGTCAATTTGATCACTGGACCAACGTACGCGATATTCAACTTTACAGTAACCTTATACTTAATGCATTTATAATAGTGGCGCTGGAAAAACGTCGATGCTGATGGCTCTGCTTGGTATATCATATCTACATGATGCTCGATCAATGCTCAGATACTGTTGTAGGCGAGATGCACTTCATCCCATCTTCTTCTGAAGCTTGGTTTAACCTACCAAGGGGTGGAGGCGTTGCTTATGCTGCCCAAGAGTCCTGGGTTCAAAACGATACCATCCGGAACAATATTCTCTTCGGAAGTTCGTTCGATGAGGGTCGATATAATAAAGGTATGACGACAAGTTTATGTGGAGTTGTATCGTCCTGAGTGCGCGCAGTTATCTATCAATGCGCCCTGAAGCAAGATATTGATCTATTTGACGCTGGTGACCAGACTGAAGTCGGAGAGCGAGGGTTAACTTTAAGGTATGTCCAAAGTTGAGTTGTGGTGCTTCATTGATAATTAAAGCATATCTTAGCGGTGGTCAAAAGGTTTGGTGATCACGCTCTTTGTATGGGTATATACTTAAGCTTAACCTCGTAACAGGCGAGAGTCACATTGGCAAGGGCTATCTATTCATCGGCAGAAATTATTCTACTTGACGATATTCTTGCTGCGCTAGATGCGCATACGTAAGCGATTTTCTTACCTTTGTTTGTCTGCAGAGTCTGACTACTGGTTACGAAGGTCGAAATGGATCGTGGAGAAGTGTTTCCTGGGCGATCTTGTTAGGGGGCGGACACTTCTGCTTGTGGTATGCACCTCTAATTACTCTATTAGATTACTTCCTAATATCCACTAGACCCATAACGTTGCCCTTACCAGACCTATTGCTCATTTTGTTGTTGATGTCGGCTTGGATGGTGTGATATCTACCGAGACCTCGACACCTATAGATCATCTGCCTAGCAATGTTCTCCGAGTCACAAAGGATATCACATCTGAATCAGCTCCAGCGGTAGAAGCTATAGAAGATTCAAAAAGCAAGACTGACGGAAAGCTGATCATAGCAGAAGAAATTGTGAAAGGACGAGTTGGGTGGAAGGCAATGAAGCTCTTCCTTTCGGCATTGGGCGGCAAATACCGTGCTCTTTACTTCACCATTTGGATCACCGGTATTATTTCTGCTGATGTTGCCAACAACTTCCAAACCTGGTATCTTGGTTTCTGGGGGTCTCAATATGAAACAGGACGTCCTGTGCAAGCGTCATAGTTTGTTTATGGTTTCTTGCAAGTTTAGTTTCAAATTTCACTGACCATGGCCCTGCCGAGTTTAGCTATCTCTCCATCTATTTCTTCATCTTTATTGCAACCGTGATAATGCGAACTGGGACGATGATACACTACGCAGTTGGAACTTTACGGGCCGCCAAAATTATTCACAATATTCTCGTAGGTTCTATCCTGGGGAGTACCCTCCGGTACGTAGGGTTGGTCAATTAGTTTTAGTGCATCTCATCGACTCTCATATTTAGCTGGCTCGACGAAACGCCAGTCGCACGTATCATAACAAGGTGTACACAGGACATGGGATCAGTCGACGAACCGCTCGGCGAGGCCTGGTCGGCAGTAGTAGAATTGGTTGTGTCTGCTATAGTCAAACTTGGAGGCGTGGTTATCTTTACTCCTATCTTCTTGCTTCCAGGATTGGCCGTCGCCATTGTTGGTTATTGGACTGCGCGCATCTATCTGAAAGCTCAACTCTCAGTCAAACGAGAGATGAGGTGCGCTAGAATGCTTTTCGATGTTATGCGACTAATACTGATATGACTTTAGTAACGCAAAGGCACCTATAATAGCACACTTTGGCGCTACAGTCGCCGGCCTTGGTTCGTCTATGTGTTTCCTTCACGGTATGTGAACATACTGACGTCGCTAAAAACAGTGTCTGTGCGCGCATATGGTGTACAACTTTCGTTTAAAGAGGAATTACTCTCAAGGGTCGACCACTATGCGTGGATCGCTAGGGTTTCTTGGAATCTCAATCGGTGGATCGGCGTTCGAATGGCCTTTCTCGGAGCACTATTTACCACCTCACTGGCAGCATATTTGGTGTTTACGCGAAGTGCTAACGCGGCGAATACGGGCTTCTCATTGACTGTGGCTCTCGAATTCTGCACTATGATACTGTGGTGTGTCAGGCTGTATAACGATTTCGAAATACAATCGAACAGGTATGATACACACCTGTGTGCCACGTTAACAGTCTCTGAATCCCAGTATATAGTTTAGAGCGTATTCAAAGCTATGTCGAGGTAGAGCAAGAGAAGCCTTCAACGGAGGCAGGAAAGCCACCAGCTTCTTGGCCCGCCAGCGGCGATCTACGTGTTGAAGACTTGTCAGCGCGTTACTCGGCTGTAAGATTAATGTTCCCTCATAATTGAGCGTGCGCTGAATGTAAGGTCTACAGAATAGCCCTGAGGTTTTACATGGGCTCTCGTTCCATATACGTGGTGGTGAACGAGTTGGAGTCGGTAAGTAGCAAATAGTTATACTTCGAACAAACATTTGAATTTAATATTCTTCGCAGTGGGACGGACTGGAAGTGGCAAGGTACGTGATTTAGTGCTGCAATCGTTACACTGGTCCCTAAACAATTTTAAACAGAGCACGCTGACGCTTTCATTGCTTCGATGCATCCTCACTGAGGGACACGTATATTACGATGGAATAGCCACCGATAAAATCAATCTCGAATCATTACGTTCCAGTATCACCATTATACCACAGATGGTGAGCAATCAAATCCTATCTCATGCTTTCTCAGAATATCCTGATATAACGGATCCTCCCCAGCCCGAACTGTTAAGTGGAACTTTGAGAAAGAATCTTGACCCATTCGATGAGTACGATGATTCTGTGCTTAATGCTACATTGAAATACGCAGGATTATTTTCGCTTCGGGATGATGCTAACGAAGCATGGATTACACTTGATACGAAGATTGCAAGTGGCGGCACCAATCTTTCAGTTGGACAACGCCAGATTATCGCTCTCGCTCGTGCCATGGTTCGTGAAAGCAAACTACTTATCTTGGATGAAGGTAGGTTGTTCGTTTTATTGTACCGAATACACGGTTGACGGTGCACGAATGTCTTTTATGTAGCGACTTCTGCTATCGGTGCGTGGTATTTATTCCCAGAACATTTATTTTGACCCAATAGAAACATTCCTGTCATAGATTACAAGACAGATACCCTTATCCAGAACGCCTTACGCTCCAAATTGAGCTCCGATGTGACAGTTATCACAATTGCTCACCGACTTCAGACTATTATGGATGCTGATAAGATTGTAAGTATCGATAATTCTTATCCTTAGTCATGTAACTCAATTGCACTCACATTATGACAGATCGTTTTGGACGCTGGGAAGCTAGTGGGTCCTTGTCTATGTATTTGTTTCATTGCTCATTCTTGTTAATTTAGGTTGAATTTGACTCGCCGAAGGCTCTACTTCGGAGGGAAGACGGCATTTTTAAACGTCTTGTCGACAATAGTGGTGATAGCGCTACGCTTCGAGCCATTGCCTTCGGCAACGCTCGGACGTAGATGTGGACAGAGATCCCGAACATTAGACAGTTACACATTCATTTAAGCATTGTACTGTATATAAGTATATATATTCGAGTTAGTTTCATTCACAATACCGATGCGATTCCTTCTGTTCTTACAGCCCATCCTGTTTTTGGGAAACCAGGAGCAGAGCCCAGATTCTCACTTCCATCCCATCCTTTCGCCATCATTGCAATCGCCAGCAGTAACGATCCTGATCCAGGGAAGTACGGAGTTGGAACCTTAACGCCTCCGAGTGGCATTCCAACATCGTCAAACTGGAAGTGTGGATCTAACAACCATTCGATAGCTCGGTCTGAAAGACCTTGTCGCGCTGCACCCATAGCGAGCATTCCGAAATCCCATCTAGTGGAACATCTTAAGCACCATATATAGTCCAGGCATTAAGGAGCTTACCCCCAGAAATCTGTCGCATTCCAAGAGTCCCAGACCTTCACCATGGTCTTATTCGCGATGTTTATATCCACCCCCTCTATGTTAGGCAACCACCCATGCAATCCCACCAATGACGGATGATCGCTAGTATATTGTAGATCGGTCCAGAAGTTGTCTTCAATCCCCTCGTACACTATGTAGGTTATATTTTCCTTGTCGGTAGGTAATGGCGCCAAGTTTTCTCTTACGTTTTTCCATGTTCCAGTAGTGCTTTCAGATCCGTCCAGCCTCGACATCCAATCTTCCGCCATCTTCAACCCTAGCCTCCAGTATGCCAACTCGAACGCTGCATTCCTTGTGGCATTCGGGTTCGTGTCTTCACTTACCACATACATCGGTGGTCCGATATCAAAGACTCCACTAGTCATATTTGACCACGCAAACACCGCCATCCAATCTGCAGTCTCTTTTACCACGTCTCTCCACTTTTGCAATATCTGATTCTTTTGCTGGGCTGTAGAAACGGAGCGATACTCGTACTCCGCAAAAATGATGGGATGCACCTGTTCCCATATTAACAGATTGTTTATCTCACCGGGAGCACTTCGACCTTGGGGGTCAGTCATCTTGGGCCAACGTGCACCAGCGGGCCAGCCTTGTTGAATTTGTGAGCGGGCTATGGAGCTGGCAAGGAAGTCCGAGTACACATTGCTGGAGCGATGTAGGAGGTCCCAGTTTGACCAGAGACCCCAGTGGATGCAGTGCCAGAAGTACATCTCTGGAACTAGTGTCTCAGGATAGTTGATACTTATACGATATAAAACATTACTTACCCATGTGGAACTTCCTACTCAGGAGTAAGATCGTGCAAGCTATAATGCTGGGAATACGACACTCACCCATACTTTATAAGACAAAAGCATGCTTTAGACCAGTGAATATATATATATGAGCAAAATGAACATACCCATCCGTTGTTAACCAGACCAGACTACACAAATCCTTCAGCTTTCGAGCGACTTTACCTGAAGTCTATGAAGTACAACTCCTACGTACCTCTTGAGGCGGAAGATCCCCTGCTTCGTTGACTCGCATTAGATACCTCGAAAGGATAATCCTCCTTTGTAGTTCTTGTGCTCTGGGGTCAGTGCTTCCGCTCATGACGTCCACAAAACCGCTATTGGCCCAGTACGAGTTCCACGTGCTCGTCGAGGAGTTGAAGGTAGATGGGACCGATGGAAGGGATGAGCGAGACGATTTTCCGAAAGCTATATTGACCGAGAACGAAGCCGACTTTTGGTCTGGGAGAAGAGTATATCTATGCGTCGACGGCGGGTCTTGTTTCACCGAAAATTTGTCTCCTCCAAGGGACGTGACGAACATTGCACTGTCTAATGTGTGCATGATTTCTGCTTGAATATCCCTCTTTGATCGGGTGTTCAACGTAGTCGTGTGCTTTGAAGTCGTATTGTCTGCAAAGGTCCCAACAAACGGCGCGCTAAACTTCATGCTTCCGTCGTTCCATGGAAAATCAACGAATACAGCAAAGCTTCCCTTGCTGAACCAACCTTGACTCTACTTTGGTCCCAATAATGTTATCGTCCTGCGCCGAGGCAGTTTGAACAACTACTTCCTCCCCATCCAGTTCAAACTTGCTCGTCAAAACACCGCTCCAGAGATCCAACTGCAGCCCTTTGCTCTGCAAATCATCCTCAGTAACGTTTCTTACCCCTCCATTTTCATCGAGAAATATAAGTCCCACCCGGCCAAGGTTAACACGATTTGGATTCGAAATGAGCCATTGTTCAATTGGATTACCACCTCCGAAGTCATAACGTACTTCTCTACCGTGGTTATCCCAGCTCACACCGCGGTATGCCTCAATATCTGCCTGTGTAATGCCTACGGGGAGGCTGTCATTTTTCCAACCCCACGAAGAGAGGATAGCCCAAGGCAAGAACGTCTGCAGCCCTGTTATGTCCGCCCCGAATGCAAAGTTTCCATTTCCAATCTGCATTGGAGTGCTTGGACTGGATGCGTTTCGAACAGGATTGAATTTGGAAACGATGGCATGGCGATTTATTGGGGGTGCTGCAAAAGTGGCAGGAAGTAGAAGCACCGACGCGGTCAATATTGGAAACCTCATTGGCCTAGAAATGAAGAATAGCTAGAGGAAGCTAGCTACTGTCAGTTATATTTATATGTTTTTTGCCTATTGACGGGCCGGAGAAGGATGGACTTCTTCCACTCGTGACCATGCATCTTGAAGACCACAGGATGTTGTTATCAAGAGACCGTGCCGTCATGGACGTACCTTCTATATGCCAGTCGTATTGTGGTGCAGGAAGTAACACACGACACATGGAGGGCCGTTATAACCTATAAGTGGTGGAGTTGATTAATGTGTTCCTGTTGATTACATTCTAATTAGTGCCGTAAATAACCGGTAAAATATTATGTCCCAAGCAAAAATTAATGCAGTCCAACCCTCTTTCTAACCTCTTGCATCGTAACCTCCGACCTTTCCTTCGCCTTCTCAGCACCCTCGTTTGCCACTTGCTGAAGATGCGCTTTCTCATTCTTAAGTTTCTCAAACTCCACCCTGGGGCCCCTCAACATTTCCTCCACAGCATCCGCAACATCATTCTTAAGCTGTCCGTGATTTGAGCCCTCGTACCTAGCCGCAACAGTGGCTACATCCTCATCAGTGCAAGCTGCGAGGATAGTCAAAAGGTTGGCAGCTCCTGGGCGGTTCTCGGGATCGTAGGTAATCCCCAGGATGGAGTCGGTTACTGCAGAGCGGATCTTCGATTTGATTTGGGATGCACTGTCTGTCATTAGGATGCGAGACTGTACGTCTGGTGCAGATTTGGACATTTTAGAGGTGGGGTCTTTCAATGACAAGACGCGTCTGGAAGGAGCTGGTGGGCCTGTTTGAGATTGAAATACCGCAAATTATGTAAATTGACGCACCGTTCACTTGTATGGGTAATGGAAAGAATGGCGTTTTGGAAGACTTGGACTTGAATGTACGGTTGAAGATATCTGCGAGGTCGCGTGCAAGTTCGAGATGCTGCGTTTGGTCCTCTCCGACTGGAACATGCGTGGTGCTATTGGCAACATTAAATGGTGATAGGCTTGAACACTTTCACATAGGCTTACCGATATACTAGGATATCGGCTGCCTGCAACACGGGATATGTGAAAAGGCCGGTGTTGAGCAACGATTCGTCAACTTCTTCGTCGCTGTTAGCGTTACGCGAGGCGGCTAGCCGTGACTAACGTAATTATAATAAGTTAGTGGATGTGAATGTGGCACTGAGGCAGAAGCTCACCTTCCACGTAGTCATCCTTCGCAGCTTTCCAACTGGCGTTAGGCAACTCAACAGCCATGATAATTCGAGATGAGCCCGGTTCTATTGCTCGTCAGGCCACACATGTGTGCGTTGAAGAAACATACGCACGTCATCTTGGTGGAAGATAACAGAACGTTTCGGGTCAATTCCAATTGCCAGGATTGTGGCCAACATATCAGACCGAGAAATCGAAAGCTCCTTCGCGTTCTGCGGCAGCGTAAGTGCGTGCCATCCGACAATAGAGAAGATGAGGTCGTCCTCTGCCGCCGCATTCTTCTGAAGCTTCACCCAGCTGGAGAGGGCTCCCAGGTAATTGCCTAGCTGCGCGCATTTCGTGAAATATCGGTATTGGAAACCCAACGAGCACGCTCACATGTGGCACACCCGTTGGTTGAATACCTGAGAATACGACGCGTTTTCCCTCTTCACTGGCTCTGTAGAAGGTACATCGTTGAGAAGTCTTGGGGAAGAACTAAAAGAGCGGCGAACAAGACATGCTGAGCTGGGCGCTGACCGAGTTCGGAGAACAGACGCGGAGGAGCAAGAGAACATTTTCGTAGCACAGCCACACACTCTGTTTAGTTCTCAATTCCAAAGTTTATTCCGTCTTCAATCTACTTTACCATCCACTTATAATCTCTGGCTTCATTGCTTAAATATTTGGCCAGGATATTCTACAAGGTCTCAAATGGACGCGTACACTCAAGATTATGGGGGTCCGGGTGCTGCTTGCGAGTTCGAGGACGTGACGTCGTTGTTTGAGGAGGCCGCAGCCGGTATGTTGCCCAATGTCGAATGAAGCCAATGCATGGATGTAGATCAAGGTTGTTTGAAGATATTCATCCAGAAGAAATGGTATTTATGGATGGATTTTCTTTACAAGACGCTATGAGCGCATTTGAGGTCGGTGTTGGTTATGTCGGGATTTGGAGATATCTCATCGACATTTACAGATAGGAGAACCCCGACTCGATAGTGGTCTGATAAAACCTGACGTGAAAGCCACATCGTTTGATCCTTTGGATCCACCACTTCCAGAGGAAATTTGTTGGATTATAGACAAGTCATTTTCTCTAGAAGTATGTCTAGGTTTTCCCTTTTTGTTTCCATTATTCATTGCTACAGATGGAGTGGCACAATGGAAGCGTTCTACAACATACCGTTTTTACGCTACTTTACGTGCATTACCTTCAACATATTGAACATGAATACTTCATGGTGTCTAGTGATCCCTCTCGTCCCCGGGAGCTCTTAACGATTATATTAAGAGTGGCGGTTCAAGGGCTACTAAAATCATGTGACTTAGTGTGGAGAGAACTGAGCAAAGGTGGTTTGCAAGATGTGAGTGATTTTGTTTCTAGCTTTGTGACGACACTGAATCTATTTCAGGGAGAGGATTGGCAAAGTGATAAATGCGACGTGTCGCTATTAGAAGCTGTACCTACACATTTCATACTTTCAAAATTAGATGATGCCATAATATGGATATCACAAACTTCAAAAAGTACTTAATCTCAGTTTTCGTTGTTGAGTGACATCACTAACACCAGGTAGTCACCCCAGAATGGAAGGACGCTTTGCGCTCCAGACTTCTTTTACGAAAAGTTTGTCCTATTTTTCTGACTCATATATCTTGCTAACCCAGTTATAGTCGATTCTACAAATCATCGATACGAACATATTTCAGAACTTTGAGCGCTTTCGGTCATCGATCGCCGAAGCGCGCATTTATCTGCTGCCGTAGAAGGACAGTCAATACCTGAATGCCCTCAGAGTCACTGGCTCGCCGCGCGTTTGACCCCTACATTGCTCGGAAACTAAATACCATTCTTCCCATTCGTGTTATACCATTTCGTCCACAGACTGAGACATGGAGTGACATTCGACGACTTTTGGATGGGTGGGATGAACTAAGCCGAATGTCGGTAACAGACAATGTTTCTACCTGGGAGACCGTTGGATACCTTCGAGCATGGTCACCAGATACCTGTATGCATAGTCCATACATACGTGCTTTAATGCAGGTAATTTGTTACCGAAGTAAATTCATTCTATCGTTAATGATTCATTAGTCCACTTTCTTTGACGGTGTATTAATACTCAACAAGTTCAGCCTAGGGTGGTTGATTGATCGTTTTTTTATCGAAACAGTCGGCATACCTTACGGTACACTGATAAAACGCATCAACGAACGATGGGAAAAGCCGGATCCCCCTCCACTCTACAAATTAGACCGCGCACTTTACAAGGCATGTCTTGATTTTTCCGCACAAGTATGTGTCGGCTTAAACTGTCCATTTTACTTCCCATGTACAGCTAATAACGCCCCATATCAGAGCACTGTGGTTTAATCCTCCTAGACGACGACGGTACTTCATGAAGAGTGTTGCTGAATGGCATGCGGTATATAGTACAATGACGGAAATTGTGGATGGACTGAATCTGGAGGTTAGTTTATCTCTGTTTCCGGGTGACAGAAGTAATAAAACCTTTCGTTAGGACCTTCCAAACCAGAATATTCTAGCACAGCTACCTAGTATTGCGCTCCTGTGGAGATTATCTTGCATACGCGAGATCGTCTTCTCCGGACTCCAGTTAGAGCTCTATTCTTCGGAAGAGAAGGCATTTGTATATTGGTATGCTATTCGAGTCATTGAAGCCCAACTAGAATGCTTTGACAACTTGCTGTTGGTAATACCCGAAGGTACGTTCTCCTATATCTTTTGTGTATTTTGAACTTACGCTCTGCCGTCGTCAGATTCGGATGCTTTCCATGAAATGAAATACAAGCTCCAACTACTCACTGCAATTCAAGCTATCTGTTCTGCTCTATTTATCGTATGGTTCCTTTCGATTGGGTGCCAGCTGCTCCTTATGCAACGTTCTACTAGGTTACCTTACCATTTATATCGTTCGACTGGAATCGCATCCGTCCGAACTTCTACAAGCGATATAAGTGGGCGTTCCTACCGGAATATGATAATATTAATGCGCTTCCTGTCGCCCATCCTGAACTTTCCTCATACATGCGTGCATGTTCAGGCGTTCTACGGGTATGAGGGTTCTTTCATTCATTCTTCATATTTACTTACCGTCCTTCAGGAAGAAGGTAAGTTAGCACCTGGACATTCAATTGAATTAGCTCGTGCTATACTGGTAGAGACGGCGGACTCGGGAAATCTGGGAAGGAATGCTGGTGAATGGTCTCAGGATCGACTAAAGGTAGTTGCGCCTTTTCTTGCTTTTGGCCAAGACTAATGAGCTTTCCCAGTTCGTCAAGGATTTGATCGTTGTGTGTGATAAACTTCAACTACCAACGTCGCTGGAAGAAATGAATACCTTTGATAGTACCTTACTCAAGTGGGACCCTCGGATACATTCGTGGTTTCCGTTCATAAAAAGTACATAATCTAGAAGCAGTAAGATCGAGCGTAATTATTGGAAGTTAACTTGTGTGTTGTATTGTATGTTCATGTGTCAATCATGTGGTTGGGAGCGTACTTACGTGAACTGTGCAGGAGGCTCAAGTCCCAAAGTGGGCCCTAGGCGAAGGAAATATACGTGCCAAGCACTTGGCACGTACGCGTTGCGTCAGCGTTCAGGCTGGACATACGTGCCAACCTTATTGGTAGCGTCAGGTAGAGAGAAGTATGCTGCATTATGTAGAGAGAAATTCATGATCTTTTTGAGCGATATTCTCATGTAAATTCGGTGTGGGTTGGGGAATAATATGTAATGCTATTTATTATATTACATTTCACGTGGACTTCCTTTTGACCATCCCCACAATTCCTTCAGAGTCTTCGTTCATGTCAATACTTCCATTGTGCGCAATGACTGAGATAATAATCCCAGCCACCAATTCAAATGCCTCTGCATTACTCTTGGAGGGGTCGAAAAGCTCATTTGGCTCCCGTATGGATCTTGCCGCCTCGAGATCCAGCTCTCCCGCGGGAGACGCCGCCATACAGCCAAGGCAGCGGCGTGCAATGGTCCACATCGACCGTTGAGGTCGGTGCGATCTCAGGATGTCGAATATGATGAATTCGACACTCGGATATCGCACCATAGCGGTACGGTATTGTTCACGACACGGACGGTCGTAAAAGGCCTCGAATGCTGGCCTGATTTCGGGTTCAGCATCGAGTTTCAATAACACTTGTATCACAATATGAACGATGGCCGCCGACCCTATGGCAGCCCGCATGTGACAATCTGCTCCGCGCTGGAGACATTGCAGTCTCTCTCGCGTGGCAGCGCGTTGAATATCGCCTTTGTTGGCGAAATACCTGAAATATAATTCCTTCGCAGTGTGGGAAATGGAGTCTGCGTCTAGAGTACCGCGTGTGTCGATATCCGCTGTCGACCTCCAACGAAGCACTCCAATCACGAGAACTTGAGCGGAAAACGATATCGCGAAGTCTAAGAGGGACAAGTCCTCGTCGGGAAGGATATCCGGAAGAGAACTCGAAGCGACGTCGTGTATAAATGACATCTCATCGCTGTCGATAACTGGGAAAACGAGTCTATCGCCATTGGTGCTGGGACTGTCGGTCCCTACGTCGTTTTGCACGTCCACTTGCTCCATGACTTGGCGCGGGGACGATGTGTGCCGCCTGATCTGGCGGTTTGCGATCATCGTGGTGAGGAGTGGAGGGGGATCATAGAGAATTGCAATGAACGAAATGAGAAGATATACTAGACATATCACATACGACTCCATAAATGTTACTACCGAGAGAACGCCCTTCATGCACATCCTTTTATACCTTCCAGTTACCTATATATCTTACACTATGCAGTGATCTTTATGCGATTTACGAGGCAATAGTTCATGTTTGAAGCACAGAATAGTGAGGTTGGCCTTGGAGAACAGCTAGAAGCATTCTATGAGTTTGGCTTGAGTTCAGTACGGAATGGTAGATAGTAGTTCCACGGTATCCTTAAACTTGCAATACTCAGAACTGCAGGTAAATATCATTAAGTTAATGTAGTAGTTTCAATTTAGCCAGAGCATAACTTTCAAAGTCGATTACAAAATTTACAGACCCATGCAATGGGCGGAATGCTGTATACATCAACGCATATCAACGTTCCAGACGAGCGTACAGAGTTAAGAAAGGACGATCCTGTCGACTGAATGAATAGTAAGCGTCATTCAAATGAAACCAGCGCAGCAAGTCTTACTAAAGTAATATGAACTCATAAATCCTGCACCTGTCTAGGATGTTGAAATCACCGTTTAATCGACGTCATGTAGGAGAGAACGCCCATTATTTTGTCCCTCTGGAACGGGAACAGAGGTAGGTGGGGTATTCTCTTCCAGTATAAGAGCTTCAGCTCTAATTTTGACTTGATGTGTTCTGAACCTCTTCAGCCTGAGATGGAACCGTTTTCCGCGCTCCAAATCTTCCACCGGCGGAATGACGTCTTGGCTCACAGTGTCGTGGCCGTGCTCAGTGTAAGATCGACCCATAAGTGTACCTGGTCTCGCCGCAAGCGGTGAACCGTAAACAGCAGTAAAGAACGTAAAAATGAAAACGACGATAGAGAGAATTGGTGTGAATAGCATTTTCTGTCACATCATTTGAATGAAAACGAGCCTTTCTTTTCATCTATTAGAAGCGAACGTACGATTGGAACTTTTGCGAACGTTATATGGTATCCAAAGATATCGAAATGTTAAGGAGCGTTGAAAAGAATGGACGGAGGGTGTGTGTGACCTGGAACTCTTCGAGAGTGCGTTGTGAAACTTGAGATGAATGAAAGAAGACGGAAAAGAGGAAAGAGAACGTTGCAGATAAACCAATTGTCAACAATGGTTGAAAGGCCGTCAGAGCAAAATCAACCAACTGACAAGGTGATTTGATTTATAGAAACCGCCCAATGTCCGTTTGTCCATTGCTGCTATGCCACTTGACACTCGGCGTGCCGTATGAGAGATTCTATTTTGGAATGATGAGCCTAGACAGCTAAGTGGGCATTTTCATCAACCAATGGGGAACTGAGAAATGCGATAATAAGGGTTGTTGAGGTTAACTGAGAGACACCCAGGGTGTATTGGCAATGGAAAGCGGCCCAGGGGATCGTAAATTTGCTATTTCTTGAGATTCCAAGCAGCTCAGAGTCAAGGAGTCATTTTTTGAAGAGATCATTACATAGATGCACTGAACGAACAGCAAAGAACAGACCGAGCCAAGAACAAGCGCGCCGTTGTCCAGTACGTACTCGTTCGGGGTCGCAGGCAAGCCGCGGGCGACGGGCGTCGACGTGACGACCGTTTTGCTTTGGTCGTGTATTCTAAGACCCTTGAAATGAATTTGAAATATTCAATCGGAGTTCAACTGAGTAGCTGGAAATTGGTTCCTCCTCCTGTCACCTCGCTCGCTCCAGTCCTGGTACAAAGTCTGTCTTCTTCTTTGTCTCTTCGCAAGCCAACACTGTAAAACCCTATAAAACTTACGGATACCAGACGCGAAGCGTAAAACTTGCCTGCGTCAGAACGATGGGGCTGCTAACCAAGTTTATTTTAGCGAACATCAAGTTTTGAAATACTATGAACGACACAGTGGCCTCACCATTTGCTCATCTCTTTTCCACCAATTGCTACCCAACAATAGAAGAAGCAGTGGGAATTAAGCTATACTGTGACAATACCAAGAATAAAATCGAATGTGTGGACACCGAAATTGAGAAGATTCTATCAGTTCTCAATGGCCTTATCGAGCGCAGAGATAATCTTCAACAAGACCTTAAATCGCATCAAGCGCTGTTACCACCATTTCGACAACTGCCTCCTGAAATAATTGGACGTATTTTTTATTGTTGTCTTCCGACAATTGCAGAGCGTCTGTCGGATAGCTGGATTTCTTCACTCTCTACGGAGGTTGCACCTTTGCAACTCACACAGGTCTGCAGTTCTTGGAGAGAAATAGCATTGAATACCCCTATATTGTGGACATTTATCTCTCTTTCTCCCTCACGACCCAGTATCATGGACATGGAATTCCAAGCCCGTAATAATATCGCAAACGCCATAAATCTTTGGGCATCGAGAGCGGCCAATCTTCCGTTAAGCTTTCGAATCTTTCTTGAAGAGTGCTGGGATTTATCTTTAGGAAGAAATGTCTTGAAATCTCTTGTTCCTTATCATGAACGATGGGGCGAGCTTTACATTACAGTTCCTGCCAAGTCCTTTGACGTCTGGAAAAACGAAAATTTAAATCTCTACGCACTGAAGGAATTTCACGTAGGTTCGTGTCGAGCGCGTCGTGGCAATTTGGAAGGAGCCATGCCTAAAAAACTATTTTTTTTGCAACATGCTTCAAATTTGTCCTCTTTGACCGTCCGGGGTTTTGCTCCATTTTCAGTAGTGCCGAAAGAGAATTTGAAGGAGTTTACTTATGCTGGAGCAAAACAAATCACTAGTATGAGCGAGGCAGATATTTTATATTTTGCTCGTGAATGCCCCTTTCTGGAAACCCTCAACATCAGTGGCGATATCAGGCACGGACCTGTCGATGGAAGTGTACGTTTATCCAGTCTCCGAAAGCTTTCCATCACGGTCGTACTTCGTAATACATTTTATGATAACATAAACGCTCCAAACCTGCAGGACCTGGAAGTTACTTTTAAGGTACTTAGTGCACCGTGCTCTTTCGCAAGTACGACAATAAATTTAATCATTGCAACAGACTCAATCAGACAGTTTGGAAGGCTTCATTTTTTCTCACTCGAAGTCTCTCACCACTCTTACGATCGGTCATGTTTCAAAATTAGCAGCCCTCAATGCCATTTTACGCCTTGCTCCTAATCTGACTTGCTTGAGATTGGTAAACCGGAATGGACTTGATATACCAATGTCTTATCTCGACTTATTGCTCCTGTCACCCCACGATGATCCCTTGGTTCCAAATCTACAAAAACTTGTCGTCATGCCATGCCAATATAGTAGCTGGGGGTATCTCGAATCAGTGTTGAACTTGCTCAAAATGCGGCACCCGGAAGCTGAACCAGTCGGCTTTGCGAAAATGTGTTCAATACATTTGGGCATAAGCGGTTTGGACACGATCCAGGACTTAGATGTGGAGCCTTTAATCGTGGAAGGGGTGGATATCAAGATTATTCCCATGTCTTTGATAAGACGGATAGATGTAAAGAAGTGAAGATGCTCTTGAGGCACTGTAAGCATGTTTTCATCTTCGAGGGGAGGTTACTAGTACTATGGTACAGATATTTTACCACACGCATATTATTACCAAAGAAATCATACGGACCTAGTTCTACGGAAATGATAATACTAAAACTGAAAGGTGTTAGTTATAAAAATATTTCAAGAACGAAAAATCATATAATCCTATGAGAGGTAATATTGTCAGTCATCAGACCACTAATGAAAGTTTTTAATCTCATTCATGTTGTGCTGATAACTGGTCCAAGTGTCAATTCCAGAACGCCGAGAAAACGAGAACAGTTTAGAATGTAAATTGTAGACTCTCGTAGAACATTGTAGTAGATATATATATTAGTATAAAATTACAACGAAAATCATGTATGTACAATAAAAGTGAATCCATCCCCCATTTCCCCACTCCTAATTGTGTGATCCAAAGTCATAGTTACCTGCGCGCCTTGGTAAGTACTAATTTATTAGGTACTATTACAATAATTCATATATCTGGTCCAACGACACCTCAAAGGAAAACTTTAGACTAAATGAACACTCAAATTCCGAGCTACTGTCTTTTACGAGTCTGCCGGCTACTGCGTATGAAAACATGCGGTACACCATTGGTACACAAATCATCCAAAAACATGAAACTAGTCTACCAATCGAATACGGGGAATTGAATCCCGAGCTACCGCAGGCATGTATACAAAGCCACTGGTGAGATCTGAGAGGCAGTGGTAATTTTAGCCATTGCGCAATAAGTACTCGAAATGTAAAAAAACTATTACATACAGATCTCACTCAAAGACAACCAGGGTCCAACTAACATTATGGAAATCAAATTCCGAGTTACTGTCTCCCAAGTCTGCTTGCTACAAAACATGTAGCACACAAATCAAAGTATTTTTTTCTAAAGAAAAATCCAAAAATGCAAAGGTATAGAGCCTTCACCCACTACACATTCTAGTACGGGGAATTGAACCCCGAGCTACCGCGTATAAATAAATCTGATCATCTTTATAATGAATGGCCATAGGTTAGCCATTACACGGTACACCATACTCGACATGTAAATAAACTATTATGTGTAGATCTCACTCGATGATAACCAAAAATACTTATTCTTCCAACCATATACCAAGAAAGTTCAGTGAAGGCGAGCAGAACGATATATTATTTCGTTTCCAAAGAAAAATTCAAAAAGGCAAAGGTATACACCGCACATTCGAGTACAGGGAATTGAACCCCGAGCTACCGTGTATGGAACATATGCCTAATGTTAGCTATTACTCTATACTCGACATGCAAAAGAAGCTATTACGTGCAGACCGCCCTCTACTATAACCAGAAATATATTTTTAAATGCCAAGAAATTTCCAAATTTTGTAAAGAGGAGCAGAACGTTATATTCGTTTCCAAAAGTCCAAAAAGGTTATACTCACATTCGAGTACGGGAAATCGAACCCCGAGCTACCGCGTACTAATGTCAGAACGATATATTTTTTCATTTCTAAAGATAAAATCCTCGAAATAATCAGAAATATCCTGTAAAGAAGACCATAACTTTCGATATCAGTGTTAACGTTCAATGTTCAAGTACTCAAAAACAATTTTACCAGAGTTGAAACGTTGAAGCTTGAAGCTTATTCGAGTACGGGGAATGATTTTGCGTGAAAGACGGTAATGTTAGCCGTTACACCATCCCATTCGAGTACGGGGAATCGAACCCCGAGCTACCGCGTATGATCCGCATGAAGAATGCAACATGAGAGGCGGTAATGTTAGCCATTACACCATACTCGACATGTAAAGAAAATATTACGTGCAGACCTCCCTCTACGATAACCAGAAACATTCTTCCAACCATGTACCAAGAAAGTTCAGTGAAGGCGAGCAGAACGATATATTATTTCGTTTCTAAAGAAAAAAACAAAAAGGCAAAGGTATACAGTAGACAGCACATTCGAGTACGGGAATTGAACCCCGAGCTACCGTGTATGGAACATATGCCTAATGTTAGCTATTACACTATACTTGACATGCGAAGAAACTATTACGCGCGGACTTTCCTCTACGATAACTAGAAATATTCTCCCAGCTTCCAAGATATTTCCAAATCTCGTAAAGAGGAGCAGAACGATATATTTTTTCGTTTCTAAAGAAAAAAACAAAAAGTAATCAAGCCATGGCACCATTCGAGTACGAGGAATCGAACCCCGAGCTACCGCGTACTAATGTCAACAATAGTCCGATTGTATGAGAAGCGGTAATGTTAGCCATTACACCATACTCGAGATGAAAGAAGAATATTACATGCAGACCTCCCTCGAAGGTAATCAGAAATATCTTCAAAATTTGTAAAGAAGACTATAACTTTCTATATTAGCGTTCAAATGCTCAAAAAAAATATACCATGGTTAAAACTAATGAATGCGATAATTTTAGCTATTACACCATACTCGATGTACATCAATTATATATATCCTCAATGATAAAGAAAACATAGATGTGCAGAAATTCGAGTACGGGGAATCGAACCCCGAGCTACCGCGAAAGATTCAGAACGCTATTAGACATATGAAAGGCGGTAATGTTAGCCGTTACACCATACTCGAGTTGAGTGTAAAGCGGTGTGGGCTGTAATGAAAAACGCGTGCCGACGGCGAGTAATAAGGCACTAGAAGGAGAGATAATAATGGTGAAGCGCGGAGTATCCTGGGTAACGAGAATTCGATAGGTGGGCAGAATAACGCAATCATTGGAAATTATTTGTGGACCGGCGGATTGAGATGATTCCATGATTGGCTCAAGTAACGCTGCACGTTGAAGTCATGAGGAAATGATCATGGTCATTGATAGGTGCTGTCTGTGTGACTGCATCCATGAGGATGGTGAGATATGGTGCCAAGGAGGTACAAAGATACGGGAGCTGAGGCGAGTGACATGAAATTGAGATGAGAGACAGTGGCGATGGCGTGTACAGTGTGATGGTGGCATGTTGAATAGTGATGACGGTCACGGATTGGCCGCATCCGCTGGGTACGGGTAAGCTAGCGGACGACAATAGGCCATTGTGTAATTTTTACTGCGGTGGAATGAGAATGGGTAACATGAGACTAGATGCGATAAGCACAAAGCAAGTACTTTGTTCCCAGATAATAATAAATCTAGACAGGTTAAGACATGTGGAGTGGAGCGCAGGTGACCTCATTGTTGTTGTGTCAGCAGCTTTCCAGATGCTGCGTTGTTGTTCCTGCTTCTTGGTTGACGATGGCAGAGACAGAGACAGAGACAGGACAGAGATGGACGTGCAGCAGAGCAGAGAAAGCAGAATCAAGGAAAGGAAGGAGATCTCTGCGTGGGGAGGACGGAAAAGGCAACCCCGGACCGATCAGGCACTGCATTAATGCGCGGAGAAACGACCAAAAGGGGGAATAATTTGGAGTGGTACGATTCGAAAAACAAAATATCTAATTATCTCACTCTGTCACTACCAACACCAGGCTCAGCCTGCAACCATGCCCCATGTACCCTCCACATCCCCACTGACAGACTCTCCCGTCCCTCCTACTTCATCCACACCGCTCACCAAGCCTTCCTCGACAACCACGGTCGCTCCCTCATCCTCCGCGGCGTTAACCTCTCAGGCGCATCCAAGGCCCCCCTCAACGAGCTCAGCCACACCCTCGATGGCTTCTGGGAGAACGCAGAAAAGGGCGGCGAGACGTTTGTCGGTCGACCCCTCAATCTAGACGACGGCAGTGCAGATGTCCATCTCGCGAGACTCAAGGGATGGGGTTTCAACTTTTTACGATTTCCCGTGGCTTGGGAGGCGCTGGAACGCCAGGGCCCGTGAGTCCTCTTGTTGCTTCTCGAGGAGTGCTGCTTACGGTGGTGCATAGTGGGATTTATGACGAAGAATTTATAGACTACACTATCCGCGTCCTTCTCAAATGCAAAGAGTATGGGTTCAAAGTCTACATGGACCCCCATCAAGATACTGTCCGTCTCCCCTCTCCCTCTCTCTTCTCTACTAACCATCTCCCAGTGGTCCCGCTTCACAGGAGGTTCCGGCGCACCCTTCTGGACTCCCCCCTCTGCGGCATAAACCCCCAAAACATAACAGCAACACAAGCCGCCATTCTCCATTCCGAATACCCCACACCCTATTCCCCCTCCCCCTCCGACTTCCCCGCCATGATCTGGAGCACAAACTACGGCCGCCTCCTCTCCCAGACCCTCTTCACTCTCTTCTTCGCCGGCCGCGACTTTGCCCCAAGCTGCATCGTCGATGATATCAATATTCAAGACTACCTCCAGGGCAGATTCATAGAAGCTTTCGGTCACCTCGCAGACCGGATTGCCGCGTACAACGATGGCGAGCTTGCTGGATGAATGTGTCATTGGCTGGGACAGCATGAATGAGCCATTTGAGGGGCTCGTAGGCTGGCCTGATCTCAGCAAGAATCCAGATAAACAGGGGAGCACACTTAAGAAGGGGACGTATCCTACCCCTGCACAAGGGATGCGTCTGGCAATGGGCCAGGCGCAGGAAGTGGAAAATTATAAATTTGGCGCATTTGGGCCTGCAAAGGACGGCACTGTCACCATTGATCCCAAAGGACGAAGACTGTGGGTCGATCCTGAAGCCGACTTTGACGAGGGCCCAAAGTTCAGCAAGGAGCGCGAAGATGGGACCCATCCCCGATGGGGGTGGAAGCGAGACGTGAGCAAGTGGAAACTCAGCTCGTGCATCTGGGCACAGCATGGTGTCTGGGACATCGAGACCGGCTACATTCTCCGTCCGGATTATTTCCTTTCCATCCGACGACGGGCTCGGAGGTCGAGTTTATCAACGACTATTGGAAGCCTCATTTCTTAGCTTTCGGCCGTCGAATACGCAAAGCGCATAAAGAGGCCATTTTGTTCGTTCAGCCACCGGTCTTTGCTCCCCCTCCGGAATTTGTAGGGGAGGAAGCAGAGGTACTTGGTGGACGGGCGGGGTACAGTCCGCATTATTATGATGGTCTTACGCTCGTTACACGGCATTGGAACTGGTTCAATGCAGATGCCTTGGGTCTCCTGCGCGGGAAATACTCCTCCCCCTTATCAGCTGTGAAAATCGGGTCAAAAGCGATCCGCTCCTCCCTCCGCCAACAACTTGCCCTCCTCAAATCCGACTCTACGATCCTGGGAGGGTCAGGGTATCCTACCATCATAGGAGAGATCGGCACCCCGTTTGACATGGACGACAAGGTAGCGTATTATGGCAAGGGGAATAAGAAGGGTGATTATCGGAATCAGGAAAAGGCCCTTGATGCCAGTTTGCAAGCGGCTGATGGGGGGGTTGGCGTGGGCTACACTGTATGGACGTATGTCCCCGACGACGGGAGCTGGATGTGGGGTGACGGGTGGAACGGGGAGGATTTGAGCTTATGGTGTAAAGATGATTTTAGGGGAGAGAGCGAGTGGGATATGGTGGAGGGTGTTCAAGGGGGAGAAAGTACACTCGGCTTGTTGAAGAATCAGAGTCAGATGGGGGTGGGGAATGGGGGGAGGTTGGCCATGCGTGCTATTACGGCTGCGAGTGAGCTATCGCTTGCTACGCTGGGTGGGGGGACGTTGTCGCTCAAGGGTTCTCCGGTTCCGCCTGTCCCGCCTCTTCCGGTGCATTTGCAGAAGAGGACAGAGACGGAAGCGACGCTTTGTCCACCTACGTTTTCACAGCCCCAGTTACAGCCTTCTCTCTCGTCGAGATTACGCTCCGCGTCGACGCCTACGCTTTCCCCATCCCGCACGCCGAATTATTGGTCTTCCAACGCCTACGAGTTTCTAACGAATGGGTCGAGGGCTGTAAGAGCCTTTTCGAGGCCTTGGCCTATCAAAGTCGTTGGAAAAGATTAGCGCATTGGAGTTTGATATTGGACAGGCGTGTGTCAAGGTTGGGGTGAGTGTTTCTAGGGAAGATGCGGTGCAGTTCCGGCGGGGTGCGAAGGAAAGTGGGATGACGGAGGTGTTTTTGCCTGTTGTGCATTTTGGGAGTGCGGAGGTGGTGGGTGTGCGTGATACAGAGGGGTGGTGGACTTGGTTGACTGGGAAGAGGAATGAGATGAAGCCTGTCAGAGCGTCGTTGGAGAGTGAGGGAAGGGCAACGTATCCACCTGCTCCTGCGACTTATCCGCCTTCCATATCGTCGTCTTCGACCATTTCTTCACAGTCTTCGGATTCTCTGGTTCTACCACCGCATTCGTCGTTATTACCATGGTGGACACAAGAGGATTTGTTGTCTGTGGAAGTGAAGTGCTCACCGGGGAGTACGTACTCGATCGCTGGGCAGATTATGTCGTGGACGTATCCTCTTCCTGAGGAAGGCGAAGAGGAGAAAGAGGTGTGGATGGAAGTGCGGAGGACGGGGTGGGGCTATTAAAGTTGGCCGGGATGGGAAGGCGCATCGGGAGGATGTGGGGAAGGAGGGGTGGGAGCCGAGTCGGATGCAGGTTCCTCCTTGTCCTTGTCCGTGTTTTGGCGAGGGGTGCGTTATTATGTGACTCTGTGGGTGGTGGTTCTTTTTGGGTGTGGGTGTTGTGTTGGGTGTCTCGGTGCTCGGGAGTGTATGATGGACGCCTTGGACGTTTTTTTCTCTTTTTCTCAGTTTTACCTTTTTGCTTTCGTATGTTTTCTTTTCTTTTTTCATCTCGCAGTGGCATACCCTGATTATTTCAAGTGATGCGTTGTAGCATAAGCATAAAGCATAACCACCCTTTGTATATACATTAAGTAGTTTGATGTATGAGTTTAATTAGAATTTTGATTGTGATTTGATTCCGGTAATATGTTTTCGGAGAAATTGCCCATTCTGGGGAATTGAGTTACCTTATGGGCGGTGTGATGTCATATGATTTTTGATTATCTATTGAATATTTACTTGGTTGCATGTATGTAGTGTACAATAAGTACGGAAAGAGTTGTAATATTAAGAGCTCTAGGCATACAACTTATTGAGTAGTTGTTAACTGGCTTGGTGACGATGGAAATTTAAACCAATTATCGTCATCAATATCTTGAAAACTTCTCTGAGCCTGTACGGTGAGTCAGTGAAGATTGCATCGGAACTTGTCCCGTAATATCCGCCTCTTTGAATTTGATGTCCTGGGGTGAGGTATAGGAGGCACTTCCATCCGCATGGAATGTAAGGATAATAAACATCCATTCGCGGCCGTTTGATATGGCGTCGCGGACCACATTTTGCTTTGGTGCCTCTTAGATTGGAGTATAGATTTCTATCCATGCCTGGGAGACCCGTTAGTAATTCTACAATTTCTACAATTTTGATGTTAGCAGGTGACGTACGCAGGGTGTTGCTATACGCAGTGAGATTGACAAAGTTTTCGAGGTGCATGATGTATTCGTGTATGCGAGTGGATGACCAGAACTTGTCGTTCCCAACGTTTATACTCTGATCGAGGCGCTCTTTCAAGTCACCTGGCTTTGCGAGTTCCATCAAGAGTTTTATAGAGTGTCGCAAGGGTCTCTTGTGTTGGATTCAAAACATCTATGAATTTCTAAAGGGAATGAGATAGACGCCGCAAGTACAAGACTCATTCATGTACCTCGGTTATCCCGAACATTCTTTGTTTATCCACCAGCTGTCGGTATCGGTATCTTCGCTTGGCGACAGCTTCTTTACTGGTGTCAAGGTCATCATCTTCGGCGTCTTGAGAGCCTTTGTGTTTCTTTGGAGATTGTAATGATTCAATGCCACTAAACTCTGGGATTTTGCGTTTTGTTGCCATTGTTGTATTTGCAGGAATTGCAGTAGTATAGCTATAAATAGTTTGTGCACTGTATAGTTGGAGAAGTTAATTCAATGGCGTAGGACTCGTAGGATACCAGATGACAATCATGACATCATATGAGCAGTTTCGGGATACGGGACTCGTGAATCGCCGACTGAACCTTGCGCTCGCTTGGGTGGATACACTTAAATCATAAATGAGAAGTTGAAATTAATATTATTATTAGTCGAACCGTATGAGTTTCGTAAATTATGGCTTTTGAGGGGTATTCGAGGCCCAAAAAATCTGATCGGTGGACCATATGACCTTAAGGGGATATGAAATAAGAGGGGTTCGACTGTAGTTTAGGACATACATAAGGAACTACTAAATACAGTTACAGAATCGTAAGCTGTATTATAGTTCTTGAGTAGAGGTACTGAAATGATTCCTCGGTCTGGGTGGTATAAACAGTGGTTGTTTTAACGTCATAGAAGAGTCGTGAATATATCAGTGGGGGAGGAGCATAAACGTTCCGCTTATTTCTCCCTGCTGCTCACTGAGAATGTTCGTTGTCCTTGCCCTGGGAGAGGGAGAAGTGACGGCCTTTGGTATGGGTCCAGCAGCGTTAACGGTCCCAATCGTTACGGGACATGATAACACCGGGATATCAGGACGTTGACCGGGCTCGAAGACCGGAGATATAAAAGGGAAGAGTTCTACCGTGTACTTCAAGACGGTATCAATAGCCAAACCGGATGCTTTATAAAGCTAGAACGAACCTCCACATTCAAAAGCAAAAATGAGCATGAAGGCTGCATATCCTTTGGTAAATGCAGTTCTCCGAATAATGTCCTCTTTCCTGTGTCCTGTGCAGAAGGGTCTTGTGGATTCCACCATTGTGCCTTTGTTACTACATCATAGTCCTCGGTACCCCCTGCAACATTCTTTGGGTCCTGATAATACTCGAGGGTTTGCACGAGGCGAACTTGAAGCGCCTTAACAGAAGAGAGAACATCTAGGGCTTGAGTATTACTACTTCTGAGTACAAGGTGAATGGGGATGAATGTTCCTCTTGTATACGCTAACTATACAAAGTGAGAAAGAGAAAAGAACTTGCAGCCTCAGGACACATACTGGTCTGGCCAACGAAAACTTATCAAAACAGATACAAGGAGAGTGAGCTTCTAGTTATAATAAAACGGGAAAGGGACTCACCACACAAGTGAGTTCCACAGGTCGATGTAATAGTTGACCACTGATGACCGTAGAAGGTAGGGTATACCATCCATCCGGATCGATTGCTGGCCCAGGAACAGCAATCCGATCTCTGCATGCAAGTTGACGAATTTCCGACAATGGAGGAGGTACAATATCTGGAATGTAGGAGATACTGACAGGAAGTCTACACGCGTCATATGTTAGGCAACTTCATGGTAGTCGTAGTAGAAGACACCGCACCTGCTATCAGCTCTCAAAAAACCGTGTGATATCTTGAGTATGAGTTCATATTCAACACTTATGCTCTTTCCATGCTGCCGAAAACTTTGCGGTGTCGGATACGACTGCTTTCTTCCTCGAACAGAAGCTTCTGTCTGAGCGGGAAAAGGAAAGGAGAATGGCCATGAATGATTTCCTTCAAGTTTCTTTGTACTAGCAGGAGAAGAACCAGATGATGAAGATTTCGCCCAAATCATAAATTGTTCGTCGAGGAACGTATGATCTAATGAGAAATTTCCTTGAAGGCTGGATATCATTTTGCCGCGAAGCTGTTAGTCATGGTTAGCCTCAGAAACATGAACTTATAAGCAAAAGCCTGACCATCAATGTAACGGCGTGTACGCTTGGTACTCCAGCGCTTTCCGGCATAACATCAATGAAGCCTGAAACCTGGCCTCCGTGGAACCTAGGCACCTTTTGCTCTGAAGCTGCTTGGCTAAACAACCTTAACGTTGCCCAAGATTGGGACGACCTCCCCCACTTTTCATGTGGAATTCATGAGTCATAAGGGACGCGTGTTGCTCTGGTTCAACCTGATTAATTTCAGCGTCTTCGCCATCGAACACAGTTGAGTATCGGGGTGTTGGGAAACTTGCACCAGCCTTTGTTATCAATGGTTCCGCCGGGCGCGATTCTGCCTCTTCTGAGTCGGGATTAGTAGTATTGCTGTCATCGAACACAGGTGAATACCGGGGTGTTGGGTAGTAAATTCTGTTAGCCTTTTCTCTCGATGGCCCAGCCAGGCGCGACTCCTCTGAGCCGAACACACCTGAGTATCGGGGTGTTGGGTAATAAATTTTATTTGCCTTTCCTCTCAAAGGTTCAGCAGGAGCCGAGTCAGCGTCTTCGGTGTTATGGATTTCACCGGCCACAGTTGAATATGCAGGAGGCAGGCCTCCCCGCTCGATATCGGCATCGATGTCCACCGTTAAAGCATCGGGAGCAACGTATAGCGGAGGTACACTTTCTCGTTGTCGAGACTGATTCGGACGGTTCGGACTATCAGATTGCTGATGGCTCATCCTTTGTTGATCCTTCGTGCTTGTTAATAACGGGAAATGGAAGGGGGAGGGCCGAAGGGAAAGTGATGATGATTGTTCTTCTCTAGTAGGCTGGTTTATGCAGGTGTAAGTGAGCGAATCATAATTGTTGGTCCACTGTAAATAGGGCCGTCATCGAACCATTAGGGGAGTTCATTCTATACACGATACAGCTACAGCTATTTTGTAACGCGCGCTAGGCAAGATTGTAATGTTGCTGTCAAGTTGCTGTAGCGACGCGACAAAACGGCCAAGATTGAACTCCCCTATTGTCTCGAAGCTGTAAATGAGACAATACAATATACAAGTCTTAGTCGAGGGTTGACGTGAAGACGGACGTTTGGGAGACGCGTCTGTCGCCGTGATTAGCGTCCTCGACAACTCGAGCGCCAAACACAACCAACGCCAAAATCCTACCCGATTGAAGGCTCTTCTTGGGCTCTTCAGTCACCAGTGCAAGACCCTATATGTCTGTCCATTCAACTAATAATTTTTACTCGAGTTATGGAAATTAACGCCCTTTTTCTCGTGACTAGTTCGACTTAGAACATCCAGAACTTTAACGACAAGTAGTCCAGATTATAAGATCGTTAAAACCTGCATATTCTCCCCACTGTAGATCACGGTCCACTATACGTCTACGCGGACAATGATCTCTGTATGCTAAGCATCATGGCAGCATACTCACATAATTTCCTAGTGCCAAGAATAATGCTATTGTCTTATTTGTAAAACTGTGGTGGCGTTCCAACTATGCAAGTCGTACTCCACAAGTAAGTAAGTTCTTCATTCTGCCGAGCCCTATGACCATGTAGTGATATTTTATTCACAGCCTCAAAGCTCTGTCACGACAGAGCTGCTGGTGGCGTGTGGTAACAGGATTAAACTACGCCCTACTTGTTCTGGCTCTTGGATTGTACTTCCTTTCCTGATCATCTGATCAGCTACCGGTAATGCGGCAAGATATTCTGCTGCCGGGTATGTTCTCCACCACTCCTATTTTTGTTGCCCTAATGACAATTCCACAGTTGAAAAAACGGGCTATTCAACCATGCTGTTCGGTTGAAAGCCAAAACACACCCTAAAAAGATGCAACTGCCATTTTGTCTTGAAGTACGAGCTATTAATGTCAACATGCTATGGACCACCCTGTGAATAGGTCCATGGCTGCACGATTCGAAGCAACTCAGCGTCCTGCGTTCACATTCGAGCTAAGTACCTGGTCGTGCATTTTCGAAAGTGACTGAAAAGATTTAACACTGTTGAATCATAATTATGAGCGTCAGAAAAGCATCATGTATTCGTGGCACCATTATTAACAAAATCATAAAGCCATACAACTAATTTTTATAAGTGAATTATGAGAAATAAGAAATTGTCGTAAAACTGTGAATCAAACTTGTAACCCTGAATAGCAAGAGAATACGAGTAATTTCAAATTCAAACATTAATGAAGTTCAAACATTTACTGCTGGTTAGGGCGAGGAAGGGTGGGGAGCATCTGGGAGACGGTCCCGATGACCTGGGGCGACTTAATCCTGATCCTGAGGAAGTGTGTTAGTACAGGCTAGCCAAGAAACGCTGCATCCACTCACTCTAATCCAGAGCCAGTGGCAATGCACTGAGAATCCGCAACCTCAGACTTGGTAGATCCACTTGACTTCTCCTCGTTCGAAGATCTGATGCAGAAGGGTCCATAGTTGATGGACTCGTTGTGACGAGAGTAGCTAGAGCTGTTCTTATCGAAGTAGTTCTTGATCGTATCGCTCTGGCTATCAAGCTTGAGAGTAATGTTGGCAGCAAGCAAAAAGGCTGACATGATGCATTAGTCGTGCAATCATGCAAAAAGTGAAGAAGACATACCAGTGGGGTACATGGGGAAGAGGTGGTACCTCTCCAAGAACTGTTCGCGGGTCATCTTCTCTCCATTCTCAGTCACAGGAAGCTCGTAGTTCTCCGCGTCAAGAAGAGTCGCGAGAGTAACCGGTCCAGGGCTGATGCTAGATTGTGACATGCCATTAGCAGTCAGTCAGTAATATAGACGAAGCGAACGAACTAGTTAGCGGGACCAGGAGCAGGCTTCAAGTCGTGATCGTAAAAGAGCTCTCCCCTCAACCAGCTGCGATGAATATCAACGCGCATACAGTCGAATGTAATTTCGAGGCTGGTAGACGAAAGTTCCTTGATGACGCCGGAAGTGGCGCTGTCCTTGCTGTAGTTACCACCGACACTCCACAGACCGAAGGTGCTGTAGGAGGTATCCTGATGGTCTGATGAACTGCTTGTGACCTCTGTACGGTCGCCAGTCTCGGACCTGTCGATACGGACCTTGACCTGAGTCCAAAAATCGGCAGAAGTTTTCACAGGAGTGACAGGAGCGGCGGGGGAAATATTGAGCTCCTTGCAAATGAGACCCTGGAGGGCGTCGATGCTGTTGCTCCCATTGATACCGTCGAGCTGGTTCTGATATTCGGCAATGAGGTTGGCGTTGGTCTTGTACTGGAATTCAAGGTCAGTCTGTTTAGCATAGTAGAGCTTTTCGACATTGGCAGTTGCCTCGTCAGATTGTTCCGAGACCTCAAGAGCTTTCGGAGAAGGTCGCGTTTGTTGCTGACAACTTCTTTCGAGACTGCAGCAGATCTGTATTGATTTTGATTCAGAGAATATCAGAGAATGTATACCAAAGGAGATCCTTACCCAGGCTTAAGCTGCTCTTTCAAAGCTCGCACATAACTCAAAGCCGCATCCTGGACTTTCTTCAGGTCATCACCGGTGTCCTTTGTGACAAGTCCAACTGTTGAGCCTTCACGGCCCGCAAGCATACCCCTGATCACAGCGTTGATCTTGGAGAGACGAGCGATATTCCACTTCAGTGCATCAGCGGTGGAGGATGCATATGCCTTCTCCTTCGCGAGGGACGCCCTGCGAGTCCAATAAATCAGGGAAATATAAAATGCAATGAAAAGGACATACCAGTTGGATGGCGTAAGCTTGACCTTCTGGTACTCTACTGCACCGTCCTCATCGCTGATAACGCTGTTGCGCATGGCTTCCTATAAACCGAGACGGCTGTAAATAATACGCTCAACTATCTCGGGAGAAATCGCACCTTGCTTGCTTCAACGCGGGACATGGCAGAGTCGTTGTCGACAATGGAGAACCAGTATTCGGTCTCTTCCTTCTTTCCGTTGGTGACCCAGTCCATATAGGCCGCCTGGCACATGTTCCTCCACGACTTCTGGTTCTCAGAGACCCAAGTATCGTAAGCGGCGCGCTTCTGCTCGTCAGTGACATTCCTAGGATCATCTTTCGCCCATTCCAGCGCCGATCTGAACGCCCTGGTCTTGTCTTCAAATGCCTTCGTATACGCGTTTTGTTTCTCGCGATAAAGATCAATGCGGCTGACCATGCGGCCGTAGTGGTTCTCGCAGCTGGTAAGCCACTCCATGGCTTTCCTGTAGCGTATAGCCTGCTCGCTGAGCTTTTCCTTGGGGTTATCGTCGATGCCAGTAGTAGATCCTAAAGCGTGCTGTGTTCAGCACGGAAAGATATCCAAGTGTGTAATCTACTCACCCGCAGGGCACAATTTGCTCAAAGTAGCGCCATAGCTGCGAGAAACCGACCTACCAGTGGGACCAAGCTGGACAGCAGAGAGCGCAGGCATGTCGTCGCAAAGAATAGCTTCAGCCAACTGAATGAAGCGGGGAGTGAGCAAGGTCTTTTCCTTAGCAATGTAGTCCTAAAACAACAATGTTAGCTTGGGCAAAAACCATGTAATAATAGGTGGTACTAACGTCGAGGTTGAGGACCTTTCCGGGGGCCATAATAGTGAAGAATTGCTCGGGGGGAGCGGGAAGAGAAGCCCTAACACCCTGGCGAACCTTCAAGGAAATCTCAGCAATGCGTTCGATTTCCTTCTGCTCTGGCCGCCTGATCCTGTTGTCTTGCTTGGTGAGCTCCTTAGCGTTAGTAGGGGAGTTGATGCTGCTCTTGGTAGAGAGTGCGGCGGCATCAGCAGTGGGGGCGGCATTTCCGTTGAGGGTGGCGGGGGCGGTTTCGTTGGCCATTGCGAACACTGGTTGTTACGATAACAGGATGTAGAGGTTGGAAGAAGGAAGGCTTAGATGGGAAGTACTTGAGTACGGTAGCAAGTTGCTGCCTTTCCTTGACTCAAAATCCTCATTTATATACGCTCGTTTCCTCTGCAAAGCCGAAGCAAATTACAGATTGGGACAACGGAGAACTCATGTCCCGACATAATGAGTTTTCGGCGCGCAGCTGTTCCTCGATAGGTACGAACAGTAACTGAACGCTTAGCGGTTGAACATTAGAATAAATGTTAGGGCCATATACTCTGCATAATTAGTACAATGAAAACACTTACACAGTTGCACTTTCTCTTAGAAACTATCATTTACAAACACTAGCCAACATTAGGATTGACGTCGGCGAGATAATGAGACCGTAGAGGAGAGTGTCTAGGCCATCGAGAGCCATCATTTTTTCCCGTAAATAGCTTGTGCCTTTGATATGTACGAGCCAACACGTCCCTAGCCGCTCCATGAGCATGTCTAGAAATGCAGAATTACAAAATAAATTGAAGGAACGGCATGAACTTGGCGGATCCACTTTGGATGAAGGTCCGAATATTTCAGGGGTTCTTCAACGGTTATTGGTAATTTTGCGTCCCAGTCAAGTCGCAGTCCTTCCCACGTAAGTAATACTGCCAGGAATAATAAGTGGAGTCACGCCGCGATGTGGAGAATGGTCAGGGGAAAGGTACGGGCTCGGTATTTCCCTGGCGAAAGCGGGGCCATTACGTCCGGATTAAATTCATTGCGGACTGAGGCTGCAATACGCGAAACAAGCCGTATTCCTCAAAGATATCACTCGTTGGTTTCTTTTGCCCATCCTTCCCAGAAAGTCAGGTATTGCAGCGAGTTACTGAGGATAAGACGCGGGTAATGAAGGCTAAGTTAAAACAGCAGAACATGTTATATGTTAGAGTATAACCTATGACAGTGATTTTCGATTTCTCGCCCTAAAGTTCGTTTGGCACCTTATTCCAGTAACGTGATAGAGCTGTCAGCACAAAATGGAGACATCTTCTGAAAAGATCCAGTGTCCTGCAGGCGCGTTACAGGGGAAGAACGACTTAAATTGAGAATTGAGTAGCGGCACAACTTGAAGCCACAGCATTTCGCGAGCCCGCCGAAACCCGCCAGAAGAAAATTTAGAACAGCGTAGTCATTGCAAAGCTACGCAGGGAGATACCTCACAGACAGCTGCAATGATTCGGGTAGCGGTTGAGCAAGGTAACAATATTGAAGCAGGCACAGGAGCTTGTTGGGCGCGCGTTCGTGGATGATGATCGTGGAGGTTCCGTTTCGACTTGTCATGGTGAGAATATACGAACTTCTATTCCCATTCCCATGGTTGTCAGCATGAATGGCACAGTTTGCTGTTTCTTCTCCTGTTCAGCTATACCCCATTCTCTCAACGCCCTTAACATGTAAATCGCTCAACATTCGAAGTTGTCTGCTAACCGAAATCGCAATGATATGTGCATTCATATCTGTTGCGGGATTATGCCATCGCGATTCGTGTGGTTGGCAGGTACAGGACTGTCTGCGAAATCAGTCTTGGTAGAATGGGTGAGAGGCGGTGACTTCGAAAGCGGGTCTCGCGAAGGGGAATAAACACAAAACGTTCGCCACCTAGTCTAAGCAGATGTATAGGCGCATTTAATGTTCTCTTAATAATGCTTGGTGAGTCCTTTTCTTGTCTTGATATCCTGCATTTAAAGATGACCAATCCGATGTTATCTGAGTCCTGAGAAGGCGTAGACGATAACATCTAATTCCAATTGTTCCTACTGAGCTTCCTGTTTTTGTGTTATGGCTACTTGTGAATGGTGAACTGATGCTTTCGTTTTCAGCTCTTTTGGGAGGTAGCATAACTGCCTGAGTAAACAGTTTATCGCTGTCGCATGGAAAGGGGGCGATGTCCTCGAATGCGGACATCGTGAATGGAGATGTCACCAACTAAATCGCTGCCATATTATGTGTGCAGATGAATCCAATGGTCTCCTAATAGTACTCAGTAAATTGTCTTGACATCGCTGCCTATCGCTGCTCTGCGTTTGACCATGACCAACCACTTGAGAACTTGAGTCCTAATAGGGCGCATCGATAATTTCTTTAATTCCAATTGTTCCTACTGAGCTTCCTGTTAACATTTGTGTCGCGAGTTCAAAATGGAATCGGTTACCTGCGAGTGTGTGCATCGACGCATCTACCGTTATACGAGACCACGGTGAGTATCCTATTCTTGTCTTGACATCTACGCAGATCAGTGATTTTCAGGTCGTCAATTCTGTGTACACTGTAGGACCTCGGCCTTGCAGAGGTCCGACGTCAGCAATCAATGCAGTCACGAGATACGAGCAGTGTCGCATGGACAGTCCACGCGAGGACCTAGTCCGGAAGCCGAACGTCTTCACGCTGGCGTCACATGACTGGCGTGGGGTATCTCGTCGATAGACATCCGGTCAAACTCGTTGACGTTTTAGTATATCGTTCCTTACGCTGTCCCACCTCTGTCCCCCACTGTGGGACCTGACTGGGACATCAAAAACATCTAAGGACTCATAAGAAAGATCTATGTGAGGTTAAAATGTTGAAATATCATGAAAATGTTGTAAAATATGCAGGGTAATAATGTAACAGCCTAATATAGCAGTATTGTACTGGTTTCAATTCAGAGCTCATGCACTGCTCCTTTTTCCACTATTACACCTAATATTTTCTCTGAAATATATACAGGAACTAATACTGTATGTATGTTGAAGAATAATAGGGTATATTGTACATGAGGGAGGGAGGAGCATTTGGGGAAGGCAAAGGGTAAGGAACGCTACACCAAAACCTTAACGAGTTTGACCGGTCTGCCTATCAACGAGATAGCCCACGCGTCCTCACGTGACAAAAAGCATGATCTCGTTCCCAGGATAGGCAGATCGGCCTCCGGTCTAGCTAGGACCCCTGAAAACTCACCTAAATGCCTGGTCGGAAGGCATCACATTTTTATCCGGGTTGAAAATCCTGGTTTTTATCCGGAATTTGACCCAGGGACGCCTTGCGGTGCCCCCAAAGCGGGTTTTATCCAAAACTTTGCACAGGCCTGGCCAAATTGGTTTTTTCTCTAAAATTTTGGCGTAGTGGCGCTAACGGCTATTCCAGATAGCAGAAACGAATAGGACAAGTTACAGTAGATAAATTTGTATTAAACAGCCTCATCGTCATTCTGAGTGTTTTTACCTCTTTTTTGAGTGAATTGAGAGCCCTCTCAATATGCACCACATTAGTTGTTATTTTCTTGGAGTGAACCAAGTCAAACTGTCACAGTAGTAATTACTATCTACCGTTTGCAGCTTTTTGTCTTCGACTAGGGCGCACACTAACCACGTTAAAATTTGAGTTACCAGGACCGAAGAGACGCTTCTCAGTGCTCACCTCGGGTCATTGTGAGGAAGCACAAACACTTATCGAAGCGGATTGAGGGCGGCCACCAGTTTTGTCTGGGAACTTTATGATATATGATCAACGATTACTTATTTACTTATTTACATGCATGAAACATCATGCTATTCCGAGCATAGCTAATACTACTTTCTGCTGCTCGTCATCAATGGCACTGGTCGCGCCCAACCAGCATAATCTTCCCTTCCCAACCTGAGATACTGCTATAGGAGCCTGAGCTTCGTCATTCTTCCGTGCATGCTTATCTTTGTAAACAATCATACTCTCCTTCACTCCCGTTAAATGCATTGCCTTGAATTCTAAATGCGCAGGTAACTGGCATGGCTGACCTGGACGTGAACAACTCTTCGCAAAGTCACTATTCTTGTTCAGCTTCGCCTCTACGCTTGTATACGAACCCATGTCCCAAGGCAGCTCCCAGTTATCCTCGAAGAAAGGCATGAATTCTAAAGTGGATATATCACAGGCAAAAAATCCTGCAAATATAATTGTACCTCCGTTTTTCGTGAATTCGACAAGTTTTTGCAAAAGATAAGCTTGCGGTGGGTCGGTAATGTCTGTGGCCATGACGATAACACCCAAAAGGTCTTCAGAGCCCAAGAGGTCAATGATGCGCTCATTTGAAAGCTCGCAGTGTACGACCTCCACTTTATTTGCAAGGGCGGAAAGAAGACCTGAATATGCCTCTCTCGTATGTTCTATACGATCAAAGGAGAGTATCAACACAAATTTCTTCCTTATGCGTTGCGGCGGTCCAGGTGTATAATCTAGTTTATTAAACATCGCAAGGATGATAGCCGTGCCCATTGGCTCTGCAGGTGACTCATAACCTACATATCCAAGATACCCCTTTCCAACTTTTGCGCGCACAACTGGGCTTTCAAAATCGGAGTACTCTGGGGGAGGGAAGTACACAGCGACCCTTGGATTGAGATTTGTGACGGCGAGTGCTTTAACGGGATACGTTTCTGGAAGGCTTGGATTCCATTTGCCCAGTGGAGCGCGACTGTCTAAATACCATTCTGCTTTCCTTCGTTTCCCTGCAGTCCACTTCAAATCAAAGGCACCGAAGAATTCCGGTATACGTTCTACAGGTGTCATTGTTGGAAACAGGCCACTGGCAACAACAGTCCCGCCAGCCTTCGCAAATGACACAACTTTTTCAAGGATGTCCGAATTAGTAAAATTAATCAAGGAGTTATCGGCGACATATATTCCTCTCAAATTGGGATCAGAGAGATACTGAAGGGCATAATGTCGGCCAACGGCAACTTCGACTCGAACCTTATTTTGCAGAGCGTCGAGCTGAGCTTTATGAGTGTCTTGAAAACTGTTTCCAGCACTAATTGCAATAATGAGAATGAAGTGACCCGGCGCAGTATCTTGTTTGACTAGATCTTCTTTCAATCGTCGAACTGGTGGCTTTTCAGTGTTTTTACCCTTTCCCTTGACGGCTCCACTTCCTTTCGTCTTTCCATCCGGTGGCGTCTCTTCCTTCTTATCCTTCCTCTCTACCGCCGCTGGTTTCTTTTCCTGTGGAACAACCACCGGCGCCTTGATCTCGTCCAGAACGCCAAGCATTGCCATAACTACTCCCGTACTTCCCTTCTCCCCATTTACATCTCCCAAAAAGCTCAACCATCCCTTGCCCACTCTTGCGGCAACAGCGGGGGATTCACCCGGTTTATCAATCTTCATTGGAGCAAAAACAAAACTCTCCAATCGTGACTCCTCAGTAGTTCTGTACAACATAACGTCAGATGATATGTTACTGACATGCAATGCCTTCATGCTGTAGGATTTGAGAAGAAGCGAGTTTGAGGAAACAAGAGGGTGGGAGGCATTGAGCGCGAACGTCGTACGATGATAAGAGCCATAATTCCATTGGACACCCCAGCCCTTGAAGAACTCCGCGAACTCATCACGATTAATACGACCAGGAAACATTCCGCCAAAACAGACTCGTCCGCCCTCATCCTTGACGTACTCCATGAGTCTCTTGAGAACCGCGGAGTTAGACTTGCGGACGATACCAGCATCCATGACGTACACTCCCGTTAGCCCAGGTTGGGAGAGGTATGTGAGGGCAGTTTCCTTTTTAAAAGACTGTTTGACCTGGATTTTTGCTCGGAGGGAAGAGAGCAGATGGAATAGGATATCGTTATAGTAGTCTTCATGCTCGAGCGACAAAACCACAGCAAATGGAGAGGTCCCCGTTGTACTGAATCTTGTGGCTGATGAGCTCGCCGTACTGGTAGCAACCGCTTCATTTCCCATCGGCTTTGCTTTTGCTCGCACTTTTGCCCTAATCTTTGCCCTGGCTTCCCTGTCTATGTCCAAACTTCTGATTCCAAGGTCCTTGTAAGTCGTACGTTGAAAACCCGCTGCAAGTCTAGGTACGCGCAGTTGCTGAGCAATCTCTTTGAGTGAATGTGGTGCATTTGAACACTGTGCGCAACCGAGAACAATATGTTGACATTTATCTATCTCGTCGTCATGGTTCCACCATCCATGAGGAAGGAAATCACGGGAGTGACTATAGACGCATTTATCTGGGCCATACATGCATGAACAGATTAGAGAGTATACACAGACATTTCGTCCTCTGTATAGTGTAGGAAGTAACAGTCAATCAAAGATAAGAAAGACAAAATAACAAATGCTGAATGCTACTTACAACTCATCACGGATACTCATATCATCAGGCGCATGCGAGAATCGGCATTTATCTCCCTTCTTGCACTCGCCTCTATTGTAAAACCGGCAAGGTTTCCCATTTCCAAAATGCAGACAGTCACTGGTATCGGAGTCAGAAACATCATCGTAAGGGAGGTGATCCAAAGCTGGGAATTCTGCGTCCGATCCAAATTCTTCATCACTATCAAGTCCAACATCCCGCAAACACTGTTTGAGAACTTCGAGTTCTTGTTTCACATCAACTAAAGAAGGATCTTCTGAATGAATAATTCTCAAGTCTAAGAAAAGACTAATTAGTCAAGATCATAAGGTGAAAAGAAAGGACAGGACCAGCAGTAGCTCCGGGAATCTGCTTCAGCTCTTTGCGTGCAGTAGCACGTCTATATCTGGCTTTAATATTCTTGGGATCGTGTAAGAGGGCCGTAGTGGCTGAGCCTATAGCATCATGGTAGCTATCCAAAAGAACAAAATGTACGTAAGTAACGTTAACACGATGAGAATAAAAATAAAGCCATACCGTGCTAACTTCAACTGAGCAGCAGCCAAATTCGACAACAAATTCGGTTTTTCCCCTCCTAGAATGACAGCCTCCTCGTATTTTGTCACTGCGTCTTCATATTGACCTTTCTTGAAACTTTCATTACCCTAATAATTGACGGAATGGGCCTATTAAACTTTTGCAAAATAAAAATCAGATAAGAACCTCGTTTTTCAGGAACTCGACATCGGCGCGTCGTATGGTGGCCAATTCAGCACGTCGCTCGCGACGCAGTTTGAGTGCTTCCTCTTTGGTAAGAGTGGATGAAGAGCTTCCTGATGGCGGCATTCGTGGGTCCTTCTGCAATTAGAGTGTAATTAACTTTTCTTGGTGTGAGGTGGTAGAGTGTAGAGAAGAGAGTTAAACAAAGGGTGCATTCAAAGACTCGGCGTGTACGTGACCATACAATTTAAATAGGAACTCGCATCGTTACTAGTTAGACTCAGTAGAAGCCAGTTGCCGATTGGATGCACACTGCATCTCGATTCTCGATAGTTCGAGAAGTAGTAAGCAAATGGTCGTCGAACCAGTGAATGTAATCCATCGTCACAGTTCACCAGGTCACTACCAATTTAACTCTTCGTCCATGTTATACTTATCACTCCCCCCCAACTTGAACTAAGTACTGACTAGTACACTAATTTCGACGCACTGTCCGCGGCATGGAATTTTATACTGGTTAGGGCGGGGTATAGTATTATTGAAGTATAGGGTTATAGAAGTAAAAGTAAAGGTTATAGTCCGAGCATAGCCAATATCACCTTCTGTTGCCCGTCGTCAATGTCGCTGGTTGTACCCATCCAGCCTAACCGTCCCTTCCCAACGGGTGCAACTGCAATTGAAGCATGACCCTCAGCATCCCTCACTGCATAGGTATCCTTGTAAATAATCATACTCTCCTTCACTCCCGCCAAATGTACCGCTGTGAATTCTAACTGTCCTGGTAACTGGCTTGACTGATTCTGACCCAATCTACTCTTCGCAAAATCACTATTCTTGTTCAGCTTAGCGTCAACACTCGTACACGATACCATGTCCCAAGGTAGGTCCCAGTTGTTCTCGAAGAAAGGTTTACACTCAAGGAAGGATACATCGCCAGCAAAAAATCCCGCAAATATAGTTGTACCCCCATCTTTCGTGTATTGGACAAGTTGCCTCAGAAGATAAGCATGTGGTGGGTCCGTAATGTCTGTGGTCATAATAACCACACCCAGAAGGTCTTTAGAGCCTAAGAGGTCAATGGTGCGCTCATTTGAAAGTTCATGCAGGACCTCCACTTTATCCTGAAGGGTAGAAAGCAGGCCGGAATACGCCTTCTTCGTGTGTTCGACACGATCAAAGGAGAGTATCAACACAAATTTCTTGCTTGTGCGTTGGGGCGGTCCAAGTGTACAATCCAACTTATTAAACATCGCAAGGATGATCTTCGTGCTCATCTCCACTGGCGACTCATATCCCACATACCCAAGATAGCCCTTGTCAACTTTGCTGCGCACAACAGGACTCTCAAATGTGGATTCTCCAATAGGAGGTAAGTATACGGCAGTTCGGCGATCGACATTCCTGATAGCTAATGCGCTGACAGGGTAAGTCTGGGGGAGGCTTAGATTCCATTTCCCCAACTGAGAACGGCGCTCTAAGTACCATTCTGCTTTTCTTCGTTGCCCCGCGGTCCACGTCAAATCAAAACATCTGAAGAAGTCTGATATACGCTTTGCCGGCGTCGCCATCGGAAATAGTCCACTGACAACTACGGATCCACCGCCCTTGGTAAATGAAACAATTTTTGCAAGAATGTCAGAGTTTGATGGACCAGCTGATGCATCTTCGGCAAACGTGTCGTCAGCTACATATATTCCTTTCAAGTTGGGACTAGAGAGGCACTGAAGCGCATGGTGGCGGCCAGTGGCGATTTCAACCTGGCTCTTCTTCCGTAGAGCATCAATCTGCACTTTGTGAGTCTCTTGAAACCTGTCTGCAGAACGAATTGCGAGGATAAGAATAAAGGGGCTGTCAGGAGGAGCCGCAGTATGTTGCTTGGTTGGATCGTCTTTCGATCCTCGAAGAATCAAAGGGGCATGTGTTCGGACGTAATCAACCGACACCTGCTGCTGAGTTTCCTCGCCTTTCTTCTTCTCTCTCACCTCGATTTCACCATTCTTTCCCGTTCTTATGACCACAGCTTTCTCTTTCGGCTCAAGAATCTCTGGCACCTTGCTCTCATCGAGAACGCCAAGTATGGCCATAACAGTTCTCGTGCTTTCAGACTCCCCATTCACATCTCCCACAAAGCTCAACCATCCCTTACCCACCCTTGCGGCCACAACAGGAGACTCGTCGAGCTTTGTAATCTTCACCGGCGCGAAAACGTGACTTTCCAAGTGCGAGTCTTCTGTCGCCCTGTAAAACATTATATCAGGCGACTCAGATATGTTGTCGATGTGCTGGGCTTTCATGCTGTAGGATTCGAGAAGAGGTGAATTTGAAGAAGCAAGAGGATGTGAGGTATTCAGTGTGAATGTAGTGCGATGGTAGGAGCCATATTTCCAGTTCAGACCCCATGCCCTGAAGAATTCTTCGAATTCTGATGCAGTAATGTTTCCAGGGAACGCGCTACCAATACAGACACGCCCTCCATCATTTTTGACGTAGTCCATGAGTCTCTTGAGTACCGCAACGTTATTCTTGCGGATGATACCAGTGTCCGTGATGTACACTCCCGCTAGCCCAGGTTGGGAAAGATAAGCGAGAGCCATGTCCTTTGTAAATGCTTGCTTGACCTCCAAAGTTGCTCGAGAGAAGACAGCAAGTGGGATAAAATACCCTCGTAAAAGTCTTGATGTTCCAATGATAGAACGATAACAAATGGAGCAATATCTGTTGCCCTAGAGCCGTTGCCTGAGAAACTCGCCGTAGTCATCATTGCCACATCCTTCCCCTTCACATTGTCATTCCCTTTCGCTCTCTCTCGCACCTTAGCTCTAATCTTCACCCTCTCTTTCCTGTCCACTTCTAAACTCCTGATACCAAGTGTGCTATAAGGAGACACGCGTTGGAATCCTGCTCCAAGCTTAGGAGCCCGCAGTTGGTGAGCAATAGTCTTCAGTGAAGGCGGAGGCCCTACGAAAGTGAGGCACAATTCTTCGCATATTTCTCTTTGCTCTTCCGATCTCCACCATCCTGGAGGAAGAAATTCCAGAGAGTGACTATAGACACATTCATCTTCACCGTTCAGGCATCCAGAGACGAGAAAAAATATACAGACGTTTTGTCCTCTGTATAAAATGGAGGGAGAGAGTTAGATGTACAAGTAAATTAACGAATAAAGATGGAAAACTTACAGCTCATCCCGGATGCTCATATCGTCTGGAGCATGCGAGAACCGACATTTATCACCTTTCTTGCACTCGCCTCTGTTGTAGAACCGGCAGGGTGTGCCATTACCAACATGCAGACAATCACTTGTATCGGAGTCGGAGAAATATTCATGAGGTGGGTCATCGGGATTAGGGTATTCGACATCCGAACCGAACTCTTCTTCGCTATCTACTCCTGCGTCGCGTAGGCGTTGCTTGAGAACCTCGAGCTCTTGTTTCACATCGACTAGGGAAGGGTCTAGTTTGTGGAGAAACCTAAAATCTAAAATATGAATTAGTGGTGGACTGAAGGACGTGAATGCAAAATTTAACCTGCAAGAGCCGCCGTATATTGTTTCCGTTGTTTACGTGCCATAGCGCGTCTATACCTGGCTTTAATGTTCTTTGGATCATATAAGAGGGCTGTAGTGGCTGAGCCTATAGCTTCTGCGTATCTATTCAAAACAAAGGGTAACTTAAGGTTACTGTAAGACGAACTGGAAAGACATAACGTACCGTTCCAACTTCAACTGAGCAGCAGCCAGATTTGACAATATATGTGGTTTTTCCCCGCCTAAGATGACAGCTTCCTCGTATTTCACCACCGCATCAACATATTGGCCCTTCTTAAAATAATCATTACCCTACGCGTTTGGTCAGTAAACGTAATGAACGTAGATAAAAATCATGTACACAAACCTCGTTCTTCAGCATTTCAACATCGGCATGTCTTATGACAGCTAGCTCAGCGCGTCGTTCGCGACGCCGTCTGACAGCATCGTCTTTTTCAACCTGAGTGAGTGGAACTGATGAAGATGAGCTTCTTGGTGGCATTTAGATAACCTTAATAATTAAAGGGCTTTTTGAAGGTGCAGAGTCAAGAGTTGGTCAAGAGTAAGTAAAGAGAGTGCAAGAGAGATTGAATGAACAAAGGGTGGATCAAATGTACGTGATCATGTCGGACCAAGTAATTTTTGTGTAAATCGGCACGAATCCAGACTCTTGAAAAGGGTCGCCACTAGTTTCTGGTCGCACATTTGCAGCATGCACATTGTACATAAGTTTAAGTACTGGATTTTACTGTTGTTGAGGTTCCAAAGGGGAGTTGCTTCAAGCGTGACCAGAAATCCCACGCCGTAGTAGTACCGACGAAACTTTACGGTTTTCAGATCCGGTGAAAACGTGGCGAAGGGAATCGAGCTGTAGAATTATATTAGCTATTCAAATGTCACAATGATTATCATTCCATGCCACCTCCACATATGCTTTTAGATAGTTTACTATACCTTTTATGTATTCTACGGACAATGTGCTCCGCTTTCTATGTATTTAAGTAGTCTACTATGTACTGTACTACTTATCCATTTGCCTCGGTCGAGCGAATCGAAGTAAAAACATGTAACATACGTCGCTTCGCGACGCACGTTAAGGGGCAAGCTTGACGAATCCTAGTTTTTAGTTATATATTTTTTATACATTCTAAATTAACTTGTTATGCTATATTTTAAATGCCACTATTTCGGCTTGAATTTTGTTTAAACAGAATGTAATCAAAATAATTATTATGTACTTTGTATCAGTAGTCTTGTCTCAATGTTCTATTAATTTGTGATTCATTTTTATATACTAAATAGTAGTCCAACTTTTGTCCTGATGTCCTAATTTTATTTTAATAGCCTGTGTATTATTTATTTATTCTACCTTCACTCTAAATACCCTTGCTTCATTCTAATACATAATCCTTGTCTCAAATTTTTCTACTATGGTTAAATGCATGGGTGTACTGGTTGCCTAGTACCAATTATCCAATAGTATTTGAAGGTGATATAAAAGTACAAACTTAGTAAAAAGTACCCATTGTTGAATCTAAAGTTTGAGCAGAGATGTATTTACGATGGATCTTTGACTCGCGCGCTCCAGGTAGGGCTGTACACCGTACCGTATACGGTATACGGCCGTATAGCTTACGGTCAAGTGACGGTTACGGTTTGCCCGTAACCGTACCGTATCAATGAATTTTTTCAGCATGAAAAAACGGTACGGTCCGTAAAACGGCTATGGCCGGCCTTATACGGCTATACGGGTAGTAAATGTATGTTTTTTTTTTTCGAAGCAATAATTTTGTTATATTAAGTATCGAAGAAGTGTTTACAAAGCATAAAATGCGAATTGGGTACTCAAAAATAACGGAAGCCCGCATACATGAGAGACATATTCGACATGTGTCTCATTAAGCACTGAGTGAAGTATGTATATGAGCCTACACCCCGGACTGAAGTTGATGCGTGATAAGATGTACAACAACTGACTTTTGAGTCGTTCATAGAGTCCGAAACTGCCACTCCAAGTTTTTATCTTCCTCAATGATCATAAGGTGGCAGTCCCTGTGGCAATATTTTTCATCAAGAACTAACGTCTTCCATGGGCGGTAGACTGCACTGGCACAACAACTTCTGGAAAAGCTCAAGTTAGTTGCGGTGAATATGGTAGGGAGATCGCATTAGATAGATGTGCGTTGACCAAATATCAGCTGAAGATGTAAGATAGTGGATCATGGAAATTCCAAATAAGTGGCTTACCTTGTACGTTTTTCGGTTCAGCATACCAACCTATGAATTTGGAAAGGGGACAAATGATGGTACTGACTGAAAATATTTGTGTGGTAGCTGGTTATATTTATCGCGCTAATCATTGATTGGTCCTGTACATAAGCAAGTTACATTGGTAATAAATTCAATCGTAATATAATTCCAAACCGTGAATATGATAATAAATAGTAATGCGGGAAGACATCGCCTAGTAAGATATATAGAGAATAGTATACGGAACATTAAGTCAGAGCTAGTTTTTGACCTATGGACTAAGATAATTGAACATCGGCGGAGGTACTAATGATTGTTGCATCGCCATAAGATTTAGTTGGAGTTGGAGGTGAAAGTGATTAGGTTGACCGATGTTACTTGAACCAAAGCAGCAACAACTTGAATCGTGACGATGAATACAAGATTACTGCCTGTATATGCTCTAGAGCGTTGAGACTACCACTTTGACCAATTCATAAATCAAAGTATCCGGTGTAGATGTATGCTTCATATGATATTACTACAATAACAGAAGAGTGCGAAGCAGAAATACGATGAGAAGTGTGGAATAAGTGAACATCTTGAATCTCGCGTAGATGTCCAAGCCACAAGTATTGAAATTTGACACATTGATTACCAGCGTGGATTTGATTACAAATCACAAAAGTCTTATTTTACTTAAGAGTTAAAGAAGTACATAGTGCACTTACCTTGGCTTATCTTCCCGCAATTCAACTCCAAGATACTTACTTACCGTATGACCGTAAACGGCCGTCATACGGCCGTATTCATACGGGAAACATACGGTCGACGGTACGGTTCAATCCGTACCGTATTGAACTACTGAAAAACCTCACCTGGACGGTACGGCCTGGTAAATACGGTAGCCCGTATAGCCGTACTATACGGTTACGGTGTACAGCCCTAGCTCCAGGTTCCTTGGGTGGTAGGGATGTTGCTACGGCGGGGATGGAAAGGTTTATATATGATGGTATTGGGATATTTGGTATGTGTATTTTACTGTTCTTAATGCTATGGTTGTCATACTTAAGTGGTCTATTTGGCTATTAGTGGTTGTGGAGGATAGGTAATCGAGGGGTGTGGGTGAGAGTGCACGAAGTGCGCACTTCCCAACTTGGTTTATTCTCTCCTGCTGGGGGGCCGGGGCGAGCACCAACTCCCACACGCTAGGCTTGACGCGACGAGTGAGTCTCGGACCCCAACATTTAGGAAAGACTATGCTTACACGTTTGCAGATTGACGTTGTTTTGTTGTGCATCAGCATCATATGTGGTGTAGCTGACAAAACTTGTATGTACATCTGGAGTTGCTTGAATGTATGGGGCCACCGCTTGTGCGTGTCGTTGTAGGTACAGCTGGAAAGAGTTGCCTGCCCATCTGCCCTTGGTTTTTACAACTTCGAATGGAACCCCGCACAACAAGTACTCTAGGGTGGATCCGATACGAATGCCGTGTCCTGGCATGGATTTCAGGCCGGCTACTTTGGTCGCTTCTCCAATTCTCGTCATGAAGGCTCTTCTGGACAAAGGCTTGTGCACCCCTTTGGTGTCTCGGTATGCGAAGAGGTGGCCGTCTATTGGGGGCTGGTTTATGGCCAAATGGCGGGACATTGCCGCTTCTGGGTCTGTGGGTCCATTCTGTCTCACCCAGAAGACATCTTCTCCTTCAGGCGCCACCTTTGTTCGCAGTATTCGCAAATTGGTTACTTCATTCCCCTCACGGTCTTGGGTTCGGGATAGGTGTCTGGGGGTGATGTATCGGCGAGGGTCGAATTTCTGGTTTACACGTTCCACAGTGAATTCTCCAAGTCGGGCTGTTGCGTAGAAGCATGTCGTTAAACATGCGTATATTGCTGCGTCTTTTGGTATGTCAAGATTCAGCCCGCTCTTGATTCCTGTGATGTACCCTGGTGTGTATGGTTCTCGTTTCACCTTCTTTGAAGTTGCTGGGGTTAATCTGTCTGCTGCCATTAGCAGGCTATCCACCTCCGCTTGGTTTATCTCCCATGGGATGCGGTGTAATAAGTGCCAGGCTCGTATTCCCATTACATAGTTGCGTATCGTTTTCCCAGAGTATACATGTGCGAATTGTGCTATGAAAATGGCCAGTATTTCTTGTCGAATTGGTGTTCTGTCTTCCTCTGTCATATTTCGTTTGTCGCAAAAGACTTGGTAGGATAAAAGGCCGCTTCCGTATGTAGTGAGGGTGCTTTCTTCCCAGGCAAATTCCATTACTGCTGCTACTCGTTCTTTGTCTTCCCTTGTAACTCCTTGTGTATTTGTTGTGATTGCTTGTATGGGTTGCCAGGTTACGAGTCTGTCTTTTGCCCTGCAATGTGGGCGAAGGTGTGATGAGATTGGGGTGAGTTGTAGTGGATATGGCATAGTGTTTTTTCGGATTGAAGTTTGTGAACGTCTTTCTGGGAGTTGGTTTCTTTGTTCCTGGTGTTGTCTTCCTTGTTGCGCCATTGCTCTTCTATGCATTGTATTCAACTGCCCATGTCTCTTCACGTCGTCTTTCATTGTAGTTGTTTCCCCATCCCTTCTGGTCGTTCTGTTGTTTTGGTTTTTGTAATGGGAGGGGTCTGGCCCAGCTCTCTGTTGTTGGGTCGTCGAAGTTGAACATGAATGGCTGTATAATGTCTGGAATGTCAATTTTGGGTAAGAGGTCTTTTCGTGGTGGGTATATTCCCCTGGATGGGTTGTCAGCTGGGTTGTTCTTGCTTGATACATATCTTGTGTGTACTGTAGTGCCGTTTTGCTCACATATTTCATGTATTCATCTGAATACCTCGTTGACCCTCCAGCTTCTACTTCTTCCTGCCCACCAACCTTCGACCACTCCTGTGTTGTCACCATATACCTTGACTTGCTCCTTGTTGCCGTTGATTCGTTTTTTGAGTATGATTGTGATGATGAGGAGCTCGAAGCCGACTGCTTCAGCCCATCCGATGTCTCGTCCATCTGTTTGCCATTTCGGATGTAGTCTCCATGCTCGCCACCTTTGCCCGATTGTGATACCGATGCCAAAACCGGAGCTTGCATCTGAATAAGCATTGATGTCTGCCAGTGGGGTTGGTGCAGGGATTTTTCGTGATAATGTTGGCCCCCTGAGCTGTCTTTCCCACCAAATAAGATCGTCCTCTGTGTGTTTTGGTGGAAAGTGTGGAGTGAACGGACTGTTATGGTATGTTCCCAGCATCACTTCGAGTTTTGTAAGATATGCTCTGCCTTTGGGAATGATGAGCGTAACATGGAGCAGTTTTCCGTATAGCTTTTGTACTTCTTCCAAAGTATGCTGTTTTCGTGTTCTCCAGTCTGTGATTGCCTGTATGTATTTGTCTCGCTTCTTTTCCAGTAATGAGACAGTTTTGCGATCCAAGTCCCAGCTAAAACCCAGAAAAGGTACCACAGGTTGGAATAAGATCGTCTTGGTGCTTTCCCATACTGTACCCAGCTGGTTAGATAGCTCATCGATGTCTGCGTCACTGTAGCAATAGGGTTCTTCTTGTATGCTCGCTCTTCTCTTTTCCCAAGCCAAGTCTCTGAACTCTGCACGCATATCTTCGTCATATTCTTCTGGCCTCCCATCTGGCATGTTTCTCCCCTTGTACCATATTCTAGATCACTCGTGAACTTGTCCTCCACTTTCTGTGATTTCTTTCCTCCATTGTTTTCTCTGTTCGTTGTATCTTGCAAGGTGTTCTCGCAGTATCCGAATGAAGATGTGATCGTCCACCCATCTCGATGCTGGGCCCATTCCACTGTGTCTGACAATTTCGAGTGCTGCATCTGCTGTTTCACCATACACTCCTCCTGCTGAGGTAATCCTGAAGTTATTGCTGGTGTTAATTGCGTAGCTATCTTCTCCTTTAAGTCTGACCACCAGCCCGGGCCACTGGTTTGGGTGAGCCGGAATTGTTCTATATGCTTCTGCAACGTCTCTAATTGATGCTTGTGATCCAGGTGGAAGTCTCGACACCAGTAAGCATATTGTGGAGAAGGTTCCCCATGTACATGGGAAATCTGCGGCATTAATGTGTGAATTAATGGATTCCACTCCTGCGACCGGTTTGTATGGGAAGGAGAAATTATGTATGGCACGATATCTTCCTGCTGGGCCAGATTTCGGGATGAGGGAGATTGGGGATGATTGGAAGGGCCCAATAAGTGCTTCTGTTTGACATCGTGTGAGTGGTCCCAAGTATCTTCCGCTTCTGAATTCCTTTTCAGTGATGTCCTTGTGTGCCATGTCATGTTGATGGACTGATTTGTGATTTGGTGGTGTATGTGTTCTGACAATGGAAGGAATGCCGAAATGGAAGCCTTGGCGTAAGCCTTCCACCACTCTATTATATTTTCCCTCCAACCCAGCTGCTCGTAACAACTTTTCCCACTTCGCACCCTTGTACGGTGTGAGAGGTTCATAACTTCTCTGCTCGAGGACATCTCTGAGCACCATGGTCTGTGTTTCCGCATCCTGAACAGCAGTGTCTTTCCGGGTGGGATGTGTCTCGGCATCCCAGAGGCATTTGCCACTGGAAGCATATGCTGTCGCCATTGGGTTTGGTAAGCTTTCTGTTTTCTCCTCGTATTGCCCATGATTTGGTAAATCCATCCCATAGTTGGCGTTTGTCGCATTTGGAGAATTCGTGTTTGCAGCATCCCAGGCAAACGGCGCAAGCGGTGACGCTCTGTGGTTTCGCTGCGCCTTTTTGAAAAAACCTGTTGTTTCTGGGTGTTTCCTCTCTGGGTGATGGTGATTCACTCCGCTGTCACTGGCTGTATCGGCTGGATGTTGTTCTGGCTCTTTTGGGTGATCTGGAGCGTGAGTGGTCGCCTCCTTGCCTCTTCTTTGGTGTGTCCAGCAGCATCTGTGAAGCTCGCAGCATTATTGCATTGAGCTATACCATTCCATCATGTTGGTATTGGGGTTTTGTTGCGTGGCGTGGTGGTGATGGCAGTGGCATATATTATGTGTGGCATATGGCAGTAATTGCATGGCAGATATGGCGTAATGAAGGGTTCCATGTGTGGATGTAGTGGGGAGGGGAAATGATTTATTGTCAGTCATGTTCTTTTCCTGGTTATGGATTTGGATATTACTGACCTCTTTTGCGCAATCTGATCCTTTCTGTATCACAATATCCTGATGGATTTGTTTTAGCAGGTTATCATTGATTATCCCCAGATTCATGCCCCTCCCAACTTCCATACGATCGTACCATTCTCTTCTCACTATGGCCTGGTATTTTACGATTGCCTCATCGCCATATTCCTCTTCCCTTATTGGGTGTGCATCTAAACACCCGAAGAAATTGGAGAGGGCCTGTATGATATGTGCTGGCCATAGCGTCTTCCCCAGTTCTAGCATCTGCCTCATCATTGCATGGCGTGCAACGTTTACCTCCCCCCAGGTCAATTCTGTATCCTGGCAGATATTCTTCAGGGGTTTTATTGCAGAGAGTGGTTGGAGCGCAATTATGCCATTGGCGCCTGTCTTGAGGCCTAATGTATCTGTCGAGTTGGTGGAGCGTTCACCTTGTGCTAAGCTACACCCGCGTGGGGTGAAGTAGTCAATTTCCACATATTCTTTGTCCTTGAGTTTGTTAATTGTGTATTGGGCTGGTCTGTTTAAGGGCATCGCATCAATGCCTACATTTGGGTCGAATATGAAGGGTTTGGCTTTTGTTGGCCTGGTGTTCTCCTCTTCCTCGTGTTGGTGTCTTAGCTGGGGACTTGGTTCTCTGCTCGCTTCTTGTCGCCTTCTGTTAAACACAAAGCGGACAAACCCGAGCGTGTATGGAAAATCCCGAGCATGGCTGGCAAATCTAACGAGCATTTCGGACAAATCCGAGAATTGCGGAGAAATCCGAGCGTGGCGGCAAAATCCGTACGTACATGCACAGCCACAACGCATTTTCGCTCGCCAATGCAGACAAATAGGGGGAGCAAGCTCCCCCAATAAATAAATCTGAAAACATGAAATATGTTACAGATGAAAGCTTCAGATTATACTTAAAATATTATAATTATTGTAATATTAGTACATAGCGTCGTTTATAAAATACTAAAAGATTATAACCCAAGCATAACCAACATCACTTTCGTGTCGTCGGCGCCAAATGAACTCGCCGAGCCCAGCCAACCCAACCTTCCCTTTCCAACAGGAGCAACAGCAATTGGCACCTGCGCAAGTTCATCCTTCTTCACCGCATACTTATCTTTATAAAGTATCATACTCTCCTTGACCCCGGTAAAATTCACAGCTCTGAATCCTATTTGCTCTGGCAGCTGGGTGTGCTGATCGTTGCGTGCATCATTCTTCGCAAAGTCGCTCTTCTTGTTCAGTTTCATATTTATATCCTCCAAGCTGGATGATCCCATGTCCCACGGCAGCCCCCAATTGTCCTCGAAGAAAGGCCTGACCTCAGGAAGAGATATCTCACAGGCGAAATATCCTGCAAAGATAGTCGTACCCCCGTTTCTGGTATATTGGACAAGTTGTTGCAAAAGATATGCATGCGGAGGGTCCGTAATGTCAGTTGTCATAATGATCACACCCACAAGGTCCTTGGAGCCTAAAAAGTCAACAACACGCTCATTTGAAAGCCCATGCAAGACCTCCACGCGATTCTGAAGGTCAGAAATAAGCCCCGAATACAACCCCTTCACCTGTTCAACGCAGTCAAAGGAGAGCATCATAACGAACTTCCTGCTTGTTGGTTGTGGCGGCCCAAGCGCATAGTCTAGGCCCAGCCTGTTGAACATTGCAAGGATGATATTCGAACCCATCGGCTCCTCCGGCGACTCGTATCCCACATAGCCAAGATATCCCTTGCCAACTTTCGTACGAACAACAGGACTCTCGAAGTCGGATTCTTCTGGAGGAGGAAAGTACACAGCAGCTTTCTGATCGACATTCGTGAGAGCAAGAGCTTTGACGGGATAAGTATCAGGGAGGCTTGGGTTCCATTTTCCCAGTTCAGACCGGGACTCCAAGTACCATTCTGCTTTCCTTCGTCGCCCTACAGTCCATTCCAAACCAAATGATTTGAAAAAACCTGGTATATGTGCTTCAGGCATCGTGGTCGGGAATAAGCCACTAACAACTACAGTTCCGCCACCCTTCGCAAATGATACAATCTTTGTAAGTATGTCAGAGTTCGGGGACGCCAATGTCTTACTGAAAAACGTGTCGTCTGCGACATATACCCCTTCCAAGTGGGGATTAGAAAGGTACTGGAGCGCATAGTGACGGCCTACGGCGAATTCAACTCGGCACTTCTTGCGAAGAGCATCGATCTGCGCTTTGTGGGTTTCTTGGAACTTGTTTGCGGAATGGATCGTAAGGATGAGAAGGAAAGGACTGTCCGGAGGGGGTATAGTATCATGTTTGGTGGATGGCTCACGCGTCCGCATATAATCCACCGCTACACCCATCCGATGTCCACCCTCCATGCTTTCATCATTCCCCTTTGCCTTAATACCCGCTTTCTTGTTTTCCGTTTTATTTGTCCGCTCTGGCACTGATTTTCCCATTTCCTGTTTAATAACCTTCGGTAGCTTGCTATCGTCCAGAACCCCAAGTATCGCCATAACCGTACGTGTGCTCCCCAATTCCCCATTAACATCCCCCACGAAGCCTATCCACCCTTTGCCGACCTTTGCAGCAACAGCAGGCGACTCGTCGAACGTCTCAATCTTTACCGGAAGAAAACATGGCTTTCTAAACGAGAATCTTCTGTAGCTGTATACAACATCATAAAAGGAGATACGTTGTCGACATGCAGCGCCTTCATGCTATAGGATTCAAAGAGCCGATCTGAAACAGCGAGAGGATGTGCGGAATTGAGCAAAAATGTGGTACGATGGTAGGAGCCATATTTCCACTGCAGACCCCAGCCCTTGAAAAATTCTTCGAACTGCTTTTCTCCGATATTGTTGGGAAACATGCCACCAACGCAGACTCGGCCTCCTTCCTTTGTGACAAACTCAAAGAGTCTCTTGCGCACCGCCGCATTACGTGCGGAGACGATACCGACATCCATGACGTATACTCCCTTCAAACCAGGTTGAGAGAGGTATGCAGAGCAGTGTCCCTTGAGAACGCTTGTTTGACTTCCATTGTTTCCCGAAGGGAAGAAAGCAAGTGGGATAGAATGTTATTGTAGAACTGTTCATGTTCTAGCGATAAGACCACAACAAACGGAGTAACACCCAACGTCCCAGAGTCCTGAGCCAATGTAGTCGTCGAAGCCGAGGCCTTCTCCTTTGCCTTTGCTCGCACCTTCTTCCTAATCTCTGACCTACGTTTTCTGAAAGTTCATATTTAGACTACTCTTCGCAAGTTCCTTGTAAGGTGACCAGCGATTAGCCGCCCCAAGTAACGACACACGTAATTCATGAGCGAGAGATTCCGGTGAAGGTAGCGGGGGTTCGACATGTATGCCTTCGAACGGAGTTCTTGTTGTAGATACCTTGCGAGTTTCGCGTCCTTGTAATCTTCCCACCAGCCGCCTGGAGGAAGGAATTCTCGCGAGTGACTATAAACACATTTTTCTGGGCCGTACTTGCATGCATGCATGATGAAATATTTGCAGACATTCCTTCCTCTGTATGTATTGAAGTCAGCAGTGTAAAATGCAGCAGCGCAAAACTAGGATGACTTACAGTCCGTCGCGTACACTCCTATCATCTGGCGCATGCGAGAATGAGCATTGCTCTCCTTTATTGCACAGGCCTTTGTTGTAGAACCGACACGGTGTTCCATTGCCAATATGAAGACAATCACTAGTATCGGAGTCAGAGAAATAGTCGCGAGGTTTGCGAAGCCGGTCTTCCTTTTCGTCATCTGAATCGTCCTCTTCGTCGCTATCCCATCCCATATGACGCAGGAACGTCTTGAGCGTATAAATTTCTTGCTTTACGTCGACCAAAGTAGAGTCTTGTTCATTAATAACCTTGAAATCTAAAAGGTTGGTCAGTCGTGGCTGAAGTAAGTTGAAGGAAAGCACGAAACCTGCGAGAGCCGCCGTAAATTGATTGAGTTCTTTAAGTGCAGTGGCGCGTCTAAATCGTGCTTTAAGGTTCTTCGAGTCATGAGCGAGGGCTTTATTAGCTGAATGTGCAGCCTCTTCATATCTATCCAAAGAACAGAGGGTACATGAACAACGTTGAGGAAAGCAAAAATGTAGAAGACATACTGTCCTAACTTCAAATGAGCAGCAGCCAAATTCGACAATATGAGTGCCTTTTCCCCACCGATAATAATAGCTTCCTCATACTTCCCCACGGCATCTGCGTATTGACCTTTCTTAAAACTTTCATTCCCCTGCGCGTTTATCCAATATACGAACGTGAATAGTGCATGTATAGATGCGTACCTCATTCTTCCACATTTCAACATCCGAGCGTTGTATGGCAGCTAGCTCAGCGCGTCGCTCGCGGCGTCGTTTGAGAGCTTCCTGCTTTTGAGCTTTGGTAAGAGGAGCCGACGACGACGAGCTTGCTGGTGGCATTGTCGCGTTATTCTACTAATAGAGAACTATTTGGTAATGGTTTGAACTTGAAGGTATGTGGAAAAGAGGAAAGACAAGAGAAGTTGAACAAAGAGACCGTTGAATTTTGCAAATTCTGTGACCAATACAATTTAGTTCGGCAACAAACTCACGAGGTTGTGTCAAGGGCCGGGGAGGCGTTACCGATGGTACGTACTACGCATCTTAAGTCTTGACAATACGGCCATGAGGTTTATTCGAGGCCTTCATTTTGTTGTATCTGGTATCTGTAGATTGTGTCTCTTTGTCAAGGTCTGACTAGTCCGACTGCAGTGGCAGTGGTATTGATCACAAAACAAAGAGTCAACCGGGAGCCGATAGTAGAGCCTTTCAAAGTTTGCACTTGGATTGCATAATGCAATGGTGAGTTGCGCAAGTACTTCAATACTTATACTAGTACCACTGCTGCTCGTAACTTGCAAGCTGCACAAAAAATTCGGATACGGGGAATCGAACCCCGAGCTGCCGCGAACACTCGTGAGAGGCGGCAATGTTAGCCGTTACACCATATCCGATTGTAAAAATGTTACTTGATAAGATATAAGTCGACACTACCTACCCAATTCAAATCTATTTCTGACCTCTCTGTGGACAACTTCCATATGGTTCAAGTTTCCAACCCTGCGTATTGCGTAACAGTCCGAAACTGGATCATTGACTCAGATCTAGCTCAGAACATTTACCCTCCTTTCTCTATATAAACCATCACTTCGAAAACAGCATGACTCTTACGTCCTTTCTTCCTTTCTTTCACCAAAAGGACCAGGGCTGAGCGTTAAGAAATGGCCGGTACAGCGCCTGAACAAAACAGTAATGTTGAGCACGAAAATCAAGACATTGTACGAGAAGAAGAGACGCCTGTGGTTAAGCGGACACCTCTGCCAAAGTTCCAGCTGTTCATGGTGTTACTGGTGCAGCTCACAGAACCCGTAACCGGAACCGTCATCTACCCGTTCATCAACCAATTCGTTCGCGACACGGGTATCACGGGTGGAGACGAGCGCAAAGTGGGATATTATGGCGGCATCATCGTACGTGCTGCCCTCCACTTCAAATATATCTTCGTCTAACGATCTTCGAATGTCAGGAATCAATATTCTTCCTCGCGGAGGCTCTTACTGTCTTCCATTGGGGACGGTTATCAGATTACTATGGCCGCAGGCCAATTCTGCTCATTGGACCGGTTGGTTTAGCGATTGCCATGTTCGGCTTTGGACTCTCCAGTACCTTCTGGCCTCTAGTACTATTTCGATGCTTACAGGGAATGTTCAATGGAAATATCGGTACGCGTCGTTATCGTTATGACGCGCTTCAGGACTAACAGTTGCTTGCAGGTGTGTCGAAGAGTGTCATAGCAGAGGTATGATCTTCGACGTCGCTCCTCATTTTAAGATCTGATAATATACGCGTGTCTAGCTCACTGACTCGACGAACATCGGAGATGCATTCTCTTTGCTGCCGCTCATGTGGAGTTGTGGGACAATCATCGCGTATGACTACGTATTATCCAACCGTGTTCATCGCTAATTTCGTGATTAGTCCTACCATGGGAGGTGTTCTCACTGCCCCAGCTGAACGATGGCCAAACACACTAGGGAAAATAGCACTTCTGCGCGAACATCCCTATTTCCTCCCTTGCTTCGCAGCCGGCATGCTAGCACTTACTTCTTTCACTATATCTTTTATTGGACTGAAGGAAGTAAGTAAATAATCCTAACTGCAGCCGTAATATTACTTACCGATGTTCACTAGACATTACCTTCAGCTATTCGTAAGAAGAAACTTTCCAAAACAAAACGAAATGTTCAGCAAGACATCGACAACGAGCCAAACGCTTCAACGAGTCTCATATCCGAAACCGACCGACTAAATTACCACACTAATGACGAACCATGGGAAGCTGAAGAAGCCAATGTTGCTGAGACACAACACGACGATAAGCCTCCACCACTCCGTGACCTCGTAACTCGACGCGTAGCCTTTATCTGCCTCTCCTATGTATTTCTAGCGTTCACTGATATGGCACAGCAAGTCCTATTACCGCTTATGCTATCCACTCCCATAAAGTACGGGGGCCTTGGACTCGATCCTTACACCATAGGCACCACCATGGGTACTTGGGGATTCGCAAACGCGTTTGTCCAGATTATGTTCCTTGGAAGGCTGCTGAGACGCTTCGGAGCACGGAACGTGTTCCTCTTCTCTTACTCATGCTTCTTTTTCGGTGTCCTATGTTATCCTATAGCAAGTTACTTCGCCAGGCAGGCTGGTGGGGTGGATATAAAAGTTGCTGTGGTGATTTTCGTACATCTGTTGTTCCGATTGACGGTTTCCATGTGCTATGGTACGTCTGTTGTTATACCTCGAAAGAAATGTGGGCTTAGAATGGTCACTATAGGATCCAGCCACATTCTTGTTGTGGAGAGTGCACCCAACAAAGCCTCTCTTGGCTCGTTGACCGGGCTGGTACAAATGTTAGGATCTGGGATGAGATCAATCTCTCCATCAATAGCCAGCTCCCTTTTCTCCATTTCGCTGGAGAAACACATTGCCGGCGGGCATTTGGTTTACTATATCTTGCTTGTAGTGGTTGTCTTTGGTATCCAGTCCGCAAGGATGGTGCCCAGTAAAGCCTGATAGTATGAATTTTAAGTAGCTTTTCAACAAAAGTACTCGCTAGGCTCTAGTCAACTCTGGATCGTAATACCCAGTCAATTTCTATGGCTAGACTTCGATAGATTGTTTTTATTTGTGTTAGTATATATACCACTTTTATTGTTCATTGGTTAACGAGACCTGTAGCCTCATTATTGGACTGCTTTATTCCGATAATGGGCAATAATGACAGCTATACTACTTATCTCAGATTATCTATGATCTAGAGCGTTTCGGAATGAAAAGAAAGTATAACTTTTTGTACTTCAGGAATTCATTTCTGGCGTGCAAGATCTACTAATATAGTTTAATTAATCTGTTGAGGTCTCAGGCCTCAGGTGAAGCAAACTGTTACATGATCATTGATACCCATGATACAGTGATTACGGAAATAATAATACCACTTGACTGCTACAAGATAGGGAAATTACAGTGGTAATTACTAATTGTACATAAAAAGACGAGCTACTCCTCATTAGCGGTTGGAATGTTGGTGCTAACCCGAACCGCTACCTTGTGTGTTCCAACAACAGGTAAGTTATATGGAACATTTATAGCAGGTCGTGACTCGGGGTGTGATGACTGCACGTCAGCATCAGCGACAATCCCATCCCTGGAAGAATCTTCTTCAAACGCTACACTGGCTTGAATATCATCTCCAACAATATGACCCTGGGATTCGTCACGCCAATTGCCAAAATCATGAGGTGGAATTAAATTGAAGGCCTGTCGATGGGTGGCAGACGAGTGAGTCGACGACAGAAAGCTTTTCTAGCTTTTCCTCGATTTCCTTCGTGGTGCGAAAGTGTTCTTTATTGATATTTTGTATTGGTTTTTCCAGCAGATCAGTGCTATGGCTGTGCATTCTAGAAAGTTTAAACATGAACAGTGAGATTATGGTAACTTGAGAAGCTGTCAGACGATAAAGAAACGTACTCCTGCCGTTCATCTATAATACAATTCAGGCCGCGCTCGAGTTTATCCATACTTGCTAAAAGTTTATTATTAAGTACTTTCAGCTCTCGTATTTCCTGTGTCAATTCTTCAAGAAAGGGTGACATGATGGAAAAGTGATAGATGACAATGCCGGGTGAAGTGGGTGTGGAGAAGGATCAGGAAACAAATTGAATGGAGAGTAACATTTTATAGTCACGAAATGTACATACTTGCCTAACACATAGTGTGGTAGATTATGCACTTGTGGTAAATTTCATATTCATCGCTTCCACCAAGTTGAACCTATATGCGCGTGTAATCCACATCATCGTCTTACATTGTTCACAGCAACAATGGAAAGACTGTATAACATGGACTATCATGAACTTGCATTGGTACACGGCATACACTCGTTGTACATCTATAAAGTACTGTACTAATATTCAGTGAGTGATGGTCACAAATACTAGTAGCAGGTAACAGTACTCACCGTATATTACTTCAAACAGAATTTTGTGTATGAGCCGAAGCTAATGTATTTACTAATGCCGAATTATAGCCACAACAGCAGATCGGGCTCCAATCGTTCATGGAATCAGATTCTTCAGCCCCCACCCCCGCCATTACCGCCAGTTAACAGACCCGGCCTGCTGTACATAATACGCCCCCTGTCACGTACCCATCGCCAGTGGCAATCCATACCACTCCAGCAGTCCAACGTACACCCCCTCCTGTCCATCATACCCCTCCTGCTCTCCATAATACGCCACCAGTTATTCATCACACTCCTCAAGCTGCGCATCACGCACCGCAAGCTGTTCACCAACCACCCCAGATTGTTCAACAGCCTGCTCCAACAGTACAATACACGCCACCGATGGTGAATCGTACACCTTCTTGAACTGCGTTGTGCCAATGCTAGTGAATCACATTTACATTATTAAAATGGCACGAAATATTGCAAACTAGGTTGAATTTTCAAGCTTCAAGTCAACTTCAAGTTGGCTTCAAGTACAAGGCGCTTATGGCTCTATTTGGCAAAATCTGCAATGTCAAACAAATATTTTATTACATAACCATTTGCCAGAGCTATGTTACAGTTAACCGTATAAGTATTGACAACGTATTGAACTTGAACGCAACATATGGCAAGTCTAAGGTGAACAGTCATCTGTTCAGAATCGTTTATACCACAAGCGGCAATCCCATCGCAATCCGTCCCAACGGCAACTTTATGTCTTTCTCTGTAGCAATCCCTATGAACCCCTTCTCCGATCTACCCTGTCGAAAATCAGTCGGTCTCTTTCCGTCCAAGAACTGCTTGCACTGGTTTTCAATGTAGGCTTTGTTCAAAGGTGTCAATGGTACCGCCGGGATATACATTACTAGAAGTTTTTATTAGCTCATTAGACTTTTGGCACCGTACGTTGAGAAGACCTAACCTGCTGCATCGTTCTTTCCATGGTGCTCTTTCTCCACGGAGTGTATTACATCCGAGTGCCAAAATACCGTATCTCCAGGGAACACTTTAGGAACAGAAGTCATAGTTTCATTTAGTCTTAGATGTGGATGCAAGCTCGCAGAAGGCCATGAGACGTAGCCCCCATTTTTGGGGACAATTCCTGGAAAGTCTGGAAAAGATATATCTGTAAACGGTCTTAAGGCTAAGTTATCTTCAATTATTTTAGGGCTTCGCATACCGAACTCCCAGTTATCAGCATCAAAAATCTCAGAGGATGTCTCAGAGACCAATGGACGGAAAAAAGGGCGCAGTGTGAAGTAGACATTAACTAAATGCACGTCTGGAAGTAGTCTGATAGTTCCTTCTCCTGGTCCGGTTTCTCTAAAAAGATTTATAGTAAGTACCATTCATTGGGAATTTCGTGGTCCCTACTAACGTCATTGATAGCCACCCTTGGAAAGTCCTGAATACACTGCACTGGTAATGGTCGAAAAGTGTGTCAATCTGAAAAGGAGAGTTACACTCACTTGGTTTGGTCTGCCATGTAGCGAAGTTCTCGCATCAACCCGAGGATCAATATCATAAGGATCATGCATTCGCCAGTTTCCAGAAAATATTTTTTCGAAGCACTTTCTAGCCGTTGTTTCTTCCCACCGCTCGATGGTAGCTCCTTCACTCGTAAATTAAAACTTACGGAGATCATGCCCAAACGTAATAGACACGTACCATCAATATGGGGTGGTAGAACATCACACGGCATACCGGGGGTCGAATACGGAAACGGTCCGCATATGTCAACGGTGTGGAGAGATCTATGCCTTCCATGGTACTGCCGCTTTTTCCATGGTATAATTTGTTAAACCAAGTACAAAGCTCTAGCATATTTGGATGGGCTCGTGCATCGACCTGAGGCTTCGCCCAACTGTGTTTAGCTTAGCAACCCCATAAAAAATTGCAAACGTCGCGGAACGTACTATAGCTCAACGATGAGCGGATGGTTCGGTGGAGTGCCTAATTATGATGATTAGGTAGATGCGATGCAAGGTCAAGAGTACCACTTACGTTCGACATCTGGGTTGACTTTGATGATATTCTCCAGTTCGGTCTTCCATCCAGTCGCTTCATCTTGACTCACCACTCCCCCGACGATGACAGCACCTCTAGTTTTAATTCGTTCGATTTCTTTCTGGCTCAAATTATGAATTTTCGAGAACTCGACCTGGGGAATATACTGGAAAAGTCAGTTGGAATTATAAATATGTTTATGGTTCCTCTGCAGCTTACGCTTGCTCCTTCCCGGATAATTTGGTCTACCGTAGCATTGAGCTCGGGAATGACTTCTTTCCAAGCGCGAATAGCATTGGCTTGAAAATTGGGATATAAAGAAGCAATGTTCGCTTTGATCTGAGCAAAGCGTTCTGAATCGCGAAGACTGGTGCTTTCACTGGCTTGAGACATGAGGATAAGTGGATATTGCGTATAGTAGGTCTGAGTTTTAGGTGGCTTAAATGCAAAATGTTACGGAGAAACGTCGGAAATGCTGTTATCATGCTTCTCAGGGAAGGACCAAGGTGGCTTGAATTCCCACCTGACTTCCGGAAATACAGGTGAATGCAGTCATCATGAGATTTTGCGCGCAAGAGCAATGACTCCAATGGGTATCTATTAAGTTCTATTCTAGCATTTCAAGAATCAAATGACACGTTTAATACGAGATGCCGTGGGTATAACAGGATCATTATCAAATAAAAGTAAACCTAAATTTCAGTTGTACTTCGTTGAGAATTGAAATGGCTTCAAGTAGCAGCAAATTAGGAAATCTATCTACTGTATTTGGTAGATCAATGTTTGGATTAGAAGGTGAAGTTCAATATTAGCAGAAATCAAATATTTCCTATCACTTGACTCTGCAACTTATATCACAGAAAATGAGTATCGGGTTGTAATGACATGAAGGGTTATGGATTCATGTATCAATATAATGATCTTTGCCGCTGGTACCCTCTTCGAAGCTTCATTGCGTTGGTATATTTACTCCGAGGTTTTTCCGCTGTGAAAAGTCAAGTAGACAATTGGGTAACGATTGGTAGTCATAAGACCAAAGTTTATTCCATTATAGATTTTTATATGAGGGTCAATACAAAAAACTGCAGGACTTCTATTCACATGACTCTCGAAACAAAATCCATAGAACATGTTTTATAAAGTTTCTTACCCAAAATGGTCTAAACTCTTCATGAACCCTGGAGCAGTCTTAAATCCACTGACTACCTTTCCTCCATATACTACCCGTACCTGTCTTGGTACGATGCTATTATCCACCTTGAATTGTGCACTTTTTGGTTTTCTAGAAGCCCACGAAAGATCGAGAGTAATTCTGCCCCGAACACGTGTACCTTTGATAAATCCAGATGGCCATTGGGAGGGAAGTGCAGGGAGCGGGGAAATCGCTAGTGGCGTGGAGATGTTCGCTACATCCAGGGCTTGGATAAGAGAATTCTGTATAGGAGTAAATATAAAGAGTATTGACATAGATAGAAGCCACAAACCATAACTGCCCCCGGGTAGCCTAGATTTGCATCAATCTGGAAGATGGGACTGGGGTCGAAAGGATTGTACAAGCTGAATAAGTTGTCCCCAAAGTTCTCAAAAATGGCGTACTGCGGAACCCTCGCGTGTCGGTGCTTGTGAAATATATATATAACAAAGGAGTGGCTTACAGAGAGCTCATGGTAAAACATATCCTCGTTACCTAGCTGTACCCAGGCAGCCTCACGCCATGCCTTTTCCCAGCCGCTATCAGTGTTTGGTCCGGTTCCATTCCCTCGGGCAGTCAGACTGACACTCGCAGCAGCCAAGACATCACTCTTAGTATATCGCTCTTGACCTTGGACAGAAGAATATACGAAGCAACAGTATAACCTGGATAGAGGCCAATAAGGTGCGACAGATGACGATGTGTATCAGTTTGAGAGTCATGGTCAACTTTCTATTCTGAGTTCAAAGCGTCGGTAAATGTTAGGCTCCATACAGTAGACAAGCAACAGACCTTGAAGTTGACCCCAAGACCTGATATGCGCCCCCTTGTCCATCTGTGCCTTCTTTTGTTTGACCTCTGCAGCTCTCTTAGAACAAGATTACAAGCCTATAAACAAAGTCGTACCAGCAAGGAACTCGGTGTCGATGCCTCCACTTGTCACAAACCCTTTCTCCACAGTGTTAAATAGTTGCCAAATCATCTGCTGCGCATGCGTGCATCCTGCAGAGCAGAATCAGTTAAATTTAGTTTTTGTGTTCTTCCGTGATGCCGAAAAGTGAAACATGTACACACCGAATGTAATAGGCACCTGCTCTGGCGAGTTACACGGATTCACAACCAGACTTGAATCATTGAAATGCAAGTCTGGAATAAGTTTGTCTAAATGGAACTGTGCTACGCCCTACAATGTATGATATCACTAAAGAGCTGCGAATACAACCAGGGAAGGAAACCAGACCTTCAGCAAAGGCCATCCTTGCTTCTTCCACCAAGCTACGTTGTTCGTGAAGTCGAAGTGGTCCCGAACATGGAACATCTAATAATTCGTTAGAGAAAGGATATCATTTCCAGTAAAGAAATAAGGGCACCATCCAGGCATTCGCCTCTAAATCGACAATTAGCACGATCTATATATGGAGATATGGGGTCTTCATACCGGGATAATTGGCCCACTGAGCGGTGTTCCCTCCACCTTTTATACCCGTATGTCCAAATATCTCATTTAGATGAGTATGTTTTTAATACGGAAAGATGAAAACTGTAAGTATCAAGTATGAAAGTACTACGGGATAATATAGAAATGGTAATGGCGAGAGTACTGGGGGTGAACTGAGGTATCCTACACCCGCGCAGGTACACCAGGATTTTAACCATTTAGACGGAGGCGAAGTAAGTACTTATATGTAAAGTAATGCAGTAGGTATAACAAAAAAGAGAACAGTGCATTTTTAAAGGAGAGTCCAAAAATCGTATAGTATCAAAAGTTATGTGAGGTGATGGACGTACCAGCTGCAAGCGTAATAGCTGGGGATCCGTACAGACTAAACGCAGCACGCAACTGCGACTTCATAATGTCATTATGATCGAGTGTCAAAGACGGATCCACGAGGGTGAATGTAATGTTTGTATCTCGTTGCAACGACCTGTGATCCAAATAACATTCTGCATCCGTACATCAATGACGCAGTGATTAGATGAAGTAGTCCAGCTGACTATCCCGATCCTCGCCCTTCTCAAGCTATCACTCAAACAACCGTAACTCTACCGATACCTCGGACCGAGATTATGGAAGATACCCGTCCTCCCGTAGTCCTCACAATCGCAGGCACCGATCCCAGTGGGGGTGCCGGTATTCAGGTATGTCGACCCTGCACTATAATCAACTCAAGAGAGCAATTCTGAACAAGTAGGGGATTGCAGGCAGACCTGAAAACAATCGCAGCGCTCAGATGTTACGGGTGCAGTGCAATAACAGCCATGACGGCGCAAAATACCTCCGGCGTCGAGGCGATCCATCCCTCTCCCCCCGAGTTCGTCGAGAAACAAGTGCGTGTCAGTTCCCCAACTTTCGCGATTTGCAGTCGCGAATTATCACTCCTTATAGATCCAAATGGTCCTCATGGATATGCGAGTGAGCGCAATAAAAACAGGCATGCTTTACGACGCAACAAATGCACTTGCTGTGGTGAAAGCACTTAAATCGTACTACCATTCCGACAGTACCCCTATGCCCCCACTCGTATGCGACCCTGTATCCGTCTCAACTTCAGGACATACCCTCCTTCGCGCCGATGCCATACAGACGCTTATCAAGGAGCTTTTCCCTCTAGCCACACTCATAACGCCCAACAAGGCTGAAGCAGAACTACTCCTTTCCCAGTGCTCTTTGGAACCAACCCGCATTTCCTCAGTTGAGGACATGCTCTTGGGTGCAAAAGTCCTTCTCGAGTGCGGCTGCAAGGCAGTATTATTAAAAGGCGGCCACATAGCGGCGACGGTGGATGATATCAACCGAGTTCAGAATGCTCATCCTGGGCTGAAAGTAGTTAAGTACGGGCTTCTGGAAGATAATATGGAGATATTCCAAACTGGTGGGAAGGAGAGAATAACAAGTGACTTGGTGGTGGACGTCCTGCAGCAGAAGGAAAAAAAACCGATTTTATTTATCCGTCCTAGAATTGAGTCGAGGAGCACGCATGGAACTGGGTGTACGCTGAGTAGTGCAATCACCAGTATGCTTGCCAAGGGAGCAGATAGTATGTGTTCTGGCCCTGAGAACTTGGATCCATCTCTAAAATGTTCACTGATGAATGCTCGTAGTTGAAGAGGCGACGAAGGACGGTACTGCCTATACCCACCTAGGCATCGAAACTGCCTATGGGCTAGGAAAGGGATATGGACCGTTGAATCATAGTCATTCCCTGGAGTTCTCTTCTATTCCACAGTATGTGCCATACCTTGTGTCATTCCATCCAGCTCGTGCCAACCCGCACTGACCGCTGCACTAGACGGACCGGGTCCAACCCTTACCCGTTCACACGTCTCCTCATCCAATGCAACAAGTCTATCTGGAAAGAATACGTCGAACATGATTTCGTAAAGCTCCTTGGAAAAGGAACATTGCCAATGTCGGCGTTCACGTATTTCATCAAGTATGTTCTTCTCGTATTCTTTGTTGTGGTGGTCGACTAACATTGTCGCAGGCAGGATTATCACTACCTGAAATACTATTGTCGCGCATACGGGTTTGTTTTCTGCTCTCTTCTGTCATGGCCCAAACGGCACGACTGATGGTGTATACAGACTGCTAGCAGCCAAGTCGTCCTCCTTCACAGCTATTGGCAGCGCAACCCAGACCATCAATAATGTCATCACCGAAATCAAGACACACAAGGGATTCTGCTTGTCGCTGGGAATAAGCGAGGAAGAGCTGGAAAACACGCCAGAAGGGACAGAGACAACTGCGTATGGGGCCTATTTACTGAATGTTGGACTTGAAGGTACGTCTCAACCTCTGAGGTCTGCGCGATGAGCTAAATAAACGGAATGGATTTGCCTGTTAGGCGACAGTACCAAACTCCTCGTAGCGCTACTCGCCTGTCTCCTTGGCTATGGCGAAGTGGGTCTCTGGCTTAAGAGACAAGCCGCAGAGAAAGACAGCTGGGTAAAGATAGACGGAAACCCGTACGACCAGTGGATGGAAGACTACGGTGGTCGTGTGTATCAGGAAGCTGTCCGGAATGGACTTGGTTCGTCTTTCCTTTGTATTTTCTCTTGCTTCCAGATCAGTGGCTCACTGAGCGTGTTTCTTGCAGAGGTAATCGAAGCTTGTGCTGAAGCGGATCCTCCTTCACCGCGTAGGTTGGAAGAGTGGAGGAAGGTTTGGGAGAGATGTACAAGATTGGAGAAGGGCTTCTGGGATGCGGCGATGCGTCATGGACGGGGACACCATGGAGAGGGACACCATCACACTGAGGGACATCTTGGAGGAAGCCATGGACACCACCACGGTAGTTCCGACCATAGCCACTAGTGTCGGTGGTTAATGAAGCTTGAACGTGTCCCAAAATCCTAAACAAGACGCGAATGTTGCATGAAGCCGAACATACGCAGGGAAATGTGAAATTATTACTTGTCATTATGTACCATAAATTAAGAACGATAGCAATAAGTTATCTGAAGCGATAGCAGTGTGACCCTTTGTTTTAGATAGATTAGATATTCTCCTTCATCGATAGATCTGCATGAAATAATGTCAGTATCAACAGTTAGCCTGTTCATCTACAGGTGGCTTCTTCATCACCACTTCCTGCTCCTCTTCAACTGCGACCTCGACTTCCGGCTCTGCACTTGCTTTCTTCACAGTGGTGACTCTCTTGGTCTTAGTGGTCTTTTTAGTAACCTTCTGCATGCTTGGACAAAGGCCTTTGGTAGCGAGCGTGCATTGGTCACATCGTGGTCCCACGGGAAGACATATCACCTGTATGTGCGGAGCAGGTATGAACAGGCAAAATAAAAAAAGGAAAAGTTGGTGGTACCTGCCCAAATCCAACGAGCATGTAGTTGATTTCTCGATGGAGTTCCTTTGGAAGCCAAGATTGTAGGTTAAGTCTGTATCCAACGCTGTGAGGATCGAAAGAGAAAATAAGGTACAATTAAACAACAAACCTCGTCTCTTCAGGATTCTTGGTAGGTTTCCTGTGCCACCCTAGGCGATTGGTGATGCGGTGAACGTGAACATCGACGCCTATCCCTTCGTTCCTACACCATTTCCTCAGCAAGTGGAACTCGGGACGTCAAATGAACATACAAATCCCAAGCCACTTGTAACGCAAGAAACGCCATTTTAGGTCCAACACCAGGTAGTGAACATAATTCATCTACAGTCTTCGGGACGTCCGAGTCAAAGTGGTCGCGGAGACGAATGGCAGTTTGCTTGAGGTATCTAACTTCCATGGTCAGTACATATCGTAAAGAAACACGGTAAGTCAACGTACCCAGTCTTTCGCCGCCAAAATCCAACCTTTCCAATAGCTTCCGAGATTACAGAGTCCTCTGCGTTAATCATATTTTCTATGGATATCGCGCCACCTATTGCCGCGCGCAGTTTCGAGACCGCAGCGTCTGTAACTTCGTCTTTAGTTTGAGATGATAGCATGAGTGAGACGAGCGTTGCATAGCGTCGGTTCTGTAATAAACATTAGTGTAAAAATATGCTTAGTATACGAATAAACGAACCTTTGGCTCAGTCTCTTTGAACTGAGACTGGTCACATCCCATAGTATCGACGGGAGCAACAAACGTAGACCGCATTTCTTTTATGAGGTCGTAAACCTCTCTCCACCGTTCCGGTGCAGGATGAGGAACAGCCAATGACTGCGGTATAGGTTTCTGTTTCTTTGGAGACTTCTGTGGGGTTTCCTTCTTCACAGGGGATATTGTCGAGCCTCGCTCAGTCTTTACAGCAGGCAAATCCTCTTCTTCCACCTTCTCCACAATCTCCTTCTTAATCTTCGTCGCTCTCGGCTTCGCTTTCGTTTTCTTCGGGGTATTGGGAATCAAATCCTCAAGGTCCCCTATTCTCTCTTCTTCGACCTCCTCTTTCACTGCGATTTCTGTCTTGATTCTCTTGGATCTCCGAGGTGAGTCGGGTGGGTCTTCTTGTGCTTCTAGGAGGGTGACGGAGGAGTGGTATGGGCTTTGACGGGCTGCTAGACGCGTTACGCGTGCTGAGAGGGGGCGTTTGAGAGAGGACATTGTGGTAATGAGGAAGCGAAGGAAGTCCGGGTTGGGTATACTTAATGCGACAAGGATGTGGGGTAAATTACAAGTTCAGCTTAGCCCCGCCAGGTGATCATAACAATGAACATGCATTATGTACTAAGTCGAGAAATTTATACTACATATTATCGTATCATTTATGTAAATACGCTCACCAGAATTCTTCAAGTTTTATAGTACGGGTATTACCTCACTTCGGTTTAAGAAAATCGAAAAAAAAAATCTGGACGCCAGGATTGTACCTAACTATAGCGGTTTGGATACATCACCGACGGCGGAGGGTACACTGGGTTATAATAACGGCTGCTTTCTGCCAACAATTGAGGGTGGATTTGTAAGTGGTTAACATCGTAGGATACGTAAGGATAAGCAGGATAGAATGGCGTAGGGTGATGGCGAGGTAGCAACGAAGTCTGGGACGGTCCCGCCGAAGACGAACTTGAAGCTTTAGCGGTAGGAGGTACGCTCTCATTGTTACGCGCCCAGGTTGCTGAAACCTTAAGCCGTCCACTAGGTCTAAACAAGTCAGCGAAGGCAGGCAATGCTTTATCACCCGGATTTGATATAAAGTAGCCTTGAATCCTTTCTAAAAGATCCTTTTTCGTGCCCCCCGCGCCAAGAGAAAGGGCTTCAGCGATATCTCGAAGGTCATTTCGACTTTGACGTATCGACAGCGGGCCAGTAAAAATACGACCAGTGCTATTTTGAACATTACCTGGACCTGAATCTACCTCAGGCATTTCTGCAGTGCTTCCAGTAGCTGTAGGCTTCTCCTGAACTGGTGTGTCACTTTGCTGTCTGGATTCTACGCCGGCGTCAGGCTCAACGTTAGCACTGAGTTCCGTGACTTTCTGAGCCATCCCTTCAGTCGTATCATCTAGAGTTGCTTTGAGAGCCTCGCACTCTCTAGCCAGACGATCTGCTTGGTTGACTGCCTCGATCTTACTATCGCGCGTGATCCTAAGAGCAACCTGAAGTTCGGTAATCCGTTGCAAAAGAAATCTCTTCGGTGTCTTGAGTATAACTGGTTCCAGTAACTCGTCAATGGGATCGGGGACACATGAAGCCACAGCCAAGCTTGAGGATGAGGATGTGGTGGTAGCGGAGATGGAGGCGGACTCAGAACGGAAATGCGCAGATCCGTTGTGGGGCATGTGATCAGTTTGATCAAGTGACCGAGACTCAGACTGATCACTCTCCGAGTCCGAATCGGAATTGTCCTCTTCCTCTTCAACGTCACTCTCGTCGCGGCTATCCTCGGACTGTGGATCTTCCTCTTGATTCTCCTCTGGCGTATCTAGGGTCACCCTATTGCAATCTCCATCGCTTGTATCCGCGCTGGTGCTAGACGAACTCGCAACCTCCGACGCATTTACCGTGACTAAGGCTTGGACTAAGTGAACATCTATGTCGACTGGAATCCCTTTGTCCCAAGTGACCTTCTTCTCGAGCATTACCTTCTTGAGCTTCTTGTAGTACTCCTTGGCCGCAGGATAGTCGAGACACGGTACACATTTCTGGCCCAGATATGCACCCTCTATCTGGCTCTCGAGATCAGGATGCCGTTTCATGAACCTCCCAAACCAGTTCTGACTTGGTTCCCTTCCAGCCATCTCCTTAATTATCGGCGTGACCGTTATCTTGCATACGGGTACCCCTATATACACCAGAAATTTTATCCAGTCCACAAGAGCGAGCTCCTGCTCCGGGCGAAGAAACATCTGATTACTATGAGCTTCTCGTGGTGCTTTGGAAATGTTCAGATATCGGTTACGAAGGGTGCGATAGACGGTCGATGGTAAGTTATGCGCACGAAGGGCTTTCGTGACACTTTTACCGTGTTCGCCTCTCCGGAGGCTTTCGAGGGCTGCAGAGAATGATTTTTGGATTTTCTTGTCGGTATAATCAACTCTTTGTCGTCTGCAAGCAGGAGATTTAGGCATATCAGGTTGTGCAGGACTTTACGAGTTACGGCTTTCCAATTTTCGCGTCTTCGACGTGTTTTAGCTTTGGAGTATTCAGCCGGAGCTTGAAAATCTTCGGAGGTGGCGCCACCAAACTCCATCTCAAATGTTATTTGCTTTGATATCAATCTTCAACAAAAGGCTCTTTTCCGTATCTGTACTTGACAAAAGCAAAGCTAGTCCTGTAATGTTTTTCGGAAATAAAGCGAAGTTATTTACCATGTTACATACATCTAGTGTCAAGACCCAGTCGCCAGAGCTCGTTCGCTAAGCTGCACCTGAAATTTGAAATTTACCCTACATCCTCGCATCATACCATACCTAGCTTCTGACTCTTCGCTTACTCAATACCGCAATGCCATCCCTCAAACGCCCCCTCTCGACACGCGAAACGCGCTTCACAGCCCGTCAAAGCCCATACCACTCCTCCGTAACCCTCCTAGAAGCTGAAGCACAAGACCCACCTGATTCGCCTCGGAGGTCCAAAAGAATCAAGACCGAGATCGCAGTGAAAAAAGAGGTCGAAGAAGAGCGAATAGCGGACCTCGAGGATCTGGTTCCTAATACCCCCGAAAAACAAAACCGAAACCGAGAGCGACAAAGATCAAGAAGGAGGTTGTGGAGAAGGTAGAAGAGGATGATGTATCTGCAATGAAGACCGAGAGAAGTTCGACAGCATCCGCAAAGAAAGGCGCAAAGAAACAAAAACCTATACTGCAGTCTTTGGACGTTCCTCATCCCGAACCGGAACGCTGGAGAGAGGTTTACGATCTTATAAAAGAAATGCGGTCAACGGTTGTTGCTCCCGTCGATACTATGGGATGCGAACAGTCTAAGTTCGGTGAGATTGAGCCAACGGTGCGTTAATTCTTGTTCTAATAGTATCATGTCCTAATATTCGTTTGCAGAACCAACGCTTTGCGACACTCGTTTCGCTCATGCTATCCTCGCAAACTAAAGAAGAAGTTATAGACGCTGCGGTCTCGAAACTGCGTGCGGCAATAGGTGGCGCGATATCCATAGAAAATATGATTAACGCAGAGGACTCCGTAATCTCGGAAGCCATTGGAAAGGTTGGATTTTGGAGGCGCAAAACTGTGTATGTTGTCTCTCGGTTTAATTTTGGGAATGAATTGACCCAAGAAATTAGATACCTCAAACAAACTGCCATTCGTCTCCGGGACCACTTTGACTCGGACGTCCCAAAGACTGTGGATGAACTATGTTCTCTGCCTGGTGTAGGGCCCAAAATGGCATTTCTTACGTTACAAGTGGCTTGGGATTTGTATGTTCTTTTGAAGTCTCGAGTTCAGTAGTTCATATGATAGTCTAGGAATGAAGGGATAGGTGTGAATGGTCACGTACACCGCATAACTAACCGCTTCAAGTGGCACATAAAACCTACCAAGACACCCGAAGAGACGAGGTGCGTCGTTCAACTGCACCTTTTAGCCCCCTTTCAATCCTCCTGACATTGGATACAGACTTAACCTACAGTCTTGGCTCCCAAAGGAATTACATCGCGAAATCAACTCTATGCTAGTTGGATTTGGGCAGGTAGTGCTCGACCCCATTTCAGGCTCATTCTTCATGGTCTCACCCCGTTAATACAGGTAATATGCCTTCCTGTTGGGCCAAGGTGTGACCAATGCACCCTCTGTCAAAGGCCTTTGCCCAAGCGCACAGAAGGTGACCAAGAAGACCACTAAGACCAAGAAAGTTACCGCCGTAGAGAAAGCAAGTGCAGAGCCAGAAGTCGAAATTGCTGTTGAAGAGGAGCAGAAAGTGGTGTCGAAGAATTCGCCTGTAGATGAATCAGAACGGGCTAATTGTTGATACTAACGGTCGGTGATGTGCCCAAACCGCCATAGTTTGGTACAATCCTGGAAGAAGTATTTATTTCAATCTTTGTTTAAAACAAAATGAGGTGATACGCCAACCGAGCCCCTTCAGAATTCTTCAAGCTTCTGGCTTTACGTTGAGGGTACTGCATACGAGATTGATACGAATTAATTGCAGTTAATTGTTGAAAGCCTACATGTACAAGGCGTTTTTCTCGTTTATTATAAATTCGGAGCGAGCTGAGTCTTTAATGTCTTGCCTTGAACACTTTGAAACGAATGGATGTTGCAAGTAGGTTGACAATCGATGGTAAATGAAACGAGATAATGGAACCTACAGCTGCAGTGCACACATATCTTAAAACGATATAAAAAAAACAAGAAGTCCACAGAAAAATTCCGATACGGGGAATCGAACCCCGAGCTACCGCGTTCTTCTGATCATTTAATCTCTAATGAACACTGAAAGGCGGTAATGTTAGCCGTTACACCATATCGGATTTAAAATAAGTTCAAATATGTGCCACATCTCCACAAGCAAAAATAAGTGTGAAGTTAAATAAGTTACAGTAGCCGGCATACGACAAAGGTTTTGTCAAGGGGACGGTGTTATGACTCGTCTCCATAGACTTTGTTGAGCAGTGGTAAAAGTGCATGTTTATCTGTTCAAGAATCAGTAGCATGTGAGCAGTTTTCGTTCGTTTATTCCCCGGGGATCGGACTCCAGCGGACTCCGCTGTAAAAATCTTGCCCGCGGTTTTAATTTCCCGTCAAAGCTGTCCGCGAGCAAGACAAGGATCCCAATAGTGCTGAGAGATATGTAGCGCGCTGGGATGTGACCGATATTTGCGAATCAGGCGTATAGCATTTTTCAAACATGCGGCTTTATTCATCCTCGACTTCTACTTTGGCCCAACTACGAATCGTATAGCTCATGATGCTCCCTTGATGCTCCCACTTCCTTCATCGAGCAGCCCGGACCACTGACTGCTTGAAGAATATTTGGTGCTTGACAACGAATATCCAGAGGATCTCAACTTACAGGAGCTGTCGTTTCGGCCAAGGAGCTGTTGAAGAGCACAACCAAAGCACAACGCGCACGTACACGGTGTTGAGAACTTTCGTTTCGCCTCCAATGCACATGCTCCCGCTAGATACGGCCCTAGTCAATACTGGCAATGGTCACTGTGGCAATGCGATGTCAATCAAATCTCGAAAAAAATCATTCCTGTATACCTGTCTCTTGTCCATGCTGTCTATAACGCTTCTACTGCTGCTTAATACTCCGCTTTCGTCATTCAAGTTGGTGAATAGTTTCCCCAGTCAATACTGGCAATGATCACTGTGGCAATCCAATGTCAATCAAATCTCGATAAAAATCATCCCTGGATACCTGTCTCTTCTCTATGCTGTCTATAACGCTTCTACTGATGCTTAATACTTCGTTTTCACCATTCAAGTTGGTAATGATTGAGGGACGTCTAGTGCGCTTAGAATCGGGATGGAAGCCACAGTTGCGCCAAATATGAAGATACAAGGGGTATGCTCAGTCGAGACCCCAACTCACTGGCGACTGTATTACTTCGGTGCAAGACTGCAAATCAACAAGCGTCGACTCGCGTACCCCAATTTCTTAGGCTGGAATAGCTGTCGCTGCAGAAGGAGGAAATCGAGGGTCAATCACATATTTTTTGCATTTGGATAGCATTTGGGATGAAAATAAAATTTGAAGTAAGAAAATTATATTTCGCGTCTAGATTTTCGTCCGCTCAAGATATCCAATCACCATCCTTTTGGCAGCTAGTTGGACTATGGCCTAATTCAGCATTGACATTGTACAATCTAATATTCATACTATGTAAGTATACATATCGAATAATAACTCTGATCATATACCACATGTGATATTTTGCTCGCTCTCCCCCTGAAGCTCAACCAATGAGTACACTGGGACTCTCTGACTACAAACAGTCCCTCAAGAATATCATTGAAGCGGACACTTGGACCTCAGCGGCGGTATGCATTATTCGGCTATAGTACCATGTTGCAGTTACTCTTCGTGTATTATGTGTTGAATTATTTACTCCCCCCAGAGCTTCCAGTGTCAAGATTGGAGATATGCTTAGTCAATTCTTGATAAGAAAGAAAGCGTAACGCGAGCGAGTGGCCACAACAGTAAGTTGCTAGTCTTATTTTAAATTATGCAGTTTTTTCCTGAAATTGGGTTATTTTAGGTCTCTCCGTTCTGCGTTGCGGACGAACCACATCTATACTTCATAGCAAACTTGATCGAAGGAGACAAAAAGTTATAACAAGTACAAAGGCTTGCAGGTCGCAAGTGTAACCAACAGATATAAACCCAAACGGACGAATATCCTAGAGTCGCAGCGTCGTGCCATTTGCAAAGCACCTCATTCATGCGTTGCAGCTTAATCATGCTTTCAATCCCCTGTCTTTATACCCGCCCGTGACTGAAGGGGGTATATGGATATACAACATCACGTAGGCTTAGGCTTACACAAGGTGGTATCGGAGGTATGAACCTGAGCCGACAAATACCCTGGGATCGCAGCGTTGTGCCATTTGAGGCCGCTGCATCATGCCTTGCAGCTAAATTGTACTAGCACTTCCTCGCTATTCTATACCCGATTCTTGTCTGAAAGGGAAGAAATATATCTAGCATCATGTAGGTTTAGGTTCGCACAATGTGAAGACGGACCTGTGCCGACAAATGTCCTGGAGTGGCTGTGTTGTGGCGTTTGAGGCCCCTCCGTCCTACGTTGCTTGAACTGAATCGTGCTGGCGAAACCTCTGTTTTTTATACCTGATCCTTGAAAAATATATACAATCAATCACCGATGCCTCAAAAGATGTCTTCCTCTTAGCCTTCGACACGGAACACTCTGTAATGTGAATATATGGTGTGTTTTCAACAACTGCTCGTTCATGGATGCGAGACGGGCTCTGTTCTCTTTGCGGCTATTCACACCCCAACAGAGCAGTAACCTCTGCCTCAGAGGATTCCTTTCGATGCCAGTGGAGGCTTTCGTGTTTTGTGTAACTCTCTCTTGCCAGGCGGGCCCACGGGACGTATGAGGCGCACTTCTCTTCCTTGGCCATTGGGTACCAGATTTATACTTGGGGCATAAAATTTTTTATCTAATGGTCCAATGAGTTTCAGCCGTAGTAGCGCTTGAAAGGTCATTAATGATTGGTCGAAATCTTTAGTGTACATATGGGCAGATCTAGTATCCTGGAAACAGTAGACGTTTCCGATAGTGGCGCAATGAGCGTACATCCTCGAGGGGTTGATTACCTCCCCTGGTCTGGTCCATCTCCCTCTCCGCTTCTGCGGCATTGCCTAGTACACCTTCAGCAAGAACAGCAGAAATACCTAAACCTATCTCCCCTTGATCTCCCCATCCAGTGACTCCCCACCTTCCATCTGCAGTTGCGCACGTCGCATAATGTGGGAAATTCTACCTTCGCTGTAGTAGTTGTGTTCATCGTTGTCGTCTGACGGTCTAGGAAGTTGGGAGGTGGACCAGCAGCGGCGTCCCGTGCTGCTTCCATCGTCGATTTTGTTGGTGTGGCGCCGGTTGGTCAGCAGGGCGATTATGATCGCGAGAACTACGATGTCCACATGGAGAATATGCCTGCTACTGCGCCTTTGCTTTGGAAAAATCTCATTCCCGACGACCGTCATTTATATTCCGTGCAGAGTCCAAATATCACATACCTATTCGTATTACTTCAGTAGTAAGTAATTGTTAGCATAGTTTACCTAGGTACAAAAGTCAGATGGAAGAGTAAAGTCGAATGGTGGTGAGTAGTAACTCTACTCTGCGCATTTACTTCCATCGCTCACCATATGTTAATAGAACTATTGAGAATTATGGCAATAAACACGATAATTTATGCTGTTAAGATATTGTAAATAAGAAAATTTGTCTAGTAACATGGTAAGTACACATAGCGTTTTCTGTCAAAGTCACTAGGTGAGTTTCAGTTCAATACATTTATACGATTTTTGGTTTTGAAGCGTCAGTCAGCCTTCGCAGCATCTCACCACACCCTCACCTGATTCCACCTCACCTTCAACACCCAATGCCTAAGGCTCCAGTGTCCAGCTCACAGCCCAGTACGCAGAGACCAAAAAAGAGACCAAAAAGTAAATATAAGCGTCAAGTTGATGCTGCACTGCAACTTGAAGAGATCAGAGCAATCCAGACCGAGGTCAGAAACAGCCTAAATGTCCTACTAGAAAACCACATGATCCCTGGACTAGGATCACTTTATCATGAGTATGTATGTTCATTGTTCCCCCCATAAACTAAAACTCACAACTGAACAAAATCTTACAGGGTCGCAAGATGTGAAACTATCAACAATTACATGGAACATAGTAATAAAATAGACATGTCAGTTTTACCTGAGGAGGTACAAAACCTTATTCAACACCTCAAACATACAGCGCACAGTAGGAATTGCAAAATGATGAAATTCATTCAGCAAAACATCACATTTCTCAATGCGACACGTTCAGTGCATGTACCTCAGACTCAGTCAGCCACTACCCCCAGCCTCCCAAATGCTGCATCTTTCAATGCCACAAACTCAGTGCAAAAGCCTCAGCCAGCCACTTCCAGCCTCCCAAACATCACATTGAAAGCAGAAGAGCTTCAGCTTCAACCAGCTGTCCCCATCCCCCCTGCGCAGAATGATACACAGGCTCCAGTGCCAATAGAATCAGGCTTTCAGATATTTGAAGATTTCATGAATGGCATTGAACAGGAGCCACCTGATCCTGATCAATATCTCTACTACCCTGTATCCACCCCTGAAACACCCAATACTGATCCCATTATGTCCTTTAATCCATTTGAACTTTAGATGATTAAATATCTCCAAAGCAAGGTACTATGTTGTGCATATATTACTACATAAAAGCCGATTCATTCATCACTACTCCCACTATAATATCATACAAGTACAGCTCATTATAGTTAAATAATATGTCTACCTACATAAATAGTCCAGCCAACTGGTCCATGTCCAAAGCAAATGTCCAAATCTTATGACTTCCTAATATTCAGTGGCGCAGTATGTGCATGAAACAAATCCTGGCCCGCCATATACGGATAATCAGATGGCGGCGTATGCTCAGGCGACACAACAGAGGGAGTAAATGCACCCGTCAACGTCCCATCAGGAACATCCTTCGAAAGCGAAACCTCCACCCCAGAACCACTCTTCTCACTAACAGCCTCAAAGCGCCCTCAACAGCCCACTTGGAATGCACACTGGCCTTGGTACTCCTCGTCCCAGTACCCTCCACCAATAACGCATCCTCCGACCCACGCGCCTCACGCACCTTCGCCAAACGCGTCCCATACCCTGCCTCACCAGCAGCCCGAATCGACCCCGCCCGCTCAATATGCGATACCTGACTCATAGACCTCTCAAGCCCAGCCCCAGACTCAGGACTAGACCCAACGCGCTCCGCGCGCTGCTGGAGCAGACTCCCAATGAACTCTGTATTGGATCGGTCGAGGTGCACTTCGTCCTCGGGACTCGTGGCGGGAACGGGGAAATGTGGATTGGGCAAGCCGACGTCTCGGAAATCGATTTCGCGTTTTTCAAGAGGGGGTCGGATGGTGCTGCTCGAAGAGTTTGCGGATTGGTATTGCGTTGGGATAGGGGGAACGGGTGGGATGGGGAGAAGACTTGTTGCGGATCGCGAGGGGGGATGGGAAGAGGGCGCTGAAGGGAGGGAGTAGAGCGATGCGGTGTCCACGTCCGAGTCGTCCATTCGCGCGGAGAACATGATCGGTCCTGTTGGATCGGATGAATCCATGCTGGGTGGTGAGGTGTATTGAGGAACTATAATAGGTGGTAGAGCACTTATCCCCCTCTAGGCGTCGTCGACGCCGTGGAAGGCACCGAATTGGGTTTAGCGAGCATATATGTGGGTGCAGGGGACGGAGTGGCCGCGATGAAGTTTATCCCTACATGAGGCGAGTCCAGCAGCCGCGGTGGAGTATTGCTGATAGGAAGAAATTCAGGCAAGCGGGATTGAGACCTCCCGAATTCGTCGTACGGATTCGATAGTGAGTACACAGGAGAATGCCCACCCTGGACATGTGCCTCCTTCCCTTGTGCAAGCTCAACGCGGAGGGTACTAGGGTATGTCTTGTGACCCAGTAGCGGGGCCTCGGAGTCCGGCCGTGAACTGTCCGTGTCCTTTCTCTCTCGTACGATGGCGGGGTTCTTTGACGAGGTGGTGAAGAATAGCTCGGTATTGGACAGGTTGACGGAGTGTCGTGGAAGTTTTCGCCTTCTTCTCCTGTGGCCCCGGACGGCCACGATAATAGTGAGCACTGCGATGATGAACACGGTACCCCCTATGGCTATACCGACAATGGCGTTGACGCTGATTCCTGTAGACCCGGAGTCACGTGCTTGGAGAGTAGAAGGCGCCATGGCCGGTCAACGGCGGGAGGTGAAGGTGAAGGTGAACGAAGAGGGGGGGGAAGGAAATGAAAATTGAAGAACGGAGAGATAGGGTGATTCGCTTATGTACGCGCAGCAGCGGCTTGGTGGGGTGGTCGGCACAGCCCCCGCTGCGCGGTAATGAAACCGCTTCTTTGGTTTCGGAGAGTAGGGCAGGCAGTGGGGAAGGGAACTGCTTATATTTATCAATCCATCAATTGCAGTTCAGTGCTTTTTAGCCCACTTGGCGCTTTACTCGGTCGATGGTGTGTTTGGGAATGATAGGGACATTGTATACGCGGCCTGGTCGGGGATGTTTTAGTAGTGATATCGATGCAGGTTTGGATTTGAAATGGTGCATACATTGGCAATGGATAAACGAGAATACTTAGTGTCTGGTAGATGGGGTGATTATTTATGCACTGGTAGGTTACGACTTACGGTAACGGCAGGTGATAGGCATCGCGAGAAGTGGTCTCCGCAGGCGACTGGTCTGGTGATAAGACTAGGGCAAAAGCAATGGCAAACGGCTGTCGTCCACGGCTGAGGGCATTGAGTTATTTCTGCCAAGACCTGGATATGTAATTGGCCACGACGGTGTCAACGACCCGGGAAAGGACATCGCACTAGATCGAATGTGGGTGGTGTAAGCGGATGCAGTGTACGTTATTGTAATGTATATTTGAAACTAACAATACTTATTGTCAGTGTGTTATTTTCAATAGTGGAATAGGGTTGTGAGTCATGCTGGCAGCTGCTGCAGTGCTGAAAGAAGCAATCTCCTGCAAAGTTCAAGTGGAGTCGAAAGGCTGCTTGCTCGGCACCACGATCGCATTCAGATCGCAAAGCTGCAGCCAATTACACCACAATATTGATCACTCCCCTCCGCATCAAACACTCCCACGCATCCCAAATCTTTCTCCGAGCGCGTCCGAACGTCAGCCAGCTAGCACATCGTCCACGCACCTAACCCTCCAACCACACCAGCCATGCACGCCTCTCTCATCCGTCGCCAGCTCGGTGGACTCGTTCCCCCCAAGATTGCCACTCCCAAAATCGTCGTATGTACTTCTCATTTTTGAGGAAGAATGAGATGCTAACGGACTTGTTACCATACTTCAAATTCAATTCACAACTTCAATATGTACCCTATACAATGGAATGCACTAGTCTGGCGGCTCAGGAGCCGGCCTTTCCCCCCTCGTCGAATTCTACTCCAAGCTCCCCAAGGGCGCCGCAACACCCCGCGTCAGCGGCTTCAAGGGCCGCTTCTTCAACGGCAAGAACGCCTCCGGTGCTCCTCTGGCTGGCTTGATCGTTACCATCTTCGCTATCAGCTACACCCTTGACTATAACAGTGCGTCGCATTTCCTTAAAGTTTAACTTGTTACTGACTATTTTATTTTGCAGTGCATCTCAGTACGTTTTCTCGTGTTATGGCTATGGAATGCATGCTGACCATTTTGGTTTGCAGAGCACCACAAGAACCACGCTCACTAAATGTACATACTTTGTGGAGCAGAGTGGAAGAGGATCATCCGGAGAGGAGAGTGGGTCGGGGAGAGATACCGCTTTGTGCAGATAGAACACACACCAACAATAGACCGCTTAATCCAATTTCAAGGAAACATAAGCTGTCTAGCGGGCCAAAAGGTATCCAGTTCTATTAAGCTACAATCCAAAATATGCTACATCCAATCAAGTCCAAATCTACAAAGTCATAGACTTCCTCCGTATCTTCTTCCCATTATTTTCACTTCCCCAAGAAGACCGAAAATCCACATCCGGGTAACGTATTACCTCCTCTCTTGGAAACACAACATGCCCCACCACAGCATTCCGTACTATAGGCGGCCGAGACATATCCACCGGCGCGCGTAACTGACCTCCTTCCATTTTCGACGCAAAATCGTACATTGAGTGAACAGAGGACGAATCTGATTCGGAAGAGAGGACAGAATCGTCTCTTAGGGATTCAGCGAATGTGTCTTCCGTTACATCTGTTGAGCCGTGCGAGTCGAAATTCTCCTTCTATACTACTATTAGTAGTTTCCTTAGATAGAAATGAGAAAACAGACCTTGCGAGCAAAACCAGCATCGCTGGCATCACTTCTACCCCTTGTCCTACCGCTAGAACCATGATGGAATCTGCTTGAGACGACGTCCACGGTTTTGACTAACGAGTCCCCGCGGATTCTATCGCGCAGGTTGAGAGTATACAACATAGTCAGGGCGTACACACGCCCGTACATGAATGCTACAGCCGTAGCCACTATCCCACACCAAATCAGCCATCATTACTTGCCAAAAATAAAAAGAGAAACCCACAGTAAGTCTTCGGCTCAACAGCTAACAGCACCACACCCGCCGTCGTGAACACGCTAGGCACACACCCAGTGGTAATCACCATAAACGTAACCCTCCATAGCATGTCCTGCGTGTTTCGGGTGAATGCACTGTCTACGCTTCTATGAAGCTGGTACAGGAGCGCGAAGGTGATTGAGAGGTCTGTTATACAGTTTCCTCCGAATGATATTCTGCTTTGGGGTTCAGATTTGGATGGAAGGGAGGGGGAGGAGGGCGTACATGGACGTTTGGAGGTGATCTCGTCGTTCTGCGAGGGATGGTTCTATGGCAGAAGATATTCCTGTTCGGAAGGTCCCTCCGAGAGTTGTTAGCATGCATAGTGCTATGAGGGCTGTTAAGACGTGGTTTGCTGACCTATGCGGGTGTTAGTAACAGTTTTAGGGAGAGGAGGAAGGACTTGACATTTTCCAGTACCGGTATACCATGAAACTTTGCACTACGAATGTGACGAGGCCATCTACGAGGATAACTACGACCAGAGGCCATATGTTATGTTGTAAGTCTTCGAAGTGCCCCCAGTTCAATACGGAGTACTGCCCGGAAAAATCGAGTCAGTTTTTGTATCAAGAAGAAATTGGAAGACAAACGATGAATATCCCCGCCCACGAAGCGAACGAAGCGATTGTGTCCGCTAAGAGGTTGAATAAGACACATAGTTTGATCCATAACCTGTCGCGCTTTCTGCGCTCGGAAGTGAAGTATGCAACGACTTGGGTTATTTCGAGGGTGTACAGGGAGAGGTTTACCAAGGTGCCTATTAGGATTGCTCTATTGGATCGTTAGAGGGAAGTCGTTTCTAAGAAGAATTGAAAACGGACCCGAGGTTGGTTTTTAGAGTTGTCGATGGCATTGATAGTTATGTTTCTAGATAGAATGGGTTGACATTGGTTGGGAAGGACATTTGATAATATAAATAGCTGTTCAACGTTCAAATGTTCGAAGTTTGGGTAGGTGTGGTAGCTATTAAATTGTATCGATCGAGGTTTCCTTTGTTGGGTGCGTGTGCTGTGCTACGGCGTAAAGTACTTCTTCCGAGCGGCATCGTCCAGGTAGATGTTGAGGGCGATGTACCTGGAAGCTACGAGATAGTGCCCATGGTAGGTTAGACCCCTCTCGACTTTAACTGGTCTAAATGTCTGGGCTCTACACTTCGCCGGGTTCGATAGCAGCCTTTTTCATGTGATAGGGTTTGTTATCCATGGAATTTTCATGTTTTGTGAACAGTTATTTGATTTTCGAAGGGGGGTGATATGTTGAAGTTGGGATTGGGAAAGGTCTTGGAGGTGAGTTGGAAATTGAGAGAGAGAAATGTACCAGGCGGGAGAACGGCCCACTGTATCCGTTATTTGTGCTTCCTCTAATGGCCTGTGATTCAAACACAACGATGGAGTTTAGCGTTCGCCGTTGGCAGCAACGTTGAACAAGCAACCCCCCTTTCCCAAAATTCTTTGGCATTCAGCGCTGTGCTCGGGTCCCTCGGATTCTAATCATTGGGACCATGTCGTAGTAATCTCTAATTTTAATTCTATGATATCTACGCTGCCAAACAAGCTTATGGAACTCCGGAAGTAGCGAGCACTACCAGTACAACCAAGTCCTGTACTGCCAATTAGCCTCGTATGTCTCATCCTTCCTCCTCACTGCACGAGCCACATGAAACCGACACCTCCAAGGATTTATCCGAGCGCGATGCATCTGCATCCCCACTCGCCGACGAGGACAACACAAACCTCCCCGAATACATCCCTCTATCCCACGACAACAAATACTTCTCCGCAGACATCTTCAACGTTGAAGACTTTCTCCTATCTCGCGTGCACACCACTCTCCCAGATCTCCGCTCTGAGCTGCGCGACTATCTCTCGTTCCTTAATGAGGAGCTCGTCCGGCTTATCAGTGATGATTACCAGGACTTTATTAACTTGTGTACTAATCTCAGGGATGAGGACGCACGTAAAGGTAGTCTTATGCGGCCTCTTCGAGATCTTCGACAACAGGTGCTTGTGCGTACTCTATCCTATTTCGTGCTCCGGGGGAGTACGTTGACCTTCGACTAGGAGTCTACAGAGGAGCTTCGCGTTTGTCGAGATGAAATTCAGGAGACGTTGGAAGAGAGGGCAACTCTGAGAGAACAAGAAGTAGGTGTCGATGGTACTCCCAAGCTGTACATTTACATTTTTATTTAGCTCGTGAAATATATAGATGGCTGAGGCTCTTGAAGCTCTTGAACCATAAATATGATGTCATATTGTAAAGTGGCCTATGATCATTAGGTTAGGTTCTCGAATGATATATGTTCAATCTACTACGATTTCTTCGTATGTAATAATGGCAACAAGGCGCAGGATCCCACGGTTTAGCTGCATCGAGTCGTTACAATCCCCGAAGAAACTCAAAGCTATTCAGACTTTGAAGATGAACCTGAGCAGGCTGCTTTCATTATCTCGACGTCTCATGTCCAAAATAGATTCGTCGAAGTTTTTCGTGCTTCACGGTTGGCGAGCGTTCAAGGTTTGCAGTAAACTTTAGCAAATATGTGCATTACACTGCAGCGTGCACGGCTTCGAAAATGAACCCGTAATACACGAGAATATACGCAAGTAACTCCTGTTGGCAACGGCTATGTAGTACTGCCTAGTACTGCAAAACCTGCCAGTGGATATGCCTACATAATTGAGCTGGCCTGTCTGAGAACGTCAACCATTCCTTTTCTCTCTCAACCAACTCTCAACCCTCTCTTGCAACTCTCTCCTCCAACTCCTCCATTTATCTCAGTGGTTTTTCTATGGAACTCATTTAATACAAGGAAGAGCGCAACAGATATACTAAGCATCGTATCGGATACTAGTTTCTCTAGGACATTCCTATGTTGTTCCTCTGCTCTCAGATTCTCGGGGGGCTTCGACCCAACTTCCGCCCCGATAGACATAGGCTCTGTAACACCTTACTGACAGTTGGACCAACAGATCATCTACGTTACATTGGCGGTCTGGAAGAACATAACCGGTTGTGTTGACTTCGCTATACTCTCTTGCTTTCACCTAATTCTGAGCGCCCTTATCCAATTAATTTAATGAGCATCAGATTCAAACTCGCTATTTTTGTTACAGCGCATTGAAAGCTATGTGGCTCAAAACAGATCATCGATCCATCTTAAACCCACCTCACAGCCTGTCTCTCCGGTGTAAAGTACAGTATGAGAGTCAACCTTCCAAAAGACATCCTCCGCCTCATCTTTGAATGTGCAGCATATGAAAATAGAATTGAGGCTGTTCGTACACTCTTGTTTGTTAGTAAAGATGTCAACCGCTGGTAGGCTCGCGCTGCTATCATCCTCCGGAATACATTGATTACCTTCATTCTGTTACTTTTAGGGTTGAAAAAATAGCATACGCAATCGTATCTACCGCCACTCACCATCGTGCGGAATGCTTCTCCAGAACACTATCCGCACGACCAGAGCTGGCTCCTTTAGTCCGCGCATTAGCTGTGCCACAAGAACCGCTCTTGTGGTCGTGGGACGTATCGGTGGCTCCGCGCCCCGTAAGGGTGCTATGCGAGATCTTAGAAAAGTGCACGTCGCTGAAGGCATTGTACTGGAACATGATATCGAATTGTACTTTGGATGATTTTCCTGGTCTTCGCAGCATCCTGGCGAGTCTACCTTTGAAGATACTATACTTGAGATTGGGTGGTCGTTTGCGTGCACCGCTGGATTTTAACGACGGCGTCACTCACCTCGGAATACTGGATGCTTCACTTGTACTATTTCCTTTGCTTCATGGGCCGGAAAAGTGCCCAATAGCTCCAGAGAGATGTAACGGTCTCACGCACCTTGCGCTTCAAGTGGACTGCGAGGTACAAGTCATTTTGCCGGCTGTTTTTGAATATGCATCGGTATATGGGAATGCGTTGAGGAAGTTGGAGAAGCTTAAAACTTGTGTATTGTATCTTCCGGATTTAGCTGCGGACCCAGACTCAGAGGAGTCAGAAAAGCTTCGGAGGTGGTTGAGTGCATTGGCGGAGGTGGAGGATGAGAGGGTAGTTGCGATAGAGCGAGATACGAGGCTAGATGAGTGGTGGAAGGTAGTTGAGGAGTGGGATAGGAGTGATCTGGCTGTTGCGGAGGGTGTGATTGAGAAAAGAAGGATGAAGAAAGTCCGGGAATACAATAGTAGTAAATTGATATGAGTCGCAAAGGTTTATATTGATGGCTTAAAATTACAACGCGACATACGTAAGTTGGGCTTTCATCGTACAAGTCGTATCTAAGGTACTTATAAAGAACAAGTAAATCTAGAGAACTTGAAAGGTTAGTGCGTGCGATAGATGTATGATTAGGTACGTACCTCCGCCGGAGAGCGCCTTTCCTAGGAGGACAATATCCGGCCGGATACCATCGTAATCGCACGCAAGCATTTTGCCTGTTCTGCATAGACCCTGCGTCGCATGAGACATCACATCACTTCGTTGTTGCTTCGTTGAATGAGTCAACGGATAAGATTAGAAAGCTCGCGCGATAGCCGCGTGCTTACGCATTCATGTTGTCACCCGTAGTTCTCTGCCTTAGCAAGCTAATTTATTCACTTTCTCTTTCATACTTCCATCTACTGCTTGAATTTATCTCTACCATACTCTCGAAGGATGTACAGCTTTTTCGGAGACGAATCCAAACGCAAAATAAATCTGGGCGGGTCCTACACCTCCCTCAACAGCCGCACCCTCATTGCACAAGCGCAAGCTGAACGAGACGAGCGGTCCAGACTTCTACGGAAACAACATAGCGCCACGAAGATTTTCGCATTTTGGCGTGGGGTGAAAGAGCGAAGGAGGGTAAAGAGGGAACTCAAGAACATTTTCGAGAACGATGTGAGAAGTCTGGATGCGATGAGGTGTTTAGTGCTCATGGGGTGCGATGAAGAGGTGTTGGGGTTATGGAGTAAGGTGATGGTCGAGGACGGTGAATGTATGCTTCTAGTCGTTGGGTAAGATGAAGACTGACGTTCATTTCTTCATGAAGACGCTTTCTTTCAGCTTTCTAGGGCTTATGGGTCTAGCTGGCTCGTACTGATTCGTCAAACGTGTATATTGCTCTTACAGGCCGTTGCAAGATCGCCTTTGTGAGTGCATTGTCGCTGCTGTATGATGCTATCCATCGATTGCTGATCATCCGTTGTTCTATTGCTGTTGTCTGATGATTAAAATGCTTCTTGCGCGGTTGTCTGGACTTCGTATACGCCACGCCACGACTCCACAGATCCCTAAACACAGCAAACCACGTACACCTCCTCACCCTTATTCTTTCGTCGCGATCTCCCGCACCAGTAGAAATCCAGACCTACCTTATTAAGAAAAACAGCTTCTACTCCCCTCTGAAAATCACCCTCCAATCCCTATCGCCGAAATCATCGTTCCCATTCGCAGACCTCATATCGCTCCTAACGGTTCCTTTCACCATCCTCCCACCCACTGACTCGGCATACACAGAAGCGTTAATCCAATTCCTTACATGCATCATTCCAATCCCTTCGTTATCCTCCCTTATTCCTTTGAACTTGCTTCCCAAATTCGTTTCCCTGATCCCGTTTACTCAGCTGAGCATTCTAGATGGGCACATAGATACGGTGATAAATGGCTTAAAGACACCCGAGGATAAAGCCCATTTTATAGGCACCCTGTACCTCTTCATGAGTCCGCGATATTCGAGTGGGAAAGCGGACGCTGCTGCTGTGGGCGTAACTGTGCGAATGTGGGCTGGAGTGATGAACTGTCTCGCTCCTGAATCTTTCGATACACCTGCATATAAAGAAAAGAAGGAACAAGCGATCAAGAGAGAAGATGGCATGGATATTGACGATAATCGTATTACTGTTTCCGTGGTCTCTTCGTTTGTTCCCTCCGTATCTGTGTATCATGAGCCCAAATTGGATACCAAGACGCTAGGAAGATTGGCAAAGCTCGCGTCCCCAGCGCATTTGAAGTCGCTGTTTGCGGTGACGCAGAAAAGTACCGAGGCGACGTACGATGTTGTTTTGTTCCTTTTGGCACTGGAGCGGGTGAATGCAAGTGCGAGGGATGATATTTCTAGACGAGTGCTTGTGTATGCTCCATGGGTTGTGAGGGATTTGTGGAGAGGGTGGGTGAGAGGCGGTGGTATTGGAGGGAGTGAGATCGGGGAGAAACTTTTTGGTATATTTATCTCTTCTCCACTCGTCTGAAGGAAGATTTGGGACTGACTATTTGAACAGAAACTAGAAATTCTCCAACGTGGCCCGCGTTATTGCTTCTTGTGGAATTATACAGCCAAGCCTTACAAACTATGGGAGACGATGAATTCTTCTCTTCCTCCCCTTCCCATTCCTCCGACTCAATGGGGTATACACTTGCTGCCTCTTCATCATCATCGACTACCGGCTCCGCACTAGGCTCTCTCGCTTCCTCCTCTTCCTCATCAGCGCGAAATCCTTTAACTCTAGACGATTTAACAACCTTCTCTAAGCAACTTTTGAACATTGCATTTGTGCTATACTGGAAGGAAGATTCTATACCCGGTGGGATTGGCGCAGACGTATGCGAAAGAATTGTGGCTCCTAAACAGAGGGGTTTGGCAAGTGGGGGTGTAAAAGGGAGAGAGGTGGGAGTAAGAATTAGCTGGGAAGAAGTCCGGGAAAGGGCGAGGAAGTGTTTGGTTGGGATTCACGCTAGAGAGTGGGTCGTTTCCTTCTCTTATGGTGGATATAAAGTGCTGATGGTAGAGTTTGTAGTTCAAGGAGACCATTCGTCCCACCAGATCATTGGTTGATCACCTCTCAAATTGATGTAACGAGTTTCGTGGAAGCAGCCGTGTACGTCTTCTTCTCTCTCAAACCTTGCGAAGACTTACCCAAACCTGCAGTTTCGAAGAACGCAAACTCACTAACCCATCAGCAGCACCGCACCACTACCCAAAGGCCTACTTCTCTGCACTCACACCGCGCTTAAGCATCCTTAACAACATCCCCTTCGCTCTCCCTTTCTCCACGCGTGTTTCTATATTCAGGCACTTTGTAGCCAACGATATGATGTCGCATGGCTATTCCCTCGGAACCAGAGGGTGGAGGTTGGGAATGATGGGCGGGGGCCGGCACCAGGTTATGATCAGGAGGGGAAGTGTGGCGGAGGACGGGTTTAATAAACTATCTGAGGCCGATTTGAAGGGACAAGTAGAGATTACATTTGTGGATCAGTTTGGGGAGGCTGAGTGAGTTTTCACTTTGAATGATTACTTCGAGATATGCACGAGATGCTCATAAGTTTATGTTTAGGGCTGGAATCGATGGAGGGGGAGTGTTCAAAGAGTTCCTTACGTCGCTTGCGAAGGAGGTATTTGATACCGACCGCGGGCTGTGGTTGGCTACCAAGAAGCACGAGTTATATCCGAATCCGCATTCGTATGCTACTGAATGTAAGTGATTTTCTGCACGTTTTGGCGAGAACAGTGCTGACTTCTGCACTTGTAGCTCATAACTTAAACTGGTACCGCTTCATAGGCCGTATACTTGGAAAGGCCTTGTATGATGGGATTTTGGTGGATGTAGCATTTGCTGGCTTCTTCTTTGCTAAGGTAAGTCTCTTATACTTCCTGCATTTTTCCTTCGGTGAGTTAATACGCTCCTATAGTGGCTAGGGAAGCAAAATTTCTTGGATGACCTCAACTCGCTCGACCCCGAGTTATATAATGGCCTAATTTTCTTGAAGCATTACCCTGGAAATCCGGAGGATTTGGCTTTAAATTTCACCGTAGCCATTGAAGGTAAGATCTTCTTCCCATCTTCCTTCTCTTTACATGTGTTTACGTTTTGCCTTGATAGAACTTGGTGTGACCAAGTCCGTAGATCTCATCCCGAACGGAAGCAATATCGCCGTGACGCGCGAAAATAAGTTACAGTATATCACGCTAGTGTCGCATTACCGCCTCAGCAAGCAGATCAAGAAACAGAGTGAAGCGTTCTTCGAAGGATTGTCGGAAATCATTGATCCTAAGTGGTTGAGGTGAGCAATAACTTATGCTGATATGAAATATACAGTGCTGAGGTGTGTTCAACAGGATGTTCAATCAGCAAGAAGTTCAAATTCTCTTGGGTGGTGTGAACACGGAGATTGATTTGGACGATTTGAGAGCAAATACGAATTATGGAGGGCTGTATGATGATAACTCCCCCACCATACAATTGTTCTGGAAAGTTGTTAAATCGTTAGACGAAGGACAACGACGTGCCTTCTCCGCTTCGCCACGAGTTGCAGTCGTCCTCCGCTGCTAGGATTCAAAGAACTAGTTCCGAATTTCTGCATCAGGGACAGTGGTACAGATGAGAACCGATTGCCTACTGCGAGTACTTGCGTAAATTTACTCAAGGTGTGTTGCCTAGTATGATATTTATGTTCTCTACTTACTGAGGTTGGATGCTATTTAGCTCCCTCTATATAAGAACGAACGCGTATTGAGGCAAAAACTAATGCAGGCTATTAATTCGGGTGCTGGTTTTGACTTGTCGTAATTCTTTGTTCGTTTTGTTCGGTTGGAATCGTAGGATATGCCAGAGACATGCTCGCTCTCATACATGCATACTTAGATTTTATGCAAATTCTTCCCCGTTTCTGATTTGTTAGTGTATTATATTTTCACTTTTTGTACTTTTGTGTGCGTGTATCTTAGCTGAAATTATACAACCCGTAATGCGTAATGACCCACTAACGGATGGAATAATAAAGAGATGAAAGCATATTTGAGGTCGCCGCGACAATCAGCAACTCATATAGCCGCCCAGAGTTCCTTATTTTCTTCGAAGTACTCTTTCAGCTTATGTGTCCCGATATACTTGTATCCCGGTCCTCCGTTCTTGTAAAACACTTCGCACTCCAAGCCCGTCGAAGTCAATACTTCTAAATCTGTCAGGCGTCCGCAAATATCTGAGGCATCCCAACACTGAGATATGCAGCACGCATCTCCATCGGCGAGACACGTTTATGTGTGATCTTGCGACCTAGAACTTCGGTCAACATAACAGCGACCTTAAAGTGATGAGACAAGGCAAGACAACTGGAAACGAAATATAGCTGCATACATCATCGTAGGTGAACAGCTCTGGGCCCAATATGAAGGGCGCAGTGTTCCTGAATTCCTCCAGATCGGTTGTAAGTGCCTGGAACGCGGCTTCAGCAATATCATTCGTCCTTACAAACGCAACAGCCCCATCTCCCGCTGCACTGACAATCTCGTTATTGATTTTAATGCTCTGAAGAAACTGGCGCGAGAAATTATCTGCAATAAGTGCTTAACACTAGGCAATACGATAGCGTGCAAATAACCAGAAACGCGCACCAGCAAACCAAGTAGGACGCAATGCGGTATAATTTGCTCCCAGATCATGCAGATAGCTATGAACCCCGCCCATGAAAGGACCACCTCTGTCAGTATGGGCACCGCTCTGAATTACCCATTTCTTTACACCCTTCGCGATTCCTATGTCGAGGAACGGTTTTACAATAGTAATCGCATTTCCAGAGGGTGGTCCGATGAGATAGATTTTATCGATGCAGAAATTATTCTCGAAGGGGACCCAGAAAGTTGACGTGTCGAACCAATCAAAATATATTGCCTGTAATGGATCAGGAGCAACACCAAAACGCGACGCAATAAGCACAGGGATGTGGGCGTCGTGGAGAAGTTGCGCGAGCTTGAACCCAGTGTTGGTTATTCCACCGATGATGAGAACTGTCATTATGTCACCAAGGAACTGTACGATTTAGGAATTGGTTGCAAGCATAGATCTTTGTTGAACTTGCTGGGCTACTTATATCAATTCGCAATCATTTCGTACGCTATGACCACTGATTCGAATCTTTTCGGCCCATAACGCCAGCGGATTTCGACGTCTTGCTAAATAAGCCAACTGAACCGTAGCCTTGCAGTAGTTACGGAAGCTCAGCCGATTTTAGATATATATAGATGATGCCGGAGAGAGGCCGTTGGGACACGTCAGTTCTTATTAAGTATCAAGCGAGGATCCATCTGCCTTGCAGTTGCCGTCATTAATTATCAGTTGATTGTACAGTGTTTCGAAGACTTTCCTGGCAATGTCAAATGGTAATTTCAAATCTTCGGGAAGCCCTCCGAGACCGGGTAAGTTGCAATGCTTTACCACGAAGTTGGACAACTTCAATTGCAATTTGGAAGGGATTGAGATCACAGCAATGAGATGAACTCTTGAGAGTATTCAGTTGAAGGAGAGAATCCATCTACCATAGAAGATTGATTCGCTGTGTGAAATCATTTTTGAAGTCTCGTAACAATAGTGTGAATTGTACTGTGTTAGAAGTGAGTCACAATCCTCGATGGTTTACGGATAACCGAGCCTACATCAGGACTTGAAATTGAATAAGCACTGTCCACTCATTAGACAGCCACCCAAATTCCCTTATTCTCTTCGAAGTACTCTCTCAAAGTATGTCTCCCAACATACTTATATCCTGGGCCCCCATCCTTGCTCAACACGTCCTTGTTCCAGCCCTTCGAAACCAACGCCTCTACATCTGTCAGGATGTCTGCAAATACCTGTGGAAATCCCATACTGAGGTATGTAGCATGCAGCTCCTCCGACGAAACGCGTCTATGAGTGATTTTACGCCCTAGGACTTTACTTAACATAGCGGCGACCTTCAAGTGGCGGTTAGATAAGGAAGAATGAAAAGCAAGTGTGAGAAGTACCTCGTCGTAGGTGAGAAACTCTGGGCCACATATGTATGGCATAGTGTTCTTGAACTCCTCTAGGTCGGTTGTGAGCGCTTTAAATGCTGCTTCAGCGATATCCTTCGTTTGGACGAATGGAACAAGCCCGTCCCCTGCTGCCGTAACAATCTCATCCTTCGCTTTAATACTCTGCGCACCCTCGCGGGCGAAGTTCTCTGTGGTACGTGGTTATTAAATGTTAAGATAGCGCGTTTTGAGTAGAAAAACGTACCAGCAAAACTGGTAGGACGCAATATAGTGTAGTCTGCTCCCTTGTCTTGCCAATACGCATGAATGTCACTCATGAGGGGACCGAATTTATCACCGTGAGCTCCGCCTAAGAGTACCCATTTCTTTATGCCTTTCGTGACGCCTATGTCGAGGAATGGCTTCACGTTTTGCATCCCACCACCAACAGGTCCAAGGAGGAATACCTTATCTATAGAGGGATCCTTCTCGAAGGGGGCCTGAAAAGTTGAGGCGTCAAGCCAGTCGAACTTTACTGCTTGGAACGAGCCAGGGGCAGTACCAGAGCGTGAAGCAATGAGCACAGGTACGTTGGCGTCATGGAGGAGCTGTGCGAGTTTGGATCCAGTGCTGCCTGTTCCACCAATTATGAGGATGGTCATTGTGTAACTGAGGTGCGATATGAATGGGAAGTGAGTATGATATGCTTTTCGTCGAGGTCAACTTGTCGAAGTTGTCGAAGCTTGCGATATTTATATGACGTATCGATCCATGCACGTCAATTTCGCATTGAGACGGGAGATATTCATCTCCAGCTAAATTCCCAGCTGTAAAGCACTGAATAGTCTTGGGAAAGTCATGGGTCGCCACAATAAAGAGTATGACAAAATAATCTCGGAGATTCAACCGACAACCGATCTCATGATGAGATCTCATACTGTAGTAGTACGACACTGAAGGAACTTTTCCCAAATGTTTTAATGCCATAGAAATTCCATGGTTCGAAATTATGTATATATCCGACGGTAGACCTGCTTGAGCATTTTAGTGGAGTGGGTAGAAACTTACAGAAACAGTTCGACGCGCAAATAGACGCGCATGGAACGGGTCATTTTGGAGGCTTTTGCAAGCGATGCCAAATATATTGCTCCAAATCCAATCCCACAACTTGAACCAAGGGGGTCCAAGGATTGTGCTGAGCCATATAGGGTTAGGGAGGGGGGGTGGTCTCGGGTCCTCTTAATTTTTTTCTCAACCTCACTTAGCTTTTTTTTTATTAAGACATGGATTTGAACTATTTATCACACTGAGTATATATACCACCATGTAGCAATCAATTCACAGCTGAATTGTCATGCAAATATGCACTGAGCACTTGGTACTGAGCTCACAATCAATTGGTATTAGTAATCAATGAGTCATTTAACAACTGTAAGGGTATTTGTGTCTATTTGCAACAATCAAATTTCATAGCAACTGCAGACAGAGCATTCAGAATTGATGTCAGAAGGGAAAGTGAACAAGAAGCAAGGAGCAATAGTGGATGCAGCTTATCCAATCATTTTAGCAGCTGCAAAGCAGGTGAGCCTTGCAGAGTCTCAGATGAGACAGGCATCACTCATGCTGATACACAGCAGAGAATGAGTTTTTTTTTTTTTTTTTTGTGGAGCTTAAAGGCTATTGCTTAGCAGTTCACTAGGCAGGTTGCCAGCTATTGGTACGGGGTTGGCCTGTGAATTTAAAGTAAGGCTCCACTCCAGAGGAAATGCATTTATGCATGTTCTGTGAGGAACAGTGTGGGACTCTAGGAGCAGGGAATGGCTGGTGTGATAGGGGTGCATCAGGTGCCTAATGTTAACTGGGTGGTTCCCTGTGGTAATGTGTGAGCTCCTTAATACCCACTAAAACCCCTGCTTTGGATAGCCATTTATCTGGGAGGGCATCAATGAGAAGGTTTATATTGAGAATCTGTTGCCAGGTGTTTTGGACAATATTGCGCTTGAGGGCTCGTGTCCCATAGGCATGGCTATCTGTAAGTATTTTGTCATGGTTTATTCTAGTGTTGATTGTTTTGATCCACCTGGATTCTATTTCTGTGGGTGTGTGTATTTTTAAAGGGTTAGCATCATCCCCTATGCGCCATTCACATCGGAGTTTCCAAATGAGGTAGACTGCTTCAGAGACTATGATGCAGAAGAGGCAGGTGGGTGCTTTTAGAAGTTCATTTTCACCTGATTTAATTTCAGCAAGTGATATGCCCATGACTAGGCCCATTGATATGGAGGGCCATGGTATGTTTGTGGATTGCCATGTTGCTTGTGCAAGTTTCCAGACAGTGTCTTGGCCAGAGACTTGACAGTCAAAGAGGATATGTGTAATGTTCTCCACCTCTATGTTACATTGGGTACAGGGCATGTATTGGTCTTTTAATGGGGTGTGTTCCCAGAATGAGCCTATCTTGTGGGAGTCATGGAGTGTTTTCCACAGGAATGTTTTAACTTTTTTGGTTAGTGTGGTTCCATGTAGTATGGATTTCCAGATAGTTTCTGGTGTGGGGCATGAGCCTGTGTTCACTTCAATTGCCTGGGCAGTGGTGTCAATGTTAAGTTGTGATGCAATTCATTTCTTAGTGGTCTTACAATTTTTGATTGCTTTGTAGAGTTTTGATTGTGTCATGCATGACAATTTAGCACCAAGGGATTCAGCCCATTCACCTTTTGAGAGGTCTATTTGGTCTGGTTGTGGTTTTTGTGCTCCTTCAGCTGCTAGTTGGTCTGCTCCTTCATTCCCAATATTTCCACTGTGTCCTTTGACTTTTTTCAGGAGTATAATATTTGGTGTAGTGATAAGTGTGACATAGAGTGTGCAGAGGATGGCAGCATTTTTCATTTCAATGAAGCCCTGGTCAGCCCATTTCTGAAGGTGGGTAGCAAGGCCATCAATGCAGTATTGGGAGTCACTGATAATCTTTATAATTTTTGTGTTTAGGTTTTGTTGGATGCTGAGAAGAATTGCAACTAGTTCAGCTGCATTGTTGGTGGCTAGGGCATGGGGAAGACATATTGCTGTATTGTTAGGGTGTGCTTCTGCATACCAGAGGCCACTACCTGCAGATGCACTTGCAGTCCCATTTGCTTCACAGGATCCATCAGTATGTATAGTAACTGTGTCAGCAGTCCAGGGTGTCCGGGGTGTGATGGTGCGCTGGTGGGGTGGAGTGATGTTGTCAATGGAGGAGAATACACAGATGTGGTGTAGGGGGTTGTCTGGGTGTGAGATGGGGAAGGTATGTAGGAAGTCAGTAGGTGGCTCATAACCAGGAGGCATAGTTAATTTTGAGGGGCAGAATCTTATTTTGTATAGTGGGTTCCATTCAGGGTGTAGGGATTGTAGTTTTGTGTAGGCATTAGCTCAGCATTGAATGGGGTTGGTACATCCTATATGCTGGTCTTCCACACAGTGGTTACAAATACAGTTGTGTTCATTGATATGTCCTGTGGCCCAGTTTTTTCTTGCATGGGTAGCCAGGTCTCCTGTAGACCAGAATTCATGGTTTTCAAGTTGGCATGTGCCATATTTGTCATTGTATACTCTGTTTTTTCCTTCAATTTTGGCTAGGTGGAACCAGAAAGGCATTGCAAGTTTCATGTGAGGGGAGATTTCTGTAGGTGCAAATTTTGCATCATGGTTTAATGCTGCTCTTAGCATATGTTGAAGGGATTTTGGAATAGCTTTAGATTGGTCATATATTTTCCAGTTCTGCAATAGGAAGTTGTGGCATTGTTTGTGGCCAATGCACTTTCGCACTTCTGCTTTTGCTGCTAGAGCCAGGGCATGGTCAGCTAGTTTGGCCCAGGGAGGGTGGCTTATTGGGTCAGGATCAGTATATGTCTTGAGTTTCATGAGTTCAATTCCATTATTACAGGCTTTTAGGTCTAGTAGGTTGTGTCCTCCCTTCTCTATGGGGAGCTGTAGAATTGCAATGCTTATTGCATTGTATTTCTTTTCACCTTTTTTGTTGTAGACAAAGTTATCAATGAGTTTAACAAGGTTGTTTTGGATGACTGAGGGCATTCCTTGAACTCTGGTTAGATATTGTGTGTAGCTTCCCACAATTGCAGAAGCTGCTTTGCATCTCCCTATTAGAGTAGGGTTGAATCGCTCCCAGTGTAGGAGTGTGTGGCAGACTTTTTCCACAGTTGGTTGCCAGACATCATCTTGGGAGATATTGTAGCCATAGAATGCTCCAAGTATGCGGATGGGTTCATGATCATTGATGATATGGATGTTGGTTGGTATGGGTGTATGGGTAGCATTCATGCATCAATTTTGTCACATTAGGTCATGTGTTTGTTTGTTGCCCAGTGGGATAATGGCTGTTTTTGCAATATTGAATTTAGCCCCTGAGGCTTTACACCATTGGGTAAGTTCAGAGAAGAGTGTGCATGTATCATCTTCATTGCCAAGAAATATTGTGGTGTCATCTGCAAAGAGGTTAATTTGCAGAGGGTTGGAGAGTCCTGGGAGGTTAAGACCTATTATGGTGGATGCACAGATATGACTTGCTAGTGATTCAATTGCAATGTTAAATAGGAGGCATGAGAGGGGGTCTCCTTGTTGTACTCCTTGGATGATGAGATATCCTAGGCCAATGATTCCATTGAGAATAATTTTTGTATGTGCTCCAGTGTATAAGGCTTTCACTGAGTTTATGTATTCATCTGGGAACCCCAGTTTTTTTAGTGATTTCCAGAGGAAGTCATGACTGATATGATCATAGGCTTTCTCTTGGTCAAGACAGACAATGGATCCAGGGGTGTTAGTGGAGTCACAGTGGTGCAGTACAAGTGTAATGAGCTCAGTTTGGTCTGTGATGGATCTATTCTTCATGAATCCAGCTTGGTCAAGTTGTATAAGGTCAGGGGCAACAGTAGATAAGTGGTTGGTGAGGGAGCATGTCATTATTTTATAGTCTGTGTTTAGAATAGTGATGGGGCAGTAGTTTTCAATGAGTGCCCTGTCATTTTTCTTATGAATTGGGCACATCCAACCTTCATGGAATCCAGTGCCCAGTGTGACACCAAACATGCTGATGTCAGCATACAGTTGTTGTAGGATATTAATTATGTCTGGGGAGGGTTCTTCTGTTAGGCAAGAGGCAGTGTGAGTGGCATCAAGCCATTTCCATATTTCAACTGGAATTCCATCAAGGCCTGATGCTTTGTTGGTTGGGACTTGTTTGAGAGCCACCCTGATTTCTCCAGGAGAGAGGCCAGCAGCTAATTCAGTTTTTTTATCTGGTGAGATCTTAGGTTTGAGATGTGATAGGACTTCTTCTGTTGTGTCATATTGTTCAAGGTCATCAAGCCTATACTCTAAAGAGGATTGGAGGGCATCATGGTAGTTTGTGGCAATTTTTACCATTGCATTAGAGTCCATTGTGTATTCAGGAAGGAGGCCTTGGGGATTTGATCGGGTTTGAGTTCTTGAGTGGATAGTTTCTCTGGGTTTGTGTTCTTGGATTAATTTCATATAGTCAAACTTGCTATTTGTTTCTCCCCATCAAGGTGAAAGTGGGCTGCAATTTTGTCATGTTCCCATTTTGTTTGGGTGGCTTGGAGTTTTTTGATATTGATTTCAATAGTAGTTAGTCAGTGGGAGAGGTCATCTGGGCTGAGAGATTCTGCAATGGCTAGTGTATCCTTATGGCAGGTGATCCATTGTGAGATTTGGATATTGTGATGTAGTCCTTGGTGTTTTACTATATCACTTACCTGTGTGAGGACACAGTTTTTGTATGAGGCCCATAGTGTCTGGATATTTAGGTCAGGTAGCTGTGGTTGATCCTGTATATTTTTTAGGGCAGTGCATAGTTCTTGGGTTAATTTTTGTATGCACTTCTGGGCTCCTTTGTTCTTGGCTATATATGCTGGGAGTGCTCTTCGGCCTTTTCCAATGAAGGGTTCTGTAGGTGGAGCCAGTTGCATTGAGACCAGAGAGTGGTCTGTGAACACACCTGAGGAGGAGATAGTCCATTCATGAGAGAAGTCAATGAGTTTTTCATTGGTATATATGCGGTCTATGTGGGAGCAGGAGGTGAGCTGGTTGCTGAAGGTGTAGTCTAGTGAGGTGGGGTTCTCTTAGCACCATCCATCAAATAGTTTGAAGTGGTCTTTAAGTGTGGTGAATGTGTGTGGTGCCTTTACAGCCTCCTGTGGTACTGGTATGCAGTCTATTGAGGATTCAGTTATGTTGAGAGATCTCCCAAGAGGATGTGCATTTTTCTGCATGGTCTGTGAATATGCCAGGCTTCTTGGAGGGTTGCCCAGAAGGCAGTGTTGGCTTGTTCATTGCCAGATGGAGCATAGACTGCTGCTATATGTAGCCAGTCATCATTCCTGTGGCAGAGTGATATGGCTATTGCTCACCCAGGGACAAGCTCAACAAATTCATGTGTTTCCCAGTTGACTAGGCCTTTGTGGAGTATGATGGCTACACCTCCTTGTTCTGAGGGGTGTTCTGGGTCTGGGGAGTTTATTATGAGGAGATGGGGATAGTCAGTTTGGATTTCATGGAGTACAGTCTCAGTGATGTGAGTTTCCTGCACAGTCATTATACCAATGTGAGAATCTCTCATCAAGGCATGTACATAATTCCATTTAGGATGCATTGCTGGAGTACCTCCTCCTTGGATGTTTAGGGTAGTGATCTGCAATGCAGATCACAAGTTTTTGAGTTTGTAAGCATTGACATTTGTGATATTAGTGGTGATGTCATTGAGGTATTCCTCTTGGGGATTTGGAGTATCCAAATCACCTTGTGTTCTGGTGGTGTCTGTGACACCTGATGCTGGGGGTGATTGTGAGCTTTGCTCCTGGTGGGGAGCAGGCTCATTGTGGTGCCATCCTACCCCCCCAGGGTCATCATTGGAAGTTAAAATGGCACCTAGATTTGCACTTCCTCTGTCCCCGGGGTTGCGAGTTGTCCATGACCAGTTATTCTCATCCGTTGTTGTGTATAATTCGTTGGTTGTATTTAGCATAGTTAAAGTTGGTGGGGTTTGTGCCACCATCTACTACTAAACTCAGCTTATAAAGCCATGAAGGAGTTCACCCGACAGTGAGAAGTTACTTATCCTTCAAGCTAGGTCTAGGCACTAGGTGCCAGCCATGTAAGGTTATGACTCCTTACAAGCTGCAGTTTGGGTCAAGATTGCATGTGTTTATGTATTGTGGAGAATGGAAGTAGGAGTGTGTCTCACTAGGTGGAGGGGATGAGCAATGTATGTATGGATGGGTTGAGAATTTCAGTGACATAATCAAGAAGGATATATTTGTGAGCATAAGTATCTAAGTGTTCTAGAGTTCTTGACTGTGGGTTTCATCTATGTTCACATTTAAATAGGCTTCCTTCTTCTTCATCTCCATTTAGGGTGAGTCATGGGTTAGGGTATTCTGTTCATTAGGAGTCCTTTGTCATATGTGGTTATGTGGTGTATGTGGGGTGGAACAGAGAGTCTTGCTTACAGAGGTATGTTTAGGATCACACCCGGACAACAGACTCCATCCATACCTCCAGGTTACGGACAGGTATAAGGCGCTGGTGGCACTGGTGGAAATAATCATAGGTATAGTATGAGGCAATCAGAAGTAGTATGAAGACACATAGGCCTGGGATTATGAGCCAAAGGAGTCTGATGTGGGGGGGCATTTGATAGTGATCATTTGTTGAGTCAATATGTTGTCTATTTATGTGTCTGGTTCATGGATAGGGTTGAGCTGTTGTAGTGCATCTGGAAGACTGGGTTTGTTCTGATGCAGGGTAGCATCAGGGGATTGCTGAATTGGCTTGACATGTTAGCATTTAGTTTGATAGTCATGGTTATGGACACTGTAGGGTTTCAAATTTGGTGGTGTTCTGTGTCTGACAGGCAGTTGGGGATAGTGGGTGTTAAAGATGGTTTGCAGCAGTATAGTGGTTCTAATGGACTACTTTCACTATCTACGTATGGTTCAGTGAGAGGGTAGGTATTGTATCAGTCTCTACAATGGGCTTGGTTGTGGCACACATATGAGGGGCTAGGTAACAGGTTAGTCAGGGATTGTGTAGTTGTGATAGATGAGAGGGGGGGTACCTGTACATTCTGGTTGTGGTGTTGGCAGGGGGTTGAGACAGCAGCATGGTGGTATGACCAGAAATATGAGCCAGTGATCTGTACATTAGGTGTAGGAGGAAGATTGTGGTCCAGAAGGAGGAGAGAAAGAGTGCTATGAAAGCACTTTTGAGGATGATGTATTCAAGTTCAGGAGGTGTCATCTGGGATGAGTTAGGAGTGGGGGACAAGGGGAGTTGTATATTTATACAAGAATCCTTTGCATATGGGGTTTAGCATGTTACCATCTATAGGGTCTTAGGAATATATTCCTGTTACGTTATGTGGTAGGTGTATTTCACAACTGAGATGGGGGTAGAGTTAGGCTGTCTTGTTGGTTTGTTGTCATTGTTACTCTGTTGACACATGTCAGTTGTCATATGTGCCACTTGAATGTATTCCTCATTGGTTCATTGTCGTCATTTTGTTTGCCATGTATCATGTATCATATGTGAACATAGAGTCCAAATCTCAGGCTTAGGTTATGAGGAGTGGCAAGATGAATGTATATTTCATAGGTATGGAATCTACATTGGAGCAAGTACAGGAAGGGATAGGAAAATATTTATATTTATAGTTGTATTTATGTTGTGAGCGAGGTTGGTAGCAAACATATGTATCTACATATTCTCAGAGACCCCTACCCCTGGAGCCACATCCTCTTTGTGAAGACCCTCTGCCTCCCCCCCGGTTTCCATTGGTAAAGGAGCTATGCCCCATGTTGGTTCTAGTGTTGGTGCAGTCTGATCCCCTCCTGTTCAGATTGTGCAATGTGCATGTCATGCCACCCAGGGATGCTGATGAGGGGGCAGAAGTGCACAGAGTGGTCTTGAGAGAAGCAGATGAGGCACCAGATAATGGGAGCTGTAGTTTCATTGATGGGATGGGGGATAACATAGGTGGGGATCTGGATACAGCGAATGGTTTCAACCCATTGTTGTTCTCCACTGGAAAGGAGTGAGGGGCAGTGAGCATATGAGAGAGTCCATTCTTTCCCTTCACTCCTGGGGTTGGCATAATGAGTAGTGACAGAGAGGGTGTTGAGGAACGCTTCCATTGATGGTCCACGAACATAGCTAGTCTCTTGAGAGGCGATAGGCATAGAGTCATGGGCATTGTCTGCTACAGACCATACCGAGGCTGTACCACAGAGGGTGTCAGTGGTAGCAGTAACCACTCTGGTCTGGTTCACTGTGGTGCCTTCAATAGCTTCGAGGCCAGTGAGGTGAGTGCAGAAGGAGGTGCAGAGGAGGGGGAGGGGGAGAATAAACATGGTAATGTTGGCATTGTTGTATACTTCTTGCATGGAGATGGATGCAAGCTGGGCAGGGGTGAGATTACATAGGAAGTAGTATTGTGGTGGGTGATATCTGGTGGAACCGAGACCAGCATGTGGGGAGTTCAGGGGGAGTAGCTGGATGGGGAGGAGGTCAGGCTCTGCAATGTCATGGCGTTTGAGCTCCGTGATGAGGAGCTCACGGCACTTCTCATCGCTAGCCTGTGCAGTGTCTCGGCCCACCCAGACGAGGGCCTTGAGTCCGAATTCATTGCGTGGGTCTTTGTACATTTGCCTGCTTGTGGCAACCATTAGAGCAAGGAAAACTCATTCCTGAAGCATGATCTTGTGGAAGCCACCAGTAGGAGCACACGTGTAGTTGGATAGTAACGCCATGCTGGTGGGGACCTGTGAGGCTGAGAAAGATGAAGTCATGGAGGATCCTGGAGCATTGGTGGATGACAATGTTGTGGAGGAAGTGGGAGGGGTAGGTGTTGATGACAACGTGGGGGCTGCGCCGTCAATTACCATATTTGATGTGTTGTTGGGCTCCCAAGTTGCAGTGGATGAGTGTTCAACAGCACTCCGGGCAGCAGCCAGTTTGGGGGGGATGGGAGCTGAGAGGCCAGAGGACCTGTGGTAGAGAGCCTTCGTGAATGTCGAGCTTTTTGCTGGGACCGACTTCGAGTGGAACAAGTCTTGTTCCTGGGTGAGGGGGGTGAGGTATGAGGGAGAGTGAGGGGATAGTGACGCTTACTTTATCTACAACCTTTCCAACTAGTGAGTGCGTGCTTACTTCACTCCTTTTCATGACATGTCCACAGGTGGGGGTGTAGGGGAGGTGGGGAAAGTTGGCCTCATCCATCAAAGTTTTGAGGTTATCATTGTTGCAACAGATTTTTGAGGCTGGAGCCATGGGGGGGAGTGTTCACAGCGGTGCTTGTCACCATATGGGGGAGGGGGACCATCTGCATTTGCGGCAGAGTTTGCATCAACATCCATGAGAGACATGATATGAGCTTGGGATTTGTGAGTGTGGGTGGGTGGTAAGTTGTGAGGCAGAGCAGTGTGTGAGACAGGAGAAGGAGTATCAGATAAGTAGTGTGGGTTGGGGAGCAGAGACAGGCATAGGATACCGTGGTGTGGATATGTGCTTGGATTCGGGAGAGAATGGCAGGGGCTTGTAGGCCATGTATTTTGGGAGAAAGAAGCAAGTCTGTAAAGTCGTATGTTTTGAAAAAAGGAAAAAACATTTAAGGTTCAGTTGATGTCGCAAGCGACATGTCGCGAAGGAGGCTGTATGTATGGGGGGTCCAGGGGAGCACTGTGGGCAGTGTGTTGGTCAGACAATGGCATCTTTGTGTGTGAAGGTGAGTCCGCTACTGAGCCATACAACAAGTATTTGAGGAGTGTCATATCCATGACAATCCCTGTACCATTGGAGTCAACTCCGGGTTTACTCCGCTTTTAGTACGTTTCCTCCGGACTATGTATACTTGTTATATATCGAACTCTTCCTTACTAATGTTTACTTGTATCTGTTTACTTGTTCCTTCCCTTTAAAATTACTACCTCGTTCTCCGGCCGTGGCCATTTCTCCTATGACTATAATCTAGAGGCGTATTACTAGTTTACCATGTTCTACATTTCATGGAGTTTACTTAACCCTAGGATGCCACATACCCATGGGCATTACTCCGTACGCATTCAGACAAAGTAGTTTACTATATAAACTACTCCTGTAATGTAGATAGACTTCAGTTTCAAATCAACTACGTTTACACCCTTTCTCCTACTTGGGCCTTGAGCCAACTCCGCTGTTTTGCCACTTACTCCGCTTTGTTCTAAATACGGAACTGGAAGTCCAAGGGGCACAACACACAAGTTGAAGCCAATGTTCCACTACTCCCGTACTCATTCACTACCTCCACGCACCCTACTAATGTGTGCGAGTTACTCCGCTTCTATCAGACTATCTACTCCGAGGTTCTTGTCCTTAGTGGAATAGAACGGGACGTGACAGTATTTGAAACTCACTCCCTTGGATCTTCTCCACATTTTTGTCTTTTCTTCGATGGCTACTCATACTGAGACTGCTCATCAACGCAGCCACCAGCAGCAAACAATCCCGCTGCAAGCCCGACGCAGTAATCGTTTGGCTTCTCAGCAATCTGCTGCTCAACGTACAACTACCATCCCACGACCTCTTTCTGTTTCTCGTTCTCCTGTTCCAGAGTCGGCCAGTGCATTGGTCTCGAGAATTCCTGTCTCGGCCGGACGTGCTCAACGGGTGCTGCAACCAGCATTCGAGTATGTCAGCAATGCCCGACCCATGCCACTTGTTTTTCCGTTTGACCCAACACTCATTCCACATGCTACCATTGACTCCAACCCGCGAGCTCCAACTCCGAGTCTAGCACCCCCTAAAGCACCTATACCTTCAGGTGCTGGGAGTGCTCCGCCACCACCTCCACCCGGAGATAATGGTAATGGGGGCAATGGTTATGAATCATCTGAAGACGGCTCTAACCATGAGCCCTCTGATGGTAATTCCCAGTTTGGTGACGTTGAGGATGAAGTTCCTCCCTCTGATCACGGAGATTCTGCAGGCCATGGAGGAACTCCTCCTGGTGGGCCTGGCAGACCAGGAGGCTCTGGTCCTTCATCTCATGGCTCCTCTCGCTCCTCTCGCTCATCCTCCTACCGCCCTCATCGACGTCATTATGATGGAGAAGATGTGGTTGGTGCTCTGACTACTATAGTCGAGCGCATTATGGATCGGCCACCTCCTACTCCTGCACCACGTGACAAGAAAGTCAAAGCGCCTGACATCTTCGATGGCTCTAGCACCGATAAGCTGGATGCATTCCTAACTCAGTGCCGCCTAAATTTCCGGAACAACCCCCACCTTTACAACAGTGACCAGGCGAAAGTTGACTATACGTTAACTTTTCTCCGGGGATCTGCAGGGGCTTTGTTCAGTTCACATCTGGATGAGGATGTTTATGAGCGCTGGATGGACGATTGGCTCTTTTTCGTTAGTTTGCTCCGGACTCACTTCGGACAAACTAACCCCCGAGCAGAGGCTGAGCTGGAGATTCGTGCACTGAAGATGGAAAACAACCATCGCATCACTTCATACGAAATCGATTTCAACAAGTATGCTACCTTGTTGAACTGGGACGACCCATCCCTCACCTCACAATACTACTATGGCCTATGTCCACGCATTAAGGACAAAATCTCTGGCAGGGAGATTCCTCGTCCTGAATCCCTTCAGCCTATGAAGGCTTTGGCCCAGGGTTTCGATCAGCGCCATTGGGAGCGCAGTACTGAGCGTGCCATAGAGGAGAGACGTCACAAGGTTGCTGCTGCACCTTCCAAAACTCTTCCTCCGGCTTCCAACAATAGGAACCGGGGAAACACTCCCGCAGAGCCTGCTGCCTCCACCTCTAATGCCGCATCAGTACCAACTCCCAGCACTTCCTCCGGGTCTACAGCCCAACCACGCCGTCCTGCCTCTCAAGGCCCGGACTTAACAGGTAAATTAGGACCTGATGGTAAGTTAACTCCGGAGGAGCGCAAACGTCGTTTGGACAACAAGCTCTGCTTGTTTTGTGCTAAAGCTGGACACATGGCTAAGGATTGCCGCAAGGCTACATCCACGGCTGCAAGAGCACGCGCTGCTGCTATTTCCTCCGAGGCGTCTGCCCCGGTGAGCCCCACTACAGGGAGTTCAAAAAAATAGAGCGCGGTCCTTGTAACTCCGCACAAGTCGAGGGCCGCGTTCCTCTCCCTTGTGCTCTCATGGAGGTAAGACTTAACGCGTCCGCTCTTTCTGACCCTCAGGCTGTACATATACCGCTCTCCTCTCCATCTCCTATAACACCGAACAATTTACTTACCTATGCTGCCCTTATTGACTCCGGCTCTACTCACTGTTTCATTGATTCATTTTTCGTCCAGAGAAATCACCTACCTACAACTCCTATAACCCCGATAGCATTACGACTGTTTGACGGCACCACAAACTCTACTCTTACAGAAAGTACTACTTTGCCTGTAACTTTTCCATCTGGTGAATGCATCTCCCTTGCACTTTACGTGACTCCGCTTGATTCTCCTTGTTCCGTGGTTCTAGGATTTAACTGGCTCTCCCAATACAATCCGTTGATTGACTGGGTACAGAGACGCATACTTCGCTTCCAAACTACTGTTACAGAGGAATCATCTCCGCTTTCGTCGACCCCTGCTCCGAAGGATACTCCTTCATTGCCTCCTGCTTCACCAGATGAGACCTCATCTTCTCCGCCAGACTCTTGTCCTCCTCCGAGCATCTCTATGATAAATGCTGCCGCATTTCTTAGAGCTAGCAAACTTGAAGGGTCTCAAACCTTCAGGATACATCTCGGTGCTGTAGTCTCTGCATCTGCTGCTGCCGCTATGGCCACAGAGACCATTGACCTTTCTAATGTTCCCTCGGACTACCACGAGTTTGCTGACGTCTTCAGCAAGAACCAAGCAGATACACTTGCTCCACACCGTCCTTACGATCTTAAAATCAATTTGGATGAAGGCTCTTCTCCTCCAGTTGGTACAATCTATTCCCTTTCCCAATCCGAGCTTGGATCTTTACGGGAGTTCATTGACGAACATCTCCGTATTGGCTTCATACGTCCTTCGCGTTCTCCGCACGGAGCACCAGTGCTCTTTGTCCGGAAGAAGGATGGTTCCCTTCGGCTTTGTGTCGATTTCCGTGGACTGAATGCCATTTCCAAGAAGGATAGGTACCCTCTCCCTCTTATTGCCGACCTCCTTGATAGTCCTCGCAAGGCTCGAATTCACTCCAAAATTGACCTCCGCCACGCTTACCATCTTGTCCGTATCACCGACGGAGATGAATGGAAGACTGCCTTTCGCACTCGCTATGGCTCGTTTGAATGGCTAGTAATGCCATTTGGACTTACCAATGCACCTGCAGCCTTTCAACGTTTTATGAACGACATCTTCAAGGATTTACTTGACGTGTGCGTAATAGTTTACCTCGACGATATTCTTATCTACTCCAATAACATGGAGGAACACCGTCGACACGTTAAGGAAGTCCTACGCCGATTGCGAAAGCATGGTCTTTATGCCCGGGCAGATAAGTGTGAATTCCACACAGAATCTGTTGAGTACCTTGGTTTCGTTCTTTCTCCGTCCGGCCTCACAATGTCTAAGGACAAAGTCCAAACAATTCAGGATTGGCCTGAGCCTAGAAAAGTGAAAGATGTTCAATCTTTCCTTGGCTTCGCCAATTTCTATCGACGTTTCATCCGAGATTACTCGGACATCGTTGTATCATTAACACGTCTTACCCGGAAGGGTTTGAAGTGGGACTTTACTCCGGCATGCCGTGCGGCGTTCAATCATCTGAAAGATGCTTTCAGTACTGCTCCAGTGCTTACACACTGGGTGCCAGATGCACAGATTATAGTAGAGACTGATGCTTCAGACTATGCACTCGGAGCTATTCTCTCTATTATCGCTGACGATGGCGATATCCACCCTATAGCATTCCACTCCAGGACCTTTACTGCTCCGGAGTTGAACTACGACACCCATGACAAAGAACTCCTAGCGATCTTTGAAGCTTTCAAAGTATGGCGACATTACTTGGAGGGTTCTGGTATTCCAATCGACGTGGTCACTGATCACAAGAACCTTGAATACTTCTCCACCACCAAGATCCTTACTCGTCGTCAAGCCCGTTGGTCGGAGTATCTTTCTCAATTCAATCTAGTTATACGTTTTCGTCCGGGGAAGCTCGGAGCTAAACCAGATGCATTAACTAGACGCTGGGACGTCTATCCTAAAGAGGGGATAACGACTATGCCACTGTCAATCCGCATAACTTTAGGCCAGTTTTCACTCAAGAACAACTCACTACCTCGTTGCGAGCTACTATTCTCTTCCTACCGATTCTCGGAGCTAGCATAGTTATGGACGTTGAGCAGCTTCATCATGATATCCTGATCGCTCAACCTACTGACACTGTTGCTGCCATCCATCTCCGAGATCCCACTGGTCGTTGGTCAGTCGGAACGGACAAATTACTCCGTCTCGATGAACGTATCTATGTTCCCAATGACAATTCCCTTCGCCTCCGCGTTCTCCAGTACAAGCATGATCACATCCTCGCTGGACACCCCGGTCAAAACAAGACCTTGTCCATCATCAGGCGTGAATACACTTGGCCCAGCCTCCGCACTTATATCAAGGACTACTGTAAGTCCTGTACCACTTGCATGCGATCTAAACCCCAAAGGCATCGACCCTATGGCACTTTGAAGCAACTCCCAATTCCGGGACGTCCATGGAGTTCTATATCAATGGATTTCATCGAAACACTTCCTAAGTCTGGTTCAGAAGAGTATAACTCCGTTCTGGTCGTCGTAGATCGTTTCAGCAAGCAGGCAATATTCATCCCCTGTTATAACACCATTACCTCCGCCCAACTCGCTCAGCTCTTCGTCTTGCACGTATTTTCTAAACATGGTGTTCCAGAGCATGTTACCTCCGACAGAGGCTCGGAGTTCATCTCTCATTTCTTCCGTTCATTGGGCAAAGTCCTTGACATGACCTTGCACTTTACCTCTGGGTACCACCCAGAGGGTGATGGACAAACAGAACGTATCAATCAAGTTCTGGAGCAATATGTCCGCATTTACTGCAATTACCAGCAGGACAACTGGGCTGTTCTACTCCCTCTTGCTGAGTTCGCGTATAATAATACTCCGAGCTCGACCACTAATACAACTCCCTTCTTCGCCAACAAGGGTTATCACCCAGCAATAACAGTTCATCCGGAACGAGATGTTACTGCAGCTAAAGCACGGGAATTTGCCGTTGACCTCCAAGAACTTCACGAACTCCTCAAGATCAAAATAGCACTTGCTCAAAAGTGTTATCAAGTCGGAGCAGACAACCGTCGGTTGCCAGCTCCAGAGTTCAAGGTTGGAACAAAGGCTTTTGTCCGCGCTAAGTTCTTTAAATCTACTCGTCCAGCAAAAAAGTTTGCTGAAAAGTATTATGGTCCATACGAGATTATTGCCGAAACTGGATCCCACTCCCGCACATTACGCCTCCCCACCAACTTTCGCTCAGTTCATCCGGTCTTCCATGTCTCTATGCTCGAGCCAGCCACAGAAAATCCTTTCCCTGAACGTGAAATACCTCCGCCTCCTCCGGTGGAACTTGATGGCGACATCGAGTACGAAGTCAGCGAAATCTGTGACTCCAAGTTAGATCGTCGTTGCAAATGCAAACTCCGGTATCTAGTCCGCTGGTCTGGATACGAGGGCACGGACGAAGAGTTAACTTGGCTAGCTGCAACGGAGCTAGAGCATGCTTTTGAACTTATCGAGGAATTCCATTCAAAATATCCTGATAAGCCCAATCCAGACACCACTTAGATTTTACTCCACTCTAACTCATTTTACTCCACTTTCACTCCTTTTCTTAGTCTCAATTCCTAGTGCACTCGTGCGCACACATACACCAAAAAACAATTCAAAGTCCAAAACCTACAAAACATTTTCTCCTGTCTATGCACATTTTCCTCCAGCTCGATTTTCATTTCTATCTTCATTTTCACTCCCAGACTCATTATCTCCGCCACAGTATCATTTACTCCACCTCTGGCATTGCCCTCAGCAATCTCCGGAGTTTTTCACAGAATAAGCATAACTATTCCTATTCGTCTCAAAGGCCTCGAAGGCTCGGCCTTAATGGGAGGATACTGTCATATCCATGACAATCCCTGTACCATTGGAGTCAACTCCGGGTTTACTCCGCTTTTAGTACGTTTCCTCCGGACTATGTATACTTGTTATATATCGAACTCTTCCTTACTAATGTTTACTTGTATCTGTTTACTTGTTCCTTCCCTTTAAAATTACTACCTCGTTCTCCGGCCACGGCCATTTCTCCTATGACTATAATCTAGAGGCGTATTACTAGTTTACCATGTTCTACATTTCATGGAGTTTACTTAACCCTAGGATGCCACATACCCATGGGCATTACTCCGTACACATTCAGACAAAGTAGTTTACTATATAAACTACTCCTGTAATGTAGATAGACTTCAGTTTCAAATCAACTACGTTTACACCCTTTCTCCTACTTGGGCCTTGAGCCAACTCCGCTGTTTTGCCACTTACTCCGCTTTGTTCTAAATACGGAACTGGAAGTCCAAGGGGCGCAACACACAAGTTGAAGCCAATGTTCCACTACTCCCGTACTCATTCACTACCTCCACGCACCCTACTAACGTGTGCGAGTTACTCCGCTTCTATCAGACTATCTACTCCGAGGTTCTTGTCCTTAGTGGAATAGAACGGGACGTGACAAGGAGTACTTTGGATTGGGGATACAGGGTTTGTACTGGTAGTACGGCGCTACAATCTACTTGTGTTTATCTAACCCTGGGAGGTACCTCACCCTCAGGAGACGCCATCCGTTGCCATGATTGCACCTGTCTCCTGTGTTAATTGGTGCAAGGGGGGGCAGCCTAAGGCTCAGGTGCGTCACTGAGGTCATCCGGGCTCTGAGTAGAGTCCCATCACTGTGAATGACAATGTATGGATGCCTGTCCTTGTCCCCACTTGAGCGTGGGAGAGTAATCAGATGGTGGTGGTTACAGATCAAGGAGCCTCCCATATATATCAGAAGTTTTGAATCTGAAGCATATTATCAAGGGGGCACCGGGATTAGAATCCAGGACCAGGGGTAGGGGGGGGGGTAGGTCAGAGGTCCAAAAAAAAAAAAAAAAAAGTTGGAAGTCATTTTACCAAATCCACTTTTGGTTGATAATTCACATTTCACACCCTTGTAAGTAAATTTTATTTGGTTTTTATGAACTTTCCAGTGCACAGTATATGTGTAGGGTACATAATTTAATTAAACAGAGCTTGAAAGCAACTTCAAAGTTGAAATATTGAATAATAACAACCGAGTAAAGTGTACTAATAACGAAATTCTTGAATACAAAAGTTTAAAATAGAAAAGGAAAGAATAATATATTAATACATTGCCTGAGAGTGGATTTACTGTAAGTATCAATATAATCATCATCTCTAATTATCACGCTGTTGTGTCCCTCTTCGCAACAAATATGATTGCATGTGCTTCACTGCCATTCTCTTCACCTTGCTCTACTAGGTGAGAGGCTCTACCTCACTTGCACTACCTACACCAGGAACCTAATTACATCATCATGTTTAAATATAAGAAAATGAGTTTTATATAGAAAACAAGTCATTTTTTGTGCATCAAGAGCCTGAGGAAGAGCTGAATGAATTGCTGTCTGATGTATACAAGATAAATAATTGTGCCAACAACGGTAACTCAGCTACATTGATTCCTTCAATTTTACATATTTTGCTAATACTTATATAGCATATACATCATATTAACATTTGTAAACCATCAGGAGTAGTATGGGAGATAAGTAGTTGACAAGAACAGAATAGAAGAGATATGATTAGATAACTCGGAAATCTCTGTATTTTCCGTTTTTAGAATGCATTACATAATGGGTAGGGGGGGGGTCAGCTAGCAGGCCAGTTTGAAAAAGTTCAACCCTAGTTCCTTTTTTTCAATCCCGGTGCCCCCTTGCATATTATAACTAACTTACCATTTCATCTTGTAGTACCACCTTTCTTGTGCAGGGCTTGAATACACCATACAGTGTTGGATATGTGAGACATGTGAAATGACAATGCCTGCCAGAAACAAGTGAACAATGAAATGTAGTTGTGCATGGCCTTGAGGCCTCCCCAAAGGATTTGATTGGTCACGAGATTTTTAGCACGTGAATAGCTTATATAATATCTATATATGGTATTTAGTTCCCACGGAAGGGAGGGAGGGTACCTAGAACTGTGCTTAAAAAATACATCGACCTGATATGTGTCTTAGCGTAATCCTTGGACCCCCTTGACTTGAACACGATCTTTTCCAAGTCCTCCTCTGCTACATAGACTTGACTATATGCTTTTTCCAAATCTGGCCAATTGGAATATCTTTTGTCAGGCTTGGTTAAAGCAATTGGAAGATTGAAGACGACGAACCGCACGACCCAAGTTGGATTTCAAAGGGATCGAGCACAACTTATACTTAGTCCCTGTGGTGCTTAGAAATGGGTATGGCTGGGTGGGCACTGGGGACCTAAGGTAAGATCATAAAGTTGGAACAGTCAGACAGGTTGGATTCTATTGCCACAGATCTGGGCGTCAGTTGGCAGCTACTACAGGAGAGATTATCTTGCAGTTGTTAAGATGGGCAGGCATTTTCCTGAAAGTTGTCTCCCAGTATCTTGTCGTTATTCGGCGCTGCCGCACTACGTGTGGATGGATATTGCAGAGGTCATTTATATCGCTTTCCGAATGCAAATGATAGACTAGGATAGGATGGTCTGGCTTGTCAATGTACACGGCGAGAAGATGTAGCTCCTACTTTGGACGGATATGCTTTTCACTCAGGCTAGCAGCATTGTGTATGCGCTCGCTACGTGCTGTATGGTGAAAGAAGGCTTTAGAGATCGTTCCATACGCGTAGTTATATCAGCTGGTCGATGTATACAACGAACAGACGAATGTCTCGAGACTTGTTGGATATCAAGATGGACTTCATGATGACTCTCGGGATTAACTGGATGGAACAAACCTTGGAATCTATTAGACTGGAACGTGCTGTACGACGAGGACGTAGCTCCGGCTATGCGCGTCGAGTGGCCTCGGAGTCCGGGTTGAGACTTTCAGAGGAGGCTGGCACTTGCCTCAGATTTCCATATTTGGACAGGACTCTGGTCGTCCATAAATTGCAGATTTGATACTCCAGGCTCCTCATCTTTTCTTTCCCTTATACCCTCATTACCCTCAACATAATTCAGCAACATGGCCCCTCTCTCCTCCAACCCTCTTCCTCCCTCTGCGACCTCTACCATGTCTAGCTGGACTGTACCTGGTATTATCTTCGTCGCCGTTGTTATCTTGTGTGTGGCCGGCTTCGCGATATTCAAGTTCGTTAAAACTCGCAAGGCATTGAAGCAGAAGGTGAGCTCGTTGTCCGTCTCTTCTTGTCAGCTATCTTGAAGCGTGCTTTGTTCCCCTTCCAGAGAAAACTGTCGCCGTCGATTTCACTCAGCTTAAGGAACGAGGCGTCAGCCACCACTGCTGCTCCCGAGTCTTCATCCTCGGCCTCTATCCCCAATGGCATAGTCAATGTCCCTACTTCTGCGCCTGCAACTGCCTCCACCACTTCCGTCCGGCACCTGGGGATAGCTAAGAGAGCGCCAGCCGCTGCTGTCAATACCCAACCCTCCTGGTCAGCCTCCGCAACCATTGGGACGCCATCGCCACCCACTGCTCCTGTATATGCTTTAACTTCTTCCACTCGGACACCATGGAAGGAGAAGCCGGCGTCACCCATTGCTGATACCCAATCTTTCAGGTCAGCCCCAGCCTCGACCTCAACCTCTTCTGCACCGGCCATGCTTCAGGTCTCCCGAGCCTCGTCTGCATCTCTCCGTGAAGTCCAGGTTGTCAATGCGTTAGACGTTTCAATTACCCCGCTCATAACCTCTGACAACGAAGACAGCGAAGACAGTGAAGGCAGCGAAGGCCATGCATATTTTTTGTCGGGTGAAGACACATCGGCCACCTCTATCGAGGTCCCTCCACCTACACCAAATTGCGAGGTTACAGGTGGTGCTGCGGAGATAGTTGCCAACATTTCTTTGTCGGTCCCTAGTAATTCTGTCTTCTCGTGTGCCTCTTCTTCTTCCTCTGGTTCTGCCTATACCACCGAATATGTCCGGGATATCTCTATCAAAGCACCTTCAAGCGTTTCTTCCTCTTACAGCTGGTCTTCTACATGTACCCTTGAATCTGCTCCCGATATTCCCCAAAGTTATTCTGCTGCCGGTCTGCATGATACCACTAGTGCCTCTCCTCTTTCTCCCATTTTCTCTATCCACGAGTTTCCTCTTTCTTCTCCTCCATCGGACGGTCAAGACAAGGAAACAGACCTAGGCCTGGCCAGCACTTTGGACTCATACGTTGCCGCCATTAATGAAACGAAGCCTTTGGTCTCTCCAACCCTCTATTATATTCCGCCAGGATGCAATGTTGGAGATGTGACTGACAGCACGATCTCGTCTGCCGCTCCCGTCAATACACCACCACCTTCTTGCCCTTCTCCTCCTCCTCCTCCTCCTCCTCCTCCTCCACCACCACCACCACCTTGTCCTGTTGGTGACGTCGCAGCGCGACCTCCCATTATTAAAATTTTTGTCACTCATCTGTCAAAGACTACATCTACTGCTCCCCCATCTCCTCCTCCTTTCCCCCCTCCTTCTCTTCCTCTCCCTCCTTCCCCTCCTTCCGTTAAATCAGTTGTAGTGCGATCTCCTGTTATCACGCCTCCTCTCTTTTGTCCGCGATCGAAAAGGTCCAAGATCTATTTCCCTCAAACTTCCGCTCGAAGAGGTTCTCTCTTTCTTCCTACTCTATCCAAGGTCAATGAGGAAAACGAGGAAATGAAAGACATACCACCTCTATCTGAGCTTTCCTCCTCTCCCAATCCTTATATACCGCGGTCACCATCATCTCTATCTGTCTGTTCCACTCAGGCCGTTTGTTCACAAGACGACGAATGGGGATATTCTCCGCCCCCACCTCGATCTTTCTTTCCTCTCAAGCCTTTGATTTGCAGGTCACCATCATCCTCTTCCCTTTGTTCCACCCAGTCCTTTCGTTCAGGACTCATCCCGTTTGTTCCTATTTCTCCTCCGCATCCTTCCAAGCGCTGTCTCCATTCGCGTCTTCGAGCAGTGTGTCCCGCCTACTACCCACCTTGGAATCTTTACACGATTTATGAGGATCCTGGAGAGGACTAGATGGTCTCGGTCTCATTCTTGTCGTTTAAATTATCTTCATCATTTTTTGGGGTTTCTATTTCTTTATTTCATTTTATCAACTTCGATATCGAGGATTGGACATCTGGACGTTCGGACCATATGTTTACATCTATGGACGCTTGTTTGCGCGCGATTTCGTTGGACTGTATAGCTTTTCGATCGGACTTCGTATACTTATACCTAAGCTACAATACCACTTCGTTGCATTCTTCTGATTGCCACTGAGACATTCTAACTTAAAGATTGCCCTCTTCAAATCTCTTATAGGCAGTGACATACACCTTTCAGGAATGTGGAAGAAGGGTAGTATATATTTCAATACAACATATATCTTTCCGCCACAACATACTATGTAAATACTATGCAAACTGCATAGAATGTCCATGGACTACAACTACCGCCCCATGCAAATTCGTACCCGTCTCAAAGCGACATTATCAGCCCTACAAGTCAAGCAGCTGTTGCCTGCTCCTTGGCAGCGGTCCTGGGCACACGTTAACAATACTTATAACAGAAAGGTAAATTGCGTACGTGATAGATGGAACCTTTCCAGCAACTGTGAACTTGTGGCTGGTGGCGAAAACTTTCGTGACGTTCCTTTATGACCGATGAGCACGACGCTCCGTTCAAGGAAGGCTCTGACTTACGATGGGGACACGGCTTGCAAGAAGAAGGTTTTGCTGTCACAAATCACAATGTTAGAAAGTTGTACGCATTATTTTTCTCGTTCAATTTACCCGCCTGGAACGCCGTCCAACTTTCCACTCACACATCCATGAGCAGTAGACACGTTCCGCGAGAACTCGAACGAGTCGAGGGTAACGTTGTTCTGGATTTCAATGGAAACAAATTCCGGGTCGCCTTTTTCGACAGTCCACGAGACGAGGGCCGTCCCGTTTGTCTTGAGGTGTTTGGATCCGGGTTCGGGGGTTGGCACGTGAAGTTTCAGTGCCGTTGCGCTGAGGAGGGAGGCGAGGAGAAATACGCTGTTGATTTGTTAGAATTTAGAGCATGGTATTGGTGGATAGGACATACAGGGAAAGCTTTACTGAGGATTGCATGTTGGAGAGATTAATGAGATGAAGGATGTATGTTTTTGAGGCATTTTATACTACTCGATGCTGGACTTCGGGAAACGATCCAAGAGAATCAATAACTAACCTAGATCAAACCAAGACAATATCTTCGACCTCTTCGACGACTGCGCGAAGCTGCGGTTTGCTCTCCATCACATCATTCCTTGAAACAGTGAGCCAATTCAGCGTAGAGAAACGAGAATCACCACAACCAGGCGATCCGCCGAAATCACGTGGCGGTACGGAAATCAAAACACGGGTTGAGTTGTGCGGCTGAAAAATTGTGCTGTAATATGTCTGTCATACCCGGCGAATTAAAAATGATTCGGAGCGGATGAATTCGACTTTGAGAGTGTATTGGTAGGTGTTGAGAGCTTTTGAGAGTTTTGAGAGCTATCTCTTCCACCATTGGAGTCGGGGCCAAGTCAAGGCCAGAATCGGTTTCGGGTATGTACGCTTCGAGGAATAAACTTAACGGATATCATTGTATAAACTGGATAATTCAAGTCCTTGGAATAAATAGTAAGCATATTGTTTTTTGAAATGTGAGCAAGTTTTGGAAAATTGTGGGAATGGGCAAGGCATGGGGGGATTTGGGGGATTGTTATGAATTGTGGCTTGATTGTCAGATTGTGGCAACATGTTGAAGGATACCCGTCGTTGTTTGCATCTATTGAATCATAATTCCATTCACATCCTATTTTTGAAGTGTCAGTTTGGTGTCAGTGCTGAGAGTCACCAATGACTATGTCGCCTTGATAAATGGAATCGAATTCGCGTAACCGGATAACCACGCCTCCAAGAATAATATTGGATATTAAAGTATACTTACTTCAACAATGCAGACGTGGCAGAATTGGTGGGCCACGGTCAACTAGGTCAAGCCCAAGTCAAGTCGTAGTTGAACTTAGGCCGTGGCGGATTCCCGCCTCTGTTTACATTTAATTAATCCCAACGCCATCGGCCCTTGACAAATTGCAATTCACTACTAAGCGCTTCCAATTTCTAATTCATTTTCAATTCATACAATTTAGATACAATTCACAAAACATTTCTGAGACTACTTAAGTACCATACAAATTTTTAAGTTGACGCGAGCGAAACAAAAAAAAGCATTAATTAGCACTGATGGTGCGAATATCGACTCCTGATGTTGTTATGAACGGAAACCAGTCATCTTCATCCAAGTTACAATAGCACTTTTGGGCCTAACATACCGCTCAGTAAGTTAATATTATTGACGCCGGAATAATGATTAACTTACCCAGTGCGATATGATACCAGAGATGACATCTGGAAAAGGTTCAATAGCGAAGGATGCTGATATACTACAAGATTGCTGGTACGAAGCGCTTCCATCCTCATTAAGCGATAGAATAAGGAATATCCAGTCAGGTCCATTAGACAAGGCCCCACGAATCGTATTTTTACTTTGGTAACCATCAGAAGCTGGGATACAAAAGTAAATGAAGGTTCTTACCCGTGCTTCTTGGCAGTCCAATACAATCTCCATACAGCCTGAGGAATGTAACGGTCCGGGTCTTCATCGTCGAATCCTATTACTACAAAAATATTGGCGTGACATATTTCTCTTTCTATGAGACCTGGCATCGCCTTGCATACCTCTTGAAAGATGATGAGTACAGAAAGTCTGAAGTAGCAAAAGAACTTACCCATATCTGTAGAGTCACCCACACACGCAGTATAATATGAGTACGTTAAGCCATTGTCCGAGCTGAAAAATATGCCCTGGTCCTCAGGAACTATTGCAGAGGCACGAAAAAGAAATGCTTCGATCCATGCCTGGGAAACCGCTCGTTTATCCTAACAAATCGGCACTGTCAGCATGCAAGCCATTCTTGAGTGACTGGACGCACGTCGCTGCAGATTATTTTGTTGATTAGCTGGAGATGGCGGTATAGGTGATTAGAAGACCAGAGTTGGTCTTCCCCCTTCATTTTACATATTTCAAGTCGCTTGCTGTAATCATAAGGCACCAAAGAGGCCCAAGTTTTGTGGATGTTTAGCTTCTCAAGCATTTTATCCGTTGCACAAGAGAAAAGACTAGGGCGCTTAGGGGGATTAGACAGAAGCCCCACTCATACAAGTCAACTCACGTACTAGAATTAGTAACTGGGGTAGCAGCTGCATATTCATACTATCCAACTCCTGCAACTCATTATATACTTGCTCAGCAGAATCTTCGTTGGCTTCGACAACTTCGTCAGAAGTTTTGAGTTTCTTCAGAGGACTCGTGGATTCTATGACACTGGTGCAAGCAGTTCTGCGCTTCGTTACCATCGTTAGTTGAAAAAGGCTGGTTCTGGGGCAATCCACCGCGGATTATATGCAATTTATATACACATACACACTACGTCACCATACAGAATAAGTATGTGATGTAACAAGATACACTGCAAATCACAATAGAAACAACTTGAATTGAAGGAAGCAATTGATTTGTCCGAGAGTCATATAAGAATAATGCGGAGCGAGGGCACATTTGGATTGAGTTTTGAGATATCCTCACTGGTGTGAGGGAGAGTCAGGGCTGGAACCAAACTTGAAGCCGGAATTGGCTGGGAATTGGTTTCTTCGGAAGGTTGGGTTACAAGAAATGATGAGTTGTTATTTCAATTGTAAGCTGGAAAAATCGAGTTCTTGGATTCATATTCATTCGTCGTTATCTGCAAGTTCAAGTGGTAAAGTTAAGGGAATGAGCAACACATGGGGAGATTGTCATCCTTGAGCTTGGGGTTTGTGGAAACATATGCGTGGTTAAGAACATCGAAAACGAGAAAGTTGAACGTTTGGAACTTCAAACACCAGAGCCTTCCTGCCTTTGTTTACATCTAATGAATCAAAATGCCGTCGCCTTCGCACTGCTATTTTTAGAGTGTCTCTCACAAAGTCTCTCAAGTTAACTTGCAAGGAACCGTCCTTAATTCACAGTTTGTTCACAATACTTCCGAACACCAATAATTACCATATAACGACGTGACTACAATTCTCAAGTATATCAAATGAAGACCCTAATAAACTGGCCTAGCATGGAATACACGACCGATGAAAGTCCTCCAGAAACTTTGAACTTTTCGCTGGTCGTATAAACGTCCAATACGTTCCTTTGTTTGGAAAGGAGTAAGTATACATTCTTCTGTTAGAAACGATATGCTTACTTGGTGCTAGTAGCTTGCAAATAGAAATCATCCCTACCCCCGAATCAGCCTCGAAACTCATTAACAGAAATAGACTTACCCAGGAACATCACCTACAACCCAATAACGCTTTCCATCAGCAGTATCTACATCCCGGGCAAACGTAAACGTGTCCAACGAGACATCGTTGCGAATTTGAATGGAGATACGCTCGGGGTCGCCTTCTTCCTTTGTCCAAGAGACAACGGCGCTCCCATCTGGCTTGAGTGTGGAACCCTCGAGGGGAGCGGGGATGTTGAGCTTTAGTGCTGTGCTGAGGAGGGGTAGGAGGAGGAAGATACTTTGGAGGGATTAATACGGAAAGCAGGGAATGAGAGAGGGGACGTACAGGGAAAATTTGACTGTGGGTTGCATGTTCGAGAGTTACTTGCGATTGACTTGGGGAGGTATGTTTTCGAGATAGTTTATACTTCCTTGAACTGATAGACACTTATACTTACAGACCCTCCCTGGATTTCTCGCAGTGCTGCGATTTTCTGCATGTAGCAAGTCATATCTCATAGAAACTGGAGACACGTATGACAGCGCTGTCGTTTCTCGCTGTGATACGTGTATGCTGGAATGAGTTCCGTAGGATCATCAGATGCAGCTTTTTAAAATGGGAGACAGAAAGCATAGCCTTTACACTGGGATGTAAGACCGGAATGTAATAGTCAACTTTCTGTGCAGTGTTTTCATTGGGAATGGAACATGTCGCTATTGTAAGGCAACCAAGTGTTGAAAACCGCAGTGATGACGAGGAATGGAAGCAGCCGCGAGGTAATTCAAGCTGCCAGTAACAAATCACTGGAAGAAACAGACACATCAAAAATACCTCTATATTAAAATCAGAACAACGAAAGGGTACGTTAATCATATAAAATAAATAGGCATCCGTACATATGTATGTATATAGATCTGTCCACGTCGTAAGCTAGGTCGTCAGATGGTAGCATGTTAAATGTTAAATAAATATAATGAAATGGTACTTTTAGATCATCCTCCCCATCCGCCTCGTACACCTTGTATAATCTACAACTACGCCTTCATCCGCACCCTCCCACCTAGTTTGGACACGATCTCAAAACAGAGCACGAGGAGCAGCTGGCCTATAAGGTCCATGAGCGCCGAGTGGACGGGGAGCGCGTACATATCCGGATCGCGGTTTATCGACCAGAGCCAGGAGGTGAGGAAGCGTGCTATCAGGAGAGATGCTGTCACCTATAACAAGCGTCATTGAATGCGATAAGAACAAAACGAGAAAGAACTCACAGCACAACAAAAAAACACCACCGAGAAAGCCACGAACACAAACGGCAAATTCAACCACCCCAGCCCATGCAAAATCGACAAAAACACAATCTCCACCGGCAGCGTGATCGATAACAGTGTTAGCGCAACTAGTTTTGGGCTCGGCTCATCTATATCGCGACTTCGCGTTCTGGTAGCGTGTAAATGCAGTGAGGTGGATAATCGAGAAACGAAGATGGATCCAGCGGCTCCGGGGAGCCCGCTGATGACCACTGCGAGGACGGCAAAGCCCTCGTAGCGGCTTACGAACATATCGAGTACGATGCCTGTTGCGCAGCTGATGATCATGGCGCCGAAGAGTGGCGTCCAGCCTTGAGTTAGCAGTGGGCGGACATGTTCATTTTTGAGGGTTACCACGAGGCAGAATGTACCCCAGCATATGACTGCTATCGCGATGAGTAGCGGGAGGGGCGTGTGGAGGAAGGGAATAAGGAGCGTGGAGACGACACCGATGAGGCAGAGGGTTATTAAGTCCCCCAGGCAGGAGGCTATCGCCGGCGCAATGTTGTCTGGGTCCAGGTGGTATTTTCGACAGAGGACGATGAGGGTGCACATGAAGGTGCCGAGGAGTAAGCCGGAGAGGAGGCAGAGGTGATGCTTGTTGATGCGACCATGGTGAATGTCGGCAGACCAGAGTTGCGTTTTGCGTCCTCGGCTGGGTGGGGGATCGGTCTGCGGGGGAGGAGATGAAACGCAGTATCCAGCACCGCGCGGGTGACCACTTCTGTCGAGTTTCCAGCGGGAAACTGTCCCGATGCAGCGCGGGGTACAATGAGGCCTAGCACGAGGGCCATGCCCGCCGCGACGAATGCCACCACCACTGCTTGCACCTGGAGTAGCGCAAGATTGCCTTTGATCATTTCATTCCGGACTTTGACAGAATCGAGCTCGCCGACGTTGGCGGCTGTGCCTAGGCGAGCGGAGAGGTTCATCTCGAGGTTGCCTTTGAGGTTGAGCACGGCGGGGATGATCATGATGAGCTGGTCCACCTCGCGCATTGCGCGCCAGCGCGAGACCTGGTCTAGGAGTTTTCCGGTGAAGAGGAGGGAGATGGTGGTTAGCAGGAGGGTGGGTGCGCTCTGTGGGTGTGTTAGACGTGTTGTGGCGAATTGGTAGGAGCAAAGGGGGTACCTCGACGACGATGCCGCGGACTTGGGGCCACCAGACGGCGATGTTCTGCAGAGGCTTCTTTCGTGATTGGATGTCGTTGCCGACCCAGCCGCTGAGGAGGGCGTCGTCGTCGTTGTCTAGTGAGGGGCGTGATGAGTTGTCGTAGGAGGGCGGGTCTGGGTGGAGTTGGTCGGGGAGAGGGAGTCGGGGGTTGTGTCGTCGCGGTCGTCGTGGATGTGGAGCATCTCGATGTCATCGTCGCTGGCAGCTGCAGCGGGGACGGGTGTGTAGCCCGGGGACGAGTGGTTCATGGCTGACGTTGAGCAGAGATGATTGCTTAAATTGGAAATATCACTTTAGGATTAATCGTGGGAATTATGAGCCAATTCACGCGTGATGTCTGTTCGCACCTTCTTCCCGACCACCGTCCAGCACGTCCCACTCACCCCGCTCCCCTCCCCGCCCGACTACCCTCCCCCCCGCGAGGTCTCATCCCCCGCCACCCCGCTCTCCCGCCCCTCTCCCCGCCCCGAGCTCACCGTGGCCACCCGCCCACAATAAAATGTCCAGCAAGCTCACCCAGTACCAGTTCCCCGAAATCCGCTCCGCCCTCCTCAAGGATGTCCCCGCCAGCATACCCCCATCGAAGACCTCGAGAAGCTCACCGCAGACCTCAAGCTTCTCCGATCCCGATCCATGGACAGGGCAAAGAAGGCTGGCGAGGATTTGAAGACCCTCGAGGAAAGCATGCGCCGGATGCGCGAGAAGGAAAAGGGTAAGAGCAGAGCCCACGACAAGCTACTCAAGAAAGAGCGCGATTGTATGTCTTTCCACCTCCATTCTCTTTTCTGCCTTGCTAATGAATTCTTTTATTGTATTTTTGATTTTCTATATTTAATTAACTGCTACTCGCGATCATCGTGTCTTGTCCGTCTTGTGTCCCTGCTATGTTGTGAACACTATGACCCTCCACGCAATCTAATTCTGCCTGAACCCAAAAAAATTATCCATTTCATGCATAACCGCCGTGCAACCCGCCACTCATCTACAGACACACCCAGCATCGACGGCGATGACTCCGCCCGTCCTCTATCATCTACTATCCACGCCAAACCGCGCACGCTCAACCACGCAGCACACTCCATCTCCTCTTCCAACCGATCCTCCGTAGACCCACGCAAGCCGTAAGTCCTGTCACATAACCTGTCGCACCTATTGATCCCCCGTAGGACCATCGAAGATCTAAAGAAACAGAAGAACCTCAAGAAGAAAAGAAAGCTCGATGATAGAGACTCTGATGCTGATCATGGTGCGTATTTCCCCCCTGCTTATTACGGCAACCTGAGGCCTTTCGCAGAATCCGTTCGGTCAAGAAAGACCCCACCGCCCTTACCTGCTCCAACTCACACCCCAACATACTCACCATGTCCTCTCATCACATCCTCTCAAAGCCCAGAAATCGACATCAATATCCTCCGTATCCCATCCGAAGGTCCGCGTCCCCTCCTCGACAATACTCGCCACTAACGCCACTCAGCCATCCACCGGACCCGATTTCACTGTTCCCCAGTCCACCCCGCTTCTCCCCCCTCGTCCCCCAACTCAGCCTACACCCATCCCAGGTCCCAGTAAACCCATAGAAGTGACAGAAGACTTTAGCAAAATCAAGCCCCCGACACAGATCCTCGTATCCACGTTCTATACCTCCATCGAGCCCTGGATCCGCCCTATAAAGGAAGAAGACGTCGGCTTCTTAGAGCATGTCGGCGACGAAGTCGAGCCGTTTATTATGCCCAAGCTTGGGCGACATTATCTCGAGCAGTGGGAGGAGCAGGATACCGGATTATTGACGCTCGGTGAGGTCACTGAAGCCCCGCCGGAATCTTATGCGCCCCCCACGCCAAAGTGGGAGCCGTCGACACTTGCGGAGGGGGATTTGCTAGGGGAGGATAGAGGGCATGGGCCATTGACCGAGCGCGTTATCAGTGCCCTGTTACCTGTCCCTGATCCAACGGGGTGGAAGGGCGTCAAGGCTGCAGAGGACGCGATGGAGGGTCGTCCTGGAGGAAGCGGAGCTGCTGCAGCGAGGAGGGAGAGGCTGAACGTGCTAGAGCTGGAGAATCGGATTAGGGACACGATGAGGTTTCATGGGTTGATCGACGGCATCGTTCGTGTTTTCCCCTCTTCTTTCACTCCCTGCATGTGCTGACACGCCCCAAGCCGACTTTACAGAAAAAGTAGACGATCCAATAGCCACTGCGCTACGACACGCACAGTCTCAGCTCCGCACCGTGCTCGCCACCAACAAAGTGCGCAAGTCGCGGCTGACGGCGATAGCGAGAGATCGGCTAGGGTACCAGGAGTACCTTGAGCTGCGGGACTCTATAGATCGCAATATCACCACTCTCTACGCACGGCTGCAGAAGAAGGATGCGCCGCGGGTGAATAAGAAGAAGAAGAAGGAGCCGAGTTCGTCTGGGTCGGTGTCAGCGAATGGGGGCGGGAGTGCTAATGGGGGTGTGCCTGTTGACCCGCCGTGTCCTGCTGCACTGGGTTTGGGGCCGGACGAGGAGAATAGGCTCGTTGTAAGTGATCAGCTGAAGCAGCTTGTGACTACGAGACGGGAGTGGGTGGATAGTGTTGGCAAGGTGTTTGAGGAGAAGCAGGAGGAGAGTCCGGGGAGGGTGTGGGGTCTTCCGAAGGAGAGTGTGTTTGTGGGGGTGGAGGAGGAGGTGGCGAGGTTTTTGGAGGGTGGGTGGGGGTTAGGGAATAGGGGTGGTGGAGGGGGTGCCAGTGGGAGTGGGAGTGGGGAGAAGAGAGAGGTTAATGGTGTGGGGCATGCGTATAAAGGGAAAGAGCGGGAGAGGGGGAACGGGGGAACGAACACGGAAGATGCGATGGATATCGGATGAGGTGTGACTACCCCCTGTGCCCTCGTCCTTCCACTCGCCTCGTTTTGCTCGCTCGCTCTTTTACGCTCGTTCACGGACCTCATGCATCATGTACATAACATAATCTTATTCCTTCCCCATTCCTCACTTCTCGCATTCTATTTCTTTGGGTTCTCATATACGTACTAGTAATGTAGTGTACTTTTTCATTTGCTTTCTTTTTACTTTGCTTTATTTACCATTTATGTGTATTGATTTTTTTTTAGGATTATTCACGATGTGGAATGTATGGGCAGTTGAAGCGGTATCATATTTGCAAGAAGATAAGAAGTGTGATTTTACGCCTTGGACTTTTTCGCCTTCTTAGCAGGTGTAGCTTCCCCTCCGTCTTCGCCTTTTCTCTTCTTCCCTTTACTCTTCACCTCCTTCTCTTTCTCCTTCTTTTCCTTCTTTTCCTTCTTTGGGCTTGGAGGAGGAACCTCAAAGTCCACATCCATCACCTCCTCGACTTCACCACCACCCACCAACGACCCAATAGGCATAAACTTATGCTTGAGCAGCTCTTTAGCATATGACGGGCGAGGTGGATTCTGATACGTCTGCGGTCCGGTTTTTTCAGCGTCATGTGTCGGTTCTACAGTCTGTGCAGATACGAGGATATGTCTTGTTATTGGTTTTGGTGCTACTCTCTTCATCAGCTTTCCTTTATTTATTCAATGAGAAAGGATGTACCTGGGTATAATAGTCCCTTCTTACTCTTCCTCGGGAGGAGACAGTGTAGACTTTTAATTTCCTCCCCACCTACGGGTGTCTCTTTATCGTCTTCGTCGCCTACATTCCAGATATCGAATGTTGCGTGTTTGCGGTTTAGTGTGCCTATGCGGATTGTTTTGGATGCGGAGGAGGGGTGGATGGGTGTTCCTGCTAGATGTTTTGGTTTCACCTATGTCAAAGTGTTAATTGTATACTATTTGACAGAAAGTGGAGACGCACGCTCTGAGGAACACGAATCAACCATAACTCCGTATCTTTATCGCCATTTATCGCGTCCCAGTCAAATTCGCCTGCATCTACAGCATCGGATTGGAGCTCCATGTCAGGAGGGGGGACATATGCTTTTGATCCTTCATATTTTGCAGACTTTGCAGGGTCAGTTGTGGGTTTGGATTTTGGAGTCGCTTTAGCTTTGGCTTTTGTTTTGGAGGTGGTGGAGAGGGGTTCTCTGGAGATGGTGTACGTGAGGAGGATGAGGAAGATGAAGAAGAGGGGGATGTTGACCGCATTTTTGGTTCTTCTGTCGGGCGCGTTTGAATTGGCGGGTTTACAGATTTACGAATTTGGAATTGGAGGGGCAATGGCGTTGACATTCAATATGTGTAAATAAAGGGGGCATAAGACTTAGGCAAAAGAATGATCATTAGTACTGTTAATTACTATGTGCTTCAAGTTGGACAATGTTTTTCATGTTTTCTTTGCATTTGTCTCTGGCTCAGCCCATTTGTTCTGTGTAAGAGCTTTCCTCTTTGCCTGTGCAGTAAATTTTAATACGCCGAGATGAGTTATAGGTATTAGTAAGAGCTCCATTTTCGACGGATGCCTTTAAAACCATCAAGTTTTTTCGCACCGATGTGTATGTCAGAGAATTCAACAAAAGTATATCTATATATATAAACTCACAGCAGAATCACCTCGAGAATAGCATGGCTGCCACCGTCACTCGGTTGTCATGTGCATAACTTCCTTCAATTATATTTGTATTAATTGGTAACATATCCCAATGTTCCGGCACCATTTGTGACAGATATTTGTTCAGAGAAGAAAGAAACCAAGGTAGTAACTTTCTTATTTTTGTGTCCTTTAATTTGAGAATGCCACTATGTCCATGTGGTCAGTATCGATGGCACAAATAAAGTATGCCACTTACTGAGACTGTACTAGTTTTCACGGAGTCCATGAACAAATACTACCATAGAAAATGAAACAAAGTTCGGCTTCATAAAGGGTTTGGGTGGCCAATGGGGTTTACGACTTGTTAGATTAGAATAATGAGACTTACTTTATAAATAAATGTTAAGAGAGATATGTACAAGACAAAAATTTCTCGTAGGATTGATGCATACTAGGAAAGCTTTGCCCATGTGTACCGTTGAATGTGTTCGAAATATTTAGAAGGTTAACGAGCTATTCTAGAATAAAATCTTGCATGTAATCAGAGCTATTTGCACAAAGTAGTATGCCACTCAAAGCAGTGGGTGAAATGAAGGGAAATTAAGTACTCGATGCAGCATCTGTTATGTGCTTAGCCATAGTTAGCTACAAGTTAACTATTTCTATTGGTTACTCTTCTAAGTTAGAACATATTGAGATGATTTATATATACGTTGGGCTATACTTTTAATTATAACACAGGAGTATATTGAAATGATCTACAGAATACATGTTGTCAGAGAACATAAGGTGTAGGTGTGGTGTGAGTGCACTCAGGGTTCCTGTTTCGCGTTTACGCGTTACATTGCTACATGCCTACTTACACGAAGCTGCTGCCAAACACCATACAATAGACGATACCTGTCCGCCGCTAGACCGAGCAAGTGACGGTGCAGCCGTTTATCTCTCCGTTATCGTCACGGTTCCGGTTCGGATCCGAACTTTTCTTTTCCTTTTCGTCAGGCCCGAAATAAAGGCGGGCTTGAACTCTGTCTTGAATTCTCTTTGTAAACGCCTGTTGCCAGAGACGCCAGTTGACTCATAATGCATGAATCTGAGTTATTTTGCTTACACAATTACTCATATCTATTATTTATTCCCCAAAGATTGCTTACGCTGAAACAGTTCAACTCGTTTTGCTCGTTCCTTGCTCGTTCCACACCGCCATTCACAGCTTCTCGAGACGACAGCTGGATGACAACGATATTATCAAATTTAAAATTTAAATTTGTACATGACGGCTACTTAATGAACCGACGGCTCCACTCCACCTTATTTTTAAATCTGTGACGGGTATGACGGTCAGATTTTTCAGCGGTATGAACTTCCACCACGATTTGCAATGCCATTCGATTGCGACAGATTGCCTCACTGCACTGATTTTTGTGTTTTATTGTATTTTTATGATAATTTCTATTATCGCTTGGAAGGTAACTATGCTCTTCGCTGTTTCAAGGAATGATGTATCCATATCCGTTAAGCTCGGCTATGTGATGAGGAGTAAAGCGCAGTTCTGCACAGTCGTTGAAGAATTCGACGGTGTTGATTATCCTGGTCAATAATGGATTCGCTAGTAAGACCATTTCCATAAGACTTGTGTCGAGAATAAGTATAAAGATGTCTCGAGAAAGAATGTATCCTCCATCTCACTAACCTCTAAATATGCAATCTACAGCTAAATTCTCCTGTACGTCTCCAACTGATCCAGTCATACTCTAAATTCTAATATGTCAACAGTGTTTTATCCTCGCCTCCTATTCGGTGCATCTGCACTGAAGCTCAATGTCCCAGTCCCTGGACCAGGATTCACACAACTTGAGACAAACGGTGGCGCTATCGTCTCCTGGACCGTTGAGGAAGGTGACCCATCCAACATTTCAATCGAAATTCAAAATAATGTCTCTCTCGACTCATTCGCGTTCGCCAATAATGTCCCTACCGTTGATGGAAGTGTCAGCGGTGTGATGGACGGTGTTCCGGGCGGGTAAGACGACTATCTACTTGCGAGCGAATCGGTTATTAATCAATATTGTGACAGTGATACATTCTTCTTGCAAGCCGTTAACCCAGGGTAAACGGTCATTTTAGATCTGGCTAGAAGAATACTCACTAAATGACGGTATAAAGAAATATTTTAGATGTTTTCGCCACCAGCGACGAGTTCACAGTTGTTGGAGAGGTTCCACCTGTCACGTACGCTGTTCTCTGTCTTGCGATGTTATATTATGCTAATACACATCGTAGCACTACCGGTTATGAGGCGCGCGCGACAGCAGCGTAAGTTTGTAGAATTGATAATTGCGTGGGTAGAGGCTAGCTCACTCAGCTTCATTATGGACACAGGATGCAGTTGATTTAAATTAGAACTTTGTTTTGTACGTTCTGGCAACATGGTTTTTGCTGAATTATGCAGGAATTGAGGGGTCGGCATATGCCTTTGATCCTTAAGTTGTTTAGTCTTTCGTGTTTGCTGATTTTGCAGAGCCAATTGTGGTTTTGGTTTTGCAGTTTTTAGAGTTGTTCGAGGAGGGTGGCGATGCGGACAAGATGCAGAGTGCATTTTTTGGATTGACGCGTGTGAATTTGCCGACGGGTTTACTGGAATGGGTATTGTGTGGAGGCGATGGCTTTGAATTTAATAGGTGTAAATAATGGCTTCAATTTGAATTTGAATTTGGGTACTTAGTTTAACGCCTGCTGCCACAATCCCCCGTGCCAGTAACGACAAATTTTTACTGATATAAGGACTTACTTACAATGGATTAGGTTCTTTATTCCCTTACTCGGGAGCCCCAGCTTGTTCCACGCTGACTCTGTCACATGGGTTAATTGATTACATTCGAATGGTCTCCAAACGGTCTCAAGACGCCGACAACACTCTCAATCCATTTCAGACAGCCCCATGTCTTCATTATTTTTACATTTTTACGGGTATGACGGACATAATTTTCAGCGGTATGAAGATCTTTGTTTATTTTAAGCTTTCTACCATGATTTGCAATGTCATGGCTGTCATTCCATTACGGATTTTCGTGCTTCGTTTGATTTCTATGATAATTTCTCTCATCGTTTGGAAGGCTGACAGATTCTCCGTTACCCCGAGGGATGATGCATTCGATTATACGTTAAGGTCGGTAATATTCTGGGAAGTAAAACATGGTTCCGCGCAGCCTTTAAAGACAGTATAAAGTGTCTCGAGGAAAGATGTACCCTCCATCTCATTCACCTCTTCGACATGCAGCTTACAGCTAAATTCTCCTTGTACGTCTTATCCAACAAATCCATTTCTATTCAAAATTCTAAAATACCAACAGTGTCTCTCTTCTCGCCTCCCTCCTCAGTGCATCCGCATTGAAGCTGAATGTTCCAGTCCCTGTACCAGGTGACGTAGAACTCCAGACAAACGGAAAGGCCCTCGTCACTTGGACCCTCGAAGAAGGCGACCCCGAGATCATGTCGATCAATATTCAGAATAATTTTCGATTCTTTGCGTTCGTGAACAATGTTCCTACGGCTCCTGGAAATGTGACTGGTGTATTGACCGATATTCCGGGCGGGTAAGATATTTACTAGCGACTGTTAAGTTCAGTTATTAATTCGTCTTGCGATAGCGATACATACTTCATGCAAGCATTTAAACTAAAGTAAGTGTCCGGTATTTAACCCGACGAAGACAGTGCTCACTGGTATAAAGTGACGTTTTGGATGTTGTCGGCACTAGCGGCGTGTTCACGGTTGTTGGACCATTTGAACCACCTAGCGCTTAGCGTACGTCACTTTCCGTTTTGCGTTGTTATATATGCTAATGCATAACATAGGACTGCCGGTTGCAGTGCGTGCGAGACAGCTTAAATTTGCAGGGCCACTATGTGACCACTGCAGTGGACATTGTATACAGATTATTAGTAGTTGAATGATTTGTATGGTTGTGGCGGAAATATATATACAATGTTGATGTGAACATCGCAAAGCACTCGCTCGCATTCCGGAACAGGTATAATGAGATGAGGATGCTGCCATGTACTTACTAAAAGACAGATAAGTACTACGGTGGATCATGCGAGTCGACTTTCGATTGCGGAGTGTCCTCACAGCTTACTGCTATAAAAGCTAACAGCACTGTGATAACGAAGTGAAATACATTGAGCCACTACATTATATGGCTATGCGAGTCATCTCTAAAAGATATGAAATCTATTGAAACCAGGGGTATATTTGTCAAAAAAACGACGAAAGATGAAGGTATATAGTGCAAATGCCGAAACTTCTAAGTAGTGATATGCCAAATAATAGAATGAACTAAAGATATGGTAATATCGCTTGATGATCCGGTATGCGAGAAGATAGAACAAAATAAATAATTCAAACAAAAACAGCTTGGGCGACGATGGCAATTCTGCCTAGTCCACTTGATCCTCATAAATCGTGTAAATATCCCAAGGCGGGTAGTAGGCTGGGCTGACTTTTCGAAGACGATGACGATGGTTACACTTGGGAGAATGTCTAGTAGAAAGCGAAATAAGTGAGGAGAGTCCTGACCGAAAGGACTGAGAAAACACAGAAAGTCTGGTGACGGCATCCGGCGTGTAGCAGACTTGGGAGGAGATGAAGACTGAGCCGGAGGCACAGATTCTTTCATCTTTTGGTCATCTTCATCAACTTTGGAACGATCAGGTATAGTTGAAGAAGAGGTTTCTCTAGTGGAAATTCTGCGAGGGGGTGCAGCTGGAGGAAAACAAGGAAACACGCAATCTCTGGAGCTTTACGACATGAATGAATGTCAGGATGCCTAATGAGTGGAGGACTCATTGCAATCGTTCTAGCGGAAGAAGGAAGACGAGAGGAAGGAAGCGACGGTGGACGAGAATGAGAAGGAGTGGGGGAGGGGGTGGTTGTGACCTTCAACGGGTAAGAAACAACAACTTTTATGAAAGGCGATCGTATTATAACAGCACTGACAGATAAGGGTGGAAGAGAAAGAGAAGCCCCAGGAGTGCAAGGAGTGCAAGGAGGCAAGGAGGAGTACGTGGAGGAGCTGTAGAAGCTGTGAGACCTATAGAAGCTGTGGAGGTGTGGAAGGTGGAGGTGAAGAACCTGTAGAAGTTGTAGAGATGGGGGCCGTGAGCGTAGATGCTATTTCGGGTAGATTTCCAACCTTGCAGCCTGGAGGAATATAATAGAGAGATGCAGACACTAGAGGCTTCGGCTCATTAATGGCTGTAGTGTATAAGTCCAGAGTACTGGCAAGACCTAAATCTATTTCTTCGTCCTCATCACTCGACGGAAAGGGGATTGGCAAGTCGTTGGACGTGGCAGACCAACAGGACGAGAATGAGGAAAGAGATATAGAGGGAGAAGGAGGTGAAGCAGCAGCGGTATCAGTAGAAACGGGTATAGCAGGAGCAGAATGACTTTCGTCTTCTGATACAGCTTGCCGGATATCAGGTGCATATTCAAGGGTACAAGTAGAGGACCAGCTATAGGAAGAAGTCGTGCTTGAAGATGCTTTGATGGAGATATCCCGAATGTATTCGGTGGTATAAGCAGAGCTAGAAGAAGAACTAGAGGCACATGAGAAAACAGAATCACTAGGCCCTAGAATCTTGCAATCTGGTGAAGCTAAAGGAAGTTCAACAGAGGTGGCCAATGTGTCTTCACCAGACAAGAAATATGTATGATCTTCGCTGTCAGAGATCATAACCGAAGTTATTGAACTGTCTGATGCCTTGATAACCTCAATTGCAGGGGGAGGTGCAGACAGGATTGAGGGAACCTGAAGTACGGCCTGGGCAAAAGAGGCAGTGGGAGCAGAAGCAAACCTGAAAGATTGGGTAGTAAACATCGATTTCTCTGGCATTCCTAGTGATTGGGTGGAAGAAGGGGCAGAGGTAGGGTTATATGCAAAAGTATAGGTTGACGATGGTGTGTCAACGGAGACGGAAGCTGACCGGGATGATTGGATAATGGCAGTAGTGATTGATGTCATTTTATCAAGGTACTGGGCAGAACAGGTCGAGGTCGAGGTAGGTGCAGGCGTTAAAAAATGTACTCCATTGGAGACAGGGGTAGACTGGGCATTGGAAATGGGGCTGGCTCCTCTTTCTCAGAGGAGGGTGAGGGCGGGGGCGCCAACTTGCTCTGGCGCAAGAGTAGAACATGCTTAACGATGACTGACAAGATCAGACAGATGATGAACTCACCTTCCGCCTCGACGTCAAACGAGCCTTAACGAACGCAAAACTGATTACGCACATTGCAACAATGACAGCGAAGACGATGGCAGGTATAATCCAACCGGATGCGCTTGCGGTTGCAGAAGAGGGAGGGGAGTAGAAAATGGATGAGATGGGGGCCATGTTGTCGGATTGCGCTGAGGTGGTGGTGAATGTGTAACGGAGAAAAAGATGGGGAGGCTAGGAACTGCGACCTGGAATTTATGAGCTTTATGAGCGAGCAGAATGCTGTTCAAATCTGGAAGTGTTGGGTAAGTGTCAGCCTCCTCTGTAAAATATCGTGACGACACAGTGCTTTGACACGAGCGACCACGCCGACGCGTTGCTTTGTCCAAGAAGTTCAGGTCATCTAAAGGTTATCTCAATGTCTCTTTGACTCTCTCTTGATGGGGTCCGACCAGTCGCGCGTATCTCCAGAACTCCAACCTTATCATCATAGTTTTGACCAGCCAGCGTTATGCGCAGACCACAATGTCCAGAGACTTCTCTTTGCCATATAGCACCCCACCGCCACGCATACAGAGCGATACCAGTCCTCCCAAAAGGTCCTAGTGCACACACATCTTCCGCAAGCCACATCGACGTTCCTACTGACTTTCTCCTAATCCACAAGTCGCATGTCAGGGATCCCATCCTTTTCAGATGCGTATTTCGACCAGGTGGCATCATTAAGCCAGGTCTGTCATGGTATACAGCAGAGCTTCCCGATGACCTCTATGACATCCATCCACTCCCATCCATAGCACAAAGAACCATGAAGCAGTATGAAGCAAGATAGAGCAGTACCTAAGATACCTATCTCGACAGTTCTGAACCTTTTCAGTTCCTCCATCCTCCATGACGGCTTAAGGACGAGTTTTGGTGTACGGCTGTGCCACCCCATTGGAGACATCGTTACGTTATGGCCATTGAAATCTTTAAACTCTTCTTCCTTACATGGTACACTTCTAAGCAGCAAAGCACGAAATAGATGAAAGCTTGTGTAAGTAAATCTGGTTACGGATGAATCGCAGATGGAGGCTCCAATGTGGCAACTTGCGCAATTGGCTTGAAGTCTTAGAAGATCTTGTCTTGTACAGGAATGTGGTTCCAAATTTCACAAATATTAACGTGTAGTGGGGCGAAGTTTCGTGAAGGTGAGGAGAGAAGGGGGCTGGCAAGAGGGGATGGGAACGCATCGTAGACTTGTCACTTGCAGGTTGTCTGAGTGGCGGAAGAGTGGAGTGCTGTGGCTTCTAGATTCAATATATATAAACAAAGGCATCCGTCTGAATGTAATGTTGGCGTCGCTCCAAAACACGAGGCTTGACTCGGTATTCCCATTGTTGATGTTCCGCAAGGTGACTCCTTCCGACTCCCCGCTTCCGTCGCGTTTACTATTGTATCGGGCAATCATAGACAATCATTGATTTATACTAATTGAATATACTATCATATGAAATCGACGGAATGACTCTCTGAGCCGCACGACTGTCCTTGGACCTTGGACCTTGGACCGTCTGTCCTCTATCACTGACTTTTCTTCTATTCTGTGACTTTTATCTCGAATATATGCACTCATAAAGCATAAAGAGACTTCCGGCATCGTTTCGATACAGGACATGTGTCTACGGAATTTCACAGCATCAGCTTCTTGTTAATTTCACAGCCTCCAGCTTCATGCCTAAGATCATGTTCTATGCTCAAAAACAAACGCACATAATTCGATTATTTTACCAAGCCTTTTAGGACATCAAAGGCTCGATTTCCCCATAACCAAGCATCAAAGATTGGTCAAAGACATCTCACTCTGATTTCGTTTATCCGGCACTAAGCACGACGGTCACGTTGCTCCGCGAGTGTCAATGAGTATAAAACCTTTCCATGGCTCTTTGCACTTTAAAGCACGAATATATTTTTAGTGTCCAGTCTGCTGACTTGCAATTGTAGATACTTGAAGTTACTTCGAGCGTCCTACGCTTCGAACTTTCGAGTATGAGTACAGACTGGTTTCAACTTTTTTTTTTTTTTTCATCTCACTGTTGCAAGAAATGATATTATTATAGGAACCACACTGTATGATAGGCAAAGCGCAGTCTGCGCAGTAGCCTAAGCTTAAAGTTCCACATTGGTTTCACATGTTCCACGCTACCCCACGAAGGCTATGTTGTGGTAAACATCTATTTATGTCTGGCTTTGTTCTAATAGATCAGTTCGCCTAGTAACATCGACGTTGACAATAAGTATAAGATGTTTTGAGAACGTACCACTAATCCCAACCACCTCTACAGTCATGCAGTCTACAGTCAAATTCTCTCTGTACATTTCATTTACGTTATCATCTATTGAGCAACTTCCTGACACTCCTCATCAGCATCTTTCTGCTTGCGTCGTTCCTCAGTGTAACCGCACTAAAGCTCAATGTCCCAATCCCGGGGCCAGGATCTACACAGCTCGAGACAGACGGCAACGCCATCGTCTCTTGGACCGTAGAAGAAGGCGACCCCGAATTCATTTCAATTGAAATTCAGAATGACATCTCCCTTGATTCGTTCGAATTTGCGAGGAATGTGCCAACGGCTCCTGGGAACGTGAGCGGGATTTTGCATGAGGTTCCAGGAGGGTAAGTCCATAGGTCTGCTCCCCAAGTTTTACGGTTCTGGGGTCTGATTTATTTTGTCAGTGATACTTTCTACCTACAAGCTGTAAGCGTGAAGTAAGTGGAGCAGTTTAAACCAACGTGAAGTCTTCTGAACGTGAAGTATAGGAGTGTTTTAGACGTTTATGCGACAAGCGACCTATTCACAGTTGTTGGAGAAGTTCCACCTATCACGTACGTGATAATTTGTTTTGTATTACTCTTCTTGGGCTATTGTGTTAAAAAAGATGTTACTAGGAACACTGGTTATTTGGCCGCTCGCGAGACAGAAGTAACTTCGTAGGATTAATATTTTGATTCGTGCATATATGAACATCGCATATTCATGTGGTCTTGCCAATTTAAGAGATTGAAATACTCGTTTTGGTGTTTACGGCAGAATGCTACGTAGAATGTTGCTGAAGTGTTACTACATGGCAGAAAGTCCTTGTTAGCCTTGAAAGGTAGAAACAATCAGCTTTACAAAAAGAAACTACTTCCGTATAGTTACAAAAGACGTTTTACGAAGACATGGCGATACGTACTCCCGCAAGACCCAAACGAGACCACTTATTAGAATATATGCTTCCGTTTCGTTGATTCAGGACCACTATATGTCGTACATCCTTCAGTATGACATCTTCTCATAAAGCGCTACAGTAGTTATAGCCAGTCGAATCGCTTGGTAAACCAAATGCCGAGGATGGAACACAATAGGACGCAATATGACCATGTATGTAGCAAAAGTGTATGCGGACTTCGGGGTTGCTTCAAGTAAAGACGCGCCGGGATGTTCCGGCGCATCAACCAGTTTGGCGCTCGGTTTATCCTCTTTCCTCTTTGACTCCACTTACATCCATCGTCATTTGTATCCAGCTCCGTACCGTCGGGACTCGGTGGAAACAAACTGAACTTATAGTTACCTTGGAATAGATTCGACCACTTGATCTTCGCACAACGGTAGCATTTCGAATGAAAAGTCACAGTAGTCCATTACAAGCGCTACATAGGAAGTACGCGGTGTGAAATCCAGTAATATATAATACCAAGTCAAAGCAGCTGAAAAGACAGACAAATTGTACATAAGAAATCTTCGGTGAGAATCCGAGCACTCCGTGAAGGTAAAATTCGAGGGTAAGTTACAAAAGGTAAGTTCAGACTGATACTGTGCATCAGTAATTTGTTCATCATGCATGGTAAGTAGGCTTACCTGCTGTGCAACCAGTCGAAAGAACACCCCCAAGGTAGTCCTTCTCGCAACAAGCAGGCTTGCTTTTGCTATAAAAATATCGCTTAGAATCCCAGCAAGAAAGTCGACGTCGAATACACTCACCAGACCCCGGCGTTATACCCAATGTTGGTCAAAGGAACGCATGTCAATCCAACAGTTGAGTTGGGATCGACGTTCTTGACTTGCAGCAAGGCAATGATGACCTTCGCGCTGCTGTCCGAGGGGCTCTTCAAGTTGTGGCAGCACTTGAGATTAGTGCCGCTGCTGCAAACGTCCGGAACGCCTGATGGTGCCCGGCGCCTAGCAGCTGTACATGTCTCATAAGCTCTCTGAATCTTTTTCAAACCATGACTTTCATACCTTCTACTTTTGTAGCGCGCTTGATGGGCGGCATAGGGGGAAGGCCTCTTGCGAGACGACCTGCGTTGGTCTCAGCAGTTGGGATGGCACTCACTGCAGTTGCAGCGGCGAGGATGAGAGCAAGGGGGGCGGAGAACTTCATCTTTCAGGAGTGTAGGTGGAAAGAGGGGACGGCAGGAGTTAGCCAGGCAAGAAATTTCAGCCTTTGCAGTACTACTTATATATGTTAATATGATCAAATATCGTCCTAATAAGTACAGCGCTCGAATAACATTTTTGGATAATATCATAATCATATATGTCCCCTATTATTATTCCTGGGGCCTGACAGGACCTGACCGGTTGCAGATCATCTTAAAAGTGATGCTGAATTTGTCTCAATGAAATCGATGTTGGACATCGGTTTCAACCTCGCGAGCGTTGCCCTATATATGGCATATGCTCTGGGTGCTTGCAATCTACTACGTACTGTGCTCATTTTCAGTGTGCTTCATTATAAGTGGTTCATGGAGAATTCCAGTATTTGCTAACTTCTAAGTAAGATGTGGTACCTGGTGAGGGCCTTGGCCCCTAGGGGACTGCAAGCGGAAAAAGTGAAGCCTCCTTAAAAGTCGAACGTGCCTGACGTATGCTGCCGCTTTGTAGCGCGTTGTTCAGACTTTTTCAGATCTACAAGAGTTACACAGGAGGAACCCAGGGGCTCCAGGGGATTTCTTGCAAGTTCAGAACCTTTCAGAGCATATTAATAGTAATTAGTGGCGGCGTTATCAATATCTTCGGTTTTTTTGACAATTCATGTGTGTCATAAGCTATATTTCTCGGAATGACGTTGTCTGAGTAACTTCTTCAAAGCCCCGGTCAATTCAAGATGGTGTAAAATCACCCGATAAAAGTATTTTCGAGTCAACTTTCCTGTGCTGTAGCCTATAGGCGAAATGTACTGCGGTGGTTGAAGGGTATTGCCTGGATGGGTGAGAACTGCACTGCCCTGCAATTGAATGCATTGTGCGAGTTTTAATGCCTGGTAAAAATACGAATGTTGTTCAAGAGCGTGAAGAATAGTCAGTATAATCGGTGGCCAGCGGCGACTTTATGTTCCCTCGTTTTCTCATGATCTTGAATGCGACGCCGACGAGGCGAGCCGGGAACACAACTATGACGTGATTAGATTCGCATGGCAGATTGAATCATTGATGGATTGATGGAATCAATGGTCGACCGAACCAGATCTGAGATCTGAGATGGAACCCTTTTGGAGGATGCACCACACAGTTGTTGCTGAACTTCTAATCTGTGACGCCTCTTCAATCCGGAGTCGCCTTAACGGAAATAACACTGCCACGATGGCCAGGATTCATGCATTCGAAGCATTTAAATACAATCTCGCCCTTTGGAATAGGATTCCTTGTCCCTATTCAAGGTTGTCCATGAAGAAAAAAGCCCCTCCGACCGCCCTTCATCTGTCCGATGACGAGGAAGAACCGACAGATATCGGAAACAACTCCAAGCTGCCAGTCAGGACAGACAGCCTTGGAAGAAGTCTAACTAATGCTTCTCAAATTTGTGAGTTATGAGTCTATCTGACTTGAAAGGTTCTCGAGGTAGCTACTAACCGCGCTCAAATGATAGCGTATGGCTTCAATAACTACAGACGGTGAAGGATTGTCGTCTATAGCCTGCTTGAGCCCGGATGGTCGAATCGATATCTCGTTCGACTTCAAGCATGCGATCCCGGATCTACCTAAGGACTGGCCTGCAAGGGAGGTCGACGAGTTCGCAGTGGATACCTCGGAGTGGAAAAGCCATCCTATACCAATAAGCATTGTCATTATGATTGTAGGGAGTCGTGGTATGTGACTTCACTTCTATAACGACGTCATTGGCTCATTGTCTATATCTGTCTTAAAGGCGATGTACAGCCATATATCGCATTGGGAAAGGAACTATACAAAGATGGTCATCGGATACGTATTGCCACCCACGAGACTTTCCGTGGCTTTGTTACAGATGCAGGCCTTGAGTTCTTTAACATCGGCGGAAACCCGCAGGATCTCATGAGCTACATGGTTAAAAGTAGGTCCCTAGCTTCATGATATTGTCGTTTTGCTAATGAGGTTTGTATAGATCCCGGCTTAATGCCTGGTTTTGAATCTTTAACAAATGGAGACATTGGAAAGAAGAGGACGATGCTTGAAGAGGTATGAAGCATGAACTGGCTGATTATTTCAAATTTTACGAATTCATAACAGATAATGAACGGATGTTGGTCAGCCTGCTACGCTCCGTGTCCGATAACAGGGAGGGCGTTCGCGGCAGATGCTATTATATCGAACCCCCCCGCGTTTGCGCACGTTCACTGTGCTGAAGCTTTAGGTGTTCCTTTACTTTTAAGTTTTAGTACGTTTGATATTAATTGTTCGCATTGTTCATTAACTCATCATATGTACAGCAATGCCTTGGTCCGTTCGATTATACCAGCGACGTAAAAACGTATCTGACGACTGAAAATGTTTATAGGAGTCCCACAACAGCGTTCCCGCATCCCCTAGTTAATATACAGAAATCCAACGCTTCGAGTGGTATCACAAACTATTTGAGCTACGCAGCCGCCGACCTTCTTACTTGGCAAGGGTGTGTTTTTTATTTCTTACTTGGAATTGCAATACTTACATGCCATTCAGAGTTGGGGATATAATCAACAAACTTCGAACGAAAACCCTAGGACTCTCTGCGCTGTCTATACGGTCAGGTCCGGGTTTAGCTGATAGATTAAAGATCCCATGGACATACTGCATGAGTCCAGCACTTGTTCCAAAGCCCGAAGACTGGAAAAACAACATAGGTACATTTCACCATATCTAGATTGCTTCGATCGTTCCAAATTTACACATTGTGCCACTGATAGATGTCGTTGGTTTTACTTCCTCGATTTGGCAAGTAATTACCAGCCGCCTGATGATCTCGCCCAATTCCTAGCAGCTGGCGACCCACCGGTATACATAGGGTTCGTCGCTGCGCGCTGATCACATAACTATCTATCATGTGACTCATTTCTATGCAGATTTGGCTCGGTTGTAATTGACGACCCGCAAGCGCTCACTAGTACGTTCCCCGCCTTGTCCTTCTGTGGACCCACAAACTGTTATCTAACATTTCACAGAGGCGATCTTTGAAGCTACCGCGCAGGCTGGCGTCAGGGCGCTGGTGTCTGCCGGATGGGTTAGTCCTTATGTTTCTCCTTGATTATCATACATTCCTAACAACAGAGCTGTAATGAAACATAGGGTGGCCTTGGAGGATGAACGTACCTTCTCATGTGTTCATTCTGGAAACGTCCCGCACGATTGGCTCTTCGCTAATGAGCGCGTTTCGGCGGTGGTTCATCATGGCGGGGCGGGAACGACAGCAATTGGTCTGGCAATGGGCCGTCCGACTGTTATCGTACCCTTTTTTGGAGACCAAGGGTTCTGGGGTAAGCTTTCCGTATATTTTGTTGACAGATGGACTTATCATATTATAGGGGAGATGATTCATCAATCCAAAGCTGGACCCAAACCAATTCCACCTCATCTTTTGAACGCCATCATCCTACGAAACGCGATCAAATATGCCACCAGCCTCCTGCGAAAGAGGCGGCGCGGGGTCTAGCGGAAAAGATTCGTGAAGAGGCATGTATATTTGTTTTTTCTTTCTAGATACGGCTAATAAACACCACTCAATTACTTAGAATGGTGTGCGAAGCGGCGTGGAGAGTTTCTACAAGCATTTGCCTCTTTTGAATATGCGCTGTGATTTGTTTTCGAGAAAGACTGCCGTTTGGTGGTCGGCGGAGCATGTAAGTGACTCTTCAGTTTATCTGAATGTTCGCTTATTTACGTTTTATTGTAGTGTTTGAAGTTGAGCGCGCTGGCTGCTCAGGTCCTAATTGATGCTGGAGAGATCCAGGAGAAGGATTTACAACTTCATCGTAAGTGAATGACATGGAAAAGCAAGTTAATTAATTGTTAAGTGTTGTTTAGGAACGAAGGAATACGAGTCACGGAAGAAAATAACCGATCCGGTGTCTGGAGGAGCAGGTGCAATATTTTGGACTGTGACGCATTATTATGCCAGTATAGCAGAAATATTTCGGTGAGTATATGATTCAAGAAATGTCCGACGGGGTGTTTGAATTTCAAATTAGATCGCCTGTTCAAGGAGCCGTTAATACAGCGACTGCTATTCCACAGGGTATCAAGAAAATTATATATTCTGTCCATGAAGGTTTCCAAAATATGCCAAAGCTATACGGCTCGGATGCGGCTCCAAGAACGGCTCCACAAGTTACTGATTTTAAAAGCGGACTAAAGGAAGGTGGAAAGGTATGTTTTAACAGTCTTGTATTTTTCCAATGCTAATTATCTATACAGAGTCTTTTCTACGGATACTATGATGGAATTACGAATCTTGTAAAAGAACCATTAAGAGGTGCTAAAGCTGGTGTGAGTGGGAATTGGCGAAAATTCTGTTTCACGTCGTGATGATTTTTGTAGGGCTTCACGGGGGCTATCAAAGGTTCAGCACGCAGTTGTGAGTAATTTATCATATTCCTATGGATAGTACTAAAATTTTATTTTAGTTGTGAACGCCACGGTATACCCAGCGACAGGAATACTAGGTTTCGTGACATACCCACTTCTCGGTGCTTGGGGGGGCTCAGGGTCTTTACCAAAAGAACCAGACAACCGACGTGAGATACGTATTTTTGAAGGGAGAGAGATTCTAGATTTTAGCACGGATATTGAGCGAGCGGAGATTTTGAAGAAGTTTAGGGAATTGAAGAAGACTGCGAGAGAGAGGAGAAAGCGCTTTGTTGAGGCTTCTCGTTCGTGAGCTTCCTGGTGAAGATTGGATACTTTGGATTGGAACATTATGATAAAATGGGAATAGCAATGAAAATAGGAATGAACTCTGATTGGTTTCTTTTGGTTTCTTGTATGTGGTTTCTGTTACTGTACATTCTGTATGTAGTGATATCATACAATTTACCGTGTAATCGCGCAGATGTATTTGGGTACTTTGCAATCTTAATACCCCTCCTCAGTTAAAAGTGTAGAGGTTGATGAAAGTCGAAAGCTCAACGTTTAACCTGTACGCGCGTCACAATCTGCTGAATAAAAATTAGTGATAACTTCATGTAATATACGGATACGGAGTCTTAGGAGATCCACGATTACATGTATTTCCAAATATTTGAACACTCAGCAAGTTTAAGGTACAACTTTGTGTCTAAATATGGCCTACATGTAGTAGAACATCAAGAAATGGTTATATATACCTATATCAAACACTGGTACCTTATTCCTACTACTTAGATATGATCTAGAGGGACTTACAAAGAATAGTGAAAGTTGAGTGACGTAACATCTTATCGGTAAGCGGTCCCTTGGCGATGAATTTAATCGCCGCAAGGTCCAACTCCGAGCGACACGCATTCGGCATTTGCCAAATTTGCCTCGAAGCGGAAGGCTTAACGAGAAGGCCGACGTGAGGTTGACTATTTTCGTCGCCAGAGCCCGTCTTACGCAAGTCCTGAACCTACGGCTGTACATTGGCTGTACGTCCGTTATGCTGGCGATTGGCGCTCGACTTGGTAAGAAAAGACAGCAGGAAGCGAATAGGCTTACCCTCAAAGTCCCGATGCATACTTATACTACCTAATCAACTGTTCCCTTCTAACCTTCTACTCTCATAACCTCTGTACTTATTCAGCCCTCTTGCCTCAACTCCACCACGAGGCTGCGATCCACAATCAGCCTCAAGGCTCTTTTTATAACCGTGCACAGAGTAATTAACTCGGTCCTGACCCGGGGTTGTCCTATTCTCAATGAAAGGCGAACGACCCGCTCCCCTCCAGACTCAGGGCTTTGACGATGCCCACACGCTTCCTCTGACTTCCAGCCCCGTCGAACTAACCAGCGAACCCTCGTTGAACTCTTCTTCTTCCCTGGATGCCGAGCCTGAAAAGAATCAACGTTCTCAAAGCAGTATGTCCTTCTTCTACACTGTGCTTTTGTTAGACGAATCCTATCCTGATAGACTTCGCGAAGTATGTTTGGAATGGAAAGGGTTTGAAGGCTCGTTTGAGCGGGAGCGGTTTTATTCATCTCTCTCTCGATTTCAAGTTTAAGAAGGACGTCCCATCGATACCGAAGGATCATGGTCTTACGGTGGATGAGTTTGGCATTGATGAAAAGGGATGGGATAATGTTCCCAACATGAATATTGTCATTATGATTGTTGGCAGTCGAGGTGTGTAGAGACCGTTGTTGCAAGAGCGAGAGCTTACAAAGAGGCTAGGTGACGTCCAACCATACGTTGCATTAGGCAAAGAGCTGCTGAAAGATGGCCATCGAATTCGACTTGCCACACACGAAACTTTTCGATCCTTTGTAACCGATGCAGGGCTCGAGTTTTTCAATATTGGTGGGAATCCTCAAGAGCTTATGAGCTACATGGTTAAAAGTATGTTGGACTCGGGGTTTCGTTATTCTTAACTCAACGTCTCCGTAGATCCTGGACTCATGCCCGGAATCGCTTCTCTCACCAACGGAGACATCAAACGGCAGCGAAAGATGCTGGATGAGGTATGTGACAAGTTGCTGTAGCGGAATTCCCTTAACCCAACTGTCATCATAGATGATCAATGGCTGTTGGCAAGCATGTCATGCGCCTTGTCCAATAACAGGCCGACATTTCGCTGCAGATGCAATTATCTCCAATCCACCGACGTTTGCGCACGTCCACTGCGCAGAAGCACTGGGAATACCACTTCTCTTAAGTTTCAGTACGTCCTTTCCGTCTCCTATATGCGCGTGCTTACACATCAAAAATTTAGCAATGCCCTGGTTGGTTCCCGAGCCCTCAACTCTAATCCCAATATGCTAACCCCTACAACAGGAGCCCAACAACAGCATTCCCTCACCCCCTCGTCAAAGTCAGCAAATCCAACACCTCCCGCAGTCTCACCAATTACCTAAGCTACACAGTCGGAGAGCTCTTAACCTGGGAAGGGTACTTTGATCATTCCTATCACATCCCATACCAACTCACACCCCGTTTAGCATCGGGGATATAATAAACAAGCTTCGCACCAAACAGCTGGGACTGCCAGCGCTGGGGATGTGCGGCGGAGCGGGGGTTGTGGACCAGTTTAAGGTTCCTTGGACGTATTGCATGAGTCCATCGTTGGTTCCCAAGCCGGATGATTGGAAGAATCATATTGGTGTGCTTTTTTCTTTTTCTTTTGGGTGTGTGGGGTACTGAAATGTAGATGTGCAGACGTAGTGGGGTTCTACTTCCTTGATCTGGCTAGTCGTTATCAGCCCCCCGAGGATCTTGCAAAGTTCCTGGAGGCGGGGGATGCGCCGGTGTATATTGGGTAAGACGATTTGACTAATGCTGTTTCTGTGTTTAACAGCTGACGCCGTGCCGTGTTAGGTTTGGATCTGTGGTGGTTGATAATCCAGAAGCGATGACAAGTAAGGTTTAGATTAGACTCTTCGCATGCCTCCGACTCATGTGGTATAGAAACGATCTTCGAAGCAACAAAAGCGGCTGGTGTGAGGGCACTTGTTTCTGCCGGATGGGTAAGTCATAATCCATAATTTGCCTTCGCGGTATTAACTTTGTAAAAGGGGGGACTTGGAGGAACCGAAGTCCCACCACATGTCTTTATCCTAGGAAACGTGCCACATGACTGGCTATTCGATAATGAGCGCGTTTCTGCTGTCGTGCATCATGGAGGCGCAGGGACCACCGCTATCGGTCTGGCGAAGGGACGACCGACTGTTGTTGTGCCCTTCTTTGGCGACCAGGGATTTTGGGGGAGTATGATTTATAGGTCTGGGGCCGGGCCTAAGCCGATTCCCCCGAATAAGCTTGACATGCCGACGCTGAGGGATGCAATTCGTTATGCTGTAAGTCCAGTCGCGAAAGAGGCGGCGAGGGACATGGCGGAGAAGATTAAAGCCGAGGTTTGTGATTTGATTGAGTGTTGGTTTGGTTTGGGCTGATTCGGTATAGAATGGCGTGAAAGCCGGTGTCGAAAGCTTTTATAAGCATCTTCCGTTGACGAATATGCGGTGCGAGTTGGATAAGGAGAGATTGGCTGTTTGGTGGGATGCGAAGCTGGTGCGTTTGGTTTGGGGTTGTTGTTGATGCTAAGCTGATGTTTGGTTTTAGGGCGTGAGATTGAGCGCTTTTGCAGCGCAGGCCCTGCAGGACGCGGGTGAATTGAGTATGAAGGATTTGGAACTTCATCGTGAGTTTGCATTAAGTCGTGCAATCTGACTCTGTACTCATTCAATTTAACAGGTCCGAGAGACTACGGATCAACTAAACAGCGATGCTTCCACACGCTTAAATTCATGCGTAGCCCAAAGACTCCTAAGCGATTACAGCACCACCGCGAAACGCGCGTTGCGGAAGGGATTGAGGCGTTGGCGAACAGTACAGCTGCTGAACGAGCTGCTGTTTTGAGGAAGTTTGCGGAAGCCATGCAGAGATCATCGCACGATCCGCGCGCCAGTGCTAAATTTAACCATGACGCCATACCTCCTCCTTCGAGTCTTTCGTCGCCTGTTGATTCTAAATTTGACGAGAAGGCGATTGTGCCTGATACGCCTACAGCGGAAACCAATACAAAATGTATGAATATGCTTGCGCAGTTGCTTGGGTTGTCGTCGAGCCCAGGACCGCAGCCAAAGTTAATTCGAAAAGCTTCTGAGAGGCTGAGATCTTTGTGTAATTGAATGTATTGATATACTTGGATTTCGACTTGTTTTTTTCTTGTATATGTACATACCTGTTATTATTAGCATTTGGTTACCTCCTACTATTCAGATACCATATATATTGTTACTATGTATACTATTACGCACCCCCACTAAATAAATACATGCACAAAAAATGTCCGCAGTACAAGTTTATACATAAGTGGAAAGAACTAGACGTCGACGTCAACATCCATTGGAGTTGAAGGCGTAGCTGCTTCTGGTGTAGGTATACCGCTTTCCTCACCAGCAACAGATACTCCTTCGGCTTCTTTATTTCTATTCGCCCATCTTCCCCTTCCTCGACCTCTACCACGAGCGCGCCCGCGGGGCCTCCCTCGTTTCGGTGGCAAAACAGGAAGTTCGCCGTTCGGTGTACCCGGCCTTGTGTCATCTCCATCTTCCCCAATTACACTGGGAGTTACTGGTGTCGAAGGAGCGGTAACAATGCTACCTCTTGGACGGCCACGCCCTCGACCTCTACCGCGACCACGCCCTCTGCGCCCATTTACTGCACCGCGTACTGGTATCCCAGTGTCTCCTTCGTGGTCAATGTCATGATCGTCGTCGTAGAATTCACCGGATTTATTATGGCGGTCGTAACGTCGCTCTCCGGCTTGACCTGTTCCTCTTTCCTCGTCCTTTTCATCGGCGGTGCGGTCTTCGTCATCTAATAGACCTTGAAGATTTGGTGGAATTTCTTGCATGGCGACACTCGGTGCGCCCTGTAGGTATCGTAATTTATTGCGGACACTCGTGGTAATTCGTTTGAGGGATCCTGGGGTATTTTGATTATCGACTTTGCCAGTTAGCGGAGGATGAAGTTTCCAGTGCGAGTCTTTGAAGAAGGAGTCGTAGACTGTCATTGGTAATTCGTCGGGAACTTCAACGCCGACGAGTACAGAAGTTTCGTAAGTCCAACAACGACTGACATTTTTAATTGTGTAGCCACCACCGCCAACGACGAGAAGAGGGACGTTGTATTTTCTAACGAAGTTTACGCATTCTCCATGAGCAGCGATTGATAGGTTAAATGCACCGAGGCGATCACAGCCGAGAGAATCTGCACCACATTGTAAGACGATTGCGGTGGGTCGGAAGACATTAACTGTGTCGTCGATGACGGTTTTGAAAACGGTTAGATACATGTCGTCGTCGATTCCATCTTGGAGAGGAACGTTTAGGCAAAAGTGTTTTCCTGATCCGCTTCCATTATCGTCGAGCTTTCCTGTTCCTGGGAAGAAGTCGCCAGTATATTTGTGGAAGGAAACTGTCATCACACGGTTTGATTGGTAAAATGCCAGTTCGACTCCATCTCCGTGATGGATATCAATGTCAATATAGAGGACACGAGGGTGGTAGCTATATGTTTAGTTGTTGGAATTTATTTAGTAAAAATAAATGAATTTCTTACCGTAGAAGCTCGAGGATTGCTAATACGATATCATTTACATAGCAAAATCCACTGGCTTCACCTCTTTTGGCATGGTGTAAACCACCAGACCAATTAATAGCAATGTCTGTTGTTCCTGCGCACAGCTTTCGTGCGGCTGCAAGGGACCCACCGGCGTACATTTTACAGAAATCATACATATCTGCAAATATTGGACAATCTTCAACACAATTGAATTGATCTATCATTTGCTTCATTTCACTTTGATTTTGTGGCGTTACTCTGAACTATTTGTTAGATTTTGATTAGTAATAATAAAGAAAACATTTAACCGTGATAAGAATTCGATATAGTCATGATCATGGTATGCTTCCAGTTCCTCTCGAGTGGCAGGTCGAGGATCGTAGATATTATGAATTTGTTTATCTAAACCGTAGCCCATTACCAATGCATTTGTTAACGTTAGGCGATGGGGTTTCATAGGATGTCGTTCCTAAAATGGAAATTCTACATGATGAAATGTTTGATTTTTGTGGAAACTACCTACCCCATAATGTTCTGCACCGACCCCTTTAGGGAAGTAATACGATACGATAGGACGTGAATGCGGCTAGGTAAACTGTAAATGTGCGAAAAATCATCCCAACTTACGAACTTACATTGATGCGTTCAGTTATTGGTTGAGCTGTTCCATGAGCTCCTCGGTCATCAAAGTAGGGTGACGAGGAGAAGGTATATGCTTGGGATGTGCGAACCATCCTTCCTTAATGATAAATACTTCAGTTAAAGTGAATACTTAACGAAATATAAAACAAGGATTAGATATGTGCGCACACAGAAGTGTTTATATAAATGAAAGTGCCTCACCTCAATAAGTAATTACTTTCTGAGATATTTTGTTTATCTTAGCTCTAGTAATTGAAGATAAGTATTTCTATATTGTATAATAACAAGATTAGTTACTAAAATTGACTCAGAGAAGATGGATGGGCTATACTTGAAGGCAACTTGAGGGTGAAGTTGACTTTGACAAACTGACTTCCTTCGAACTTCAAGAAATCGAGCGTCTACTTAGTTAGTCAGCATTCTCACGAGCCTGCCCAATGCCATACGTCGAACAAGCCGGTTGCTGTTGTACCTGTAATCATCCTTATATTTCACGAAAATGCGAGCTTTCGTTCGTCTTTTATTCACTGCAGCTCTCTCTGGCGGAGTATTTGCTTCATCTGGAGACAGACATCCTGAATTCTCCTACTGTACTACTTCTTGTTCTGTTACTCAATGCAACTTCAACCCGCAACTGCCGCTTTCTCTTCGACTGACCGGCTGGACGTGTATCGATGATTGTAAATATAGGTGCATGCACCATCATAGGGATGAACTTCTCAAGCGTGGGGTTGAAGTTCAACAATACTATGGGAAATGGCCTTTCTGGCGATTCGCAGGGATGCAAGAGCCTGCTTCTGTTGCGTTTTCGCTCTTGAACCTCTGGGCTCATGTTAATGGAGTCGCGAAAATCAGACGGAACGTGCCAAATTCACACCCTATGAAGTCATATTATCTTACATGGGGTTTGACTAGTATAAATGCATGGATATGGTCGTCTGTATTTCATACACGAGGTCTGTAGCTCTTGCTGTTATGCAAGACATTTGTTCTAACTGGGTCTGACAGACCTTCCCACAACGGAGAAGTTGGACTATTTTTCCGCGGCGCTGGCTATTTTCTACGCTCTCTACTACACTATTATTCGAGTCTTCCATCTTTACCCAACGCAATCTCAAGCACTATCTTCCCAGCAGTCTACAACACTAAAACGTCGAGCTTTGTCTTGGTTCTGCACCATCGTCTACCTTCTGCATATATCATACCTTACATTCTCCCCTCGCTTTGACTACTCGTACAATATGGCTTTTAGCCTGGTACTTGGCCTTACACATAACTTCCTTTGGCTGGTCTATTCTCTCCCTGCCTCATTTTCTCTTATTCGACGCTTCCCTAATCAAGTCATGGGATACCGACCGAGTTTCGTATCACAGGCTGCCATATTCGTTGCTCTTACGACCGCTGCTACCGCATTGGAGCTTTTCGATTTCCCACCTTGGTGGCGCACCATCGACGCACATGCACTCTGGCACCTTGCTACTGTGCCTATCGCAGTTATGTGGTACGATTTTCTCGTCCAAGATTCTTTAGATCAAAGCTGGCGTGAACAGAAGGCTTGAGATTTATGCATATAATGGTATGCTCCATAAACATAACGTGTGTTGCAGTACTAATCGGTTCGATAGTACTTTGTATATCCCCATAACTGTAATTGAACAACATTGCTTTATCTATTTGACCCTCCTTACGTATCTCGTAATGCTATTCTGAAGTGTTACAGGCTGGCAACGGAATGGTCTTATACTTCAAGGCCTAAAGTCTTCTCTATTCGCATATCAACCTTTGAGCCGATCATCATCACAGGGCTCTAATAATCCAGCTTCATTCCATCTACTTTGTATTCTCATTCTGACTTGATAGGATCCAACCAACTATGCCTCTTGCGACTGTGAATTGTTGACGGGAATCAGTTAACTCTCTTTGTGCGCGCGTGGATACGCCAGCTTACGATATCCCGGCATTCTTGTTGCTATACAGACGACAAAACTTCTATCCTACTCTTGGCTTCGGGACAAAAGGGTACACATCTTCTACTGCTTTCAACACTCTCATGCAACATGGAAACCTTATGCACTGGCGTGTGGGTGGCGTTGAAAAAAATTGCACCCCCGTATGGGTGGCAGGGTCCCGAGTTATACGGGAGTGGAAGAAGGTAAGTGCTTTCCCCACCTTGCACGACAAAGCCTCATTACATCTATGGTTTCGTCTGCTTTCCGGTAGATAGTTTGAGGATTCAAGCTAAGTATATTGAGCGCTGGGTGGAGATCCGTCGGGTTTATGTCAAATGTTCGAGGTGGGATCAATAAGGCGGTGTTTCTGTTGGCAATGCTGTAGATGTATTAGACTAGCCAAGACAGGCGGCTCATGTGGACGCTTTTCCGATGATTTTAGGCCCGTTGATGAGCTGACGGTGAGTGTTAGGAGTAATTACTTGTTGGGCTGTTACGCGTTGCAGCTAACATCTATGTATCAACTTTGTATCTTTGCGACACTGGTTGTTTAGCGCTCAATTTCGATGGTTGCGTTCAAGACTTGCCTCCGAAGCCAAAAAGTGCTCATTCTCCCTTGCTTTTCGACCACCCATTCCTAACTGACCTGTCGAGAGCGACTTGCTGGATTCTGCTGCTTAAGTGTCAGCCTGATCACAAGATAGGATTGCATGCCACTGTGTTGTGCTGATTTTCGGTTCGTACAGTTCTCCGGTGGTTGAAGCCTTAATGACCGCCGCAGTGAGTCTAACTACTGTCTAACTTGCTATAATGTTTCGATGTTCGACCGGTTATTGCTTCACTGCTGCCTTAAACATCAGGAGATCAATTCCAAAATTTGGCTCATTCTATGAGCTTTAGATCGTTCATATGCTTGTTTCAGCGCTAACTGATATAGGCTATTTGTTATATAAACCTCGAAAGATGGAAACAAGATGATCATTGTTTGCTTTCTCCACAATGTTATATGGTAAACTCCTCGTTCTTTCTGTGGCTGCTAACATTACCTCTATTACTGCCATTCCTACTATAGCTGAGCTTGCGCCTCGATATGAAGTCTTGAGTGATAAGACATCTAGTGCGCGTGTGGTCAGTATTTTCTATGACGATTCTGCAAGAAAAGTAACCCATTATACTAACTTTAGATGGACGGGTGACCTTACTTATTTCCAATTCGCATTTCATTTAGCTAACTATTCAAATAGCCATTATATCCTGGAGAACAATTTGTGGGGGATGTCGTCAGCCACTACCGGTAAGAACCTAACTGCATTTACTATCGGAATAGGAATAATAATTATCCACAGGATGGCAGAATACTCAGCAAATTGAGTCCGCCGATGCAGGCAGTGTAGCTTGGCAAACGAACTACAATTGGACTGGAGGTAGGTCGACATAGTCAAATGTTGTCAACACATTTTAACGTTTATTTTCGAAGGTCAGTACAGCGTGAAAAGCTGTACGTACAACTTTCTGCCCGTGATGTGTTTATGCATAGGTATATTTATTCTGCAGATGCTAACCTCGACCTCAAATCCGGCATTCCAAACCAGCTCTCAGATATTAGCTCGATTCCGTCTGCATGGGATTGGCAGTATCCCAGTTCTTCCTCGGATTTAGTTGCTGATGTATCTTATGACCTTTGGCTTTCCACCGATCGCAACTCCCAAGGTGCAGCTACAAGCACATCATATGAAATGTAAGTAGTAAGTTGGCATAGGAAGTTATTATTAATGGTTGTTATTAACAGTATGGTTTGGCTGAGCACTCGTGGACAGTAAGTACTATTTCGCTTTGAATAAGTTGCCGTTTTATGAAGACTCGTAAAATCCAGTGCCACTCCGGCGGGTAAAGTAATTGCCACTGCAAGGTATATTATATTTCAATTTATATAACTTATGAAGTATTTAACACGTCCATTAGCGTTAACAACGTGGACTGGACGCTCTACCAAGGAACCGTCAAGACTTGGACCGTCTTTTCCTTCGTCGCCCCTACTGAAATCATGAATTTCAACGCTGACTTGAAGCCGTTCCTCAGTAACAATTACGGAAGTGACGATTTACCCCTTCTGACGAGATCTTTTTCTAGATTATCTCACATCTAATCAAAGTGTTCCATCTTCCCATTATCTCGTTCAAGCTCAAGCGGAACGGAACCATTCATTGGTAAATACCGTCCTTTTTCCGCGCCTGAAAAAATTCCTTAACAAGTGTGCAGGGTCTGCTACATTCCTTACTAACGCGTACAGCCTTGCTGTTTCTCAGTAAATTATTCTATGATTTAACTATTTGAGTCTTTGTATTAGTACTTACTGTTGCTGGCAAGTTTACCCAACTTGAACGCCTAGCATAAGCATGTATTTCTAACATTGATAATTATTATTAAATACATGGAAATTTTTACGGAAGCTAATTCTTACGCCTGATATGTTTGTACTCAGTACGTAGGATTTACATCTGTGAAGTGAGACAGCTGAGAGCTCTGAAGACCGGACCGGTATAATAATCTGAGGTGCATCGCCACCGATCGGACATCGATGCGAATCGGAAAAGGACACCGACGTCCAGATTCTGTACACCGCGGCTATTCTCCTTCCCGCTGATATGTACGATTTTCCATCGTCAACACGTCTAGATATCCCTTCATTTTCCATCTATCCAAATCTATTTCCAGAGGTAGAATACGTGACGACACTAAACTAGCTAGGCTCCTGAGCTCCATTTCAAGTTCACAGCTTACGCCTCTACGTATACCAACGTGCAACCAGCGTGTACCGCCGTACGTACTTGACGTGCGCGCAGTCTTTGACTCACGCAGAGGAGGGCGCGATCTGATTCCGAGGTCGATCAACCGGGAAGTGCTGTAAAACAATTTCACTCATTTAAACAACGCGGAAGCAAACGGCCTCTTCTACATATCTGTATCATCAGCACCATTCAACCCTCAGCATTGTATATCATGACGCACGCACGACACGGCCCTCCATGTACCATCGTTATCAAACTGGGTTCGTGGACCCAGCTTCGGCAATTCTCTTCGCGTGTACTTATCATTGTCGTTACTTCACATAGGAACCTCATCTATCGTTCATGAAACAACACATCAGCCCCTCCTTTCGACACTCTCTTCCGTGGTAGAGACGGTAGTGCAGCTTCGTAGCGAAGGGCACAAAGTCGTTCTCGTCAGTTCTGGCGCTATCGGCGTTGGATTAAAAAGGATGGATATGGCGAGTAGACCGAAGAGTTTATCAGGGAAACAGGTAAGTTTACAGTGCCATTAACGCGTTCGACTAAGGCTAAGGTGTTAGGCTCTCGCGGCGATCGGTCAAGGACGGTTGATTGCTCTCTGGGACAACCTATTTGGACAGGTTGAGCAGCCTATTGCCCAGGTTCTGCTGACGAGGGGTGATATTTCCGATGTGCGATTGCCTTCTGACATCCTTTCATTGATGGCTGATGGTTTAACATGACAGCGTACAAGATACCTGAACGCTGTGAACACCTTCAAGGAGCTCCTGAACATGGGTGTTGTTCCTATTGTGAATGAAAATGATACCGTATCCGTCAGCGTGAGTATTCATTACTGTTCTGTCGGTCGATACCTCTCGCTAATAGAACGATTCTAGGAAATTAAATTCGGAGACAACGACACATTATCGGCAATAACAAGCTCCATGATCCATGCCGACTACCTCTTCCTCTTGACAGACGTCGATGGTCTCTACACCTCAAATCCCCGAGAAGACCCCAATGCAAAACAAATCGAAGTGGTCAATTCAATATCTGCCATCCGGGCCGAAGGTATTTTTATTTCTATTAACATGTGTGACCTTGATTCACCGACATTTACGCAGTGAGCACTACGACATTAGGTTCTAGCCTCGGCACGGGTGGAATGGAAACGAAGCTTATTGCTGCTGAGATTGCCACCGCCGCTGGAGTGACTACGATCATCACTTCTAGCAAGCGTCCGCAGAATATATTTGATATTATCAATTATCATGCTCAGGATTCGCATTCTTCGTCGCCTGATGCTCCCGAACCTTTGTCGGGGAGAGGTAGTCCTACTCATCACAAGGCCGAGTCTCCATTGAGTTCTGCTCCGCGCTCGGATGTTCTTAGGCCACCACATACGGTGTTCACCGCATCGCCGACCCCGATGCGTGACCTCAAGTCTTGGACTAGCCATACGCTCTTCCCATCAGGAAGCGTGGTCATTGATGCTGGCGCACACCATGTCCTATCGAAGAGGGAGTCAGGGGGGCGGCTACTAGCAGCTGGCGTGGTGGGCGTGATAGGCGCCTTCGGTGCCGGACAGGCTGTACGGATCTGCGTCAGGAAGAAGGTCGAACATGGAGGTAGTGCGGAGAAGGAAAGGAGAGACAGGAAGAAGAGAAGGAGAGACAGGCTTATGCTAACGCTTTAGAGAATACGGCGCAGGGGTATGTTCAGACCCCGGTGTTGTCGGGTACGGTCACGCCTGCGGAAGTGCCTGTGAATGAGGAGTTTTCGGAGGCGGATGTTGTGGAGGTTGGTCGGGGTCTTGCGAATTACCATTCTGCGCAGATTTCGCGCGTGAAGGGGCTCAAGAGGTATGTCTTTTCTCTCTTTCGTCTGTCATTGGCTATGAGATGATATTCATTTACTTGTCTATAACAGTTCACAGCTGCCCCAGATACTGGGCTATGCAGACTCTGAATATGTGGTCGAGAACATTACTATACGTGTAACACCTTCGTGATGGGTTGATTTTGAGGATGGCAGAAGCCAATGATATTGCTGACAGAATTAGACTGAGATGCACGTTTATGAGCTTCTGTGGCATTGCAGGGAAGGCAAGTATCAGAATTTAAGGCGGGAAGCCAATCGCATCGCTCGGTGGCTGTGGGAGTTGTTTGAGAGCGGTAAACAAATGGAGGAATGAGACACGTGACCAATGATCTATTCGATCAGAAGCGATCGCAATTTTTGGAATTATAAGACCTCGAAGCTTCTGACGTTTTCTTTCTTTTCTTCCTCTACACCTATTCCTTTTCCCCATCTTTTCTCCCTTCATTTCATGCAATAGCATTTTATTATCTTTCCTCCTCATTTTTATTCTTCTCACTCAATCTCTTGCAATGTATCACAATAACTCTATTCGAATTCTTACGGGTATGTTGTTCATCGCTCTGAACCACGAGCTGCCAACTCACACAGCTCTTGCTTTAGGGAACAGTCACCCCGAGCTCGCCCAAGCAGTGGCCGAGCGGTGAGCTAGCTCTATGAATCGCAAGCCAAGTGCGGTCCAACGGACTAGTGATTCACGTCACGTCTGCTTCCGCTCCTAGACTTAATGTACCTCTTGTACCCACCACCGTCAAAAAATTCTCCAACGGCGAAACGAACGTCAAAATCTCCGAATCCGTCCGCGAAGAAGACGTCTTCATCATCCAGACCGGCTGCGAAAATGTCGACGACAACCTCATGGAACTCCTCATCCTCGTGTCGGCGTGCAAGATGGCGTCCGCCAAGCGCATTACCGCTGTTATTCCTTGCTTCCCCTATGCGAGGATGGACAAGAAGAACAAGTCGAGAGCGCCAATTACTGCGAAGCTTGTTGCTAATATGCTGACAGTGGCTGGGTGTGATCATGTCATCACCATGGACCTCCATGCGAGTCAGATTCAGGGCTTCTTCGATATTCCCGTGGACAACTTGTGGTCGGAACCCTTGATGATTGGCTATATCAAGCGTCAGATACCCGACTGGCAGAACGCTATTGTGGTCAGTCCCGATGCAGGTGGTGCCAAGCGGCGAGTATTCCGATCTCTGTGGATGTCGATGACCGCCGGTTCTTACCTTCCTTTCTGCGCTTCAGTGTGACAGCAATGGCCGACAAGTTGGGTTTGGAGTTTGCCCTGATTAATCGCAAACGGGACATACAGAATCCAGAACATAAGGAACGTATGGAGCTCCTCGTTGGGAATGTAAAAGACAAGGTAATTGATCTTTTATCTTACCCACCATCTCAAACGACCCTTTAACGCTTGTACATGTTCAGGTGGCTATCCTTCTCGATGACATGATCGACACCGGAAACACCCTTTCCCTTGCCGCTCGCACTCTCGTGAGCGCAGGCGCTAAGTCCATCTACGCGCTCATTTCTCATGGTCAGCTCACACCACATGCTTTCATGGGTAAAATATTAATATTTTTTCCCAGGTCTTCTCGCCGAAGCCAACCTCGCAGCGCTTAGCGAGCTTCCAATTGAACAGCTCATCGTGACCAACACCGTCCCACAAACTCGTCATAAGGCTGAGCTTCCCAAGTTGTTGACTATCGACATTAGCCCTGTGATCGCAGAGAGCATTCGCCGCACTCACAATGGAGAGAGTATTAGCTTGTTGTTTGGAGAATGGGAGGAGACTTCGAATGTTGCTGTGCTGTAATCTAAGTAAAGATGAAGGTATTTAAAGAAGCACCACGGACAGATTTGCACGCTATCTGACTGAATATACATATCTATCTCTACCTTATTCCTTTTTCAAACAAGATAGACAATACAAAACTATTTGCTTAGATATAGAGCATTTGCATAGTTTTTATTCCCAAAATGATATATTTGTTAGTTCCAGTCCTTTCTGGTCGTGTGCTGATTTAGTCCAGAAGGTCTCGTGCCGGTGCTTTGGCAGCTTCCTCGTCCTTCTCGAGAAGTTCTTCGATCTTGCTACCTAGTTTTAGGCGTTCTTCGAGGCTTAATTGAGGTGCTTTGGACGAGTAACCTAATTCTGTAAGCAGTATGTCAGTTTCAACTTTGTAAATAGACAACAAATGAAACGTAACTGAGAATGGGATACTGAAGCGGAACCTCGTCGCTTCTCAACGGAAGAGTCGAAAGGTCCAGAGGGAACGAAGGTCCAATCCAGGCATTTCTCACTTCATGGTCTCTATTCAACCTCTTTAGCAGTAGATCCTAATAGAACTTGATAGAAATCCGGCAAGAGAGGAACTCACGCGCGCTGTAAGTTCAGTCTGATAAGCTTTCGATCAGATAGGTCAAGTATGAAGAACACGCACTTGTTCCCTTGTTAATGGATGGACTAGAATACTTCATAGGTTCGGTAAGTCTAGCTGCGACTTTTAGTGGGGTTATAGGAGTGCAAGTACCTGAGATTTCCTCTGTTCAGGCATAGGTATGAGAAGACTGATGCGAATGTCTCTGATGGTACCCAGATTTCGTACGAGCCTGTTTATAACGTAAGTATGCGATTGGTACTTTTGGGTTGGGTGGATCTCTGGAGCCAGAGGACGCACCGATTGGGTGGGGTCCAATGGGGTCTGTGTTTACACGGAATAGGGGCACAGCGACAAAGGCGCCATCTCTTCGCAGACGGAGGACAGCATCTCGTAGCTCTAGAGCTTCACGGTGTTCGTCTTTGTTGCGTTGTTTGAAGTAAATGTCTGAAAGTCGTCAGAAGACAAGTTCGGTGCAAGTTCGGTGTAGTTTATATTTGTTGAACAACTCACGGAAATGCCATTCCCTAACAACATCAACGTCATAATCAGAATGATCGAAGAGGGTCGATGACGAGCAAGAGAACTTACTTGATCTCAGAGTCGACGACATACTTCAAATCAGTAGGAGGCGACATGATGGTCGAGTGCGATGATTTGTCTCAGAGAACCTTAGTATGGATTACTTACTCCTTCTAATTCGGTTACGATACGTCCAAATGCTGTGATTATTCTTACTATGTCGCAATTTGGTTTCACAGGCTGCTTCCACCTTAAATTACAGTTAAAGTATGAAGGGAGAGAACTCGAAGAGGGAAGGAACAGGCTCAGTCACTGTAAGGTTGAAACTTCGGTTGCTTTATAGTGGTCGAACAGACTTAAGGTCAGATCTTTAAACTTCAGACGCCAGACCCCCCGTAATAACGGCGGTCGCGCATGGGTATGCCAAATTTACAGTAAGCTGGTGTAGAGCAGATAGCTCCAATGTTACTGCTTAAAGAAAAGCGAGAGTATCCGAACTAGCGCGACGGCATGATCCTGAGTGGAAGGACATAAGTAATTGAAATTGTAAATTGGAAACTTGAAAGCAAAAATTACGATTCGGTCCTTCGGAGTGTTAAACCGGACCGGAGACAGGACCGGAGATCAACTCCGCTGTCCCCGCTCCATTTTCAGACCAAGCCCAAGTTGGGCAGCTGAAGTCATCGTACTCGGTGTCGACAACTGCGCAATCTCTCATCTAGCCAACGTCCATCTTACATGGTAGCGTAACAAAAGCCAGAAATCTACCAAAGGAAATGAGCTGGAATGGGGGAATACTTCGGACAAGCTGACAACGACGTTTTGGTCGACATATTCTCTTACCTTAAACCACCTGATATTCTCTCCTTGAGACAGGTGAGAGTCGTATCCTAGTACTGCGTGTCTTCCCGTCTGGAGTCGTAACCCCAGAAATTTAGACATGTAAACGGATGCTAGAGGTCTCTGCGCTTCGGATCGTATGGACCAACGCTTGCAAATACCATATCTTGGCCAAGGCTACCCTTTCCCAGATATTCCGCTGGAGAAGATGCGGGTTTCGGAACTGGAGCGCAGGACATGTCGTGCATATCGTTTAGCACGAGACTGGTTGTCTGGGATATGTATACCCAAGAAATCGATATCCATTGACGCTACCGCTAGCACGTCTGTATCGGACGTGCGCTTCGTACCTGGCCGTGACCACTTACTTCTTACGATCTCGAAAGCTGTTTGGTCCGCGGTCACTATATGGGATATAACGAGAATCCCTCCCAAGCGCTGCTGCGAATGGTCACCCCGTGGTGCTATCTTCAGTGGGTTCTGTCTGAATTCTGACCCGTACTCAGAGGCGACGGTCGCGATCTCGATGCTCAAGGATGAGTATGTTGGCTTTTCATGTTTGCTTACTCTATTTTCTAACGTTTTTAAGGAATTATACCGTAGAACTATTGGCCTTGCGTTTCGAAGATGATGATACAGTTTCTCTCGAGTCTATAACATCAGTCAAGACGAATTTCCGACCGATTACTCTTCAAGGGGATCTTATTGCCGTCAGCGATGAAATGTCTCAGACTGCGATCTGGAATTGGAAGCACAGCACATACGCGATATTAGATCAGAAGCAAGAAGACGATCAGATGTGGAAGGTAATATTTTCTGTATATACGCTGAGGCCTAAGTTCTAACTGCCATCATTCCTAGACTGATCACTGTATACAGGTTATCTTCGCACACCAAAGCGTTCTTGTCGTTCGAGCGCGTTCAGTAAACTTATTCCCATACCCCGTTCTGAAGGATCGTAAAGAACCACCACAGTGCTATGAGCCGTTAGTTCAACATTCCTTTGGATGGGTAGACGGCGTATCAGCGGCCATCTGTCCTTTTATAATCCCATGTCAGGTCGACACCAGCGCATCATATCCACCAATAGCAATGTTGGTCCGATCAGAGAGCGACGACCCATGGTCCTCCGACATGCACAACGTTGAGCTCTACACATTTCCTCCGAACCCTCACTTCTCAGAAAGCACATCAGACGAAACACTCCCTCACCTCCCTCCACCCCGCCATACATCTTCCCGCCCATCAAAGTTAACCAAGTTCACTCCCTCCGAGGCTCCCTCAGATGCACAGACATGATCCTCGGAAAATTTGGGACGGCCGTCTGGGTCCAACCCAAAGAACGCGCAATACGGGGACTCTATGGGCAGACGAAACTTATCCACTTCCAGCCCCTCCTTCCATTAATGCGCATGAATGTCTTGTCGCGGCTGTCTTTCCAGGCTCGCTTAATTCTAATCCTGTTGATTCAGGCGAGGACAAAAAGTGCTGCTGTACGAATGTGACGAGGGGGCATAGGATTCGGTCCAATGATTTGAACAACTGGACATCGTTGGATTATGACGAGAGTCTTGGAATGATTGCTCTTGGTTCGAGTTTTGGGAGGGTTGTGATTTTGCAGCTGTAGGTGCCAGTGAAGAAGTGTAAATGAGTTGAACCCTTGGATGGTATGTAATTTGTAGATATTATATGTCAAGCTGTACAATACTTAATGGAGTGCATATCATTGCGAAACAAAGGATATTTTTTAGCACTTTTTACGTGGTCTTGTTGTAGCTAAGCTAATGCTTTGTTTTTGTAGTGCTTGTATCTTAATTTATATGCGTCTGGTATCGAGTAAGTGCCATGTATTCTCCAGCACTATTCAAGCACTGTAACTCAAGCTACGAGAGTGACGAAAAATGTGTCCGTTCCCATAGCCTACTCATACAGAGCGCTTCTTTTAGAGTTGTATTTTCGAATGGTAACTCCAAGCGAATAAGGCGCTCGTACTCAGTTTCTAAAACCCTGCTGGGAGACAAATGTTGCTACATGGATGTTACAAACGTCGTTCCAATAATTGGCTTCCTTCAATCGTGACAAAAGTTTTGGGATGATTGCACTGGGCTCGAGCTTCGGAAAGGCGTTGATCTTGGAGCTGTAGTTGCATCTGCTAGATCTGGCGCGCGAAGAAGGTTGAAAGGCTTTTCCCTACAGACTCAGGCCCGGCGGTGGTAAGCCATCGTTTGTCGGTTTAACGTCTAACGCGTCTCCCGCTGGTTCTCTTCAGTTTTCTCATTGGTCCCAATTTCTCGAACTTGCCGAATGCATACGAATTCTGCAACTTCGTTGTAAGCTCGCTAACTCCATGTCACACTTCTTTAATAACTTCACCTATTAATGTTGTCATTTGGTCTACGTCTTCTGTCTACAGCCATGCCAACTTCCTCACTCTGATTGGCCACTTTCAGAAGATTAACCGTTGCTAAGAAGCACTAGAAATTAGACGTAATGTTGAATATCAAGCGGATCTCACCTCTGCGAAGCTCCCCATTCGTAGACGTGCCACACCTACCAGCACATATATAACCCGCACCTTCGAAAAGGAAGGCCCAAAGTTCGTCTTCACCAACCATGAAATTTGCTGCTTTTCTCCCTGTATTCGCCTTCTTCATCTCTGCCACTGCAGTGACCGTTGCCTACGATGAGACATACGACAATCCCGGAGGCTCTCTCGCCACTGTTGCCTGCTCCGATGGGCCACATGGCATGCTCACCCACGGATTTAAAACGTTCGGCGACCTACCTCGATTCCCCCACATCGGCGCTGCAAGTGCAGTCGCGGGCTACGGATCACCCAGCTGTGGCACTTGCTGGAGCTTATCATATACCAACGACGAGGGAAAAAACAAGAGCATCAGCATGCTGGCTATTGATCATGCTAGAACGGGGTTCAATATCGCGAGGGCGGCTATGAATGAGCTGACTGGAAACCAAGCTGTTTCCATCGGGAGAATTGACGTTACTGCCGTGCAAGTGGCTAACTCATTCTGTGGACTTTAGTCAAGTAAGCATCCCTTTCAAGAACGATAGAAATTGAATATTAATGTGTCTTTTATGAAGACTGAACCTTACTACTCTCCATTTTCATAATGTTTTGGCATTTGTGTCATTGATTACACTAAAGTACCTCGTTTGACCTCGTAATTAGCCAATGACCATCTGCTGTTTCACCGGGTTAAATAAAAATTCCAGAGGTTTAGTTTATTAAATAATAAGTAAATCTGAAGAAATGTTGTCAAGTTGGTTACTAGAATTAATAAGAATCATATACGTTTCACTCACAAATAACTATAGTCCTTCAATCTTCAATTTCTGGAGCCTGAGGGAAAACGAAATTTCCAACCAAGTATGCCAGCAAAAACCCAACAATCATGAGCGTCCATACTCCAACTACCTGCACAGTCCCCATGTTCACCGCATCACGAAGCGCTTTCTCTAGTCCCTCTGCCATAGCATCCATCCCGAATAACCTCCTTGCTCGTTCCTGACCTCTCCTACCAATCTCTTTTCGTTCGAAATCACTAAGAGAAATGATTTCTTCCAACGCTGATGACCATATTTGTGCGTTTGGCGTTCTCAGCCACCCCGTGCGCTCAGATGGGGGAGAATCAACTACGCTCTCCGTCGGACCACCAGTGTCGCATGCTAGAACGGGTACACCACAACCCATAGCTTCCACAGGTACAATACCGAAATGTTCATTCGCTGGTGTGTACAGGAGAGCGAGAGTATGCGGACTAAGAAGGAGCGCTGTACGCTGCGAGGTGGTGAAATTGAGAAGGAACAAGACATCCGGATTGTCTGGTGTCAATTTACCGATTACGTGGGATTCAGGATGGCTTGAAGAGGCGGTGGAAGGAGAAATGACGTTATATGTAAGGGTGTTAGTGGTGCAGAGGGTGACAAGAAGGGTGAGGGTTTCGACGTTATCTTCTAGCCGGGGGTCATAACCGCCTTGGAAATTGAATAAGAGATTATATATGTAGCAGAACTGAGAAGCCCATACCAGCCAGCACCAATCTCATATTCTGTAGTTCAGGCTTATGGGATGCTTTCGCCTTGAGCAATGCGAATGCTTCTATTGCCAAAGCGGCATTCTTTTTCTTTTCGAAGCGGTTGAGCGAAAGAAGTGTTGGCCGGCCACTGGAAACGCATTATGTTACCGTAAAGAACGCTCGCACAGTAAGATTTACTTACGAAACAACAGTCGCAATGTCTAGGTCAGAAGGGTCAACATCTGCTTCGTAGGCTGAAATATTAATTCCTGGGTATACCACATCAGGTGTACGCTCGATAGATGGGAAATAAACCTTGAAAACTCTTGCTGTGAACCTTGAGTTCGCCAATATAATATCGGCCTGTCCTAAGAGTTGATGTAAGTACAGACCGGAGAGTGAGAGACACGATGACATACTCGTAGTCGCCTCCTCCAGCCAATCCATGGGATAGCGATATACCCTCTTAAGCAAGCTTCCCTTCTTCACCATCTTGTCCTCAACAAAAGCGCCATTCGCAAGCAGCTTGTCGGGGAAATGACAGTAGAAGACAACTCTTGTCTGCCCTAACGCCCGCAAGAATGGGATACACGTCGACAACTGGTCTACGAAATAGACATCATATTTCTGATCGCTAAATCCCAGAAGATGCGTCGTCAAATGCAGTTGTCTCGCATGCGCGAATAAGATATGGAATTTCCCTTTAACAGAACGAGGAAAAGGTGATTTGACATGGTACACACTCAATGTGCCTGTATAACCTCAATTAGTACCGCGTAAGTTTGCACATATACAAACGTACCATCTCTAGTCTCTTCGAAGCAGTGCCTAGGATCATGATGAGAGGTATAGATATCAATGTGGTGGCCTAGTTTCTGTAATCCTAAAGCAGCATCGACTACAAGTCGTTCAGCACCACCTAAAGTCTGGAGATGTCAGTACCCATGGTGTTTCCGAATTTTAAATGTGTACCAATCCCAAGATCTGGATGAATGAATGCTATACGCAATGATTTTGACGAGGTGGTCATTAATGGTTGTGGTGAAAGAATGCAATGTCGGACCGATGACTTCGCCTCAGGACCCACGTGTCTACCTACAACGCGTAAGCGAACCGCGGCTTAATTTATTACTTCAATTTAGAGACGTTCAGAAAATGAATGCGGAGGCTACATTTTCTAGAACCATAGTTTATTTATGAGGATCCATCCTAACTTAGATCGTTACAAAAGATGCGAGTGGGAAAAATATAATACAAAAGCTCCTTAGGATGAACTATAGCAGAAAGGTATCCACATCTAAGTCTTAATGGATCCATTTAAACGAAAGCGGAATATCCTGAATCCAGCGCGTGAACATGTCAAGAGCAGCTTCGGGCTGGTTGTACGGTACCATATGCCTGAAAAACCATCATTAATCACAATACCATTCGCGTAAGGGGAAGAGTACCCACCCAGCCTCATACACATTAACAAAGCTGACGTTACCAGCGCCGAACCCGCCTCCACCAGCGCTCCTGACTTCACCAGCTGTACGGTCAGTGTACGAGTCAACCCAAGGAAGGGGTGGAGCAGCCTGGAACTCGGAGGTGAACTTGGTATCGAGCGCGTTAACCCAGCGTTCGTTGCCCATGTAGTTGCACATCATGTCTACGATACCAAGTTTATCAGAATACAATTTACGAATAAGAGGGGGAGACGTACCAGCGTTACCAGCATAAACCAGTAACCTTACGCCTTCGTTGATGAGCTCGGGAAGGAGCTTGGCACTGTTATGTGCGCCGTCGCCATTAAGACTGAAAGCCTGGTTGACCTCCATGTTGCAGCTCTCGAAGTTCTTGGTAGGGTCTACACCCAAAGCAGCCTTGTTGGCGGGAACGTTGAGGTACTCATCAATCCAGTTCATCTGACCATAGCACAGCTGTCCGTTCTTCTCCCTATCGCAGGGGATACGGACATCATACGGATTCAAGCCGGTTTCTGTGATATGACTTAAAGGTGAACCAAGTATATAACGAGAGAAAAGTGCGTAACGTACGAAGAATAGGACCCAATAACTGAGAATTACAGTACGCAAGTGCAGGGACGCAGCTCCATCGGCTTTCGTAGTTGTAGCAAGCCTGGACGAGCCTTTCGCAAGTAGAGACCTTAGCACGGAGGGAAGCACATCTAGGATCGTCAGGAGAAAGAACAGGGTACGGTCCATCACAAGCATAATCAGGTATCGAGGCATATTGGATCAAAGGGTCTGTTAGTCCATTAGCAAGGATAACAGAGCTGAGAGGGATGTGCACGAGGTTGGAAGATGATTTCAGGGCAAGTTCTTTGTTACCCTTGTGAATGACCGATGCGAAGTTGGGGGCATAGGTTCCACCGTAACTCTCAGCTGCAATATGGAATGGCAAACGCGAATACTCTTTGAAACGTCCAAGGAAGAGCTGGAGGAATGCATAGACATCCTTGCCAGCGACCGGAGAGCTGTTCACTGAATTTCCATTTTCAGCATACGAAAATCCGACGTTTACAGGCTGATCAAGGAAAATGATATTGGCGTGTTGTGTCCACGAATATGGGTTAAATGTGGTATTTGCCGGGGAAGATGCAGACTTCTTGGTAATGCTGCAAGGTCCGAGTTCAAACAGGAGACCGGTGGCAGATGAGCAACCTGGGCCTCCATTGAGCCAAAGAACGAGAGGGGCAGTTTCAGGAGAGTTTCGAGCCTCGAAGAACCTATATTCGTAAAGGAACATGTTAGGATGTTCCCATGTGTAAGGGGGACAATATAAATGAAATGGCTATGCTCGAACAATGAGGTAAGAAAGATTGGAAATTTGCCGAGGAAGATATCATGGAGGCGGATTTACATAGAATGGAAAGGGGGAATATTAAAAACGGAAAGGTCGACTTACCAGAAGAATAGGTGTTTGTCCTCGGCGACATCCAGATATCCGGAATATTGTTTCACGGTAGAATCGCAGAGCTCAGGCTCGGTGACACGGAGAGTGTGTTTCTCGAATGCAGGATGTGATACAAATTCATCTGAGCGCAATGTACAAGTAAGTACTCAAGCGGTCTCATGCGATATAGTGACCAGATACGTACATAGCAGTCCATTCTGTTTGATGTATTCCTTTCCTTTATGGTACCATTTCTGCATATCACTCTTGCCTTTCAAAATTGCCTGCTTGGCGTCTGAGAGGAGATGCGAGGCAAAGTCCTCTCCATATTGGACAGCGGACACTAAACGGTCAGTCTTGATGCTAGAGAAAGGCTTCTGAGCCAAGACAGCCTGGAAATCATTCAGCGGAGGTGGGATTGCGAACGCTGGTGAAATAGAGATGGAAAGGAGAAGGACGGGCAGGAGGTTGAGAGGCCTCATGGTGGTGGAAGGACGCAGGTTTGCTAGTTCCCCCGAAATTGGTTGAAAGCGAGGGCCGTATAGGTCATATATAGTAATTATCACACGACTTACAAGTCACGACGTGATGCGTACCGCTTACGCGACGTTTCACCGCCACATGGTCCCGCAGCAGCGCCCGCACGATGTTGATAACAACAACAAGATAACAACTTTCGCTAGCTCATACGAATCTATTTAAAATCGCTGTATCAGAACCAATTAATCATATACATAACTTAACATAAGATTAACATAAGAAGTTACAGCAAGTGATCTCATTACTTATATATTTGGTAAACTCATCTGAAATAAATAAATCTGGCTTCATCAATAAAAACAAACAGTACACTGAACGGAGTGTTCGTTGAAATCAACAGTGTTGAAACCGCGTCCTAGTGTATTACATTCATCCGTCTTATCAGACCACGATTTTTCTACGTTTCAATTTTATTTTACAAACCAAAGGACTGGGTGCTATTGTCGGCTGATCTTTTACTGTCCACTGGGGAGGTTCAAGGAATTGCCAGGGTCATACACGTACAACCTTACTCAAGTATCACCATGAACAATCGGTAAGTACTATGATTCCTTCCTGACAATTAATTCTGAAGAAGGTACAAAAGACACAGACCTAGCTGTAGCTCGTCTTAACTTATCTGTTATTCTTCTCGCGCTGGACTTTCGCTTACATAATAAGCTGATACAGATGAAGCAATGATAGCTGAGAATTGCGACCAAGTCACGCTTTGACTCAATCTTCTGTCGATCCCAGGAGCTTACCAATGATGGTACAAATATAACTGTCCTCGGAAGGCTATCTTTCCTTCTGCTCGTATTGTCCTCAAGTATGTCTACGTCGGTACCAAGCACCAAAATTCTAGACCATATCGTCCACCTTACTCCACCAGGGAGCGTTGAATCAGTGTCAAAGCAGTTTAGCGACTTAGGTTTTATGTTGGTGTTCTTTCTCTATGTATAAATGGAAATATTTTACTCACTTTTACCTAGAGTCATACCAGGCGGGACGCATGCAGACGGACTAACTGCCAATGCCCTTGTTGTATGTTCCTTTCTTGTCTTACACTCCTTAGCTCACGCAATATATTAAGGTACTTTCGGACCACATCTACCTGGAGCTAATTTCCTTCACACACTCTGTATCCTACTACCCCCCTGGCTCTCCGATTCGTAAACAGCGCGAGTCTCACGCTTGGGCCAATAAAGAACCAGGATGGATAGATTTCGCATTCCTAGGTAACGGCGTCGCACAGCCAGGTACAGAATCCCAGCGAATCTCCGATACCATAAACAATCGTGGAAAAGAAGAAAACAGTGGCGTAGTGTATGAATCTGAGGTGCCTGGAGGACGAACGCGTCCAGATGGGCAAATTCTGAAATGGGTCATCACAGCTGTTTCTAAAGACCTCTCTAAGCGCAAGAGAGGAACGTGGCCATTTTTCTGCGGGGATGTGACACCTAGGCAGCTGAGGGTGTGTTGTTGCAGAAATAGTTCCCGTGATGTACCAGCGACCCTAATATTGTTCGTGGACAGGTGCCTACGGAACCTCCAGCGAACATGAAGCATCCATCCACCGCTTTGGGAATCGCCTACATTCGCGTATTGACTAGTAGTAGTGACGCACTGAATCAGCTCGCTAAGGAATTAACTTCCATTGTTGGTGCGCCTCCGATATCTTCGTCGGATGGTGAGGTTATCTGGAAACTCGACGCTGTCCAAGCTGGGACTACGCCCTCGCCGAAGCTTATATTGTCGGTTCCGAGTACTGACGATGCAGAAGGAGTCCATTATATTTCAAACAATCTGGCTGGTATCTATGAAATCGGCTTCTACGTAGAAGACCGGCAGAGGAATGGGCGAGGAAACACACCATATGGGAGATTGGTGTGGGTTTATAGCGGAGATGACTGATACCTTCTGGAAACAATTTATCTTTCAACGTTTAGTGCGTGCATCTTAGTTCTTGCTTGTTGCGATTAGGCGTTCTAAGTGAACGCTAGTGTGGTACAGGAGACACTGTAGTAGATCGATACCAACCTTTTCAAGGTTGTACACATCAAGGATCCAGGTGCAATAAACTCCGCGACGCTGCTGCTGTAATCTTCCTACGACGAGGCTGTTTTATTAAACCTATTAGAGCTCATGTGGCGCTCCTAACCACAATGACAACCTCTTGCATTCTTATGTCTCGGAGGTGCGTCATTTTCCTATCCGGACCACTGACCAACAATGACTGGATAATTCTCATCTCCCAACCATTCACTACACACAACGCGACATACATTTCCTCAGAGGCGTGTGGTTCTCCTCATCTAGTCTAAAGTGATCCCTTGATGTGTGGTCATAAGACAGAAATGGAGGCGTGTCCGACATTTGCAAAAAAATACTGGAAGATCATTGTCATCCGATTGTACCGGCGACTCTCAGTCAGCATGTAGAATCGTCCCACAAATACTGGAAGCATTTTCGAAGAAAACATTTACGTTCCGCTCGATACTCTCTCAACTCCGCGACTAGTTGCTTCTTGAATCAACATAAGAAATACAGGCTTCACTGGTAAGTATATTCAGCATCACTCGATGGCTGTGCAAGATGCAAGCTAGAAATGAATAAGCCTGCAAATATTAACATATAGGGATTTCTCCCTTTCACGGTCGCCATCTCATTCATGACAGTTCGATCCAGTACCGAACTCTCAAGCTGGATCGGTATAGTGGTCAGTATATATCTATTCCAGACAAATCGTAAGTCGACGGTTAGGCAAGATGCAGATGTTGGAGATGAATGAACACGCAAATATTAACATATAAGGATTTCCTCCCTCTGTGCACCGTCGTACCCATGACATTTGCGATCTGTTGCCGAGGTTTCCATCTATCTATCGAATGACTATCGAATCTGGTGGCGCTCATTGCTGCTGAATCGTGAGCGGAGCTTGTCTTCAAAGCTGCGTGGCCGATTGGAGCACGTTGTTAACGATTTTCTTCTAGCGGTTGCTATTTTAACCGTTAGTTAGATGCTACGAACGCTCGGGTCAACCTGGTATAGACATCGCTTTAGCAGATAACTGATCGTCATGAATAAAGCCTGGCTTACGTCTGCTCGATGCTTTCATGTGGATGATTAATGCAGCAACATATTCATGTGTTGAAACAGTTTTAAGTATGCTTTTACAATGCATAATTTAACATTAATTTAAAGGATGGTACCTCGAATATCCGTCAGACATCTACCAACACATATCCTTTTTGGTCTTTAGGAAATTGCGATGCGCCGACTTCTTCCAAAAGGAATATATAGTTGTTTCCGCTATTAAGGTGGCTACTACCAACCTGAAAAGATTCTTTACTGATATTTAGAAAGGGTCTTTTGATGCACAACAAAAATGCAATTGAAAGCCCCGAAGACTGCATCCGAGTTTAGCTCAAGTAAGTACTTGTTTCTGCGAGGACAATCAGGTGATGCCTTGATACCCGTTCGACCTTCGGTGTATGTATCCCCACCGACTTTTTTTTTACCGCTGAAGAATATTCTTCGCTCAAGTGACACCTACTGCGATTCTTGAACTACCATTACTTTGTAGTTGATTAGAGCTACTGGTCAACTACTGACATTCAAGAGTGGTGATCCCTGAATCCTGATCACCTAATCGCGAACAGTACTCGTCTAAATCCTTTCTCTAAAGTCCGTCGAGTAGCGACATAGGTTAACACATCAACCCTTCTTCATTTGTTCACAAATAGACAATCTTACGTCGCTTGGGGATAGACCCCTATATTGATATATCGTTGTGCCTGTGCCTCACGCAAGTACTGCAGGTGGTGGTGAAAAATTGGTGAAAAGCAAATATTAAACGTGCTGGATTCACTGTTTCGACGACTTTTGCACCCATTCAATTGACGCGCAGATTATAGATAGCATGCTAACAATCACTGGGCTTCATTGAGGCATCAGCGCTGTTTAATTCAGCCAATCACGAACATCGTGGCGCGCGCAGACAGAGTCCCCTCCCGTAATCACACTAATCACATTGTGATAGGCCCAATGCCTCAAGCTGGCATCTCGACATCATGTTCACAGCTCTAGTTGACGTCTCGATGGTCCGTTTTAAAATGTTCTAAAGTGACCTTTCTACAGCATTGTGATTTGATTGTGACAGACGAAAAGATAATGGCGAGTGGCAAAAACCAAGCGAAAAATACATGCCACTTCCAAGCCACTCCGACCAAATGAAGAATCAAGCTACGGAAGATAGTAAGCACCGAAGTTGATTTTACCCTAATATTTTTAGGAATATCATGGACGGCCAGTGGCCAGCGGCAACGTCCCATGCTTCATTTGTCATTATGTCATTGAAAACCAGAAGTGGCTCAGTGTAAGGATTTAATCATTGGCCCATAACTGACGTTTAGTACTATAAGCATTTTAGACTGTTTTATCTCACCGCTACTGTACAGTGTATATACCACATAAAAATATCTGAGGGGTGTGATTAGGTTTACTTCGCGAGTCCACCACTGTCAATGGCTAGATAATCTTTCTGGATACCGTCGCAATCAGGTAATCCACATGGTCCTTTTGAAGTGTAATTCCTTGATCAAAGCCCGTGACATACGGGATGTTCCTTTCCCATGATTTAGTCAGTGTCTCACGCAGTGACCAAGTAGTGGCTAAAGTGGCTCGTATACAATGGTGTAGTGGCTCTTTAAACAGTGGGAAATACGCCTCGTGGAACGGATGCAAGAGCCTCGTGTGTTAAATTTTAATGCCACTGCACCATGTTATTATGTTAAGTACTAAGATATTTCTTTTGTGGAACTTCTCCATGTCAGAAGATCATTGATTGCGGAGAGAAGATAAGCGCGGAATGTTTCTCCGAGTCCAAAATTGAAACCGCGAACTCGAAGAAACAGAAGTATCTATTCACCACATATCACGCAAATAGAATATTCGATGCAATGGAGAATGCTGAGAGGGTGATTTGCTCGCCATAGGGGATCATTTTAACCTTGGATCCCTTCTGTTCGGTTCTGATATGCTTTCTGTGTCTAAATGTTCTCAGTTAGGTGGGATATGCGAGAAATCGAGATTACCAAGAGAGATCATCACCCTTGATATAATAATGTTAATTGTAGGAGATCGGCACCCTTTTTTTGGGCTATGCCGCCAGCCTCGTCTTCCAAGTTTCCAAAACCTGCTGACTCTCGGCTTCCCGAAATGGATGCATCTACCATCACAATCTTACACGATCATGATCGAGGTCGCTTGGAATTATTGCCCAAATGTAGAATGTCGTCAACTGTATCTGAGATCCGTCTGTCCATTGTACTCCTCGCGCCAGAACTTAAAGTTGCGGGTTCAAAAGAACCAAGTGCTCCGGTATGTGAATTCCTGCTTCATTATCACTCCCCATTTCAGCAGCGATAAATTGCCAGCATAATGATGCCGCGTTCCAATTTTCCTGGCCAGCTCGCGCAACGCAACGGCCTTCGCATCTGCTCACCCTCTTACTCCGAGCTCGTTCCCCAGCAAAATCCCCCATTTCATATTGCAGATGCCACTTATATTGAAAGCCAGTACTCATCGAGCGATACCTCTCCTATGAATTTTGAGGGCGCATCTCCCGCCTCTAGTGCCTCCTCACTCTCCATCGACTCTGACTACCAAAGAGACCGGTCCCCCGGCGTAGGGAAACGAGATCCATCTTGGGTAGCCCGTCCACGGAACTGTTTCATGATTTTCCGTTGCCAATATTCTAGGGAGCACTGTCGAGAGGGCAAGCGTGTACGTCGACCACCGGGTTCCAAGCCAGAGAAAAGTCTTTCCAAGAGAGCAGCGGAGGCCTGGCACCTTCTCTCTGCAGAGGAGAAGGAACGATTCCAGGCTCTTGCTCATCAAGAGGCTAGTGAACATGCTCGCCTTCATCCTGGCTATCGCTTTAGACCACTGAGGAAAGGGAGTGGAAAGACTCGGAATTCTCCTTCCTTGTCTGTACCTATGATAGGAGCACAGAGGCAGTTTCCACCGCAGGTCAAAAAAGAGGATGTCAAGGTCGTGATAACTTCTCAAGACTCTGTGCCACCTCAGAATGAGAGCACTACGACTAAAGCTTCTCGGCGCCGGTCCTCATCCGTGCCAATCTCGGCAGAACAACCTGTCATTTCCGATAAACAGAATGTGCGAACGTTCCATCGTCGGTCAAGTTCCATCGCTGAGGGGTGGGCCTCACTTTCTATCCCGGAATCACCACCCTCCTATCTTGAGCATGCCGGACCGTGGACTGTATGTTTTGCATTTTTTTAGTGCTGATGGAGTAACTGAAGTTTTATTCGTAGCAAATGGCAGGCTTTTCGATACCAGATCCGTCGGAGCCACATGCCATGGAGACCGTGGATAATAATGTGGGACTAAATTCTCAAAATTCTGTCTATAATCCATCTCCCATTTCCGCCGGTAGCTCTACCTTATTAAACTGGAATGGAGAATACGTCGACAATGCGACAAACACCACATTCTGTGAAGCCTCATCACCGCTTCGTGTACCAACTTCGACTGGCATTGATTCTGGCGCCCCCCTCATGCATTTCCCAGATTTCTCTCAATCAATGGAACCGGGCCTTGAATATTTGCTATACCAATCTCCGACACACCTTTGGGCCCATGATCTCCCTCGCTATCCTATTTCAGCTGGCGATATGACAGCGAGTCACGTCATGGGGGAGTCTGCTATGCAGATATATGATTCTGGGGGATGCACAGACCTTTCCATGAATTATGCGCACTCCCACTCAGACGCGCTCGGGATTTTATCGCATGCCTCTGACGACCTCAGCAGCGTTTCTACTTCGGGCGTAAATGTCCTTGACTACTATGCGCAATTTTAGTCCGTCATACTGCATTCATATTGATACCCCTTCGTTACATTTTACATATACAGATACTTTACTGAGGCGGGTTCGATATTTCGATTTTCGTTGTCCCTAGGTCTTCTGTGTTTTTTTCACCGTATCTAAATTATTCTCGTCGATTTTGTGGTTGCTTTGTTGTAATATTCTTGTATATTCATTGTAGATTCTTAGTACGTCGCTTGGAGCGCATGCTTTGTATGATAATACCATATCGTTTCTTCTAGTTGCCAGTTGTTGCAATCTACATGTGCATTCGTAAAATGCGTTCAATTGTACTTGCAAGTAGCACTTTCCGACGTCCGTTATGGATAGCGACGAGTCGGAGAAAGGAACTCGAGATTGATGGATTTGAGTGTTACCCTGCGTTGCCTTTTTTGTGTTGCGAGCCTTGTGTCATGGAGTAGAAGCGCCGGACCGGCTACGAGTCGGGACTGCGACAGATTCCTTCCAGCTTACTGATGGACAGGTCTTATGCGTATGCATACATATGCATTGTTTTTTGCTAGTTCACACATCTGATAGAACAGAACCATCTTCCGCGTACTCGACTCCCACTTCAATCAGTTCAATCAGAATAAAAGGAATGCAACGTATGCGATAAAGCACATAAAACACTCAACGTTGGTGTATGGTATCGCTGACCAACGATGAAGCGTATTTCAATGATTTCATCTTCATCCAAATTTAAAGCATACGATTCCGTAGCGGTCCGAGGTGTTCTGTCAGAAAGATAACGTTTTGCCGCTACAAGTGTGCTCATTTGAAAAGAAACGAGAACTGTTTCAAAGTTCTCACCCAACGCTACTGGTCGGATCGGAATACTGACACCGATGGAATTTGTGATGAAGTAATTTTAAATGGGCACGGATCGCTCGCCCTGGATGAAACGACGTAACAGAGATGAACGAATACTCCGCCACTGGTGACTGGGTTGAGCAATTTGAGAGTAAATTGGTCGGTGATGTGTGGCGCAGACACAGCAGTAAAGTTTTGCGCTGCAGCAGATACCTGTCATGAGGTATATATACCAGCCATATGGTGCTCAAATCTAAGCACCGAGTGCGACTGCGGCTTTACAGCTGGATCAACGGTAGAGGGCGCTTGCGTAACCGCTCCCTTTGTAATGTATTCTCGAAAACCATGTCGTCGGTGGCCATATAGTGCCTTGGATCCCCGTGGAACGAAACAAAATGCTTCTAGTCCAGAAGCATATTGGTACTGATGGATAGAACAAAAGCTATGCAATAACAACAAGGCTTGCCTTCTTTTTGTATGTGCATGTGCATGTAGGCAGGATATAGCACGCGAAAATACCCCAATCTTAAGGGAGAACTTGCCGCGATCTTGGTGAGGTATAGGCTGGTAAGAAACATGTAGAAGGACAAATATCACTGCTAGCCTCTAGGTGCTATTTCCTTGTTCACGTGGAGTACTTCGCTTAATTAAACATATGATAACTAAAGTCTACCGAGAGCGGATTAAATGATTAGCAACGAGCAGGAAACAGGTAGAACAGTGGTAGAGTGCTATAGACAGCGTGACGCAATGACGAGGAGCAAGACAACATGCAGATCTTGCGCATAAAATGAGTCTTCACTGCTACGCCTTGCGATGCCGTGTTAGAAAATAGAACAAATCTGCAGTGAATCTTCTTTGCTTTCAAGACCATGTGGCGTTCGATGCAAGTTTGGTGTGAAAAGAAATAGGAGTGCAGAGCGCCGTGGATGACAAAGTCAAGTGGAAAAGAGTGGCAAGTGGACAGGGAAGTTAAGGAGGAGGGACAGGAGTTGGAGGTTGAACAGGAGGCTTTCCGACGCGTACAGGCGCGTACTATTGAAACTGAGCTTCAAAGTTGAAGATGAGAACAAACGGTCATGTGTCGCCGAGCTGTGGCTATACTTAGAAGGGTTACTGCGAATTGGAATCATATCCGGTGTCGCCGGTATTGGAAATGCATGGTACAGCGCCGATGCTCAATATGTTCTTCTCATTCCACAACCTCTATTTCATAACAACTTCAAGTTGAAGAGAAATCTCTCCAATCAACTTCTGACGACGAACCTACGACCACCCAGCAGCGACATCTGTTTGGCAACTGTCTCACAATGTCTCCTGTCTTTATACCATCCGATATGTGTCCCTCAGAAAGCTGCGACACGGGTGTACATTTAATGAAACGCGATAGCCCAAAGATTGGCGGCTCGGTGACGGGTGCAGAATGCGTTTTCATTTATTAGAAAACATCGCTGACATACTAGACAGGATTTATCATCGTTGTGGTCGTTTTGGTTATCATAATCGTTACTGCAGGATCAGCGGCCATATACCTATGGCGGGATAATGCTTCCACAAACGATATACGCCGCTCGAAGCACGCCCGATATCATAAAAAACATGCGTCAGGAACACCGTTGATAGTATATAGTGCCGATGCAGACGATTCCCCCTCTTGGTTTGCACGACTTGGTAAGCTACCGGGCCTTCGAAAGCTGAATAGGTTCACGGCAAACTCAGACAAGGGGATACCATTGGATAGAGCGGATACAGGCGGCTGGATACACGCCCGCTCTGGAAGCGATTTTTCGTATTCAGGTGACGGAGTTCCCCAATCTTTCTCTGAGGGCGCCAGACCGGAGGCACCCAAAAGGACCCACTCGCCTTCTACCCAACCCAGATCTATTCTTTCTGGATCATCTATTCCTTCACCGAGGCATTCTATCGTATCTTCCGACTCAAGTTTAAATGTTCGTTTCGAACTTCAAGGAATCCGCGGCTTATCGTATCCTGACAGGTTTAGCCCTTCACCACAGCCTACTCTTCCTAGCATCCACAGACAGCTATCGTCACATTCGTCATCGAACTCCTCACCCCAATTTTCTCCACCTATAGGATTGAGGACGACATCCCCAGAACTTGCCCCCGAATCGCAACGGCATGCCAGCAGTCAGGGCCGGCAAAACTCATCGCAATCGGGACATTCTGTAATGACTTTCGAAGGAGGAACCAAGTTTATTGAGGGTCTTTAATTTCTCCGTACATAGGACACTTATTTCCTTCTGTACACCGTAAAACCTACGTACTTACGACTTACGACTCACGTATCACTGTAATCTATTCAAAGCCTCCGTCGCTCTTTCTCATTCGGACTTTCTGTAGTATTTACACCGTGTATGATTCCATGCCTATCTTATCGATTCTCGCTTGACATTTTACGTGTTGCAAAAGAATCCGAGAGATAAGCATTAGAGCACCACACAGCGGCTGTGCAGAGCTTAGAAGTCGTGTATTTCGTGCTGTAGTGGATTCAAGAATTGAAGCTTGCCCTATATCTCTATCTTTCAATTATCGCAGAATTCATTTAGCACCCACAGCGTAATTGGATAAAAGGGCCTGTTGAAGAGTAACTCTTCAAGGCGAATTCAATTCGCAACAGCATCTCACCAATGTCGTCGATGTAGATTGTGTCAACTTCAGTTCGCTATGTAGCCATGTACCCCGAGAGTGAAAATCTCAGGATACAGGCTGCGTAGCTGACATGGCCACTCACATCTGACGCTATTCGCGTATCCACTGGATAGATACTTACGACATTGGCAACAGCGCTGTGACACCCACACCGCAGTTCGCTACGTAGCCTTGTATCCCGAGGTTAACCTCGAGGGTACGGGCTCCGTAGCCGCTCACGGAAGGGGCGCATCACAAGTCGTTGGATGCCTTTATGAGCTGACCTATAATAAGATAGACTTTCTAATCATCATTGCTTGCTAGCGGGAATCCGTGTTTGTATCGGGAAGAAAAGTAAATATAGTTTCAATCGACGGTGCCGACCCATTCAAGCAGAAAATCCGACGGAGCCTTGACCATCGCGGAGTGTAGCATAGCTAAGTATACATTTCGCTCAACACGATCCTTCCGCGTAGTCTGCAAGTTAAATAGCAATAGATAAGAATGAATAAAAATTTACTGGTACAGCAAGGGAAGAGTCAAAATAGATCTACCTTCTTAATTAACTGCGGCAATTTATCCGATAGTGCCATGCACTGATCAACACTTAAGGCGTCGACTCGGGCACAACAGAATCCTTATGGAAGAGCACCAAAAGAGCACCCGAGACTGTATTTTCGTTGACTTCCTTGATCGCCGTGCTACGAACACTGTGATATGTACTTCAGTGGCGAAAGATAAAGCGATAATGGAGCCCGCTATGAATAGAGCTAGCATTTCTTACACGTAACATGATGGCCCACCTATCTTTGCTGTGTGAAGCTTCGTTCATAAAGATTTATTCCGCGGTTTTCACAGGATTTTCATCACTTGCAGTGTGTCATGGGTTCAAAAGAGTCCATGCCAAGGAGATTGTAGAGTCCAATATTTGGTTAGAGAATTAACAATAACCAAACATCAACAAATCAACGACCAACTAGATCAACAGACTTCAACATTGCTCCAACATCTCCTAACTTCTAAGTGACTAGTCGCAATGGTCATCTCCCGACTGTAATGTTCGTCTTTGCCTGAAAATTTGAAGGTATCGTCTTCAGATTTATGTGGTATGATTTAATTGCGGTTACGAAACTTTGATGCACGTTTTCAAACCACATATTTGGAGGATCATCGATCAATCTTCTGCGTGCTGTAAAGTATCTTCCTATTGTAAGTTGCGACGATCTATTGTAAATATTTAAACTCATAAATTTCTCAAAAAGTACAAACCTACTATACTAAACATTATAACTCCATTTTAGGGGTATTTATGAAATCGTCACAATATCAGTACCCAATATGTTTGCAAAATCATTCTCGCCCAGGTGCCGAATTATTTCAAAGTTTAGGAGCTGGTTAGGAGCTCATAATATTCCGCTAGCTTTCAAAATTATTAGTGTCATCGTTAGCTTGCAGCTGATCATGATTTGGAAATGCCTCAGTCTTGCTGTGGCGAATTCCAGGCGAGTTGCATTTAGTCCAAGTTAATAACATATAATTTTTAGGAGCTACAATTTCCGAAAAATTACGCCGTTATGCTGGGAAGTATTGGTATATGATTAATTTAACTTACCTTCGACCTTACCAAATTCCTGAAATTCTGACTACCGCGTGCATTCTAAGTGTAAGGCACTAACAACCTCTCTATAAAGAATAGGAGACAGTATATCGACATGTAAAGACGCGCAAGACCTCGATAACACCTAGACATTAAAACATTCAGAAAACATATCGACGCTTATCAGCCTTGTGACGACCAATGACGCAGAAGCGCTGCAAGTTACTCTACCTCGTTTCCGAGTCGATCAGTCCCCACACCTGTCCGACAGGAATAAAACACCATGCAAAAAAACTAATGAAGACATTCTCTCCCGTAGCGTTGGTAATTTCAGGGCATGTTTTAAAAACGTATATATGGGAATAGCAAGATACACCCTGAAACAAGTTATGGCGCCCGTACCGAACGTAGTACGATCAGCCGGTCAGCATTTCCTATATTTCATAAATCCTGGAGGAGAATAGCTTCAAACGTCGTCACGCACATCAAAAATGTGCATGTATGAGGAAGTATACTTCCAGATACTACATTCCCCCTGCCATTAAGCTTGGCGATTAGGTACATGTGTTGCAGGACTTGAGGGTACCTTCTGCGAGATAATTATCTTGGACAAAATGATAATCGCGGTGCATTGCGGGAGGTGCGTGGCGGCTCGTGGCGGTTGACGGGATTTATACGACGTCGAGAGCCATCGATTTAGAAACTAGACTCCTCCGCGGAGGGGTGCGGAGGGGGGGTAGAAAACCATCGTCCACGCGTGAAATATCAGATGCTTAAGTGTAACCTTAAATTCACCCGACTAATTGCACTTGATGCAATCTCGGTAGGCAACAGTTACAAGCGTAGGGCACCGGTGATAGCTTTTATAATCGCTCATAGCATTCTACAGCGATAAAAGAACATAATGAGACCGACAGGTTTCACTGTAAGTGATTGGCAATTGGCTGCTCCAGGCTTGCACCATTTTTAGGTTCATCGCTCAGGTACATATGAGCACAGAAGAGCACACAGGCAGAAACAGCGTGCATAACCATGTCTGGCCGTATGATCGAGCGATTTCGATCACTCAGATTATCTCGATTACATCTCTCGCGCACGCAATCGGGTCGAGGCGGTCATCGATGACTAAGTACAGACCTACGGTATACAGACTCTACACCGCACCGCTTGTCGTTATGTAGATAGCAGGGTATATAATAAGTTATATAGTACATCATTACAGGATATTGCGACATTATAATATATACAAGATAAAGCCCAAAAACACACGCCAGATAACCACCAAATTACCCAATAGAAAAGAGCACAGGTCAGTTTACAACGTCTGCACCACAATAGACGTATCATCGAGCCAGGCGGTATCCATATCCAGAGTTAAAGCCCGCGACACGGTAAATAGGTCATCACCGCCCAAAGCCCTACGAAGCAACCTCAGCGCCAAGTTGTCCTTCGATCCGTTAGGTGTGTCCGGAAGGTCAAAAGAATATGAAGCGCCTGCCCAGCTTTCGACTATTGTTCCTTGCCCCTCGTCTTCGCACAAGTCCGTGAATCCGTCCGAAACAAGTATTAAATACCTCGGATGGAGAGTTGAAAAGTCGCCTTCGTCCAGCCGCCGGTGAATCACTTCTGGCTCTGCTGTGATATATGGTGGGGTTTTATTTCGGAGAAGAAACTCTTCCCAAGGCGAGGTATCATGGAATCCCGGAGAGAGGTTATACAAGATACGACGAGTGAACTCTACAGGTTGCTTGAAGGGGATATCTCCTAGACCTGCCGAAGAAGACAAAAATAAGTATACTAATAATATGGCAGTTGACCGGCGCTTCGAAAAGACGCCTAAGTCAAGATTAACTGTTATGAACTCACATCTCGTGGGTGCAAGCGCCCCGAGTACACGTCGATCAACAATGCACTCCGGTTCCCCGGGGTGAGCTTTCTTTATACGCTCGAGTTCGGCATCGTTGTAACCGTTGTGGGTGTGGGTCAGCAGGTCCATCTTCCACTCTGTTGAGTCCTTCGCGGGGTAAACCATTACTGTGAAGAAGACTCGTCAACTCGTGACCCACAGGATTAATATACCGTACTTACTGGCCTGGCAATCACCGAGGTTTGCGATCCAGAGGTTGTGGTGGTCAGGATCCACAAGCGCTACAAGAGCGGTTGTGCCATACATACACAGTCTAGTCTTCTTCCAGTTGACACCGCCATGATACTGGTCATTGATGATACTCCGTATCTCCGCGTCGCTAAAGTTCTTCAACCCTTCGAGACCACCAAACAAATCCAACACGTCTCCCGCTATCGCATCGTCGAAAGCCATTATCGCGCGTGAGAAGGTTTCCGCAATGACATCCGCAGGGGGGGTGTAACCAGGCTTGTCCTGAAGCAACTTCCGCATCTCATCGCGGATAATGATTGGCAGGTGATGTGCAACATGTTCAACTGTGACATCACCAAGGTGACCTTGTAAATGGGGAATAATCAGGCTGGGGTAAACACGCAGTTAAATGTGGGGGAGAAAGGGACACACCATCAAATACACCTGTCAAAGTCCACATGCGCCCATATATCTCCAGCTGAGTCACTACATATCTGTCCTGCGTCTTGGCCTTGGGAGAAGGTTGGAAATTGACTGCATCCGCTTTCCATCCTCTGTGCTTGTCGAATGTGAAAGTCTGCGGCTTCGCAAGGAACTTGAGCTCGGTCCATAGTTCGTCCTCCTTCAGGACCTGATACGAGCGCGGCCATGGGCCGTCTTCAGGACCACATCGCGACCCAGGGATATCATCCGCATAGGCCCAGTCATACGACGAAGCTCGTTCGACGAGCATTGCCAATCCGAATCCAAAGCAAGATAGAAAACCGGCCGGACGAGCGAAATCAACTTGAAAAGGCGGGGTAATCTGCGGCAGATGGGAGAGGGAAAACGAGGAAAAAGAGAAGATCTGGAGCGAAGCTTGATGGCAAGGAGAACAGCTTAAATGGCCTACGCCGCCTAATCCGAGAGAAAGTAAGGGAAGGACTGAAATTGGGGAGGGATATATATGAAAAAGCTCACGCGGCGGAGCTTCTGATATAGCAAGATATAAGCGGATGAGAAACCTGCAAACGCGCGCACTACAATGATGAGATGAGAGAAATCAAAGATAGATGGGATGAATGAGCTCTGCTTATAACACACTCGGGTAGCCTTCCATAAATTATGAAATAATCGTTCGTCTGCCCGGTCTAAATGGAAATGGCTGTGGTCCGCGGTAGTTGTCTTCACGACACAGCAAAGATCCACGCACGTGTTGAGGCGTAGACGCGTAAGCTCAACGAGACAGCTCAGCAGACCACCCAAACCAAACCATACGAAGCTGTTAGCAATGAAACAGAAATGAAGAAAAAGTTGAATTCAAGTGGCAGATCCGAATGGTCAGAACCTGAGTAAGGTCACGATGCCTGCGACCTTTCGCCTCTCCTGCTGACTGTCGTATTTTCACACACCCTCTTTCCCGTCTTCCCGGCCAAACTCACCTTTTCACTCCGGGACTTACCAACCAGCCCCGGGCGGTTCTTAATGAGACGGGGAAAATAGAATCTGACTCTAAGTGCTGCATAATCTATTATTGCGGTGCCGCGTATGACGACGCTAGTGCGTACGTACGCTATCTGGTCGCGTATGATATGCTATGTAGTACGTATGTGCTGCCGTGAACGTGGTGTGTAAGTAAGTGATACAAAGGAAAGACATCCGATGATGAGACGTGAAAGACTAGCTAACGAATAAAATACAGTAAGTATAAGCAAAAAATGTGATGTGAAAGGATATGCAATGCAATGGATTAAACGAAGGTGTGGAGAGAAAATAGTCCAAACAAATCGGAGGTGATGACTGGAATGAATCATAGCAAGAGTTTGAAGACAGCTTATTGCCTGAATGGATTACGCGACCCAGCAGACGCGCCAGTCGCACTAGACTGAACAGGCTGCATCCAATACGATCCCGTACCCTGTGTGGCTGCAGCAGGTGCCGACATTCCTGTGAAATTCACCTGCAGAGCCGTACTTCCAACAGGAGCAGACATCCCCGTAAAGTTCGTCTGCATCCCAGTACCACTCTGCACACCCGTATAATTAGGCGTAAGGAAAGAGTTAAATGTAGCAGGCGGCGCAGCCGCCACCCCCGTCCCCACTCCAGTCTGTAGCTGCTGCTGTTGGATACCAGCAAGCAAACCCGGTCGGACAGCCATCACAATCCTCTCAGCCTCCGTCGGCATACTAGGCATCTTCGGGACCGGAGGCGGAGGCGTATCGTCCAGATCAACCAACGGAGTCGACTGCGGGCGGGTATAAGCTGATAAGCTGAAGGTACTCTCCGAGAACCTTGATTTCTGCTGTTCCTGTCCCTTTTGCTGTTCTTGAAGCTGAAGTTGTTCGATATGCTGCTGTTGTTGCTTAAGTTGCTCCTGTTCTTCCTTTAGCTGCTTCTGTAGCCTTTCAAGAAGCGTGCTTCGTGAAGAAGAACCGGTAATGTTCACAGGCACAGGTGCAACCACCCCCACTCCACCTTTGACAGGCTGTCTCGGCTCGGGGGTATTCCTCTGCGTCCCGGTAATTTCTGAAAACATCGAATGGTCCGAGAGCCGTTGCTCCCTCGTTCTAACATTGGCATTCCGAGGAACATCCAACCGATCATCCAAAGAAGGCAATGAAGAAGGCGCATAACTCGTCCCCTTCCTCGACTTGTGATCATACGAATCGACAACATCCAGCGTCTTACCACGCTCCAGATCCTCCTCATCCCTATACCTATAAAATGACGGCCTCTCCCTCTCCACCCCTTGCGTATGGAGATACACCGCTCCACCTTTCGGACTCCGTTTATGCCCAAACAGCTTCTCCCCAAATCGTACAAGTCTCCATTTCCACCCATGTCCACCTATCCGCTTAGCTTGCGCGAACTGTCTCGTCTGTTCCATTCTTCTCTTCTTTGCGCGCCTGCGGAGGCAGAAGAGAACAGCGACGAAGATGAACGCACAACCAAGTGCCATGAGGAGGATTTCCCACCACTGAAGTTTCGCTTTAGGTGAAGTTATCACTGTGGGATCGGAGATGCCGGTGATAGTAGGAAGAGCCTGTGTCGTGCCCGTTCCGTCTGCTTTAGGAACAATAACGAGAGTAGACAAGCATATCCCAATCCAGATACCACATTTCCGGAGGTACACTTGGCATCGACACAACTTCCAGATTGCAGGACTTGTGAATCGCTACTGCAAGAAAGACACTGATTTGCACTGGACCCCGAACAGCTCGCACAACTCGATCACAGCTCTTACAACCCGCTGTTGAATCGAAGTATTGTCCTTTTCCGCAGCTGGCTGCGGGCATACACCTTCCGTTGGATAGAACCGGTCGGTCGGAGGGGCAGGTTGAGCATTGGTTGAACCCGGGTCCGGAGCAGGATGCACAGTCTGGGTGGCAGATTGACATGTTTTGGAGGAAGATAGAGTAAAACTGTTGGACGGGCAGCTGGACGCGCATTGACCACTTGGAGTAGCCACCTGCGATGAGGACGCGCAGGTTAGGCAGAATGTTGCACTACCGGAGCAAGTAGAACATGAGGAGTCACAAGCTGGAAAGAATGAGTAAAGATGATAACGTATGGAAAGAAAGAACGTACCGGTACACGTCATATTATCCTTAGGATCAACAAACGTTCCCGAAGGACAACTATCAACACATTGCCCATTCGAGAGGAAAGAACCAGGAAGACAGCCAGTGCACTTCAAATCGTTAATCGTCGAAGCGACACTAAAACCAGGAATTCCACAACTTGTGCATTTCGCACCGCACGCTGTAATCACATCAGTACTTGCCCACATCAAATGAAAACAGAAACAACTTACTATCACAAACATGCTTAACATTATCTGCCACGAACCCTCCTGATCCTTCACACACACCCTGACTATCCGCACTCACACAGGCACCATTAAACATGTAACTTTTACTTGCGCACAATGTACAATCGTTCGATGTTCCGCCTTTGCACGTCTGGCAAGCCGCCGCACAGGGAGAGCATGTTGTACCGTCTGCGAAAGAATTGTCTGGACAGACGATACCGGTAGACGTAGAGGTAGCGACGGCGTCGCATTTTGTGCGGTCAGAGGTGTCTTGGGTGAAGCCTTGAGCGCAAGATATGCATATGCCACTTGTGTCTGCGCATTTTGTGCACCCGAGCTGGCAGACTTTACAAAAAGAAATTAGAAACGATAATAATCCAGTAAGTAAATAAACATACCCTTGCAGTCCCCAGTACTCGTCAAAAGAATCCATCGGAGCACTTGGAACACGCAGTGCCATTACCAGAGGCAACGAATCCTGCATTACACGTACATTGCCCACTGGAATTGCACACTCCGTTCTCACATCCACAGGTCTCTGGTGCACCGGTGATATTAGCCTTCAGACAGCGTCCAGTACCATTGATCCCTTCGTCACATTGTGCGCAATCGGAAGGACAAGCCTGGCATGTGGATCCCGAAGAATCCTGAGGCGCAGGATTCACATGATGAACCGGTGAATCCTGGTGGACAGACGCAAGTTCCGGAGGAACAGATGCCCGAGCCGGAGCAAGCGGGAGAGCAGGTTGTAGATTGCAGACTTGTGAGGGTAAACGAGGAGGAAACGGAAGCTGAGAGACGTCAGGCACGGAGTCATATAGAACAGTGTGGTGTTCGACCCTAAGCTTATTGATGCGTACACATTTTCTGCTAGTGCGATGGACTTGGCTGAGAGAGACGTGAGAGTGAAGTGTTTGGAGATGTGGGAAGTTCAGTGAAAGATGAGTCGCCAGAGTACCCAGTATCGGAGAATATTGATAGGCCAGGTGAGAGTACGAGATTGAGTGGAAGAGTAGAGAGCGAGGCGTTGAATCCTGCTGAGGGGGAAAGGGAGGCTGAGGACGATGTAAGGAGTGTATGAAGGAGTTGCGGGTTTGTTGTGGATGTGTATTGGCCAGGGAGGAGGTGTAGAGATGTTTGACCTGGAGCGGAAAGTGTTGCTCCGACTAGGAGGAGTTAGCGTGGCAGAGTGTAGATAGATTAGAACACGTACTTGTAACATTAGAGTAACCCTGCAGGCATTGACCTGCAACACATACTACAGAAGGCGAAGATTGTGCGACTGCATCAAGATAAGAGTAAGTACGTTGCAATTGGACACGAAGACAGCCACTCACCAACAGACGCAATGAATGGCACGATAGTAAAAATGCAGCTCACGATCATGATCAGTGAGCTCTATGAAATCTAAGAAAGTATTCGTCAACGAAAACAAGGGAAGGACAGGCGTGAATCCAAGATGGTGGTCGTAAGAGGTAAAGTGGAAGAAGAGGGAGAGCTGGACAAATAGGAATAGATGGGACGACCCTCGTAACCTTAGAGTCGGCAGCCATTGTTCCCAGCGAACACCTGGTTTGTTTCTGCCGTACGACATCCCGCCTTTGCTTCCATTCTCGCTTCAGCGCCATTGTTCTTGGACAATGAACTCTTTCTATTTTTGGAATCATTCTTTGGCTACCCGCGTAAACAAATAGCGCCATCAATGCTGACTCAGTAGTATGGCCCGTGCGCACCTCAGAATGCTATAAAACCACCGCCTCAACCACTATAATTCTTCACCACTCTGGCCTTTTGGCTTAGATCAAGTGTAGTATCTGTTCTTAATAGTTTAACCACTATTATGAGGGCACCGCCCTCATTATTGGTTATCTAATTTTTGCCGCCCCAGCTTCTAGAGCTCTGCTTGCATCTCTGGAACGCGATGACCTTGCCGCTGCACTACTGGCTTGTGTCGTCGGGGGATTCTTTCTTTTTCTTTGATTTCTTTTTGCGGTTTATCTTTTGCTAGCAGTTGGCCAAGTGGAAAAACAGCAAATGGAAATTTGCTTTTTTATTTTCTTTGTTTTTATTTTATTTTAAAGAAAATCATGTTAGACTTTAGATCTTAGATCTCATCTCTTTGTTTATTCTCATTGGTGTTCTAGCTGTCAAGATGTTCATTTTGCAGAGACTACGACGCGGCACCCTTTTGGCATCTTTGACTCCAATTGGTAAGCAATCAGAGCATGTGACATGAGATCATCCTTCTCGTGGTGAAAGATAATCTCTTTCTCTTGTTCAGATCTGGCATATTCAGTCATGGTAGATTAATAGTCGCAACTGCAGGTGTGCAGAGGAGATAGAAAGTAAGACACAAGACCAAAAATGCGACCTGCACACCATTTATAAAGGTCTGATCCATTGCAATGCCCTTTTCATGTGCTTTGGGTTTGCATTGCCAAGGCATTTTAGCAGGATCAGCTTCATGAAATGTGAAGCTGGCTACATTTAACTTATGTACACATGTTATGAGTAAAATAAGTCCATAATGCACTTACAATGTGAACTTTGCATGTCTATATAGCCTCAACAAAATTTCACCCTCCTTTGTGATCTTGAAATTTGTGAAATTGTTTTATGTACCATATGTTAACACAATAATATTTCTCTCAAATTAATACGACCGTAGTGTAATTCTGAGCTATTTCATTTGTCCTACTTCGTTATAGATGTCTTAATCTTCAATATACATGAGGAATGTAATTTATGTTTGTAATCATACAGATGAAATACAAATATTTTGAGTGTGTCATGAACATTTAAAAAGCAGAATATATGTATGCTACTGTTTACAATGTACATTCACTAACGTTGCGGTAAAGAATATAAAGATACTCTCATTGCATCTATTCCGACCTTGAAATACTGCAACTAGAAAAGATGATGTACTTCAGCATCAAACAACTGTGGATCCTGTCGACCGATTCTTAGTGCACGTTCCCCGGTCTTCGGAAAGGAACGCGTTCTTTCTTGAACAAACGCGTCAGCTGACGGAATAAATGCATAGATATACACGCAGAATTTCAGTAAGGTACGTAAGAACAGTTGGGATATCCTCGATGTTCTTAAACTTTCATTAAAGACCTCAGATGACCGATTTTAAGGTGTCGTCGTATCGAGGTCGACTGCAGGCTGACACTGGGACAGTGCGCAGCACGGATCTCGTTGTGGGGAAAGCGAAGATGCTCACAGTATACGTCAGCTGCATTCTTCTTCAATGTAGTTCAGTAGCGTATGTTCCCCGGTCTTCGAACAAGGAACGCGTTTCTTCATTAATAAACGCGTCAGCTTACGGTCATTTGTATTAAAGCGCGCAGATATAAAGAGGAATTCAGAAAGGTCTGTAAAAACAGTTGGGGTATCCTCTACGTTCTTTAACTTTAAAAGGACTCAGATGGACCGATTTTAAGTTGTCATCTTGTTGAGCTCAACTCCAGGCAGACACTAGTGGGACAGCGCTCTACAGGGATCTCGTTGTGATGTAAGAGCAAAATATGCTCATAGTATGCACTAGAGGCTGTTGCCGCCTACATACGAGGCATTTTTAAAAGACAAGACCTTGAAACGAAAACGTCAGCTCATCGTTTGTATTGAAACAACCACGGCGCAAAAACAGAAAGTTCAGTAGGAACAATTGAATTAAAAGGTTATCTTCTACGTCGATTTAAAACTCGGAGAACACTAATTGTCATCGTCGAAAGTAGGTGTCACTGATTGACCAGTGCAGATGCTATGATATCAGGACAGGGAAAGGACTCACCGTGTACTACTAGCGGAACGACAATGGGTCGACGCTTCGAACTTGCAGGAAGAGCTAAAAACGAAAGCACATCACTACATCAGTTCATTGTTCACAAGTAGCCATGACGCAAAAATAGGAAGGTCAGTAGGAACTATCGTCTACGTCCTTTAGGACTCGGACGGTGTCGGACCTATATGGATGGTCATCTTTAAAAGCAGGAAGCCACTGATGGAACAGTGCAGCTGCATACATACCAGGACAAGAATAGGATACTCACCGTGGACTAAGATAATGGTAGATGCATCGACGCACCTACTCAAGCGTAACCGAGGGGCTTTCCATTCGAACTTGCAGAGCGTGGAGTTTCCGAATTAAAGTCAGAGGGTTAGACTTCGATAGCAGAAACACACGAGGAAGGGTAAGAGTTCGAGATGACGAGAACTTATCACTTGGGGAAGTACTAGGTAATTTGCTGGGGTTTATATACGTATCTACGAGGTAAGTATTGAGTCAGGACTAAGTCTATCGGGTCAGGGGAAGAGTCAGAGAGGGGAAGAGAGAGGAAGTGAGTCTAAGCAAGAGGTGACAGATCCTCTGATTACGGACGTCCATGACCCCATATTTACATTTCATGTGCAGCGCGCGCGTGAAGCTTTGAAGCTCGATGTGCTGGAGTTTGGATACATACCGCTGAGTACTATAATTTTTTTTTGTAATTGTTGGTTAATGGGCTGCTGGCTATTATGATGGCATAATAATTTATACTACTTGCTGAACCCCACAGTGTTCAGTAGCAACTATCTTATTTTCTGAACAATGCTGTTTCTTCTATATTCCAGATGGCTATCCTTTAATAATATTTCAATCCCTCCCATATCAGTTGCGTAGTTAGTGGGAAGGGGGGTAGGCTTATAAGTATTTCTCCTTTGGAAATAGGAGTATTTTATTGGTAAAAAAAGTATGTACATTTACATTGTGGTGAAGATGTAGAAAAAAGTATTCTACATAAGCTCAGCTTCATTCTGTGCTTCTCATATTAGACGACAATGTTTATGGGCAGATGAAGGTTGAACGAAGGTGACTACGGAGGGGAGCTCATTGACCATTGCCGCCACTCGCTAAACCGCTGACCGCCGATGATGCTGCTGTCATGCTCGCGTGGCAACGTTCAAGATCAGAGGATCCCTCACCTCTAAAGTCTCGAGTCTAAGTATGTAGTAAGATGAGTAATAGAAACAGAGAAAGTGAATAGAAAAGGGGGGAAATAGTCGTGGTTGGATGGGACTTGAACTGGCTTGAAGCATGAAGCTTGAAGGGGCGGTACCGACAAGGTAAACAGTACCGTAGGTCAAAGCGGAAGCGAGAGAAAAAACCTCCAATACATCCTTACCTATCCTTACGGGAAGGTACCCAGTAATAAAAACAGAGAAAATTAATAGAAAGGGGGAAAAGAGTCGTGCTTGGATGAGTCTTGAATCTTGAAGGGGGGTACCGACAAGGAAGACGGTACCGTAGGTCAAAGTGGAAGCGAGAGGAGTGGGAGAGGAAGCGTTGAAGGAGCCAAAGTTCTCGATGACTAATCCACGGGTTGAGATTTACGCTCAGCTGGACGCCAGTGGCATTCGTACGCTCAACATCATTGCGACTCGCAAACGCATTGGATTCATACTCGCATGCGTGCTTCACATTCCGTTTCTACCCACCTACCTCACCCAGAGGCCAGCTTCATATTTTTATTATACATCATTCCATTTTATCTTATTTAACTTATCCCTCTTTCCTGCATTATCCTTCATATATTGAAATCATTAAGTATTGATAAATTCCTATCTTAAAACACGCATCCTAATATAATGTATTTGTATCTACCAGTCTCCTCTTGCGCACCACATACATGTCCTTAATGATTAGTCTCACATTCACGAAAGTCATTATCTTCCACAGAAGTGGGCGAGCCGTTGAGCAATTTGCCTGCCCCCCCGGCGGCTCGATTGCTCAGCATTCCCGTTTGAACGTTCCTCGCTCAGAGCCTCAGAGTCCACCCAACATATCAGCCTATAATTTTGTGGTGAGATAACGACGAGGCTGGATCGCATGGACAGTCCTGGTCCATGCGACACTGTTCATATTACGTGGCTGCGTTGATTGTTGACGTTGGGGCCCTTACACTGTACTCAGCTACAGAGTTGACGACCTGAAAACGAAAGTATCAGTTCACGATCCACAAGTAACAACGGCACAAGAACAGGGAGCTCAGTAGAAACAATTGGAATTAAAGTGGCTATCTTCTACGTTCTTTTGGGACTCGGAGAGATGCTGGTATCTTCGCCGAACGCAGAGCATCACTGATCTGCAGAGATGTCAAGACAGGAATAGGATACTCACCGTGGTCTCGTATAACGGCAGATGCGTCGATACACGCACTCGCAGGTAACCGATTGCATTTTGAGCTCGCAGAAGATGGCTGAAACCGAAAGCATTAGTCTACCACTCACAAGTAGCCACGGCACAAAAGTAAAAACAGGCAGCTCAGTAGGAACAATTGGAGTTAACGAGATTATCGCCTGTGCCCTGTCAGTGTTAGGACTCAGATCTCACGTGGTTGGAAATGGTCCAATCCAGAGCGGTGAGTACTATTACTTAGTAGTAATACTATTAGGAGACTGTTGTCATCTCCATTCACGAGGTCAGCATTCGAGGACATCGCCTCCTTTCCATGCGACAGCGATAGACTGTTTACTCAGGCAATTATGTATCCTCCAAAAGAGCTGAAAACGAAAGCGTCAGTTCACCATTCACAAGTAGCCACAACACAAAAACGGGAAGCTCAGTAGGAACAATTGGAATCAGATGGTATCGTCCACATCCTCTCAGGACTCAGATAGTCTCAGATGTTGGTCATCTCTGAATGCATGATATCGAGACAAGGACTCACCGAGCACCATCAAGAGAATGGCAGATGGGCCTATACATCTGCCTAGAATAGGAGGCGATTGTTCTGTGTTTATTCACCTTCACAGGATCCCTTTCAAGTTTCGAGGACGTCGCCTTCCATCCATTCTACCGCGACTGATTTCTCAGACAGTCATGTACCTGTCAATCGCACGAATCGCGATGCCATAATCCCGCAACAGATATGAATGCATACCATTACGATTTCAGTCAGCAGACACTGAATGTTGAGCGATTTACATGTTAAGGGCGTTGAGAGAATGGGGTATAGCCGAACAAGAGAAGAAACAGCAAACCAACAGCAAATCGTGCTGACAATCATGGGGATGGGAATAGAAGTTCATATTTTCTCACCATGACAAGTCGAAACGGAACTTCCGCGATCATCATCCACGAACGCGCGCCCAACAAGCTCCTGTGCCTGCTTTATTTTCAATATCGTTACCTTGCTCAACCGCTACCCGAACCATTGCAGCTGTCTGTGAAGTATCTCCCTGCGCAGCTCTGCAACGACTTCACGTCTAGATTTTCTTCTGGCGGGTTTTGACGGGCTCGCGAAACGCTGTGGCTTCAAGTTGTGCCTACTCAATTCTCAATTCAAGTCGTCCACCCCTGTAACACGCCTGTAGGATACTGGATCTTGTCAGAAGAAGTCTCCATTATGTGCTGACAGCTCTACCATGTTACTGAAATAAGGTGTCAAACGAACTTTAGCGAGAGGAATCGAAAATCGCTGTCTTGTTATACTCTCCAGCAAATGACATATTCTGGTGTTTTACCTTAGCCTTCATTACCTGCGTCTCTGCTCTGCTTAGTAACTCGCTGCCAATACCTGAATTTCTCGAAAGGGTGGCCAGAAGAAACCAACGCGTAATATCTTTGAGAAATACGGCTCATTTCACGTATTGCAGACCCAGTCCGCAATAGATTAAATCCGGACAAAATGGCCCCGCTTCCGCTAGCGCAATACCGAACCCGTACCTTTCCCCTGGCCATTCTCCACACCGCGACGTGACTCCACTTAAGTATTATTCCTGGCAGTGTTACGTGGGAAGCATTGGAACGGAAATCCACCAATGACCCTTGAATAACCCCTGAAATATTCGGACCTTCATCCAAAGTGGATCCGCCAAGTTCATGCCGTTCCCTTCAACTCTTTTGTAATTCTGCATTTCTAGACACGCTCATGGCGCGACTAGGGACGTGTTGGCTCGTAAATATCAAAGGCACAACTTAAGAGCGCAAAAGGCACAGTTATTTACGGAAAAATGATGACTCTTGTTGGCTTAGACACTCTCCTCTACGGTCCCATTATCTCGCCGACGTCAATCCCATGTTGGCTAGTGTTTGTAAGTGATAGTTTCGAAGAGAAGGTGCAAGTGTGTAAGTGTTTTCATTGTACTAAGTATGCAGAGTATATGGCCCTAATGCTTATTCTAGCGTTCAACCGCTAAGCATTCAGTTATTGTTCGTACCTATCGAGGAACAGCTGCGCGCCGAACAAATTATTATGTCGGGACATGAGTTCTCCGTCGTCCCGATCTGTAATTTGCTTCGACTTTGCAGAGAAAATGAGCGTATATAAAGGAGGATCCTTTGAGTCAAGGAAAGGCAGCAACCTGCTACTGTACTCAAGTACTTCCCATCTAAGCCTTCATTCTTCCAACCTCTACATCTCGTTCTCGTAACAACCAGTGTTCGCAATGGCCAACGAAATCGCCCCCGCCACCCTCAACGCACATGCCGCCCCCAGTGCTGATGCCGCCGCCGCACTCTCTACCAAGAACAGCATCAGCTCCCCTACTAACGCTAAGGAGCTCACCAAGCAAGACAGCAGGATCAGGCGGCCAGAGCAGAAGGAAATCGAACGCATTGCTGAGATTTCCTTGAAGGTTCGCCAGGGTGTTAGGGCTTCTCTTCCCGCTCCCCCCGAGCAGTTCTTCACTATTATGGCTCCCGGAAAGGTCCTCAACCTCGACGTTAGTATCATTTATTGTTACATCATTTTCATCTAAGCTAACATTGTTGTTTTAGGACTACATTGCTAAGGAAAAGACCTTGCTCACTCCCCGCTTCATTCAGTTGGCCGAAGCTATTCTTTGCGACGACATGCCTGCGCTCTCTGCTGTTCAGCTTGGTCCCACTGGCAGGTCTGTTTCTCGCAGCTATGGCGCTACTTTGAGCAAATTGTGCCCCGCCGGTGAGTAACATACACTTGGATGTATTTTCGTGCTGAACAAAATACGCTTTAGGATCTACTACTGGCATCGACGATAACCCCAAGGAAAAGCTCAGCGAGCAGGCCATACGCTACAGGAAAGCCATGGAGTGGCTTACCAGCTGCGTGAATCACTACGGCCGCATGGTCAGCCGCATTGATCTTTATCGCGAGAAACAAAACGCATATACGAGGGCATTTGAAGAGAAGACCAGGGCCTTCAGATCGGCCCTGGAATGGGCGAAGGATGATCCTAGGAATGTCACTGACGAGCAGAAGCGCGCCGCTTACGATACTTGGGTCTCTGAGAACCAGAAATCGTGGAGGAACATGTGCCAGGCGGCCTATATGGACTGGGTCACCAACGGAAAGAAGGAAGAGACCGAATACTGGTTCTCTATTGTCGACAACGACTCTGCCATGTCCCGCGTTGAAGCAAGCAAGGTGCGATTTTCCCCCGAGATAGCTGAGCGTATTATTTACAGCCGTCTCGGTTTATAGGAAGCCATGCGCAACAGCGTTATCAGCGATGAGGACGGTGCAGTAGAGTACCAGAAGGTCAAGCTTACGCCATCCAACTGGTATGTCCTTTTCATTGCATTTTACATTCCCCTGATTTATTGGACTCGTAGGGCGTCCCTCGCGAAGGAGAAGGCATATGCATCCTCCACCGCTGATGCACTGAAGTGGAATATCGCTCGTCTCTCCAAGATCAATGCTGTGATCAGGGGTATGCTTGCGGGTCGTGAAGGCTCAACAGTTGGGCTTGTCGCAAAGGACACCGGTGATGACTTGAAGAAAGTCCAGGATGCAACCTTAAGTTATGTGCGAGCTTTGAAAGAGCAGCTTAAGCCTGGGTAAGGATCTCCTTTGGTATACATTCTCCGATATTCTCTGAACAAAATCAATACAGATCTGCTGCAGTCTCGAAAGAAGCTGTTAACAACAAACGCGACCTTCTCCGGAAAGCTCTTGAAGTCTCGGAACAATCTGACGAGGCAACTGCCAATGTCGAAAAGCTCTACTATGCCAAGCAGACTGACCTTGAATTCCAGTACAAGACCAATGCCAACCTCATTGCCGAATATCAGAACCAGCTCGACGGTATCAATGGAAGCAACAGCATTGACGCACTCCAGGGTCTCATTTGCAAAGAGCTCAATATTTCCCCGCCGCTCCTGTCACTCCTGTGAAAACCTCTGCCGATTTCTGGACTCAGGTCAAGGTCCGTATCGACAGGTCCGAGAGCGGCGACCGTACAGAGGTCACAAGCAGTTCATCAGACCATCAGGATACCTCCTACAGCACCTTCGGTTTGTGGAGTGTCGGTGGTAACTACAGCAAGGACAGCGCCACCTCCGGCGTTATCAAGGAGCTTTCGTCTACCAGCCTCGAAATTACATTCGACTGTATGCGCGTTGATATTCATCGCAGCTGGTTGAGGGGAGAACTCTTTTACGACCACGACTTGAAGCCTGCTCCTGGTCCCGCTAACTAGTCCGTTCGCTTTATCTATATTAATGAACGACTGCTAATGACATGTCACAATTTAGTATCAGCCCTGGACCAATTACTCTCGCGACTCTTCTTGACGCGGAGAACTACGAGCTTCCTGTCACTGAGAATGGAGAGAAGATGACCCGCGAACAGTTCTTGGAGAGGTATCACCTCTTCCCCATGTACCCCACTGGTATGTCTTTTTCACTTTTTTGCATGATTGCACGACTAATGCACCATCTCAGCCTTTTACTCGCTGCCAACATCACTCTCAAGCTTGATAGCCAGAGCAATACGATCAAGAACTACTTCGATAAGAACAGCTCTAGCTACTCCCGTCACAACGAATCCATCAACTACGGACCGTTCTGCATCAGATCTTCGAACGAGGAGAAGTCAAGTGGATCTTCCAAGTCTGAGGTTGCGGACTTCTCAGTGCATTGCCACTGGCTCTGGATTAGAGTGAGTGGATGCAGCGTTTCTTGGCTAACCTGTACTAACCCACTTCCTCAGGATCAGGATTAAGTCACCTCAAGTCATCGGGACCGTCTCCCAGATGCTCCCCACCCTTCCTCGCCCTAACCAGCAGTAAATGTTTGAGTTGCATCAATGTGGATATTGAAAATTGCTCGTATTCGTGTGCTATTCGGGTTACAAGTTTGCTTCACAGTTTTACGACTCATAGTTTCGTTCTCATTCTTCATAATCTACTTATAAAAATCAGTTATGGCTTTACGATTTTGTTAATAATGGTACCACGAATACATGATGCTTTTCTGACGCTTATAATTATGATTAAATGGGGCTTGCTTAAATCTTTGCAGCCACCTTCGAAATGCACGGGTTATTTCGGGTACCTAACCTCGAATGTGAACGCAGTGTCTCTTCGAATTGAGCAGCCATGAATCTATTTAGGGGGTGATCCATTGCATATTGACATTAGTAACTCGTACTTCAAGACAAAATTACAGCTGTATCTTTTTGAATCTGTGTACTGGCTTTCAAATGAACAGCATATCATTTGCAGAGACAGACTTTGGTATATCGTATGGGACAGCCCGTTTTTCGTGGAAGCTGCGGAATTGTCATAAGTAGGGCAGCAGATATATGAATAGTGAGAAACATACCTGGCAGCTGAATATCTTGCCGCATTAAGCACCATTAGCTGATCAGATGATCAGGAAAGGAAGTACAATTTGAGCACAATCCAAGAGCCAGAGCAAATAGGGCGAGGTGTAATCCCGTTACCACATGCCACCAGCAGCTTGTGGTGACAGGGCTTTGAGGCTGTGAATAAAGTATCAATAGATGGTTATAGGGCTCGGCAGAATGAAGAACCTACTTGTGAAGTACGACTTGCATAATTGGAACGCCACCACAGTTTTACATTTATGGCGAAACTACGCATGGCATTGGCAAATGTTATTCGACCTTCGGTCAGGCAAGCGGTGGATTCCACTTGCAGTCGAGCAGTGAGGATAATATCGGTCTCCCCAAGACCACGTAAAATTGTCATGAAAATATCTGGACTCTTCGCTCTTGTACACTTCATCTTCCTCCCGTCAGTGAGAAGGACTGTAAATTCTAGAACTTGAGCAGAAAAGACGCTTGCAGTTTACGCCTGAACCGTGAGTAGCGGCAAATATGGCACCAGCGAGAGTCTGGTTGAATATAGAACCCAAGCCATGTATTGCGAGATTGCGTTTTGCGAGCCGAGTTTTAAGGTTGTACACACTAATTCCTCCTTCTGCTACCACGAACTTCTCGTTAGAATTTATCTGCATTGAATAAGTGTCATATTAGCCATCTGTAGACGGATCATTAATTAGTGTACTAACTGACCTTCAACACCTTGTTGAGCTTCGTCATTCGTAAGACAAATCTATCAGTATAGGCGGTATCACTTGAACTATGGCGCATGCCGACCGCTCTTATAGATTTTCCTTCTCGTCGCGCAACTTCAGATATAATTTGACACTGGAGCTCAGTTCTTGGTTCGAAGACCGTAGAAGTTGGCTGGGATTCGAACGTTCTTGCCCAGATTCCGAGGCACGACGCTGAAGATTGTGGCGATACCGTGATGGGTTTAAGAAGGCCATGAAGGGTTTCTAACGGGAGAGCCCTGAGATAAGACATCAAGATTATTTCTGTGGACCATTGTAGTGCATTTCAGCAGTTTTTAAAGCGTAAGATAAATGTGCGCTGTTGAATATTTTGGGTAACGGGTGCACAATCAGGTACGGATATCGGTCATATTGCAAATAAGATAATAGCATTATTCCAGGCACCAGGAAATTATGCGAGTATGCTGCCAGGATGCTTAACATACAGCGATCCTTGTCCGCGTAGACGTATAGTGGACCGTGATCTACGGTGGGGAGAATATACAGGTTTTAACGATCTCATAATCTAGACCACTTGTTGTTGAAGTTCTGAACGTTCTAAGTCGACCCAGTTATGAGAAAAGGGGCGTCAACTTACATAACTCGAGTAAAAATTATTAGTTGAATGGACAGACATAGGGTCCTGCGCGATATATGTCATAGACATAATAAGAGCTAACTGAGTTTCTATTGCTAATATGCTGCTGGGAGTCTTGGAGGAGTTGAGTGATGCGGAGTAGCTAGGGATAATTTAACCTGGATTTTGACGTGTGCTGTCGATAAGTGCTGTACCAGCCTAGCGAGCATGTACCCATTTTGAACAGCAGAAAATAAGTGAGATAAATATCTTTCCCCGGCTTAGATGGTGTATGAAGTTAGACAGAGATGTTTTGGAGATGCTATTTCCGGGATTCTTGATGTTGTAGAAAGTGAACAAGCGAGCGAGGCGAGTACTAGTCGATCCGTGTTGACTCCCGGAGCTAAACATGGCCACATAATTGATTATCAGATAAGATATAATTCCACTGATGATTTCATCGCCGAAGCACTTTGCAAGCAACAGTCATCACGTACGGCACCGTTCTATTGATCATCGATTCATTTTCAATCTTACACTCCTATACAGAAACCCACATAAGGACCCACAGGATCTCCCATACCCACCTCTAATCACCGCACACAATGCCTCCAAAGGGTGGAAACGCAAAGAAAGAGTCCGGGAGAGCGAAGAAGGCAGAAAACGAGGCAAACAAGAAAGCAGCAGCAGATGCTGAGCGTGTACGTCATTCGTATTTTACCCTAGTCCAAAATGCGTGCATCTAACGTCGAACTCTCGATCTCAAACAACCAGGAGCGCAAAGAAGCCGATGCATGGAAAGACAGCACCAAGGGCAGCAAAGCAAAGCGCGAGGACCAGGAAGAAAAGCGCAAAGCCGAGCTCGCACGGAAAGCTGAAAACGCACGATTGCTAGCTGAGGAAGAAGCCTCTATTCCTGTGAAAAAGGCTGCCCCAAAGGCAGTGAAGAAGTCAGCAAAGGTGGAAGTGAAGCCCGCTGGGCCTGGGGCGATCGCTGCGGGTGGTGGTCTGGGGCCAGTTACTGCTTCAAACTCCAAGTCAAACGAGCCCACGCCTGAGCCTGAGAGCTATGCTGCGACGGGTATTGATAATGCGTTGGATCTGCTAGAGGTTGTTACGGCTAAGATGGATAAGGCCAGTGTGGGTCAGCAGGCTGCTGGAATTGAAAGGCATCCCGAGGTTTGTGATATTCTTGTTTTCGTACTTTTAGGACGTCACTGATTACTTCTTTCCGTGTGTTTATAGCGCCGCTTCAAGGTGTGCATATTCCCCGATTCATCCCCACCCTCCGCGGCTGCACCGCCCCCGGGTGTTTAGTATCCTTTCTGACATGGGTAATCTTTCACTTCAGGCCTCCTTGGCGGCTTACGAAGAGCGCGAACTTCCCAACCTCAAGAAAGAGGTGAGCTCAATCCACTGCAATCGGAGCTGCTATACGCGGTATACCAACACTTCCGCCCGTTTCTAGCATCCAGGTCTGCGTTTACAGCAGTACAAGGTCCGTTTACCACTTCTCCTTGTCCGCTATTTATAGCCATATGTCCATGCTCACATCGCATTTCTTGTGCACCTGCAGGATCTACTGTACAAGAAGTTCCAGAAATCGCCTGAGAATCCGTACGTCACTTGGCGCTGTGCTATCTGGAGATGTATTACTCACACTGTGATACAAAATCAGATTCAACCAGGCAACTGTATCGTTCGATGCTTCAAAGGAGGAGAAACTAGATGTGTTAGCGAAGAAGCGCGCTGAAGTAGAGGAAAGACTGCGCTCCGATAAAGCTTAGTTGATCCATTAGGTGTGGGATGCACCCTGGGTTACTGGGTAGGCTGAGCCTTTACACGTCTTATTTCCGTCTTATTTCTGTACTTACACGCTCGACACAGCTATAGTTACTGGCACGTCACGATGGGTGGGTCTGCAGATCAAGAGTGTGATGCATGAGGCGGTATGGTGTGGGTCAACGGTCAGCATATCGATGAAGCTGAGACGAAATGTATTGTACGATGCAATGTAGGCGTGTGGAGATGTAAACTGTAACATGTGACACCACTCAAACAGGATGATATTCTAGGAATTGAACGGGATTTTGCTGTATATTTCTGATGGTTGGGGATTTGCTTAGTGATGTGAATGTACATAATATCGTCCGAAGGCTCTGAGTATTTTATCGAATCATGGGTATTTAGAATGGGGACCCTTTTACATAGTAGTGATTCCACGCGACCCACGCAACACAGCATAGCGTAGTCATGCTAAATCAGAAGACAAACGTCCTAAGCAGAGCAGTGCTTGTCAACAATGAAGCACTTCTTTATCGCCCCACTTTCGGTCGGCTTAGCCGTGAAATGCGCAGGCCGATGATTCGTGTCCTTGTACGATAGACGAGGATAGGCAGTGGAGAAGGCAATTTCTTAGTCCCGGCTAAAAAGAAACTGCACTGGCACTGCACAGTCCCTGATCCCATTATGTAAGCACGTGTTTTTTAAACTACAAAAGAAGGACGCACGAGTGGATTTTGTCCGCACTACTCCTCACTTCTTCTCTCATCTTTTGCCATTTTCTTTTCTTTCACTTCTTTCGCTTGTAAAATGGCCTACTCTATTTCGAAATCTGCCACCCCTTCACCACCCCCCTCTCCCCGCCACGGTCAGAAAACCAACACATTGGCAGTGACATGTCTACCCAAGTCGTTCTTCGACCCGATCATACTTGATCTTCTCAAGGACCACTTCCTTACATTTGGAGAGATAAACCAATGGGTCCCTCTTCCGGGCTTTGGGCGGATTATTATTGTGTTCGAGCGGGATCAGGACGCGGAGGCTGCCAAGCTTGCTTGCGATCCTATAATTCTTGAGGGACACGAGACGGGTTAGTCTTGCTTTTTGTGTAAAATTTTTCTTATCGATGTTAATGGTTTACTCCAGAAATCGACTGGTCCTACGTGTATACCGTGCTGACCCGAACCCCTAATCCTGAAAGACCAACCCGTCTGCATTCCCTCTGCAAACTTCCTCCGACCCCCTCCAATAGAAAGAACTTCCTCATCTCGCCTCCTGGATCCCCTCCAGTAGGCTGGGAACAAATCAAGGAGGACCCACCAAACTCTGCACCACTCGCTGATGATCTTATCGAAGCGCTGAGGAAACTCCAGACCAGAGAAAGGAGGTCGAGCATGGAGGTGCTTATTGAGCCTCATGAAGCTGGTGTTGGCATTTACGTGGAGGATTGTGATGCCCCTCGTGTGGATGGTACGGTTGAGGAGGATGAATGGGTGTATGGAGAGACTATGCCTTCGAGGCAGAAGTGGAAACCTATTGCTACTTCCATGCCTCCTATGAGGCAAGCTATTTCTGTTTGAGTGCCCCGTTTCTTGCTTTTGTTTATTTCCATTTCGGTGAGCATCTTTCTTTTTTTTCGTGTGCGAACCGTTACGGTTTCGAGGATGATAAACATGTCAGACCTGTTCTGAGTCTTAAGGACATACGAGGACAACCTACATTGCCTATATACTTCTGATCTTTCCAACTTCTGTTCTCCCTCGAACATCTACTAATCCACTTCCTTTCCTTAGTACATGTCAAACGCTCCATGCTATTCCCGGTGTTCTGTAGACACCCATTTTTATGTGTTTTGACAACACCATGTCCACGCATATATCTTTTGTGAGTATCTTCTACCTTTCCTCCTTTCCCCATTCTCGGCGTCGTCGACAAGATGAAAACCTATCTCAGACCTGTTCTGTACCCATGTGGGATGGAGATAACCGATATTGCCTTTTTTTTCTGATCTCTTCACGACGCCGCCTGCCTTCTCTTCCATGTATCAACTCAATACTAACTTCACTTTCTCCAGTTACTCTTCTCCAGTGCCCGCAATTGTATTATAACTCCCACATCCGGACTTTCCATGCATTATATTACCACCACCATACATATACATATACGGGATTTGGGACATTCTTATGCGCTATGTTATTGTGTTTCTACATAGTTTTTCTCTCTTAGTTTTTTGTTGTTGTTTTGCTTTAGTTGTATTGTTGGATATGTACTTTTATCAGGTTGCTTTTACACGAATATCATGGAGCGGCTTTGTTTTGGTTCTTTTTACCAGTTTTATAAGTTGCCTTCAGAACAGCACGTTAAAAGGTTACGAGTTCTGCGTTTCAACATGCAATTTAAGGCTATTTATTTCTGCGGTAAAGAAAACTATGCGGTGAAGTGGCATAATTATTCATGAATCGACAGCGATAACATGTGGTATTATTTCTTAAGTTTTGGTGCTATCTAATCACTTATAAATATGGCTCTCTTTAAATTATAAGGAATTTATGCTCACAATGCCAAGAGCTGCACCATGCAACATTTTACAGATACACAGAGATTCTATGATACCAGCCCAGCTTTAAAAGAGCGCTGATCCTTGGTCTCAGTGGTCTAACAGTCCAACTAAATCTATGATGTCTGCTGCTTTACACCCAATCTTTGCCCAAGTTGAAAGGCTTTCAAACCTTATTCCTTTGCTTCCAGATTCTGTACTGTTAGCAGAGGAGAATGGTACAACCAATCGTATATTTAAAGGAATTCCAATTCCTTTTTCTCCTACTGGCAACCATTGGAGTGTTTTTAATTGACGAATGGACATACTTTTTGGTGAAGATGTTTATACAACTTGCGGCAAATTGTGGAATATTCAGCGTGGTCAATTCGGAATGGACCTGGTCATTGACTATATTCATTTTGTGGTCAATCCTTGCTCGCTCCCATATGATATTGTGGCTATAAAGGTTAATCGTCTTGTAGCTGAAATCGAAAAATTGACGTATGAATTTGTTTCCTATCAATTTAATTTAACACGTGCCTATCACAATTATTACTTTACAGAAATAGTTCAGCTACCTCAACTTTGGAAACGTGGTTAGTCATTACTATGAGCCACTCCATAATTGATACTGACAGCCAGTGATTGAATAGAACGTTGGGTGAGTGTGGTCCAGTTGCTACATCAGTAAATCTGACAATGCATTATTTTGATCTTTCATCACGTTAGCTTTTACGCGTGACATTTACTTTCAAATTCCGGCTTAGCTTCTCCTTCCGCACCATTTCATGTCCCGACGTTCGCTTTTCTGCATCTTTCAATGCTTTGCTTCCACCACGAACTTTCGCTTCAAGGGGCTTGCTTATTTGCGTTCGCAATTCGATGCCCAACTTTCGAGTTCTCTTTCAAACCAACTTTGAAGTCACAAAGTGTCTTTCACGAGATGGGCTCCAATATGCTGGACATAGTACTACAGATGCACAGGAGATTGTTCCAGCTGGAAGTATAATTCCTACAGTGCTGAGTAGCCATATTACCGTGCTCTAAATTACTCTCACTGACCTTATATTCCCTTAACTTAGTCACTGTCAATGCAACATGCTCACCACTCACCGGCACACTCACTAACGCCACTCACCAACATTCTATAGCAGAACTATCGCCACTTTTTAACTTCAACTACCTATCCCTTAGGTCTCAACACTCGCCATTGCATGGTGCACACCAATCCTTTGTCTAAGTTTTCTTGTCAACACAAGAGCTGTCGAAATTGAAATGTGAAGGATCTGGACAAGCCCTGGTCCCAGTAACCATTTGATGTCGAGAGTCGAGACGTCGAATAGCCTCTAATAGCCGAGACGGAAGGTGTTGGGTACCTGAAATCACGCCATATTTTTTAAAACTCCAATTCCGAGTGTACTCTGGACTTAGTTGGAGCCCAACCAAAGCCCAACGAGTTTTAACCTTCAACCTTCACTAGCACCCCCCGCCCACCTTCACTACCGATGTTCTCCATGCACCCGGGGCCACATTCAAATTGAACACGACAGGTACGCGGCGATAGTGAATGCCATAAAATCACTAAATCACCCAATGTCCTTTAGACAGTTTCCCACTCGTCAACCAGCGTGTGTTCAAGCTCACTGACCCTAAAGTTGAATGCTAAGTTCAAACTTTTACTTAATCCAACTAATTTTTCGGTGAACGTACAGTAGCTTGATAGCTCTTTTTGCAAGAACTTCATAATAACTGTAAGCATTGTGCTATCAGGATGTCACCCCCGCGGCTTGCAATGGCTTGTGAGTACTGGTTAGGCAGGTGGTTGAGATGGTGGTTACTTTGAGTACGTCTACTATATTTTTATGAATGGTATTCAATTCTAAACGCCATTCTAAGTGATAGCTCCTTTGAAACCTGGAGGTTAGTGATGCAGGGGAAATGCGACAAGAGAGAGGTGAAGTTGGGCTATATATGAACTGAGCGGGAGAATATATCGGTTCTATATTCATAATTATTGTATAGACTACATACATATTCTTTTTATACTGTTGTTTTAATATAACCACTAAATTCAATGATTTTATATCGATATTGCCCAATAAATACGGCCGCTTTTAAAATATCCAGGCATATTCAACGTTTCCTTTCTGAAGACAACAAAGCTTTGAAAGATATCGGTAGTTACTTTCAGCATCTTTTCAGGGGCTTTGAAATATGATTTTGGCGTTGCGAAGCTTGGCGCGACGTTAATCGAAAATGACCTATCGTTAGGAAGTCATGTCACGTTGATGTCTTTGATGTCATTAATATCGCTTCGGACTTTTAAAGACATCAAAAGATAAAAATAATGCGATGTCAGATTTACTGATGTACTATTGAGAAGTTTGGATCTTTGACTACGGGAACACGGTAAATAGCTACTTTTCAATTGTTGTTGATACTTATTATGTTGAATTCTATAGAAGCACTGCCATTCCTTTCCTATGCTTTCCAGAATGGCACGCGACTTTCTTGTTATACCTGCTACTAGTGTTTCTGTTGAACGGGTATTTTCAAAGTCTCACCACATTTGCTCAGATCTTCGGAGTTCACTCAAAGCAGAAACTATACATAAAGCACTTCTAGCAAAAGTACGGATTCGTGATGGACTTTTTGATGCCAATCCACCAACAATGAAGCAGAAGAAGCACAGTGATGTCAGTAACATGTGACATTTTAGATGCACATGATCTATCTGTCTATATACTAGTTATATACAGTTAAATAGTGTGTAGAAACCATATATGTATATTTACACCTTTCAGAGTATACATATACTATATAGTTGGAGCCTTAATGTGGTATGAGAATAATGGGTACAGTCATCAACCATTACACGTGACAACAAAACTTAAAGTTGTGATTCCACATTATCTAGTACATATTCTACTATAAAAATTGTACAATATGCACAGTATACGGACAGACTGGAAATCAGAATGTTAATGCTATTTAGATTCCATATTACCTTCTCCCCAGAAACTCCCTACCGACGGAATAGAGCGCGCAACAACCTTCATCACAACGCTTCTCACTGGTTTATCATGATGATAAACACCAATATCGTGCAATTTCCAGTCAACATAGGAGCGTGATTTAAAATACGCCTTATAAAGCAAGTCTATCTGCAGAGAAGCATCAGATGTTTCGTACAACTTAGAAGTGTCGGTGAAACATAGATGTATTTAATCTCACCAACTCGTCAGAAAGTTCCTTGTCAGATAAAGTTAGCACTGAAAGATTCCGGGGTTCGTAATAACAGCGCAAAGTCAGGGACCGTAAGGACTGTAGTACCGACAGTATGTCAAATAGCCAACTATCCAGTGATATACCCTTTATAGAGAGCGTTAGTCTCGACAGCCTTGAACAATTTCTGAGGAAGTCGATAATTTGCACAATTGTATCTGGTTGGCAGAAATATGTAAAGGTGAAGACTTCCAAAACATCTCGACATTGAGATGGCATTAGTTCGAGTGCTTGTATATACGTAGGACTGATGAGTACAGGGTCCAAGTTCAAGATTCAAAGATTACGTAGCGCCAGTTCATCTGGCACGCATGACGACAAAATATGAGCATGTTCAAGGGTAGAATGACCAAATGAAGGTGAATGCACAGAAAGAGAGGTTAAGTTTGCCGTGTGTTTGGATAAAAAGTGTTGTATGCTGTGATAAATGCGATCAAGCTGAGAGGGCCAGGTAACTCGTGGGCGAGGCCCAGCCAGAGGTTTTCTAAACATGTAAACTGCTTTGAATCCTAAATATATGCCATATACCATCGATATTATGACTTTCAACAGTAAAAATGCGGAGATGTGAAGAGAGGGCGTTTAGAAATGGAACTAACAGTTCTGTGTCCAGCAAACAGATAGAGCCAGCATTGCAAAATAAAGATAAATGTAATTCCTGTACTTCCCAAAATATGTATTTGGGGGGTATGATCGAGTTAATGTTTGGAACATGGCACAGCAAGTGTAGACATTTTAATCAGAGGCAGCGCGGAGGCATTTCCATATCGATGAAAAGAAGTTTTCGAGGATTTCGGTAGAGTAATACTCGAAAGGAGGTAAAAGCTCCATTTCAAGGTTTTCCAGGTGGTCCAGTATCGGGATAATTTCCATTAACGCGTTCAATATGACGTTTGTCCGGGTTACTGCCTTTGATCCTCCCTTGCTACTGGTACGTGCTTGGGTGAGAGTTTCATGACCTTTCTCTGTTGTAAGAACTGAACCTTGTTGCTCTCAGAGGATCTCATGAAATTGACGCACAAGTTCTTTTGCACATAGAAGTTTCTTCAGGTTTGGAATTGTTTTCAGAGATATCATGCCGTATATGAACAGCTTTTGCAGCGTGTTTGGTTTGATGTTTGAGCCAGCATTGAAGGAGGTCTGAAATGTCAAATCTGTTTAGAAGGTAACCCAGTGATTGAGAGGGCTTCGCATTGATTTGCAGCTCAGGTAACTTGAAAGATGCTCTGTCAATGGCGCTATGTATATTTACGTAGTCCTCGGATATTGGCCTACTCATCGTCAATTACTTCAGAAACATGTGTTACACCCATCCAATAAATGTATCCATCACAATGGGATTTGAACCCAGTAACAAAATTGTAATGCAATACTTAAATTTGCTTTAATTCAAATTTTGCCGTGTAGGTCAGATTCACTTGGGACTATTTCCTGAGATATCCCACCCATTGTGATCTTCAAACATCTGACAAATTTATTCAGAGTATGAGAGCGTTGCCTAATTCCGCCCAATGTACCATGAGTATTCAAAAGCATCAGAAAAGCATAGGCACTGACTCACCTGAATTGCTCCAGTTTATCGGGGCCAATACTATAAATGTCAATGTCAAGCAAATGATAGCGAATAGCCATTGATGCATAGAAGAATGTACGGTTCATGGTTAAAAGCTTGTGTATTACTGTATCTGGCAAATAAGATGCAACCAGGTGCCATATTTCTTGTGGAAGCTGTTGAATATACAAATGCCTCCAAGTCCGACTCACACTCCCATTTTCCGTTAGAATGCACCTGCTTGTATTCATTTAGCAGCCACCAAGGTCATACACTCTTTGCACAGCTAGGTAATATATTGTACATATTGTATCTCTCTATGTTTTACTATGCCACCCTTTATTATGTACTAATACTTACTTGTACTATACTGCTACTGTGCTACACAGCGCAAGGCTTGGCCTCAAGCTTTCCCTTGTATGTAGTTTACTCCATAAACCTGGAGTAAAGGACTTGTAATGTATATATACCTATGTACTTAGCTAGTACACCTCAGCCATTGTTAACGACACTGAGGTGAGTCTCTTAATTGTACATACTGTAACACTTACTCACAATTACCTAGTATTACACTCTAGGTACTTATTCAATATATAGAGCCGTTGTTAATGACACTGAGTATTACACTCTAGGATTTCTACAGAAGCTCGATCATGCCTACTTGATTTTCTGGAGTGGTGGATGTTGGGTGGATGCAGGAAGAGATAGTCATAGAAGTTGGTATGTTCTAATTTTAAATGCTGTTACATAAACGCCTATAAACGCCCACAACATGTAACATGTAACGTACGTCACTTCGCGACGCATGTTAAAGGGCAAGCTTGACGAATCCTAGTTTTTAGTTATATATATTTTTTTACATTCTAAATTAACTTGTTGCACTATATTTTAAATGCCACTATTTCAGCTTGAATTTTGTTTAAACAGACACCTGATACCGTGCATGTAATATATTATGCACAGTAATTAGAACTCAGACATAATGTATGAACACTGTAAATTACAAGTGGGAAAGTAATACTACATAAAGTACAATAATTACAATGGACTACCAATAAATGTAAGTGAAATCTATACTATATGTACACTGTAATCTATGAGTGCAAGGACAGGAATGGTAATACCGACACTTCCAAATTTAGCAGACTTACATGCATTAATTTGTTCCACCACAGAGATATGATGTGAAGGTGTCCCCAAAGTGTTTCATATTGACATTAAAGAATTATGTGTGGCAATCCACTTCTTCTCTGCATCCTTTGAAGCCTTATGCTTCAGATATCATATTGTATGTTTTCCTTATGTTTTCATCTATGTTTTATATATGTTTTCCGCATTTCCATAATTTCCATAAATATATTTCTATCTCATAAATACTTAGCAAGCCACTTTTGATTTCTTTTCTTTACTTATATTCTTTATATATTTTCTAATATCTGAAATATTCATAATAATTGTATAATGTGAACAATTCTGTGTGGCATGCGCAATCTGTTAGTCTCGATCCAAAAACATTTGCAGGCCGAATGCCCACAGCATTGCAATCCGAAAAGTGCGATTACCTAATGCTCTCACATCACACAGTACTTACCTTGATCGTACTGGTATGGCTGTAACATATGGAGATTTAGGAAATACTGAAATGAAAATACTAATTCAACACTATTCTGCTGAGGAAAGCACCATGGATTTACTGTACTATAAACCTATTGTATGATATAATAATAAATGTGCTGTCACTGATCCCTTTTTTACAACTTTTGGTTTTGGTCTGACAAAAACGTACAAGCCTTTAGAATTCAACTAAAGGTACCATTAGATTGCAACTATTCATATGACTGGATGTCGTCCAATTTAGTTGAAAATAACATTTACATACATTTATAAGCTTAAAATTTCAAGGAGTTTGTGCTTCATAATGCTTCATTGGTTTACCTACAAGCCTACATTCAAATTCATATACATGTTTAAAGTTTTTTCAATAAAAGTGATCTTTTATGGAAATGAAAAAAAAATGTACTGGTACATATTTTGAATCAATTATGTACATATAGATATTTTATGGACAGTCAGAATTAGTTGATCTGCATATTCTCATACATATTCTCATTTAATAATACTCAAGAAACCTGTATTTTATGCAGATGGTTGTGGGCATTGGCCAGTTCACGATGCTTTAAGCATCGACACATGGCTTCTTTCGGTTAATTAATTATATTGAGATGATTGATGAAATGAAAAGAAGTACTAAATTTTGGCTTGATGGCGTGAAGAAGGCAGGAATCCTGCCACCATGGGATGCAGGCACACCTCATTGTCTGGTTGCTAGGAATGCCTTGTGCATCAGCTTCCCTAGGGACGTGAGAATCAGCCTCCTAAGTACTTCCTATCTTGTAACCTATGGTAATTTACAGTATGCATACATTATGATTTACTGTAATTTACCATAGATAATATATACATTTTACAGTATTGCCTGAAACAGAATGTAATCAGAATAATTATTATGTACTTTGTATCAGTAGTCTTGTCTTCAATGTTCTATTAATTTGTGCTTCATTTTTATATACTAAATAGTAGTCCAACTTTTGTCCTGATGTCCTAATTTTATTTTAATAGCCTCATCAGGAAAAATCTAAGTTGCCAAATTAACAAAATTACTTCGGAATTACTGTAATATTACCTGAGATATGCTAATATTAGAGAAATTAGTTCAGATAAGTGATATTAGCCAAATTACTTAACCCCCTCCCTTATTTGTCACTTATTTGAGATAATATGGACAAGCTTAGGGAGGTATTAACACATACTAGCTTCTAATATTTAAATTTTAGATACATGTTGTTTCACATTAATGATTAGGCTGAAACTTGCTCAGTTTAAATAGTGCAATATAAAATTATTATTGTATTGGAGAAGTAAAACATACATAACATAGTCTAATTACAACATAACAACAATAAGGACATTATATGCTATCCCTCTCTACAACTAGCAGCACCTCTCACTCAATATAACAGCATGATAAGCATATACTTCAAAGGAAGGATGCACTAGAGCAAGAGTGCAAGGGCAAGATAACAACGAAAAGACGAACACAGGAGCAGGGGCGAGAGAACAAGAGTATGGGTGAGGGCTCGAGTGTGAGCACAAGCACGAAGGCAAGAGAACAACGAGAAGAAGGGCACGAGGACAGGAGTGAGGGCAAGAGAGCGAGGAGGCACAAGGGCGAGATAGGGAAAGGACAAGGTAGACGAAGGGTGCAAGAGCAAGAGGTTCAGAGGTTGAGTGCGAGATGATGAACACAATTGCAAGTGTGAGAGCAGAAGGGTGACGGAGCAAGGAAACAAGATGAGTGCGAGTGTGAGTGCAGTAAGGATAATGGAAGGACTTACACTCGACGAAACACGAGTCAAGATACACCCAAATTCTAGAGGTGAAAAGTCCTAGCACCCAGGACACAAGGTTTGAGGAAGCTAGGAAGATGTCTTGAGGGAGCCAGGACAGGAGAGCAACTCGGATAGCAAAGGAACGGCAGAAAGGGGTGGAAGGTGAGAGGGGGAAGCAAGGGAAAAGTTGAAGAAAGTCGAACGAGTTGAAAGAGTTGAATGTGTCGTGTCAGTGACGTGGAATGAGTCATGTGATAATTACATCAGCTTCCCAATGATCTGATTGGCTGGCAACTCTTCGGCTAAACATTTTTCGGCTCAACATCAATGGCAGCTGTCGCATTAGCAGCTCCGGCTATTTAAATCCGTTGCAACTTACAATCTCGTTTCGAGCTTTGCAATTTCATTTTTCATTACAAGTAGGCTTACATAGATTGATAACTTATTGATTATTGTCACTTTTTAAGCAATTTGTAAGTGTATTTTTATGTGTTGAAACCATTAGAATTATATATGAGTTATGATGTGTATGCAATACTTACAAAACTCAAGTAGATACATGCTATGTACAACTCAGATATAGTAAAAATGTAAATAAGTACTGAATTCAACTGCTCTAAACAGGTTTGAATAAAATGTATACACATTACTTGTTGATTGCATATACTGAAATAAATGATATTTAGTTATTACTAGTTGCAATTAGTTACTGCTGGTAACTTATTTTAACTTATTAAAGCTTACTTGCATCATATCAGTGAATATAAGACCATATAAGCGAAGATTAGAGGTAATTAGGTAACGGGTACCCTTTATTATACTAATCTCGCTAATTTGGCACCTGAGGTTTTTGCTGATGGCCTGTGCATTGTTTATTTATTCTACCTTCACTCTAAATACCCTTGCTTCATTCTAATACTGTACTAACACAATCAATTCGGCAGTAACACATAACGCACCTGCTGGGTATGCCGAAATTTAAGGGTAAGTAACGCATCTGAGGTAGAAATGCTGAATTTTCCCAAAATTTTTGTCCTCCACAAAAAGTATTATTTTTGAGGTCTGTATTTTATCTAAACTACCATACAAGTTATTGTAGAACGTTAGCATAGTTTGATGTACATTAATTACTTAATTGAATAAGCATTCAATATTCAATGCTTGTGCTCAAATCCCCAATGACTGGTTACAATATTCAAAGAAGTAAAATAATTGCACACTAACAGGAATTGAACCACCAGTCATATGACACTACAACGACTATATATGGAAGGTCGTCTATTTCTTCCAGCACGTGCAGTGGGACTGGGTCCTGATCTGGTCAGATTGATTCTGAACATTAGCGCTGGCGCTCTCTTTAGAATCTTCACTGAACACTCTGCCATTGCTCTGCCCAGGCCCTGCCACCTATTCATAAAACTAAAGTGAGTAACAATCTTGTTAGCTGCTACACTATACATAATACAGAAACAGTTGCGGACAATGGAATAATTACATCCTTTACGAGACTGCCAGCACCCGCACGCCTGCATGGCAGCGCACACATTTACGACTATTTTACGTCCTCCCTTGCAAAATGATGTTATTGTCTTGTTTCGTTGACACAGCTCGCCGGAAAAGTCGATGAATATTGTAGGCGACAGGTATCCGGTTTGGTATGTGTCCGCTATTCCACAGCAACCGCGATGGTATAAAAAGTTGGCGAGAGGCACGAACCTTACACCCAACCACCGAAATGTCCTCCCCCGAACCCCCCACCGAATCCTCCACTTTACAAAGTCTTTATAATTTTGTCAAGCCCGTTACCGTACCACCGCAATCCCCTTTGTCGTACTTCAAGAATTGGGCTGGAACGTATGAGTGCCGGCCACTTACAATTTTCGAACCAATAAATCAGAGGCAGTTTCAAGCCATTTTTCAGATTGCGCAGCTCGAACGCAAAACTGTCAGAATCGTCGGTGCAGGTCATAGTCCGAGCGATATTGCTTGCACGGACGGGTTCATGATACGAATGACGAAGTATAACAAAGTGCTAAAGGTCAAGTCTTCGGCGCCACAACCCACTTATCTATAGTTCCTAATTTACTTATACAGATAAATACTGACGAGAAGTTTGTGATAGCTCAAGGAGGAATCACTCTGCACGACCTCAACACGTGTCTCGAAAGGCATAATCTCGCCATTAGTAGCCTTGGCTCTATATCAGATCAAACTCTCGCGGGTGCCATATCCACCGCAACGCACGGTTCAGGCATAAACTACGCTGTCTTGTCCGCCCACGTTGTTACACTTACAATGCTTCTTGCTAATGGGAAGATAGTATGCTGTACGAGGACAGAGAATCAAGATCTGTTCATGGCAAGTCTGTGCGGTCTCGGGGCAACCGGCATCATTCTTAGCGCTCAGCTGCAAGTCGAGTCTGCGTTCCGTCTGAAGGATGTTCAAAAGACTGTTCCGTTCGAAGATGTTGTGGGTAATCTGGACATCCTCGTGAATTCTTCCGAACATGTAAGATTTTGGTGGTTTCCTGCTTCTGATATGATACGTTGTAGCTATGCAAATCGTACTTCAGAGGTAGGTTTCATTTTCTGAGCCATACAATAACCATCCGTTGATGTTTATCCCATTTTTATATAGCTTAAATGCCCTGCCACAGCAAGCTGGTGGCGGAGTACGGTGATAGAATTTCATTTTATTCAAATCCTTCTCTTCCTTGCACGGTACTTCGTTTTCCTGAACAAATGGACAGCTAAGTTTGCCTGTTGGCTAGGTAGCAGTCCTACAAGTATTGTAGATGACAGTTACCGAATATTTAACATCGATTGTCTGGTGCGTTCCCCTCACTGTCTGCATATTGTTTCTGTGCCGCTTACGACGGTTCCACAGTATTCACAACACACAACTGAATGGGCTATTCCATACGAGCACACCGAAGTCTGTCTTCGCCAACTACGGGTCTGGCTTCGGTACGAATACAACCATCCAGAAGGTTTGAGGCCACATTTTCCTATTGAGATACGCTTCTCTTCTGGTGATGATATTTGGCTGAGTCCATCTTATGGACGGCCAACTTGTTGGATTGGTATTATCCAGTATAGGTGAGGAGAGATCACACTATTTGAGTTTTACGCCTAACTCTTGTTACAGGCCGTACGGTTTTGAAGTACCATATGAGCGCCTCTTCAATAGGTTTAGCGCGATTATGGCTTGTAACAAGGGTCGCCCGCATTGGGCGAAGTCTCACCATTTGGGACCTGATACGCTTCAAGTTCTTTACCCTCATTTTAACGATTTTGTTAATGTGAAAGTCCATGAAGATCCAACAGGTATGTTTCACAATGAATATGTCCAGAGACATATCATCGGCAGTAGTAATGTCCGCGAGAAGACCGTGTGTTAGTGTCAGTGTTCCATATGTAGCTCAGCCATCCTATGTATATATCCATGGCTGAGTATGTCTTACTGTCATTTGTTGTACATTTGGTTTGATATTAACCTTGTAATATCCTTCAATTGCTACTCTTCAATTTCATCAGGCTTGAATTACAAAAATTCGCATGAAAAGCACGATTACACATTGGGCAGTATTTGAGAAAAGACAAATACATAATTCTATTTAATACCATGTTCTGGCAACAGCCTACAAGCCCACTTTCCATCTACCAAGGAAGCGGAGTCCCATCGTAGTTATAGAAGGATGTCGTAGATTCCAAAGTCGCGGACTTAGCGACATTAATCAAGCCTTCCGTAGAGTCGGTCGGTGTGATTTGTGGGACACTTGGAGCGTTTTTATGCATCCATTCAGCAATGCTATCACCCATTTCGGTCTGAACCCAGCCAGGGTGAATAAGCGCAACAGTTACTCCTGCAGGCTTCAATTCAGCGCCCCACTTGCGTCCAAGCCTATGGATTCGTAAGTTTTTGGTAGTTCATTACTCAAGTGAGGATACTTACATATTAAGGGCAGCTTTGCTGATTGAGTAGGTGTCAGAAAGACCGGGGAAAGTAGTACTCCCGAGCTCGATGGAGCCGAGAGCGGAACTGACGATGATGATCTTTTTCTTCTCAGACTTCTGTATAAGCGGAAGGAGAGGACGAGCAACGCGAACGGGTACAACCGTATTGAACGTTACTTCTTCTGCAAATTTTACAAGATCACTACACTGAAGTCAGACATAAAGAAAATTATAAGGGAATAACTGAACGTACATCTCAGAGAACGGTGTGATAGGCTGAGGATGAATGCCAGCATTGCTAACCAAGTAGTCCAAACCATTCGGAAGAAGCTCTTCGACTTCCTTGACTGCTTCAGCGACACTGGCGTCGCTGGTAACATCGAGTTTAACAACGGCAAGACGGTCAGCGGAATATTTAGTTTTAAGCTCGGCCAAGCCGGGCGCGCTAGCTGGGTTTCGCGCAGTGGCAACAACAAAGTTGTTGCTGTCTTTGAGCTTTACATATTGTCATTAGTACTTGTAAATACCTCGATCAAAGGCCATATTATACATACCAAGGTTTCTGCGAGGCTCAAGCCAATACCGCGGCTGGCACCAGTGATCAACCAAGAAGACATGTCAAAATTTGGTTTGGAGGAGAAGTTTTAGAGCTAGAAAATGTATGAGAGGACTGTTGTTCATCCTCAATTTCTGATCCTGGTTTTATAGTCCATCCCTCCGACCAAAGGATGTATTACTTAGTTGCAATCTCCTATCGTTAGCCGTCTGTCATTAGACGCTATTAGACCTCTCTGTAATTAGTGATCCCAGTCTTCTTGCGAGCTCTACGGGCATGAAAAGGATATGATTCGTCATGCACAAGTCAGCCATTCAGCATCGGATAGAACCTTGTTCGCCGAAGCCCGTGCCTAAAATAGCGCAGATTCCGTGAATGTAGCAGACGTCGTCTGGGAAGCCCAGGCGCTAACACAAAGCATTGATGTCTGTGTAAGCATATACGTACAGGCTTGTCGCATCCCAGACCTATGTCTAAGTCGAATCTAAAAGGCGGGGATTTCGGACAGTAGACCCAATCAGCAGGCGTGTTGGATGTGCAAGAATAATATGGTGTCTAAGCAAGCGGAACCCGCAAGCGATGCGTTCGCTGCGATGTCGGAATAGGTTTTGACCAAAGGCACTGACAATCAAAGATAAAACTTCAAGCCCTTTCAGATGATACAAAGCCAGAGACTGTATAGATCTATTTGGGCCATACGTGCATAGCGCCAGAAAAAGGAGCGGGCATAGGCGGAATTCTTAAATTCTCAGGTCTTCGAGAAGTATGTTTGTGTACCTTGTAGAGACCCCGGTTATAGTATCTGTCAAGTAATACGCTGCAGAATTTGTGTCCACGCACCTTGTATATAATTTAACAAACTTCCAATCCAAAGCTATCCCCGTGCTTTCCGTATTAAGTATCCCAGTAAGTACTATCTCTTTTCATGAGTACGCCCGGAAATGAAGTCTCTGTTAAACGTTTAAAGGAAGATGTCCAAGGTTAGTCACCAGTAGTATAACAGCCAAGCTCATGAGCAACATTATGTTACTGTAAAAACAGTGACCAATTTGTGTATAGCCTGTAGGACAAGTTAGACTTCTCAGGTCCGTCAGCGCTTCAGCTTCAGCGTTGAACTTCGAAGTCCGACAATGTCCAATTGCAGCAAGCCTGGATACTCCCGATTCAGATTCCTTGGGCTTTGTGAAATGTACTCGACTGTGATGCGTGTGACGCTTTGCAAAAGTTCTCTCGCTGGCAATCCCTCAGACTTGTCTCAGACTCTGCCTTCTGTTCTTTCGTTGAGCTTTGTGTCTCTTCTAACTGTTTAGCCAAGCAGCTACGTGTGTTCGCGTTCTACACTCGAGTCTCGAAACGCCAGTATCGCACCCAGAGAAGGCATATCTAGAATCTAGTCAGGCAAAATCAAGAAATAATGGATACTGATATACATTCGAGAAACGCAATTAATGAACCACGCACCGCCCTTCCCATTAAACAAATCCTTATATTACTATTACTAAGGTTCTGTGAATCAATTACAACTTATTCTATCTATCCTTTCCTTCTTGAAGTGAGACCCCATGTACATCTTTGGGTTTAAGAATGAACTCTGAACACATATCAGCTTCTATCGTCAGTTACGGGTGGTGATAAAGGACGTGTTGGGTATTATGCAGGGTTCATGGCATGTTCTACTATTTTGGTGGTTGCGTTTCAGGCTAACCTTACCATTACGGAGCTAGGGAGTATCCCAACATTTACTATCAATTGTTACTATTCTATACTGGTCGCGTCTTTCGGACCGTATTGGACGCAAACCGGTGCTTTTTATTGGTACTATAGCATTGGGAATCTCAATGCTTTGTTTTGGACTTTCGAAAACATTTTGGGGGCTTGTGCTAAGGTACGTACTAAGTTCGAAATGGTTTCCGGAAACCAATATTTACAACGTGTGGACGGTAGCCGCTCTATCATCTCTGCTTTTGGCAGCAACGCGGGTAAGCTCTACGTGTAACCTCGTGTAATGTGGAACAGAACTAATAATAAGATTTCATTCCTTTACATTTATAGGTATTATCAAAGGCACCTTTGGCGAAATAACGGATGAATCCAACAGAGCTGACGCTTTTGCGTTAGTGCACATACCATGGACAGTTGGTGCTTTTATCGGGTACACACGATTAACACACCAGCTATTTTTCATGCACTGATAAAACGTCTATATTTTAGCCCTCTTATTGGAGGGTCTCTTTCCAATCCTCACGACTATTTTCATGGGGTTTTCAGAAGTGCATTTTGGCTGAAGTATCCATATTTCTTACCTTGTGCGGTGGTGGCAACCATCTCATTCGTTGGAACAATGCCACTGTTAATATATTTCAAAGAGGCAAGTTATAGTAGCTTGAATGAACTTGCTCACGCTGAACATATTCTAATAGACGGTGAAAGGAAGTAAATTTTTTAAGCCGCCGGAGGTTGAATCAGGATTGATTGGTGACGAAGAAATTATGTCTCTCCTTTCTCATTCTACCTTCGCCTTCAATATCCGACAATCCAATTCCTTTTAAAGACTTGTTGCAGTATTCCATTCTCCTTCCAGCTTTCAAATACGCAGCTTTAAGCTTCCTCCATGGAAGCAATACTGCCATTCAACCTCTTTTTCTCGGCCTCCCAATTGCAATGGGTGGACTTGATTTCAATCCCGCAACTATTGGGTATGTTCTAGGATTCTATGGAGCTTCAAACGCTGTGGTGCAGATATTCCTTCTTGGTCCTATTGTGCGAAGAATGGGAGCAAAGAATGTTTATCTGATGAGTATATCTATGTTTGTGTTTATTTTCTGTCTTCCGCCCGCCATGAGTATGTTTGCGAAACAAGGAGGTGTGAATGGGCTGGTGTGGTTCCTGTTGGCACTCCAGCTGTTATGTTCGATAATCATGGAATTAGGATACGGTAAGCTTAAATCGCTCGTTTTCTTCATTTGTGTCATACTCTATTACAGGATGCACATACATTCTAATTACCGAAGCTGCACCTAACAAGCGATCCTTGGGGAGTATTAACGGTCTTGCGCAAACTTTAAGTTCTATATCAAGGATATGTGCCCCCATGATATCCAGCTCTCTTTTGTCGTTCTCTATTGAGAATAACCTTTTCATGGATATGCCGGATATGTGTCTCTAGCGTGTTTTACTGTTGCCTGTTCTTTTTCTTTTGGAGGTCTAGATAAGATCCTTGGAGCTGTTTTCAAATGTCCAATATAGTTCATTCAACTTCATCTTTTAAGAACATTGGACAATTCACCTCTCTTCAAGTCAACTTTGGACGACCCCACTCTTACTGTCTAGTGTCGTTCTTGTGCGCAGATCATCGTGAATCTATCCTCAGTATCCTACTGCGCACGCGGGAATTGATAAACATGGATGCTACAGTTCTTCAAATAATATGGTGTAAACTTGCCTTCCTTGTCTTAAGGCAAGTTTGTTTAAGTTTGTAGAACTCAAGTTTCTTGTTCTTCTTGCAACAAATCAAATTATCACTGGAATGAAACTACTAACACGCAACAACAAAATACATATCCTCCCAACTCATAAATCCAGTACATGAATAAAACCCAGGTTACGTTTTACAACCATATACTCTATCATATGATGCTTATCATAGAACTTACATATTTTCCTTAAATTTATTTACTAGGGCTGCCTCCCTCGAAAACGCAGAATAGCGCCAGTGTCAATTGACGACTACCTCTGAGCTACGACTCTTCAGAGGAGAAATAGTGCTAGATGCAGATGGTACATTAGGCTCCGACATTGCCGCCGATGGGGTAAGCGGTGCAGTCAGACTTGGCTGTGCACTAGAAGGGCCAATGGGCGTCGCGGTAGTGGTATCAGTCCCGACGGTATCCGCACTCACAGGAGCAATAGATACTAAAGCATCTGAAATTTTGTCCGCTACGGGTTCCTTTTTCTTTCTTCCTCTCCTCTTTGGAACTCTTCCATTAGGATCGGAAAGCGACCATGTCGATTGTTGCTCATCAAAAGTCGGGACAGGCCCTGCAGTAGGTACCATAGACACAGACTCCGTAGCTCCTGATGCCTTACGTCCTCTCCTCTTTCCCTTGCCCAGTGGATTCCAGACCCCCATCTGTGAACCACCATCACCCATTGATATGGACTTCATACTAGGCGCCTGTGTTTCAGTTTTTACAACTGCAGTACTAGTGGGAACAATGACCGTCACTTTGGATGGAGATGCTGGTGTAGATACAACCGCCACCGCTTTGGATGAAGAAGCGGGTGTAGTCATAGGTACCACCGCTTTGGATGAAGATGTGGGTGTAGGTACAGGTACATGTGCAGGTGCAGAAGCTGAAGTAGAAATGGGATTCGAAGTGCTATCAGTAGCTACTTCTTTACCGGGTGCCACCTGGTCGCGACTACGAAAATACGAGGTGATGGTCTTGGTGAGATGTTCTATTCCATTTCGGATAGCGCCTACGGTGATGTTTCCACCGGAGTGAGAAGATTCCCCAATATCAATGTCCATAGCGTCTGCAACAGCACTTGCACGTCCATTCCCTAATTGCAAATCAAAAGAAATGTTAGTTAGCCTGCACCTTGAAAAACGCATGTCATCACCTTTGTCCTCCGACTTTTCACTCCCATCATCCTTGCCAGCTCCCGGCGCACCACTCAAGTTCCCTTCTACATCCTCCATCTTCACAACCTCCTCTTCTATCTCCATCTTCGCATTTTCATCCTCTTCCACCTCCTCCGCGCCCTCTACTTCATCACCTAGCTTCCTTCTCTTCCGTCCCCTGGTACTTCTCTCTCGTCCCTGTTGAACCCTGAGCCTCTCGTTCCTCTCATTCTGATATCGCCTCCCTTTCTCTCGACACAAAGCGCACAATTTGTAGTCATACCCTTGCAGAAGCCATGCCTTACATATATTACAGCGTTTTCCAGAGCTTGAATTCGGCACAGGAGGAGACGGTCTCGGTTTGCGCCCTCTTTTGCGGGATGACGTCGACGGCTGTTGAGGAGTAGATGCGGTGATGATTGGATATGGCAGAGAGGGGGGCATTGGACGCCGAAGTGGACGGTTCGGTATGTAGACTAGGGATCGACTGTGGCGGTGGCAAAGATAGTGGTTGGGTTGTATAGGGTGACTTGCCATTTTTCGACTCGCTTGCGGAGGACGGCGAGCCTTGCTGAATTTTGCTTGTTGACGCTAATGGTTTAGCAATGGAGGCTGAAGGTGATGGTGGCCGTTTTGGTAGTGATGACCGGGTTGGGATTGGGGGACCATCAGTAGATTGCAAGGGAGGTGCAGAGGGGCGGACATGGGGAGCTGACACGGACGGCTGATAGTTCGCCAAAGAAGGATGTTTAAGACTTGCTGTAGGCGCGGCAGACACAGATACAGACACAGATCGAGTGGCCGACTGAGATCCCCTTAGCCTCTGGTTCCTCGTTCGTTGATAGTCCCTTCTATTCAAGCGGCAGCCCAGGCAGAGTTTGAATTTCTCGCCCAAGCTCACTGGTGCTTTACATGCTGTGCAAGGACGAGTTGTTGCCCATTCAAAGCTTGGGCAGAATGCGAAACAGGTGGAGGAGCAGAACGTTTTCCCGCAGAGGATGCGCTAGCGGGAGGCGTCTCAGTAGATGTCGAGCCGGAATTCGTAGGTCCAATCGATACTGAACTTGGCGGAGGGACTATCAATTCTGTGCGAATGTTCACAGACGTGGAAAGGGCCCCTGAGCCAGAAGTTAAAGGGATAACAGGGACGATACCCTCGCTAGACTCAAGCTCGTCAACTTGTATTGACGAATCCAACTGACGAGCTTGGTCTTCGTCCATCTCGTAGACGCTCTGTCGGTCTTCATCTTTGGTAATATCCTCCTCCGCCTCGCTTTCCGGTTCCTGGCTAAGTGGGGGACCCGGAGCTTCATCCTCAGGGATATCCCCGTCACGAATTGTCTCCCAGCTAGCGTTGCCGGCATCCACTGCAACAGCTCTTACTTCTTCCACGGATTTATCAACATCCATTATATCTTCAGACTTGACGTCTGAAGGTCCCTGCCTCTCCGAAATGCCTGTGGTAGTACCACTCGCACGCTTCTGCCTCGCGCGTTCCGCCTGATATTTCCTCGTGCGCTCTCGGCACTCAATACATAACTTATACTGGTATCCTTCTGATAGAATAGACCTACATAGCCTACACTTTCGTGATTCGTGCGCTGTATCTTCTGTCGTAGAATTACACACTGTCACACACATCTCAAACTCAAGTACCAGTTACACACCTTCTACCTTGACCTTCAAACTAGAAGAATCACTCATATTCTTTTGTTTGAGAGCACGCGCATCTCTATAGCCTTTAAATCGCACTCTACAGCCTTCGCAAGTCTTATATTTTGAAGATGGCGCTGGTTTGTGGCAGGACCCACATATCTGTGTGTCGGTATTAGAAGAGCCAGTTGGTACTGCGGGCATTACAGACGAGCCGGTCGACTTAGGTATAGAAGCTTCCGCAGATATTGAGGGTATAGAGGGTGGTGCGGCCCCAGTGATACTCATCGTGGGGGACGATGAGCTCGAGGGTTGGGGATCACAAGGGATGTCGACTTGGCGACTTGATGGTTGAGGACGTTGGCCGCGCGACGCCGCGACCATTCGTTCACGCCATCACATGATAGTATGTATACAATCTCACTCCGTCTTGAACTTCTCTTTCAAACTTCAAGCTTCAAGCTTCAGAGCAAGAGCTCTCGCCTCAGGCCCGCTGAAAATCATTCTCGTCGCGACAACGAATCCGAATGACGACCCAGGGGCTCTTGCATGTTCTTCTTTCTTGATGCAAATCTTTTGTGGACGCAATCTTACCTTGTAAACTGTGTGTGTTTTGAGGTCCGACTCAGCTTTATGTTGAGCTTCCGTCCGCCTTTTCTCGGGTATCATGTTCTGAAGTTTTTCTGGTCCTCTTGGAGTAGGCAATGGAAAGCTCCGGATCTTAATGGGGACCGATAAAATTGGACTTTGATACAATCTTCATCAGTATGACAGTACCTTCAGTCCGCGCTTAGAATGCTGGTGTATCTCGCTACTCAAAACCTCCATGAGCTGTGAACTCGATGTTCTACCGGTGTCGTGCGTGTAGTTTTGGAACGCAGAACAAGTTCCTGATCTCGCTGATGATACGTCGTACAAGCGCAACTTCACGATGCACGAATTGAACAACAAATGTAAGTACATTTTAAGACCTGAGTGAAACATTCGCTATAGTGAATTCCTATTGCAGTGAACCGCTGGCACGAACATGGGCCTAGCCATACCACAACGTCGTTCCACAAATTGAAGATTCAGGTCCATGAGAGAAATGCTACGTACAATTTTGCAAGAAGCGCAGTATAATCGATGTGGTGCGATGAGGTTAATATGCTCTTGCGTTTGGTGGTGGATCATCTTGTCCACGATGATGCTACGACGTTCTTAAATGCCATAGTTCACTTCCAAGTCTAACGTTGAGCATCAGCACACTACTCATCAGGATTCCTACCTCCAATGGAATATGAATACGATATGGTGCTACCCCATAAAGATAAGTAGGGTCGCTTTTGTTGCGCAGCCGATGACAAACAAGCATTTGCGCTGCTGCAACTAAGCCTCAACCGCCACTGGCACCGGAGCTCAACAGTCAAGGCTGCTCAACCGTGAGAAAAGCGGACCGTCATGGTCGCGAATAGCAAAACTCCCCAACAAACTTGCAACAAACAGTTACATTTTTCCCTTTACGGAAAAGCCGCCCTTTTCCAGGAGGCTTCACAGTATTACGCACAACTCGTAACATGATAAATGTTTTCCTGTAATGAGTACTCAGGCGGTGCTGCCACCTTTGTTACTAACCAAAAGTAGACCAGGAGGCTCCAACTCCCTACTTCGCCGACGACTCCATTTACATTTCTATTACGGCTCCGTCGACGTTCGATGTTACGCGTTCCTCAACGAACAGCGGCTCATGCATTCGGGCCGATGCGCCCCCGATTCGCGTCGGCGTCGGTGGGTTTGATGGGAGAAGTCACAAAAGTCATGCTTTCTGTTGCCCTAAAGCACTTTTTTTTTTTATTAGTCAAGAATATCTATCAGCATATGAGGACTGCTAAATGTTTTAACCAAAACTTTCCACCTATTTGTTACGCCCATTAGGTAACGGATATTCATCGATGTGTCTTTAGCTGGGCGGCGGATATCTATGGGCATTGCAGATTCATAGCTACGCGGGTAAGCAGACATACCAATCTTCGTGGATTAATACTGTATCGACGCTATCTCATATTAGATTAACGGATATGAACATTTAGATTCCGAGCGTTCATTATGAAAATCCCTTATTTAGACATCAGAGAAGCATTCTGTCTTCCGGCACAGCCATGTCACAGACCCATTTCACAGTAAGTACCCTGTTCTGCGTTCAATGATGCTCTTATGAACCATCGTGACATCGGGTTTTCGGAACATATCTACACTCTAACGGGAGATTCGATCCAGATATGGGGTTTTCTTCTTGGGCGGTCGGCGACCGTGAGCACTTTCACCATCGGTTAACTGACGACATACTATTACCGCACCTTAACTTGGTCTTAGCCGCGGCCACCTGGTTTAAACGCAAGATTCTGCGCTGGCCGAAATCTCAGAACACAGCACTTAATCTGTTGCAATCCAATCGGGACTGCGCTCAGATGTCATCAGTGCGCCTTGCTTCGGCCACATTTCTTCATGACTTCCGGCAAATTTTATAGCTTGTGTTTTGCACCCTGGATTGCTCTACTTCTTTTACGAAGACTCTTATTCTGACTTGCAGTGTCTTATCTCCCTCTGCAAATTATATCGTCTTTCTCTCTGACATGAATACTCCTCCCCGCTCACTATCTCCTGTTAACTTCGCCTCTGGCTCACTAGCAAACTGGGACTATGATGCTATCTCGCCGAAATTAGAGCCATACTCACCAGGTAGTTCAGAGCTGCATGTTCGTCATCCCACCGTATCGCCTTCCAACGCTGGGGTTGCTGGTACCTACTATGATCACCTATTCTTGTGCGCTATGGTATACAACCCATTATCATTTTTGCGATGAAGGCTCTGAACTTACCTCTGCATCGTCTTTCAAGGATGTCATTCCGCTACAATGCTACAAATGCGCTGCCAGTCTGGCTAATGCTGGACCAGAAGAGATATTGCGCTCGAGTTGCGAAGAACGAGAAGTGGCATTGCTCGAGTATCAAGCAGCTCAAGTAGCTATCCAAAGATGTACTGCTCTGCTGAACCACTACAGGCTACGATTGAATACTCTCCAATTGCACACGGGGCAGTACGCTGTCAGCCCACAGAAATATCATGAGGAAAAAAACCAGTGCTTGAGTCAGGTGGAGAATGGCGAGAGAGAATTGAATCGATGCCGAGAAACCTGTGCGCGAAACGAAGGCGGCACTGCAGCGGGCGGATCGTACGTTGACGATGGCTCAAAGATTTTGTCAGATTGCAAAGGAACCCAGACAATCCCATGGTTTGCTGCTTAGCGGCAGTAATTCACCGGTGGCGGGAAGTCAGCGAACAGCATTGCGGCGCTGGTGACAAATTGAATGACAATTTGAAATCATAAAGTTAGTAAAAAGATAGACAATTCGACACCATCACATATGTACTTTAGATACACTTTTCGCATCGAGTGGAATAATTAACAGTTGCTCCTCGTTTGAGTCTCACCCACAGCGCTCGTCCCAGCCCTCTTTTTCAGCCTTTCCCTCTCCCCCTCACGGTGTGGAAGTAAGTTGCCAGCGCCAATCGCATTGTGGGAATAAAAAATACGTACAAAAGGTTTGAAATCTTATCTACCTTTTTTCCATCACACCAGCTTGAAAGCCACGAAGCTCATTCCACACAAGATGCTCTTTGCTGCTCTTCGGGACGGCGAAGACATCTACACTCATGAGCGGGCTAAGGTCTGAGTATTCTAGTCTCCCCCGATTGACTTTTGCTGGGTCTGGCTGTAATCGGCTGAGCGACGTACCAGAAATCCAACCTTTTGCTCTTCCGTTAGGGCCCGTAGATTCTATTTTATGGAGGAGGGTATGGAGCGAATGGCTATGGGACACGTCGTGGGGACTGGGCGGATGATCAATCGACCAAACCGCATTGTGCCTTCCTTGAACACAATCGATGTCGTCCGTCCTTTAGTGCACTTCGTGGCTCATCGTTCTCTTCTTTCAGGAAGGGAGCAGTGTAACTCGATTCAGACTACTCTTGGACTGGTGTGCATGTAATTTTACTTCCTTTGGAGGTTACAGCCGGACGGGTTGGAAGAGTGATTTTAAGAGGCTTGTACGGTAGGTTCAAGTTGCGGTATAAGTTTTCGCTGGAACTTTTGAAATATAGTTCTGATGTATTTATGCCCTGAGATCAGTTAACTAAAAATTACAATCATTGTATCAACGCGAAATAAAGTTCACGACTAAGGAATGCCACTGCCAATCTCCAGTAGTTTTCAGCACTTAGGTGTCATTAGGGAGCGAACCCAACGAAACCTGAGTGACCTGTTCTCCAGATCATGACATACGGGTCAAATGAAGGGGTGTCTCAGAGGCCCTTCTAACGCATCTCTCCTCTCCTGCTTGAGGTGATGAGTTTGTGCCACTTCTGATTTCGCATGAATCGCGCTTCATCGCGCCCATAACGATCTGCTATCAACCATCTATGACTCGGACTGAGAAGAATCAACACGCTGAATACATGTTTTTTACCAAGGCTTGCTGTGAGCAGACGCGTCAATTACTCCATAAGTGAGCGTCCGATGAATCCGATCGTGTGTACGGAATCAGTTGTTCCCGTACTGAACGAATGCTGTGAATCCGTCTTGCTGTAATCTTCTAGTAGTAGGCGCCTGTTTTTAGTTATTTTGGTCTAATCTCCCCTTGTACTTAAACCATCACTACGGTCGCTACTTGCTTTAAGTATCGTGCTTTCTTTCCGACTGTAAAGTCCTTGAACCGCTGTTTCTCTGTTTGACTTGTTCAACTGCGATCATGGCTGAAATCTCAAAATGGGCTGCGGGAACTTCTTGTCTGTAGTTTCTCTCACTCTACTCAGCGTGGGCGAGGTCTGATCTGCCCCTCCTCTCTCAGATGGTCCTGTTCTTTCGCAAACAGACCTGTATCTCCTCAAAACACCTCTGGAGATCCACCCAATATTCGCGGGGACAGCTCCTGATTTCACTCTAGCCTACAGCCTCGCGGAAGGTCTGTTCTTCCTTTGTTCAAAGTACTCCACCTGACCAGTAAGCTACTTTCAAGGCAGAGCGGGAGGCTTCAATGCTCATGAGAGAGATCGCGATCTCGCACTCACTGCCAAAGATGAACCGGCAACGCTTCCCCGCGTACAGAAACTTATCATAATCACCCGGTGCAGTCCATGGTGCACCACTGTGGAGAACGAAAGGGGCGTAACACTGCAGGATGTGTTAACCGGGTTATGGACAGAGTGCGTCTTCAGTCATTAATCATCTCTTAATGCATTGAAGTCATCGCGCTCTGTTGCAGCTATGGAGAGGCCTATGTCTCCGAGGCAGAATTCCAATCTCTTAACCCCCGGCTTCAAGAGACTGTCAGGAGAGTGGCCACCTCAAATATTGCAGCTACCCAGGGGTGGAATGCTTATCATCAAATGCAAATGATTCCTCCTAACCAGATCAGACGTGCCGGTATGACATCTTATGCATTACTGCATCGTTATACAGTCTTATTCCAGTTTATTCGGACGTGCAGACTGGCTGCGAGATCGCAGATACTTTCAGAACTTGGTGTATGATCCCAATTACACCACCTCTCGACTGGGCTTCCATGCCCCTAACACATTCGTTTTGGAGCTCATGGCATAGTCGTTTTACCAATAGCCTTGCGATCTTGGATGCTGTATTCTTATACCAGAACTCATTCTGATGTGTATTCTTCCTTTACATTTGTAAACCTAAACAATTTGCTTGGAACTTCCACGCCTTCTTTGAAGCACTTCGCGATGAGTCTGTTTTCCAACGCAAGCATTCAAACCTTTGGCTTTTACCTCGGAAGTTCAGGCACCTCTGAGTGATATGGTCCATGCGTCAGATATGAGTTCTTGTCACCATCCGCTATGCTTCATCGTAACTTTGCAGGTTAACTAAGAACTGGCACTGAACAGATGATGCTCTCCAATACTGCTGCGATAATGGTATACTGTATGAACTAATATCGTATCAAAGCCCCTGTTCAAATCTACATGTGCTTGAAGTCCAATCACTTAGAAACTGACAAGGACGTTGAGAACCCTCGTAGACCACCACTAGATCATACAAAAATTGATTAGAAGACAAGAACCGAGACCTATTATTGTACCTGCCTGCGGGGTACATGATTCTCTTAATTTATTCCAGGAACATTTTAGTGGGACCGTAACTTGTGGTCAACACGTCCTTGATTAAAAGTAGAAGCAAGATTGGTTCGGCACTCCCGTATGTTAGTACATCCACGACGCGGTTTGACTAGGACAGTATTTCCAGTAGCACTCCAAACCATCGAAGAGTTCTTGCCTGGAATGGAGTTTCTCGTGGTCATTTACCCTTAGCCCTTGGCGTAGAGAAGAGCGACACGCGAGACTCGTTAAGAGAGTTATGTTTAGCGTTTTCGCAAGCCCAAGTATAACAGGATCAACGTTCAGGGAGGCTTTTGCCTCGAAATAGCAATATTGGTACGAGCTCCAGAAGCTACCAACACGCTTGTCGGTGTGAATACATTATGCGCGCGAAGACAACAAGATGATATGTCCGGTCAACGCTTTCTTCACCATTATTGAAGCGTGGTACTATTTCATCAAATGGACAACAGGCGTGCAGCAGTACTTGAGCAGTACAACACCTAAATTAGAGCTTCTGCCAGGTATATCGGATGTCACGGTCCACTGCCATTGCGTAGTGCAGACGAGCGTCGTCGAAATCTCAACCCCATACGGATACATTATGCACCTTTCGTCCCGTCTCAGCAGCGTTATCAACGCCTAACTGTGCCGAGTTGCTTCGACTGGCATCGACCAGGCACATTTTAACAGCCCAAGCAGGCCAGCACGCAAAATTAGAAAATTTATCTCGTTCTGTCGTGCTATCCGTAGTGTCCTCGACCTAGCAGTAGTGTAATAGTCACATCAATTCACAGCAAGTGACGGAACCCATCGCAATTACTATAAAAGAAGATGATGCAATCCCGTTCGATGTGTGATCGGCGGCTCATCACTTCTGGGGCTCCAGCGCAAATTGGTTCCGCGACGGATGTTCGAGCATGGAGTCATGGATTAGCTTCCGTGCTTCGCTCTGCATTTCGACTGGTAATGCGTTACACCGCGGCGAAAGCGCGTTGGGCGGGCTACGGCACCCCAGTAACATGGATATGGAAATCCGCCTCGAGGCCTGCATATTTTGAGCTCCGTATTTATCGTGGACCAAATCAAATGGGATCATGGCAAATTGAGCCCCGCGAGCCGATGGATAGAAGACGAACAGAGCTTGTGAATAGCATGATAAAGGTTTTGAGAGGGCGTTTGAATGTTCCAAGACGCGTGGGCATTAGGAGGACCGATCGAGGTGTAGAGGTGAGGTCCACAATGATATATCAGTAACGAGGTAATATCTAGCAGAAAATTTTGATATCGCAGTTCGACTCGCGCATATGACAAATTTAGGAGAAGCTGGCACGGGGAAATCCACCACAGTGACGCAGCCTCTTTGGATTGCATTATTTCTGATACAGTATTGCGCTGTGAACCTCGAGGCTGAACCTCGTGTAGATATGAAAGGGCGATGCAATGGTGTAGCCGAGTGCTGAGCAAAGTTAGAAAACGTGTGGCTGTGCAGTACAATAATACGTCGATGCACGTGGGGAGAACGCGATCTTGGGTGAAATCAAGGATTCTCCCTTGTTGATCTTGTCCCCTCCCGTCCCCACTCCTCTCCCCATTCCTAACGTAGGTCTCTTGTCAGATATCTCCCTGCCTTTGCTAAATTATCTGGATCTCTAGGAAATACTTAGACTCTCTTCCTCCACGGCGTTGGCTGTAGCGCACCTGTGCTCTCAGGGTCAATTGGTAAGACCTCTGGTCCATACCTCGACTAAGTATCAGCCTATCTCACAAGCAATTTGTGAATTACAGGCTCTGTAGCTTCTGTTGCAACTTAGATCTCCACGGATTCCTCAAAACAGGGGCTAATTTTATGATCAATTAACGGAATCGCTTTCTACATACAGGATACTTTCCGGAATCTTTCCTTAACGAGTCACATCGTGATACCCAGTTCAACAACATACCAATTTATCTCTTCAACATTTTGGAAATCATAGTCTTTTTAGGCCACCTTCGAGTCATCGACATCTCAAGGTGCGTACACCACCTTTATTTCACGATCCGTCGGAGCCTTCCGTCAAACTGTTCGCTAATATCTCTACGGTTTCTTTTGGCAGTGTCTATTGCCACTGATTACTGCGTTACTATCCTACCCCCATATCCGTAAACGTCACTCGGTCACTCTACCCCTCGAATTTTAATATATAAAGATGGAACAACCTGGATTTGTACCGTTCATCCCGCCGCTCATCACTCCTAGTCCAATGAGCTCCCCCCAAGAACCTCCGGTAATTCCTAGTCCGATTGGACCCAACACCCAACTGCCTGCCTGGGTCGAGAGACCGAGAGGAGGTGCCAGTTACCCAGTTTACCCATCTGCACCAACACATACACCATACCCTTCCACCGGATATGGTTTCATACCACCCGGTTCTGGAGGCATGCACCAACGACCTCTTGATCCCATGGGTGCACCTCAAGTGACACCGTTTGGTGGCCACCAGAATCTCCCTGGGTGGCCTGGCATACCTCCTCCTGCACCAATGGCTAACCATTCAGGATGGAGTGCTGCTGGTGCTGGACTTGGCCTCGGCGGGATGCCAGGTGGTGGGATGCCTTTCTCAATGGGAGCCTATCCATCACCAGTTCAAGCAGGGTATCCGAGCGTACTTCCTGGAGCATTTCATGGAGCGTTTCCTGGAGCATTTCCTGGAGCGTTTACTGGAGGCACACCCGGAATGATGCCTGGTGCATTGCCAGGTGGGTGGCCGGGTGCTCAGCCACACTCAGCTTTCCAGATGGGAGGTGGTGCTTTCCCAGGTTCACCTGCTCCTGTTCCATGGGCAGCACAAACACCGCACTCCGCACCTGCAAACCACCCGGGCGCTGGACAGTGGGGTGCTCCGACTGGTCCTCTTGACAGAAGAGATTACGCAAGAGCAGATCATATAGATCACTTTGCTGAAGGCAATAGATGTACGCCCCATCTCACATCTATATACCCGCTACCTCAGTTGCTGACTGTCAATATGGATTTATAGACGGACCTGTGCTTACACCTTTAGAAGCAACCGTTATTGGTGCCAACGTGAAAATAAATCCCTTAATCACTTCTCCTCCAGATGATGGTTCGGACAGAGAGTATCTCAATTGGAATATGCTCTTCCCCTCCGGCAATTGTGGAAAGTCCACAGACAGACATAATCGATCATGGTCAGACGGGCGGAATGCGCCTGCTACCTTCCCGCGCCTCTCTTCGTTCCGAATCATGACCGATTTAATACCATGGGTCTTTATTATAAACGCCTCCGATCCCCGCAGAGGCGTCACTTGTGGGGACGTCATCGATGGGCTTTCTGAGGGACTATACAAATACACCACCAACGAAGATTACGCGGGCCTCTCCTCTACAAAGCGGAGGCTAGCTACCAGTGCGTATCATCACAACAGGTCCAGGGATGCGGATGTTCCTGGAGGCCGACTCGGTGACGGTATGAAGCGACTGGATTTCTTGGGGAAGCATACCTTCTTTGGTGGGATTGAAAAGGACATCGCTAAAATCCGGAGGTTGACTGGTGTTGAATTCCCCTGCATATACTATTTACGATGTCACGATATAAACCAGACAACCACGTCGGACGTACGGCAGCAGGCGGCAAGGCAGGAAGCATTGAGGAGAGAAGAAGATGAAGAAAGACGACAATCTGCTAATCCCGACATCCGAGTCGTACCGCCTACAGACTCCACAAGCAGCAGTTATTCACCATAATGCATAAACTCCTACTCTATTTCTCTGCGTTATCCATGTTTCTTGCTTTCTTTATTGCTCTTTATCGTTTGCGCATGTCATGGATCTCAGTTCTTGATTATCTTTGATCTTAGCTGGCTATACTCACTACATTTTACCACATCACCATAACATTTGTACAATACCGCAATTTTCAACTGTTGTTATACCTCTCTAAATGGCAAATTTGTATGTATTTTAATGCAGGATTCAGATCGAAGAAACTACTTCAAAACTTGAAATTAGAAATTAACGAGTGTTTAGTGACTACTTTCCTTTGGCAAGAGCTGAATGTTAAATGACATCAACTAGGATGTATTCATTCATTTTATAACAATCCGATATGGTGTAACGGCTAACATTACCGCCTTTCATACAGCATTTGCAGTAATAACGCGGTAGCTCGGGGTTCGATTCCCCGTATCGGAATTTTTGCCAGCAAGACATGCACACATTTTTTTTGCCCGCACTAATGTGTGTCCCGTGACTTTCGCGAAACTCACTTCGACTTGCAAGTTTCACGTTCTTCACGCTGGCTCTCTTCTTCCACGGCCACTATAATGATACTGTTTCGGGAAGCGTGTTCCCCATGTTGCTTTACATGTCGTTTCCAAATGCCAAGGTTGAAGGATTAGATGCGAATTTATGCTGGAGCGTGAGTTGTTTGGATCTCTTCATTGACGGAAAGGGTTGACTGGATTGCCCAGGTGCACTACTATTTTTACTATTCTTCGAAATCCGCCATATTGATATTAGCAATGACGGATTATAAGTATGGTGGTGCATGTAAGGTACCGCCTTAGCGGCGGGTCGCCGGGTGTATGTCTCTCAGTCTTGTGGCTCCCCTCACAAAGTTGTCGCGCTTGGTTGACACTGCAAGTAAGTATTGGGCGATTAACACAGTTACTCTCTGCATTTAGTACTACTATCTTCTCAACTCCCGCAAACAAATGCTCCGAGCAAGTTCTACATAAATCTTCGAGACATCTATTCGTCTCCTGCCTTCAATTTCGCCCAGTTCACATCCTAGAACGAATCTGTTGCTCTGGTATAACAGGACTCCACCATTAGAGCAATACCTATTAGTGCATCTGCGGAGCTCCTTGTTAAGCCTGTCGATGTCCATGCAACTGTCGACTCTTAGGAATTCCTTGTGTGCACAGCTGGTCAGTCATGATACGGAAAGAAGAGAGTCGAGCTGTCGGAACTATCAAGGGGATTAAACGACGGTTGTCAATAAAGGTGTGAGCATATGCCCATGCATATGAGCACGTTGACAGTCAAGACAATGTGGTTTATCTCTCTAAACTGATTTTCGTATGCTAGCTCCTGGTGACCGAATGTTCTAACTTCTAAAGATTGGCAACAGACTACAATGCAGTGATGCCAAGAATAATCAGCGACGTTACCTCGGATGGGCTAACTTCTCTCTTCTGTGGTTTTCAATCTTTTGGCGATATGCCTCCAGGACTGGTCTGTCTTGGCTTGGCCTATGCTTGATTGTCTTAAATAACTCATCCAACGTAGCTATATGTCTTACTGCACCGAAAGAAAAACAGTTTGTCACCTTGCTCTCGATACCGCAAGGACGCACTCACAAGTTCATCATGTAGAAGACATTGCATGGATGTTCGCAGTCATGATCCCATCTACTCGGCTACTTTGTGGACGGTGTTGGGTATCGTTGGGCGCCGAAGTATTGGCCTTACATCGTTGACTTTATCATTGCCTTTTGATTGCCGTGATGGTATGTTGCGCTTGTATGGTGTACTAGGGTACACTTCAAGATGTATAAAATGTCTGTGGATACGGTGAAGAGCCTTTAGATTGCCTGGTGCATCCCCTTTACTGGTAAAATTCAGCTATCTAGTGAAATGTCGTCAGACTCACTTTTTATTTAACTTCTACAGATTAGGCTGGCCCTATAACGTGCTCCTTCATCCTATTTTGTCTTGTTCAACTTGACGTTCCTTACACTTCATCTATTCTTCCATACGCCTTTATATTTCAACATGATGCGTCTTACTACTGGATTTGTTCTCCTTGCCTTCCTTGCCTACGGTGGTAGCTCAGTATTTTCTTACCCCGTGGTATGCATGTTTTCACACTGTTAACCGCTTTTTTATTCTAACCGTTCGTGCTGTTTTTAGGATGTCAGCGGACTCGAAGCTCGAGGACTTGAACACGAATTCGAGATGCGCGAATACGATGATGTACTTGGGGTTCGCGATTTTGAGAATGAATTCGACACCCGTGATTTCAACGATATTGTGGAAGCCCGTAATTATGAAGACGAATTCGAAGCTCGCAACTTTGATAATGTACTAGACTTTGATGCCTGCGAATTCGATGAACTGGAAACTCGCGGCTTCTTAAAGGCATGTCCCCGGACTTCAGGTATTGCGGCGGGATATAAATCTAATAGCTTCACCAACAGGCTGCGTCGAAAGTTGGAAAGTCCTCCTCCTCTTCTTTATTCAAATCTTCCTCTTCCCTGACGAAGAGCTTGGCGAATCCAGCGGTGGTGCCAAAGTCGTCTGTGTTGAAATCAGTAACAAAACCCATTGCCAAGCCTGTTACTAAACCTGTGACGAAATCCACTGTTAAATCTGCGTCGAAATCTGCTGCCGGATCTGCTTCTAAACCCGCCTTTAAACCTGTGTCAAATGCTATAGTAAAGAAGTCCCATGCCAAACCAGCTACCAACGGTGCAACAAAGAAGCCCGCCAGAAAGGTCCCTTCAAAGAAACCTGGCGTTATTTTCCCTGCTACTGGGAAGCCGGCGAACGTCAAAAAACCTACTTCGAACGCTCTGGTGAAGAAACCTACTAATAACACTCCTGCGAAAAAACCTGCTAACAATACCCCCGCCAAGAAAACCGTCAACAACACTCCCGCGAAGAAGGCTGTAAAGAACACTCCTGCAAAGAAACCCACCACCAACAAAAACAACAGAGGCAGGAACAATGGGAATAACGGTAGCGGCAGAAAGAAGTTGTTCGAAAATCACAACCTTGTGCGTTTCCTTTGCTTTGTTTATGTCTCTCTTGGCAATATGCTTACCGAATCTCATAGAATTTCAATGTCGATCCTGCAGCGATTGTTAACAGCGGACTAAACATCTATAATACCTTCAAACCTTCGGCAGCAGCAGTAGCTCCGGCTGAAGCTATTCCTCAGGCTACTGAGGCTGCCACAGCTGAAGCAACGCCTGAGGCGTCTCCGGCAGCATAGGTTATGAAGGAAGGAGTAAAATGTAGTAGCAATGTACTTTATACTCATGTGAAAAGATACCTGGATGGTTGGAACGATGTCGTGGCGCACTTGTTGCACTCGCTCCCGAGTATCAAAGATCGTGAAAAAATAATGCATAAAACTACAGAAGAGATACAGCATCAATAACCCATGAGACAGTCGTGTAATGCTCCAGAGGACATATGTGGAAACAGTAGATAGCTGACAGTCCTTTATTCTTTACTCCCGGCGGAATCACTATCTCAGCTGCTATCGTTTGGACGAATATAGCTGGATATTTAAATTGTGCTTATGGGTACTGGGCAGTGGAGCCGTAATAAGGAGCTTGGGGTTGTTGAGGGGCTCCACCCTGATAGATAGGCTGGTATTGGCCGTTTCCAACATCTGAAAGCGTATTGAGCTTTTATTAGACGAGAACAAGTAGGAAAACATACAGTGGAATCCTCCGACACCGTAACGCTCCTCGGCCTGCATCTTCTTATAGATCAACCAGAATGCGTGGAGGTGTCCTGGGAAGTAACCCAAGCTAAGATAAGAGAAAACGGTCAGCGAATGTGGGCGCACTTCAATGAAATTAAACATACATGGTGAGAAGAATGTTAATGAGTAGATCACAGCTGCATCCTGTAATCATCGCTGCTGCTGCAGGAGGGAAAAGGATGGCGACCTAGTTGGTTGTTCACATTTAGCGCTCGTGTTCAACCACAAGTTGTTTGTGGTCAGATAGCAGCTTACAAGAATAAGAATGACATCGGATGATTTAACCATCGTAATAATAATATGTTATTAGGAGAGATGGGCAAGAGGAGCTAAGAGTCTGAAAGTAGTTGTGGTATGGGATGGTGTCAAAGCCAGGCTTTTTATTCGCAGGCAGTGGCAGGCACAAGTGGATTCGCCTGGAGCTGCGCAGTCTACGTCATTGGCTGAGGACCACATGCAATCCTGGTGGCAGTGCATCATTCAACCCATCCATCCCGAGTTTCTCATTCTCAATGTAATCCAGCTTCATCCATGGAGCTCAGAACTCACTTTTGTATGACGAAACTAGTTCCAATGTCTTCTGAACGACCAAGCAACGCCTTTCCCAACCTACTTATTTGATGTCGCATCGACCGACCATCGACTTCTTTCACCTATTCATCATCCACTGCGCCGCAGTTCGTCACACTGCTCAGCGCGAGAAGTACCTTTGGAAGCACACATATTGCAACAGAGAACTACTTGTGAAAAGGGACGCCTTTTAACCTCCAGGTGCGTAAGTTCCAAAAGTCGGGGTGAATTCATCAACGGCGCTTGCAAGAAGCATTCCAACAATGCATAAAGGTATCAAGATATATACATGATGTGCAAGACCCACTGTCGTACCCACTAGCCCATCATTAACCTCAAATTCTCTCCAGGATCCTCATTTGTAAAATTACTTGGGAGGATCACCAGTAACAGTCGTCCAAGCATCACCCTCGGGAACTGTCCAATTCCCATGACAGTCGTACAACCAGTCCGTCTTACCAATGATCTCCTTCTGCGCCGCGACGAAGCTATCTACGGGGCACATACCATCTTTCTGCTCTGGACATCCGCGGATACCAGTGAGAGGAGCGACGCCATCGTTAATAATCACGCGAATTTGGGGTCCGGAGAGGGAGGTACATTCCAGAACTGTTATGAAGGTAAGCGGGATGCAGGCTGAATGAGAGGGATAACTGTACGTTGGAATTGTACGTTCGTAGCAAATGGAGCGAGATCTGAGACGCGGAAGGTTTGGTCCTTCGGAATGTGGGTGTATGGCAGAGGTCCATTAGCAGCAAAGTTGCTGAGATTTAATGCGGTGATAACTATTTCACACATTAACAACGTATCTTAGAGACAAACCAAATACGTACTGTTAAGCACCACGACTTCATGTGTAGCATCCACATACAAGCTCTGGTTCAACGGGAATGTAATGGGACTGTCATTAAGCGTTGCGTTGGTAGATGAATTATGTGTCTCAATCGGCGTGTGCGTAAGGCGAGCAAGCATTTCTTGAACATATCCAATTCCTTGGGTGCGCGCAACAGGAGAACCGAACGCAGATCCGTACCAGAAGTAAAGGTCAAGCCTAAAGAAAAGTAAAAGCAAGCTAGGTCAAGCGGCAAATCCCCGCAAGTAAGAATAAACCCACGAGTAATTGAAACCCTCCCACTCTTCCTCCGTAAACAACTCGCAGAATTTAGAGTACCCCAAAGCAACAGTCTCATATGCACACATCTGCTGCATCACATACACATCTTCGACGCTCAGATCGTATCCCTTAAGTTGGGGGCGAAGGCGTTGCCACGCATCCTTGAGGTAGATATCTGCCCAGCGGCGGACGTACCAATTACCGCGGTCAGATTTAGACTTGATATTTGCGTTGGGGCACCTATTAGAGGATATATGTAAAGTTTAGAAGAGGTTGAACAGGGGGCTTACGTCTTATAAGGAGAAAGTGTGTTGTTGAACTACAAGCCTCCGTCAGCGGAATGAATTAAGATAACAGAGGATAATGCATACGCCGGGAGCTTCAATGGTGATACTTTGCTGATACTTATTCTCAAGTGGGAGACCAAAGAATCCAACGGCGAAGTTGAGTGCGGAGTGGAGCATACGGTCTTGCGATTCGGTACGGAAGACAGGAATAGTGTTTGTAGCGGTGAAGTTCTATGTCGTAGTCGTTAGTAAAATAGACGAGGAATCCAAGGAGCGAAGAGCATGTACCTCGAGGAGGAAGCCATATTTGAGGCGGAGGGAGATACCGAGGTCGTCTGTGGGGACACAATTTTAAGAGTTTAGTACGTTAAAGAGGGATTACACGACTTACATAGTTGCTGCCGTCCGAACGGTGTAAGGACTACACATAAATAACATTCAGGTATATAAAACTTAATAACATTGAGTATACGCACGTTCTTCACCAAGCTTGTACGTCCTAGTAAAGTATTTAGATCCAAGCAACAAAGAAAGGTAAATGCACGTACCAGTCATTCATGAACTCCAGTTCACCCTTGCCAGTCCACTCACTTGCAACGTTATGCAGACGTCCAGAGAAGTTCGCCGGTCCACCGTACGAAGCTACATACGGAACCAGGAGCACATATCAGTCACCTATAAACACACTTAGTAAGATCAAAAGTAGGCTCACCCCAAGCAGTAGGATACCTCGCTCCATGCCTATGCAAAAAGTGCAGCCCAGTAATCCTACAAGTCTCAGGCGTCTCAGGGCCAGAGTTTACGCCAAACGCGCCCCGCTCAACGCTATACCACGGGGACAAGTTGCCCCATTTCTTAAATAAGTCGAAGCTCTTGCCTTTCTTCCCGCTGTGTTTCTTGCCGAGAGACTCAGGGGAAACGAGCTGAGCAGCGCCAGAGTGGATGGGGTATGAAGGGGCAGTTGCGATGACGGCTGCTTCGGCGCCGGTGGGGGTTCCACCTGGGTAGCCCACATTGGAGGGAAAGAGCGAGGGGAATGCATTGGTAGGATGTGCTGGTGGAAAGTTGTGCACCTGCGTCGAGCCAGCGTCGGGAGACGCGTCTACGTGCACATCGGTCGCTTGGGAGATATTGCGGTTGAAGCAGTTGGTACCGCATACTGCAACCTGTCCTAAGAGGCATGCAAGGATACCAGCAACGAATGCGAGAGAGAGTTGTGCTGCACCGAAGCGTTTGCGCGTGCAGAAGCCGGTGGGTGAAGTCGGGGAGGATTTCGTCGGGGACGGTGGTTTGTCATCGAGGTCTGCAGAGGTGGTAGGTAAGAGAGCTTCTCGCTCATGATCCGGGTGTTCATAGCCTTCATTGTAGCTTCCCTCTGGGGCTGACTCGACGTCCTGCTTGCCGAGCATGTTTGAGGTACGCTAGTACTTAGACTCTGAACGCAATCTGTTGCAGAAAGCTCAGAGGTGAAGCTATTAGGAAAGGAGGGACGATTATAAGGAGAGAGACGAGAAGAAGACGTGCACAGGGTACTTATGTGCTAGTGGTGAAAGACAGCGGAAATAATTAGGAAAGGAAACTTCAGTTAAAGTGGCGAATTCGGTCCTCGCGTTATTGATGACGGCAAGTCATTGCGGTTTAAATATGTTTGCCCAACACGTCAATAGCCTTATTCACCACAAAGATCCAACTTACAACTGCAGTTTACCAATTAATCACCAATAACCCGTGTAAGCACTACAATAAGTAGATATAACAAGCAAAGTTAAAGAACGAATCCCGATTCCCCACAAATTCCCCAGACCCTTTAGGTCCTTTGATACGGACGAATCCTTAACGGCATCTGGTTCTTATCGGGTTCGGAAATGACAACAGGCCTCTGCACAACTGACGACTTCTTGATCAGCTGATCCGGGGGAACAGCAAGCTCGAATTCAAATGCTCGGACAAGGGTGAAGAGAAGGGCTTTCATCCTGTCATCCGTCATCAGTATCCTTGGTTGCACAGCTAACATGTCGAGACTTACTCGACGAGGGAAAATCGATATCCAATGCAAGCCCTTGGGCCACCAAGGAATGTCATCATGGAGCCCCAAACTCCCGGAATCGAGGACGCAGCGTCGGGGACCGACGACCACCGCTCGGGTCTACATAGTGGATGAAGTTCAGCGAATTGCTGCTTACATACGAACGAGTCTCACTTAAACTCTCTCGCGTCTGGGCCCCAGATAGCGGTAGATCTATTCATTGCGAGAATAGGGATGAATACAACCTGTCCTTTCTTAATGCTAACATGTCGTTGTCAATGGATCGGTATCTTTAGAAACAAGAACGCGCATACCGAATGCCATCGTGATTGACTCCCTTCTTATCAACGAAGGGCGTCTTCAGAGGTAGTATATCATCCTTCACCACTTGCCGTATCGTAGACGGCACTGGAGCGTGCACTCTCAATGTCTCTCGCACCACAGCATCAAGGTATGGAAGTGCGTTAAGTTCATCCATTGTAGGGTTTTCAGTCGACACGGTCAATAACTCTTCACGAAGTTTCTCTTGTACATCGGGTCGTTGCGTGAGTGCGTAAAGAGCCCATGTGGTACCCGCGCTGGTAGTTTCGTGGCCTGCCACAAGGAAAGTCGGCACCTCTGTTCAAAGCAATCATCAGGACAAAGGCGCATGCATGGAAGAATGCAAGTCAAAACACACGAGCTAAAACATCCTCGTCCGACATCCTTTGGCTCTCCGGTAAGTCTGTCGCCATATTCGCTCTAAGCAGCAACGAAAGAAGGTCTCTTCTCTTCATGCTCTGCTTATCTATCTTCTCTTTAGAAGCTAAAATCGCGGCTTTACTGTCCATCAAAAGCTGGTCTCCAACCCGCTTCATCGTTGCTGAAGCTTTGCGAAGTTCTGCATCACGTTCTTCCGGCTAAGTGGAATAGATATTAGATTCAACAAAGTTCTTGTATTTAATCAGGCGTACTCACGAAAAACTTTAAAATAGGTCTAAGGACCGGTACCATCCCCCGTAACAAAGGGATAATAGACAACCTCCGTCCCGTGTGGAAAAACTTCGCTGAAGGCCTCGCTAAGCTCGCTCTTTTCCTGCTTCAGAGCATTAAACTGGTAATTGAATCCCGCAAGGCCGATAACGTCCAAAGTCATCCTGCTTAACCACGCCAGAACGTCAATGCGTCCGGTTCCACCTTGGTTGGCTATCTCTTCTGTCCATACATCTCGTAACTGAGATAGACTTATGAGTTCCGTCCAGACATGTGTACAATGTGAGGGAGCTCACCTCGAGCGACTTCTCAACGAAAATTTCTGTTAATTCCCGTATTTCGGAAGCGCCAAATGCGGGATTCTATAATGACATATAGTTAAGTCGATATATATGACTATAAGACTGAACGCGTACCATGACTCTGCGCTATTGACAACGCCGTTAATATGTGCTCAAGGCGATTCCCTGGAAATGACATACCTGTTGTCTGTGTTTGTCACCTTCCACGACCAGTACACCTGAGCAATATTCAGAAAATGTAAGCATCGACATTAAACAAGGCAAACGAACCCCCTCCTAGAATCCTCGTCAGATTAAACCTTGCCGCTTCAGGTTTTTGATAGTCAGCTGTGTTCATGAGCACGTAGTTCAGCGCCTTGGTGTCCGTCGTGTATAGACGATTCATCTGTTACAGACGTTAGATTTATTACGGTGTCTCGACTGCGTGCTTACCCCAAAAAAGCCCTTGTACTTTATCGTAGACCCGTACTCTTCCACCCATTTCTCATGCAAAACTGAGTTCTCCTACGACATTAACAAGTGTTCGTCAATAATAATAGATAAATCGATGTTGAAGTTACTTACAGCGTCCCAAATTTCTTTCAAATTGCCATAGATAAAGCTTTTGCTTGGTGGACCTGGTAGATCGCGAATTGGAGAGGCGAATGTTTCGTTATAGAGCATGCGGAGCAGCTTAAACAGCCCGTAAGAGGCGAGTGCACCTATTGCGGTGCCTGCAACTTGAACGACGTCCATCGAATTCTAGCAAGAATCAAGCAGAAAGAGAGTTATGGATTAGACCTTGAGTTCAAGGCGATGGTAGATGAGTGAGAGGAATTGATGCTTTTATAGTCGTGTGTCTGGTTGCGTTACTATAAATAAAAATATCATGTCGAGATTGACATGAACGATATGGGTGAACTGCGGGCAAGTTTGAAAGTTCCTTGTTGGTTTCTAGATGCTCAATACATCAGGCCTTCAGCTTTAGGATTGATAATGTAGAACATTGCATGACGTTAGTGGACGGCAGCTGGTGTCTGTATGTCATTGTCAGCGTATGAACTGGATTTGGCCAAGGTGCTGCTCGCCAAACAAGGAAGTACATCGGAGATTCCGGACATATTTTCTTCCGCACTATAAATTCCGGAGAAGTACTTTACCGAGCATAGAATATAAGAGCAAGACCATAAAGTAAGTTCCCAAATACTGCTAATTTTCCTGTTTTCTGCCAGCTTTATGTATAAGTATTAGAATAAATATTCAATAGATTGACGTCAATGCTTAACGTTCGCTTAGCTTAACCTTTGAACTCGGAGAGCCAGTGTTAAGTACTACTTTAAAAAATTTGCTATTTAAAATGCTCTTTCAATTCTCCCCCCGACTACTTACATGAACAGTCACGATTCTTCTTGTATTCTTCGTTTCAAAACCAATGCTTTCAATGCTTGTATCAACCAAATATTTCACTTACGCTGGAATAAAGTCATCAAGCACTCTTAAAAACTTAACATTGATCATTAGTCGATCACGCAGTATTTCATCTCAAAGAATTTCATTCCATGTGTAAATAAATCTAGCGAATGTAACTACGAAGGTCGTCCCAAAACTGAAGGCCTTTGGTATGGCTTAATCCAGAGCATTGAGTCCGCTGAACTCCCTAGTGACGGGTTGTTCAGGAGCAGGCGCGGCCTCAGGAGCGGGAGCGGGGGGTGCTCCACCGCCACCCATGCGGAACTTCTTGAAGAAGCCCTTCTTCTCCCGGTTACCTCCCCACCTTCCAACGCGGGGCTTGCGTCCAATCCACCGAGCCTCTAGGTCGAAGTCCTCCTCACGGGCCTCAAGATCCATAAGTTGTTCGAAATCACGAGCTGCGACTGGGGATTGTGCTTCAGGTGCAGCTGCGGGGGCACCCTCAGCTGGAGCACCTTCGGTAGGGGGAGCGGGAGAGGCAGGAGCCTCAGGAGCAGGAGGAGCAGAAAGCTTTCCGTGCTTGTGGTGGTGCTTTCCTTGTCCGTGCTTTCCGTGTTTGCCGTGCCTTCCATGGCCACGGTGCTTCCTGCCGTGGGGGCCACGGGAACCACCGCGCGCCTCGAGCTCCTCGAACTCGCGAGCGGCGACAGGGGACTGAGCCTCAGGAGCAGCAGGGGCAGCCTCAGCTGGGGCACCTTCTGCAGGGGCGGCGGCGGAGGCGGGGGCCTCAGGAGCAGCGGAAGGAGGGGGAGACATCTTAGCACCGTGCTTGTTGTGGTGCTTTCCATGTCTACCGTGCTTTCCATGTTTGCCGTGCCTTCCGTGGCCTCGGTTTTTCCTACCGTGAGGACCACGGAAACCACCGCGCGCCTCCAACTCCATCATATCTTCGAAATCACGAGCGGCAACAGGGGACTGAGCCTCGGGAGCGGCAGGGCAGCCTCAGCTGGGGCACCTTCTGCAGGGGGAGCGGCGGAGGCGGGGGCCTCAGGAGCAGAGGACGGAGGGGGACATCTTAGCACCGTGCTTGCTGTGGTGCTTTCCATGTCTACCGTGCTTTCCGTGCTTTCCGTGTCTTCCTTGACCACGGTGCTTCCTGCCATGAGGGCCACGGAAGCCACCTCGCGCCTCCAACTCCATCATGTCTTCGAAGTCACGGGCGGCGACAGGGGACTGAGCCTCGGGTGTGGCAGGGGCAGCCTCAGCTGGGGCGCCTTCTGCAGGAGGAGCGGGGGAGGCGGGAGCCTCAGGAGCTGCGGAAGGAGGGGGAGAAAGTTTAGCACCGTGCTTGTGGTGCTGCTTTCCATGTCTACCGTGCTTTCCATGCTTCCCGTGTCTTCCTTGACCACGGTGCTTCCTGCCATGAGGGCCACGGAAGCCACCTCGCGCTTCCAAGTCGGTAATGTCCTCCCAATCCCTGGCGTCGAGATCAAACTCGTAGAATGAGCGGGCAGCGACCGCCTCGGGACCAGCAGGGGCCGGCGAAGTGGGAGCGGAAGGTGCAGCCTCCTCGGGGGCAGGAGAAGGAGCGGCGGATGCAGGGGCACTCTCAGAAGCGGGGCTAAGAGATTTCCTGCCACCTTTGTGGTGCTTGCGACCGTGCCTTCCGTGTTTCCCGTGACCGTGCTTGCCATGTCCATGTCTGTGATGATTGCCACCACGAGCTTCAAGGTCCATGTCTACAAATTCACGGGCGTCGACATCGTAAGATTCACTGCGCTCAACGAGGTCGTTGGCTTCCTGAGAAGGATAAGCGAATGTAGTGCCAGTGAGGGCAAGAGCAGCGATCAGAGCGACAGTAGAAGTAGTACGCATTTTGTTTGCTAGATTTGAAGTTCGTAAAAATGAAAAAGGAATGTGTTCTAGAGGGTGTGATTAGCATCGTTGAAGGATGGAGAGCACATTATCCACGTACTTTGATAAATTCGTTAAGATGAAAAGACTTTAGGGACCGGCCCTGTTAGTTGGTTCTTGAGTTGATGTGAGGAGGATGCGCCAGGCACTCTGGAGAATCGAGGATAGATACACCTAGCTTTTATACATCGGTATCGGCAGGCAGTGGCTAGATTCTGCCGTTGGTTCGCATCAAATTAATGCACTGCAAGATGGAACTTTTCCAATGGAGAACATAAACCAGCGTTCCTTAGCGGGCCGCTGAGGAGCTAATGATGGCCGAACCAATTAGCACCGTTTGAATCGTTGGTGAATGGCATGTTGATCAAGATTCAAGGGGCAGGTAGATAAAGCAGTGTAATTTTGATGTTCATATTGCAGTGTGGCTTGTAACATGTTTGTAGCGTTGGAGAGTTACAAGTAAGCCCAGTTGTCATCTTGTAACCAGAACCTATGTAAGAATTATTGGAGTTCAAAAGGAAACTCAACTCGAGATTATCCACTTCGATATTGCTAACTAGACAGAAAAAACTTGAGAGGAGGTCGGTAAAGATATCAAAACATGAGTTCGCAACTTAGCTGAAACTTGCACGAACGTAGATAGCTCCACGCGTCAGATCCGGTCAGCAAGGCTTAATAGCCATCGCCCACACGGCAGATACGGCCAGTGTGTTGTAGACTGTTGTAGATGACATACATATATAGATTTGGAATGATGGCATTGATCATGATGCACATTAGATTTCCCGTCACATGTTAATCGTATGTAAACGCCGGAACGAAGCGACAGGCTTAACAACCAATGCTATGCCATCAATGATATATATAGAAAACAGCTATACATCGAGATGGTGCTGTTACTATGCATCTTATTCCGAAACCACCGTTCAAAACGATTTACAACGGTATTAAAAAGTCAAATCATGGTTATCAGGTACAAGAGTACCAGTCCAAATTTATTGTGGGTACTAAAGGGCCAAGGCACGGTAGCGTCACGGCGTGGCATCAATCCGGACATCGCGTTGTCTACTTGTTGCGCGATAGGATCAAGCTTCCGCAGCACCTTCTTTAGTTCCCAACTTCACATACATATAATAACATGCTACACTATCCATCGGTGTGGAGTTTTAAGGGAGGAAGACTATCATGATGTCGAAAAAGATGTCATCGTAAAAATTAATTAAAAATTGCAGAGCCTTAAACACCCTACATTCAAGTTTGCCCTACGAAGAAGTTAGCAAAACCGGGCCGCCGAGGATCTATGGAAAGATCCAAGAAATATTACTGATAAACTTGATTGAAAGCTTCAGCAACGATGCAGCTGAGAAATAATCTCGATGGTAAGTTATTTTTAAACCGCTTCTTATGGGATCAAGTCGATGGAGACGAATTTATAAGATTGTTTTAAATTTTAAAGATGCACAAATTAAACTACAAATCAATCATAACCACCAGTAGACAAGGAAGGAGGGAGTGCATCCTTCCCATTTCCACAGGTAAGGTTTATGTTGTCAGACAATGTCAGTTCAACCAACGAACCACTAGTGAATACATCCCAGTCAAGGTAGCAATTCGATTTGTACGGTTTGCCATTGACAGCGACATTCTAAAAATAAGAATCATGTAAACCAAAAGCTAGAAGCTATATATCTACAGCAAAAACGGACCTGAACAAATACGTGTCCGCCTGTGCCATCGGAAGGATTACCACGGAAACCATTTGCCTTGATAGTCGTTGTAGTATTAAACGCGGGATTGAAAAAAGATATCTGCGGGAAGTATGGGGACGACAAGAGGAATTGTTTGGTTGCTGGTAACGGATACATTCCAGCAAGATAGAAAGCAGCATAGCTCCCCATTGCACCAGAATCTGTAGAACCCATTAGGGTGAATCCCATAACAGCACAAATTTAGTAACTCGCCGTCATTCCCAGGTAGACCATTTGTGGAGGTATTAAAGAACTCAGCGATTACTTGCCTCGAGCGCTGCGTACTTAGCCCTGGTCGGTTAGCGTAGTGGTACATGAAAGGCATCTGCTGTGAAGGTTCATCTGTGGCTTCAAAGTAATCCTAGCCAGATAATTTAGTTCATGCTACAAACGTCATAAAACCAGGGCTCTTTACCTGAGCGAAGATAAAGTCAAGCCTCGAGATAAACGCATCATTTCCTCCTTGGAGCTTAATGAGTTGGGCAGTGTCCTGCGGTACATACTAAACAAAAATCAGTCACGTATAGTTGGCCTACCTAGTTACTTGCCTGAGAGTACTGTAGAACGAATAAATATAAAGCGACGGTTCGTATTTAGGAACTCACGATAATAGGCGAGCCTTCATAGAATCCATCCCGATTGGCGGCGTTCAAGAAGCATGTAGCTTGCTCAGGATCATGGATGCTACAATGACGAGGGTCCGTGAAGTTAAAGGTCCCATTGGCGAAGCGAGGCTGCATCATTCCCAAGACCGTCGAAGGTGCACCAGGTACGGTGATATTGGGATTCCACACGTTAAAGAAGTTACCAGCGCGTTTAGCATACTTCAAAATGATGTATGGGTATCTGTAAGATGAAGAATCGAATAGAATCGTACCTTCTTTCCATCATCTGTTTTGCCCAGGAGCTTAGCCACTTGAGATATAGAAAAGTCGTTGAATGCATGCTGGAGCAAGAAAACGTCAATAATTAACAATCTACAGAATTGGGAACTTACCTCAAGTGTTCTAGAGACTTGTTTCGAATTTGCTCCGCCTGCGTCAAACATATCATCTGGAATGTAGCCTATACGCATACAGTTAGTGATGACACGTTCATACAAAAGTGAAAACTATTCACCAAGCTGTTTCCAGACATCGGCTTGACGACCCTGGACGTTCCAGTTGGGAGGTTGGATTTCAGCATCGGCCAAAAGAGCATTGTAGAGATCTGTGGCTGATACACCGAGAGCAGCAGCTTGCTCTTGGAACCTGGAACGGTACGTCAGGGTCTTTCTCTTTAACATGTCTATGAAAGCATACTTCACAAAGAACTCGCTGACAATAGGGTCACCATCTATATAAAATAAATCAGCTAATGACCAAGGTTGAATGAATAGAATCATTAATATTTACTGCTGCCGCCTTGAATATAATGCATAGCCGTTGCGCCACGACATTCCGGCAGCCAACCTGAAGGATTTGGAAGGATGGTTAGACCAAGACAGGTATGTTTGACACGACATTGTCACCTTCATGTTTCTGGATATCTACCATAGCACGAACGATTCTGGAGAAAGTAACCGGATCATGGAGGGACATGAGCGGGTAGAGTGTTCGATAGGTGTCCCACTAACAAAGAAAAGTAAGGAACGGGAAAAGAAGGAGGTCGTCAAAGACTGCGTACATTGCAGTAGAAAGAATCGAAGTAAGGTTCTGTTGAGTTCCATTTCGGATTTTCGCCCGTATCTGAAACTTCGATTAGTTGGCTCGAACAAAGAATTTAAGTCGATTCCCTACAGTCAGCAGGTGAAATGTGTGTCCGGTAAAGCTGCATCGATATCATTCCAATCAAGTTTAGGTTTCTGGAAGGGATATCGTACCGAAGAGTAGAATAGTTCCGCAGTCTCTTTGGGAACCCCTGCCATGTCTACTTGTACCCTACTCAAGAGGTCATTCCACTGAGCACGACTCGTGGTATGGACTTTATCGAAATCAAAGTCGGGAATCTCCTCTTCAGCATTTTGACATGCCTGAGCACTCGAGATAAAAGAAACACCAACACGTGCAAGGATGGCTGTCGGTCCTCCACCCGGTGCGGGAGGGAAAGTGAATAATGCTCCAAGCTGGTCAATGAAACCTGTGAACGCGTAAGAAAATAATACATCAATGGTAGCGCAAAGCTTATTACCATAGTAGAGTTGCTGAATATCTGTGGTTCCTCGTACAGGGAAATCCGCAAGCCAAGCGCCGAATTCAGTCGGTTTCTGGAGAGAAAACCCGTCGCCTTTGAACGTAACGCAGGTGAAAGCCCTATAACGTCCTAAAAGACGTGTCAGCTATGTAGAAAAATGGCGCATGCTTAGCCTAAATACCTGGTCCAAAAGAAGCAGCAAACTCAGCGCCTCCTTCAACTTTCGCAGTATCTGGATCCAGGGTCATAATAGGGTTTGTGCTACTACTCTGCCCATCATTGGTTATATCTACTGCTATACGTGGGTTGACAGTGCCAGCGGGGAAAGTGTAGCGATGAAGAGCAACTCGACGTGTTGAAGTGAGCTCTACCCTAATACCAGTGGACTACAATCATATTTAATATCTGGAAGGTGCAGTTTTGTTTAGGAGATTTACCAAGTTGGTGGAAAAGTAACCTGGAGATGCGAAGTCGTCGGGAGAACCTAGTATATGGCGCGTGAAATCGCAACGCTGCAAATATCACAAATGAGTCGTACCGTCTGGCAAAACATTCCTCAGTCGTTTACGAGTGTCCAAGGAAGTACCGCATTTCTCAAATGATGAACATTCAAGGATCGGGAAAAGTTTGAAGTTCGATAAAGGAACTGCCTGTGGCAAACTCAAGATGAATAACGTCACTTTACGACTACTAGCATTAGCTTACCCCTCCAGTACCACTATCATGCAGTTGTGAAAAGCCTGTTACGTTGAATTTTGGATCTCCATCATAACCTGCGTGCTATCACAAATCGTTATGCATCATACGTTGAAATTAGACTACACAAACATACGTTTCCTGGAGAATCAGTATCCATGCCTGCCTTGATCATTCCATGAGGAATAGTCGCCCCTGTGCCACCATAAGTCAGACATACATTTTCATAGAAGCTTTGACAGGCATACCAGGAAAGACATGACCACCATTAGTTGTGCCGATGAAAGGAATAACCAAACTAGCGGGATCAGTTATTTTCGGCAATGCCGATGCAGAACTAGGCGATGCGAATGTCGCACTGCTTCTAATGGGTTATAAGTACACTGCCGAATCGCGTGTCGCTCGTATAAAGAACGCACAGACTAGTTGCGCCTTGAGCTCTGCTCAATACGCATGCTAGCAGAAGACTCTGGTATAGTTTTCGCATCTTCATAATGGCTAATCGAGAGTTAGGGGGGTGAAAGACACGGATGTACCCTATAGAGTTCAAGTAGAATGGCGGGTTATATAAAAAAAGCTATAGAATCGGTTACGCGTCTTCTATCACTAATAAGAGGTCAGGTGAAGCGCGTCCATGCTTTAAGAAGAGCAAGGTGACACAAAAGAAGGCATCCCGCTGGTCAATGTGCCGATCTAGGAGCGACTGAGGAGTCAATACCATTAGAGCATGTCAAAAGCCAGAGTAATTCAAGACCACAATTCCCATCCAGGTGCTCGCCTCCTGGCTGCAGTCATTTTCGAAGCTTTAAAATCGACATCTGTAAGACGTTCGTATAGTTAGTCGTAAACCACGTGAACGCGATTATCACAATGCATTCTATACTTAGAATGCCGTCCATGTTATTCGAAAGGTGTTAGTGGGTGACTTTCCGTAGGAATCTATTCACGTTTATTTTGAATAGATTCGAATAGATCACTGTTCGCTGAGATGCCGATCCTCGCTTATTGTCGCGTAGTTGGAGGTGGGGCCGTACAGACCTTCATAGATTTTGAAGTCTATGGAGAACTTAAGACCCCTCGCCAGATTTTTAAGTCTTGAATAAACCTCGCTAAGGCTCGCTTAGTTCGCATAATTTCCCTTGATTAGATGAACTGAGATCCAGCTTACGACACAGGTGCCATGGTCCGTTTCAGACTTGCAAGTTCCATGGATTCCACGAATTTCTAGAGAATGCAACATATCATATGCACTCCCAAGTCCTTCCTTTGTCTCCAAAAAATTTAATCACTAGTTCTTTTAATATATAATGAGTCCTCCTAACAGATGTCTCGCATAATTTTGTTATTTTACATATGGTGAATGTATTCCAGTGGTCTTCAAGTCCTCCCAGAATCTAGAGGATGTAACGAAAAGTAGCAACATCGAAGTCCACTATTGTTAATAAAAATCTAGTCACTTTGACTCTTAAAAGGCCTGCCATGGTGTAATTTTGCGAGAGGAGAGCAGAAGTTTCAGGGTATTTCTGTTGATAATAGATTGTAATAGAATTGGCTACGGGAAAATGATATGAAATAGACATAGATTTTCATACTCCGATCTATTAAATATTCGAGTCTATTTGGAATAGAATCCCTACGGAAAGTCACCCAGTGAGAAAATTGAAATATTATAAGTGGGAAATGGTAGTTCGCCAGGGCCTACATGGGGATTTAGGAGGACTCGCCAAAAGCCCATATGGAACTAACAGAACCCCGGTTATTTAAGTATCATACACACCCTGAACACCAGCAAGCATCTGCTGAGGTAAAGCCAAAGTCAGATAGGTTCAAAGAACAAGCTGATAATCCATTCTGTACTTACTCAAAACCAACGAAGAATTGAAATATGGTTGATAGAGTAATATCTGCTTTGCCAACACTGTAGTGCCATAACGTAGCACAGTGCAAAGGTCGCGAACAGTATAGCAACAGCGACTTACAACTACTTATAAATACCTGAAGTCGCCAGTCGACAGCCTCGTATTTGCCTCGTACTACTAGTATCTATCTCTCCGAGTCGCACCATGCACGCGTCCTCGGATAATAACAGATTATCCATTTTTAGGAAAACAGCTTACAGTTCCCAATAGCAGTATAGTCCATGAAATAATACTGAACCAATGCAAAAATATGCATAACTGGGTAGGTAGCAGCAAGAGACTCGTACTAGCAAACCAAATGCCTAACTTGTGCCTGACTTGAAGTTGAACGTTGGACATTGACAATGGTATTGTTTGTTCCTAATAAAGTTGACAAACATTCTCAAAGTATTACAAATGACACTAGGCCTACATAGGAACGTGTGAGCCAGTTCAAACGTTCAACGTTCAACGTTCAATTCTTATCATCTTCCTGGACCTATCCTGGATAGGTATCTACTTCATTTCTAATTTGACGCGTTTCTTCGAAATCCAAGCTATGTTGAACGATACGTGAATGTGTGTTAAATGCAGAATTTCGCCCAGACCTCTCAAAAGAGCAATTCTTCAACCGACTATTTTGAAGAAGAAGACTCGCAGTTTCTACAAGTTCTTGAAACAGTCATTCTTCCTGGAGATGTAATCTCCTCTGAATCATCTCAATGTACTCCACCACCCCCACCACCAGCGCAACGTCCTAAATATGATGAATACATTCTGGATGTGCAATCTCCTATCTTAACAGAGCCTTCTTTGAAACGACGTCGTGTGGAAGATGAGGTGTACAGAGAACGTGAACCGTCTGTTGCAAGCCCTATCAAGGTCAACCAGATACCTCAGAATAATAATGATATTTATGGTCCATCTAACGGTGATTTTGGTCAATATATGCGCCGAAAGCGCGCCAAGCTCCAAATACAGAATGCAGAAATTTCATCCGACACGAGCAGCGAGGTGAAAAGTCGAATATTTGAAGGAATATCTATATATGTATGTATCTCCAATTATATGTTTGCAGCTATGTTCAGCATTATATATAGGTCAACGGCTGGACAAATCCTTCCATACAAGAATTGCGGCGCATTGTTATACAACATGGCGGTATTTTTCAACCGTATCTAGATCGAAAGTCATTAGTGTAAATGATATACTCCTTGGTTAAAAACAATTCTCATGTCCCATTATAGGACTCATATCATTACGAACTCTTTGACACCGGCGAAGATCAAAGAATTCAAGTATATGAAGGTTGTTAGACCGGAGTGGATCACGGAAAGTCTACAAGCAGGGTTTCTGCTATCATGGAAAGACTACATATATGTTCATGGAGGGCAACTAGAAGCTGCACAAGGTGTGAGGGTGGACAAGCAGTCGACTATCATTACCTCAATGCCGATTCAGCAAAGCGTGTCTAAAAACAGTAAACAATCAACAAGCGCCTTTAAGCCACCTGTTCTAAATTCAAAAAGTCCCATAGTGAAGGGGAAAGCTATATCGAAACCCTCTAAACCCAGCTTCGTAACGAAGGACGAAACATTTCGACGAGCAATAGAGCTTGTACATAATCGCAGCAGGAAGGCTCCAATGGATCATCATCTCCAAAAGCCCAGATCACCTGTAGAAGACCTTCATATAGCGAACCAATCTCGATCAACTTCGGGACCTGTAATGGATCCTAAGTGCACCACTGATCCTCAGGCTGCCACTTCTAAGGATGCTATACATGTCTCTGAATATTCAGCTTTCAAGTCGAATGCAATGGCTGAGCGTGTGATGGCCAATCCCGAATGGAGAAATGCACACACGTCTGTTGCACCTGACTTTGTTGAAGGATTTTATCGTAACTCTCGATTACATTACTTGTCAACGTGGAAAGCAGAGCTCAAGAGTTTAGTGCAGGAAGCCCAGGAACGAGCTGAGACCATCGGTATATACGGCCATGGGTCTAACGGAGATTCAATTGGCAAAATCGGTTCCGAAGCCCAGCCTATGGATGGAGCTGTTGCAGATGGAAGCTCTTCGGGAGAAGGGGTACATGGTGCCGAATCTGTAATACGTCTGCCTTCAAAATGGAAAGGAAAGCAGAAGGCAGTAGATGATCAAACCCGAGTCATTATGCATTGTGATTTTGACTGTTTCTTCGTGTCTGTCGGTCTCACTACCAGGCCCCATCTTAAAGGTAAACCAGTCGTAGTGTGTCATTCTCAAGGCGTACAAGGCGGGGTCGCCAGTACTAGTGAAGTTGCTAGTGCTAGTTACGAAGCCAGAAACTTTGGGATAAAGAATGGCATGAGCTTGCAACAAGCTCGAACTTTATGTCCTTCCATTATTACAATTCCATACGAGTTTGAAAAGTAAGTTCGTTCTATCTCTCTCTCTCTGAAGCGTCCTCTCATGTTGATTTTTATTAGATATAAACAAATATCATTGAACTTCTACACTATCCTCATGACGCTTGCGGATGATCTACAGGCAGTCTCTGTGGACGAAGCACTAATAGACGTAACGAGCACTGTATTGCAGCAAAGAGGACGCATTGGATCAGAAGGTTCTCAGATCGATCCTGCAAAAGATTTTGCAGAGACTATCCGTGCACAAGTTAGAAAAATGACTAGCTGTGAAGGTAGGCATGTCATTTCGCTCATGCATGTGTCACATTTTTATTTGGGGGCATAGTTAGTATTGGCATTTCTCACAACATAATGTTGGCGAGGTTAGCAACGCGGAAAGCAAAGCCAGCGGGTTCGTTCCATCTCGCGCCTGAGCAAGTACCCGGGTTTATCGCTCCTCTCAATTTGGCGGACTTGCACGGTTTCGGATGGGCTACGGAACAGAAAGCACAGGAAAAGTTAGGAACGTCAGTCCTCGGAGAATTACTCAATAAGAGCAAAGGTGCTTTGTGTGATGCTCTCGGAAAAGGAACAGGCGAGACTATATACAAAGCTATCCGTGGGATTGACGACAAGAAAATTGAATCGGACAAGCCTCGCAAGTCGGTTTCGTGCGACATCAATGTATGTCTTCTCAGATGTGGCTTGCTCTGGGTCTAACAATAAGTAAACGCAGTACGGAATACGGTTTGAAAATAATGAGCAGGCTGAAGCATTCATGTATCAAATGGCAGTCGAAATTAAGAGGCGTCTGGACGCTATCGACATGGTTGGTCGTTCTTTAACCTTGAAATTTATGAAACGTGATCCGGCTGCACCTGTAGAACCTCCAAAGGTTACTTGATCTATTTCATTCCGAGACATTATTACTGATCTTTTTTTTTTAAAAAAAAAAAAACATAGTTTATGGGACATGGCGCATGCGATCTCTTTAGTAAAAATATTCACTTGTTGGTTCCCGGTGGCCGCGGCACAAGGGATGACCAAATTATAGGAGAACATGCTTGGAGACTTTTGAAATCATTTAATTTTGATCCGAAGGAACTGCGGGGAATTGGCATCCAGATACAGAAGCTGGAGCCAGCCTCGGGGGCAGTGAATGCTCCCGCCGGACAGGCCTTATTGCATTTTAAAAAAGCAGCGGTTGGCCCTTCCAATGCTCTCCAGCCTGAAATTACTGTTCAACCTCCATCTCAAAATGATGATGTTCTTATGACGGAAGGAGTGTATGTTGAGCAGGATCGAAACTTGTCAACTAAGCAACATGATCTGCCTTCGTTTTCTCAAGTGGATCATAGCGTTCTAGAAGCACTTCCTCGAGATATCCGAGAAGAAATCGAAAAAGAATATAAGCGTCGCTCTGCATCTCCTTTTGTTTTGGGTTTTCAAGAAGGACAAAACGACGGCATACCTGGACCAGGTCCCGCCACCCTCGCTCGAGAGAGGGACGAAAAGGAAGAATTTAAGATGCTAGCAAAACGATTCTTACCTCGTCGTGCTCGAGGTGTTGTTCCATTGCATCTTTTTCGCACCGGAAAGTTTATAAAGAAAAAGAAAACCAAGCGTAATTTAAAAGTTGCCGACAGGGAACTGAAGAAATATGATATCGACCCCGATGTCTTTCGTATGCTTCCCATAAAGATTCAACGCGAACAACTTATCGTGGCTCGCCTTGTAAAACACAACGAGGGAAACTTACCAGCTCTGCCGAGTCAAAGTCAGAAACATCACCTTAAAGCGCGTAAGCCTAATCCTGTTCCAGAGCATCTTCGTTGGGTTGCTCCACCTCCGAAAGCCAAGTATAAGGAAACGCCTTCTCTCCGTCAGCAAGGAAGGGGGGGGGGAAAGCTTCATTTCACTGAAACAGACGACATTCAGAACGTTTTGGAGAAATGGGTTACTGCTTACCAGCATTGGTCGCCCAAGGAGAAGGATGTCGAATTTTTAAGTAAATACTTGCTGAAGTCTGTTGATAGTTCGATTGCGTCAGACGTTGGAGTGGAGCGTGCAGTTGCGGTGATGAAATGGTGGATGGTTCTCCTTCGACGCTTCTGGCCTGGTGGAGAGTTTGTTGAGGAGGGCGAGCCGGATGGAAGTCAGACGGACAGAGTGGCTGAAGCGTGGTGGAATGCATTTCGAGACGTCAAAGCTCAGATGGACGTCGTTGCAAGAAGGAAATTCGGAGGTAAATTGTCGTTGAAGTAAACCTTAACATTAACCATCGAGATTCTTTCACTCTCGTGGTGTCGAATGCTTGTAGAACTCCAGAACGAGCTTCGCGATATTCGTAACGCGTGACGTCATTATCGCGCTCTCATTGACCCGGATCACTACATAGGCTGTAGCACTAACAAGATAAAGGTGGCTTCAAGTAACCCTAAGATATGTCTCCTTCTCCCTTTGTTCGACTCTCGTGTGTGGTACAATCGTATCCATACGGCAGAAAAGGATCTGCGTCATGTGCAGCTCGGTTTGCAGCTGCAACACCTGAGAATAATTTCATTATTGACGAGAACCAGCCATACGGAGGGGTAAGTAACAATGATATCAACACTTTGCTTATCCTGTATATCTGACACATAGGCAGATGTGGATCAGTGACCACCCAAATGGATCTGCCAAAACATTGAACGGCAAACCTTTGCAGAGTCTCGTGGAGTCTGATCCGGAGACATACTTGGGAAAGACAGTTTATGAACATTTCAATGGCGACAAACATTTACCGTTTTTGTTTAAAGTGCTTTCCATAGAGAAGGCATTACCTCTTCAGGCACATCCAGATCGATCACTTGCGAGACAACTTAAGGACGAGGAGAAGAAGGAGAAAGGAAAGAACGAAATGTACGTTGATGCAAATCACAAACCTGATCATGTGGTGGCCGTTGTCATTTCAGACCTTTTCGAGGGATTCGTTGGCTTCCGCCCTTTGAAAGAGATTCAGGTGTTTCTCAAATCAGTTCCCGAGCTTCGCCACGCGCTTTCGGAATCCCAGTCTGTCAACAAGCTTTTGGAAGCACAGGAAAACACAAAAGAGTCAGAGAGGTTGGTGAAACAAGTGTTTTCGGACTTGCTGCACGCAGATCAGGATAACATTCAATCTGCATCCGGTCAACTGTCCGACCGCTTAGATCGTATGGGCTTGGGCGTTCAGATAACTAGAGTGGAACTTTCTGAAAGTATAAAGAAGTGTCTGTGCGATTATCCGGAAGACGTAGGATTATTCGCCGCTTCATTCTTCATGAATCATGTTAAGCTATCGAAAGGCGAAGGCATCGCCATTCCAGCTGGCATGATACATGTCTATCTTCAAGGCGATGTTATTGAGTGTATGACACGGCCGGACAACATGGTATGCCCCATAGTCTCTCCGGTACACAAAACTAACACAGTGAAGATTGCATGTGGATTCCAAAGCATAGAAGACGGAGACGATGCGAAGATATTCATCAATATGCTTTCTTACAAGATGTCAGATCCTAAGAAACTCAAGTTGAGTAGCGAGAAGTGGAGCAAGTCTCATGACGGTTATACTCGGATTTACAGTGCTCCTCTCGAAGAGTTTGATTTGTTAAATGTCAACCTTTCGGCAAAGCAAAGGGAAGCGATAGGTCCAGTTGACGGTCCCGCAGTTTTTATTGTAACGAAAGGGAATGTTCTTATCAGAAATGTCGAGGGGGTATTCGAAGAGTTATTGCGGCAGGGACAAGTAGTGTTTGTTAAGCCTTCTACTACAATAGTGTGGAGTGCAAACGATCATGATGCGGAAATCTGGGTGCCTTTGTCGAAGTCTGAAGCGGACGTCTAATATTCGTAATTTGTACAATAAGTACTATGTATGTAAAAGGAAGGAATAACATATACGTTACTGTAATGAAGCTTGAGTTGTTTATTCGTTTACTTAACATAGAAACTTCTTACTCAAATCTTCCTACTGAGAGATGATATAAAGATAGCTTTCCGAATTTGGCATTATTCCCACTAACTTTAGTTAGTAGGGTTATAGGGCTGGAGCTCGAAATTTTTTGGCAGTAAATTACAACACATTTGTTCTTGTTTACATTCTCGGCATTTCGCCTTCTCTCTTGTTCAGCTTAGTTAAGGTCTGTCTGTGCAGTGTGCGGTCAACCACTGTTACATATATATATTCTACCCTTTGTTCTCAGTTATCGTCTTTCCGACATGTAATGATGGCAATTATAATAAGTTCTATTCAGATACTACTTAAGTATGCTTGGTATTTCTCACAGGTTTCTACTGAACTTAAGAATTTGACAAATTATACATAGCACTTCGTTGCTTTTTATTTCCGTTCTATAAATTACTTTCATTATGAGGTTCCCTGTTAGCTATTAGTATAAGTTAAACTACTTAATCTCAAGTACTTTACTTACTTGTGTGTAGTTAGTGGGCTTTGCCGGCAATAGCTGGCCTTATTTGTTATAATCAAGCTGCAGTGATACCATAGGATGCTCCGAGAGTACAAGTGCTATCACCACTGGTTGGCAGTTAGTAAGTTTTGGTTTTGCTTGGACGCTGTGTTGGGACAATGGCGATGCAACACAAGAGTAAACAAACCTTTCTTCCGACACCGTCATACGGAACCACCCTTCATTGTCAACTTCATTTTCGTTCTATTTTTCTCCAGATACCAATTTATCTGCTTAGTTTACGTCTAATCTGTCAGTTTATACGAGAATGGCGGACGAGTATCCGAGCCTGTTCCGTTTGTGTTTCATCCAGTTTTGACTTGAGGCATGAGACTGACGCGTGGACGCAGGCTCGGAACAGATGAGTTTGGTACAGCTGTTCGTGCCAACTGAGGTTGCTCATGACGCCGTCGCAGAGCTCGGCGAGTTGGGCAATGTACAATTCAAAGATGTGGGTACAATGTAAGCGTAACCCTTGACTCAGTACGCTGATGAAATGTCGGTTCTAGTTAAACCCCAATGTCAACCCTTTCCAACGTTCGTTTGTTGGCGAAATTCGACGCATCGATGAAATGGCTCGTCGAGTTCGCTTCTTTGCAGAGCAGATTGAAAAGGAAAAGGACGTCATTCCTATTCGACCTCTCTATGACTCCGCCCCGCTCATTACCGTGGGCCCCCGTGCTGCGCATACCATAGACGAGTTGGATACAACACTGTCTGAACGCGAAAGGAGACTTGTTAGCATGAATAACAGCTACGATGACCTTAGCAAGAGGGCTAAAGAACTTATTGAAGCTCGTTATGTCCTGAAAGAAACCGCTCAGTTCTTTGAGAAGGTACCTTACCACTTGTCGTGATTGTCATCAGTTTCTTACACATGTCCAGGCTCAAGGCCACCAAACGGATATTAGGACTTCCTTCGACGATAGTTCTGCACCTCTGCTTCAGCATGATGATCGTGAGAGTGCTTATGCCCCTGCAAGTGCTGGATTTGATCTCGAGTGAGTAGCATTGCTGCTTTTTATGACGGCAAATCTCATAGCATAGTAGATTTGTTGCTGGGACTATTGAGCGTTCTCGTGTTCCAACCTTCGAAAGGGTTCTGTGGCGAGTTCTTCGTGGAAATCTCTACATGAATCACACAGACATTACCGAGCCCTTCATCGACTCCTCCACTGGCCAGGAAACATGGAAAAACGTTTTCATCATCTTCGCGCATGGCGATGCCCTTCTCGCCAAAATACGCAAGGTTGCAGTGTCCATGAGTGCAGAACTCTATCCTATTGACCCTAATGCCGACAAGCGTGCCGAGTCCCTGAAGGAGGTCACGGAACGTCTTGAGGACCTTGAGACAGTACTATATAACACTGGGCTTAGCAGACGCGAAGAGCTCGTCAGGATTGGCGAGAGCCTCAGGAGTTGGCAGGATGTTGTTAAGAAAGAGAAGATGATTTACGAGACATTGAACTTATTCAACTATGATGTCCGTAGGAAGACTCTAATTGCCGAAGGTTGGGCACCTACTCGCGATATTACAACTATCCAGTTGGCCTTGCGACATGCAACAGTAAGCCAATCGTTCAATATGAATCAGGTACATGTTTTATTAATTACAATCAAGTGCAGGAGGAATCTGGAACAAGTGTTCCGCCCATCCTTCACGAGCTACGCACGCATAAGACGCCGCCAACTTTCCACAGGACCAATAAGTTTACCGAGGGATTCCAGACAATCATGGATAGTTACGGTATTGCTGCTTATGAGGAAGTCAATCCAGGTCTATTCGCTGTTATCACATTCCCATTCCTTTTCGCGGTTATGTTCGGAGATATTGGACATGGCACGATTATCCTTGTTGCAGCCATTTACATGATCCTTGCCGAGCGAAGATTGGCAAAGGCGGATTTGGGCGAGGTAAGAAGTCACCTTGTATTAATCCCCAGAACGTTGTAAATGCTCACCGTTCGTTTCAGATCATGGGCCAGTTTTTCTAGTACGTCAATGAAATGTATGAATACACGAGTTTTTTGCTGACCCTTCTTTTTTTGATACATGCAGCGGTCGTTACATTATTCTTCTCATGGGCGCATTTTCGATCTATACCGGCTTGATTTACAACGACATTTTCTCGAAGACGTTGCATCTTTTCCATTCGGGCTGGACATTCCCAGAAACGAACGGCACGGTTATAGGCGAGTTAAGCGAGCATCGTTACCCGTTCGGTTTGGACCCAGCCTGGCATGGATCAGATAATGGGCTTGTGTTTAGCAACTCGTACAAGATGAAGATGTCCATCGTTTTGGGTGTTATTCACGTACGTTCGTATCAGCATGTGCAACTGATTGTATCGCCAACATTTTATGGTTCATTTTAGATGACTTTCGCACTGTGCTTGCAATTGCCTAATCATATCAGGTTCAAAAGACCAGTTGATATCTACACGAATTTCATCCCACAGATGATTTTCCTCCAATCGATATTCGGCTATCTCGTGATCTGCATTCTCTACAAGTGGTCGATCGATTGGTCAAAGTCTTCAACTGCGCCTCCGTCGTTATTGAATATGCTCATTGCAATGTTCTTGGAGCCGGGAAGTGTAAAACCTGGAACGCAACTCTACCGTGGGCAGGGTTTCGTTCAGGCCGTGTTGTTAGGGCTGGCGGGTATTTGCGTTCCGTGGTTATTGATTACTAAGCCATATCTTGTCTGGAGAGACATGAAGCGGGTGCATGGTCAAGGATATGTCGGTCTCGGCCACGGCGATGATGCACCCCGTGACAGCTCCGACGATGCACTCGAGGGAGAAGAAGAAGGCAACGGACGTGCAATTGCTGAAGCAGCTCACGAAGGAGAGGTAAGTTTAAGTTTGTCATTATTATCAATATCCTCTGCGGCATTTTTGCATTTGCATATATTTTTGGTTCTTTGGAGCATAGTTTTCGGTTCCTGAGCCCCTTCCGATCCGCTGAATGATGGACTGACTCGATTTATCGTATAGGAGCAGCATGACTTTGGTGAAGTCGTAATTCATCAAGTAATTCATACGATTGAATTCTGCCTGGGTTGTATCTCGCATACAGCCTCATACTTACGGTTGTGGGCTCTTTCATTGGCACATGCTCAATTGTCTGAGGTTTTGTGGAACATGACTCTTGCTTTTGTGCTCGGGCCAGACACGTTCAGTTCCATATTTGGCTGGATTGGATTACTACTTATGGGAGCGTTCTGGTTCGCTGCGACTGTATTCATCCTGTGTATCATGGAGGTCGGTATTTCTTTTGTGTTCAAAGGGGTTTAGGACACCACCTGATTGATGGAATGGTTGTCAATGCAGGGTCTATCCGCATTCTTACACGCACTGCGACTACATTGGGTAGAAGCCAACAGCAAGCATTTCGAAGGTGGAGGATATGTGCGTGTCTTCCTTTTTACATTGCCACGTACCCTATGGATCCGCTATCGGCGGTTACTGACACCGACATACGGAACCATTTATAGGCATTCACCCCGCTCAGCTTCGCTGGCATCGACAGCAAGGAATAAGGTTGAGGAATCGCGGTATTCTCGGGTGATGGATACTTATATATAACCCGTGCATTGTTGTCAAGGAGGCATGTATGTACTAGAATAAATGGACCTATGTTCGACTGCAATTCGAAAATCTGGGGCCCCGCATACCAGTGCCTCGCAAGTTGCATCCGATTTACGGGCTTGAAATTAGCGATAGGGGAGGTGGTGCATCAAGCCTCAGGGATTATGACCTAATGACAGATGCGATGCTGGAACAACGATGGAAGGTGCTGGTGAACGCTGTGTCTGGGAAGATCGAGAGAGGACTGGGGCAGAGCGAGTCACCGGACGAGTCGCCGCGAACGTGGTTTAGATTGGCCCGCTCGGCTCGCTGATATAACATGATTCAATGATTCGATGCCATACAATTTTTTCAAACCCCGACAGCTGATAAAAGAGCCCAGCTTATGATCAGAGGTCCCTTACCTCCCACTCATCCCTTTTTCTTTTCTTCTTCCTCCTTCATAGAGGTACGTCTCCGTCCGCCCCCTCTCCTCCTACTGACTTGACCTCCACAGGCTTCTGCCACATTAGAGAATAGAGCGTACTTTGTCTCTTGTTACAGTATTGCTTAACGAATTAGTCTTCTAAAAAATTACCACAATTTCTTCTATCATCGTACGTCTTGATTTCAGTTATACCTCTTCATCATCTAATCTTCCCAATAGCATTCAAACATGCCTGCTGTCACCGCTTCTGCTGCTGCTTCCATTCCCGTCTCTCTCAAGGCCTCTGCTGCTCCAGTTGAAGGCCAGGTCGACATCTCGGCGCTATTTGTCGCTGACAAATCTTCCCGCGACTCCGCTGTCAGTGTACTCGCTGCTGCCGCCGAAAAGCAAGGCCCCAGTGCTCTCCAGGCCGCTGGTTTTGCAGATGCCGTCATTAAGGCTCTCGCCGACAAAAAATCTCCCGCTGCTCGCGAAGGTGCTGCCAGTGCCATCGCTGGACTCTCTAAGTCTGCAGCCATCAAGGCTCTCGAGCCCATTTTCATCGACTCTGGCATCTACAATGCCCTTCTCGAGTCTTTTGCCGACAAGATGCCGGCTGTCAGGACAGCTGCTGTCGAAGCCGTGAAGGTGTATGTCTCTAACATGAACCCCTGGGCAACTGCTCTCATCCTTCCCGCCCTTCTTCACGAAATCAAAACTGCTGGCAAATGGCAGGTCAAGACTGGCTCTATCGTCGCTCTCAACCAACTCGTCAAGAGCGCACCTGTCCAGACTGCCAAGCTTATGCCCGATATTGTCCCCATCCTCGCCGAGGCTATCTGGGATACTAAGAAGGACGTCAAGGATGCTGCCCGGGACTCCCTTAAGCAAGCCTGTGCTTTAGTTTCTAACAAGGACATCGAACGCTTTATTCCTGCACTTATTAAGGCTCTCATTAATCCCGTCGAAGAGGTTCCGAACACCATTCAGCTCCTCTCGGCCACCACATTCGTTTCAGAAGTAGATTCCCCCACCCTATCCCTCATGGTTCCCCTGCTCTCTCGTGGTCTTAACGAGAAGCTCACTGCCACCAAGCGTAAGGTCGCTGTGTACGTATCTTCGATTTTATTTCCTATCGTTATCTTTACTGATCTCCAATTTTAGCATCGTCGACAACATGGCCAAGCTCGTCGATTCGCATGTCACTGTCCGACCTTTCATTCCCAAGCTTCTTCCTGGTCTTATCAAGGTCGAGACCACCATTGGTGACCCTGAAGCTCGTAGCGTTGTTGGTAGGGCCATTGCTACTCTCCGTCAAGTCGGCAAGATTCCGGAGGAGAGCGATGGAACTGATCTCACTCCCATTAAGCACGCTGATGAGAAGCAGCTTGCTCACTCGCTCGTCGCTATTTACAAGAAGTTCGGTGCTGAGATCTCTGCTGGCAACCTCGACACAATGTACGCCGCGAACCTTGCCACCAACCTCACTATTTCCAAGAACTTCGATGTTCCTGAGTGGGATACCCTCGCTCCTTACCTTGCTTTCATCAACGCTACCGTTGACTCTATCGCTGTTGCTCGTGAATGGGTTGTTCGCTCCGCCACTGAGGATAGTGATGACCACGAGGTTCCTGAGGACGAGGAAGAGGGTGAGGATCTGTGCAACTGCCAGTTCTCGCTCGCCTACGGTGCTAAGATTCTCTTAAACACCGCTACTCTTCGTCTCAAACGTGGCCATCGCTATGGTCTCTGCGGTAAGAACGGTACTGGAAAATCCACTCTCATGCGCGCCATCACCAACGGTCAAGTCGAGGGCTTCCCCTCCCCCGATGAGGTTCGTACCTTCTACGTCGAGCACGACATCGATGGTTCCGAGGAGGAGACTTCCGTCCTGGAGTTCATTCTCAGCGACAAGCGTGTTGAGGTTGGCAAGGATGAGGTCGTTGAGACTCTCGCTTCGGTCGGTTTCAGCGATGAGCGCCAGGCACAGGCTATTGGCTCTCTTTCCGGTGGTTGGAAGATGAAGCTCGCCCTTGCTAGGGCCATGCTTTTCAAGGCTGACATTCTTTTGCTCGACGAGCCTACCAATCATTTGGATGTTGTTAACGTCGCTTGGCTCGAGAACTACCTTACCAATCTTAAGACCTGCACTTCCAGTACGTTTCTATTTCTAGTCTTTTAACTGGCTTTATACTGATACGTTTTTATAGTCATTGTTTCTCACGACTCCGGCTTCCTCAACAACACCATCACCGACGTTCTCCACCTTAACCGCTTTAAGCTCAAGAGATACCGCGGTAACCTCGAGAAGTTCGTTCAGCAAGTTCCTGAGGCAAGTCTTATTACACTCTCGAAGCCGCCGAGGACTACAAGTTCAAGCTCCCAGACCCCCCTCTGCTTGAAGGTGTCAAGACCAAGGAGAAGTCACTGTTGAAGATGCGCAAGGTCGGCTTCCAATACCCCGGATCAGCAGTTCAGCAGCTCCACGATATCACTCTCCAAGTCTCACTTTCTTCCCGTGTTGCCGTCCTTGGTCCCAACGGTTCCGGCAAGTCTACTCTCGTCAAGCTCCTAATTGGCGACATGGAGCAGAACAAGGTGGTGAGATTTGGAAGCATCCTAACTTGGTCATCGGTTACGTTGCTCAGCATGCTTTCCACCATATCGATAACCATCTCGACAAAACTCCCCTTGAGTACATGTTGTGGCGTTACCAGACCGGTGAGGATTTGGAGGAGATGAGCAAGGCTAACCGTCAAATCTCTGAGGACGAAGAGAAGAAGATGAAGGAGGGTGCTAACATCGTTATCGAGGGACAGAAGCGCATCATCGACGAGATCATTGCTCGCAAGAAGCTGAAGCAATCTTACGAGTATGAGGTTTCGTTCAAGAACCTCAGCTCTTCCGAGAACATCTGGCTTCCTCGTGACGAGCTCGTCAAGCGTGGTTTCGAGAAGAAGGTCATCGAGGTTGATACTCGTGAGGCTCAGCGCCTCGGTCTCCTCCGTCCCCTTGTTCGTAGGGAGATTGAGAAGCACATGGCTGACTTCGGTCTTGAGCCCGAGTTTGTCTCTCACAACACCATGCGTGGTCTTTCTGGTGGTCAGAAGGTCAAGATTGTTCTTGGTGCTGCTACATGGCGCCGTCCCCACGTCATGTGCCTCGACGAGCCTACGAACTACCTCGATCGTGAGTCGCTCGCTGCGCTCATTGAGGCTCTCAAGGCGTTCGAAGGTGGTGTCCTCGTCATTACCCACAACAGGGACTTCTCAGAATCCATCTGCAAGGAAGTCTGGGCTATGCGCGACGGTCGTCTCGAGGCCTCTGGCCACAACTGGGTTGAAGGACAGGGTGCTGGTCCCAGAATTGATAAGAAGGATGGTGAGGAGGAGGTCCAGTATGATGCCATGGGCAACAAGGTTGAGAACAAGAAGCAGAAGAAGTTAACGTCCGCGGAGGCGCGTAAGGCGAAGAAGGATCGTATTGCACGAAGGAAGAGGGGTGAGGAGGTCTTCACTGATGAGGAGCTTTAAGCCACTTGTCTCTCTTTTCCCTTTCTCTTTCCCCGTCTATGATCTTGTACTATGCCGTCACATCTTCGTTAGGATTTCTGTCTCTGTATGTGTCATGTCTTATTGTTGTTGTCTATGTATCATGTCTGCTTTCTAATCGTATTTTACTGAATGCATTTTTATTCTTTTCTACATTTTGCGTAAACCTGAAGTTCACATTATTTTAAACCCTTTGACAAGGTAAGTGGAGTTATCATAACTTTGTTAAGATACCTATGTATGTTGTGCGGCGGAAACCTAAGGTATGTTCGATGTCAATTTTTATATATACCTGACTTCACTAGAATCTTACTTGATTGTAACAAAATGTCTAGAGACGGTTCAGAGGCTGCAAGACAGTGGACGGGCCCCATACGTGTGCATCTGTATATACTATCATATAGTTCGAATTCGAGCTTTCAACTGTGAGGTGAACTCTTGGGTACTGTACAACAAATTCGTTACACTAATTTACATCTCACAAAGCGGGTGTGGAAGTACTAAGCACAATCGTCCACTGGATATCCTTCCCCTCGCCACCAACCTGCTTCACTAATCCATCCACCTCGAGCTTCCTCAAATGCAAATCAATACCACGAGCAGCGGGAAGCCACAATGACTCAGGATATGCTGCATACAGCTTCTTCACGATCGTCCATGTCGTCCAGTAACCTTCCGCTTCGTCCTCTACCAAAGCCTCCGTTTTCAGCACCTGTAACACTTGCGCTTCGCGTTCAAGTCGGTGCTTGATGTACATTGCAATTATTTCCTTTCCATTAGGTATGATCGGTCCGTGGGCAGGATATACCTGGACGTATGACTCGCCACTAGGGGAGGAAGGAGAAGAAAAATCGAGCATCTTGTTTAGGCTGTTCATGTATGTGGATAAGTCTTCGAAGACGGCTGTTCCTTGCCCTAGGACTGTATCCGCCGTATAGAGCGCGCAGTCGTCGGGGATGTGGAGGCATATCGAGTCGACTGTATGCCCTGGGGTATAAAGCACCTGCAAGGAGGAAGATCCAATGGACTGAGAGTCGTGCAGGTCGTGGAATGCTCCAGTGGACGCGGGGGTATACAGTTCGTAGGGGAGCGAGTCGATTATGGACGGGAATGCATGATGATTGTTTATGCTTTCGATCTTTGTGCCCTGAGGTATAGGGTATTTATGTAGTCGGGGAGGGGAATATGGCGCGTCTCCATTACGTTCTTTCCAGAGCTTGTGAAGGAGTGTGAGTACTGTGGGAAGTCCGCCGACGTGGTCGTGGTGCCAGTGGGAGATGATTATGTCGGAGACGTCTGGTTGGGCTGAGTTGGTAGGGGGTGCTATTTCACGTAGGGCAGATTCTAGGACCGGAATGTATTCCTCGAGGCCTTCGCCTGTGTCTACGAGGATGTGGGGATTTTGTTTCCCGATGATGTATGTATTGGTTCCTTAATTAACGTAGATAAGCCTAGTAGCCAGAGACATCGTAGATCAAAGTCAAATGTACCTTGTAATGTGAACTTGCCAGGATTCTTTTGTAAAGACAAGTTTTAGCCTCGTATGAGTTATGCCTATAGATACAACACTGGCTTACCTGACCAAGGACTCTCACAACGTTCTCGCTTATCTGTGTATGAGATGTTAGTTTAGCACTCGAAAATAAATCAAATGGCGCCAACTCTAGTGATAGAAGGAAGTATCTCCAGTTTCTCCATGGTACCAAGCGTATGTCCAGCGTGAGTATTTAGAGTCCTTCGTCTGCTAATAACCTCGGGATTGAATAAGCACTGAGAAATATGTCGCAAGGTCTTATAAGCAAAGTGAAATAGCCCATGTGATTAGGTTTCCCCAAACGCTGACAGACGTACCCGGCGAGCACTACAGACAGTCACAGTCACAAGGTGGTTGAAAGATATGATATTGCGAAGTTTATTCATTTCACATTTCAGAACATACTTACATGAAGTACTTGGTCCAAGCTCAGCGGAGTCCTCGTCGACGTCGTCTAGAGCGTCGAATCCAAGTCGAATCAGTGGAATCAGGTGCTAGCCAAACATTCACAAACAAGTTGGCTCCAGTCTGTCCGGTATTGTGCTGTGCCGCAATTGACTTGTTCGCTGTTCTCTACAGTGACGACCGTCTTTCCAACCATGTCTGCTGCTGTTATGAACCCCCCTAATACCGATTCCCCTCAAAAAAGAAAGAGGCATGTTCTTATGTAGTACTTAATGGAATAAGTCATTGACAAAATCTGTACAGGTCGCGCTCTCGTTCTATGGAAGTCGACGGCGCACCCCCTTCAAGCCGTCGCAGGTCCCGTTCACCGCCTGCGAAGGTAGACCTTCCGAGAGTAATGGATGTGGATCCAGTTCGAAAAGCCGAGCGAGAGCGCCAGCTCGCTGCCCGAGTCGCTGCCATGGAGCTCGAAAAATCAGAAAAGCCCAAGGTGGACAAGGGCGCTGATGCACGAGCTGAATTTGCAAAGCTCGCAGGGTCCAGGTCCGGAGGCGTCTACATCCCCCTGCCCGTCTGAGGGCAATGCAGGAGGCTGCATCCTCAGACAAAAACAGTCCTGAATATCAACGCATGACATGGGACGCACTGCGCAAGTCCATTACTGGTATTGTCAATCGAGTCAACATTGCAAATATCAAGCAAGTGGTCCCGGAGCTCTTTCAGGAAAACCTTATTCGCGGACGTGGGTTGTTCTCCAGGAGTGTTATGAAAGCCCAATCGTCCAGTTTGCCGTTCACACCTGTCTTTGCGGCTTTGGTTGCCATTATCAACACGAAACTGCCTCAAGTTGGTGAACTTCTTCTTACTCGCTTAATCAGTCAATTCCGTCGTGCTTTCAAAAGAAATGACAAGGTATGACATAAGTGTACTCCTCTGTTGCAAACTTTCATTGACGGATGTGTCAGATCGTTTGTCATTCCACCACGACATTCATTGCTCACCTAGTCAACCAAACGATAGCACACGAAATCATTGCCCTGCAAATCCTCGTTCTTCTCCTTGAACGCCCCACAGATGACTCAATCGAGATTGCCGTCGGCTTCATGCGTGAGGTCGGTGCCTTCCTGACCGAAAATTCTCCCAAAGCTACAGCAACCGTATTCGAACGCTTCCGCGCCGTTTTGAACGAGGGAAATATCAGCCATCGTGTTCAGTACATGATTGAAGTGTTGATGCAGGTTCGCAAGGACAAGTTCAAGGACAACCCGATCTTGCCGGAAGGGTTGGATCTAGTGGAGGAAGATGAGCAGATTACGCATCAGATTCAGCTTGAGGAGGAGCTTCAGGTTCAGGATGGGCTGAGTACGTGTTTTATGTGAAGTGACATGAGAAGCGATCGGCTGACTGGTCTTTGCAGATATTTTCAAGTTTGATCCCAAGTACATGGAAAACGAGGAAAAATACAAATCTATCAGGGCTGAAATCCTTGGAGAAGATTCGGATGAAGAAACTGATAGTTCAGAAGACGAGTCTAGTGAGGATGAGAATGAAGTCGTTGAAGACAAACCTGGCATTGAAGATAGGACCGAGACAAACTTGGTCAACTTGCGCCGTATTATTTATCTAACTATCATGAATGCCTTGAACTACGAAGAAGCTGTTCACAAGCTGTTGAAAGTTCAACTTCAAGAGGGTGAAGAGGTCCGTATAGTTCTACCGCCATCGTCCCTGGACTTTCACTTACCATTCATTAGATCGAGATGGTGAACATGGTCATTGAGTGTTGCTCGCAGGAGCGGTCTTATTCCACCTTCTACGGACTTATTGGCGAACGTTTCAGCAAACTTAACCGCGTTTGGACCGACGCCTTCGAGGAGGCCTTCACCAACTATTACACTACAATCCATCGTTACGAGACTAACCGTTTGCGTAATATTGCTCGGTTCTTTGGCCACCTGTTGGCAACCGACGCCATCTCTTGGGTAGTATTCGAGTGCGTAAAGGTCAACGAAGACGACACTACCTCGAGTAGCCGTATCTTCATCAAAATCCTTATGCAGGAGATGATGGAGAATATGGGTCTCAAAACGCTCGCGGAACGGTTCAAGGATCCTGAGGTTAAGAGAGCTTGCGAAGGCATGTTCCCGACGGATGTTCCGAAGAACACTAGGTTCGCTATCAATTACTTTACAAGTATTGGGCTGGGCCTTGTTACGGAGGATATGAGAGAGTATCTGAAGGTGCGACTTCATTTTTACGTTTCTTTGTATTCAAACAAAGTTCTGATCGGTTGTAATGTAGAATGCACCTCGACTCATCATGGAGCAACGACGGGCCATGCTGGAAGCAGAGTCTTCGTCATCTGATTCAGATGAATCAGATACAACAACTTCCAGCGACAGTGACAGCGATTCCGACTCAGAGTCAGACTCCGCTTCATCAATTGACCGTCATCGCAGACGGCGCAGCTCCACTCCTCCCCGTCGCAGGGGACGCGATGACTTCAGGACACCGTCGCGAAGTCCACCTCGCAGGCGTGGTAAGGATGACTCGGAGTCTCCTCCCCCGCGCCGTCGTGTAGTGTCTCGTTCGCCCTCACTGCCGCCTCGTCGCAGGGCTGACTCCCCTCCCCCTCGTCGTAGAGACGATTCCCTACCTCCAGTCCGTCGCAGGGACAATTCTCCTCCCCATCGCAGAATTGATTCCCCGCCTCCCCGTCGCAGAGTGGACTCCCCACCTCTTCGTCGTAGGGGTGGCTCTCCTCGCCGCCCAGCGGATTCCCCACCTTCTCGTCGTAGACATGATTCCGAATCTCCACCCCTGCGCAAGAGGGATATTTCACCACCTCCGCGCAAGAGGGACATTTCTCCACCTCCTCGCAAAAGAGATATTTCTCCGCCTCCAATCAAGAAGGAAGATAAGGATGTAGATATGGATGCCCCTCCCCGTCGTCGAGATTCTCCTCCACCTCGCTCTGGTGGTGGTCGGCCTCGTTCCCCATCACCTCGTGCTAGGTATGGAGGTGGTCGTGGGAATGTTCGATCCAGGTCTCCACTACCTCACATGATGAGAAACGGAAGGAGGTCCCCTCCCCCGCATATGCGCAGGAGAGACGACTCCAGAGAACGCGGTGGAAGTTATCGCGATAGGGAACGTGACAAGGGATATGAACGCCGTCGATGAAGTAAATAACTAGGTTACGAGACTGTCGTGTATGAGATTGTTTCAATCACTCTTGCTATATGCGCTTGCTTACCTATGTGTAGTTCATTACTTCCTTTTCTTATTATCTATCCGGAATGAAAAATATCCAGAGGTTTTCTGGACACTTGCCTTTTATTTATTTGTTATACTTGCAATAGTTTCAATGTCAAAATAACTCAATCGCTCAAACAAGGATTATGCCTAAAGATGCAATTGCGCTCGCCATTTACGGCGGTAACCATGGAATATATAAATACAGTAATCTATCATAAGTAAGTTTGTACCTGGGCGTTATCCATTATTGGGATTAGTAACGCGCAAATCACTTCAAATAAGGATGAAGACAAAAATAAGCTCGCCATTAGTGGCGGCAATCGATGAATAATAAAATACAGTAACCTATATGTAAGTATAAGTAAGTATAATAGGAATTCGAAGGGGGCTAAAGTATCTATATGCTACAGATGTCGGGAATGCAAGTCATGTTGGATGGGTCACCGTTAGTTTTTGGTTTGTGTTTCTTTCTGCCCATATACGATGACGAACTGCATATCAGCTCCAGGAGTCTGGTGCCACTCCCGCTCAACTTCATCGATCATCTTGTCGAACTCGGACTCAGAGTTGATGTAGCCAAATCCGCCTCCGTTGAGAGTCGGCGTCTTCATTGCCCGGAAAACCTCGATCCAGTTGTCCATAGCCTCCTGGCCGTTCCTGCCTCCCCAGCCACCGAGAGGGATAGACCTACGCTCACGCGGATATTTTTGAATCCGGCGAGCTTAAGCCATTCCTCGAGATGATCGGCGCAATCGAGGAGGAGACCCTTAGACTCAAACACTGTGCGGACGAGTTCACGATGCCTCTTGGTGGCAGGACCGGCTCTCCAGAAGCCTACTTCCCCGAGCTGGACCCAGCCTCCTGGAGCGACAACGCGATACATCTCGCGTGTGGCCTTGAGCCAATGCTCGACCTGAAGGCCTGCCATGAGGAGGCGTTGGTGGACTAGCTTGAAGGAATTTTCCCATTCCTTAGGCATGCTCAAGACGGAGGATGTCGAAAATGAAAGATTGGATGGAGGTGACAAAGGGAAGAGCCGTGACGCGATATCAAATCCATGTACGCCAACTGATGATGGAACACTTTTAGAAACGTCCATGACCCATGCACCTATGGTGAGGCCTGTCAGCCGGGGCGCCATGAAAACCTCGGGTTGCTAGATTCTTACCAGAGCCAGTCCCACACTCTAAGATCTTGTCTCCCGAGTTGAACTTTATGGGAGCCAATATTAAGTTGTTATCATAAATACGCTTAATGAGTTCATGTTGGAACTGGAGCCTGATATACTGGTTAGTGGGGGATATATCTTGGAAGAACGCATACACATACCTTTCGCGTTCAATCTCGTCGGAGGGTAAGATATACTGATCGCAGGAGAAAGTGCGAGGAACGTGAGGGATAGGATTGCAGGCAAGTGTAGACACAGGCATGTTGGGAAGTGCTACAAGAGAGTAGGAGAGTAGTGAATGAAATCCATGAGTACCCGCCTCCTTTATACAATCTCTCGCAATCCGCCTGCCAGGGACAATCTATTAAAATTTTCTAAACACGCAAATCGCAAGCTACAGTGGCGCGGAAAAAGAAAGTGAAAAAAACAAAATGTTTCATTCCCCCAAGACCAATCGAAGCATTATCTAACACCATCTACCGTAAATCTCGCATTTCCTCAGGCTCATTGCTATTGTTACGGCGTCTGAAACGGGGAGTCACCAGTTGTAAAAACATGCTGTTATGCTGCCGAAAGCGGATTTGACCCATAATTTCATAAACCATTTTAACAACACGGACCGACCTTATTCGGATCGGTGTCTGTCTTTAGCCACGTTGTGCAACAGAAATAGTAGTGTGTGTGCTTAACGTTATTTTCATCCTCTAAACCTGGTGATGGTGGGAGTCATGAAGGTGTAACGAGGCGCCGGAAGGAGGTGGCATGCGGTCTTAACCTGTCTTAACGTCACTATTCAGGAGCAGTAGGTAAGCGTGAAGCTCGAGATGCAGAAGATCCGGCGAATGGACGTACGGAGTGCTTGGCCAGTGTGAACTGCGATTCCCAGGTGGCTGTGTGCATGCAGTTCCCATAGATCCCAAGAAGTTCGATTTTTCCAGGATTGTGTTCGGCAGTGAGGGCCAATGCGCGGCGCACAAGCAAGTGGGCCGCTTGGCCGTAGGTCCTGAAAGATTCGTCGATCACGATACTTACCGCGTTCAGAACGAGTTTAAGCCAAGACCTCGATAGTTCCATGTCGGACAATTGTTTTCCATGGATAGTATGCAATATCTCCAACTTCTGAACGAGACCGAGCGCTTGGATGTATTCTGGAGGAAAGTCTGGTGACTCAAACCGAAGATGGGAAAGACTGTGCATAAACTAGGCGGACAATGTAGTTCCGATGAAGTTCTCAGAGTCCTTATCTAAGTACTTGATATATTGCATCAGGCAACTAAGGAAAAAGAGGAACAAATAATGATTGCTGTTCTGTTCCAGATGAGAAGTGTGGAGAGCCAGAGATAGTTGCCTCAGTCGATGTAGTAGGTTTAGACATGTCAAGAGGACCGAATATAGCAAGGAGTAGTGCAAAGCATGACCAAGTTGGACAGGCCTCTAAGACCGTTTAAGGTGGTTGTGAATAAATATCCACTCCAAAAGCTGAAAGCGCTCACTAAGGATCTCAACAGATTCAAGCTTGAGATGTCGGGAGATAAAGCGCAATATGTCGTCGAGTACAATTGAAAGATTGCTCGATGAGAAAAGGCGGCGATACAGCTCTTTCAGAGAATCATCATCGACGACCACGGAGGAATTACCTTCTGGAACAGTATGCAATAAAAGATGGCAGACGGCAAAAATCCCAACGTACGGAGACACCACTAGAATAGAAACGGAGATAAAGAGGGAAAAAGATGGAATTTCAGGGTGGTGAGAGCGTATGTTTCTTTATTGCGTCTCTTCATCGTGACTTGGCTGTAGTATTTCATAAAAAGGGCCCATTCCACTGTTCCGAGCGACCATACTCAACGTAACTAGCAAGTTCTGAAAGGTTTTCTCGATCGATGACCCTCAGTTCGCCGGACTGTACGAGCATGTAGCGGTAACGCGATAATAGTATCTAGAAGAGCTGGGATACGGGGCCGCACCGCATTTTTTGCGGAAGAAACTTCTCCAGTGGAAAGCAGGAAGCCACTGAAGACGATAACCAACCTTTCGATGCTTGATATCTTCAGTATCACATATGCTAAGCCTTGCAAGAGACGCAGGAAGGGAGTGCTTGGCAGTGATATGGAGCGCGAAACAGTTCCAAGATTCCTGATATCTGCAGAAAGTAGCTCCAACACAGATTTGCCGCCTTCCGCGTGATGGAGTGATAACCCGGGCTTTAATATACGTCAAGCGCGATTATATTGAAGCGTCGACAGACATAAGCAACACTGGAAAGATCCTTCCGATCTAAATATTTGAATATATCGAAGAGAAATTCGGTAGGCAAATAGTATATGGTATTCCGTCCGATATTAGGTGATTGCGCAGAAAGATTTGGATTTTGGCCAATGGTTGGATCTCTCTTCAAAGACTTTGATTCTTAAAAATTGACAGCAGACTGTTACTTGCACGAGATGCCATCAGGAGCTCAAAAAAATTGCAGAAAAGACAGTTACGCCAGCCGGAATTTCTTGACAGACAGAAGGAATTTTGAAGGGGCGCCGTTGAGCCTTGGAAGAACGTGGCCGAGTTGCGGAACGGAGATGGTGGCGGGTTGGATGACAGCTGTCGCGAAAGAGGCGGTGGGCCGCCAGGGCAGCCTCCAGGGCTCACAGTAGAGTCGTCTTGGAGTCGTCGCTTCGGCCCGTTCCAAGTTCCCGCGCAACTTGTAAATTTGAAACAACTTGCGCTTGACTTGCGCCGGATTCCGCCCGTTCCACTCAAAATGACTTTTACCAGGGTCTACGTGCACGCGTATTCGCAAGTCCACTGCTTTAACCTCTTGACGTCCTACTCCTGCATAATGTTAGCGAACGTCGAATAAACTATTCCAATAGCTGTTTTCCTTCCTGCGACCGCACTTGGAGTTGGGTCCCTGTGTTGGCTGTTCATGAACAAGCTTCCTTGGCGTCTTAGTATTGCAAGACGAGACCAGGTCATTTAGCTGCTAGTGATGATTGTCAGTTTACCTATCTTCTGGCCGACGGTGCTAGAAAGCACCCGAAGTTCATGGACTGAACTTTCACCGTTCAGATATAAAGCGGGGTGAGAGATCATTAATTGTTCGTCTTTTTAATATGGTTGTCTTATCTCATCTAATAATCACCCTTGCTATCATTCAGAGGAATTGCGCTGGTGCGGGTGCTGCACGACAAAGGGTCTGTAAAGTGCTCCCTAAAGATCCTGAATGGCCGTCTGCCATGCAGTGGAATCAACTCAATGCGACAGTAGAAGGCCGTCTCCTGCATACCGTACCCCCTGGACGTCCATGTCACGACCCAGATTTTGATGAGATAAATTGTGCAAATATCCGTGCAGGTTGGGTTCATACTCGTTTTCAGTCAGTATTTGCACTTCATCTGCAATTTACCGTGACGGCATATCAACATGCTGACTTCATATTTACAGCTTGGACTCCCCGACGTCTATAGATAACACCATCTTCACTAATAATAGTTGTAATCCGTTCACACAGCCTCGTGATGCATGCGTAATTGGGGTGTATCCGCAATATTCGGTCAACGCTTCTAAACCACGGGACGTGATTGCTGCTGTACACTTTTCCAGGGAACATGATTTACGCTTCGTTATAAAGAACACAGGTCATGAGTAGGTTTCGATATCACTACTGGGAATATTTCATAAATTAATGATTAATGTATATATCAGTTCTATGGGCAAGAATATTGGGACAGGATCTCTTTCAGTATGGATGCATAATCTCCAGGAGAGGATCTGGCTGAAGAACTACTCGTCGCCGATTTACACTGGACCAGCTGTAAAAGTCCAAGCCGGCGTTATAGCTGATGCACTATACCAAGACGCCGCTGAAAGGGGCTACACAGTCGTCGCCGGAACGGCGCTAGTACGTATTCAAAATCATCTTCAAAGACAATCTTTAGTGACATCATTGTTCAGACTGTGGGCGTTTCTGGAGGATATATTCAGGGTGGTGGGCATTCTCTCCTCACAAACCTTTATGGTATGGCTGCAGACCAAGCGCTTGAGTATGATGTGATTACTACAAAAGGAAAGTTCATTCATGCCTCACCGGCCGAAAACCAGGACCTCTTTTGGGCCATAAGCGGTGGTGTATGGACCTCTCCCTCTTGTATACTCCATATGTTTAATTATACTAATTTAGGGCGGTACCTCATACGGCATTGTATGGTCCGTAACAATAAGAGTGTTCCCCGACATCCAGGTGACTACTGGCGTCCTTACATTTACTTCTGCTGGTACTTCTGCGGAATCATACTGGAACGCGATTAGCGTGTATCAACGACTAGTACCTAGTTTTATCGATGAACATGCACATCCACAAGCAGTCTATAACCAAGCCTCATTCAGCCTTACCGTCTTTGCTCCTAATTGTAGTGGCTCAAATGTTTCTCTCCTGTTTCAGCCCATTATCACCTCACTAAATGACTCTGGAGTGCCATTCAATTTATCCATTTCAACATATCCCAACTTCAGATATGCTTTTCTAAACATTAGCGGCCCACCCGAGTCCTCTGACTTTTTCCCATCGAGCGGTGGCCTTATGGGTGCCAGTCGGCTCATTCCGCGAGATATATCTTCACCAACAACGGCGAAGATTGGTGAACTCATACGGAAGTTTTCAGGCATGGGCGGCACTATAACTGATATCGGGCTGCAAGCGAAACTCGTTCCGGGAACCATGATGTCCAGAAATTCTGTTCTCCCAGCATGGAGGACTTCGCAGCGTCATTTGCAGCTCTTCTAGTGGGTGGTTCGTTAATGGCATGATTTAGAACGAAAGTTGTTTCACCAAATTTTAAAACCTTAGCATACCAACTAGTACACCAACACTTAACGATATTCGGCCTCTTCTAGAACAGTTTCGATCTGAAGTTGGAGATCCCATTGAGAGGCTAACACCTACCTCTGGAACATATTTGAACGAGGTAGATATACCTGAATAAGCATATTCATGATTATCTCCTTATCTCTATTGTTCAGGCGGATCCCGAGCTCCCTAGCTGGAAACATGCTTTCTATGGTGTAAACTACAATCGCTTGCTTAGTATCAAAGATAGATATGACCCAGATGGTATACTCTATGGCATAACTGCAGTCGGCGGCGATCGTTGGGTGGAAGATACAGATGGTCGATTGTGCAAGAAGGCTGCATCTAATTGAATTACTAGAATATGTACAACTTTGACATTGATGATAGAGAATATATTCATTCCAAACAAAGTACTATAGATTACAATACACGGGTATCTTGATAAATACCGAACACGATACTGTGCTCGGTCAAATAAATGCAGATACTATAGTACAGTTCATAACAGAAAACAAAAGCAAAAAGTTTGTATCCGATGTTCAGACAGCATCTCATAAAAGTCCAGTGGCCCCTAAAACAAGGGAGATCCATAGATATAAAAATAACATCTGGAGTCATCGAAAGGGCGCCAGAGTGAGAACCTGGAACGGGAAGGAAATGGGATGAGTCCTCTTTCTGCTGGGCAGCAGTTTCCTGTGAAAGAAGCTAAACGAAGGAAAAAAACGTAATAATGCAAAAAAACACGAACCTTGAAAGACACAAGGCCTACAATCACGCCAAGCGCGAAGAAGATGAACGCTTGCACCAGCCAGATAAATCCCCACACTGTCGCAGGAGTTGATTATCAGCATGCCGCACAAATACCGCCTAAAAAGAAGACGAACCTCGACTAGGACAGCACCCACAGATATCGGCGTATGCAGAGGCGTCAGAGGTATGGATTTTCCTTGCCAGGGTATCATCTAAGCGTAATGAATGTCAACCCTGATGAGATATGTGAACTCCCAATCGACTCCGAGGACAAACCTATCACATCCCACAGAACGTACATGCATGACATAACCCCAATGAAAAGAACCTGTAATCGTGTATTTCATTAAGTCTTGGCAGAAAATGGTGGGAAATGTTGAAGACATACAAAGTAACGAAGTGCAATCCTCCCCCAACAAACCAGAAAAGAACCACAAGGCATGACATCGAGAAAATGAGAATCCATGTCCTATGAGCAGTTAGAATGTAATAGAAGTAACAAAACAGGGTTGCTTTACTTACAGCAAGTTTCGCCTCGCCCACCATAGGGTGAACAAGAAGAACCCCGCCATAACCAGCGAAGCAACTTTACTTGCGTTGGTGTTAAATCCGCAGGCGATCAGACAAGCACCGATGAATGAGGAACCAAGATATCCTGCTGGGAGGGTAATCCACGAAACGCCTCCTGACATACGCGTTGCACCACCCTCGTCCGCTGTTCGAGGTTTAAGGGTAAGGGACAGCGGAGATGTTGTACAGCATTTGGAAGACGTACGGTCAAGTTCAATAGAATGAATCGTAGCGCACGTCAGAACACCAGCTAGAGCATGGCTCATCTGAGTGTAGATAAAGTTGAGTCATAGGCCTGTCATCTTCTGAAATTGAGGACGTACTTCATGGAAACCAACTGTAAGCAACCTGCAATATTTATCAGTATTTCGTAACTCAGCTTCATTGCATTGGTATACACTGACTTGAATGGGTATACTATATCATGAAATTGTGGTTCATTAGGATTCAAAAAGTGCTATATAAAACACCTTCCTTACAGAGTTTGTTCAATATTGGGGTATGCCTATTTGGATGCGCGTAGATCACCTCAGTTATCTCCAACATTTTCAGCACCAATAGCCTCGTACCATAAAATCGCAATCGCGAGAATATATATTCCCGCAACAATTAAAGTATTCCTCTGAGTGTCATTGGGTGTGACTTGAGTCTTAAAATCTCGGATGAAGAGGTGTTCTGGTTCGACCAGACTTTTAGTGACATTGACAGGGGCAAAGATACGCATATTGAACGTCCAAATATCGTCGTAAGAATCGTTAGAGTAGAAGGAAGGTTTATGGTTCAGATGGGAGAGAATAATGCAGTGCTTATTGAAGAAAAGACAAGAAAAGGACTGCTGCGGCGAACAAGCCCTATGTACCGCCTTGGCCTAAGTAAGTTGAACTTCCGGTTGACTTCCGGCGCGTCGCTGGTTAAGGCGATAAACGCCGAAAACTCCGTATGTGCGGCGGAGTTCGAAATTTCACCTTCCCTTACTTTCTATCACATTCCTTACTGTTGTCTTTGGCACGCTCATCACCATGGCCGACAACGAGAAACAGTCCATTTCTCAGGATAATACCAGCGAGAAGAAAGAAGAACAGCGAAAGACTGAAGAGAAGCCCGAAGTTGGAAAGGAAACAGAGAGGGCGGAAGGGCAGAACGCGAAGGGAAAGCAAAAGGCCACTGTGGAGGATGTAGAAGACGATGACGATGACAGGACTAAGGAGAGGGAAGGATCGACCTCGACCACCGGTGAAACTCCCGCGCCTGAAAAGCAAGCGTGGCAAGCCATCTTCTCTCCTCAGTATAATGCTTACTATTTCTACAACGCTGAAACACAAGAAACAACCTGGACGAACCCGCTGCAACCTACAGCATCGTCGTCTTCACCCACACCAGCACCAGCACCAGCACCAGTTGCTGCTGCATCCTCATCAGCGTCACCCGAGCCTGAGATTTCAGCAGGAACCACAAACCCTGCTTTAGCACACTACGCCGCACTCCAGGCCGCCGCCGCTGCTCAAGGAATTGATCCTTCCCTCGCTCATCTTGATCCAACTCTCGCCTCCTCCGTCCCTGGTACATCTGCAATAGGCCCGGACGGTCTCCCTATATTCCAGGCAAAGTTCAACGCACGTACAGGGCAGTTCACCCGCCCCGACGGACGTGACCCGACACATGTCTCAGAGTATGAACGGATGAAAAGGATGAGTCAGGCGTACTTTGATGTAGATGCGTGGCAGCAGCAGCTGGCTGAGCAGGGAGGGAGCATTAAGGGCGAGGAAGTGGGGAAGAAGAGAAAGAAACCGACCAAGAAGGACTTGGTGCGTTTTGTCTATCTTTTTCCTATGGTGTTTCTTGCTCATACTACTCTCAGGAACGGTTTAAGGAGCAAAAGAGACAGAAGAAGATTGCCAAAACAGCATGGTTGCGAACTTAACCTTGCTCTGCCCTGCTTTCATATCTATACCTACACTCATACTCATACCTCGGCCCTCCGTTTGATCATTTTAATGCTATATTTCTAGTATCAAATGTAACGATGCGAGTACTTTTTTCCAATATATGTATCCAAAACTTGACAGTTGAATAGCAGAAACACACTGCGGCAAGCGCTGAATCTTGTAGATAAGTATCATTCTGGTTTTGTTCTTGTTATGTGTGACTCTTGATCATTATTTGAAAGTATCTACTTACATCCAACTGCAGTGTCTTTTTGAACTGACAGCTAGTAGCACTCCCCGTCTGCCGCTAGAGGATGCCTACTTCAAGACCTAATAGGATCCTTCGGCTTGGGCTATCCTTCAATACAGTAAGATATATAATACGAGGCCTTTGGGGCTTTTTGGCTCTTGCTTTAATCTTTAATATTATAAAGTTGCTATCGTTCTCACGGCTTATGATTGGCTGATCACTGAGATCATTTGACGTCAACGGGGCTCATCGCGTTCGCGTTTTGATGTGTTCCGAACGTTTGAACTTGCAGCTCTCGAGCATACTCTGTTTCCATATTTTATCTTGCACGCGTGGACCTTTCATGTATGTTATTAACACTGTGGAGGCACCACAACGCAACTTCATCAAGATATTGCTCTCGAGACGTCTGAAACCATTGACATCATAGATATCATTAAGTTTGCAGAGGGGGTTTATCACGTTTACGTGAGGTTTGCATGTTCGAGAGTTTCGATATCGATTGTGGTATGTGCTTAGCAGTTTTTTTACTGCGCTATACTTCCCTTATATTACTCCCTCACAGTGCAAGAAGGCTAAAAAAAAGTTTACATATCTTATTGTTACATATCTTGCTGGAACATTATCAATGAATCGAAAGACAAGCCAATCAAGAAAGCGAAGCGCAGAGGAGGTTTTTGAAAGAAATGGTAGCGTGTTTGTAACGAATGAGGGTACGCTGATATGTAGTATTATCGAGTTTCTCACTAAGTATCAACTTCTGTGCAGAAAGTGCTTCATTGCCATCGGCGTCATCCCATGCTCGCGAATCATTGAACGTACCATCCTCAACTGGTATCACACCAACAGGTTTTGGATTGGAACCGCCGACCTCCATGTGTGGAAGAACTGTTTTATTTCCTACGACGAGTTCGCCCTCATCATATTCAGCTGCGGCACTTCCATATCAATCAATTTACAATGTTTACAGGTTCACCTTTGAACTCACGAACAGTGCTAACTTCAACAATGCCAACTTCGTATTCAAGTTGCTACCAATCTCTAGGTAACCTAAAAACATTTATCAGGTAACATTACCGATACAAAAAGAAAAGGTTTACGATTTCATTTTGATGATGATGCTCCAATTTCCTCTAAGAAATCCAGAGTTGAAAACCAACTTAACACTAAAGCATTCGAAAAGTAATTTTTAACTCAATTTGTACTCTCCTCACATATATCTGTCATCTATTTACAAATATATAACAATTTAATCTTTATTCCCAATAAAACTGAAATTGCTCACTACAATAACCTAAGTTCTCCCTCATCGTATTCAGCTGCGGCACTTCCATATCAATCAATTTACAATTCTACAGCCTCAGCTTCCTCTTACATGACGCCATACATATCAACGCTATTTACAGGTTCACCTTTGAACTCACGAATAATGCTAACTTCAACAATGCCAACTTCGTATTCAAGTTGCTACCAATCTCTAGGTAACCTAAAAACATTTATCAGGTAACATTACCGGTGCAAAAGAAAAGGTTTACGATTTCATTTGATGATGATGCTCCAATTTCCTCTAAGAAATCCAGAGTTGAAAACTAACTTAACACTAAAGCATTCGAAAAGTAATTTTTAACTCAATTTGTACGGGAAAGCTACGAAAGAAAGTAGAGGAGATCCATTCCTGACATATACCATACTTATATCTACTAAACCGGTCGGTGAACAATACCTGAACAAGGAATTTGCCGAATAACTGAACCCATGACGATTCGGCTTCACGGCATCGAAATTTACTGCCAAAAAGTTTTCAACATCGAGCCCCATAACCCTACTAACTAAAGTTAGTGGGAATAACAATTTAATCTTTATTCCCGGTAGGGCTGAAATTGCTCACTACAATAACCTAACCTAGCCGATGCCCGTGCGTAGCACGGGCTGTCGGCTAGTATTTGTTAATAAGAATGGGTATTCAGAGTACGGAATCAATTGAGCTCGCTGAACGGAAATGGTTCCGCGATCGCATGAAGTCATAGACGATGCGGCTGCCAGATATGGTTCAGGTAATTAGCAGCAACTTAGTCTCTCCACAATTCTTTGGAACTATTAAAAATATCAAAAGAAAAAATGGGTATGTATAAAGTGGGAAATAAGGTTCGTCCAAATATATACTCAAGTCTAAGTACTACAGCTCACTTGGTCCTCTTATAAACCTTCAGTAAAAAACTTTCAAACACCTCCCTTTTCAACCCACCAGCGACCTCAACAATTTCTGCAATCTGCCCTCTCAGCTTACCCACAGCAACCTCTTCGTATTCTTCATATACTTTGTGAATACCAATTTCATTAAAAACTTCCTTCACACGAGCTTCACAGATACCATCCTTCCTCCCATAGTTATCATCGAGTACCTTCCGTTGTTCAGGACTAGCAAGCAGAAGAGCGGTGTTTATAACCCAGGAGCACTTGTTGTCTAGTATATCAGTACCAATTTTACCGAGCTGCTCTGGTGTTCCAGAGAAGTCGAGAAAGTCATCTTGAATTTGGAAATATTCGCCCAGTGGGATGAGAATAGATTCTGCATATTTATACGGTTGAATATTTTCCTCCGTACCAGGATTCGAAGGAGACGGAACAGTGTAGGACTCTGGGATACCACACATACGCATGGCCAACGCAACTGGCAGGTAGAAAGAATAGTAAGCTGTCTTATACACCACGATGAGTTTATGTCTAATGCCAAAGTGTCAGCGACAGATATATTAGCTTCCATTGTGCACTCGCCTTTCCAGAGAGAACTTGCTTAAATCAACAACGTCCTCGGAAGCGGTGATCAAATCAACGAGTTGACCCATTTCTGTACGGTAGGTCACATCATGGAACAATTCCAAAAGTTCAATGTAGTATGGTTCCCTGCGGAAATGCGCCTTGAGTAATCTGTAGATTGCGTCTTCCAGCATGCAAGAATCATTGATAGCAATCATGCCGATCTGGGGAAGACGGTAATAACACGGTTGGCCACGGCGGGTGATAGAACCGTCCGTTATATCGTCAGGAACGAGAAAGTATGCTTGCAACTGAAACTCTAGTGAACATAAGGACAACAAAAGTGAATTAATAACCCACCAACTCGACACACCATCCAAGAATAGCAGCTTTAAAGTATTCATCTTCATTCAAAGCCGTCCCTTAAGGATTTCAACAGTATCAACGACTGCCATTCCGCGATTGAGCTTTCCCCCAGGAACATTATAATTTAGGTTCTAATGAAAGAAATCAGCAACCGTTATGATATGTGCACAAGGTTTAAAGGTGTTGGGATAACAATATACGCTGGGAACAACGGGCAGCATTCCGCGAAGTCCGCTTAGCCTAAATATCCGGGATCATGACGAAATCCCACTCACATTTTTATACCATTCCACAGATTCTGATGGCATACTCTGCCTTGCAAATATGTCTACCAGCTCGTCTCTGATTGTAGGAAAGACCAACTCAAATTTCGCTTTTCTATCCTCGGAACTAGACATGATACTAGCAAAGCTGAAGAGGGGGTTTCGAAGATGTTACTTAGGCTTGTGTGCTTTGAAAGCCAAGTATATCGAATGGCTTTTATGTCCTCCTCTATCGGACATATCGTGCGATGAAGAAATACAGAACTGGGGAGCTTGGTAGATATGGGACGATATCTGATGGCTATACGACATCTTGCACTGTGATATTACCACTGGTCAGGCAATTTCACTTACATCGTTGATCCGATGGCGTCGTCTGAGAGTCATTCCATGTCCAATTCTCAACGTCTTGGAAGTCCTATTTTTGCGCGAGCGTCATTAGCTAACTTAGCCGCCAGCATAACAGTCATGGAGAACTAGGATACTGAAGCATTTGCGATGTGGTTCGACGTCGAAGACCATCTGCAATAGACCAACCCGGCTACCGCCCTTACAGCTATTAATGCCAAGATTCTAGTGCATTCTGCCCCAATCATATCTATCAACTAACCTTTGCTGAAGTTGTCGCCGTCAACTGGTCATGACCTTTTGCTGGTATGGATAAGACAAAATGCAAAGCGTAGGGTAACTTAGGCGAACGCTGGCAACTGAAATAGTTTCACAGTACAATACACAATGCTGACCACTGGAAACCTAGTTAAACAAAACATAACGTATGTAACACGTCATTGCCACGGACTATAACCACTTTGTAACCGCCCTCACATCGCCATTAACGCCCACCGTCTGTAATGCCGGACACCTTACCCAAATATCTTTAACAAGCTGCGGCCATTCATCGGCCTCCACAGGACCTGCCTTCGCAACCGTAGTGAATTCCAGAGACTTCAAGCCTGAAAACATACCCAGAAACGCAGGCAACCCAAATCTTGCCTCTTCAGAAAGACGATACACGTGGATTTGAAGCTCAAGGCTGCTGAGGCGGGATATGATATCTGGAAGTGGAGAAGAAGCTGAGGGCGATGAGACGGGGAGTGGGGAGAACTGAGAGCGGAATGAAAGTGTTAGCCGCACTTGTGGTACCTGGAGGAGATGGGTAGCTATTGGAGCGAGAGTTGCCCTCAACGTATCGGGAACGAACTCCGATTCGGGCTTGATAGTTTCCAGAACTGACACTTCACACAACTTTGGCAAGGAGTCCGGAGAAAAGAGCAACTGAGAGAGAAACGAGGCACTCGCTGAGAGATATCTCAGATTCGGTAGAAGTTTATGCTGGACTTCTAATTCATGTCCGGGATAGCAGTGAAATGGACAAAGAACATTGTTCCCGACATATAGCCTTTCCAATCCGGGATGTCGCTCGAGAAAGTCTAACGCGTCTTGAGGACTCAAAGCGAGCACGTCGACCAGTAACGTAGTAAGTCGAGGAAGATAAAGCATGGAGAGGAAGTCTGCCCATAGCGAAGTCGGTATTCTTACCATTTGGTTCAGTGAAAGCGTGGTGATTCTTGAATGATTAAGGATATCAACTGTCCAGTTGAAAAATCTATGCTCGAGGAGAATAGGCGAATGAAGATTGAAAACCTCCAGTTGGTTAGGCTTCTCTTGCTGTAGCTTCGGTATAACGTTCCTCAATCCTACTGGCAATAGCTCCAGAATGCGGCTCCTCAGCCCTAGATTTTCCTTAGTAATGTTCATATGCAGTCTTCCATTCTCTGGCGTGAACGAGACAGCCGCTCTCAAAACCCCAAGGAGGCAAACGGTAATCTTCGTACACCCCAAACCAACAACAGCATCCAAAATCCACGCAACCTCCTTAACCACATCCACACTGACCCTCTTGTTCATCTTCATCTCTTTCTCCTCCTCCACAGTAGACGTTACATGGTCCTTGAAATCTATGAAATCAAGATGAAATTCATTCAAAGAGCTGAGCTTCCCGAGGAGCCTTTTAAGATCATCAACTTCCCTCCGTGCGCGAATAACCGTGTCGCAGCTAGACTGAAGAACACAAGTTGCGGTCCCGAGCGCTGGTTTAAACAACGCGCCATTGAGAGCTTCGAGGGCCTTCGGGCTTTCATCGTTGAATAACATCAGGTGGCCGCACTGTGGACCCAGTCCTATGCGCACCAAATAAATAGAATATGCCATGTGGTGTAAGCTGTGACATGTATGCGAAGTAGCCAGAAGCGAAGGTGGATTCATGAGTTCCAAGATGGAGAGGATGAGCTCTGGCGGAAGGGATAGCAGGCCTGTCGGTGTTGGTGGCAGTCGGTTCGGCGAAAGGAGGGATTGCTTGAGAGCGTCATCGAGAAGAGCGGGGGGAGAGGGAACTGGAGTGTTTTCATTGAGGTTCGTCAGGGAGTTGAAGTGCATATATGGATGAAGGATGGTGGCCTGTAAAGCTAGTTAGCGCAGAAGTACTCTACATTTCTATGAACAAACTTGCCATGATAGACAGTCCCTCTTCCTCCTAATGGGTAACAGTATCCAAGAGGCTTTACTCGCAGCAAAAAGCCAAAGGTTAACACGACCGCATTACAGTTGAAGCTAAGGGTGCCTGAACTTGATTCATGCCATGAGCCCAATCGAGCGTGTTCCCATTCAGTCACGGGTCTTCCCCGCTCAAGCAAACTTTCTTCCGTTTGCATAGTATGCCTCGCATCGAGGCTGTGAAGGAATATCGTGGACAAAGATATAACGGGACGAGCAAGTGAATCCGGGGCTGGGGATCATAGCGGAATATCATGCAATATGCGAGATACACGGGGTACTATTATCAGTTGCGGAGACGGTGCGAAGATAAGCAGTTTAGGAAACCAGACGGTCCGTATCAATGTTCGTTTTGAGAGAGGTGAGTTGAGCCGATTGAGCGGGGGAGAGAAGTAATGGTGGCGGGAGGATGCGTTCGACGACTTGGAGCAGAGCAAGGGTTACTTAGCACTCGTGTCAGTCCTCAGTTAAGTATAGCACGGACAGTAGTAGTACACCAGCGCTTCAGCGCTCAGCATTAGTGTATATTCTGCGTATTCTCACTCATGAAAGAATCCGTCGAAAAGTTTAAACGTAGAAAATTACACTAGACATGAAAAGGTGAAAAGGAACAAAACAAGGCGCTATGGTACCAAAAAACCCTGCACTCAACGCATCAAGCTATGTACATGTTATCAGACAGTGACCTCTCAGAGACTGTAGCCTACTATTAAGTATTAAAACGTAATCCATAGAACGCTGTGCGTTCATAGGCTACATAGTATCTGCGAACGACCACACTGACAAGGCGTACACAGCTTATACCCCACCCCATCACCAGATCAACAGCATTTGCTGCCCTGGTTTGCGTTCGAATCCAGAGTGGGTCCGACGCTGATACTTTCCTTCGGAGGCTCAATGTTTGTTGATGAGGATTCTAAGGATTTGCTAGAGACAATGCGGTAGATATCTACAGGGCGAACCGTTAGCTGCTACATAAAAGAGGAAAAATATGCATGTGTGTACCTGTGAGAATGGTCTGGAATGCACCCTCGACATTTGAAGCGTCCAGCGCTGATGTCTCAATGAATGACAATCCGTTCTCAGCTATGTAAATGATTATCAGAATAAACCAGCGTATGACGGAAAGAACTCCGTACCAGCAAATGCTTTTGCCTCGTCGGTAGGCACGGCACGCAAGTGCTTCAAATCGCTCTTGTTCCCTACAAGCATGATGACAATGTTCGAGTCAGCGTGGTCTCTGAGCTCTTTGAGCCACCGGGTGACGTTCACATATGTAGCGTGCTTGGCAATATCATAGACGAGGAGGGCGCCAACTGCGCCGCGGTAGTAGCTGTTATTTTTAGTGTGGTGATGAGGTAAAGTGTGGAGAGAGTAACAAGCGGCACTAACGCAGATGTAATAGCACGATAACGTTCCTGACCAGCTAAATAAAAGCATAGTCGTCAGCTTTAACTGAAAAAACAGCACATAAGAGCAGAGTGATGTTAAAGATACGACGATCTCTGCCGCGTCATCTCCAGCACCAAAGGGCAACTCACCAGTATCCCAAATCTGCGCCTTCACAGTCTTCCCATCCACATTAATAGACCTGGTGGCAAATTCGACACCGATGGTCGACTTCGACTCGAGGTTGAATTCGTTACGTGTGAAACGAGACAGCACTGTTCAACATGAGCTTATTTCTTCTATCGTTCAAAACACCAACGTACAATTACTGTAGTATACATAAAAATGGCGTTAATGCGATGGCACACTGACTACAATATACAAAACGTACGATTTTCCAACACCCGAGTCACCAATAAGGACGACCTGTTGCCGGTGTTACTAGGGACAAAACTTGAAAAGGAAAAGGGGGGGTACCTTGAAGAGATAATCGTAGTTGCTTCCTTCGGCCATTGTTTAGATGAAGTGAAAACGAAGTAAAAGTGGATAAGAAGAAAAGGAAAGTCTGTGGGTGTGCAAAGTGGTGGTGGATGAAGAGGATGAGGAGAAGAGGATGTTCAGGGTGTGATGTGAGCGGAGCTTGAATGAATGCGTGAGGCTCGGTTGGCGGCGAAAATTCCCAAACCCTGATCCCATCCCGCCCTCTCCATTTCTCCTATCATATCATTCATTGCTGTGCTCAACACTATCTTTTGTTTTGATTATGCCTCCATTATCAATCTGCTTAAGATACATTAACCCGCTGGCTGTTTCAGACTTCTCCGTATTGTCTTCCTACGTGTCTCTCAGAGTTACCTGCAACTGGTCTCTTAGTTCTCCGCCAAGGACTAGGCAACGGATGATCGACATAATGATTCTACTCAGTTTCTTCCATAGAGTGGCTAATACGACATTCTGCTTGTTCTGGCTGAAGTAGTCATGAGGTGGCATGGCGGGAGACCGGGCCGCTGATAATCGCCTTCACGATAAATTGTTCTTTTGCGACGGAGATGTAGAAAACTACATCCTTCAATCACATCACAGTAAGCCACAGCCATGTCTATACCCACACCAAACGCGCGTGTCAAATTATTAAAGTATCCCAACGCCCCTTCACTCCACGTTTCCAACTAACCTTCTACAGCTCAAACCCTCTGCCGTCGAGGAATACAAAGCCATCCACGTCGCGGTCTGGCCAGGTGTTCTAGCAGCCCTCAACCGCGCACATATAACGGACTACTCAATCCACCACTACCCGCCTCTTCAACTCCTAATCGCCACGTTTAAATACACAGGCAACAACTACGAAGGTGATATGAAGAAGGTAGCGGAGGATCCCGAGATGCAGCGGTGGTGGCAAGTCACGGATGGAATGCAAGAGAGCTTTGTTGAAGGTGCTGAAGGGAGTGGGAAGGAAGTGCCTTGGTGGACGGTGAGTGATTGTGTTAGTTTGAAGGTGATATGTAGGCTGATTGGCGGATGGTTAGGAATTGGAAGAGGTATTTCGGTTTGAAGGCAAAGCTTGAGATGAGTTGTTTAGGATAGTTGCGAAGTAATGAAAGGGAACGTCGTTTTGACTTCAAGGTACACATGAGGGATTGAGTTTTGAGCACTGGATATCAAGTGAAGGAGAGCGGTGAGTATGAGTTAATTATCCTAAAAGCTTACAGATGGACTGTTGTTGCTCTTAGACATTCGTTTTCATGGTCGATCCAACCTTGCTCTTCCTCTATTCCATTTCAGACAATACTTTCACCCTGCGGCTCGCTGTTTCCGCCCATTTGACACGCCCTTTTCCTTCGCCTCGGACAGCGAATGCGCGGAAATATAGCAAGGCGTTCACTTTCAAACTTTGCATGTCATTTAACATCCCATACGGCTCACATTACAACTGGTATGTCTAGCGTTCTGCAGCAGCTTTGCCTTGTTTACTTTGGTTCCATTCGTCCTTGTCTCGTAGAAGTCTCTTCCTATTCCCCAGCTACGACAAGGACCAAACATATTCATCCACATCATGATCCTAGCTCATCCTTTCATCAACTCCGCCAGACTTCCTCATATCTTATCGATCTCTACCAATGTTATACTTCGGAAAGAAAGGAAGAAGATACAACCCGTCCACCGAGTTGTGGTCCGCTTAGCTGATGCTGTCAGGCGGTAGGATCGACACAAAAGCTGATCAGCAGACGTTCACGAGAATACGATATTCATCTCTTCGTCTTGCATACGAATCTTTGGTATCCCACCAAGTCCGCGAAAGAGCATCCTTATAAGGTGTGAACGTGGTTAAAACCCAATCTAGGTACATCCCTCGAGGAAGAACCCCTACGGGACACATTGATCCTATTCCTCCGGTTCGAGTGTATATACTTTTCTGCATGAAATTTTGGACAATTAGGCTGTACAATGTTCCACGTTCATATCACCGTACACGCATTCATGTTTTTTTTCCGTGGATATCAGTCCCATCAACCGCATGCATTTCGACCTAACAACCAAGATGCAAGTGTGTGAAAGTGTACTCCACGTCCACTCGAGTCGGTGATACGACTATTCGATGCGCGACGTGAATATTGACTTGTACAGATTTTTTCGGGATTTCCGGCAATAATGATACAATGACAGAGCGCCACCAGTGTAGTCAATCAGCTCCATGAATCTACTGCTTGGCTATAAATTTTCAAGTCGAGACTTGCTGATGCGCCGTGCGCGTACTTACCTTACCCCGTGGCAATCTGGTGATGACAGCGATTCGCGAGGTATTTACGCAAATTTGACCGAGGATGGGAATATATGTCCAATTATTCGCAACTCTCCCGGGGATTTAGCGAACAATTTAGTGAAAAGTTGAATTTCCAACGGGTGGAGGTCTTTTTACGCCCAATTAAGATCTGGGTAGAAATTGGATATATATGATATAGGAGGTTGAGTTTCCGTATTTTACTATGGTATTGCTTTTGTGACTTGACCACGCTGTGGCCTTGTACTTGAAAGGCAAAGCGCGGTAGACAAGGCAATGGGATTTCTTTTGTGCAGCTGTGCGCTCGATGGTCAACCGAACAGCTTTTTATAACTGAGGACTAGAAGGTATGTAATCAACGTAAGAAAGTGTTGTTCAAAGGAGTGTATTCAGCGTTGTGCGACTCCTTTTCTGTCGGATTATGTGGGAATATATACTAGTAGGGTATTTGCAAGGAGGATGGGCCGGTGAAACTGAAATGGGAAATACACATGGGACGGTCGATCGACGTCCATGGGAGTAAGGTCCAAATGGGATGGTGCGCGGCCTTGGTTGGACCTTTCATGAGTATTGAGTAAAAAGGAGGTTGAAGTTCGGGGATGGTTGATGTTGGTGTCAGATGGAATGTAATTGATTTGTAGGCTTAACCATGTTGAGGGACAACGCAACCGGTGTTGATGTGTGTAAAAGTGATATGGTGATATGTGTTTCATACGGTGAATAAATCTGTTGCTTTCATGTTAGATGTTGTGCTTTCATAGAGTAGATGATAGAATAACGACAATAAGTAGCAAGGGAGGTGGTCTTTGTTGAACGGAAGCCGGGTGCGGCATGGCGAGCGGACAATGGAGCATTGATGGATCTGAGATTTGTGTGCCAAGAATAGATGAATGGATATCGATCATTCTGTTATAAACCAGACATTTCTTTTCCCGCTCTCCATTCCTCAACCTGTGGTCATCCGTCTTGTTCCTCTCCCCTTCCTCCCTCCCCTCTCCCGTATCCGAACTCTAGTCTCTCTTTCTGTTTCTTCCTTCTTCAGATATTCCCCTCTTTCACGCCCTTCATAGTCTCTCTTTTCAGCCACTAAGTCGTTCCCTAACAACAGTTACAATGTTCACAATGAAGACCGTTACTTTTTTCCTGGCTTTCTACATCTCCCTCATCGTTGCCCATCCCATCAAGCACGTCCACCGACGCGCCGCCAAGCAATGCAGTCCCAAGACCACCTCTGCCGCCGTAGTTCCCACCGCCGCCCCCTCGACCATCGACAACCACGTCCAGGTGACGAAGACCTCTGACGCTGTCTTTACCTCCAGCGCCGTTCCTACCTCAGACGCCGCTTTCACTACCAGCGACGCCGTCACCTCCGATGCTGTTTTCACCTCCAGCGATGCCCCCGCTGAGCCAACCACCACCGTCAAGTCTAGCTCTGCATCGGCTGCTGCACCCACCAAGTCCGCTTCCACTGACTCTGGCTCCGGCGGTCTCTCTGGCCTCCTCAAGAACCTCTTCCCCATCTCTGGTTTCTCCAAGTCCTGGACCACCTCGCCCTCATCCGACAACGCCCTCGCGCTCGATGATGACACATTCCGCCCTACCAATGTGCTCAGATCCGTCGTCCACACTTACACCAGCGCCCCTGACGGCAAGCAGGCCATGAAGGCCCACTACCCCAAGGGTTCTTACACCTTCGGTAACCAGCCCCAGGGCGGTTTCTCCTTCTACGCTCCTGGTCCCTCCAGCGTCGACTTGTCCACCGCCAAGGAAGCCACTTTTGGATACTCCATCTTCTTCCCCGAAGGCTTCGACTTCAACCTCGGCGGCAAGCTTCCCGGTATCTGTAAGTCTAATTCTTTTTCATTAATCATACGCTTAAATTCAATCACTGATTTAATCTACCATTAGATGGCGGTAACAGCGAGGAAGAGGCTGTCGGCTGCTCCGGCGGTCGTCGCGACCCCGGATGCTTCTCTGCCCGTCTCATGTGGCGCACTGACGGAGCTGGTGAATTCTACACCTACCTGCCTGACTACACCGACTCCCGCTTCGCTGCCAACGCCAAGCTCTGTGATGTGGCACCCCTGTCCGAGTGCAACCCCACCTACGGTGCCTCCGTCGGCCGTGGCTCCTTCCACTTTGCCACCGGCGCGTGGACTACCGTCACTGAGCGTGTCCGCCTCAACGACGCCGGTCAGGCTAACGGCGAGCTCGAGCTCTTTGTCAATGGAAAGAGTGTCATCAACGTCGATGGTCTTATCCTCCGCGACAGCGGTGCCGGTCTCATGAGGGGTCTCCAGATGCAGACTTTCTTTGGAGGTTTGTCATTTTTTATTTTCGTTTCAGGGGGTTGATTTCTAATTTGATTTTTCGTGTTACAGGATCGCAGCCCCAATTCGCAACCCCCAAAGACCAGGATGTCTTCTTCTCCGACTTCACCGTCGCTGTTACTGAGACTCTCTAAATCCCTCTCTCCACAACTCAAACAAGACACACCACAGTTCCCTCCTACACAACCAACACACTAAATCATGCGAAGGCCCCCTTTGCATGACAGCTGAAACGACTAGACGATCGTGTTCGGCTATCACACTCATTCAAATCAAACACTCTCGCTTGCACAACCTACAATCGTTTTAACGGTTCAATGTAATGATAGAACCCTTCGATCTTTTGATTTTTCTTACACACAAAGTATGCTTGGAGCATACAAGCCTCAATAATTATTCTCTCTTCTTATCTCTATCTGGAATGGAAACGCTACACGTGGAAAGATCATGATTTACGACTTACACGCGCTGGAAATGGCCCTTTGATACGTACGGAACTGGCTTTTCTTTCTTTTTTCCCTTCCCCTCGTTTTAGCTTATAGGATACTGGTACCCCATACCTTTTCCGTACGGTTACTTGTTTTTCCTTCTGGAGAGGAGAGTTATGTATGCCAAGTGGACCTTGGTACGGTTGATTTGCAGCCAGTTCTGCACCCAACTGTGTATTTTTTACCCATTATTGTTACTTTTATACGAAAGTATACACGTAGGATAGGTAGATAGTTATGAAATATATGTGGTTTTTGACCATGAATGTTTGATATGCGAGTGAGTGATTGATGATGCGGGTGATTCGGTGGGTTTCTGTGTTTTTTGGTATGTTTTTTTTTCGGAAATTGTGGCCGCGGTGGAATCAGCGGATATGTTTCTTTGCCAACGGGCTTGGCGAGATGTATCTGTTGCTCTCAAGATTCAACATAGCATAATAAAGGCGGGCCGGCGAGCCCGTTCTTCTCACTTCTCACTTCCTCGCGGTTATCTCATCGGTTCGTACTGTTCAGTCCTCCGGGTCATTATGAAATGATGACAAACTCAAACTCATACACCGTCGCGAACAGAGATCACTTCGACCTCGAAGCATCAAAGGCGGAGTCCGCGAGTTCTCTAGAGCTCGCGCGCCGGTGCGTCGATATCTTACCTTCTTAGCAGTCTCCATCTGACACGGTGTTAGATCAGCGCTAGCTATAAGGAAAGTATATCTCTTCGATGAAGATACCACCGAAGTCATGGATTTCGCCTGTGGAAAAGGTACTTCCTTCGACTTCATCGGATGTTCTACAAGCTAAACATCAGCTATGGGGTAGGACTTCTATCAAGCCACCTCTTACCACACGTCAAATCCATCCTCGGAGTCGACATAAGCCAGAACATGGTCGACATCTACAACACGCGTGTGCAGAACCAGGGGATCGCACCTGAAGATATGTGGGCAGTCTGTGAGGATCTGCAAGGTGTGAAAGGGGAATTAGAGGGGCGCAAATTCGATATTGTCGTCGTTCGTTTTTATATTCCTTCTCTCAAGTCTTGGTCTTGGCTGATGCGATATGTATGATTAATTTAAAATAGTGCGCATCCGCGTATCATCACTTCCCATCCATAGAAAACACCACGAGGACACTGTCATCCTTCCTTAAACCCCGGGGTGTTCTCATCGTTCTCGACCTACACAAAGCAGCGGGTGTGGATCTGGACGAGGTGTTCCCCCATGGACATGGGATCGTTGCGCACCAAGGTGGGTTTGAGGAAGATGAAATAAAGGGGGCGTTTGAAGCTGCTGGGTTGGAGGAATTCGAGTTTAGGGATGCGGTGAATGTGAAGAAGAAAGGAATTGCAATGAAACTTTTTGTTGCGACCGGCGTGAAGAGATAAGAATACGACCCTTCGATTTTCTCGATGCCATCTGTCAGGTTCCTCGTGGTGTTCATCAAGAGATTCGTATACATCTGGTGGATGAAAGCGACATGGAGGCTCATCTCGCTTGTGGTACTTGAGACCATCTTTGATTAAAGCGAGTCGCCGATCAACACCAACGCCGTCTTTTTCAGCTTTACAACTCCCTTGGACTCTAATGCTGATAGATGGCGGACGCGGAACTGAGATCGAGTACAGGACCATTCGCTTCCATGCGGCTGTATGCGTTCTGACGAATGCCGCGAACAGCTACACGAAGGAAAATACGAGGATGACGGAAGGTACTTAACGCAACGCCACACTGCGACTTACCACTTCTCTTGCATACGATGCTCGCATAATGCACCGACGTGTATTCGTTGCCTCTTCCGTGGAGCCAATAGGGATCTCTTGCTCCTTGCTGTGTTCTAAAACTCTATGGCCTGGCGTTATCGTATTCCGATCTGCACTTGACTTGGTAACTAAAGATCTTCAGCACATCGAAAGAATTCGCTCCAGCTCCACTAATAGACAACGACACATCACAATATCAATATCATTTTCTGTAAAGAAACCAGGGTTCCAGATGAAGGAGGTTGAGAGAATTGAATAGCACTTGGATTTCTGATCATATTTTTTGGACTACTCTTAGCGTTGCTGTAAGTAGTGACTGATATTGTACTATGTAGCAAGCAACAACGGTCAAGTTTGAACTTGGTTTGAACTCCCTATTAATGCAGAGCTTTACTCGTATATATGATGTTCATAATTATACGCTAGCAACTAAGTAACAAAATACACGGATATGAAGGAAGTACCACGGTATCTTCAAACAAAAAAGCGGCTCTTAATCGATATGCGAAGACCGGAGGATGCGGTACAGGTGATGAGAGAGAGGGAGGACCCCATCTGTTAGTTAGTGAACTTCCAGTACAGAAGTTCCTGTGCTCCATGAGACTTCTTTCCGTCCAACTCCCCCTCCTAGCCTTTCAGCTTGGCCTGAGTTGGATGAAAGACCTTTTCATGTTATTTTACTTGTATATATACAATGTTTATAATTATACGGTAGTAACTTCTGGTTCGTTGAGTGCAAAAAAAAGTAGGAAGAGTCATCAAAAGCGAAATAACAAAATACACGGATACGAAGAAAGTATCACAGCGTCTTCAAATAAAAAAGCAGCTCTTAATTGACATGTGAAGATTCTGTATGTAAGCCACCAGTGAAGAAACTGAACCTTTTGCCAAAGATGAGGCGGTATTCCGTCGTTCTTTCCACTGAGCAGGAAGCAATCGGTACACTTCATCTGCTGTAATTCTATCCTCTGGGTTGTAACGTATCATGCGTCGTATAATGGATTCAAAGTGTGCTGCCTCTTCTTCGCTGTAAAGGTCAGCAATGATATTTAAACTCGTCACATATTGCTTGAATTTCAACTCCGAATTAAGAAGATTTCCATCCTCGTCAAAGTACTTTACACGATCAGACCACTGGTTCCACCACTTGTCAGGGAAGTTTGCCAAGAGTCAGGACCATCTGTCGGACCAGGTTCTCATCAGCATATCCAAAGAGAGGCATTTTCAAGCATATCATCATATGCATGACGATGGCAAGGTACCATATATCAATCGAGGGAGAAGGAACGGAGACATCATGAAAAATAATCTCCGGAGCTTTAAAGAAGTAGGGCATTCTACCATAAAATGGTCGGTCTGGTGCGTAGGCTGGCCCTTTAAAAATATATGACTCGCTGAAGTCGCAGATTTTGATGTGAACCTTATCTGGTGAGGAAACACACCACTTTAAAAAAGATGTGTTGCTTGGGTCAGAATACACCTCTTTCGGTAGGTGTTTGGAGGCAGTAGCTAGGGGATAATCCCCAGTATAGGTGACCTTCGAAGACTCGGATTTACCGTAGATGTATCGTAGCTTCCTGAGAGACATATTTTGGATGTCGGGAGAGAAACAAAGCAAATTTGCGAGATTAAGGTCTAGAATTAAACGAGATAATTCAATGAAGATCGATTACGAAGGCAACAAGCCGATCACTTGCCTCCATGTATGACTCCGCAGTTGTGAAGATATCCAACCCCGAGTGCAAGCTGAGCTACCACCTTCTTAGAAGCCTCAGGCGAGAGCCTTGTCCAATATTCTCGAATATCTACCCACTCGGTGTTCTCCAATAAATTCGGCCCAAGTAGTTCAGTGACGATGCATGGGTGGGCGCCGTTCGGACCATGAACCACAAATACATCAAAAATCTTAACGACATAATCCGCACCGGGATGCGGATTTGGCTGGTCTTGCAGGGACATAAGATATCGAGCGACGTCAATTTCATACGACGTGGAGGCCCAATCATGAGAGAGAGCTTTAAGGGAAGCATAGCGTTTCAAGGGCACGTCTTCCACCAGCCAGACTGTAGCGCTGGAGCTAGATCCAAGCTTGCTGACGATACGATAACGCTCGTTCAGGATGTCGCCAATGATAATGGGATGAAAGCCACCTTCATGGTAACAGTCGAGTGGCTCCATGTGAAAAAAAGTGTCGCACTTTGGTTTCATGAAAGATAATGAGAACGATGAGGTGAATTAATTTGTAGTACGCAAGCGCTAAAAGGTACTTACGCTCGGGCCCACCCTGAATTGTACAGAATTTGACTAAAATCTGTCCAGACTCCACCCCTTCCAATCAGCAATTCAACGCAGCCTCCAGGCCAAACCTCTTCCCACTCCCCAACACCAGCTCCTTCGGCTCTCCAGGCTCATCCTACGCACAGAGAAAATAGAGGGTATTAAGAACTCGAGGATTGGCGGAAATAAAGGGCGCAGTAGGGGGATTAATGGTGGTGAGATGCGGAGAGTTAGCATTGGCTTGTAGTTGATTGCTGATCCCGACGTGTTAATTCTCGGTAAGCCTATGTCTGGTATGTATTCTTTCTTGTATGCAGTTCGCATGTTAACAACACTTCTTTTAGGTCAGACCCTGTCTCTAGGATTGCATCAGTCCTCCGCGCACTCGCACACGATCCTGTCTCTCCCATTCCTGTAATTGCGTCCATCTATCAACCATCCTACATTTCTACCATAAATTCGATACTATACTCCTCCTAGCTCACGGAAGAGTAGTCCAGGTGGAATACATGAAAGCCAGGGAGTTAAACGAGGCGAGGACGGGGAGGGCTACAAACTTCAAAGATGGATATAATATCGCAGACTATCTTTAGGAGGTAGCCAGCGATCCGCCTGTGGGGATGTTCAGAGTTGATGATGGTAATGCTACATGAGGAACCGGAAGCGGAAATGGAAGCACGCATGAGAAGGATCAGTACGATTCTGGGGAAGGACCGTCCGTGACGGTCTTCCTGGAACTGGAAGAGAAATCAGCTCGGGATACAGCAGGAGAAGCACATATACAACGACGTTCATCGCGCAGCTGCGATGCCTCTCTGGATGGGGGTGGAAGATCCTCAGATGGGACCATACACTTGTCCTTACACATCTAGGGATATCATGCATTTTGGGCGTTTTCTATGGAGGTCTGTATTTCAACATGAATTACGGTTGTGGGTTTGCAGAGTCCTGTGGGGTGCTTGTTCTTCCTCGCATGGTCTTCTTCCGTCATGTTTGAAGATCGCCATCTCTTCTCTCAGCGCGCTGCATAAAGTCGTTAAGCTACGCCCTATGTTCCTGCGCGAGCGCTCGAGTGGTTATTATAGCCCCACAGCGTGACTGCTCTCTAGGTTTATATTTGACATTGTCCCGCTGAGATTGATTCCTACATTATCGTGTTCAGCTCATGTATGTTCTCTAAGTCTCAAATTAACATATGAGTTAATGATGTTGTAAGGCAGGACTCACTTGAGACTCGCCCTCTTTTTTTTAAAAAAAAATAAGTTCTAGTTTATTGAGTCGGTTGTGGTAATCCATATGTCACAAATACACGGCGTGTACGGTATGTTTCTGTAAGAGGCTAAGCAAATAGAAACCGTGTTATTATGGTATCTGTGAGCAAGAACTCGGGATGTGAGACCGAAGGTAAGGAGGGTCAAAACCGCAGTGGTGGTTCTTGGGTGCTTCCTCTACTCTACTATGTATGAAATGGAATTGCTTGGGCAAATCTTGACGCGGCTATTGGGCTATTTTTTTGGAGGACATTTGAGGCAGGGGGGTCACTCTCGAGTCTTCTGGGTGGCCCAAAGCAGGGGGCCCAGAGTTCGGTGGAGACTGGTTTTATTCAGTATGGCTTCATACGTTGCTTTTCTCCCCTTTCTTGCACTAATTCTCCACTTCACAATCCAAGCATCAGCAGTCGAGTACAGGAGCTGAAAAGGCGAGAAAGAGACGAAGGAGTCGGAAGTTGGGGGTTGCCAATGCCGTTGCCAATCGGCGATCAAACCTGGTCATGTGAGCCTCCATGTCGCCTTCATTATCTCTTCAAAGTTCGCGCCGGTCGCAACAAAATGTTTCATCGCGATTCCTTTCTTCTTCACATTCACTGCATCCCTAAACACGAACTCCTCCAAACTAGCAGCTTCAAAAACACATGTCCGTATGGGAACATATCGTCCAGATTCACACCCACTACTTCGTGCAGGTCGAGGCCGATGGGATAAATGGGGCTTTTGAAGCTGCTGGGTTGGTATTCTGATGCGGAACTGCGATCGAGTACAGGACTATGTATTCTGTCGAAGTCCGGTTTATCGTTAGTGTGGAATCTGGATATCACCGGGGTGGTACGTTGGTACTTCATTACAATGGTTACCCACCTTCAACGCTGCTTCTATGCCGTTGTACACATTCTGATAGGTGCCACGAATGGCTACACGAAGGAAAATAAGAGGACAATGGAAGGTACTTAACATTAAACGCGACACTGCACTGCGACTTACCACCACCCCCCCTTCGCACACGATGCTCGTATACTGCACTGACGCGTATTCACTGCCTCTTCCACGGGACTCGGCGAACTCTCTTGCATTTTTCGTGTTTTAACACTACAGAGTAAATACCTTCAAGCACTCCGAGATGATTCGCTCCTGCTAAAGACATGACGATACTATCAATATCATTGTCCACAAAAATAGAAACCAGCCTTCCTATATAAAAGTAAATCGGTAGTGTCAAATATATGAAACCCCGCGTAGGTATATCATATCGACAAGAAAACGACGAGCTGCTACAAAGGCTTGATACCTTTAGCAAGGAAGATCTCGTTATCCTTACCGTCCTTAGAAGAGGGAACGTCGGTGTACGTGACATCCGTCAATCCAGCTCCTCCGAACAACTTCCGGATATCTCCCTCAGTAAAACCATGCTTGTGCGCTACGACATGATTGTACTCCTCGGGGAAGTCCTTTGGATCAATGGGCTTATTGTCTATGACTAGGAGAGCACCTCCGGGCTTGAGGAAGAAACTCAGAGTGCGCGTGGTCTCTTCAACGGAAGGGAAGTGATGATAGGCTGAGGTACACTGTGGTAGTATTTCAGTCAGTACTCGAATGTAAAGCCTTTGGTTCGGATAATGCTTACATAGATCGCATCGAACTTCTTTCCATCCAACTCGCCCTCCTGTCCCTTCAATTCGGCTTGAGTTGCATAAAAGTTCTCTACAGGGAGTCCTTCCTTGACAAACCGCTCGTTGCAGATATCCACAACTCCTTGACTGATGTCGATTCCGACGATAGACTTGACATGCGGAGCCATTTCTTTGCACACAAGACCGGTTCCGCATGCGTATTCCATGGCGGTCGTCCTCTCCTTGTCGAAGGAGTAGACATTACGCATAGCTAGAGCCGACCTAGTGCAATTGGAATTAATAGACCATCCTACTTTGGGTGGTACATATATTCACCTTTCAGCTCTTTCGACAGCATAGGGGATGCTATCAAAACTATGAGCGTGCTGATTATAATGATCCTTGTTCGCTTCGACAAAATCATGACCATGGTGGTGATCATGATGGTGGTTATGCTGATGAGCCATGGTATCGAAGTGGTAGTGTTGATTGAGTACTTGAGTATTGAGAAGCTTTGAGGTTGTTGGGATACTGAGTCTCGCTGTTGTCGTTTGATCCTTTATATAAGTTTTCACTGGCATAGGATAATTATAAGTCCCTGTACTTTACGCTGAAAAGTCAACGATGACTGACGACGATCATGGTACTTTCAATTAGTCAGACTTTGACAATGATCTATTCTCATCGTAGCTATTGCACCGTCGGCATTGTAAAACAGTATTTTTTACGTTCCTGAAACACAAGAGTAATATTAAGAGAAAGCAATGTCAATGCGTACCCTCCCAGTCAGCATGAATAACAATGTTTTCTGAAACCAAGTTTCATTCTATGTAGGTTATCTTTGAAAGAACCCAGGCGAAGTCATCGCGACCAATCGGGTAAGGAGGGCTTGGTTGTCTTGATTGTCATCGCAATCGAAGAGCTTCTCGATAAAACAAGCCAAAATATAATCCACTATCCGAAGGGCCGAGGCCCGACTGAGATTTGACTGAGATGCCTATGATGGTGAACCACTCTTTCGAAGCTGGATTACTGGTTTTAGTGTCGTCGGGATACTGATGCTTACTATCCTCTGATCCGTTTGTTCATCGTACATTTTCAGATGATAATTTAAAAATCTCCCATTAGAAATTGATTAGAAAGTTCACAAAGTCTATCAGATTACTACCATAAACTACTGCGCCATTCCGACGGCCCTGTCTGTTAGTCAGTTTTTTCTTATTCCCAGCTGGTTTGCATCTGTTGCAGTGAAGTTAAATGGATAGCTACTATTTATGGTCCCGAGTTGAACACGATATAGCATTGGCTCCAACTCAAGATACTTACGACACAAGTGAGTACCCTCCCGGTCAGGACGTAACGCTGCTGACGCACCAAGAGTCCTCGGCAAATAACCATTTCTTGATTGGAGGTCTTTGCTTGTATCTACGAAGGAGCTGTACGAACCTTCTTTATGGTCGGAGAACTGCGGATCGACTAGGAGAGTACCCGCTGTCTTGACGCTAAATGTCACATGACGCAAATGTAACTTTGTAAGGTACTCGAAGGGTACCTCCCACTTTACAGCTAGGATGCTGAAAACAGAACGTCTGCGGCATATCTGTGGGATGTATACACAGATGAATGCCAACCATTCTATTCTTCCTTAGTCATCTAATTGGCCAAGGTCATCATTCATCGTCATAGTCATGACAGGTCTCGGTTGAATAGAAGGCCACGCATGACATGGACGACTAAAAATAATCTTGAGAGACATTTTGCATATAAGAGTTCACTCAACAGCGTCTTCATTATCCCAATAACCTTCAATTTCATCTACATAATTTCTACTTAACATGGCTCATCATCACCATCACTATCATGATCATGACGTTGTTGCAGCGAACAAGGATCACTATGATCAACATGCTCACAGTTATGACAGCATTCCTTATACTGGTGAAAGAGCTGAAAGGTATCGAGTGTCCGCTTATACCGAATCTACGTCGTTAGTGATAATTCTGTTCACAGGGCAGCTCTCGCTATGCGTGAGATCTACTCTTTTAACAAGGAAGAGACGACCGTCATGGACTTTGCATGTGGTACAGGCCTTGTTTCCAAGGAGATAGCCCCATATGTGAAATCTATCATTGGCGTTGACATCAGTCAAGGAGTTGTCGATATATGGAATGAGAGATTTACCAAGGAAGGGTTCTCAACAGAGAACTTTTATGCCACTCAGATTGAACTGAAAGGCGAAGAAAGCGAGTTGGATGGGAAGAAGTTCGATGCCATCTACGTAAGTCCTGGTCAAACGTGGTGCTGAAGTCTTCACCAAACCTAAATCTTCTACCGCAGTGTACTTCAGCTTATCATCACCTCCCTTCCGCTGAAGAGACAACGTGCACTCTGAGTTTCTTCCTAAAGCCTGGCGGTGTATTACTTGTGATCGACAATATGCCGATGGAAGTAAAGGATACTCCAGAATCCGAACAGTATATACACATTGTTCCACACAAGAGCTTTGGCTTCCTTGAAGAAGATATGCGCAAGTTCTTCGAGGGGGCTGGGCTGACGGATTTCGTCTATTCCCATGTTCCGTCATCCAAGAGTGGAGGGGATAACGAGATCTTTCTTGCTAAAGGAAGGAAGCCTCTTTAGCCAGTTATGAACTTGAAGGCGATTTGCTGTAGCGCAGATTTCCAATACGACATGTTACTCTATTCGGTAGTGTACGCATTTTACTACTGTCAACAAATTGTAAATGGAGTTTCAAGTAACCGACCTCATACCCCCCAGTGCTGGTGTTTCCTGTGCTTGCTTCCTGCAGGGATGTGGATTACTGCTTAAATGCGATATAATGACTACTCAACTTACAGACTGTGATGGTACCCAGCCAAAATTCTGTTTCAGAAGTTTATTTAAGACGACACGTGATAGGTATGTATCTATCATCCAAAAGCCCAGAGGTACGGTGTACAAGCGGTGTGATTCTCGGACAATTTCCGAAACTGCGCTGTCAGTTGTATTCAGTTAAAGACACACCGTTATCATATAAATGACCCACGTAGTCCAGCTCTTTAGCAGCGTAACCTTCTTATCAATTTCTTCGCCATGGCTCATCATCATAACCATCACGAACATCACGACTACGTCGGAGCGAACAGGGATCATTTCGATGATAAAGCTCATGATTTCAACAGCTATCCACAAGCTATTGAGCGAGCTAAACAGTAAGCATAAAGTCAGGAACCTGATAGTTATCTGACACCGATTCTCATAGATCAGCACTGGCTATACGCAATGTCTACCCATTCGACAAAGAGAAGACAATGGTCATGGAATATGCATGCGGTACTGGTCTCGTCTCCAGAGAAATCGCCCCATATGCTAAATCCATTGTCGGCGTTGATATCAGTCAAGGCGTTGTGAATGTATTCAACGAGCAGTTTGTCAGGAAAGGATATCCACCGGAGAACTTTTATGCAATTCAAGCCGATTTGAAAGGGGAAGTAGGCGAGCTCGACGGAAAGAAGTTTGATGTCATTATCGTAAGTTCCATAATATCATACCTATATATCCCTGTCTGATCCACTCGTATGTCACCACACTGCACAGTGCACTGCAGCGTACCATCACTTTCCTTCAGTCGAAGAGACTACACGCACCTTGAGTTTCTTCTTGAAGCCTGGTGGGGCTTTGATTGTTATAGATAGAAAGCTGAATGATGGCAAAGACGTCCCGGAGCAGTACGGACATATCGTCGCGCATAAACACGGCTTCTCTGAAGAAGACATGCGCAAGTTGTTTGAAGGAGCTGGGTTGGTAGGATTTTCTTTCGAGGACATTGCTTCAATTGGAGTGAAAGAGGATGTTAATCCGTTCATTGCCAAAGGGATTAAAGGAGAGTAATATTATTGTAGCAAGTAGCTTGAGTTACGAGTATCGAAGTAGCACGAACAGTACTTAGGTAACCTACAATTGTTTGGCTTCAACATCGAGACGATAGCTTCCATATATAATACGCGCCAACAACGCCAGAGTTGGCGAGCGAACCGACTTCATATTTCTACTAGCTTTCTATTCGATGAGGACTACCTACACTTTGTAATAGTAACTTAAACTTCAAGCCCTTGTACCATGTCCGCAGCCGAACCATCTCTGCCAGTTTTGTTACCCATAAAGGCGATTCCTCGACCACCAACGGCACCGCAACTAGAATGGAAGCCGAAGAAATATCTTACTGAGCCTCAGCCACCACCACAAGACGACCAGAAGCTGCAGGAGATAGAGTTAGCAAATCAAAGGCAATTACTGGATGGGAAACTTATAAAAAAGACGAGGCCCAGACGAACGGTAGATTACAATGGAGGCATGGGACGCTGGGCTTTAGTATGTATACAATGTGTATGCGTGATGAATAAGTTCTAATATACTTGTTTTAGCTCAGAAAGCTGAGAGTGAATCCTACATATGTGCCTTATATACGCCCAGCACCGCCATATGTCATCGATGTACGAACGTTCTTCAAGTACAACTTTTCGCGTCTTGACCGTAGTTCTTATAGCTACTACCGCCGAAAGCATACCCAGAAAATCCTTCAACTTCTCTGTGCACCAAATTCGTTCATACATCCACGAACAAGATCCGTTGCCCCGTAAACGTAGTAACAGTGCGTATCATCACTACCTCTCTAGCATTCCCTAGTTTCTAATAAGGTTATACAGTGGACACCAGAAGGTCGACGTGTTCTAACAGGCTCGACAAGTGGAGAATTCACCCTGTGGAATGGTCTTACCTTCAATTTCGAAACCATCCTTCAAGCACACGACAGCCCCATTTGCACGATGTCCTTCACTCACTCAGGAAACTATCTCGCGTCAGCAGATAAGAGTGGTGTAATAAAGTACTTCGAGCCCAACATGAACAACTTGACTGCGTGGCAAGGCTCAAGTTCAAGAGAAGCCATAAGGGGAATCAGTTTCAGCCCCGATGATATGAGATTCGCGACGGCTAGCGACGATTCCAGCGTGAGGATTTGGTCGTTTGCAGAAAGTAGGGTTGAAAGTGTGCTAACTGGTGAGCTAGTCCTTCGTACACACTCCATATTTAATTTATTCCGGTTTTAGGACATGGTTGGGATGTAAAGTGTGTCCAATGGCATCCTTCTAAGGGTCTTCTCGTGTCAGGAAGTAAAGACAATCAGATGAAGTTCTGGGATCCTCGCACAGGAACGTGTTTGTCTACATTGTATGTTTCAAACTAGCCATCCTCCACTGCAATGAACCACTGACAACCTTCATAGACATCTACACAAAAACACAATCCAGGCACTTTCTTGGTCACCCAATGGCAATTTGGTCGCAAGTGCATCCCGGGACCAAACAGTCAGAGTGTTCGACATTCGCGCCATGAAGGAATTCAGAATTCTCAAGGGCCACAAGAAGGAAGTATGCTGTACGTATACCCTTCCTGCCTCATCAATATTTCGCCAATCGTTAATATCATTTATACTATCTATAGCTGTAGCCTGGCATCCCGTGCATCCAATCCTTGTATCAGGTGGCTCAGAAGGTGCCATCTTGCACTGGGACCTGTCCGCCCCAGATCCTCCATTCGGAAACCAACCCGTCCTCCCTCCACGAGCAACACTCTCCCAAGCGCATGACTCCAACGTCTGGTCACTTACCTACCACCCTCTCGGCCACCTCCTCGTCTCCGGTTCCAATGACCACACAACACGCTTCTGGTCGCGCGAACGACCGGGAGACGCGACATCAGTCTTCTCCGGTGGAGGCGAAAAACCACCGGAGATCGTGGATACGGCAGGCCAGGACGACGAGGACGACGCGATGGTTCCAGGGTTCGGATTTGGTGGTGGTGGCGGCGGTGGAGCGTGGTGGGGGAAAGAGGAAGATGGTGGGATACCGGGTGTTTCTTCTGGCAATGCTGCACCGCGTGGCGGCAATGGAGGAGGAGGGGGAGGTTATGATAATGGAGATGACTTCATTCCTGGGTTTGGATCGTCAGCATCTGGTCCGTCGAGTGGTCCTCCTCCGCAGCAGACGAACCAGGAAATGTATGGCGGTGGTGAAGAATGGAGTAGGAACAACAGTGCATCTGCTGGAGGAGGTGACTCTGATTGGAGTCGAGGTAGTGGGAATCGTGCGGGTAGATGGGGCCCGGCTGCCGGAAGGAGAGGCGGAGGTGGTAGATACTAATTTTGTGCATACCATTTCATATTATGGTCTCATCAGACTCATCTATCTTCACATCTTTCAGTTCCATATCAGCCAACTCGTCATATTTGTTGGAAGCTTACGACCAATAAATTTCATTTCGAAAAGCAAGATTTTATTTTCATTCATAAATAAGCTCGTGTAAATCCAAAGGGTAACTAAATTGCGTGATGACATGATGTATCTACGTCAAGGATGTATGCTATGTGGTGATGATGAGAGCGAGAGATTCATGCTAATGTACACAAAAAAACTTTGAAAACTGATGGACTCCCGTGAGTCCCCTCCCCCATCATTGTAATGGAGACGACCTGTTAATGCTATATTCGTGCACGTCCGTGAGAGAGAAAGAGAGGAAAGCAAAAACTGCAGCAATTTGTATAATACAATCGAAAAGAATTGGAAATGAAACGATAAAGATAAACGTTTAAAAAGATCGCTGCAGAGCGATACCTGCGTATCGTTGCCAAAAGTTTGAGGGGTGGCTGCCATATAACGCCTGGCTGCTCCTATATTTTAGTACATCCCATACGTGGGAGTTGAGAGACCACTGAGGATGGGACCACGTCTGTCATTGGTGGGGGTTGGTGGACCGCTATGTGCAGAAAAGATGTCATCAAAGCTCGAGGACCGGGTAGGTGTGACAGTGTCGAGTGTGTCATGAGAAGTCCCCGTAAGGAACTCCTCCACATCTGACGCCGACTGGGTGCGAGGTATCTCTGCACCCGTAGAATCGAGCAACACGTCGGAGCCCGTGAAGAAACAGAACCTAGTAAATCGGAGTATTGGATAAATAATTATTCCAAGCGATGCTAATAGAGTGACTTACTTGTTGATCAACTGACTGTAGTTGTTAGCTGTAGGGGCGACGGGTTGTATGGCCTTATCAACGCCTGCCAACATAAGTGATAAAAAAGGTTCCGTTGGGGAAGAGGACGTGGACGACGTGGGAGTAGCAATCGATGGGGTAGATACCGCGCTGTCCTCACTCAACTCCGCCTCGGCCGCCAAAGGATCAGCAATGATAGTCGAGGTCGAACGTGCGCCGTCCAACGGAGGGAAAGAATGGAACCTGGGAGGAGAACGTTGGCCTTCATCAGGTGACCCAGGAGGTGTCCTTCTCACCCCCGTAAAACCAGGGATATTCAAGTCGAAGTACCCCCTCTGGTGATTCCGCGCGGATCGCTGACGAGATACAACAGGGAAAGGAGCATCGTCGAGGTCGGAAGCCACACGAGGAGTAGGATTGAAAATGTCAGGGTCAAGATCACGGGGAGAACCGAGTATAGGAATAGTTATCGGCTTCACTTGTGAGTTCGAAGCTCCCTTTTGCGGCCACGGAATGGAAGAGGGCGGTGCAGAAGCGGCTAAGGGATAGGACATTGTCCTAGTATGCAGACCGGGACTGGCAACAGGTTTCCAAGGCTGTCTGAACGAAGCATTGAAATCGTACCGCGAGGCGAAGGAAGAATTTGAACTGGTCCTGAAGATAGGAGGAGCTTGGTCCAATACACCCGCGCTGTTACGACGGGTGCTATTGTTGTTCTGCACAAGAAATGCAGGGCCAGTACGCGTTTTTCCTTCAACGACTTTCTCTAGCTTACTGTGGAGATCTGCGACATCACTGACAGACCCTTCATCGTCAGATAACTTTGACCGCCCTTTATCCGCAGGCTTCATCCGGGAAAAAGAGGCTTGATAATTCCGGCCATTGTTGTTATCCCACATCTCTTTGCCCTCAACGGAGTACCGCACCGCGACGAAAAGGGTCTTCTCCTCAATACGTGCGAGAAGATCACTGAGCTTGATAGCGAATGAGAAGTGGTCAAAGTCGGCATTAATAGAATCCATGTATTTCCCAGTAACCTCGCTTGTAGTTTGCCAGTTGTCAAAGGTGAAACGGACCGCAATCCATTTAGCAAAGGCGATATTGCGTACGCGCACGCGTCCGACAATGCTTGCTCCATCCTCAGACAGGGAAAACTCCTCGAGTGCAACGTCGGCATCAAGATTGATGATAGAGGGCATATTGGTAACCCGCATGACGAGCATGCGCTTATCTTCCTTATCGCCATAAATAAAGGACGGGAAATCACTTTCCGTTCCACTGGTATCGTCGGTAGGGCTGCCGTCACGAGATACCGCGGCAGGCTTCTGCTCAGCCAGGAAGAGCTTCACATGCTCCAACTGCTTATCGAAATGGACAGCTTTGCAGGAAGGCGTTGCAGGTTCGCTCTTGCTTGTCATCCCAACACCAGTGACGACGGTCAAACTACCCCGAGTGCCAGGCTTCGAAGACTTCAGAGAAGGCTTTACGAGTTGGCCTGATTTCTTGCGGATCACCGGAGCGGGTTTTTCAACAGTGGAAGTTGTTGGGGCGGACTTGGAAGAGCCACCCTGTACGGATGGGTCGGACACCAGCCGAATTTGCGACGGTGGGCTAGAGCGCGATCCTAGACGAAGCATTCCTGGCGTATACATCAAGGGTTTAGGAGGAGAGGGAGGAACATTCTCATCTCCTTTTACAACCCTAGATTGATAAGGTGGAGAAGAAGAGGAAGGGAATGCAATGCTGTCAGCAGCTCCGTTGCTAGAGGGGGAAGATACCAGTACAGTTTGGTCGTGTGAAGGAGGAGTTGGTATCCGTAAGCCTCTCTCCCTCTTTATGCGAATGGTAGGCCTGGAGCCATCAGAGGGAGTGGAAGAACTAGAGTCAGAGTCATCAGTAATCGCAGAAGAGGGTATCGGTTGCACAGCGGCAACAGTAAGCGATGTGATGGCAGCTTGGGATGCGACTGGGGGGGCGCTCCGTGTGCGGCGAGGAATCAGAGGCAAAGGAGCACCCGCTGTGTTAGAGCTCAGCGGGAAGCGGTAACTGGAAGGTTGATGAGAACGACGCGATTGCAAGGTCATTGTTGCCATCGTTAGAAGGCAAGAAGTTTACCTGCAGAATAGACGTTAGAATAAGCGACAGAAAAACAGCCAGCGAATACACTTACCGGCGGTAGAGAAAAGTGCCTATCAACCACGAGACTATTCCAGAGACGCACTTACTCCGGACCGAAAGACGGTAAAAGTAGTAGAGAGCGAGCAAGAGAGAGAGGTCAGGAGGGACTGGACTGAAGAGCGAGGTGGACGAATCTGGGAGGAAATAAAGTAGTGGAGTGAACAAGAGGCCATATATATATTTGAATTAGAGGACGCACGGAGATTAGGAGACGGGTCAGCCTATCAAAGGGAAGACGAGTAGACAGGTTTGGCGAGAACCTGAATATTTTCAAATACTTGCAAGTATTTAGTGCAAGATATGTCAGGACTGCAGTTGCTTGGTCAACCCGGGTTCAAAGGAGGAAGAAGAAGCGGGGCTGACCTAAGGGAGATGATATAAGAGATATCGATAATAAGGCGTGCTATAATAATAAAAAAACAAAGAGAACGGGGACTGGACCAGAGGTCGTTAGGGGAGGGATTAGGAGGGTCGAGGAGAGTGTTCGAGTTGGGAAATATTTATCGCATGGCTGGACTGCCAGAATCACCAAGGAGCAGCCGAGCCAAAATCTGTTTGAAACAGATCACGCCAGCTTTCCCGGCTCCCACGTGCCTCAAAATATCTACCCCCAATCCGGCCCTTCGTCCCTTTAGGCCTCAAAACCTAATCTCCTCCTCCTCGTCCCCCTCCCCATTGGCCCCTCCACCCCTTCTGTCCTCTCTCTCTCTCCGTCTTGTTATCCTCTCAAATTCCGACCTCAAATACTCTGGTTTTTTCAAACAACTATTCTACATGTCTCCCTTATCTTCTCAGGGCCATTTTTTTCTTCGCAAGACCAATACCAATCATGAGGTCATTGATTGAATGCGCTCCACCTACATATTGGGAATTTCCCTTCCTTGGTAATTTTCTTCGACCACTGGTCAATATTTGTGTCACTTACGCCTTCCCTCCTCGCCAATTCGACCATTATTCCGGCACCCATACTTACACCTCCCATTTATTTTCTGATATTTCCGGTTCCAACATCCGGCCGTTGTTTTCCTCTCACCGAAACCCGCTCACTAGCATCGCCTCATCCCGAGACTATTACTCCTTTTTGATCTTTTCTCTGGCTTTATCTGATATCAACTTGACGTGCTTGACATGCATCGGTGCTTTTGGTGCTAAGTATCTTCACAGCTTCACTTATCTTGTACGCGTTGTTGCTCATTGTTGCACGATGTTGTTGAACAACATCGCGGCGGGCATACTTGTGGCAACCATCATCTTGATTTTAATTATTGCGACGCACCGACGCATGTTTCGAAATTATCTGTATCACCCTTCTGTCATAGCATCGCCCTCTTATGATGCATCAGCGCGCCATCACGTCGCCTTCCCAGGAATATTCTCTACACAACAATGCAACAAATCGTACTACTTATTTCTCTTATCTATCCCCCCGCACTACAAATTCTTCACCAGGTAGGCTTTTTACCCCACGTATTTTTTTAATCCTGCAATGTTCTTTTTACCGCTGTCGGAAATAGCATCCTTGCCAAATCATCTACAACAACAACAGGTGGAGTTGAACGAGCGCTACCCTTCATCAATTTCTCTGCATTTCCCGCACAAAATACGTTATTTTCTTGTACCTTGGTCCATAGTCCGAAACACTGCATCCGAGAATTCCGGCCGTGATTCTATGAGTCTTTTTTGTTTATCCTTTCTCCCTTCTCAGACGCGTGGAACCGCAGCTTCTCCGTTGCGCGCTGCAGTACATTAGACATGCGACATCACCTGACCGTATGCGAAGGCTATTCCGAACCTACACTGCGCCCAAAGGCGAGGGAATTAAATGTAATCCCGTAAACAAAGGTTCGTCTCGTGCTCAGAAATAGGTCATAGGCGGGTCATCGATGATGTCCCGCCGCTGCGTGATATGCCTGCAGGCATGTTAGATAGGTCAGGTTGGTCTACTTCCGTCTAATTTGCTACCTGTATTCCCCAGACTTTGATTGACCATGCCCCACATTTTTGATTCCCTCAATGAAACACTGCTTTGTTGTTTCCTTTTTGCAGTGGTCTGACCGGAATGGATTCTCGTCTATTCTCGTCATGGAAAGTTATTAATGGCATATCTGTGTTCGTGCCTTTCTATCGGCCATACCTAGGCTACACACCTTCATTACTATCAACGATAACGACAGTTCTAGTCAACGAATAAATAGACTGGACTCGGTGGACATTGCAATGTGTTCATATCTCTCCGAATACATGTCATCTAGACCTAGGGGACAACGGGATTCTATTACGGACGGGACTCGAGACTCTACATGAAAATAGCCTTTCCTTAGGCTTTGATATGACTTTCTATCATCGTCAGGGCTTATATCACTGTACGCCGTCGTTTAACCCGTCGTCATCGGCTAAGTGTCAACGGGCTCCAACGCGACGTCACTTGTTTCAGCCTCTGTCGTCGAGAATAGAACTCACGCCTACTCAACCAAGATTCGAACAATTCGGCCGTTCGGGGAAGAGGACATCGCGACATAATCTCTTGGAACTTTTCATTACTGGGATATCATATCTGATATAATTTAACGCTACAGCGTACTTTTACGCGTCTTCACGAGAAATAATCATCTCACCGCTCCGACCATCCGTGGCTTATTTTAGCACGCACCTTTGAAATGTAATCAAGCCGAGATGTAAGGCAAATGGTCTAGATGGCTTTTAAAAAAACACATGTCACTTCGAAAGGCTTCCAAGGTAGGTTCTTGTAGGTCGTTTTTGGTCATTACTAGTTCAAGTTGTACGCCCCTATCAAATTGATCAATTTGCATTTCTAGTTTGAATCCCAAATTGCTATCATAGCTCGCCAGGCCTACAAATTCCAGACACATCAAATACACGCAACCAAATGCATTTAATCCCCCAATGTGAAGCCACCTCCCAAAAATTTATCAACTCCTAACAATCAAATCCCAGCGCTAACGCCACCTGATCTTATCTACGTCTCCATTGTGGGTCCAAATTTAGCACATGCGCGGCTGTGCAAATTGGGATGATCGATGCTAATCTTGTGATCGAATATCGAATAGATTGAAGAATGAAATAAGATATGATGGGTGATAACTGATAAGTCTCATCCATGCTTGTATGTATTTCATTTTGTGCGTCCAGGCTGGGAATGGAACGCAACAGTGTTAAGAAGCTTTGTGGTCCTTCTTGCACATTGCGTTGCGTATGAAACGTTTCGTATGTGTATGGACTCTTGTCTGTTCTTGTTTAATCCTCTCATTGCCAGTCAGACTACAAACGGCTCATCTACTGGAATGTCGACTCTGAACCGCATGGTTCACTTTATGGTCACGAAGATAGGAGCTTTTACCATCATTTCATTGTGGATAGCGATTCGTATTGTGAAAGATTTTTAATTCCGAGTGGGACGGTTACAAATTTACATACTCATGTTCAACCTTAATGATGCCATACACAATTCGATGGATGAAGAAGGAGGATGAGGGAAGTACATAACTGACTAATGAAAAATAGTATTGGCGGGTGCAAGGCGGGTGATGAGTAACGGGTTCATCGGGGTGTACACAATCCTGCGGGATGACCGTCGTTGATTTGAAATAGTCATCACCTGCATTTCTAAAAGTGGCGAAAATTTCCCAATGATGAACCGTACTGCCTGCTATTGCGACTACTAAGTAGGTTCTACGCTGTCATCGCAGAGATAGCAATCTTCAAACATACTGATTAATGACTCACAGTCCGGCTTTCTTTTATGAACCGGAATGTTCACCGACCTTTACTTACTTACAACATTGAACTTTGAAAATCTTTATTTCGGTTACCTATCTTCCGTCGAATCCGTGCAAGTCCCGTTCGGAAGTTAATCTCTTGATTCTATGTTTTCTTACATGATATGACGTTGGTAAGTAGTGCGCATATCAAGCCGACACGCGACGGTCGTGAAATTATACCGATTATCTGTGCTCTCTTTTAGATGACTCACAAGTTCTAGAGACTTCCTACTTTCTCCCCGAATCCCGATATACTATTACTGCGCATGGATGGCAATTCGAGTACTTAGCTCTGATCCATGTTCCTCCGAGCTCCGTGGTCTTTGGATATTTCGACATCAATGATAATTTTTGTCTTTATTTTGGTGGAGTCGGAGTTGATATATGTGCAACATATGTGGACATAGTGCGGACCAGCTTGAATGTCAAAGATAAGATAAAAAAAATAGAGGCATCGTATGTAATTGCCGTAAAAAGGTAATAATATAATACAATCCGAGGAGAACGGTTTATACAGTAGACTAGTTAAATGTTGACCATATTAATACACAGCGGACAAAGGTGGCGAATTTCATTAGTACAAAGTATGATAGTAGTAGTGGATCATTTTCAGACCCAAGTGATAAATATATGTAGTAGAACCTTAAAACCCACAGAGAAATTTCTACACGGGTACAAGTACAATCATGCTACCGAAAATAACATTGATGGTTCATACTGAGGAGGTGGCGGATATTCCAAATAATCTTGATAGTTCTCTCTTATTCCCTTTTCCATGTTTCCTGAGTAGAGCTGACAGTTAACGTTGTGATCAAGGATGGTGAGTTTTTGTTACCAACCTGCTAAGGGAGCAAATTCCGCTAGAGGCTTCAAGTAACCAAGGAGAGTATTTAGACAGCCCTTAATGAAAGGAATAGTGCTTGAGAACTCGTCGAAATTGGCGGCTTTCTGTTCTTTAAACGACTTAATTCGTTGGAGAAGAATGTTAGTGATGCCTGACCAGCAAACCTACGACAATAAAATATTAGCAAGTCCGGAAGAATGACATTGAGAGTCCAACATACCCCTATCATTGGATCCAGATATGGATAATCACTGACATTGATTTGGCCAGCCAGAGCAACTATACCAGATAGCGCGTCGGTAGTGTAAGTCGACTCTAAGAAGTCGGTGTCTGACTGAAGATATATCGTAGAGGCATGCATCATCGTGTTGACAGCGAACATATCGACTACATCTTGTTTGTTATCTCCTACACTCCAGAGTTCAGAGCTGTTCATAGAAGACCACACAGTCGCCTGAACTCGTTGCAACGCTATTTGGCATAGCCGATGATCAGACCAGTAGGATTCATCTCGTCGAAGTGCTAAAAATAGATTTAAATAAAAATCAAGGGTATGATATAGCGCTCGCACCCACAATTTGCTAATCGGGAACTCCGGTCATAGACCGCAGCCGCCATGGCTTTGAATGCCGGGGTTGCCAGTGAAATTGCGTGAAACAGTGATGTATGCGGTTCGAATAAATCGAATATAGAGCTATTGAAGGAATGTTGCTCCTAAAAGGGAGTTAGATATGGTGGTTTCGAGTGAGAGCCACTAGAAGAGCTTACCGGATTAGCACTAGTGAGGACTGTAGGCAAAGGCGTCGTTATACGAGTGCTAGAAGTCTTTCCATCAGGTATTGCTGAAAGCAACCCATTCGCAGAAGACCAACAACGATCCACAAGGAACACCTGCCAGAATGCTGCGATCTTTTCTTCGGCATCAGCGACTTCTATTGAATTAAATCCTGTGTTGCCAACGCGCCTAACTTGATGTAGGCCCAAACCAATAGCAAGTCTGGCGGATGAGAATGCATGGCGGTAGCCTTCCAAGACCCGCCCATTGAAGTAATAGTACACAGCCAGCAACGTAGAAGCCTGAATGACATCGACTAAATGATTCGAATTATGGAGGGCAACCGTTATCTCGTTTAGGGTTTGCGTGAGGAAGATCTCCTCGAATTGGGAGCATAGGGGCGTTTTGGTGAAATGGCACGCCAGGAGGTAAATTGCATTCATCAGCGCTGGATGAGGACCCTGCTGATGCGGTAGTGCCGAAATGTTATCAAATCTATTCATGTCAGAGAAGAAGTAGCATTGGTTCTTATGGACCATGAAAGCACCAAGTCTAAAAAAGCAGTGTTAACAACCACGAAACTCGATAAACCACTATTGGCACCCACAAGAATGAATGTGTTTCATATGGCAATGGCTGCGTAGCATCCCAGCCAGATGACGATAAGCAATTACTCGTGGACGAGAATTGATGGAAACCTTCGTTGTGACCTAACGCACTTAATGGATTGCCGAGGGTGCTTGGGCGGGACATCTGGCCACTCGCTTGAGTTCCCGTGATCGACGGGGAATTCGAAGACGAAGATGTCCCGATTTCTGGCCATATGGTATCGAAACCATCCTGAGACGCATAAGGGGGAGCTGTATCTAGCCAGGACGAAACATCCACGGGGAGCGAGGGAAGTTGGGAATATGGGTTTTGGTTGAATTCATCATAAGTACTGTTGAGGACAGACGATCCGCGAGAGGAGGTGTAGGGGGAATGACTATGGTTTGAGCCAGACGCATCGGATTCTAGCTCTCGCACCTTCTCCTCCAACATCGCCAGCTTCTCTCGTAGCATCTGTGTGCGGCTCTTCTTCTTGCTATCATCGTATTGACATTCATCTGTCCTTCTCATCTTGGTACATTGCTGACATACTGGACGTAATCCATCGCATTTCTGATAGAGATAAGTGATGTAAGTGGGTGCTCCAGCGCGATGCAATGTAACAGAACACGTACCAACTTTCGTCTCCTATATATGCAAGAAAATACAAAATTAGCACATGATTAACATTCTCGATGTATGAGTACCTACCGGCAAGACAGACAAGCTGACCCTCGTCGAAGTGTACCGGCGTTCTCGGGTTTTGAAGGAGGCATTGGGGATAAGTGATTGGAGAGGGAAGAAGAGAGTCTTAGACGAATCCTCGGCCCTCGTACCTAATATAAGTAGGAGCGTCTCTACATGGATGCACAAAAAGGCAACGAACATCATCAAGTCATAATAAACTTATCATGTATGAGGATTTTCGCGAGACGACCCGAATGTCCTAGAGGGGATGACAAACCGGCGCATTACGTTCTTCTCTCGACTCATTCCAGTTGATTTGCGTGGGTTGGCAGTGTCGAAAAATAGAAACCGCAAGTAAGGGTTCTCCAAACAGAAACCACGAGAAAGGTGATTGTGATGTGATCAGCAAGCCTGTCATCCTGGCTCATCGAAGTCAGGGAATAAGTGGCGGCCACTTGTTTGGAAGCAGTGCAACAGGATCAGGAAATTGAGAGGATCTTCCCAACCGTTTGTTTTTCGTGCCTCAAACAAACCAGTATTGGCTAGTATTGGGCATTAAGAGGTTCGGAGGCAAGTTGGAGGAGACGACGGAGGATTTCATTCCGAATTTGACCCTAGGCCATATCGGTGGAGATAGATCAGGTAGTAGGCAAACGAACGGTTCATCAAACCCTAGCATCTGTCTTCCACAGGAACCACTACATACCAACAAGGAGAACCTCCAAGATGCTACCCCACACATGTTTGAAAATACAAAGAACTTTGCGAAAGGCTAGTGTATACGGTTTGGTGGAATATGGAGTTGAGTTGTAAGTGACGTCGGGGAAGCTTACAACTTGCTGACACACTCCGAGCTACAATCACGTTCATGCCCAGATGACTCAACCTCAGCGACTCAACGTCAACCTTCACTTCAACTTGAACTTCCACTATGGATTTGTGGCTGGTGTCGTAACCAGAACTCAGTACTCAATGGTCGTATCTGAAAAGGCAAACGAGCACCAGTTGATGTCAGAACCATCAACCGGGTATATGTGCTAGTTCTCTATATTCTGGTGGCCGAGCTAACCACAACCTATCTACTTTTTACCGGTGAAGACGGAACGAAGACTGTCCCACACGACGCTTGGCGATTGGGCAGCATCGACACCGTGCCAAAGACCCTTATCCTTGTAGTACTCTGCCACAGGACCAGTTTGTGCATGGAAGGCACCTAACCTCTTACGAAGAGTCTCAACATTGTCATCAGAACGCTGTGTGAGAGGCTCGCCAGTGACATCGTCAACACCAGCCTTCTTAGGTGGGCTGTCAAAAAAAGGAACAAGCACGATCAGTACGCATTCTGCCACCGGCATCTACTTGAAAGCACGTACTTGAATTCCCTGTGGTAGGTCCTGCCACTGGGTGTGTGGATCAGACGTCCAGTGATGCGAGAAATAAGGAGCTGGTCATCAATGAGAAGCTGGACAACCGAATCGAGCTTTTCTTTGCGCTCTTCGAGCATGCTATCTAACTTCTTGGCTTGAGGGACTGTTCGGGGGAATCCATCAAGTACGAAGCTGAGATAAGAGGTGAGTACTATGCACCAAGAACATGAGGCAGGAATAGACATTGAAGACATAAGACGTTTTACGTGATACATCATGCCTTTTCGTCCGACCACAGCCTAACTCACCCGTTCTTGCACGCTTTGTTATTCTCGAGTTGATCTTTAATTATGCCGACCATAATGTCGTCGGAGACGAGTCCTCCCGCATCCATAATCTTCTTAGCCTCAACACCGAGTGCAGTCTTTTGTGCAACCTGTTCCCGAAGCATGTCGCCGGTGGCGAGGTGGCATACGCAGAAGGTCTCGCTAATCTTGGGAGCCTGAGTTCCCTTGCCTGCGCGTCGCAAATAGTTAGTTACGCGTCCTTTGTTTCGAATGAAGGTAGGGTATATTGCACAACGTACCAGCACCGGGGGGACCCATGAGAATAGTCCGAAGCTGCTGAGCAGGTGTCGGAGAAACCGCCTTCTTCGCCTGGATTTCCAGATGCTCAATTTTCTCGTTGAGTTGGCGAACGAGGCCCTTAAGGTATTCGAGCTCTTCGGATGCACCCATGGTCAGTAGAGAGGAGGATCAAGCAGGTGAATGAGGTTCGGACAAGCTCGCTGGCGGCAGCTTCAACGATGTTCGGATGGCCTGCCAAAAAAGTTGCGCATGAAATTCGATCGGAGTTTTAATACACGGTCCGGTAAAAGCCGCGGCCGTTCTGCTCATCGTTTGTAGACGTTTTACCTGGCATCTTACCCGGCGTCCAACTCGTTGATGAGTGTTAATTCAATTAATTCTTACATGCTATTTCCTTAAACTTTAAGTCTATTGTAATTCCTAATATTCTGCGCAAAATTGTCTACAGAACTAAGGAAGATATCGAATCGGTGGAAGGCATGATGCGCCCGACTTCCCCAAACCTAGTTAACAGGGCCCTTAACCCCGCACCTATTTTTGGAACTCGTGGAAATCCGCCAATGTGCAAAGGAAAGAATCAAGTAGGATGCCCAAGGTCATTGTTGATGCTTTCACTGAAGTCATATGGTTACGAATAACTTTGGAGATAAGTGCTATGTCGTTTCAATGTAGCTTATCCAAGTTTTAACTATTTTTGACCAGCTATTTATAATTATTGAGCGCTTATTGTTTTTTTTTGGTAAAGCTGTTGGTAATTAAGCGCAAACAAAACAGGCGCCAATTGACGTGTCGGTGCGTCACGTTCTGGGAACGTCGCAGTCGACTTGCCAACGCGCAAACTTTCCTTCTCTTCAACTTCAGTCTTCTACACGGCCTTCATCTACTCTACTTCGGTCGTGTAGGTCGCAAAATGCTATTCAAATCTCTACTCATTCTGGCGGCTGGTCTGTCTGGCTTCGTGAATGCGAAGTCCAGCGCTGGTGATTCTGTTCTCGTTGTCGTTGAACCCAGTAAAGTTGGCGATTATTCTATCTTCTTTGATTCTTTAAAAGGTCCGCATAGTTCTACTTGATTAAGACCCATCTAATGGCGCTGTAGAGAAGGGATACAGCTTGACATTCCGCTCACCAAAGGAGGAGTCACCAGCTATTATCAAGGATGATGTGCCATCCTTCTCCCATGTTGTCCTCCTTGCATCAGAAACCAAAAGTATGCATTCGCATATTACATGTGACTTGTCTAAACTATGTTTTAGATTTCGCAAAGGACATAACACCACAGTCTCTTGTCGAGCTTCTCACCCTCAATTCTAACCTCATTGTTGGTCTCTCAACGAAACAAACACCCCTTTCCTCCCTCGCCGCCGAATTCTCACTCACTCTCCCACCACCCGGTACTCCGCTTATTTCATACTTTCCTGAACGCTCCGAGCCTCCCAGCGTAATCCCCATCACCGTACCTGCAACTTCATCCCCATTCTCTCAAAGAACTTGAATCCAGTATGGTACTCTGGTATCCCTTTCGCGCTCGGCGACAACCCTCTTCTTGTGCCTATTCTTAACGCGCCATCGGAGAGCTTTGCTGCTGAAGTTGATGGTGGGTCTGCTGATTCAATTGTGGATGCTGCGGAGAAGGGTGGTGAGGGCCTGTGGGCTGGAAGCTCTTTGGGTGTCGTGACCGGCTTCCAGGCTACCACCGGTGCGCGTGTCACTTGGGTCGGTGGAGTTGAGGTCTTTAGTGATGAGTTTGTGAAGAAGGAGATTTCTAAGTACGTCTGAGATATCGTCCCCGGATGCGAACTCTAACGCAATGCTTTTCTTAGAGGAGTCAAATCCGGCAATGCTGAATTTGCTCAGGACGTTGCTGCATGGACATTCCAAGAATCTCTTGTTCTTCGTGTCGACAAGACTGAGCACCATCTGGTGAATGCTACTGGCCCCAGCGAGCATTACACTACCAATGACCAAATTGTGAATCTCCTCCCCCTCTTGCTATTTTCATTCTGTTACTTAATCACATCGTAATTCCAGGTCTACAGTACATACATCTCGAAGTTCAATCCTAAAACTTCTACCTGGGAGCCCTATTCTGGAATAAAGGATATGCAAATGGAATTCACTATGCTCGACCCCCACATCCGGACCTCGCTTCTTCCAGTACCCGGTGTGCCTGGAAAGTACTCAGTAACATTCAGAGCGCCTGACAGGCACGGTGTATTCAAGTTTGTCATTGATTACAAACGCAAGGGGTACGCATCATCTCATTTCGTTGCCTCTCGCTGACTGACGTCATGAAACACTAGATGGACACACCTCCATAGCTCTACGACCGTTCCCGTCGTCCCTCCCCGGCACGACGGCTACCCGCGATTCCTTAGTGCTGCATGGCCTTACTACACTGGTGCTATTAGCACTAGCATTGCTTTTTCCTCTTCTCTGCTATCTGGCTTGCAGGAGATATTAAGGAGAGCAAGAAGAAAGGCTCGAAGTCCGAGTAGACGCTAGTAGAGTGTATTGTCAAAAATGCAAATTTATTTATGGACTTTAGATCGGGAAATCGGGAAGAGTCGATTCTCCTTTCATTTGGGCTGAATGTGAATCGGTTCGTCCAGTGAGACTGGACTGCAGGTACCTCTCAGTTTACATGGCATAGAAGTTGAGAATATATTCTATATTTGTCTCACCCCCAGACACGAAACTTCTTGTGGTAAAGCCACAGGTTAGAGTTCGGTCAATTTTAGGCCTAACTGAGGCCTCATGACTGTTTTACGATGGGAATTATGCGCTATACCATTAAGGTGATAAGAGGATGATAACAGCTGTTCGGCGAGAGGCCTAACCCATATAGACAGTGCCTACCGAGAACGTCCCTTGTAGGTTTATAAATAAGTACCACTTCGACATTCATTAAGCTTCTCTCGATTACCGGTACCCAAGGATGAACATAAATTCCATTGCCAAGTTTCGAATTCCAGAGAGCCAATACGACGTATACAGTACACTGTCCCCTTCACTACCCGACTGTGGGGATATATGTGTCAAATCATTCTACAGCGTTCGGCCCTTTTCACTAAAAAAACGTAAAGGTATTATCTGTAAAACCCTAGATAAACGTCCTAAACTCCCGTTGTTCTTCGATGACACGCATACAGTTGCTTTTAACCGCACCTGGCAATGTTTTAACAATAGTATTAGTACTAATGGAGTATCGTTAAACTATGGAAACATTTTATCGGAAACATCGATATTCTCAGTGGTATTTTTTGTCCAGCTCTAACTTAATTCTATGTCAACTGAATGAGTAAAATATCCGCAATATAGCTCTTGAAGGGAGGGGCAGATCTCCTATGAGGTTTTCTGGTAGCCCTTCATTATAGCCGTCATTCGTTGTGCAAATATAGATGAATCGACGACGAATATGATGTTCTCATTTACTAAGGCAGTACATGATGGTGTGTGTCGAACCTATTTAAGCTTAGGCCTCAGAATACGTAGCATTGAATGATGTGATTATTTCTATCTCTTTAACACTGTTCTGCTGGACGTCCACTTTGTTCTCAAGAAATTGAACTTAGTAACTTTATACTAACGCAACGATGGATACTAAGTAGGTTCGAACCACACCGGAAACTCACCCCCTTCGGCCCCAGTGCTACAAACTTCTTTTTTAGTCTAAGTAGTATGTATTATTATACGAACCATCTCACCTAACCTGGAAATTATTTGTGCTCATGCTAATAGAGGCTAATGGATCAGCTGTTGAGAAGATCAACCTGGGAAAGATGTTGGAGTTGTGTTGGAGAGTTGATTAGAGCCTAAGGCAACTTGAAGTTAGCGCTCAGCCGCTGTGACACGGGCCACAAATATGGCACTGATCCGGTTCCATTGAACTTCAAACAAACATGTTCACAAACATTTAGTTGTACGCACTCTGTAACGTTCATGTTTTTAAATAAAAAAGAAATCAAGTAATTGTACGTCAATATGGAGTGAGTACATTACTTGAAAAGGACAAGTATATAATCACAAAGTACGCAGCTTGGAGATTACATAGGGTGTTCGAATCATCGTGCCAAAACTTCAACAAAACTTAACTCATAAGCCCGTATACTTACCTATATTAATATTAGTCGAAGAACTTTAGGTTTAACGTTGAACTCCCATGGCGTGTTTTTAAAAGATACTTGATACCAGAGATAATATGACAAAGCAACTGTCGGTACAACATAAGTAAGCATTCTAACTTGTTCCAACTCTTGAATTTAATATAATACAGCCGACAATAAATCAAGAAAGAAACAACACATGTTTGGAAGACTAGGAAACCGTTAGTAGTTTTATAATTGAAATTTGAGCCACCATACTTCCAATCACTGTTTTAATCAAAACGTTGAATGAGCCGACGAATGGCTCTGGTGCAGCTGCTACTAGGGGCGGCTTGCAATATGGCTTATCGCAATGAGGCAATTGTCGTATTTTTATATATAAAAGCAGAGAAAAATTATGAGGGTGGCTTGGACTTTTACGAAAAAGTGATGTAGGCTAAATTATTGTTTTCGTACTTTGGTTTTGGATAAGCTGGTCATTTGTACAGCCTTGTTGTGTAACTGCTACTAAGCAATTTATTCCAGGGCATCTTTATAACTTTAGCTTCTACTTGAAATTTTTTGAAGAGCCTAAGAATTACTAGTGAGTGAATAACTTCGTAGTGGTAAACATTTAAAACTTATGACCAGAGAGTACTAACTAAAGTTGTCGAATGATGTACACTAGTATTGTAGTATAACTGCTAGTGTAGCATTAAAATGGATAAGATTTAAAAAAAATCTGGATGAGTTCAATGACTTTACAATCTTAAGGAATACAAAACTGCAGACATTAATGTTTAACAATTTATGGAGTGACTTCGTAAAAGACCTGACCTTGACCTTGAGCAATTTCAGAGAAAATTAACAAAGACGTACCGTAGATATTAAGGTTTTGAATATTTTTTATTCTTCAATCCTGGACATGATAAGAATAGTGAAATATCTTTACAAATGAGAGTCCGGGCATTGTTAATAGATGTATGAAATAATAGGTTGGGTTCCGATGGATGTTGTAGTACAGTGCATAATGTTAATAGTAATGAGTTTAAGAAGTTCGACAGTTTGCAGATGGAGGTAGTAAGGCGGAATATGTGAAAGATCCAGTACGCCGTTGTAGTGTAGTCGTCGACAGCTGAAGCGGCGACTTTCTAAAAAGGCATGCATCTTTGATTGTTTCGTGATTCTAAATTTTTTTGAGGATCTGAGAGAGAAAAGATGATTGTTAAAGGTCTTGAGAGTCGCCATAGTGTAAAAAGCTGTGTAGCACAGTTGATAAACTGTAGCTCAGTGCTACGTGGATTTGGAATACTGAAGCTTCTAATATTTTTGAGCTACGCACTTGTAATAAAAAAGACAAATGCTTGGTGGTGTTGGAAGCTGGAGCACTCTGCGGACGGAAGGCCTCAAAGGTGCTTAATGTCTTGATCAACATATGGCCTTGTAGTGTAGTTGATAATAAACGACATTTTGCGAGGCATTTGTTTGCTACTACTTCAATTAATTTAATTTTTTGTTCATTCGTAAAGGTCATTTAAAGGTTATGTAGCACATTTGATAAACCATCTTGCTACTTGACATTAAAAGTATGAAGTCAAGCAGTCCGAACTTTCAAGGTACTTTGATCGATTGATATGGGCTGAGTAAAATCTGAATATTTGAATAGTCAAGCTGAAAAGTCTGCGAACGGAGAGCCTCAAAGGTAGTGAAACCTTATAGTGCAGTTAGTAATATGCGGCGCTGTACAAGGCAATAGCTTCTGCTCTTTTAATTTTCTTGAAGTTCGTGGAGAGCGAGAGTCGGAGAGTGGGATGGTTACAAATGTCGGGGAGTCGTTATGGGGTAAAAGGCTATGTAGTGCAGGTGATTAATATATACTTAGCTTGAATGAGCCTGAACACATGAGCGCAGCGTTGAACTATAAAAGTAAGAAAGCATGAGAGTTGGCAGTCACAAGGTATATAGGGCTATGTAGTGCAGTTGCTAAACCGAACATTACACAGCATGGGAAGATAGACACGAACTTGGAGTCAAATGCGTTGATGAGTTGATGATTTGCACGGTGTACGGATCAGTTACTAGTGCAATGCGATGAGTATCAAAAGCATTGAATCGCTCTGTAGGACAACAGCGAGGTAGCAGCCGTAGCACGGTATTGGTCAGGCCAGCGGGGAAGCAGGCCGGGAGTAGTAGTGGTGGTGGGGGAATCCGGATGGGACACAGAGTGAGAGTGAAGCGGTTGTGGATGAACCCGAGGTGAAGATCCGGTTCATAAGACTAGTGTTGAGTTGGTAGAGATGGAAGTGGAAGGAGAAGGAAGAGTGGAGATGAATGAGTTTGCACATGTTTATTCCGGGGTGATGTATTCCGCTAAAAGACTTAGACATTCTGTCGTCCACCCGTCCACCATCATCCATGTCCTCTAGTGCAAAGACACACGCCTTCTTCGCCTCCCCTTTCGCTTCCACCCCCTCTCCTGTCCCCCCGCCGCCACCCTCCCTCTCCAGACAGACAAAGGACGTCCCATCTCGCTCCCTCACCACCGACTTCTTCGCCACACCCATCCGCTCGCCCTCTCCCCCTCCCCACCCAAAGCCCTCAAGGTCATCGACCACCTCAGCTCCCATAAACCTCTCCAGAATCTTCCCCTCGCGCTACTCCAAGGCCCGCGAAACCATCGACGATGACTCAACTACTACTACATCATCCACTAGCGAAAAACCAGGCCCATCGCTCCTCTTCTCCCGCCCCAAATCCAAGCCTGAATTTCTCTTCTTCGATTTCGACCGCGACAAGCAGTCCACCGCACCCCAGCCCACCCCAGATGACGACGACGCATCCCATCTCCAGCTGCTGACAGATGGAAACATGCACTTTGGCCGGCTAAACGCCTCTTCCCTCCACCCGTCTTCCTCACCTATCCTCTTATCGTCCTCTGCCTCCTCCAGCTCCTCCCTGTACTCCTACGCCTCCTCCCCCTCCCCCTCACGCACCCCCTCCCTAATCGACTCCGACTCTGAGACAGACACCCGCCTTCCCACCCCACCCAGACCCCCACAGTCCCTGCCCCCGTTCAACTCGGACGCCTTGCTGCGCGATGATGATGCTACGCCCCGGCCCCCAGATCTCCTTCCCTCTCTCAAAGTCACCCATCTGTTGGAGCAGATGGACAGCGAAGATAAGAATAGGCACACACATGCCAGCTCACCAGAGCAAGACACCGATGCACCTCTCGGCCCGGACGTTATAATTAGCTCTGACCCAGCCAGAATTCTTGCTCCTTCTCCCAGCCCCGCTGATGCAGATGCCTTCTTGTCCCCGACAGTGTCGCCCTTGTCCCTCACCTTCAACTTCTCCTCGTCCCCCACCCAAGGGCACTTCCACTCCCCCTTTACCTCTCCTCTTTTCTCCCCGCCACCTTTGCCCCCGGTCCCTGCCGACCGCGAACAGCAGCAGGCACCATCACGCACGGGTACACCTACCCCGCGCTCCTTCTCCTCGGCTGTCCCAAACAGCACACTGAGACTCATCAAACCCCTCGGACAAGGTGCATTTTCCAGTGTTTGGCTCGGTGAGGATTTATCCCGTGTCCCTCTGGCGATGTCCAGCCGAAAGAGCGTCAGAGATCTCCGGAGGGCTGCCAGGGCCAGTGGGAGTGGAAGTGGAGAGGTGTCGAGGAGCGGCAGCGTAAAGTCGCAGTATAGGGAGAAAGATGAAGAGAAGAAGCAAATGTCGCTGTCCTTGTCCAGAAATGGCTCCCTGAAAAAGTTCACCGAGCGCGTTGGGGGAACGAGGCCGCCTGTATTGCTCGGTCGCACCTTTTTGGATGAGAGGCATGGCGAGATGGGAGTTCCTTCGGTTGTCGTTGAGGAATTATCTTCTCCTCCCTCGCCTGCTTCTGTCTCCTTGTCCCGCGAGGGGTCCACGTCCAGCCACGGTCACCATCACGTCACCTCCAGTCGAGCCGCGTCCTTAAAGCGCCGCCGGTCAAAAGCCAGAGGGAGGCTCGTGGCGGTAAAGTTGACTCCGAGGAGGGTAGCTGCATATTCGTTTGGTATGGGGAAAGGAGTGGGAAGGGAAGACTGGGAGAAAGAGGAAGAGGAAAGGACGAGAGTGGGCTTTGTTAGGGAGGTTGAAGTACTTCGGGTGAGTCTGATTTTCCTGCTTTTCGGTTTCCTATCTATCATCCTGCTGCTGCGGACGAGGGTCGGGGGACGGGGATTATGCGGTTCCCCCTCTCTCGCGCTGCCATATATCCATTCATATACCCTTTCCCTCCCCTCGTGTTCCTCCACCGAGTTCATACCGGCTGCTTCTTCTTTTGATGCGCGTGGTAGGTGGGAAACGAGATGAAGTGGGGGACAAATGAAGTGTGCGAAGGGCGCCTCGTGTATATGTATGAGCCTGAGCGTTAGGGAGACCTGCTCGTGTGCTGCATTTTCTACCTCTCCGCTGACATCATTCTGGTTTCGCGGTCGGGCGGGGGCTGTGATAGAGGAGGTGGGCGCTGGCGCTACCGCTTTATGCGGGCTGCCCGGTGGCAAGTGGGAAGAGGTTAAAGCAGAGTATTTTGCTTTCCTTCGTTATATGATTTGCATCGGTGGGGAGAAGGCGTACTTTATTTTATTTTTGCCTTTCCTCCTCCATCAGACTTTTGTCCCTTGCTTTGGAATATAGGCCTTGCCATTGCTAAGACCCTTGGGCTCGAATTTGGGGGTTTTAATATGGGCCAAGGTCGTCTTGCTTGCTCTTCTTATGGTTGACAGTTATGTCGACAGAATAGGGGAGAGAGGCGGAATGGCATTCCATCCAATCCCTCTTTAAATATATGCAGTGTGCCGCACACGACCCCTAATATCTCTTAATCTCATCCCTCATCAGCTATTGGCAATCTAGCCCTATTTGGGTCTCGGTTTTCTTCGTCTGCCTCCGTTCTGTTTTCTGTTTATCCTTGGCTTTTAACATGTGCTGACCATGCTTGTTTTGCTCTTTTCTCCCTCGGTTGCTCCACTCCTGATATGTCGTCGATTCTGGACATTTTGTCGAAAACGGATATTTACACTTACGAAATGTTCGTCATTCGCTTGCGTGATCTCATCAACCGCCAACGGTTTATCCCGCGCCTGCTTTTTGCTCGCTTGTGATTCGGTGTTCGAATCGTCACTGCGGAACGTTATCGTTGCACGCAACAGCACATCTCCCATCCGAATATAACGCCTCTGCTCACGCACTTCTCCACTCCGTCGCATCATATTCTGGTATTGCCGTATCTTGACGGAGGGGACTTGCATGGTCTCGTGAACAACGATATCGCATGGGGGAAACTCAGTGAAAGCGTTATGCGAAGGATCTGGTGCGAGCTATGTAAAGCCGTAGGGTGGATGCATGGTGTTGGATTGGTCCATCGGGATATCAAACTTGAGAGTGCGTTGGGTCTTTTATATACCCCACAGGGTGTTCTAACATTACTTCTATTCGCTTATTTATAGATATCCTCCTCACCACCACAGCATTCAGCGCCCTCACGGAATCCTCACCTCGGCCTAAACTTTCCGATCTGCCTGAATCACCTGCACCATTTATCAAGCTCAGCGACTTTGGCCTGTCCCGCTTTGTCGATCTCGATGAAAATGGCGATGCAGAATTGCTAACGACACGGTGTGGGTCCGAGGCCTACTCTGCTCCAGAGATCATTACGGGCGGCGGGTCAAGGGGAAGTAAAGACAGCAGGGGGGTCTACGACGCACGCGAGACGGATGCCTGGGCTTGCGGAATTGTGCTTTATGCGCTTGTAGTCAGGTGTTTACCTTTTGGCGAGGGGCCTGGGGTGGACGTGCCCGGTAGAATTGGGGATGAGAGGGTAGGGTATGGTGCGGTGCGACGGAGTCGTGCCGCTGAGAGGAGGGGATGGTTGATGAGGATTGCGGGCGGGCAGTGGGAGTGGCCTGCTTTGAGGGATGATGCTGGGAAGGGAGAAGAGGAAGAGGAAGAGTTGGTAGGGAGGAGATTGATGCTTAGTGAAGGTGCGCGGAGGATTGTGGGGAAATTGTTGGTCCGCGATCCGCGTAAGCGAGCGAGGATCTGCGAGTTGTGGGAGGATGAGTGGATGATTGGCGGTGCGCTAGGTGTGGAGATTCATGCCGATACTGCGCAGGAAGACGAGGGCGATGACATCTCGTCGGATGTTGCGGTGGAGGATGAGCCGGTATTGGAGGATGTTGAGGATGATGCCCAGGTTGCAGAGGACGAAATGGAGTTTGTGGATGAGGACGATGAAGATGGGTTGTTGCTTGACCAAGAGGGGATTGACATTATCGCTCGAAGGGAGGTTGTTTAAACCATTCATCATGCTTCACTCGCTAGACATCGCAAGACTTTCGTTTCCGTTCTCCATCTCCATTTCATCAAGGTCGTTCGCTATCGTCGAACAAAGGATACGTCTATCTACGGGGGCCCCCAATCTAACTATAAACTTTACTGTAGCCGTCTTTACGCTGCCCCGGGTGTACAACACTGACTTATTTATTCGTGTCCTCTGTTGTTCCTCCTATTGCGGTCGATTTACTCCGTTGACTCTTTTTTTATCTAGTGCCGGTCGTATTTATTGGTGTTGTAGAAGTAGGTCCTTTTTATATAGCCTTCTGTGTGCTATCAGTCGTTCCTTTGGTATATATTAGCATTGCTCTATTTCTAGATACTACCTATGTGTTTCCTCCAGATTTATGTAGACTTCCATTGTATAATTCATATCTGATTCCACTTTTGCAAGCCAAGGAATGTTGCAAAGTCATAATAATAAATCAATACCTAATTACTATACAAACGTTACCATATATAATCTGTCCGTTAAAGAGCATCAAAGTTGATATGATGGGAAGATCTTCTCCTCTCCAGCTCATCCTCGCGCTGGAGACAACCAATTAGTCAGAATATGAAGCTGCGAAGCAACTGAGAAGCGTACCTTCTCATTCAAATGTAACACAAAAACAATAATCGCCAACAGAAGCATACCTGCCACCACCGTCACTGTCACCCACGGAATCCACTCTCCCGGCCGTAAGAAAAGTTGACGCTTCCATCCTTCACCCTCCTTCGCCGATGGTAAAATGACAACGCGAGAATTGGGAATAACACCTTCCATATCGATGAAATGCTGCTTAGAATGCACTGTCGTGCCGACGAACAGATTCTCGATGTAGTTGTTCGTGCGACCGAGACCGAAGAAAGAATAAGGCGTTTGGAGAGCGTGATATGACGTTTGGGGGAGTTGACCGATCTGCGCTGCCGAACGACGCCCGGCGGTGTCGAGGACAGTGTACTTGTAGGAAGCACCGGAGTAGCTTACACCGAATGGCTAAAGCAACATTTCAATCGGTTATGAATGTATATAGTTAAAAAAGCCCTACATGGTATCGCTCTGAACCGTTGGGGCTGTAACACCAGCTGTTGTCACAGGCACCGTTGAGCACTAGAATGCGACTAAGCATCGATAACTGACGCAAGTAAGTAACATACCGATAGCTTTTAGGAAGAAGGCGTCATAATAAAATTGTTTTGAACGAAGAGATAATTCCCATGACCACCATCCCCAGTTCTCTGAACAAGGATGTCTAGTGTACCCTGACAGAGGCCATGAAATCAGCATCCACCAACTGCGCACCGAGACACGTGACAACTTACATCCTCATCCATATCCAAGAATGAAACTGCTCTTGCATCTTTAACGTCCTCGAGCGTCTTAACGCCATGAGTAGCAATAGACCATCCTCGTTTTCTTGAGCTGTTTTGCTTACATCCAGTGGCGCCATCATCGCACGGAATTGAGTAGACAAGATGTGGTATACGATCCTTGCCAGAGGCAGTGATGACTAAAAAGTCAGGGAATCCATCGAGGTTTGCGTCACCGAGCTTGAGGGGAAGAGGAATCGCAGGATTGAACGTTGTATCAAGAACCAGTAGGGAGGATGATCCGAAGAGATCCGACACTGGAAATCGAACAAATGCCTGCATATGACCTGTTAGAAGATATCATCCCTTGGAGTCACAGGAGGCCTACATCGTTGTCAGGTCGGTCACTCAGATCGAACTTGAAGTTGGGATCTGCAGTACACAGGTTCTCTGGAGGGCGGCAAGTCTGGACACCATTCTTCACCCCAGAGTTGGTGGTAGAGGTGCAAAGGTTTAACTGCTGGTTGTAAGCAATGTTAATATAGCAGTCGCTTCCAATGCCCGTTGAAAGCGAGACACCAGAGCATGTAGCAAATACAAGGTCAATCGTTCCATCTCGATCTACTCGCAGCTCAGTGTCTATATTTTTAAATGCAACTAACAGAGCACTGACCGATGTCGGCGAATGAAATTGCCTGCGTTCCGTAAGGAAGGGATCCTTGTTGTGAAAGAGCGAAACCTTCATCCTTATTATTCACCCATATTTGATATATATGTCCGCCTTTTCCATCATCACATACAAGGAAGATGTCTATATATCCTGTTAGTTTGATTTCAGGGTTAAAGACAACTGAAGATAAACCTGCTAGACAGTCTCCATTTAAATCAACAACGGCATTGCTATGGGGGTTAGATATCGAGCACTGTGTGCCATGAAAAGGAGAGTCTATTCTGTGAAAATTCATGAATGCGATGTAACTCCTATTTTGAGTCCACGTACAAATCAAATAGCTGCGAATCAGATTGAGACGCGTTCCACACGTTTTGCCAAACTTGTAGAGGAGTAGTACCCCTGGAGGCAGGTGTAATGCCAAGAAGGTCAATTTTCATGTCCCCATCAATATCGATAGGAATTGGCTGTGCTAGACTTGACGCAGGAACCGATATTGGTTTCGTGACATCTACCACACAAGTAAACACAAGCGCTGAGCCGGAGCTTGTTGACAACGTACCGAAGCCGCCCCCTATTAGCGCTGGGTATAATGTCATATCCATCTGATTATTGGTATCACTTTGGCCCATGACAAGAAGATCAAGCTGCCCAGAATGTGTGAAGTCACCTGGGACAACATTGTATACACGGCGTGGATGCTTGAAGGAGCCAGCTTCCTTGAATGTGTAACCATCTGAAGTGTAATGAATCAATAAGGAATAACCAATACTGCGAACCAATCTTGATAAAAATGTAGAATAAGTCTTACCATGACTCCATTGTCGTACAGAAAGGGTCTGTTGATCAGTTGCCAGAGTCAAAACATCCAAACTAGCGGTGAGATGAATGAACATCGTAAAGCCGGAATTTCTAATGAGACACTCACAATTGGTCCCCATTGAAATCACCATATGCTACAACTCTTCCATCTCCTGTTAGTCCCATAGACCCAGCATCTATTAGTGAGTTTCCGCTGAATCGCTTCGGAGGAAATGGCCATATCGCATTTGTAGGTGAAACAAGCCAGATGAGACCAACATAAGAAAATATAGCCATTGAAAAGAGCCTCCGCCGTCCAGGGCGACGAAGATACATCCTAAATCGAGGATGCTCAAGATTTTGATGGTTAAGTTTTAGTTGAGCTGCGACTGCGAGTCTACTGTCTGCGAACACGAATCACGATGACGGTCGCAGTAACTCCTTGTTTGTGACTATTTGGATTAGAGGACAATGGCTTCCCTGTGACATTGTGCCGCGTCTGCCAGTTCACGATCCGTATCACCTTTCCACCACCTTCCCATCCAACATACGGCTTCTCCATGCCTAGCTTACCTCGGTTTTTGAGATTTATGTCTCAGTTCTATTATTTAATGAAGTGGGGCTCGTATTCTATGATGTCATGTGTTCCTGAAACCAGATCTTTCTTGGGTCTTTCTGGCCCGTCTTCCCAGCCTACTCGGCGATTTGAGGTTGATTTGAGGTTCAATCGTATGACATCGGGGCCTCTCCTTGGCCTGCTGACTTCAATTTACTTGAATTTTCCGCCGCTCTCTCCGCCTCTTCGTGCTCGCTCGACGTTTCTGGACTTCTGCTGCCATCGACTCTACTATGTATTCTTGCTTCCTCAAGTCCACATGATTCTTGTATGATTCTCTTCTGAAATAGCTACGGTATCATCTGTCCGTCGTGAGACTCCACCTTCTGATCGGTTATACCGAGTGCTTCGGCTTCCCTTGCTTCGAATATTCACGGACCAAGATTAGAGCTCTCGAACCATGGTACATTGATGAAAATCAAAGTGAGGTGTATAAAAGGTCTCTGCGACCTCCTGGATTAACCAGTGCAGCTTTAATCTACACTTTCTAACCTAAAAGCCGCCTAGTACAATCATCATGAAGTTTACGACTGTCTTCACTTCTCTTGTCGCCCTCCCCGCCCTTGCTCTCGGGCTCACCGCTAGCTTCGATACCGTATACGACAATGCCAATGGCGATCTCACCACTGTATCCTGCTCTGATGGACAGAATGGCATCATTACCCGCTTTGGGTTCACAAAATTCTCTCAGCTCCCCTCTTTCCCTAATATTGGTGGTGCACCCGCTGTCGGCGGCTTCAATTCTGCTGGTTGCGGAACATGTTGGGAACTTAGTTTCACCAATGCTCAGGTGCAACTACCCGCCTTAATGTTACTGCCATCGATGTCTCTTCACCCACCTCCTTCAACATTGCGCTTGCTGCATTGAACACGTTGACTAATGGTCAGGCCCAGCAGCTGGGCCGAGTCAACGTTACTTCTCGTCAGGTGCCATCCACTGGATGTGGTCTTCCGATTGGTAAATAATTAAAGACGTAATGTTCATTTTTGTTCTCTAAATCATTTGAGACTCACATTCTCCATAAGGAACTAAATAATAGTAGTGGAACTCGTTTTTATGCTGGACAATTTTATTGGAATAGTTTTCCCTTCTCATTTGGACATCATCTTATCATTTCGGACAAAACATAACAGAACACTTGTTCAATTCTTTACCTACATATCTTGTGCAGTTGTATTGGATATTAATGAATTTATGACTTGTTACTACGAGGTTCTAAGAATTTCATGATCAAATTGATAAATTCTGAACCCACCCAAACCCCACCCAACCATGCTTACCATGACGGTGCCATGTTTAGTTTATACATGTTATGTCTGGTGGTCATCGGGATCATCAAATTCCAGTTCCGATTGAGTTGGAATTCGAAGTCTTAGTCACTACTTGAACTCAATTCTTTCAGCTCAACATCCATGAATTTCTTTAAATACACTCAGTTTTCTCCCATTGACCGGTCAAGTCTCTTACATGGCTGCTTAACTTATATTAATTTTCACGAGAAACACTTAGGGATCTCAAAAAGGCGAAAAGAGGAGGAAGGCGCGTTGATCCAATGAAGAATAACTCGATTGAACAGGGGTGAGCGACTACGTACAAAGGCTTGCACTGTGGACCAGGAAACTTATCGCAGTGGAAGGTATTGTATTGTTGTATCGTCTTGTGCCAGGCTTGTGTCCCTATACCTGGTACTAATACATGGACTTTTCCACTAGAAAATATTACTGTTATTTTAAATGTGCCGTATGCATTGAAGCCGTATGCGATATCAGTTCTCTGTATTTGTCTGTTTTCAAAATTTAGCCTCGATATTGGACTGTAAGTTTGCTTTCTCAAAATAGATCAGACAATCTCATACTGCCTCCAAGAGTTACCCTGTACCTTTCTATGTTTTAAAGCCTCCGAGTTCTCGCTCATGATTGATGATGGACAGATCATCTGTGACGCACAACTAGGAAGAATGGCACTGACATTCCTTGCTAGACAAGCTAGACAACGTGAGTTAAATTTTAATGATCCCCGACTAACTATTCTGACCTCTCTTTCCCTCGTCGATATAACGGGTTATTGCGAGTTATTTCTGAGCGCTGTATATGATGAAGGATAGAATAAGTATTACTTAGTAGGAGCATTAACTGTCATTTCTTTTTTCTTCCGTTAGATCACCGGACGCTGTACTGTTTACAAGATTTTATTCATTCTTCAGAAAGATACTACTGACTTTATTGATTCAGCTAGAGCGGAAGTCCTGTTAAGAACTATTATGCACATCATGTTTGTAACCAGCGCTCGACGCCTCGGCAGAACTTCCTTTCGGACAGGTACCATTCAACGAATGCAATGTATCAGTCACGTCTGGAATCAGTCAGTTTGGTTTTGTCTCTCTATATCATGGTCAGCTGAGGAAGTTGTTTCATAGCCGACGGAGTGGTAATGATAAGTGCCACTGAAAATAACCACTTACATTTTAGATTCGGATACATTACTACTTGGCTCACAACATCTTTCGGATCTTGACATTAACTTCCGTGGGCAATCTTGAGAATAAGACTTTTCTTTGCTTCTTATCCAAACATTATTAGTTCAATTTGTGGTTAGTATTTCAATCTTGAATGCTACTTGGTGGTTCGTTAATTTGAAGTTCGCGGTCAAATTCGCCTCCGTACAAAACACATACTCTCCTAATCCATGTTGGCATTGATCTTAGATGGCTAACAAAATCAGAAACCGGATCGTCATTCCGTATAAGTTCCGAGTGTGATCTTCCAGGTGAGCACAATAGTACATACTAAACTTATACTTATCACACTTGTTGTCACGACAGACAACGAACGGAACAGACTCCAGGGAAGGCTTGCGTATATTACTAATAATGCGTATTGCTTGGGTATTACATCTTGATTACATCGCTCTTTGGGGTTGCTTTGGAGTAAGTATTATCATGGAATTGTGCGATATACTGATTGAATAAGTTAAATATATAGCTGGTTGAACACACGGCGCTGGAAAGTCGGTGATACCACTACTCATGTGAACAGTGCTGAAAATATTATTTGAACCAAGTTTGAACCCCAAATCCAATCACGTATTTTTGTTTGCGAAAGTTTTATCCAATGGCCATTGGCCATTACCACCTACGCCAGTTGCAACTGCCTCCCAAGTCTGGGCCACACTTCTGTTAAACCTGGTTTAGACTTTCGCTCTATAATGTCTCTAAGGTTTTTATATCCCTGGTTGCGCTCTCTGAAGTTTGAACTGCATTTCAAGAATGATCAGGCGCATTTCTACCGCTGATACTTACTCGTCGGGAATAGTGGTACTGCTAACAGCCAGGGCTAGCGCCGTTCCAGCCACCGTCATTTCAAAGTTTGAGGGATGATATGACAGTAATCTCGCCGAACTCATACGGCGAAAGGTCTCCTCAGTGTAGGCCTTCTGTAGCCGGACACCTTCAAAGGTCTATCTTCAACGGACCGGCACTGGATAGTTTCCTGCGTATAAAATGTGCTAGGGCTTGCTTGGATGAGACAACAGTCAGTTCAGATTCGAGTAACTAAACCAACACATCAACGATGAAGTTCACCAGTTTCTTCTCTCTCTTCGCTCTCCCTGCCATTGTAATGGCCTCTGCTACTCCTGAGCGCAGGGCTGTTAGTACCTCTGCGACTTGGAGCTCTTACTACACCGATGCTTCAACTTCTCTTGGACCTGTTGCTTGCTCCAATGGCAACAACGGCCTTACCACTCGTTTTGGGTACACTACTATGGGAGACGTTCCGAGTTTCCCGTATGTAGCCGCAGGACCCGTTAACCTTGGGTTTGGATGGAACTCCCCGCAATGTGGTTCTTGCTGGTCCCTTACCTACACCGACCCCAATACTCACATAGCCAAGACGGTTTCCGTTACAATCATTGATGCTGCATCTACATTCGCTCTTTCTCATGATGCCTATGTTGCATTGTCTGGAAGTGATGGCCTTGCAGCTGGCCATGTTGATGTCGAAGCTACGAAGCTCAGCGATAACCCTTGCTAAAGGTGTGCGTTGATCTCTCTCAAGCTATAAGGTGTTATCGGGACTGACTTATCTTGCGTTTGTTAAGTTTTTTTACCGGGCGCAACGTTTAATTGGCATGTTTTGTAATAATTACAGAACTAGGACACTATCTGTACTATGATTGATATATACTTTGCTTGCAATTCGATGGACGGGCTTTCCAGTCAGAGAGTTCAGACTTGCAATATGCAATAAGTATAAGTAACAGTTTTGTTGCACGCGGCCTGCTCGGTACATGATACTCAAATATCAAACTCAACTGCTGCACACCTCACTAAGTCGCTGACCACCTTCATCAGCTTTCATTCTCCGGGAAAATCAGATTAACAATAGACTGTATAAGTATATGAATACAATTTGCAATGGTATTGTCGCGATTAAGAACTTTTGACAAAAGTTTGAGCTCTCAGGCTTATTATACTTAGAAACAGCATGATTGTATTCATTCTGCCCTTGACTGGCTAATTCCTGCAGTTATTAAGTTGTTGCAAAAACTATTCCGATACGGGGAATCGAACCCCGAGCTACCGCGAACTTCCTGTTGAAAGGCGGTAATGTTAGCCGTTACACCATATCGGAATTAGACTTTAGAATGGAATGAAAACCTTAGCGAAAAGATGATCATGTGTATTTATACTGCTCACGCAGGTTGCAGGCAGGGCAGGGCGACTTAAATTTAGAATATTTATATTATTTCATGAAAACCGTATACTTATTTGGTAGCCTCCCGTAATCAGACTACAGGTGTGTTATTCCAAAAAGCTACAACATAAACATGAAAGCTAACTAAAATATACAATACTAATATTAGAAGAATCCGTTCAACCACAGGAAAACGAAATGAAAATAAGGAACAAACTTGAAACATACGGTAGAACTACCGCCTCTCGCGCAGCTTGAACCACACAACCCCAATAACGCCCAACCCAAAGCCCGCAATGAATGCAAAAAGTACGAGGACATCTCTATAGTAATTATTTGTTCCAAAGCCAAACAACTAATGTAACGCAAGTTAAGTATTCGCTTTTTCAGTCAATACAAAACGGAAGAAAAAACGCACCAAATTCATAATCAAACTCGCTGAAATATCCACAGGAACACCTTGCAGTGTGTCAACGATCATCAATCCCGAATTGACCTCGTTCACCGATAACGCCTCAAGACAGTACTTGAGCGGGCACAACCACTGCAGCCACCTCAACACAGGTGGGATATCATTCAGGTGCACGAAAAAGCCTGCGAATGTCATTTGGTACAATGCCGAAAGGGCGGACAAGAGGATTGCAATGCCACCATTTCTAAATAGCGTCCCGAGAAGGAAGTTCTGTGCGAAGGTTAGTACAAAAAGGGGAGAAAAAAATTGCAACGTACATAGAGTGCCATAGCCATACTGAATAAAACGAGAATGAAGAGGAACTTGAAAGAAGTTCGCGGGATGAGGAGCGAGTCCTGCCATCCAGTACGTGCTTTAAGCCCATGATTAGATTCTGTTTTAATTTGAAAAGTAGAAGGCATACATAGTCGACACGATAATTGTAGGAATCAGCCTCAGCGGGACAATATCGAATATGAACCTGGAGAGCAACCACGCTGTAGGACTATAATACCCGCTTGAGCGTTCGCGCAAGAACAGAGGGCGCAGCTCAACGATGTTATACAACGCACTGAGAGAAGAGAAGCGATCAGTGCGCCCTACATATTCATTCAGTACACAGCTCAAAAATGACGGAAGAAGACCACGTACAAGGAAGAATAAACACCCCACACGACTCTGGAAACCAGCAATGGTAATATCCGTATTGAAGTAAAGCCCTCCACAGAAAACGCCCAAAATGCAGGATACCCCGACATGTGTAAGGAACAGTGTATGGTCTCGTCTGAGGACTTTCCACTCCCGTCCGGAGAGGCATTGCAGCTGGGTGAGGAATGTCGTTGCATATGTACCTCTCCTGCTGTATCCCGAGCTGCCTTCTTTTCCAGGAAGATTATCATGAACGTGTCCTTCCCCAGAGTCGCGCTGATCCTCCTTCTCATGTGTGCTTCCTTTTCCGCTCCCGCTTCGTCTCGTAGCGTTACCATCATCAACTCTGAACAACCCCACAGGAGGATCACTGGCTACCTCCAAAAGATAGTCCGCGACATTATACCCCTCTTTGTAGCCCTCCCCGTCGTCGCCTCCTTTAACGCCCTGGCTTTTCATGTATTCCACAGGCTGGATTCCACCTGGACCAGAATACAGCGCTCTTCCATGAGCTAGGAGGAGTATAGTATCGAATTTATGGTAGAGTTGTGAGGATGGTTGGTGGATGGATGCAATTACTGGGATGGGAGAGACAGGGTCATGTGCGAGTGCGTGAAGGACGGATGCAATCCTGGAGGCAGAGACTGAGTCAAGACCTACAAGTGTTGTTGTCAGCATGCGAACGGTACATAAAGAAAGAAAGAAGACATGCCAGACGTAGGCTCATCGAGAATTAACACGTCGGGATCAGCAATCAGCTCCAAGCCAATACTAACCCTCCGCATCTCACCACCACTAATCCCACGACCATGTCCTTCATTCCCGCCAATCCTTGAATTCTTAATACTCTCTATTCCTAGCCTCTTCAACATATCTTCCACGCGCGCCTTCTTATCCTTGTCCGAGACACTTTCCGGTAGCCTAAGTCGCGCGGCAAACAAGAGCGCTTCAGAGACGGTCAGAGTGGCAGGGAGAATGTCTTGTTGCGGAACAAAGCCTATGCGTGGGGGCTGGTCGGAGGTAGAGAGTGGGAAGGAGATGCTACCGGTTTTCACTCCCGATTTGGATTTTGAGGCCAGAAGTTCGACGAGAGTTGTTTTTCCTGCACCTGAAGGTCAAGAGCATTAAAAGGCGAATACAAGTAAGAAAGGTGATCCGCCGCACCGCTAGGACCTAAAATTGCCATCATCTGGCCAGGCATGACGCGACCACTGACACCATCCAGTACAACCTTATCACCTTCTTCATCCTTTCCTCTTCTCATAAACCGTCCAGCAAACCCTCCGCCACTCCTTGGAATGAAGTAGCTCAACGCTCTCCACTCAACACCCACCTTCCTCCTCTCACTGCGTGGATCGTACCCTCTCTTCCTTGCAACACGCTGTCTCCATAAACCAAACAACAGTCCCAAAAGCGCAATCGCAACAAGTGCACCAACAACCGCCAGACCAGCAATTACACCACCGCCCAAGCCGCTTCCCCCAGCTGTCGCGGTGGCAGAGGACGTCGAGTTCTCCGAGGAACTGACAACAGTCTGCGAAACACATTCACCGAATATACAGCCTGTGAGACTGAGTCCGTTAGATCCAAACAGAGATCTCAGCGTATCCTGTTTAAAGTTACAGCTCGCGGTGCCATTGCTTGCATCCACTGCCCCACATTCGATGCCCAAAGTCCCTGATAGGTTGTTGATTGCTCCTGTGAGATTAGACACAGGTACAGCACCGCAGAAGGTCGCATTGGGTCTGCATGTGCATTGGAGGTTGCTGCATTCCCAATTTGCACCTCCACTGGAGTCACTGGGGAGATCTTGAGTGCATGAGTCGGCGTGGCAGTAGAATTGTTCCACCCCATCATAAAAGAGCTGCGCATAGGCTGAGCCTGAGGAACCGAAGGAAGTGGTGTTGGGGAGCGGGGAGAGATTGGGCTGGAGGTTGCGTTGGATGGTTAGTGTTGATTGGAGGGGGTAGAGGGCTTTTAGTGTTGGGTTCTAGGTGATACAATGTCAGATGCGGGGACGGGAGGGAGGAAATGGGCTTACATCAACCGAGCAGCTCATCTGTCCCGCCGCCCAGACTCTCGGTGCGGTATTACATTGCAACTGCCCATCAGTGACATCTGCAGAATCTGTGCTTCCGCTGCCAAATGCACTCTGGCAAGCCCCTGACGAAGTACACACGTTACAGCCTGTCCCTGTCCACCCGTCCTCACAGTTACATCCCGCTGCGGTGAGGTTGGCAAAGTTGCCTGAGAGAGGCGTGAGGGGGCGCTGGGAGCCTTGGAAGATGGTGCCCCCGCAGCCGGGTTGGGAACAAGTGGAACCGTAGAAGCCTACTGGGCACGCGCAGGAGGTACCGTTGGGTGTTCCATAGTTCTCGCAAGACTGGGCAATGGAGAGGGGGATGAGCGACAGAGATAAGAGCAAGAGCTGCTTGAACTTTTTCATGGGTGAAAGTGAAAGAGTGTGAGAGAGAAGGAAAGTCGACTAGAGCATTACTTGTTGGTCGCCTGAGAGCCGAGCAGGTAGCAGGTTCCAAGTAAAAATAGGTACAAGTATAGCAGAAGTCGTTTATTTTTGAGGGAGAGAAGGCTGCCAACGAGGCAATGGACAGAAAGCAGACAAGCTCAATGAAATCGAAGTGGTTCGATGCATTCTGCCCATCACCTGGCACGTTCCTGGCCTCCTCCCCACAATACACGTGATCGATCACTCAATTAGTCGTTTCAATTCAAGATTTCAATCTCACTTCTTCACTTTATTTAAATAAATGGCCCTCGACGATAAGGGAATACGTATAGTTGCAGTTAATCAATAATGTGGACCTGTGTGGACACCTAGGTTTGATTGCTTCCGTGTGATGATATCACGGAAAGCGGATTGGATGACACGAGATGACACCGTACACGCCTAGGCAAGAACATGGGAGGGACTCCGATGAGCCGAGTTGACGCGTACTAACTGCGACAACGACGCGCCCCTCTGCTTTACCCAGTCGCTGTTACGACTGTCGGTATCAATCTAACCGTTACAATTCCATTTTATATAAATCTTAAGCCAATCCATGTCGTCTACTGAACAACCCACCATGACCGACGTCCCATCTACACGTCCCACTTCACTCTCCCCACCTCCCCTCGTCGGCCCCGGGTCCGACTCTCCTTTGACTTCTCCAAGTCCCGTCACCCCTGTTAGCCCGTACCGCAAAACCGCTCTCACAGTACTAACCACCGTCTCCCATGCCTCCTCCACATTCATATCCACATTCCTCCTCGTGCACCTCAGCGCCCCCGCTCTAGCAAATCTCGGTGGAGGGAGTTTAGCCAGTCAGACTATGGTCCGTCCCCTTCTCCTCCCATTCAATTCTTCGACTGACAGGTGTAAAGCTCCTAGGAAGAGAGTACTACCAGACTTCACTTACAGAGCCTCTTCTCCTCCTTACGCCCCTCACAGTACATGCACTAAGTGGTCTCCTCCGACGCCTCCTCTCTCCTGCACCAAAAACAAATCCATCACCAGTAACAGGCGCACTAAGCGCAACAGGGTACGCGCTCGCTGCGCTCCTCCTACCCATCCACTACCTCACCCACCGCGCCTACCCCACCCTCCTTAAGCCGGCCGTCGACGCCGTAGGACCCGCAGAACTCGACTTCGAGTTTGTCAAGTACGGTTTACAAAAGTTCCCGATCCGCACTTGGGCGTTGTACGTTCCCCTCATAGTATTCACAGGTGTACACGTCGCGTTTGGCGTAGGGAAGATGTATAACTATTGGAATGTCGGCTTAGGGAAGGTTGAAGGTGGCAAGGTGAAGCTGTGGGGAAAGAAGGAGCGCAAACGCGCGCTTGGGGTGTATTCCTCGGTGTCGTGGGTCCTGTGATCAGCGGGTTGGTCGTGATTGCGAGGGAGCCGGCGATGGTATTCGGTGAGACCGCGTCGAGGTATGGAGCTGCTCTGAGGGAGTGCTTCATTTATAGGATATAAGTGTATAGGTTAAAAGTATCTAGATCTTGTACATTCATATTCATTCGTAATGCTCATTGTATTTTATTCGTTAGAACAATTCGTCGATTCGTGAACCCCACACTGAACCGTTAATGCTTAGACGTTTTAGAACGCATACTCATCGTCCTCATCGTCGGGACTAAAAAATCAGTCAATACCGATCCCTTAACCACAAAGCCAAAAATTCACTTACACATCATTAATCCTTTGATATCCCTCACCCTAGCTTTATCTACACTCTTCCTAAGCAAAATAACCCTCAGTGAAGCCCACGCAAGCAAAAGCACGCCGAATGCAACGGGGATAAGCCAATATAGTGGGCTAAGCTGATCCGTGCCGCCAAATACCACATGCAAAGGCGGCGTATAGACAATGAACATGCCTAGACACGCCCCCGCGAGGATGCCACAGAAGTTATATGGATTGCTAATGGTCCGTCGGGTAAACGGGAAGGTGAGTTTAGCTTTGACCGCGAAGACGTTGAAACATTGGGTTATAAAGATGGAGAGGTAGACGATGGACTGGGCTTGGGCTAGTGCGTCGACTTGTTGGGAAGCGCGGATGATCTGTCCGCGCGAATTGATGAAGTCTGGTGAGCTGCTTGTGAAGTACGTCACTGTGTGGAACGTTAATATCTGAAGAACGAGTTGGGATAATAGAAGTACCTTCGTGAGCACTAGCTTGTTGAGCTCTTCTCAAATCGCCAGGAGCGAAGCCCTGCTTAAAGAAAACCACAAAGTACGCAATTAATCTGATCTTCCCTCAGTCATCTTCATTTTCAATCGCATAAAACAACTTACGCTCCAAGTACCTCAATAACCCCCGCCTCCAAATACGCATAACTCAACAACTTTCCATCCACAAGCGTCTCACCATCCGAACTAGTGCGCTCCCACAGGTCTTCCCAGAACTCCCTTGTAAAAGGTCGCTTGAGCTTTGCGGCCCATACGGAAGCCCGCGAGGGGGAAATGAGTTGCTGTGTTTCCGTGTCCCGGGCGAGCGTCTTGGTGCGCCGAAGGGCACGCTTCTTAAGCATGTGGATGGATCGCTGAGTAACAGGCTTTCGGGGATTCATTCGCATTAGTCCGTCGGCTGTTTCTGGTTTGTCCCAGGCGAAAGAGAGCTTTGAAAGGTGTTAGTATTGTAGTAAAAGGTAGGCACGTGGGACATACAGCAACACAAAGCTCAAAACCGAGATCAATCACTAGGATGAGAATTGCAGACAGTGGAAGGGGTAATGGGACGACAACGTCTTGTTGGGGAGTGTCAGACCTGTCTTAATTGAAGAGCTGTAATAAACCTACAGAGCAGTTGAGGAATCACTTCGGGGGTACTATGGGACAGCGTGTATTGGATGGACCGCTTCAAGTTGACAAATATTTGACGGCCTTCAGCGACACCCTCTGAATACGATGTCACCAACCATGTTGACATAAATCTGGGAAGTTACTTACTGACAGTGGAGGCAAAATTGTCATCTGTGAAGTAACATTAGCATTTAGTTCAATACATTATTAAGCAGGAAGGCTCTTAACCTAGCAAAATCATATTCGCGGCTTCCTTCGACACATCCGAACCAGAGATATTCATGGCAATACCAAGGTCTGCTTTCTTTAAAGCCGGGGAATCATTTACACCATCCCCAGTGCTATAACATCTGGGTCAGTTGCCTTAGACTGAAATTCCTCATTTGACTTACACTCCTACGATATGACCTAACGCTTGTGCGCGTTTCACGATCTCCAGCTTGTGCTTAGGTGATGTTCTAGCAAAGACAATTTCCTGTTTGGCAAAGACTACCCGAACGTTAGCTTCAGAATGGCGTAGTAATCAAAAATGTACATACTCTGATCCCACTGCCACCCTTGTAGTCCGTCTATATCATCGCCATGCACCACAACAGCGCTCACTTCATCATCATAGATATCTTCCACGCGCCGTCCAGTCTTTGCGCTAAGTGTTTCTCTTGTGTCCCCAAGGATCAGGTTAATCTTGCGCGCGATTGCTTCTGCCGTTTTAGGGTGGTCACCTATAACTAAGTCAGTAATTTTACCTAAAGACATGAAATAGAGGACAACTACCTGTAACCATCATAACCTTGATACCAGCAAGCCGGAGGGTACCGATGGCCTCTCGAACACCATGCTTTGGAGGATCTTCAAGGGATACCAGACCAACAAAGCAGTAGCCATTGGTGGGGTATCGGGTGTCTGTTCTTGAGAACGCGTAGTCTGCTGGGTATTCTTCTTTCGAGAGTAGGGACTGAGCACATGCAATGACGCGGTGGCCTCTAGAAGCCATGTACTTCAAGAAAGTTAACAAGAAATTGTTTCAGACTGGTAGCTGAGAGCCTACATTATAGGCGTCATCATAGGCCTTTTGGAAATCATCGGTGATAGGCTCCATCTTGCCATCCTTCAGATACATCGTGCACTTTGCAAGTACACGTTCGGGGGCACCTTTAAGGAAAGAAGTGAGGTTTCCGGTTTCATGTTTTTTGTTAACCTATAATTTGTAAATATGCAAATGTCGATTCGGATGTAGGGAGACTTACGATCACTAGAGCCCATTTATTTGTCGAATTGAACGGCACTATTTAAACATGGCTGCTAAGCGAATATTTCAACCAAGAAGCAAATATCACACCTTCGAAGACTTTAGGGTGCTGTTTCACGTAGTCGTCAAAATCAGACGTGAGATAACGTCCAGCGAAGCGGATCAAACCAGTTTCTGTAGCGTCGCCCAAAATAGTTCGTTGTTCGAACGGTACGTCATTCCTATCAAATTTGATTTTGGAATTCAGAGCGGATATGTCAACAATCTCGCGCATGCCGGAGGCATCCATAGAGAACCGTTCAGTGGCTTCATCGTCGTTATTTGACTAAATTTATTAGATGCTAATTATAATGAAAGTAACCATGAAGCTGATATCTCACCTGGAACGCCGAGTACATCTTCTCTCCGCTCCATAGATTGGTAACCTGCATGATTATGAGTTCTGGTAATCATTGAATTCACACGTAGATCCGCACAGTCATCTGGTTTCTTGTCAAGGTTCCTGTCTTATCAGTAGCGAGTAATGTCAGCTGGATATGTTAATATTAGAATTATGCATGATGTGCCATAACATTGAATGCCTTACAGATCCTGTGGATACAATGAGCAGCTATTAGACATGGTCATCAACGACACGTACCAAGAGTTTCTACTCCTTGGAGGTCTTTCACAAGCACGTTTTGTTTTGCCATACGTCTCGCCGCAATGGAGAGTAGAAGTGTCACCACCGACGGCAGCCCTTCGGGGACGAAAGCCACGAGAATGGATACAGCGAATGTGACCGTCTGGGCTGCCTTACCCTTGTAGACAGTGCTGATGCCCACGGCAAAGAAAACGACTGCAAAAATGATCGCTATGCAAGAGACGATAACGACAAAGCGGCCACTACAATGAACCGTTAACACTCGTCTCCAGGGTAGTTTCCTCGAAACTTACATTTCAACGGCAAGAGGACTTTCATTTCCACTTTCTCCACCGGTAAGGCTAGCAATTTGACCTGGGGATAGGGTAGGTGCAATAGTACCATTCGAGGCAGCTGCAAGTACATACCTATAAAAGTGTGATCACCAGTGCGCACAACAACTATTGCAACATTGAGCATCACAACTCAAGTTCATACGACGAATCAGGTTACATACCTCCCCATGCCTCCCCGTTGACAATGAGGGTGGAATTGAATACCTACACCAAGAACATGAGTCGCATACATAATTTCTTGGAGAGGTTATTGTTGGCTATTAACTTACAAGGTTGTCAGCCTCGACAGGACGAGCGCTAGACCCATTGGGAACAGGGAACCTTTCTTGCGGCTCTGATTCACCTGTCAAACTACTATTGTCTACTTTAAGATCAGTTGCAGAGAAAATGACCATATCGGCAGGGGTTTTATCTCCGCTTCGCTGGGATAAAAATGTGAGATTGGAATGAGGACCTGATCGAGATACGCTCTCACCAGTAGAACGACATCACCCTTGACCAGATCCGCCGCGGGAATCGCCTTAATTGTACCATCGCGGACTACATGACAAGCAGGAGGGATCATCGCCAGGAATGAGGCCAAAATAGCTTCCGATTTCTGGATCTGATAGAAGTCGATACTAGCGTTGATAAACGCGACCGCGATCAATATCCCTCCTAGATACGTATTTTGGAAGTTTCCCTACGAAAGCAATTTATATCCATGGAATATGAGTATAGACACACGCATACCTTAAAGTCAATCCCAAGGAGAACGTATTCCAGGATACCGGCCACAATTAGTAATATATTGAACATGGTCAAGAGGCGATCCATGAACTAACAGAGATGCATGTGAGTAGATAGGATCATAAACATCACCAGGAACGAACCTTTCTTAGAGCGCTCTTTTTCTTGGGAGGAGTCAAAACATTGGGTCCATCGCGTTTAAGGCGCTTCGGAGGCTTCTTCATGTGTGAGGCCGTACGACTGACCAGCATCCTTGTAGTCAAATGAAGTTTTCAGAGCATCAAGAACGCTCTCAAGTGGTAGACGATGTTCTTGAATGTCAACGTTGCTGACGTTGGATCCTTGAGCTCCTCTGTGATCCTTCTTCTCATCAAGATGCTGGTATCCAGCAGCTGCAAGCTCCTTGTCTTCCTGGGTGATCGTTCGCTTCATTTCCACACCTTGGGACGCGTCCCAACGACATGTTTCTCTTCGCGAATGATCCCATCCTCAGGAAAGGCAACTGTCCGAATGCCATGAATCTCATCCTCACGTCGTGAGATGAGTTCATCTGCAGGGTGAGAGCTGCCAGATTCTGGGAGATCCATGACTAGAGAGAAAGCAAGGATGACCAGGCGTGAATTTAGCGATAGGATTGCTATCTATAAAACCTGTCCCTCAAGTCGGAGAGATAACCATTGTGTCAGTGGATCCATTGATTTGGGGATGTTCGAGATGCGACGCCAGCAGGTATTGCACCATTGGTTGAATTCCAGTGACAGCGGCGCTTAGAAAAAGAAAATTGCAAGAGCGAACGGCTAAAAACCCTCAATACTCAACAAGCTTGAAGATTCCAGACAACACTATTTTTGGAATACCCGCCGCTCTTGACGAAATGCGGAGAAAATCCCTCAGTCGTCTGATCGACGGTGGAGAACACTTGAGATAATGCACAATGTCTCAAAAGTGAATCTGGACGAATTCCAGGAAGTATTTGAGTGCTAGGCAGCTCAAAATGCGGGCTAGAGCTGTAAGTGAGCTACTTACTTCCCAGAGGGGTTGTGTAAGAGCCACCGAAGATTCTTGGTCGGTGTCAAAATGTGTGGTTCCTATCGCCTTCGGGGAAGAGGGCTGTGTTGCATGAGAAAGGAACCTTTACGTGTGGGCACGAAGAATTCTGGGAGCCACGTTCGCTATATCTATTCAGAGGCAGGTAATTGCGTCAATGAAAGGCAAATGCCACCCGTTATATAGCTCTGTGCTTACATTGACGTCGGAGTTGTTTATCTTCCAGCTGGCAAATGTCTTTTACGCAACGTTAATATAATGGTGACAGCAGGATACGACTTCTTCCTGGCTCTATCATCTGCTGCATTCAATAAGGAAGTGGCGTTATGTATATGAAATATTTATCAATCAAAAGCCACATGAGGTTCCTCAAACGTGCAGGAGTCGGGTAATAAAAAAAATAGACACCGTCGAAGGAAGATGCCCAAGCCTTCTGGGCATCAGTGTGGACCATAAATATCAATAGCTCTTATCATAAATGAGGTCTCGTGCGTTATCAATCATGACCAAGAGCAGGAGTAGCTTCCAGAAAACGACATAGATTCTGAACATTGGCATGAATCAGAGTATCGAAGTCAATACATAGGGCGCAGAGCAGACCACAGTTACAAGAAGCATTGTTTCAAAGTGATGAAAGAACTGCAAAGAAACATTCCATAACTTGAATATATTAAGATGTCTTTACCATCGCGACAATCGTTTCAATGAGTAGAGGCACGAAAGTGAAGTGATAAGAATGAAAGCCAAGAAGAGATATGTATTCATTGTGGTGAATGAACTAAGCATACGTCAGGCCACGACACAGCAACCTACAGCAATGTATAACGGTGATGCCTTATCCAGTAAAAGGGCCACTAGCTTCACATTGTGAGGATCGTGGTGACATGCTATACAGATCCTCGGAGAAGACCAGTAGGCGAAGTTAAAGATGTCTTGAGGTGACGCACCAGCTTCTCCCGCCTCTCGTGTAGGAACGATTACTCGAAGATAGCAATCCGAGCGGAACCGTGGCGGAGCCGGACAAAACTATCATATTCCTTCTTGTTCCGCATTGGAATGAACAAAGCAAAGATGAGCTAATCGACGTTTGAGCTACGTGATGTGTGGATAATGGAGCTTTGGGAGCAACCGCCCTCGAAGCCGAATCAAATTGCAGAGGCGGAAGTGGTCTTTTGCGGACATCGTACCACAAGTGCAACACATATTTTAGTATAAAGATCTGCAGAATGGTGCTAGATTCTTCTGCGACGAAAAGATCAGGAACCCTGGACGAGAGAAGATGAAAGTCGCGTCGTTAAGTTACTTCCTCGCGTTTATCCATGCAGCACTTGCTGTTCAAGTGACATTTGACCCAGTCTATGACAACCCCGATGGACTACTGGCATCTGTGTCCTGCTCGGATGGATCTCATGGGCTCCTAACGCGTGGATACAGAACATTCACCGAGATACCTACATTTCCCAGTATTGGCGGCTCCCAGGCAGTTGCAGGATGGAACTCTCCCAGCTGCGGCACATGTTGGGAGCTCACGTACACGAACTCCGTTGGCAAAACAGCGACAATTATCGTCACCGCTGTTGACCATGCTGCGAGAGGATTCAATATCGGGAGGCAGGCATACGACGTGTTGACGGGAAACAGGTCGACATCCGGCGTCATAGATGCAACTTACACACAGTTGGAAAGTTGGTATTGCGGATTATGATAGAAGGTACGTTCTGATCTTCTTACGTAGTAACCTTTTCATCGACAACGGCCTGGGCAAGAAAGGCAGTTAGCAGAAGAACGGTTTTAAGCGAAATGCTTCCATCTACAATCTCTAGCAACTCCATAGAAGGACATACATTCAATTTCAAGGAGTACATACCTATATTGTGTTTGACCGGGTACTTAAAGTTAGTCGCCTAATCCAAATCAACCAATACTGAGTGGGGAGTAGATATCCGTACATTATTATCAATATTCATAAATAATCCAAATGGTGTTCTTCTAGTCTTCTATAGGAATTATACGCGGAATCCAAGGTTTCGCATGCATGTAAGATGTTGCTCGACCAACTCCTTGCAGTCTTTGTCAGCCGTGTCACCGAACTTGAGGAAACAATCATCGCGGGCAGACTTCGTCTCAGGGCATGCGCAACATCTACGAGATGAGAATTGGGACGTGTTCATAAGCAATAGAAAAACACGTAACGCACGGTTTCAAGCCCTTTGGGTTCAAGGGGTTCTGCTTTGGGTCGGAAGGATTATACGGCTGCTTTTCTGGAGCAGGCGCGGAGGAAGACGAAAACCAGGATGTGACCTGATACGATTCAGGAAAAGTACAACTTATAATTCGAATAACGAAATACCTTTTCGAACATGTTAGCACCCTTGAAAACAAAAAAGAAAAAGTAAGAGAGAAGAGAAGGTGGTCGGGACGAGTATAAACTAATATAAACGTCTTAGTCAAGTTACCGGCAGGATGAGGAGGTTGCCCGAGCATGTGACCACACAAAGTTGTATGTACACTGTACAGCCTCCGTTCTCGCCAGTTGTTCGCCAGTTGTCGCCGCATGTAAACAAGTTCTTACTACAGGCAAAGCGTCCCTGACACTCCTTAACAACTTCTTTGTATATTGGATCCATAACCGACTCCTATAAAGCCCACCAGTCAACCGACAATATGTATTTCTACCTGTCGCTGGCGGCCTTCGTCTGTTTGCTGGTTATGTGTACGTCTTTCATGCATATTTCAACCAGAACTGCTTATTAACTCTACTGCATACGATGAACAGTGACATATCGATATCGTTCTATAGTCTTGCCACACGTTCCGGAACGTGTGCGCTCGATGTTCCCCGCACTAAGCAACTACACTCCGCTTACTACCTTCTCTGAGCAAACGGGAGCTGGGATGTCATCCTCTGCATTTGACATTGAAGCCAACATTCGTGACGGTGATTCAAGAGCAGGGCTTGACGAACAAGGCACCCGTGAGGTGATGGAAATCATGAGAAGGGAGCGTGTAAAGTGAGTTCTCATTTTACACGAGTATGAGATATTTGTGTGGCTCAGATGTTTAAAATCCGTACTGACTTGACATAGCTTTGACCAGGCCAGGTTGATAAGACACAACCGCATTCTTGCTCGCAATGGCATCGATCCGTCAGGTATGTCAACATCTTCCCTACGACTTCAATTGAATACTTACTTTGACGTGACGCCAGGAATGCCTTTGGATGCCAAGGCCGTGACACGCCTGTAACTTTCTGTGTACTTCCATTCCATGGAACTATTGACCACTGTCAACCAGCTTGTAACAACCCCTTTATTCTTTTCACCACCTTCACTCATTCCATTTATTCATGCTTCCACTTCAATAGTCTGCATGCAATATTTTTGCTCTGCTTTCATTTTGTTAGTGCAGTTCCACAATTCCTTTTGCTCTTTACTCCATGTATATCCTTCGATACCACTGGTTATCAGTGTTTTCAATGGATTTTATTGTATATTACATTGCCTGCAACTCGTAATTTCGGTATCATAGTACGCACCCGGCGTTTTCTGTCCAAAAACGTACGTACTTTGTGCATCATTCTCTAGGACAACCGACATGACAAGTGTGTTGGCGTAAGGTTGCTAGCGCTCTTTCGATGTGGAAACATCTTTTGGAAATTTGCTAATGGATATAAGAGAATGTAAACATCACGAAGAACTAGGAAATAAGAATATATTGTTGATAATCTACATTGATTGCGCATACGAAACAAGTGTACAGCTGAGATTTACTCTGGTTAGTAATTTGATAAAGATTAATGGTAAGTACATACTTGTGTTCGTGAGCGACAAGACGTGTGTAGACAAACTGAACAATCTCGGTGAGTTGAACCCTGTTTGATTTGTCTGTTTGAACACAAACTTCACGTACTTAAGAAGCAGTATAAGTACTCTGAAATAAAGCAGACAGTAAGTCGTAAACGTGTTATAATTCGTGCAAAAGGTCATTATTGTAAATGAGATGACGTGACCGAGATAAGGTGAGCGAGGTAGCGACATATATGATGTATCTATACTAATAGCTACAATGATATTAATATTATCACTGAGTTTTCTCTTTTGCGCCTGAAAGAGTACCATGAGCACGAGCACAGAACAATTAAACAGAATATCATACTCTTATGTCCATTAGCTTGCGAATAGTCCTTCTTCCAAAGTCCAAAGTTCTTAACCGTCCTTCCGGTGAACAAAGCTGATAATGCGAGTGCACAAATAGCGCGCGCAGTTTCAGCATCCACCGCTTCAACAGGAGCACCTTTCTCTGCCATAGAGCCGGACAGAAGTTCTACGAGAATGGAATGAACGTCAGTCCAGAACGGTTGTGCATGTGTAAGGAGGGCATAGAGTCCTGTAATGGCGGGTGCACACCAAATATCCGCAGTCGTCCATCCGTAGGCTTGAAGTTCGGGAGGAGTTTGGACGGAGAGGGAGCCCGGGTTGAGAAAAGAGAAAAAGTTGACAAAGAAGAAACCTGCGTTCGCCGTTAACTATGAAACGCTCATTAGTAATTAATATAATGATAAAAGCAAGGGAGAATGAACACCAGAGACGTTACAAGCAGTGTCCAAGGAGAAGATGCAATAAGGGGAGATGTATTCGCCGTTACAGCAGGAGGGATCAAATTACAGAGCAAATAAGCACGTGTAAAGCCGTCCACGATTGCGAGAGGCAGCTCGATATCTGCTGAGAGTGCGGGTACCGCAGGGAGATAATCTACCAAAGCCTGGACTGCAGTATAGAGCGCTGGAACAGTACCAGACAGCATGAAAGATGGTGGAAGCCCCAATAATGGAGCTGAATGTAATGAGTACAGGTCATATCACGCTAGATGACGATGCGCACGACACGCTACACACCAGTCACAGCTTCACCACCATAGACGACTAATAGAGTAGTCGCAGCGCTCTTGACGAAGGATTTCTCCTCCAATCCCTTGGTGCCTTTGGTAGAAATATGTTGAGCAAGAAACTGGTCTCTTATCTGCCTTAGAAGCAAGCAGAGACGGAACGTCGCAACAACATCAAGAGTGCTGATAGGAAGACCGAGCCAGGTGAAAGGAGCGATAGGCTGAAGAGTATATCTAAATATTTCAACCAAGGGGGTAACTACGGACATGGTGAAGGAAGAAAAGGTTGAATCTGAGCGTGCTCGCTTTAATCAAGGGATGGCGAAGAAGTAAAGCTAAGGGAGCAGGATAAGGTGTTCGTATTAATAGAAGGCCGCTGGAAAGGCTTGAAAGTTTTGAAATAGAAATTCAAAGTCTTATTACATTTAGCTTGAATTTAACAGGATATAGCCAATTGATTAAAGCATCATTATAAGACCTTATGGTGTAACGGTTGTAATGGCCGCCATTTGGGAATGTGAGAGTCTCTCTCAGCGGCTAAGTCACGAGTGCGCTGGTTCAAGACTGTCCCCTCCAGAAAACTTGGTTACCACAGTTCCTCGCCCTGTAAAGAGTGATTTGAACTTGGAATAATCGGTCCTTGACTGGCCAGGGAAGCAATTCCGCAACCTGCAGGACTCGCCGAGTTAGTCTTAGGAGACAAGGGCATGTCGTCAGTCGCGCAGTGGCTCGCGCCTCTCACAAACCTTTTGCTTCTCTCTCTAATCATTTTAGCTATTTTCGTTTAAATTTCTTTTAAACCTTTCGAAGCTTCGAAGTTCGTTACGGCGAAACGTGGAGACATTGTAGAAGATGTGATTGATTCAAGATTAAATATATAGGTATAAGTAATTATATACGCAAAGGATGTTCAAAATTTGTTCGCCACGCTTAGAAAGATCCAGTTAGACGAACATCTTTAATAGATGCTCCAACATAAACGTTGAAAGTGCCCGATGGGCGAACATAGTCCTGACTGGGAACATCCCAAATGCTGAAGAATGAACAATGAGTATCGATATTTCCGTGAATAATAATGCACACCAACCTGATATCACGCTGGCTCAAAGTCATAGTGACGGTCGAACTAGCACCCTTAGTCAAAGGAACCTCTTCAAAGCCCCTGAGAACTTTCTTGGGCTCGCCGGCAGCGGCAGGGAATCCGAGGTAGAGCTGGGGCTTCTCAGTCCCATCGAAGGCACCGGTATTGGTGACGGTGAAGGAGATAGTGTAAGAAGTTCCGGAAGATTTAATAGAGAGCGAGGAATAAGAGAATGTGGTGTAGGAAAGACCGTAGCCAAATTCAAAGCGGGGAGTGATGTTTTGGTCATCCATATAGCGATAGTCGATGAGAAGCTTCTCGGTATAGTCAATCTAGCAGCAAAGATAAGTATTCGTAGACAAGGCAGCAACGCCTTCACTTACAGAAGGGAATCCAGTAAGGCTGTTGTACACGATGGTCGTTCCATACGCTGCTTCATTCTAAAGAGAGATATTAGCATAACTCCAACACTGAACAAACCAATGCGTACGTCGGCAATGCTGAAAGGTAGGCGACCGCTAGGATTATAGTTACCATAAAGGACATCTACAATGGAGGGACCGGTTTGTTCCCCAGGGGCGCCGGCGTATATGATAGCAGTGACATTAGTATTGGTACTCCATGTCATGTATACAGGTCCAACGGAGTGGACAACAACAATGGTGTTGTTACAAACAGCAGCAACACGCTCGACCTGGATCACACTTAGATACGGATAAAGTAATATATTGAATTGGGCTCACCAAGCTACCGCCCTTCCACCACAAGTCCAAGTCATTCCTGTCTCCCTGGTTTCCCTCTACAGTATCGTAGAATCCAAGTTCACCACTCATCCTGCGAGCAAGCAATTGTGAGCCATACCTAAAGTTATAAGGAAACTTGCACTTACGCGTTGACAAAGACAAATGCAACGTCCTTGCCCTTAGCAGCATTAGCGCCGTCATCAAGGTCATTTGAGAGAGACTGGGTAATGGTAGCAGAGCTTCCAACTTGTGCGGTTATTGCATCAATAGGAGGGACAATAAATTCAAGGGAATTGGAACCAGATCCCCAACTGTCACACATACATTAGAATGCGTTCAAGATAACTCTGTGAATATGATCACAACGCACCCAATAGACATAGTCCCATCATTACACTCATTCAAATCGTTGCAGCTCAGGTTCGGCAGCTTGGCATCTTTACCAACAACTGCAACTGTCTTGATCATCGAAGCAGAAACGGGTAAACCGCGAATTGTGGTTCCAGTAGGAGTTCCGGTGGTCGTCGTGCGGTTGTTCTTCAACAGGACAGCAGATGCGGAAGCAATTTCTTTGACGAGAGCGATGTGCTCGGTGGTACGTACATTAACGCGGAGGTTGCGAGATCCGGAGCCATCAGGTTTCTGCGAGTCAAAGTTAACAGGAGGATAATCCTGTACATCCATTCAGCTCCAATTTCTTATCCTTCAATGTAGCATATACATACCTGATCTTGACCGAGGCGATACCAGGGTGCAAGGATACGAGCGGCCATCTGATTCAAGCGCTAAAGACTATGTTAGACATAAACTCACACTTGTTACATTCCACTATAATCACTCACATCAACAGACACACTGCCATTATCGACCGCAGACTTTAAGCCAGAGTAAACGGCGCCACCTGAGACATGGCGTCAGCGATGCCTCATCCTCGACGAGATATAATGCATACCAATAAGAATGTAGTCCCCGGGCTGCTCCATATCCAATCCAGCATTGGCGTTGTCAGATGCAGAATCATGTGTAGCGCCCCAATCACTCATAACGAATCCTTTATGAAAAAACAATTCATTCTAGTGCCTGCATAACGTTGAAGCATAACGTACCTTTGAAACCAGCTTTCTGAAGAAGCCCATTCGGTCCAATGAGGTTCTCGTTGTGGCATGATGATGTTCCGTTAACACGGTTATAGGCGCACATCATGGAGGAGACATCAGCCTATACAAGCAGACAGGTGGTCAACCGCTGAAATCACTCCGAAACTAAACTGCCAACCTCAATGCTACGAAGGAAAGGGTACCAGTAGAGTTCATGCATTGTCCTATCATCGATATTGGAAGTCACTCCATAACGCCAATGTTCTTGATTGTTCCCGACGAGATGCTTAATGCATGCTTGCACACCGACACTCTGTACTCCTGTAACAGTTTCATATGCACCTTCTCCATTAAGGTAAGGATCTGGTCCGAAACTAGGAAATCAAAGAAATGAGCATGCGACCGCGGGTATCATGAAGCTCCAACTAGGCACCTTTCCCAGCCGCGTCCGCCTTTGGGGTTACGCATCTGCATAAAGGAAGCCCAGGCGTTCAGACAAGAAAGCATTTAGAAGACATTTTATACGTACGATATCGACGGCAGGGCCTAAATAAGTACTAAATTACGATTAGAGACAGAACACTGTGTAGCTAGTAGTGGACTTACTGGACACCCTTGCCTCTAAATTCCTCGCCCAGAGCCTTTCCTCTAGCGCGCATCAACCTGCGACTGAAAGTAGAAGCCGTATTGATCCCCGTCGGGAACCCAGTAACATTCTTCACTAAGCGGAGACCTGCTGGGCCATCGTTCAAGCAAAACGAGGGAATACCTAGACGGTCAACAGGAGTGGTATCTCCAACACAGCGACCTGCATAGAGAGGTAAGAAACTGCGGATCCGTAGATGAGTGAAAAACTTACGACTAGAATTGAGCTGTCCCGTTCCCCTCACGATACCCAGCTTCTCGTCCAACGTCAACTGGGCAACTGCAGCATTCGCCAGCTGGTAAGATTCATCCCAGGATCCTGCATGGGAAATTGTAAGAACACTGGTAACTCAATGAGGTGAGTAAGGGCGGCGCACGAAGGGTGAACGCATCGCTCCTGGACGCGAGCAGGGCAGCGAGAGCAAAGCTAAGGAGCTTCATAGTGGATTAGAACTGGGATATTGAGGTATTGTTGTTCCGGGGTCCGGACCAAATCCGTCGTACCCCATTCTATTTAAACGAATCTCCAGAGTCGAGTCCGCCCGAAGACAGTCAAAGAGCAGTCCCAGCTCATAAAGCCAAGACGATGCATCGGGAAAGCATCAAGCGAAGCATAAAATGCTTGAGAGACTACATCGTTTTGCTGCGAGTATCGTGTTCCTTGAAAAAGATAACATACGACACAGAAGCGTCATACCACAAGGTCGTCTTCAGGTCCACGCTGATTAGCGGGACATGGCCAGCCATGACAAAGTCTGACAAAGTGCGTTTTTGATAAGTGAGACGTCATGGGGGGTATGATCTGAACGTCGCTTCACGGAGAATTTACGTTGGTCGATTGTCCTTGGGAAAACGTACGAGGAAGCTGATGAAGTGGTTCTTGTCAGGACTCAGATGCGTATAGTATCATATGATATCTGCCCTATGCTGCTAGAGAACGGATTCACGTAAGAGTTTCACGTCGCTTTTTATCTTGAGACGGATTCATTTGTGCCATTGTGGTCACACGAGAGCGCGGTTAGCTTCGACATCAACGCATTATCGGTAAAATTCCACCGCAGTGAATGGATATTCGAGCTAGCAGCCTGGTTCATAGCTTCGGGTGGTCGAGGTGATGGATTCATTCTGAGCAGCGCCACTGATACATAGTGCATATACGTTGGATCTGAGCATGTGTGGCACAGTGGCAAAGCCACAGCTGTTAGTATGGAGAGTAATGAGGGTGCGATTTCGAAGACTCGGGGTTAAAGCTGAAATGCACATGGCGCGTGATCGCGTGGTCTCTGTGTGTCTTTTTATCTTATCTGATAATGATTTGAAAAGAATCAGCGATTTAAAAACGTAGAGGATCCCAAGTTCCTGGTCCCCTGCAATACCTATTTACGCTCTCGCTTTCTGAAAAGACGGTTGGGAGAGGCGCATCTTATCCAAGAACATCCACGCGCAGCGGGAAACGAGCTTTCCTCAACATTGTAAACGGGTAGTGTCTCCAGTATGTCTATTCTCCTACTTGCAAGTATACAGCATAAACTACATCAATTACAACCCGTCCATACAAGTATATAAAAGGAAACAGAAATCCCAACCCTCAAGGGCTCCAAAACCTTCAGCTTAAATCTGCGGACCAGCCATCCTCACCTTAGGTTCAACATCCTTCTCATAAAGGGCAAATGCCTTCTGGAACATCCCTGCCAACTTCCTCACCTCCTTCCTGAATGCCTCTTTATCCGACCACGCCAGCTCGGGGTTCAAAAGCTCCCTCGGCACGCCCTCAAGGTTAGTGGGAATGCTCAAACCGAACACGCCAAAGGTCTCGTATTCCGCCTTGGCCAGTTCGCCTGAATGCACGGCGTCGACGATACGGCGGGTGAATTTGAGCGGGCAGCGTTTGCCCGAGCCGAATTTGCCGCCTGTCCAGCCCGTGTTGATGAGCCAGCAGTTGACTTGGTGTTTGGCCATGCGTTCTGCAAGCATTTCCGCGTAGCGGCCGGGCTAGGGGGAGAATCGATATATATATATGCTACAGAGAGAATGGAAAGGAACCTACGTGTAGGACGATGAAGGGCGCGCTGTAGCATGTTGAGAAGGTCGGGATGGGTTCGAGAACACCATCCTCGGTACCGGGGGTTTTCCTAAACAATGTAAGTTCGTTGCGTACGTAACAAAACAGGGGGAGAACGTACGAAGTGTACCCAGCCAGGAAGTGGTAGCTCGCCTGCTCAGGAGTGAGCCTGCTAACGGGCGGCAAGACACCAAAAGCGTCACAAGTCAACATAATAATATTGCTCGGCTGCCTATCCACCATGCAAGGGATTTGAGCGTTGGGAATGAACTCGATCGGGTAAGCGCAGCGTGTATTCTCGGTGATGCTGACATCGTCGTAATCTGCCACGCGAGTGGCAGGATTGTAGACGACATTCTCCAAGATGGCTCCATATCGGACAGCATTGAAGATGTCGGGCTCCTTCTCGGCGGTGAGGTTGATGCATTTGGCGTAGCATCCACCTTCGATGTTGAAGACGCCGCGATCGGACCAGACATGCTCGTCGTCTCCGATGAGAAGGCGGTTGGGGTCGGCAGATAGGGTGGTCTTTCCTGTGCCGGACAGACCAAAGAAGAGGGTGACGTCTCCGTCGTCCTTGCCGACGTTAGCGGAGGAGTGGAGCGAGAGTTGGCCGAATTTGACAGGTTGGAGGTAGTGCTACGGTAAGTATAGCTCATCAGCGACGGATACGATGTACCGGAAGAGGGATAGCTACCATGACAGAGAAGACACCCTTCTTCATCTCACCTGCATACTCCGTGCCGAGAATGACCATCTCCATACGCTTGAAGTTGATCTCGACCGAAGTGGTGGAGCTCATGCCCTGCGTGAAACGGTTAGCAGGGAACTGGCCCGCATTGTAGATGATGAAGTCTGGTTCGCCGAAATCTTTCAATTGCTCTTCAGTTGGTCGGATGAGCATATTGTGCTATGATGACATATCGTTAAATATAGACTGGAACGACACGACGGAACCGGCCGCGGAGCGGAACTCACCATGAAAAGCGCGTGGTATGCGCGGGCACAAATAACGCGAACTTTGATACGGTATTTGGGATCCCACTAAGCACGGAATCAGTATATTGGGCATTTTGCGTGGATAATAGGGGGACTTACTCCAGCGTAGCCATCAAAGACGTAGACATTTTCGCGGGTGTTGAGGTAGTCTATGGCACGCTCGCGATTAATCTCGAAGGTATCTGTTATAAATAGGTGCTGAGCGCGGGTGTTCGAAAGCTAAAGATGGAATAGGAAGTACGTTCGTCCATCTTGATGTTCACAGAGCCCCACCAGATGTCGTCCTTACTCGTTTCCTCATAGACAATGCGCTTGTCCTTGGGACTTCTGCCGGTCTTTTTGCCGGAAAAGTTGATGAGGGCGCCAGAGGATGAGATGATGGCACCTTCATTGCGGATGGCGTCCTCGTAGAGGAGGGAGGGAGGGGCATTGCGCTTGATCTGAATCCTGTCCATGTCGAATCCGGCATGAGAGAAGTACTCGAGATCACGGCCGATTACTGATAACATGAGGATGAGTGAAAATGGAAGAAATGCAATAAATGGGCGGACATGTGTTGTATTGCTCCGAGTCAAAGGACTGAGCGTAGCTCTTGTGGAGGATGTGGGGAGTGACGTATGGAGTGTGATGAGGGAGAACCATTGTGATCGCGAAGACAATAGGAGGGAGGAGAAGGGTTGGGGGAGGGGAAGGGGATGAAACAAAGAGGAGAAGGGATTCAGGGAACATAACAAGGCGGTGGGGCTGTTATATAGGGAGCAGAGAGCGGTAAGAATGCAACAGGCAGGCAGCGGACACAGTACTGATATGATCACCGGCCTCCCATTCTCGCCCTCTGATTGGCTCCACCCCGCCGTCAACTTAGCTCGCCCCAGTTCACAATCACAGTCCAGTGTAGCCGGGATTATCCGACCGAACCGCTCGGTGTACCGCTCAGTGGACGCTCCTCCACATCCCACCCCAGTCCCTAGTCGCCTTTTCTTCCACTATCTTTCCGTACATTCATTTCATATCACATGAGTGGCTTATTTCCTATTACGCTTCCCTGGCTCGTCTGGACTCTGGATCTCTCGCTGGTGTCTATACAATCCCTTTCTCCGTCGGCACTCCGCCCAAGCCTCTCTCTCGTACGCGTCCTCCCATAAGATCTCCTTCCTCTCTTCCCAACATCTTCCCCCCGGACCGCCCTGTGGGTCTCTCATCTCAATCCGCGGCCGGTTGTTGCCCAAAACGAGCAACCACCCAACACACCTGTCCTTTCATTTTACATAGGGGGCTATTATCACTTGACTGGTCCACTGCACGCCTGCACACTGTCTACACAGGCCTAGCTATGCCCATGGATCTTCCTGCTACCTGCCCCGGTCCTTAGATAAATCTCTATCGATATGTCCATACCGCCCTGATCTCAAGCCTTCTCGTCCGTCCCCCCTTCTTTCCTTCTCCTAATTACCCTTTCGCCCACGCGACCATGTCTGTCCCCTTAGAGCTTACTGACATTGTCGTACGACCATTAACTTCCGCTGACCTTTCCAACGTTCGCGAGCTACATGTAAGCTGCATCCAAAACTCGCTACTCGCCCCCTGACGCCCCCTTCCAGTCGCGTATCTTACCCATCCGCTATCCCGCTTCCTTCTTTCTCCAACTCCTCGTCCTATCCGCTCGATCCTGCCTCGTCGCATACTGCCTCTCAGATCCCAACACACCAATAGGCTTCATCTCCACCGCCATCCAACAGCCACTGGCAGACTACAACCGCCTCTCCCTCATCCCCCCATCCCACCGCAACACCGCCGCCCCACCATCCACCGCCAAACTGCAGCCCATCCTCGACGCACGCCGGCCCCGAATCGAAATCCTAACGCTAGGCGTATTGCCCCCTTACCGACACCGCGGCCTCGCACGACACCTCATCCGTTGCGCAGTGCACAAGTTCACTCCCAGCTCCCCCTTGGAATCAGGTCGTACCGTCGTCTATGCCAATGTCTCCACTGCGAATGCTTCTGCTCTCAAGTTCTACGATAGCCTGGGGATGCATGTGGCCCCTGGCGTGATCATCAACTTGTATCGAACCCCTGCATACGGGTCGAGAGATGCATATTTGGTCCTTGGATTGCTATCGGCCATGGACGATGTGTATTCTTAGTTATTGTATTGGTGTGCTCTGTATATTTATATATCGCTTCTGGATCTTCGTTTATAGGTGTCGTGTGCAGTATTTCGTTTCTTATGGTAGTCAGATAACTTAATTTAGGATGATGTCCGAATGGTTATTTTGGTATCTAATAAAATTAATGTATCGAGCTATTCAAAGTTACAATTTAAGCCATCATAGATGAATGGTTGTCGCAGAAGATGTACGCAGTGGAATAGAAAAAGTACTCAGAACAACTGCAACAAAAATTCCTTCGAACCAGGATCGAACTAGTGGCCTCGGGATATACAGTTATCAATTACAGTCCCACGCTCTACCAACTGAGCTATCGAAGGTATTTATTTTTTGTTTCCGATGTTTGTTACGGTTCGTAATGTTGGATCAAGTTGGAAATTACGACGTAAAACGAAAAGCTCCCTGTTGAGATCCTTCAACGTTCAACATACACAGATGACTGCCTACATATGTAGGCAACCAAAAGACTGAATAACAAAAAAATTCCTTCGAACCAGGATCGAACTAGTGGCCTCGGGATTATATGCAGTTTTCCTTTACAGTCCCACGCTCTACCAACTGAGCTATCGAAGGAAGTTATTCGTTCTTTCCGAATGTTCGATCTGATTCATAGGAAATGTGGAGTCAAAAACAACATCATACGCAAATCATACGTTAAGAAATAAAACTTCATATCTACTTCTCTTCTACCACTTCATCATCCACATCTCCATTCGCATCTTCGTCTTCCTTAGCTTCACTCGGCTCTTCCGACTCTTCCTTCTCCGAAGAGCTAGCTTGTTGCTTGCTCCCAACGACAGTAGCGTTGATCCTACAACATTTTCGGTTAATGACAATGAACAAACGGGTACAAGAGCACACTCACGAAAGCATAACCTGCACTTTCTCCTTCGTCTCCCCATCCGAACCTTGCAATTCTACGGTAATCCTCTTGTTCCCTTTCCACCCGTAGCTTCCTGTGGAGAACGAGCTCGGAATGAGCGTGAGGTTCCCTATGAGGCCTGCATCAGAGGGCACGGCATTGTCGGTGTCATCCTCTAGTACGCTGGGAGGGGTGTGTGTTATGTTAACGTGTAGAGGGAGGGCTTTGGATTTGAATTCGCTTGTGGGGATTGCAGGCTGGTGGCATGGCGTAAGTATGCAAGAGGCATGTTAGAAAGACAGGCTACCTTCGACGTCTTTTTACCCCCATTTTTTGTCTTGGTGCTAGAGGCGCCTTCAGTCTTTGCCACCTTGGTTGCGGGGGCACTGTCAGAGGCATCGGCTGTTCTTTTGGTTGCTGTGGAGTCCACGTATTAGTCATCGTAATCCTGCAGGAAGGCCTCTTAGAAGCATACCGGGCATGGTAAGTAAATGAAAGCGAGAAATGTTAGTTGGTGTGGTGAGGGATGGATATAAAAGTGAGCAGGTAAGAATGGTAGCAACGGATTCCAAATCAAACCTATTTCTATGGGCGGTGGCTAGGTCACAAGAGGCCCTGAGGGGTCAAATGTGGATTCAAATTGTCGTGGCGACGAGTTGGTGACGTCACGCGTTTGGGTGGCTTGACGCGCCTTTTTATTACCACATCTGGTATAATGCGCTTCAATAGAAAAAAAGGTGTTACTCAAAGTTTGACTCAAAAGCAGATGAAAGCGCTTATGCAGATCGGTAAGAACGACTCGTATGTATGGACATGTCCTATTCAATCTTTGCCATGATTTCAACATAAACTGCTGATATAAATTACAAGTCGAATTCGAAATCAGAATTGGCATCATCCTTTTTAGCAGGACCGCGGATGTTCTTTTGACTCTTCGTATTCGTAAATGCTCCAGCAGACCGCATGTTTGACGAACGATCGTCATCATCATAATCATCGTCTTCGTCGTCGCTATTCCGTCTGCGATCCTCTGCACGCTTGTGTTCAGGAGGATCTATTATATCCATAACTAACAACAGCGCCTCGAGTTCTATAAGTTACAATACAGTGAGTTGGAGGGGACGCCGCGATAGAGAATGAACGAGCCTTCAATACGACGCTCGCGATCTGCTCCCCAAGCGAAGATCTGGTTACGAACTTCTCCCTTGCGGTACATAAGGAATACAGGCACTCGTGAATCTGGAAGGTCCGGAATACATTTGTCTCCGACTATAGAGACGAATTTTGTTCGTGGATAGCGTTCTGCTAGAGTACGAATGTGTGTAAAGGCCCTGTCACTCCGTGGAATTCTACGACAGAAGACGATCACCGTTGATGTGTTAACGTTTAACTCTAAATCATAAGAAGATGGAACACACCCGTCCTTATAGAGAAAGCAAACAACACCGGTCCCCGTTTCCTTCTCATCATCCGCTTCATTAAATTTACTAGCATCCGTTACCTCTCGCGTGTAATCCTCCCTCGATATTGGATACACTCTTCCGAAGCGTGCTCTCTTTCGTTCGTTCCTCTCATCGTCTAGTCGTCGTTGATGATACTGAGCAATCAAATGTTCAGTCTCTTCGTCATGTGCGTCTTCCACTAACTCGAGAAGCTCTGCTTCGTCAAAATCCTCTAGTGCTTCTTCGAAGGTTGGTGATGAAGGAGGTGATGGTGTAGGTGGTGTCTTTGGTCGAGGTGGGAGGATACCATGCTTCCGCAGTGCATCATTGCTGAGATGGTAAGAGTTTAGTGGTTATGTTTAGTAGTGAACTTACAATTCGGTGTCTTCGTCTGGGTTAACGGTCATTGTATGAGGTAAAGTAGCGCGACAACGGATGTTCGTAGGATTTTATATATAGCTCAGCTGAAAAACAGGTGGTCCTTTGTAAGTAATATGCAGTGGAAGCCGGTAGGTAATGGTATTTTGACATTGTACGGTTTATCGACATCTGCAGTGCGATAAAGTTCGGAGATAACATAACAATCTCCGCGCGCTGTGGGAACGGACCCGGGGGTGGAACTCTCACCAAGTTCTCACACTCCTAATAACATCCAGTACTTCAATATCATATATCAATCTTTTCACCACCATCCACACTACATCTTCGGGCTATACTGTATATGAAATCTTGGCATGCTTTAGTTTCTTCCTACTACTGTTCAACTTTTCATCGCGATGACTGACACTGGGAATCTTGTACCACGGCGGTACCAGGAAGAAATATTTGTTCGGGCCCAGAAAGGTCTTCCCCCTTTTGAGAGTTGTGGTTTCTGCATGTTTACCACACCACAGGGAATATAATTGCAGCTCTCGACACTGGTTCAGGGAAGACCCTCATTAGCCGAATGCTAATTCTATGGGTTTCCGTTCAACCATCCTCGAAGGGAAAGGCTATTATATTTTTGGTTCCAAGAGTTACTTTGGTCACTCAACAGGCGGCATTTCTTGCAGACAGAATTTCATTGCGTGTAATGCAACTTTATGGTGCGCTTGAGATGGACCTGACAGACCGGAAGGGGTGGAAGAAGAAGTTCAATAGTTGCGATGTATTTGTTATGACGCGTAAGCTCTCCTATATGTATATTTGGACTTGACTATATCCCTGCTATAGCTCAGATATTTCTCAATCTAATTACGCATTCGTTGTGGCGGATCGACAAAGTATCCTTGATGGTATTCGACGAGTGCCATCATGCAAGGAAAAGTCACCCTTACAATAGCATCATGCGAGAGTACTTTCATGTCAATCCTATCAGTAGACCTAAAATCTTCGGCATGACTGCGTCACCGATTTGGAATCCCAAGGAGCCTCAGACCTCCCTTGCTACCCTCGAAGCGAACCTAGATGCGAAGGTCATTGGCGTTCGTGAACATGTGGACGAACTGAAACAACACACCCCGAAACCTACAGAGGTAAGCAAGCACATCTAATGTATGTAGCAATATGAGCTGCTAATGTCGAGATGATGTAAGGTCGTAAAAGAGTATCCCTATCCCCCCGAACACTACGACTATCCATCACCAACACTACATGAATGTTTAGCTTGTTTCGATAAGGAACTATGGGAACTATTAGACATTCCCTGGATAAACATTCAACCCCGTTACTATTCTACATACTACCATCTGGGTCCTTATTGTGCCTCTCTTTTCCTTTATCTCGAGTTACAAATCCACTTTACCAGGATACGGCGGGAATATAGATCCATGGACGAAGATGTTGACATGGAGGATGCGAGCATTATACCTAACCCCATAGCCGCTAAAACCCTTCCTGCAGATTTCTCTGACATCGAAGATATCGTCTCTGGCTACGAAAGCTTTTTCGTTTGTCCGACAAATCCCCTTGAACTCCCAATTGCTGTGCCCTTGGAGTGGTGTACTCCTAAACTTCGAGAGCTGGTAAATATTCTTCTTGCATATCGCTCGGAGACTTTCCAGGCTATTATTTTTGTGGAGCAGCGGCAGGTTGCAGTATGCCTTTCGAAGGTTCTTCCGTATATACCTGAGCTTACCGGAGTTGTCCGTTCAGCGTATCTTGTTGGGCAGGGTGCGGGCAATGATGGACTATCTAAGACAGATTTGTTTCAGGGTGATGCAGTGAAGTTGTTCCGGGAAGGGAAAGTTAACATATGTATGAAACTTATTAGCAATGTTTACTATATTTATACTAACTTCTACTCGATAGTGATTGCCACCTCTGTCGCAGAAGAAGGGTTGGATTTTCCTGTACGTTTCTGTATCACGCACAGTAATTGTTGTTGCTGACCATGTATCATACAATAACAGGCATGTGACGTCGTTGTTCGCTACGATCCACTACAGCACATGGTTGGATATGTTCAATCTCGTGGACGTGCTAGAAACAAGGCGTCGACTTTCATCATCATGATCCAAGAAAATGACATAACCCAGCTTGCGCGATACAAAGCTCTCCAGGACGCAGAACCTGAAGTCAAGCAAGCCTACCAGAAATACATGGATCACTTAGTGATTGATGAACCGATGGACGAAGAAAGTGATCAAGAAGATATTGACCCGATGGACATCATTGAGCGGGAACGTTTTGTCGTTCCTTCTACTGGCGCGATATTAACATATGACAATTCGTTGGATTTGCTTGGACGCCTTTGTTCTCTGATTCCGAGGGATATTTTTACGCCTGTGTATAAGCCGAAGTATACGGGTACCTTCGAAGTTCTAGTGGAACTTCCAGCGGGGCTTCCTTTGCCGCCTTCGGATTTGGGCTACTACGGGCCTCTTAAAAGGACCAAGAAAGAAGCCAAGCGCGCTGCAGCATTTCACGCTGTGAAACGGCTGTATGAATTGAACGTGTTCGATGAGTACTTGCTGCCTATCACGGATTCACCAGATGAAGATGATGTGTCTGGGTGGAAGGTTGATATGAAAAACATACCTAACACGATGACGGTATCTGTTGTCGATCCATGGGTTTTGGGACCTAAGCTATGGCTGCATTACGTTCTGGTTGACGGAAGGCGCGTGGCGGGGTTGATTACTGGGACTTCGTTACCCTGTGTTAATCTCAGACATTTCGGATTATATCTGCAGACAGAACCAGGAAAGCAGCTTGCTTTCAGTGCCGAGCAGAGACATTGTATGAAGGAATTCACCAACCTTGGGATTTGGTATCGTATAACGGGAAGCCCACATTCCAACCTTCCAAGTTTGTACATTGTTCCTCTTACTACCGACGGTAGAGTGGATTTTAAGGCAATAGATATATTGCTTCTACATCCAAATGGGTGCGTTAATTGGGATATTGCGCCGAGAGGTGATATTTTTGTCTCCAATATAAATGAAATTGGTCGTCTCCGAAAGCTTGTCTGTTTCCGCCATGATATGTCTACAGCCTCCAAGCCCCCTCCTGGATCACGAGAGGATGGATTCGATACATACTACAATTTCTTCGTTTACAAATGGACTCGCAAGAAGAGGGATGCCCTTATACCTCGCGATGGACCAATGCTAGAGACCATCATCTTACCAAGATGTGATTTTGGTGCTTATAATATTTACCCCTCAAGGGATGAGGATGTTCGTGAAATCATCATCCCCAATGGTGGCCTCATACCGCTTGAATACTCCCGCTGGATTCCTATGTCAGCTGATGTACTCCATACTTTTGAACTTCTTCCAGTCCTTTGCCGACGCATTACCGACCTGTACCGCATACAACGTGCGAGGATGAGTCTTTCTTTACCTTCAGTCTACGAAGATGTTTTAATTGAGGCGCTCACACTTCCGTGTGTAGCGGCGAATTACAGCAATCAGCGGCTTGAAACACTCGGGGATGCGGTACTTGAGCTGTGTACAACTGTTCATCTTTACAATAAGTACCCTACACGACATGAAGGTCAACTAACAAAACTGCGAAAACAAGTAATATCGAATCGATATCTTCTTGCTCGTGCAAAAAGGATTGGGCTGGAGCAATTTATCACGTCTGAAATTTTGAGCGTTTTCAAGTGGCGATACGTTCTTTCCAGTCCAGAAGATCGCTACTCAACAACTGCCACGCGACGAACGTTGCGAGATTACCCTCGTCGTAGCTTACAGGACTGTATGGAAGCTCTTTTAGGGGCAAGTTTCCATACTGGTGGCATTCCTATGGCTCTGCAGATGGGCACAGCAATGGATTTGGAATTTGGAGGGGTGGTGCCATGGTCGCTTCGATATGCTCCACAGTGTGTGACTGGCTCTATTTCAAGCGTGTTTTCTGACTTGCAGATTGAGCTTGGATATAACTTTAAGAGCAACAGGATAATATTGGAAGCTTTGACACATCCTTCATTTGCTTCTCCTGTAGACGGACCGTCTTATCAGCGCCTGGAGTTTCTTGGTGACGGTGAGTACTAGTAGAACATTCTTACTTGTTTATGTGCTGAAAGTCGTGAAGCACTCTTGGACCTCGTGGTCGTCAAATACCTTTATGACAAATTTCCCAATGCTACTTCGCATCAGTTGGCTTTTCCCAGAACGAAAGCAATCTGCGCTCCCGCACTCGCGTGGCTAGCTGTTCGAAAACTGCGCCTGCACAAAGTTCTGCTCGTTAATAACGTCGAGCTTAGCGCAGCTATTGAACCCTACATACCTCTTCTAGAATCTACGTCGGCTGCAGAGATTGTGAATAAAGGATGGCGATATGACCCACCGAAGGTCGTTAGCGATATTTTTGAGAGCGTTATGGGGGCAGTATTGATCGACTCCGGATACAACTATGAGTTGGCTGCAGCTGTTGTAGAGCATGCGATGGAGGATGTATTGTCGCTTTTAAGTCCGTCGGTTGCAAAGGATCCTGTGAGCGAGCTGACGGAATGGGTTGGCGCATTTGGATGTACAAAGTTGGCATTCTCGTAGGTGTACTAGTTTCTTCTTTTAATTGATGCTAATAAATAATCACAGGAAAGTTCTGAAGGAGGGAACTACTGTACGGTATGGGATTTCAATTCTAGTTCATGACCACGTAGTGGTCGGGCCTATTGTCTCAGCCAGCATCGGTGTCGCAAAGTTCGTCGCAGCGGAACGAGCACTTGCTGTCCTGCGAGATTCGTCATCAAATAAGCATCTATCTTGCTTTTGCGAATGCTCACGGGCAACAGATGTCAGCCCGACAGTCTCTGCAGTATCCACTTCCGCCTCCGTTGTGAATGACGACTTTCTCGAGGTTTCGGAAGCAGAAGAAGTTCATAATCTTCTTGTTACGACAGGGAATGGGTATTCATGGAGCAGTCTGTTGATTGATGACTGGAGATGATGGACTATCACGGACAGTCCATCGTTGTCAGTCATAGTCTTCAGAATGTTGCATACTTCAAATATAATTGGTGAGATGACTGTTAGTTAGTAATAAGTACTGATATTAACAAGATATTACTTCATACTTGATGATTAAATTAGAATACCCTTATCTTTCATTTATTTATGTGCAATTCGAGGATAAGTACGCAGAAGTCACCTGAATGGGACGAACAAAGCTGCAACAAGGAAAATGCCGAGGAAACGTGGTCGACCCTTCGGAGTACCGGCATTCAATATTACTGCCAAAAAGTTTTCGAACTCGACCCTATAACCCTACCAACTAAAGTTAGTGGGAATTATGTACATAAGTAAGCTAGGGCCTAGGTATTTAGATTCGGAATTCCACACCTTATAGCAACCACACTTCTGTGGTTGAACAAACTCCGTATAACGTTCTCAAAGCATTTTCATCATCTATATTATTACAATTCTTAAATATGTCGATCGCACCATCTACGTTTCTGAAACACATCCAGAATCTTTATCCAAGTCGTCAGATTAACTCAAATATTCAGGTTTCTTCAGGCAGGCAGTCACTGGTCACCTAGGCTCTTGCTGCATTCTCTGATTACAATCCAGCGCTATCGAACCCATGGTATATAATTGCTGCCGTGGCATATAGTGCCAGCAACAGGCCTCAAGGAGTTCCGTCCATTTTCAATTACGTTTGGCAGGAACTGAAAGTACAGAATGAATCCGTTGAAGATCAAAGATTACTAGCAAGAAAACTACGCGAGGCAATACTCAAATCTGGATTGATCAGTGGTTACTCAAAGGTATACTTATATATACTTACTTGATGTGTTTACTTATAGCCCGTTTCTATCTGATTTGCAATTATCTTATTTATAGGCCATCAATAGTTTAGCAGCCCTTCACGAGGTTATGCCAGAAGAATTTCGTGAGAGTGGTCCTCTGAGGCATGTTCTTTACTTAACTTTTTATCTTGTGCGGCTATATTTATTGAGTATTCTGTTTAGGGACTTTCATGTGTCTCTTGAACATTACGATAAAATTGGGGCTGACTTGTTTAACTCAATATACGGAAATACCGCAGAACCGACACAGAATTTGCTTGACACGATATATCCTGACTTAGGTTAGTGTTGTACCATCATTGCTGTAAAGTAAATTCATTCCAAACTGCTGAACAGGAGCATTTTCCCGCACAATTGGTTACGGACTAATTTATGGTCACACTGAAATCCTTTCTCCAGTAGAAACCTCATATACACTTGTTGCTGCACTAATTGCTGCAGATACCCCATTACAGATTGGATGGCATCTTAATGGAGCCCAAAGACTGGGTGCTACTTTTGAAGAAGTAAAAGCGGTTAGAGAGATCGCAGTAGAGGTTGTTAAAAGTATTGGTAAACAATGGGAAAATGAGGTGCCTGAAGTCACTCTAGCATAATTAGAGCATAATGCATACTTGTGGCTTTAGACTTTCCATTCTACGTCTTGGGATACCACTCAGCAATCACTAAGCACGAAGCATTTTGACCGTGATCTTCACTTGAGCATTCATACTCTCCTCCGAGCTAGTGCTCAGTTTTGTTGTTGACAACCATTTTAATAGGCCAAATTTGGGTATGGAAAGAGTACTATATATCACTAGATGAAGTCTACAATGGTAACTCAAGAAAATCATTGCCATTTCACTAAGGCTGGATCATGTAAATTTGTGATCCTAGGCTTATACTTAAGCTTTCCAACTTCAGGTCAATTAAGGTACTTTGTACTAATATGTAGAAGTGAGGTGTCGACACCCATATCCTTATAACGTTCTTATTTTTGCCTTCGTCTGTCTTTTCTCGACGGTTTTCATCGTACTCACGTTTGGTTGTCCCTAGTTCAAGTTCCAACCTCTCTAAATATGTCAATTATAACATCCACTTTTCTGGAACATATACAGAGACTTTATCCGGGTCACCAAACCGACTCCAGTATTCAAGTTTCTCTGGGTAATGTAGTTATTTCGTCCCCTTCTTCCTTCACTAACTTCAATCCAGAACTATCGAACCTCGAACCCGTGGTATATAATTGCCGCAGTAGCATACAGTGCCAGTAACAGGCCTGAAGGAGTGTCATTCATTTTTAATTACGTCTGGCAGAGGATGAAAGCGCGAAATGAATCCGTGGAAAATCAAAGATTGCTGGCAAAGAAGTTGCGAGAAGCTATATTCAGATCTGGAATCTTTAGTGGTTATTCAAAGGTACGCATATATTTAACGTAACTTGAAGTCTGTACGAGTTATTTGGTATCTAATTATATGTAGACCATCAATAGCGTAGCGGCCCTTAATGAGGTTATGCCAGAAGACTTTCGTGAGAGTGGGCCACTTAGGTATAGTTTCATTTATGTTTCTGTTATCATGCGCATATTTATCGATAAATCTGTCTAGGGACTTCCACATATCCCTTGAGCATTGCGATAAGATTGGGGTTGACTTATTTAACTCAATATACGGAGAGAGCGCAGAATCCACACATAATTTTCTTGACACAATATATCCTGACTTAGGTTAGTGCTATATCACTACCACTGCAGTAACCTCTTTTCCATTTCAACCTATTTATTTCAGTCTTAAACAGGAGCACTTACATCTACGGTATATGGCCTAGTCTTTGGCTTCGCTGAAATCCTTTCTCCAATGGAAACATCATATACAATTGTTGCTTCGCTAATTGCTGCAGACACCCATTACAAACTGGATGGCATCTTAATGGAGCCCAAAGACTAGGTGCCTCGTTTGAAGAAGTGAAGGCAGTTAGAGAAATTGCTGTAGAGGTTATTAAAAGTGTTGGTAAACAATGGGAAAATGAAGTGCCTGATGTCATGCTATATGTACATATACATAATTAGATTTCCAAGTCAAATTCTCGACGCGTAACGTTCCATTCGAATTGTCCTTAAATTTGCCTGAAATAAGTACTACTGAGTTTGTAGATGCCAATCCGAGTCGTTGACAATGTTGTACTTTATAACTTTTTAATTGCTTTTAAGTTCCCTTACGTTGCATATGAAATTCAATTGTAAATTCTTTCAGAAAACGCGTCGAAAATATACGAAGTCTCTGCCTTTCCATATAAATTGTGACAAAACTTTCAAGAAACATCAATCAAGCTAAAGAAAGTCTGCCACTCCGAACTCGGTGACCGTGCGAAGATGGTCCAATTCAAGTACTCACCGCTTAACGTAAACGCGCTTTAAGCGCGCCGTACGGCACCGTCCTTTCTTGTCACGTGCGTGTCTCCAGCATTCCTGTAACTTGTAAGTGTATAATTGTAGATCCAAGTCTCTTAATTTCACCTTTCTATCGAATACTTTCTCCGTCTTGTATAGCTTGCTGCGCACCTTATCCGCCATTGGATTTTATTCCAATGAACGGGTCGAGACATACGAACGGGGGCATAGCTGCCTCTGTAGCATCTGTTCTTGGTGTTAACTTGGGAACCTTGCGTTTTCGACCTCATGGTTCGACTCAAAAAGCTCATGTCGTTCTAAAGCGCGTCGTTTCATCCGAACGCACAAATGGAGAAGCAACATCTCAAAATGTAATCCAGTTTAGCTTATTTGCCGCTAAAAGAATTGAAGTCAAACCGGGAAAAGAGATATTACTTACCGTTGCTTCGGAAGATGATCGCTTTATGGACCAGCCTATCGTTTTGGAAGGAGATATTTTGGATGCCCAACCAGAGACCGATGAAGAGGACGAGACTCAAGTTGCGGACGAAGAAGAGAAGAACTATATACCATTGTCAGAGGCAATTATTCCCCCAAAGCTGCGTAGAGATTGGACGAAAAGGGCGGAAGACGTTGTACCATCACTCCGTGAGTTCTGTTTTAATATGCTTTCCCTTGTCTGTACTCAGCGTGCTATAGCTCTTCCGACTTACCTCTGCGCCGGTGTTCAGGCAGAATCTGAACATGCATCTGCTGCTGTACAAGTTGAGAATCGGTGTGCGTCAACCTCTACACAAACTGAATATCAAAATACTGTCTCATCTTCGACTCAAACCGTAAACAATTTGGTTTCTTCTTTCATACAAACTGAAAACAACACCATTTCTTCTTCGATGCAAACGGAGAATCGTTCTGTCTCCTCTTCGGTCCAAACGGAGAACAACTCTATTGCCAGTTTTGTACAGACAGAGAATAACGCAGTATCTACATCGATGCAAACGGAGAACGTTTCACTGTCCTGTTCCGTGCAGACAGAGAATCAATCGACTTCATCCTCAGCTCAGACTGAGAACATATTGGCTTCAAGCTCAGCGCAAACTGAAGTCAATACCGTATCTCAGCTTATACAAGTAGAACCATCTTCTGTTTCTGCTGCAGTGCAAGTAGATTCTCCACTGGCCTCGCATTTGTCTTGGGCTATTCAAGCATCCACATTTGTCTCGATGGATATACAGACAAACGACGCACACGATGCGAGTACTTTGGTTGTAGGAAAACCAACCGAAGCTGTCGTATGTATATTCATAAGTTGCTCGGCAGGCATGTTGTTCATTATTTACAGGAATCTACCGTGCAAAGAAGTATATCTCCCTATTTTGACGGCGAAGTTTACTGGAGTCGTCCTCCTTCACCTTCTGTTCCAGCCTCCCCATCTTTAGATCATAAAGATGATAAATTTATTACCACATCCAGAGATTCAACTGATAATAGCCCGGAGATGTCTAAACCTGTTTCTAATGGACAGGAAATCGGTGATTCGCATATAAAAGTTAATTCATCTGCATCTCATCTCTATAGTTCTGAGTCTTTCACCGATGGAATCACCAGAGACGGAGGAGAAGCGACTATGAAAATATACGAGAAAGTAGACACACCACAGGTACTTTCACCTTACAGATTTTTCCACGGATTCTCACCATTCATGTAGCATTCTGTCTCTAACAATAGTCACCTTCCCCGATCATCCTATGTTACTTCCTCACATGTGACGGTTCTGCGGAAACGCAAGTCAGAAGAGCTACAAAGCACTACTCCTAGCAGCAAGTTCTCCTCTACTTTACAGACACCAAGTGTTCCTACAGGTCCCAGATGGTTGCTTTCTCATGGAGCTCTTTCCGACCCTTCTCAGCGCAAGTCCATTCCTCCAGATGAAATAAAGGCCTCTTCTCCGCCGCCTGACCCTCGATCTCTTGCATATATTCCTTCGGGCCCCTCTTCAAATCCACTAGGTATTAGACCCTCAGCAACGGCGGGGTTAAATAAGCTTCCCCCTATTGGGCCAAGAGCGTTTATGCAAGCATGCAAGCCCGTTGTTGTTGGAAATGGATGGTCCGCCACACGAGTGCGCGGGCCCCCGAAAGGCCCTACCGCTCTGATCTCCGCTGTTCTAAAGGATGGTAACGCGCAAGGCACTCAATCCACAAATTCGACAGTCACCAAAGTGAAACATTGTAAATCATCGTCTTCCGCACCATTTACATCTGATAATATGCTCGCTCCATCACCAGGGTCAAGTTCCCTTTCTAATTTTCCATCCAATTATACATCTGTCGGTATGTTGCTACTCATTATCTGCTTTTCACCGGATTTGTTCATCCGTGCGCTTAGCTGGTTCATCGGTTGATTGGAGGCGTGACGCTCCCATTGCAGATCCAACATTTCACCCTATGGTGCCGATTCCAATTTCTCCTTCAATTTCTCCTCCGCCTTCACCTGTCGATCCTGTACCCCCCATTCCTTCTTCACCCCCTCCTCCACCAGTGAAATGGCGAAAAGTTGGAAAAGAAATACCCCCATTCCCATGGAAAAGCCTTCCGCTTTATCTGATGTTCCATTATCCGGATATGCGCATCTACACCGGAATCCATTAGAACCACCGGGACATTACAGTAAGTTTGTGTCAATTTCCGTTTGTTTAACACTAAAGGAAGGTTTCGATAGACTTATCCACCGACCAATCGAAAACGGATCTATTTGATAATAAACTAATTGAAACCGTTACCAACACTGCAAGATTGTCCCCAACTCCTGCACCAAGTAGCAGTAGTGAATCACTATCGAAGATGTCTAGGTGGGATATGAAGCGCGCACGGCTCAGGGAAAGAGAAAAATCAGTTCACTGTACGCCTCCACCGGAAACATCTCCCACTTCAACCACAGCAACATCATCATCTCGTATGTCATTGAAAGTTGATGAATCATAGAAATATACTCACCTAATTTAGTTCCTCCGTTACTCCAACCACTTAACCATCCCCTTCCTCCAAAGCCTCCTCAACCAATGGGTCAGCTTTCAAACGGCAAACAAGTAGCCAAGCGTCTTCGACAATCTTCTCCTGAACCGTTAGAACGCTCTCAAAAGCGGCGGAAGAGATCGTTTAAATGGCCAACTATCGAAACGAGTAATATTATTAACTTGCAAGGAGATGGTGATCTAGCCGTTCGTACAGTCACGTTCAGCACCGATGGAAGTCACTTTGCGGTCACCTGTAAGTGCTTGTTCTTTTTTTGCTGCATCTATTGAGATGCGCAATAATTCTAATAATTAAGGTCCGGATTGCTCCCTTCGAATATGGAATAGTAAGAGCAGGAATGAGATCACTCGACTGACACGTAATTCTATGATTCTGGGTGTTGCATGGATGAACAGTAACTCCGGCATCTTTGTGCTGACCGAGGATGGGACAGTTGGCAAATATATCAAAACTGTAAGTTGTACGCTGTATGTCGCTATTTTTCCTCCTTACATGCAACAGGGGACCGTGTGGCAATGGATGAAGGAACTGGATGTTGGGATGGAAGAACACTTCCGACGAGGAGCCCATATGCTTTGCCTACGCAGGAGATCGCATAGCTGTATCGTTTCCTCATGCTGGTGTAAAAGTTTGGTTATGGCAGAGAGGTACAGCGTTCGGTACTGCTTTCACCAATGCCTCACATTACAATATGTAGGCACCTGGTGCGCGCAGCGGTCAATAGTTCGTCAGAATGTCTCGGTCATCCGATTTATAGATGGCGGAGATGCCATTATCGGTGGCACAAGAGATGGCGTTCTGTAGGCTTTTTATTTGAATCTTGCGCACAGACTCTGACTACCACGACGTAGATGGTATTGTGAAGTGCCAAATGGGACGCTTCGTGCTTCTGCGTTCTTGAAAGCTAAGATGCACGTCTTCGTATTCACTAGTACTTGTTTCATGCTCATGTGATGTATTTATTAACAGTGTGTCTGTCGACGTCGATCCATCTGGACAGCATGTGCTGGTTAGCGATAAAAACGGCACAGCTCGATTGGTTCCAATCCGGAGCACCAGTGTTAAAGATGCTGAACTGACATTTTCTCGTCAGGAAATGTTAGGAGCTGGGAATTGCAGTTTACCTGCGCTCTTCGCCACAAAAGGCCAGGCCGTTCTATTCGGTAATGTTGACGAGTGTGTTCTCGTATGGGATAGGAAAAAGGCGGTTGTTGTCTATGGACTAGAACACTCTGAAGGTAACTGCGGATCCGTTACTTGTCCGGATCACTCGCACTGATGCACGATGTATTAGATGATCATATTCGAACCATTGCTGTAAGTCGTCATCTTTGTAGTTGTATAACAAGCCCTTACGCTATATTTCAGTGTTTCGATGGAAACGCAACTTGTCCTGGATTCATCATTACCGGAACCAAACAAGGGCAGCTTTGTTGGTGGCCGTTGCCTATCTCTGCGTAGCGATTGAGACGCATGATGTTTTAAAACCAGCATCAAATGATAACCCGCATTGTACAATATGTTTTGCATTTACTTATCTTGGAAACTGTGATTAATATTAATAAGATAGTGTATACGTATACCTGTTGTGTTGTAGTACTCATTTACAGAAGTATTTAATTGGTTCGTTGTCTAGGTTAATACGCACGTTGAAAGAATGGGCTGTAAACTCAATGTAAACTATTCTAATGTACATTTTTGTATAAGTCGGTTGAACTTGAAAATGAATTGAATGCATTAGTGTGAATGTTGTTTGGTTCTGCTTGGCAACAGGGCCTGTGCTCTTTACCAGAGTGATCAGGTCCGTTGCATCCCCTTCCACAACGCCAGCAACAGCGAACTCGACGACCTCTGTAAGCTTCGATTGTTTGTCTCCGCCCCTTCTGTACGTGTAATTCATATTGCTCCCCTTACGAACGTATTATGTCTTTCCCAAACTTTCAATACACTAATGCTCATCCTCTTTCCTATAGACCTCAGACCGAACCGACTCACCTCGTGGAGGATTTCATTGCCGACTTCTCTCGCGTCTACCAGTAAAACCAGCCAGTTTCTTGTCGCTACTGCCTTTATCTGCATTCCAAACCGGTGAGTTTCTGCTGCTACGTGCTCTATTCACCTCTCCCGACGTGGGGGCACAGCCACGAGGGATCCGTTGCCACGCTGGGTACGGTTGCCTGCAGGCAGCCGCAAGGCGATAACGAGAGGGTGATTGAATGGAGTTTTGAAGAGTAAGCTCATGCTCCCGTTGATCCAGCTACAACACCAGAAGCGTATATAGAACTTCGTCAATATGCAGACTATTAAATGTGTAGTAGTAGGAGATGGTGCCGTTGGAAAGGTACGTCATTTGTGCTATCTTTCTTATGTTAGTTCCTTACGGGAAGATTTAAACTATTTCTCAAGACTTGTTTGCTAATTTCGTATACAACTAATAAGTTCCCAAGCGAATACGTCCCCACTGTGAGTTTTCAACGTGTGTTCACTGACAATTTGATAGGAGGTTTACATGTTTTCATTTAGGTCTTTGATAACTATGCTGTTACTGTTATGATCGGAGAGGACCCCTATACACTGGGATTGTTCGATACTGCTGGTGAGTCGTTGCCCATATTATGAGTGAGAAATATGGTGCGATGTCTCTCCGCAGGTCAGGAGGATTATGATCGCCTGCGCCCACTATCATATCCCCAGACCGACGTTTTCTTAGTTTGCTTCAGCGTTACATCGCCCGCATCCTTCGAGAACGTCAAGGAGAAGTGGTTCCCCGAAGTGCACCATCATTGTCCTGGCGTACCATGCCTAATCGTCGGCACCCAAATCGATCTTCGGGATGATGCTCAAGTGATAGAGAAGCTTGCTAGGCAAAAACAGAGGCCGGTTACGAGTGAGCAGGGTGAGAGACTTGCGAGGGAACTTGGAGCTGTGAAGTACGTCGAGTGCTCGGCGTTGACACAGAAGGGCCTTAAGAACGTTTTCGATGAGGTCGGTTATTCTTCATCTACTTATTTCTTAACTTGAAAATTTTCAATGGCAGGCTATCGTTGCTGCTCTTGAGCCTCCTGTCGTCAAGAAGGGGAAAAAGATGTGTCTCGTTGTTTAGTGTTGAACGATGACGACAGGACCCTTATCTCACGTTTCATGTTTCCACCTTACGATTCAACTTCACGCCATGACCTTATCAGCTGGTTATATATCCTCATCGACCTATTTCTATTCTCTTTTTTTGCCTTCTTATCTGCTATATCAGTTAACTCAGACACATTTTCTCTTCATGTTCATTACTAAGTTAAAGTCTTTCTTGTTGAAGGATACCTTGGCTCTCGATTAATGTCTCCAATGTAGCAGATGCTCACAGCTTCTGTCATTTGGGGAGTTGGTACGAAGTAAGATAATTCTTCAGTGATATTGCCGACGTTTTGTCATGGAGATGCCCGTGTTTAAATTCATATATTCTCATATCTAGATATAGTTGGACCCATCCATGTATGCATGATCTTTTGTTCATTAATAACAGCTTTAGCTTTAGCGCTTATAAATCGGGAGAGCGTTAGCAACTGTGAAGTTACATTATTTATAGCAATTCACTTTAGCTACGTATGTCACCAAGGCAAATCTGTAGATAGTTATCATATATATACCACTTACGTTGAAAGCTAATCTGAGGGTAATATGCCATAAATGTCAATTTTAATACTAACTTTTGCCCGCATTCTTGCAGTTATCGGTCAACTAGATATTTAATTCTTGACATTGTTCATGAAAAGCATACGCAGTATTATACATGATCGAATGTGATTGAAAAGTGATATCGGTGAATAACGCATGTTGTAGACAGAATTCAGACCAGTAAAAGCATGGGTTACAACACGTTCACTAGTAGATACTTACATGTGGTACAGCGAGTATAGAAATTCAGTCCGAAAGCATACATAAATGAGAATATTACGGATACAATACAGGAGACGAAAGTTCTCGAAGCATTCCTGCACGTAGACTACAGAAGCTATGTGCGGTAATGTATATGCTGAACTCATTCCGGCAACTTCTTGTCAATTTACAATTTACACGGGACATCCAACCGCTCATACTCGTAGTGGATAGCTTCTAGCATGAGAACGCGCATTTACCTGCGAAGAAAGTCAGTACAAAGTGGTAGAAGTATTGCTAGCTCTACCCACCAACGGTAGGCTCTGCCAACCCTATAACCACAGTCATTTAGACCGTTCGCTAGATATCCTGAAATGAGGGCTTACACATCACCCGCTGCTGCGGAGGGCTTCCCTCGCCTCTCGACAGGAGTGGCTGCCCTTGGGTTTGCTTGAAGATTCTTTATGTCCCTCTTGACTTTTGTAGGAAGAGCATCTACGCTCAGGGTGAATATGAAAAGGATGACGAGAGAGAGGAAAAGAGAAAAGCGGGCAAACAGCATGATTGGAAGCTGTTAATATGTATTCTCGAAGCTTGTAGTGGTGGTTACAAAGCGAGGAGAGTAATAGAGCCAGTGAGCCGTCATGAACTAAAGACCTTTATATGTATGGCAATCGGAAAATCGGGAGCGTGTCAGCAACTCGTTGAAAGATCGATGCAAACGGAAAGGTTACGATATGATTTATTTTAAATACCCGACTAGCGCCTTGCATGGTCTTAGGGACCACCCAAGGCCGAATGCATCATCAGGCTTGGGTCTAATTCTGGGACTGAGGTATTGGCAAGAACAGTTTTCGAATAAAGTCTAACGAAAATGAGGCAGGTCTGCGGCTGCGAAAGGAGAACCGACGATCACTTCCGAATACAGTCTGTGCCTTGCTGTTAGAGAGGACTCGTGCAAAACCCTTTGGGCAAATCATAAGGAATTCGAAAGCCGGTCTTGCCATGCCGAGGGAGAATTTCGGAGGTATGTCTATCAGCCTCGTTGAATGGACGCAATCTCCTTGAGGTGAGATATTCTCGAGCCCCATTGGACTTTGGTCCAGTACAGAAAAAGAGCGGCTATAAGAGCTAGAGGCTCAATAAGGATGAATGAAGAAAATGCACCGCATTCACTGCGAATCGCGGTCGAAGGTGGAAGTTGACCTCGTCTGGCATAGTGTCATGGTGTTACGAGATGACCGTCCTTCATCCGAATTAGCGGTGCGATAGCAGCTCCAACTCCAATACTGGGGTGGTGATATTTTAGTACCATGGATGTTGACAGCGTTGACGCGGGCGATTCATCTATCGGCACGTTGTCTTAGACATCCGTGTTATTCACGAGATGCACACGAGCGTGACTGCGGGAAGACGAAGATGACCGTTATTGCAACAGGTTTAATACGGGATTTAAAGAAGAAAGTATTGAGGTTAGAATGGCGCAATGCGGCAACTGAGGTACGAGAGAACGAGCCCAAGATGCGATGAGAGTACAAGGAAATTAAGTACAAGGATGTTGGTGACGGTGACAAGTACTACTTTAGCTTTAACACTGACAGGACAGGGTACAAGGGCGATGACGTGAGATCCAAACAATATTAAACAGTCTGCTCTGCGAAATTTCCAGAGCAAGCTCGCATTGGAACTACAGTTCACCATCATGTCGCGTCCACAAGATGACAGAAATCAAGAGGCTACCGTATACCTTGTAAGTCTCTGTACCTTTAATGCATGAGACCTATCTGATGAAAAATTTCGTAACCTAGGGCAACCTCGACGAGCGGTGTACTGACGCGTTGATTTGGGAGTTGATGTTACAAGCTGGGCCTGTAGGTATGTAGACCCTATTCTGGATATTATGCTACTGCCAACACTCTTATGCAGTTAATGTGCATCTTCCAAAGGATCGTATTTCTATGGCGCACCAGGGCTACGGCTTTTGTGAATTCCTGACGGAGGAGGATGCAGAATACGCCTGTAAGATTATGAATCAAATCAAACTGTGGGGTAAACCTATCCGCGTTAACAAGGTTCGTCACAGGCTTCTACAGCTTCAGCATGGGCACACAGTCAAGTGTCAGGCTTGCATTTATAGCGAGCTATCTCTGTCCTGAAACCTAGCTAAAATACAGTGCTGACGTACATTTTCACATACAGGCATCTTCGGATAAGAAACAGCTGGATGTGGGTGCAAATTTGTTCATTGGGAATTTGGACGAAAACGTGGACGAGCGATTGTTGTACGACACATTCAGTGCTTTTGGCGTGATGGCAACGACGGCAAAGGTGCGCCATCTATCCGCTGTACCTCCTCTCCGCGTTTCCTCCATTGACTTTGTTGCCTAGATTGCGCGAGACCCAGCATCTGGGGTATCAAAAGGATATGGATTTGTCTCGTACACGGATTTCGAATCTTCCGACGCTGCTGTCGAGTCCATGAATGGACAATTCCTGATGAATAAGGCCATCTCTGTTCAGTACGCTTTCAAAAAGGATGGCAAGGGAGAAAGACACGGAACCGCGGCGGAACGTCTTTTGGCTGCTCAAGCACGCAAAAACAATGCTCTCCCAGTTGCTGCTCGCCCACCTCCCGCACCAATTGCGTTTGGTACACGTCCACCGATGCCTGGATACCAAGGACCTTACCAAGGACAATTTGCCGGTGCCCTCGCTCAACCTCCTCCTCCCCCCGGATTCACACCTCAACAGACGATCATGCCGCCAATGCAAATGCAAATGGCACCACCTGCGATGGGCATGCCCCCTGTTCCTCCCCCACCTAGCATGCCTGTGTATGGTGGCTTCCCACCTCCGCCACCGCCAGGTTTTGGTGGTCAGCCCTTCCCTCCACAGGGTCAGCCACAATATTAGTTTTCTTGAGGTGTGTATACTATGTTATTTGTTGGATCCCTTGTCGTTCCTTGTAAAATACAGCTCTGTTGGATGATCAATGGCCCCTGCGTGCTGAGCAATCCGTCTATCATGCTTCTTTGCCGGTTTCCTCGTATCTCTGATTGTCATATGTCTTGGGCCAATGCTTGCCGTTTTAAAGATGGGATCCGACCTCTCCGATAGGAAATTTACCTCAAGCTTGAATGGAACCGTTACTTTTCATATTCACATCATTACGGTAACGATATCTGATAATGATATTTTATGTCTATCCCCTCTCAATTTCCGACGACGTCAAGCCCTCGATCAATGGCAAGCCTTACGGCTCAGTCCTGTGGGTACCGGAGGAAGTGAGGTCCTGAAGCTAGGTAAATTAAATTTGGAATGTTAGAGCGCTCGACTTAGAGTACGAGTAATGCCGATGTGAGGTCGGTATTTTAGGCTAGGTACCATATGCTATCGGCATTTTTGGACCTCAGATGACTCGGGGACAGTTACTTTCGTCAATATCAAACCAAAATACTACTATCATACATTCCCCAGACGTTATTATTGATGGTTTGTCTGAGGGGTAAAAAATATTAAACAAGTTGGACTTATGTAAAGAAGTACAAAAGCACGTGATATGTATCGATGTGCGCGTCTGCAACTCGAAGAGTGACAATCAAGAACTAGTCAAGACTAAGGTAGACGACATTCATAAACAATTAACGACACGTGATGAGCGTGACATGTCCGAAAATGGTAATTTTTGCGGTAGCCATACCAATAAGTTGAATAACTTTACAGTTAGATATGTTATCGCAAATGTGGCCTGAGGGAATGGTGACCAGCATACTATTGCACACATGTACACCTTTTTTTTGTGATTAAAATGTGTTTGTGGAGACAAGTGGCACATTTTGTGCTGCAGCCGGAGCTTGGCATGGGAATGGTGAAGTGAACTTGCATTGCATAATGCTCATCCACAAATATAAGCCTAATATGCCTCTAGGGAAAGGGTTGCTTTAAATAGTGTTCGGAAATTTTACCAAAGTACAGCTGAGAACGCACCAAAGAAGATAAATATGTTGAAATTCTGTAGGCACTGCAAGGATAAGAGAAAAAACTTGAAGTGTACTGTATCAATGCACATTTATCTCAGTAATAATGCAATTGTGAATTAACCAGATAAGACCCAGTAATTATAATGAGGAATTTTGACTGAAATAGATAGGTTATGTGGTAACCAGTCAAAGTTTCAATACTCAGTGCCAATAGCCATGCATAGAAGGTGAATGCAATTGGAATGCAGGCAATTACACTGTTACACATGAGTTCATTGGATTTGACCTGAGATTATATATTATATATTTAAGTAAAGGTTTAAATATAAATCATCAACTGAGACAGTTTCTTTGCAATACCTGAGTGATTGATCAAGTCTCTGAGACTGATATGGAATAAATACTACAAATACCTCTTCTCAGCGAGTATGCACCCAAAAATTACAAAACTTGGTAGACATGTTCTATTCACTTATATGTATATTTCCCTCGAGCAATTTGCCTTATAAAGTATCATATTGTTGTTCTATTGTGATTTCAACGAAAAAATTCCATTTTTAGACAGATTGTCACGGTAAAGTAACACACACGTGACGTTAAGTGTTTATGGATGTCGTCTACCTTACCACCTAGTCCGGAAGCCGTCCCGCCTATCGCCGATCTCACGCTGGCGTCACATGACTGGCGTGGGGGTATCTCGTCGATAGACGGTCCGGTAAAATTCGGGAAATTTGAAACTGACGTCCCTTACGCGCGTGCGACGCGCCTACTTGCCTCGCTCGCTCCCTTTATACACCTATTCCTCCCCTTGTCCCCTCCTATCTCTACGTAAGTTGACTCCTTCAAACATCAAAGAATACTCTTAAACATCTAATTACACCAAGATGGCAAGAAGACTGACGAAAGCACATCAACCGGCGTAACGAGGTCAGTACAACCACGGAAATATCAATCAATCCCGGAGATTCTAGCAGATGGAGGGTTTAGGGAGTGTTAACAGTGGCGAAAAGGATCCATTTGTTGAGGAAAGGTCTTTGGAAAACCTCAGGTGTGTTCGATAGTTGAATTTGAGTCAGCTAGAGACTAACAACTTGCACTGCTTACTTCTAGTGATGCTGAATTACATACCGAGCAAATTAGGATCACAACTCAAGCCGCTAGGAAATCTTTGAAGTTTGGTTGCGGAGGAGATTTTAGATTTATTCAAAGTAGTGTTTGGACAGTGTATATGAGCCTTGTATCATGGATTGTACAGGGTAATAAAAGATCTCTATTATTTTTAATTTCCTATGCATGTGGTGTACAAGTCATCTCCATCTCGAATGTCAACGATGTCAATAAGAATGTTAAACATCGAAAATCCAAGTACATAAGCTTAGAGCTATCCCTTGCGGCTTTTAATTATCAGCAATGCTGACTGACCACCGTGCTATTCTCCATCTACATTCTCATACTACTCTCATGATGCCCTTCATGTCACCGTGTGTTATCGTTACGACATGCGCAGCTCCACAGGCTTACTTATTACAATGTTTGACTGTAAAGTGACCATGAACTGGGAAGAAACAGCGACCATCCTCGAGGTGTCCCATGAAATCGTCTGCGAAGGCCTTATGGACTATATCGTACGGTCATTTCTTGCCTTGGACACGAGTTGGAACCTGACCACACGCTCACCAGAAGCCAACTCCTTCCTCTTTAAATCCCACCTCCCAGTGTTAATCGAAGAAGCCTTCCCCGCCACCATGATCGAGACACACGGAAGGATATCCAAGCCAGTGCTGACAACACTCGCAGTTCCACTCCCATTGCCAATATCTCTGTAGCAGCAGCAGCAAAGACGGCAGGAGTAGTGTCTGCCGTGAAGAAAGCACTGAAGGCTGTTAATACGACTACTGCAGTCGTCGATGGAAACTTCCAGGACTCAGTGGATGACCCATCAGCTTGCTTACGGATGAGAAGAGGATTCGAGAGTGGACGAGGGCGCCTGCTCAGATGTGAATGATTCGTGGGTTAGTTTTGATATGGCCTATGGGGATCACCAAATTTTTCCATGGCTAGTATTTCTTGGAAAGGGCTTGGGATTGCATAGGGGAAGAGAGAGGAAAGGGAAGGACAGCTTCTGTGCGAGACTCCTGTACTGGCCCCGTTACGCCGGTTGATGTACTTTGGTCAGTCTTCTTAGTGTAATTAGACGTTTAAGGGTGTTCTTTGACGTTTGAGAAAGTCAACTTGCGTAGAGATAGGAGGGGACAAGGGGAGGAATAGGTGTATAAAGGGAGCGAGCGAGGCAAGTAGGCGCGTCGCACGCGCGTAAGGGACGTCAGTTTCAAATTTCCCGAATTTTACCGGACCGTCTATCGACGAGATACCCCCACGCCAGTCATGTGACGCCAGCGTGAGATCGGCGATAGGCGGGACGGCTTCCGGACTACTTACCACCAACTCAAGCGAGTAAAGTCTTAGTACTTAGTACCAGTACCTCCAAGTTCCAATTGCTTCACGCTGATTTTGGCAAATGCAAACGGTTCTCGATTACTCCCAATTGGAATCCTCCTCCAAGTGATTGAATTATTTACCGTTTGTTACTTAATGCTAACAATACCTCTTCAGATGGCGTAACCTTCCACCACCTCCTGGCTTCTCAAAATCTTCAACATCTGTAAGCACGTTCTTTTGCAGCGCACCTTCAAAATTCCGATTTCCTCTCTCTCAAAAATACAGTCAAAAGCACCGGTGAAACATGATGCACCGTCACCTGCATCATACAACAAATTGAAAGAGAAGAGAGCATGGGATCTCGCCATCTCGCCAGCAAAGTCATTACCTATGCAAGCGTTCATGCTATACATGTCGGGAGGTGGCGTTCAAATTTTTAGCATGGGCATTGTGTTTATGCTATTGCTATCTCCATTCAAAAACATTGCTGGAATGAACGAAGGTGCGATCGTCCTAACTATATGTATTAACTTTCGTAGGCTGATTGACGTAGCTTTCTCACAATATGCCCCTACCACAAAGGACGAGAAGAACACCAAGTCATTAGCTGTTTTACCTGCCCAGAAGGCGGCCTATGTTGCCTGTAATTTGTTAACCCTGGCTGTTGGTCTGTGGAAATGTCGTTCGATGGGGCTATTACCCACAGGGACAGGAGATTGGTTGGCGTTTGAGACCCGGGATTTGGTAAGTTCAAATTATATGTATTTATCTCAGCAACCATTCATTTTCTTTTCAAGGCTCCAGAGATATCTTTATTCTGAAGTCGCCCACCACTGGATAGAATGTGTATTATAGTATTTAATTAATTGGTGTTGGCATCGCCTGTACGTAGCAGTGAATAACAGATGGATAATATATATGTACCCGACCAAGCAAGGCCAAGCGCTGAGCGCTCCAGGCGATGTCTGCTAAGTAAGTTGGTTTCTTATTGCGACGCCCACACCAGGGACAGTCCACTGAATTGCTGCGACGCTAGTGGTGTTGGACTCATCAAAGCAATAAGTTAGCCCTTGCTCTGAGTCTGGGCAGCGTGAGTATATATATGGCTCTGTTGCCTCCCACACTTAACAATACAACTTCTCAAGTTTACTGTCTTTCCTGGTCCTCACACTTACGCTCTTTCCCTATCTATCTTTCTCTGACACCCGTTATTTTACAAATTCGACTGGGTTTCATTGGTGTATAATGAAGACCGAGAAACTTCGACATCAAAAGGCTCAGGGAGAGCGGCCGCTCACTCCTCACGAACGGTACACCATTGCTAGGATCAATGAAATATTCTTTTCAACCTCAGTGACTCCCGAAACTGAGAAGGAACACCGCAAAATGCTCAAACTGTTCAAATATATCGCGATCTTTTTTCTCTTCATGATATTCTTAGTCCTCAAATTCGGTTACTTAGATCTTCTACTAGATCACATTCCCCGGATTTCGGAATCTAATGCTGCCTCGGAATGGAAAGACGATACCTGGCCACTTCGCCCTCAAACACCCTGGGATATCTCTACTGATTTTCCGCATCCTCGAGTTCTTGATTATGAAGTTCAGGAAGGAACTTGGCTGCGACTTGACATACATCCGAAGTCCGGTGATATAGTTTTCGATATGATTGGAGACTTATACTGTATTCCTGGTCATGAAGCGTTTAACTCACAGAATGCACGCGCTCGCGCCCGTCCTATCCTTCTAGGTATTCCTCATGACTCTGACCCACATTTCTCACCGGAAGGAGATCGAATCGTGTTCAGGAGTGATGCGGAGCTTGGTATTGAGAATATCTGGGTCATGGCATGGAGAGGTTGTAAGGAAATGGATCTTCGAGGCGTTGACTCTGGATCCATGCTCTTCACGGAAGCCGACGAACAAGATGAAAGTCTTCTGGCCAAGGACGTTCCAGAGAATGCCCGGAGAAAGCACCGTCGCCTTCATCGGGAAGGCCGGTTTCGAGGTGCATATTGGTGCCATTAAATAATACAATGTGAAATAAGTCTGACCTATGCGTTCTTTATTCAGCACAACGCGTTACGAACGAGACCTATCGTTGGATCAGCGACGCGCGTTTCCACCCCTCTGGATCTAAAGTGATTGCAACGAAGTGGTATACATCCAGCCGTTCACTGGGTGCTGGCGAAGGCTGGGTTTACGATGTTCCGTCTTTAAGCGACCTTCACAAGGAAGGTAGAAAAAGGAGAGTTGCCGCTGGTAGCGGAAGTCAACTGATTGGTCGTACGCTTCCTCCTGGTTGGTCCGGAGAAGATTACGGTGATCAGCAGATTGGTCCTGAACAATTTGTCTGGAGAGGAAATGATGCTGTTATCTTTTCGAAGAACATTCGTGACCAGAGTAAATTCGAATATAGCAAAGGTCAGATACTTTAATGCCCTTTTTAAAGACTTTGGGTTGATTGGGAAAAAATATAGATGTGCACAAAGGGATATACGCTATATTTCAACGCAATCTTACTACTGGAGTTACAGAAACTGTTGTCGATGCTGTTCCCGGTGGCGCGAGCCGACCAGAGCTCTCTCGTGATGGACGCACCCTTGCGTTCGTTCGTCGTGTCAGGGACAAGCAGGCACTGGTTCTGAAGTTAGTAAAGGACTTTCCTCTTTGTACTTGACACTAACCAAAGCTGGACAGGGATCTTCTCTCTGGCACAATTCATCACGTCTGGTATGGACTTACTTATGATCTCAGTGGCATTTCTGCTCCTATGGGCACATACCCATCTTTCGCGTTCACGCCGGAAGACGATGCCGTTATTATTTGGGCTGCTGGTCAGATATACCGCGTCCCTTTGTCTGTCAATCATGATGGAGAGAAGGAAGCGTCATCTACCGACTCTCCTACCCCCATCAAGTTCACGGCACATATTAAGAAACGACTTGCTAAGACATTGAAAGGAGGAGCAGACATTGTTGGGTTGGAAACTCAGGATACGCAACGTGTCCGTGCATTCAAAGAGTTGAGAGTTGACGACAAAGGCAAGAAAGTTGTGTTCCAAGCCGCCGGCGTAACCTACTTACAAGAGGTTGGCAAGAAGGGAGCATCTAAAGTCCCTGTTCGACATGAGAATGCTCCTTACTATTCTCCTTCCTTTATTCATGGTGCCAGTGATCTTGTCATTCACGCCCGTTGGTCCGACACCAAATTCAGCAGCTTTGAGCTCGCTAATATTTCATCTGGAGTTGCGTACGAGATCAAGGGACTTCCATTAGGTCGCTATTTCTCTCCAGTCCTATGCGAATGTGATAGCGCACGGAGGCAAATTGCTTTCATAAAGTCAGCCGGGGACTACATGTCCGGGAATATCGTTGCAACAGCCGGAGCAGGACTTTATATTGGAGATATTACGCTCCCCTCCTCAACTGGTTCTCTCGAAGAGCATTCACTTACTATCAACAACATTCGCTTTATTCCTTCCGAAATCGATGTCGACGATCGTGTTAGCCTTCGCTTCTTGGAAAAGAACAAGAAGCTACTTGTTGAACAGTCGACACGATCCTTCGTGATTGAATTCGACAAACATGCCGACAAGTTTGGTAAATACAAGCATCAAACCATTTCGAGTGGTAAAATGTCTGCCGAAGTTTCCGTCAATCCAGTTTATGATTGGCAACGTTGCAATCACGGTATTGTACAGGGCAAGCAAAGCGTAGCTTTCGTAGACTTTTTCCACGTATATCTTGCTTATGCCGGAGGAGAGCTCTGGTCTAAGCCTGCGAATGCTTCGAAGGGTCTGGTACGGTTGAGCTTAGATGGTGGTCACGACGTAACTTGGGCCAGGAATGGAAAAAAACTATTCTGGCTCCTTGGTAAGTAATGCATCCTCGGCTGTAAACTCGATCTTGTCGCTAATTGTTTCTGCGTAGGTCCTTATTTACACTCTCTGGAAGTCTCCAACCTCAAAAAGTGCGAATCTGCTATCAGACATGATCACGATACATTTGGTATATCTTGCGTTAAGGAACTGGTTGAATTCCAGGAGGTTGTCGTCGAACACCCTACTGACATTGCACGCCTGAAGAATGAAGCTGCAAAAGAGGCGCACTCACATAAAGACTGGCTGAAAGTCGAGAGCAACAACAATCTTGTGATTATCATGAACGCTACTCTTTTGACTATGGAAACAGGCTCTATTGAGAAGGATCTTGTTCACAGTGCAGTTCTGGTCACCCAAAACGGCCTTATAGATTCCATTCATTCTATTGGTGAATTTGTTGTTCCAACAGGTGCTACTGTCATCAACGCGGAAGGAGGTATGCGCATATTGCTCAAATGTGTTGCTTTTAGTCTGATAGATGCTCACAGGATTCGTTGTTCCTGGTCTCATTGATGTACATGCCCACTGGGAAGGGTTCGCACATCGTTATCCTACTAAATCTTGGGAAATGGAGGCTTTCCTTGCTTATGGTGTTACAACGTTACACAAGTATGTCTACTTATTCCTCGTCACAAATTGTTCTAAATGCTATCTTTGCGCTAGTCCAAGCGCAGATACTGTGACTGGCTTTGTCGAGAGGAGTCGTGTCGAAAATGGCCAGATGATTGGTCCTCGCATCTTTACTGTCGGTGACGTCATATATGGAGGTGGCGAGCCTGGCTTGCACCAGGACATCGTTGATATCGATGAGGCATATTCTGCACTTATTCGCATTAAGGCAGAGGGCGGTCCCGCAAGTATTTCTTACAAGAACTATAATCTCCCTTCACGGTACGTTTACTTATACAAACTGTGGTTGTACAACTATTCACTTAAATTTCTGTAGAGCATCGAGACAGAGACTTCTCCTTGCTGCCAGGAACTTAAGCATGCTATGCGTTCCAGAGGGAGGGATGAACTATGATTGGGATTTGACCTATATCATCGATGGTATAAAGCAACAGAAAACACCCGCGTACATTCCAACTGATAGCGTATTTTTGTAGGAATGACCACTGTGGAACATGCTCTTCCCGTGCCTACACTGTATGAAGACGTCCTCACCTTGTTCGCGTTGAGTGGCACTGGGTCAACTCCCACTCACATTGTCAATTACGGCGGTGCTTGGGGTGAACAACTTGTATGGGCAACCGAAGATATCTCTAACGATCCTAAGTAGGTACCGATATACCAACAATAAAGCGACATTCTAACGCATCAACAGGTTGAGACAATTTGTCAAGCACGATATACTCGAGTTCTTCTCAGAGTCAACTTCCAGGCCCGTAAATTGTAAGTCTACGCCATTTTTCAACTTAACATTACACTCACTGTGCTACTAGCATACGCATTATTCAACACCTCTGCCTCTGTTGCCAAAATGGTAGAAAAAGGCTTGCTTGCTAATATTGGTGCTCATGGCGAACCACCCCTGGGTGTTAATTATCATGCTGAGATGTCTTTCACGAAGGCTGGTGGCTTGGGTAACTATCAGGTCAGTAGACACAATACCGTAGCATCTTTAGTCATTTACACCTTTCTACGTAGGTTCTTCAAGCAGCGACCGCTTCAGGAGCAAAGACGCTGGGCATATTTCCCTCTCTTGGCTCGTTAGCACCAGGAAAGCTCGCAGACTATCTCATCTACCCCGCGGACGTCGACTTACTCGAGGGAGATATCAAGCAAACTCGCAATATCAAATATGTTGTGCGTGGTGGCAGAATTTGGAATGCTTCTACAATGGAAGAAGTGTGGCCTGTGAAAGGAAGGAAGCAACAATTACCTCCACTCAATGCTGATTGAACAGAAATTTAACTTTCATGTACTTATTTATACCTCTAAGTGTTATGTTGTTATCCACTATTGCTTATATATTGGACGATAACTTGAAAACAGCATGAACTGAATAATTGCAACTGTAATCCATGTGAAAATCCGTACGATCCATTGCATTACGAGTACAACAGCAAGAGAAAAAAATAAAACAGTACAACGATGACGAAGACATTACTGTGACAATGAATTACAAGCGGTGGCAACGTTGTCCAAAGTCTCGGAATGTAAGCGGGCTTCTATTTTCCTGTAAGCCGCATCGATAATCAGCACGAGTCCAGCACACTATCGATGTAAAGCAGAAACGGTACACACCTTACAAAAGCAGCAGAACGCGAAATTAATTCTCCAAAGCCTCTTTGTTCTTGAACACGAAGGCGACGACAACGTTCTTTTAACTGATACCAGGATGTCGGCGTTCTTCACAATAACAACGCCCTCACCGCGAACCAGCATGGAAGTAGTTGCATCCACAATCGATTTTCCATCATCACATATTTCGTTAATTTTCCAGACATCTCCGTCTCCGTGATCTCCAAACATGATCTCTCCGCTATCACCATCAACGATTTCCGCCTTCACGCACACATCCACACACATTCCCTCCGCCCCGCCTGTCCAGCCCTCGTGTAGCGGCGGGGCTCCGAAGAGCCTGCAGTACCGTCAGATACCATTGGCATCGTCATCCGAGTAGAACTCGTCTTCATCCTCCTCCGGTCCCAGGGTGGTAAAGTCTACCTTGTACCTCAACAATCCACCAATACCACCAAAGCCCTTCACGAACTGAGCACCCTCTTGCGAGCGGTTGGTTACAAACTCAAGGTTCGCACCGAAGTCCTTGTACTTCTCGGCAAACCACTCGAGAAGCGGCTGAGGGTCGGCGGCAGTCTCCATCTCGAGACCAGTAGACTTGTCAAGGAACTTTTCACGATCCTTTTCTTGTTCCTTGTTTGCGTGAACGATAATTTCCTCCCCGGCAGCATTTCGAAGAACGTAGCGAGTGATGTCAAGGTTTTCCCAAACGATGAGGGTCTCAGCAGCGCCGAGTTCAAGAGCCTTGAGAGTATCGTCGATACCAAAGCAGTATTTACCAGTATCCTGACTGATCTCATCAAAGTATTTCTGAATGAGCTTCTTCTCCTGCACGAATTTAACATTCGCAAGAGATTCGGCGGCAAGTTCTATGGCCTAAAAAGATTTACATGAGAAAAAAAAAGTTGTGCATGACGTCGTGTGAGCTAACCTGGTTGAAGCCATTTTCTCCACCGTAGCTGACGTCAACAACTTTAATAATTTTCGCCACCAACCTGGGATCGAACATGTCACTCTGACTCAGCTCGGTCTTGAAGTCGGCGCTACCAGCAAGAACAAGACCGGTTACGTTAACCTTATCGTTGGTAATGTAGTGCTGCACAGCCAGTTCGGCGACCTTGCGAACGTAATTGTGACGCTTTTCATCACGCAAACGAGAGAAACGAAGGGCAGACTGTCCACCACGACCGTGCTTCTTTGGAAGATCGACGGTGAACTTGTGAATAACTTCACGAGTGTTTCCGGCAAGAGTACCAAAAAGAGTACCGTTACCATCCATAACGATGAAACCGAAGCGGGAGTCCGATTCGAGGAGTTCGGAGAGGGCTTCGGTGTGGAATTTGTTGTCGCAAAGATAGAGAGATCTGAATAGATCGATTAAGTAAAAATGCAAGGTAGAAAAATAGTACAGAAGTCTGAGAACTTACGTGTTAATGGGCTTGTGGGGCTCAAAGTCGAAAGAGACCTTTTTCTCCTTTCCTTCGTCGGTGAGAATGGTACCGACGAAGAGAACGAGACCGTTAGGAGGAACTCTGTTATACAATTTCAGCCTTTGCTGAGTACTGGTAATGGCAGCAAGCACCGAGAGACGATTGACTCGGGATTTGATGTTGGAAGCCGTACCGTACTCCTGCGTCAACATGGCTGAAGCGCGGGAGATTTGATCCTGTGAAAAAGAGGAAAAATAAGTGACAGGGATGGAATCGAAAAGCGATGGTAACGAACCTTTGGAGGAAGAATCAAGCTGATCATGGAAGTGCCAGCTCTGGAGAAAAAGAAAGGTTACTGAGACAAGATAGGAGAGAATTGAGTGAGGACGTACCCTCTGGCCGAGTCAAGGCTCTTGATGAGCTTCTTGACCTTCCACATCTGGATGTTTTGTTCTGCAGCGTCTGGCTGAGACATGACTGGAATAGTCTTATGGCCGCTATAGAACTAAAGCTGAGCACAGAAGACTAGAAACAATCAGAGGTAGAAAATGAGATGCGAGTGGAATGGGGAAGAGATCAGATTCAGATGCAAATCGCACCTCTCTTTTCTTTGTTTGTCCTTGTGTACCTTCTCAATTGCATCCCACCGTGACCCCGATCTCACTTGACTCATTCGCTGCCGCACCGCCATGAGCACTGCAAAGAAACGAAAAATAGACCAGGTCATTGATGGCGAGCCCCCGCAGGACAGACCAACTAAGCTCCTCGCCACCGCACCTGCACCCTCTAGCTTGAATGTCGAAAAACAAAGCAAGCCCACGCCAGTGACAAACGCGACCAAGAGGCCGAAAATCAATAAACTTACTCCTTCGAGGCCATGGCCGACGGTGCCGACTTCAGTGAACGCGACCGGTCCTCGCAGCTCTCACAAAGAGGGAAAGAATTTCATTTGTATAACGCGTAAAACCAAGTTGGCCGCATATATGCGACGATGTAAAGATATCATTCTAAAGGATGGGTACGTTTGTGAATACCCCCTATTCGACGTGAAGATTTACTTTCGCATAGTTATAAAACCCTTCATTTGAGCGCCATGGGTGCAGCCATTCCCCTCCTTATACAACTTTCCTGCGCCTTGCCGCCCATCTTGCCCTTCTCGCGAGATGAGATCCACCTGGAAATAACAACAGGTACGCAAGACGCGACTGATGAAGTGATTCCCGAAGATGAAGATGAGGATATCACGTATCGAACGCGGTCAAAGTCGACTTTGCTGATTATCATGAAGATTGGAGATGGCGAGTTTGAGGGCGACAAGAGTGGGCCTGCGAAGAGGGCTGGTGGTGGACAGAAGAAGGGGAATGATGCTCAGACAGGGAAGAGGAAAGACAAGGGAAAAGAGAAGGGGGCAGAGGCGATTGTGTACGAGGAACCAGAGCAGGAGATGATGGATATGCTATGAGTGGCAACTTGGGTTTTCTGTGAATTTTACATTCTACTATTCGTTCATTATTAGCTGAATGAAGACCTCAGGTAATATACTGTATTACCAGTGTTACTGTACTATTAATATTAGACACAGGTGATTCGTTTCAATCATGTGCGTACGTTAACCCAGCAACACAGCCACACGGCACGAACGCGTAGAGTAGTCGGCATGGTTAGGGTTCGATTACTCCAATAGCAAACAACTTGGATCCAATAAAACTCTCCATTCAATTTCCTGGTCCTTCCAGGTTCCTTCTTCATTTCACCCCACTTCTTCCTCTCGCAGACGGAACTGCTCAAAGGCTACTTTAATCACTAAGAGATGCCTCTCGCATCTCAAGGAGCGACAGGCTTGCGAGCTACAACTCGCAAAGCCTCCAACCTCCTTGCCCATTCCAACGGGCCAGGCTTACATCCTCCAGGAGGAGGAACCAGCACTAGGTCCATACACATCCCTGCCTTCATCAAACAAGCATCCCAATCCGCTCCGCGATCTTCCGCACCCGCATCCACAGCTCACAAACTCTTCACTCATTCACGCAACTTCCTCTCCAGCGTATTCGCACAACTCGCAGCCCCAGGACTTCGTGTCCCTTCCGCCATCCCATCTCATGCTGGCTCTCGCTCACTGATGCACACTAGTGCATTGCACAGACAAACCATCCAGCAGGGCTTCTCGCTCCCCACGCGCCTTGCACTTCAATCCGGAGCGCGCAGCTACTTCCTTCCTCGTGCCAAGAGGTGCCAGATCCACCGATCTTGGACGTACCATGCTGCCACGCGACACTATTCGGATGGTAGCGGTACTTGAACGGCAGGTGAAAACTCATCAAAATTTGATCAAGCTCGGCAGTCGGCACTAAGCTACATAGCTGCAAGGGCTGGGCAGGATTTCGAAGCAATTATGAGAGATCGCATACAATTATTATATTAAGTACGATTAGAAACAATGTACTTGCTTAGATTTGATATACTAGAGGATGTCATAGGAATGTGGACTACGTTTGGGTGTTATAGTGGAACAGGAATGATATTCAATGTGCTTCGAGGTCGGATCGATGCATGTTTGCGAGGAGAATCACCATGACTGTCTGATTACTGGAGACGTTTTGGAACATAATCTTGATATTAGCCATCATATCGCTCATGTTTGGCTTCCAACATGAGATACGAAGTTGAAAATCTTGACGGCGGCCCATAACTGTCATACGAGACGACAGGGATAACGAAGACTTTTGAAGTGCGTAGAGTGCTGCCCCTCCGCCTAGATCATAAAACACAGTGGAGAGATCACATTCTCACTCACTGGACTTTTTAGGTGATATTTTCCTTCCAGGGCCCGGCGCACTTCTTTAAGCAAATATGCAATGCTCCGGTTCTTATTCTTCGCATTTTTGAGTATTCAGTGCAGCCCAGAAACGTACTGCTCTCCAACCACCTTCAAAAGACAATCCACGTAATTTTGTGGATGCAAATACAAGAGAGTGCTTCAACGAGAGAAGATTCGTGCTCCCCATGTCGTGCCGCGTACAGTAGCACAAGTAGGACTTGGAACAGCAAGGAACTTTTCTTCCTCTCGTCCCTTATTCCAGGATCTCGTCGAGAATGTACCTGTAATCGGGAGGGCACTAAGCGAGGCTGATTTTGAATGGGATCAGAAGATGAGGAAGGAGCAGGAGAAGATGAAGAGAGCGATGCTCAAAGGAAATGCTGAGAACAAGAATGGAAAAGAGATGCTTAAGCCTAAGGATTCCAACATCATCAAGAGTATCATTGAGGATTCCAACGTTCAATCTGCAGAGCTTACCTCCGAGGAGATGGAACACTACTTCCCCACCACTCCTGTCGCACCCGTAACTACCTTCCTTCTTATCCCTCTCGCACCTACCCCTTCCACCCGTCTCCCTCTAAGCACATCCACAGACACTGACCGCCTTCTCCCATTTCCACAACTGGCCTCCATACACGCAACGCACTCCACACATGCCCTGCGTATTTCCACGCTCTTCACGCGCCTCGACCAAGCGCATGTATGGGAACGCGGTGTGAAGTGTTCCGCGTACGGACAAGGCCAACCACAGGACACAGATGGGGCATGCACTGTGCTTAAAGTCGAGTTTGTGGGCTGGTCCGCTGCGGAGGTGAGGAGTGTTATTGGAGAGAGTGGAACGGGGTGGTGTGTTCTTGAAGAATTCTGCGAGGACGATGATGGCGAGCTTGAGGATGCACTGTCGGATGTATCCGATGAAGACCTGTTTTCTACTCGTCATCCCACGGGGATGGACATGCCGGAGACACTTACTGTTATGGACCCGGCGCAGTCTTTCGTTCTCCCAACATTGGATTTCTCGTCGTCTTTTATCTCGAGCGCGTCTTCCTCAAAGACACCATCTGAGGCAGAATTTACTGAGCTGTCGCATTATTCCGACCCCTGGGCGTTCTCGGGTCCATCCTCCCCCTCATTGTCGTCCGTTTCGTCATTGGATGAGATGATGAGCATCGCAGAATCTGACGGGTGGGTTGCAGTTCCAGATCCTCCAAGCCAGAACGGATGGTTTGATGATAGAGCTGAGCGTAGTCGGGCTGTTATAGACGTGAGAGATGGAGAACCGAGGGAGAACATGTTTTATTGATTGCTACAGTATTTAGGTTTTTTTCTTTCCTTTTTTCTTCATGCTATATATGAATGTCTTCAGCGTTTCATACACACGATCCTTCTTTTCTTCTTGTACTCTGATTATATAAATGATGAAATGAACATGATAGTTCGAGAATTAATGATTACAGAGATTGTATAAGTACCCCCATATGAGGGCACATTATACATTGCTCGGCTTCTTACTTTGCGCAATACGATAGGGAGTCGCACTTACACGTGTTTATCTGGCCCGATTTTATATGTATATCGAGTCAACAGATGCCGTGCTTAGTGATGAATGTAACATCTCGTTTCAATCCTGGAATTTGACCATTACACCATTACATCAACGTAGTAAAGTCGTTACACCTGAGAGAATGAATTCATGAACATTAAAAAAATCCCCACCATACGGCTCATCCCACATCGATTCCTCCCGTCACCTACTGGAGTAGCCTCTTTACACCACAGGAGACTTACAACTAAAGGAAGTAACAGCACCTGAATTCGCGAAAACGCTTTTAATAGACTCTCCAGCGCCCCACATTCCTATACACATAAATATCAAATGAAATCACTGCGTAGCAAAATCCTAACGTACCTAGGCAAGCCATAGCCAATCCTCCAACCCCAATACACAAATTGAACAACTTAAAGTACCATCTTCCACCAAACAAACCCCGTCTCCATCTGGACCAGTCGCGCCACGTATCTACTCGACCACCAGTACCCTGGCCTGGCCTGTAAGCCTTATCAGCGGCCATGGCATCGGTAATGACGTCGTATCCGAGGCGCAGGAGGGGTGGGAAAGAGTAGGTGAATTGCATGATAGCAATGGCGGCAATGAGACTGGTGATGGTTTGAACTTGGGGGATTGCTGACCCAATAATGAACGCTGTAAAATGCATTTAAAAATGAATAACAAGGTGCTATGTGCGTTGGAGATATACGCACCAAGGGACCAGTAAAATAGTACCATGACTATACACGTTGGTGAGATTAAGAACAATACGCAGGAGAAAGGATATAATCAAGCGTACAAAACCATATGACATGGCCTTTCCTCGACATAAGTGCTGGGCCATGGAACCAGTCTTCTACTACGTTAATGTAGACGACCTCTGACAGGTAAGCATTGAAATCAGTTCCAACCCGAGAAGCGAGTTGGATAGAGACACATACTGATCCCGATGTTGCCATATAATCCGGCAGCGATGATCCCAGTGACCACAGACAGGGCATTACCTATTAGTGGATATGGTCAGAGCTCGTCCATCAACGACAAATATTATGTTACTGACCGATAGTCTGCCAAGCAAATTTGCTTACACCTTGGTAGGCGAGACCAAGGGTGAACTGTCCTTGGAATGCCTAAAACAATCTTTAAATTAAGATGGTCCTACCTTTCAGAAATATCAAGCTCACGTATATAAAACAACCGTACAGAAGATAGGCCGCGAAGATCAAAGATTGCGCCATCGCCTACAGAAATTATTGATGTACTGTACCGTTATGCGGTGAGTCGAGAAGCACATACCATTCCTTTCCAGAAGTCCATTGGACGCCTCATCTCGGCCATCTACAGAAGCATAAAAAATGGAACTTGACTGAGATAAGGCCTACCTACCATTTCAGGGAAAATCATGGCACCACCGTAGGCGAAAACCATATTCATGATGCCATTCACCTGATAAATCGTTAGACAAATCGCCCATGATGGCTATGATTAAAGTACCTGTGAAAATAGGGGAAGATGGCCAAATTTGGACGTCACTACAGGGCCTGGTTGCACTCCCAGCGACGATTGTGCTGCCGCAAAATTTGGTGGACTGTGAGCAACGAAGCCCATAGACAAAAAGATGATCAACAGGTTGATCCTGTCGTCATATCATGAGTTTTGCATTCAATTTTCCAAAGTATCATGAGACGACGAACCAAACTGCACTATTGGCAAGCCAACCATAGTTCTACTACAATGAATACAAAAATCTCGTTGGAGTTGAATTATAATTCACCTTCAAAGTTCTGATTTGCCCGATAAACATACCCAGAAAGGCCCATATTACGATGCAAACAGAAAAACAAAGCTTAACACCAGTCATGAATCGGCAATTCTTTCCCGGAAAAGGCAGCGGAACGCACCTTTCCTTTAGACATTTGTGAGAGTGCCTGGCCATTGCTCAGACAGATGGTTCCAACCTAAATTTGGGTAACATTAAGTAAGGTGTCTCTCGAAATAAAGTTAACACTTACGTTAACCAATAGCTGGATGCTTTGAAGGACGGTACAGACATGGCGCGCCCATCGACCAAAAATTCGTTCCGCTATATCTGAGTAGGTCTTTAGGGGGTATCGAAGAGAATCCAATCGAATGAACAGTCTCCAGAGAATTAGACCTGTATAGAGCGCAATCACGCCCACTTTAATAAGATGAATATCAGTATGAAACACATTATTAATAATGATTGGTATGCTGATCCCGCTTACTGAAGAAATACAGTATGATACCTGAAGCAAAATTAGAGCTTTTCCATGGGAATGCTTTCAGACAGCTACCCACCTGGAACCCAACCGACCTGTGAAATGGCGAAAGGGGCATTGAAGGGCCCTAAAATGTCCGTGGTGATGAGATAGAATACTGCTGACCAGGAGGCAAGGCGAAGAGCACGAGAGGCGTTTGCTCGTTCTATCTCGTCCGGTGTCATCGGCCTTGGCTTAGCATCTTGAATATCGACGTTCACGTTGGGGCCTTTGTGATCAGAAAGCCTCGAGAACCAATTGTCGCGTTTCTGAGCGATGGGCTCTCCAGATCCTGGAGTCCATCCATCTTCTTCCAACCTTTGAATAGCGGCGTAATGAAGATACTCCTCAAAGATGATTTGAGATCGTCCTATTGTTAGTTCATGAGAGACTGAGTCGGAGTCTACCAATTGCGAAATGGATTTCTCTAGAGGTCCTCCTTTCTCTGGCTCAGAGATGGCAGCATTGGCAACTGAGATACTCATGGCGGGTGGTTGAAGAGCTCAAGGATTGTCGCAATGGAAGGGCGAGCTGTTTATAACCACTCGGGCCAACCATATGCAGAGGATAGCGTGGAAGTGGATACCAATCTAAGAGAGATAAGAATAGAACATAGGGTTAGATTCCCGAGGCGCGCAACAAAAATAGATTATATAGGTGACTGACTAGGTTTGTGCCACTTATACCTGGTTTAGTTCCAAACAGCATTTCAGGCGCACGGGTGACCTGGGAATATACCCATGCGTGGGTGTTTGTGCTGCGGTTGTTATTCACTGGATATGTGGACGACAATAATGAGCTACCTTAGAAAACGTACTATTTGCGAGTTGTATAAGCAGGTTTTGAAGCGATACCCACCGACGCACCGAAGACAATGACGAGGCTTACTGATGTTAGAATAAATTGCTTATATCCCACCCCGAGGCACTAGGTTGTGTAGCCGACGAAATTAGACGAGTGAAAGAAAATTGTAACTTGAACACCATGATGGTAATGAACCAGGTGGTGAGAGTCCTTATCGCATAGCATTAAAAATACATCAAACAAATGAAGCTGGACACTGTACAACATACTTAGCTGTTTCTCCAGGGGTTTTACCGTTGGGGAGATAGGAACATGTTGGGAACATGTGAAGACAATTTATTCCCCTTTTAGGAGAGATGTTTAACACGCGGGGCCCCTATAACCCTGACAAACAGTCGGTACTGAGTGCTGAGAGTCTGAGAGAGTCTTCTCATTTCCCAGCTTCATTAAGGATAAACGGTGTCCTAATAATTTGTAACAATATACACGGTTGTAGATATACAAATGATTGTTTGCTGCGCTCCTTCAATGTATCCTATTCACAGCCGGTTTAATGCCGACATTACTTCTTGCCAAAAATTGTTCCGAAGGTCGTGTTATCGTGTCTGTATGAACATTAATCATCACAGAACCAAGATCTGATATAAAGTAGCAAAATAAACACTGGACGCACCCAATATATTCCCTTCCGGGGTCAATGAAGGTAATATATGCGCGATTAGCTTCAACCCCCAGCTTCTCCTTGAAGAACCCAAAGAATTTTTGGCTGTATTCCTCATTGGCGGTAGGATTGAGGTTATCTAAGCTAATCTAGAGAGTTTCATCTAAGCACTGTGATTCAAGCATATAAGTTCGTCTACATACAATATTCAAGACAAAAGCCAGATCAAGAGACCCTGCAAAAGTAAGAGTCTCGTTGTAGGTGATGTTGACGGTAATGTAAGCCTCTGGCTTCCGAAGGGTAGCGGCGCTAAGCTTTAGCTCGCCTCAACAATGCAATAACAGGTGAAAACATATTCCGCAAAAAACCTTTGAGAATTCGAGGGCGAACGCTTTGGCATCGGGAATCTTGAAAACCATGAGTTAACCGATGTGGATGATAGACGCCGACGCGTATCTTACCTTCACGTTGGTGATGAGAGAGAGGGAAGGCATGATCTATAGTTATTCGATAATTTATTAGTATCACGACGAGGTGCTGGCACTAGGTGACACTGCGGGGCTTGAGATAGAGAAGTGGGAGGCGAAGGTGCTTGGCGAAGTTGTCTGCCTGTTGACTTATAAATCAGCATCCGGCGGGAGCTGGTCACAGGTTCGAGAATTCCAGAGTATCGAACCCATTACCGATTGAATGGGATCTGCGTCCGGCTGCACTGAGCACGGGAGGAGATCCGTTGATCCAACTGCCAAAGGCTGCCAATCCCTCCAAAAGTGTCCAAGCCCCGCTCGAATTTTACTCGAAATTAACTTGAAATTAGACATTTGTCACGGTGTTGTACCCAATGAACATAAATTTTAAAATTTGATATAAGGAAACGAAGGAAATTTTGTTTATGGAGGAAGAAAGACAAGGCTAGAGGAGGCTAGAGTCAAGCCAGAGTAATTTTTTGTATTATAGGAGTTGGGAAAGTTGCAAAACATGCCACGGTAAAAGTATGTGGGAAAATTTGTCTGACGCGTCGTCGATGTGCACTGCAGTCTGTGCAGATCAAGTACAGATTGCTTCACGTCTCAATCATGTCCTATCATGTCCCGACCGCCCACGTTCAAGTCAAGTCCGAAATGCAAGTACTTAAAGTAGTAACAGAACATCATACGAATACCAGAAGATGAGCAATGTCGATGAATGGCCAATCTTACTTAACATGAATCTGGGGTTTTGCAACTTGTTTACAACGTCATAATTGAACTTCTGTTTATTGGACTCGGAGTTAGGGGAAGTGCCAAACCCCATATTGTCTTTACTTCGATTCAAGACTAACTTTCGTCTAGATTCAAGAAACATCTGTTCGATAGAATCCAGTCGCAAGGTGTACGCTATTATCTTGCTTCCGACTCCTGTGTTAGCTATAATTAACTTATGCTCATGACAACGTAGAATGATAACATTGCAACTTCAAATCTTTGCCTCTGCCAACTTACTAAGGGTTTACAGATCACTAACAGTTTAGGACGGTTTAGTTGCGCCGGGAAAAGATGGTTGCAAACGTGGTGCCTTTGTAACTATAAATTTAAGTACATCAGTCAAACTCACTGAAACTTGGGAGCATACGTAAAGATACATACCCAAGGAAACTGCGTCCAGGATCAACGAAACCGATGTATGCCCTCTCATCTGAGACGCCAAACTTCTCCAAAAAAAACTGAAAGTACTCTTTTGAGTAATGTTCATTTTTTTCAAGGTTCAAATTATCGAGGCTGCTCTACACATAACGAGAATTAAGTAATCTTTATGCTCCAGTGAGGGAATACATACAATGTTTAGAATAATTGCCGGTTCAAACGTCCCAGAAAATGCAAGGTTTTCGTCGTATATTATCGTTGCACAGACGAATTTCTCGGGTACGGAAAGAATGTTGGCACTGCGCTGTAGAGTCGTAAGCAACTGCATTGACCATCTTTTTTTAGTGAAATCTACCTTCGACAACTCAAGGATCGCTTCCTTGGTGTCATCGAGCTAAAGGGATAAATGAATGAGTACCAGCAACAACACCATGAAATAAAGTAAATTACTTTAACATTCGTGATAAGTTGTATGGTAGGCATATTAAGTGAAAAGTTGGCTCTCTTGATTCATAGCCCAGGTTTTTACCCCCCTTTTATACTGCCTGTGCGATAAGAGGTCTGTGCGGCATATCAGATGGATACCATACTACGATAAGCCTGTTTGCAGTCCCAGTAAATCCGTCGCATAACTCTTTGCAGTTCGAGTAAAACCCATTGCCCCTAAGCAATACATCGGCTGATTACTGTTGTGGTCGCGATGGTACGCATGGAGAAAAATGTGGGTCAGCAATTGGACATCGTGACAAGGCAACTTTGATTGAGGTGTAACGAACTGATCGCGCAATTATGACAGAAGCTGATAGATCCCCCTTACAACATGCCATTCGCATGACTAGTTCCAAACGATTTCGATTGCGAAATTGTGATCCGTAACGGTAATGCCATATTTGATTAAATATTCACATAGTACGCACGAAGACATACGAATCACCTTGCAAAAAGCACCGTGATTTCCATATTTAGAATAGCTCCTCTTCCTCCGGCTTCCAGTTCTTGGCCATGTCCCAGTAGCCTTTCAACCTTTCTCCTAAAAAGTCCTTCGCATCTCTATCGGTTGGGCAGCTTTTTGCTTTAAAGCTAGGGAATGACCGATCTCGCAGCATACCCTCCCATACCAGGAAACACTTGTTGTCTTCAAGCGATTTGCCCTCCGTTGTCGCCTGGTCTATCTTCTTTCCCTTGCTGGTATTTTCTTCAACGTCACCTTCCACATCAGAATCGGGATCCTCGAGCTCTACATCTTCTCCTCCGCGCGGACGAGCAGCCTCTGTCCACGCCATACGGTGTAACATTAGGCGTTTGTAGTTCTTCATAAATTTTGCTGCACCCTCAACGTACACCAAGTTGAACTGTGAATTAAAAATGCAAACCCCAGTGAGGTTAAGCTGCTCTGCGTTCTTGCGGACCTTGAACTGATGAGCAGGATCACTGAGAACTTTAACCCTAATAGAAGTGAAACATCAGACAAGAAAGTATTCGGCTGTGCGTTGAAAACCTACTTGTAAACAGCTCCATATATACCTTTTTTCTCTTCTTCTAATTTCTTATTTTCCACCTTTTCTCTCCGTTGTTCATCGGTTAATTTACGTTCAGTATTCATCTTTTCATGCGCATGCTTCCTCATAGCAACTTCTCTCCTAACTCTCGCTTCCACTCTCGTAGGATCTTGTACAGCATCTGAAGTCAACACTTTCATCAAGTTGGCGAGACGAACTAAAAAAAAGAAGTTAGAGCAACTCCGGAGATGAGGTATCAGCTAGCCTTTGGGAGGGTCAGGGGGCAACAGGCCCATGCGAATACGATCGCGTTTGTCTTGAAGTGCTTCCTTTCGGCGCAATTTTCTCATCTTCTTTTGTTCCTGTTTCGAAAAGTCAGCGCTAATAGGAATTTTCACTGACCATATGATACTGACCTTCTTAGTTAACATCATTGGCTTCAAAGCAATCTTACTCTTCTCCCCAGGAGCGGGGATTGGAATTGGATGCTGAATGTACCAATTAACCGGTGAGTTTGCCGTTCTAATATTGAGATTCTCAAGGCCCAAAGTGTCGATATCATCGTATTTATTGGTGGGAAGCAATGCCACATCCCACCATTCTGCTTCCGGAGGCGGGACACGCTGCACAAGCGAATGTTGTCAGGTAATCAATCGAGAGTAGGTAAGCAATTATAGAACACACCTTTATTGTTTTCTCTATCCCCATGTCACCATCTAAACCGGCTTTCCGAGCGCTCTGCGCGATCCTTTGTTTGAGATCCTCAAGCTGAAGCTCTTGTCGCATCTGGTTTCCTAACTGCACGTATTTACCCTTTTGGTTAAAATTGAATCTGCGCCCCGCTCTCTCTCTTGGTGCCCCTTCAAATCCAGTTCCAAGATCCTTCGACGAGCCTGCGGTAGAGGCATACGGATTTGCGGATGGACTGGGCGTAGGAACAACAGGCGACGGAGCAGGTGGAGGTGTTGGTATATTTCGCGTATTAGCCTAGATGGAATTTGTCAAGGCAAGTTTGTATTGAAATATAGCTTTATGCTTTACTTTAATAGAAGCAAACTTCGGTTGCATAGGCTTGTACTTATCCTTCTTAGACTGGGAGAACATGGGCGTTTGATCAAGTAACATAGGATGAGCTGCCATCTTCAATCCAGCACCTTGCTGTGTTTGCTCGACAACAGGAGTCCCCCTTTTCTTTCCCATCTGTGCCAGAGACTGGATACCCAACAATCAGTAATGACACATGCTACTAGCAATGAGCATACTGACCATGTAAGGATTATCCTTAACTGCAAGCTTACTCTGAGCTTCTGCCACCCTTCGCTTTGCTTCCGCCACCTTTCGAGCAAGGTCGTCCACGACAATAGGTGTTCCGGGAGCCGGTGAGCCGGTTGCTGGAGTAGGGCCACTCGAGATACTAGGAGACCTAGACGCCACCATTTTTAGAGGGAGAACGGATTGTTTCGCTACTATGGGTACAGGAGCCGCAACACCCGCGGCTGGTTTAGTTGCTGCTCCCCCTCCAAGCACGCCACCCCTCATTGCGGCAAGCTTCGCAGAGATTTCAGCACGCTTTTGAGCAATAAGGTCGGCGCCAGATATCTATATGAACACATCAAAGAGGGAGATAAAGATATTCGTCAGAAAATTAAAACAGCGGACTTAAGTGTGTAAATGCTTACCCCTCCCGCTGATAATGTGGTTCCATTACTTGGTGCATTCTGAGATGGAAAAAAGGTTATAGAAACATTGTCAGAATCGAGTTGGGCGATAGCAAATTCACCTTTTATGGTGACAGATGAAACGAAGAAAGCACTCACGTCACTACAAACGAAAAAGAGTCCGTTAGCATCACATAGGCAGAAAACATGTGGAATTAAAGGCGCGAAGCTGACCTTTTGAGTTTCTTGTTGGAAGCATCTATGGCTCCTTCATGAGGTCTTTTCCTGTCGCTCATTGCAAATATTGGAGACGAGTATGAATATAACAAGAGCAATAAGAGAAAGGTGAATGTTGGGTTAGTCGCTGTGGTGGGCGTCGTCTCCAGAGCCAGGATGCGTGGGTGGGACAGCGGAATTACAAGTCAGCAGTCAGTGATTACGTAACGAATGCCAATGCTTTCTCTTTCCTCCCTTTCCCGGCGGGTGTTGGGCACGGCAACCAGCCTTACAGGTCGCTCTTTATTTCCTGTAGCTCCCCACCGTGCACCTGTATTGCCCTCTCCATTGACGCTCTTCTCCCGTAATCGTGGTCAACTCGCCCCCAATAAGGTGAAATACGCCAAAAGGCACAAGGGCCGCATTCCAATTCCTACTGGAGGTTCGACGAAGGGAACGACACTTGCTTTTGGTGATTGGGGTATTAGGATAGTAGGGAATGGTGCCAGACTGAGCGCTAAGCAGCTCACAACCGCGCAGGAGGTTCTAAAGAAGAAGTTGAAGGTGTTTAAGGGAGCCAAGATTTATTTGAGAATTTTCCCAGATATTCCAGTTTGTGTTAAGGTCAGTTTTCTTCGCTGCTTAATGGGTATATCGATACTTACGCCTTTATTTGAATAGGGTAACGAAACGCGTATGGGTAAAGGAAAAGGAACCTTCGAGTTTTGGGCAACTCGGTAAAATGCCAGTAATAATTGTCTGACCTAACTATTAATCGAACCTAGTGTCCCCACAGGCCGTGTTATCTTTGAAATTGGTGGCGTACCAATCCGAGAGGAACTTGCACGGGACAGTATGTCGCTTCGATTTTACATGTCTGTCTACGAATTAACTAGCAACACCGCAGTCCTTCGCCAAGCATCCGCAAAACTTCCTACCAAGATGGAGTTTATCAACAAGACCACTCCCCCTCGACTGGGAAGACTTGTTCTCCATCCTCCAAAACCAGTAGTTGACCCATCAATCATCCCCGAAGTTTCTGCGGCTATTGGTTCACAGCCGACGGCGTCAGCATAGGTGGAAATTTGGTGTTTTTGATGTACCCTACTGCTTTGAAATAATTCTAGGATCATAACATTTATCTGACCGAATCCTCGTTGTGCGTCTGACACAGGCTGACTCCAATAGGAGATTGATTTGCGGGAATGATTATAGTAGGTCTAGTGTTCTGGGACTTGAATTGTATCCATGGCTGTGCAGCAATTCCTCTGTTTCTCTGCGAACTGCACCGAAGGATACGGTTCCTGAGAATAAGAGCCATAGTCCATGCCGATACAATAACTCGAGTACAGCACAACGGCGCAAAACGAAGTACAGTACTTGAACTTGCTCGTTCCTATTTTCTATTCGCAGCTGTTCTTCCCTGACGCATTCTCTCTCTGTCATGCATTCGCATCTTCTTTGTGCCCAGGCTCGAGTAATGACGCTGACAGTGCCATAGAGTTCTGTGATGTCATCGGACTTCATTTTTATTTACGTCGCACACGACCTGAATTCGTTCCTACCATTCACTCCATGTCTTCAGCCATCGCAACCTCCCTTCTGGGTGCCCTCCAGGCCTCCTTCTCAGTTCTTCTAACGCTCTCGTTTGGTGTCTTCGCCGCCCACGTGGGAATGGTAGACGGCTCTACAGCAAGCAACATTTCGTCTCTTTGTCGAAATCTCTTCCTCCCAGCACTTCTTATAACGAATATTGGCGAACAACTCACCTCTCAGAACGTCACGAACTATCTTCCCATATTTGCATGGTCAGTATTTTACGCCCTTGTCTCAGTTGCTATCGGAAAGGCAGGGGTGAAATGGTTTGGACTACCTCAATGGACGATCGTTGCGGTAACATTCAACAATACCACTTCACTCCCATTGCTCTTAACGCAGAGCTTGACAACAACAGGAATATTAAAATCCATAGCTGGAGGAGGTGCCATGGACGAGGCAGTTAAACGTGCGCAAGGATATTTCCTCATCAACAGTTTGGTGTCAAACACAGCCACTTTCGCATTCGGACCTAAGCTTCTGGGAGCTGGCTCGTCCGAGGGAAGGGATGAACTTGAGGAGTCTTCCCGCGAAGAGCCTCAACAAAATGGGTCGTCGAACGAAGAACCAAGCGAGCAAACTTCTTTGCTCCCTAAACCTGTCATGTCACATATATACGCGACGGAAAACACACTCATTTTCCAATTCCATCGTCTGCCGATAAGAGTACAGTCCACTTTAAAATATATCTCTTCACTCCTTAACCCTACTCTATGGGGCGCCGTCCTTGCCATCTTCATTGGCCTTGTCCCTCCTTTGCATAAGGCATTCTTCGCGGATACATCAAACGGAGGTTATCTTAACGCCTGGCTGACGGAGAGCTTAAGAAACATTGGTGACCTGTTCACAGCTTTGCAAATGTACGTATTGTGCGAGACAGGTGCTCGCTGATACTCATCAACTTAACCTTTCAATGTTAGGTTTGTCGTTGGTTCAAACCTCTCCGACTCTCTCACACCTCCGCCATCTGTACCCTCTCCCAAACCAGGCAAAGCCGGGCTTGTCTTCGTATTCTTCATTAGATTTGTGTTCTGGACACTCGTCAGCATTCCATTTATTTACCTGCTCGCCGCAAAAACATCGATATTGATTAACGACCCAATGCTCTGGTTCAGTATGATGCTCATGCCAATCGGGCCACCAGCTATGATTCTCAGCACGCTTGTAGAGGTGTCTGCTGATAAAGGAAAGGATACCAACGAAAATGAGGAAGATGGAGATTCCAACGGAAACGGACGGATGCAAAAGGAGAAGATGGTCGTCGCACGCATATTGACATATATGTATATCATAACCCCCATCATGTTTCTCGCTGTCGTAGCCGCACTTAGAACTACAGAGATGTTGATAGATATCAATGGTGTATAATGGACTCGAATACAAAAGGGATTTAGGATTTAGCGTTATTCTTCGGGTATTAACATTGTAGCTTTTACCAAGTTCGCATGTATGCACATTTTTTGTTTCAGAAGCAAATAGATCGTCTCGTTATGTGTGGTTATCTAGCCATTTCTTCGCCGCATTCTCTATTCCTTCCAAATACCTCAACTCCACTGCAGCTGTCTTAACACGAGGCCAGTCTTGCTTTCCGACAAGATCCTCGAGCCGCTTAACCATCTCCTGTATTTTATCTGCAAACATGGTTTTCAAAAAACAGTAATGAGTCCTTGGTTTAGATACTTACCATCATTTTCTTCCATGAGCGCAACGACCTCGGCCGCATCGTCCGTCTCGTCAATAAACTCACGAACTTCCATAATATCAGCCATGAATTCAACATCGTCGACTTGATCGTGCTCCTGCACAGGTAACTGGTTACGGCTTAAAATATATTCTGCTCTTGCGAGCGGTTTAAGCAAAGTCTGATAGGCCTCGTTCACTCGCGAAGAAAGCGCTTGTGCAATGTCTTGTTTCGCCTATTAAACAAAACACATTCAGTATAACTACTAGAAAGATAGAATGAAACGCTGACCGGATCTCTGGCTGCCCATGCATCTGGGTGACAAACAGACTGCGCGTCGCGAAAGCGCTGTTTGAGTGTTGGCAGATCTACAATGAACGGGTTCGGATCGTATGGAAGTCCAAGGAGCTGGTGGTGGGATAGATCAGGGGGTATAGCAAAGATGTTCCAACAATTTGTGCAGGCGGAAACGGGAGACGGAAGAGGCTGAGAACATGAGGGGCAAATGGAGGGATTTGAGGATGAGTACTGGCGAAGGCTATGGAAAGTGGGACGGCGAGTATGCCGTAGTAAACTCGACAAGAAGCGAGATGGCTGGTGGATTGTATGAGAATGAGGTTGAAGCGGGGACAGAAAGCGAGGCAAAAGACGAGGATATCTTGCGAGGGACCTGGTGGTTGGGCGAAGCATCATAGCATAGAATGAGCTCCGTGACGGTCACGTGTTGTCAACATTGCAAGATTAGCGCCCGCTGCGCAGTGCGCACCTTAAGTTTAATGTAAGGTTACGTTGGCACCTAGTTAGTGGCCACACGACGTCCTGCCGCGGTCCTGGCTTTTCTGTAACTGCAGTTCTCAACTGTAGCTTGCATTTCACGCTTCAGCCATGCGCGTATCACTGCTCAATCTTACAAATGAAACTATAACTATTTCTAACGTCAAGAAACACAAGTCTACCACCCGTCCTGATGAACTTGAAGAACTCACTGTTCAACCTAATTTAAGCACGACGACGGACCTCCTGAAAGGCTATCGCCGCAAGATCCTGCTTCGACCGAGCCTTCCGATAGTAGACAGCGGTAACGACGACAGCAGATCGAAAGAATGGCTTGTTTCTCCGAGAGGACTGTTGATTAGAGTGTCTATGTCGCTCTCAGCTTCATGGCAGGTAGCCAAAGTGCCTCATGGCTGCCCATGGAGAATCTACGTCAGTCGCGTGAGTATCCATTAAGCAGCTGCTTTATAACGCTATCTCAGGTCTGGGGCTCGGTACTCTAGATTACGAAGACACACCATAGGCTGTTGATCCTGCCTCGCAGGGACATGTCTTCATTCTTGTCTGAAATGCCAGATACCCTTCCATTATCTTCACTTATGCTACCAGGTAAGCTCGTAATTTTCTATCATTTCCCTAATTATCCACTGGGTCTAATATTTGTTAGGAACACATGATACGTACGTATATTTTACTCGCCTTCTCGTGTAGCATGACTGAACTATGTTGAATTTAGCATGGCATTCTACGGCTGGCCCATTTCGCAATGTCAAGTTCCAGATACCCCACTCTCTACTCAATTACTATCAGGAATTCGAGTTATCGATGTTCGTCTCGCCGTTATTAAAGACCGCCTTATTGCATATCATGGAGTGTATCCTCAACGCACACCATTCCAATCCATTCTTGCTACAATCTACGCATTCCTTAATTCTGCATCTGGTTCCAAGGAAACGATTGTAATGTCGATCAAGCAGGAGGACGCTACCACCAACCCTCCTAGGAAATTTTCCCTGCTTGTGAGGAAAGAAATGGAAAATGGGCCTGGCGGACTGGGAATATGGTTCTTAGAGAATCGCATACCCAAATTAGGAGAAGTTCGGGGCAAGGTCATCATGTTCAGTAGGTTCGGAGGCAATGGAGAAGGTTGGGAGAATGGTCTCGAAGGTCTAGGCATCCACCCAACCACCTGGCCTAATAGCGAGAAATGGGGATTTTCATGGCAATGCAAGAACACACTTGTTAGAACGCATGATTGGCAAGTACCTGTCTTTCTCATTGTAGATCTTATTTTGATGTTCTATCGTTATCTCGCTAGGTATGACATCCCCTCATTCTTATCTATCCCGGAGAAAGTTGCCCTTTCGACGCAGATCCTCCTTCCTCTGAAACCTCCAACGCCAGAACCGCCCATCCCCATGTTGGCGATCACATTCTTCTCTGCCGCATCATTCCCGCTCGCGGTTCCTCCGACCGTTGCCCTGGGTTTCGGATGGCCCAAGTGGGGCCTAGGGGTGGAAGGCGTGAACAGTCGCGTCGCGAAGTGGCTCCTTGACTTACTTTGCGGCGATAATAATATTGTAACTTCGAGCAACCGAGATCTTGGTGAAAAGTTTGACGAGAGGGAAGAGCCCAGAGTTCGGGGATGGGCATTGATGGATTATTTCAATCATCCAGAGAACGGTGGGCTTGTGCCTTTACTTGTCGAATGTAACTTCCGAGGTCGGAGACCTGAAGAGGAAGGCTGGTAAGATGCTCAGCAAGTATTTTATACTCGGCCTGTTTGTACATAGATATATATGACTTTAACTAATGACATTATTATATATCAGGTGTTCGTAGCCTTCACTACCTGTCGCAATGTTTTCAGAACTCTCGAGGTTTTGTTTAATCTGCAACCTACTTCATCTTGCTACGCGATTGATACAACAATGTTTCATGATGAGACGTCTTAAAACTTGTTACTCAATTAACACTTCGGGTTCTTTACTTTACCCCACAGTCGCCTGAATTAAATCTCTAAGTTCCGAATGACAGCTATATATCCAGTTCAAACGGCAAGCGCATGCGTTATTACACTTAGGCGACTGTATATGATGTCTGTCATATTCTGCAAGACGTTCCGATGGTGCCCGTCGGGGGCCGATGTATTGGAATTTGGAATCCGTCTATTTGCTGGCATGAATTTTGTCGCCGCAGCACCCAGAGTTACTTCCCGCCTGGTTCGCTAGACTGTCGATGGCTTTCACAGATATTTATATTTAATTCCGGAACTTCGGTTGACGACTTGTTTCGGGCTTCAACCAATTAACGGCAAGGTGATCCAATCGTACTTACGTCGAGACCCGCCATTCTATGTATGGATGTAAATATCCGCGTCTAATAATATCGCACTCGGGTCGCCAGCGCCATGCACAGCACCGTCATACGATAATGCCAGCAACGATGCGGAAAAACGCAGTAGCATTGCACTTTCAATTTAAAACCATCTACACCGGACCGCAACTCGAAGAGGAGATTGGGTGGCTGTGGTTTCTGAATTTAACTCAAACCATTATGCATTATGCATTAACTACTATGGACACCAGGTTGCTATTTGAGCCGGTCGCCAAAACTCTCCCAACAAAAGAAATTTCCAAAAATATCGCACACTAGACGCAAGTATGAACATTCCGGTGGGTTACTGGGAAGTGAGAGCCTCAGCCTTCTCAAGGAATGGTCTGAAAATATAGTTATTTGTAGAAAAGCCAAGCCAGTGCGAAGGTCAGGTGGTTCGCATTGATGATGTACATGATTTCCGTTGTGTTGTTTATCGGTGGGCGCGCTGTCGTAAACTCTAGAGATGTTACTTAAACTTTTAGATGTCTTGGCAAAACACTTTGGACGTAATCTAAAGGGATTAAGCCTGTTGTATCCTAAGATAATCATATCAATTTCATTGGTCGTCTGCCTCCTTGCCTATAGATTATGATTAGAATCGAGGGCAGTATGATCGCATACCCTTGAAGTTAGTCAATTCTCCCCGCATTCGATTTGTCGACGGGTTCTCGTGCCTCGTATCGTTGATCATCGCGATCGATTCACGATGTTCAAAGACCCATCTCATGTTCCATCTACCTTCGTCTATGCCACGAATCTGCAATGTTGTTCCGAGTTATGAAACGGTGTCCAAGGTCCTGGGGTAAATGAATTGAGAAGAAATGCACGTCAGTTCGGTGAGGTTATTTCGCTGTGCATGGAAATGTAAGATCACACGACTGTATATTTTATCAATTGAAAGCAGAACGCGGTTGCTTTACGCTGATAGACGCTTGCGACTATGTTTCAAGGCGTGTCATTGAACATCCACTTCGTGTGAATAAAACATACATACAGCATCAATAAATGTCCAACAATCGACCGTTCCGTCAACAGTTCCGACGTTTTTCAATGCGTAATTCATGTTTTTAAACAGTGCAAGCAGCTCTATTTCCGTTTTCATCGTTTGCGCCATTTATATAGCTAGGAAGTTGTACATGATTCATTTCATCGTCTTCATGTCTTGTCACTCGTATCCTTGACCGTTCATGGGCTTGGCAAGTCTGATTTCGAAAGCTGCAGAAAACTGTAGACCTTTCAGTGAGCTGAAGCGCTGGAATTCATACCCGACCGAGACCGATGACGCCTTCTCGTTCCGCCTTACTTATCCAGCTGACCTCTTTCACTGCTTTGTCTGAGATTATCAAGATGCGCTAATCAGTTATGATCACATCTTGCCGTAAATCGCTCCAGTTTACATCCTCTTGGCCTTTCAATACAATCCCTTTGTCACTCATTCAAGACGACAGATGAGTTAACATGTCAAAGAAACAAACTTGAGCTTCTTGAATTATCTCCGGATTGGACGAGGTTCCGCGGAATGCCCACTCGAACGCCACCGCATCCGAGAGTGTCAGCATTCACCAAAAGCTGGTTGATTCAGGTTAAATTGTACATGGGGGACAATTCCACCGACAAGAGAATAGTAAAACACTCAAGTTGCAGGGAGCGTGGCGTTCCTTACGCCTACAGCGTCGCCGAGTAAACAGAAATGAATTGATGTTTCCAGATATGACCTCGATAAAAATACACAGTTAAGTTTATTATAATGCTGCTGGTATATTATATGGATCAGCGCAGGGTAACGAGTTCTAAAGAATGGAGCGGTGGGTTTAGCACGTCCCAGAAACGACAAGGCCATACAGGAAAAATAGCTCACCCTCTGCAGACGTCGGATGAATGGCGACGGTGTCGTCTAAATCCTGCTTACGAGCTACAAGGCACAGATAGATCAGAAAGCCTGACTCTCATAGATAATGATTGATAAACCCACCGCCCATCTTCACGGCAACGGCAAACCCTTGGAGAACTTCGTCGCTTCCAAGGCCAAGAATATGAACTCCAACAACACGCTCCTCAGGCCCGGCGCAAATGAGTTTGTATACGGTTGGTTCCTTGTGCTCCTCGTCGACCATGGAGAAATACAAGGCCCGGAATGAAGACTTGTCTAAAGTGCCGGATCGCGTCAGAAACGCGGCAGAAGAATGACAAAACTGCAACATACAGATCTTAATTTGGTCATCGCCGTACTTCTTACGTGCTTCTGGCTCAGTAAGACCTACAGTACCAATAGTAGGATGTCTAATGTGAAACAGTGTATCAGCCACCGGGCGGTATTTGAGAGGAAAGAAAAACACATACGAGAACACAACTGTTGGAATATTGTCGTAGCTCAGCTTGTCATCCTTGAACTTCTCAGGACCAAAGAGCCTGTTTGACAGTCTTCTTCCCGCAGCGATCGCTACGGGGGTTAGTAGCCATTTGCCTTGCACATCACCGATGGCGGTAATGCCCTTCACGCTGGAGTTCTGGTAGTCGTCCACGACAACATCGCCTTTCTTGTCAAGTTTTACTCCGAGTCCTTCGAGGCCCATATTCTGGTGCTGGCTTTGCGACCAATGGCCCATAGAACGACGTCAGCTTCGATCTTTTCGCCCTTGTCCGTGTGAACGGTTAGTGTTTGTCCCCGGACACCTTCGACTTTGGCGACATGACTGCTCTTATGAAGATGAATGCCAGTCTTCTCCATCCACGGAGTCAAGGTATCCTGAATCACAGGATCAAAGGTACGGAGGACCGTCTCGCCACGAATGATCATATGCGTCTCCGTACCAAGTGCATTAAAGACACCCGCCAGTTCGACGGCAATGTATCCTGCGCCAATAACAGCAACACGCTTTGGCTGCTCCGCGAGATCGAAGAACCCATCCGAGTCGATACCCAAGGAAGCTCCAGGGATTTCCTCATCTGATGGAATAACAGGCTGACCACCGACGGCAATGCAGATATTATCAGATGTCAAGGTATACTTCTCTCCATCCGGTCGGGTAACCTCAACAGTGTTGGGCGAAAGTAGCTTTCCGAATCCGCGGTGGAATTCGACGCCTTCCTTGTCAAAGTTGTTGGCGTAGATGCCGTTGAGTCTGCGGATGTAGGCATCTCGTTGGGGTTTAAATGCCGCCCAGTCGAATTTGACGTTCTCGAGTCCAGAGAACTTGTACCCAGGAGCTTGATGCAATATTTTATCTCGAAGGTCAGCAGCATGCCACATGATCTAAAATGCAAAAAGTTAGTCACGATAAGAGGGGAACAGAACCGAGATGAGCGGGTCGGTTCAGATGTAGCAGTATACACACCTTCTTTGGAACGCAACCTAATCGAAAAAAACAGCGCAAACTTGGCATCAGTATACCCTACCAAAGCCAGTTGGTTGTGATTCGAAAGGGCGAGACATACCGACGTTCACGCACGTTCCTCCCAAGTAAGGCGTGGCTTCCACTACAGCCACCTTCTTTCCGTACGAAGCTGCACGTCTCTATACATACATCCATTTAGCTCATTCCAACCATGCGATCACGAGACAGAGAGTCCATTGCTCACGGATGCACCAGACCCTCCACTTCCTCCACCGATGACTACAAAGTCATACTTCTCCGCCGTCGGTTTATCGAAAATGGGAGGCATACTTGTCACAGAAGTGGTACTGAATGCCTTTGCGATCTATAGAGGAGCGAAAAGTATCAGTATGATGTCAGTCGGACCCCGGCTCCTACTAAATCGCAGGTGGAGAGGAGACGGACAATAGAATAAGATTCCGACTTACTTGGTAAAGTCTGTTTTGAGTAGCTGTCGTACAAGTGGAATGCAAGCGTGCGTTCTTAACGCAATTGCGAGCAAGAGAGTGTGTATGGGACGCCAGAGCTGCAGGACAAAGGGGTTCTCCAAGCTCTTTTATCTATCACCCCAAACTGGGCCAAATTACTAAGAACTTGTGATGGTATGTAAGTCACGTCGCAATGTATCCTCAGCAGTTCTAACTTCTGTGTGCGCTTGTCAGCTTATCGATGAAACAAGAACAGCGGCTTATCAAGAACAAAACGTGATATTAGAAACAGATGATGATGGGGCTCACAGCACTTGGGAACGCACCTCCCTGGTCCTCGTTGAATGGCGTGAACTGGCGCAAAAACTGGTCGAACAAAGTGTGTCAGCAAGACTTGGGCTGACTCTGAGCACAACGATAGAAATAGGGGCAAGTCTCGGTACCTTTTAAATTTCAACTTGTTCTCGTCATCGCCGTTCAACACCATAATGCGAGTCACTTCAAGTCACCTGTACACACCACTGTCCATTTCGTGCTATGCTCATGTCCACGTCGATCAGATGTTTTCCTCCGTGCAGGCGGAGAACACTGGACAGCCTCGCCCAATCCACGTCATCGAATTCCGCAGGACACTTCTACGCAGTTCTCGAGCAGTTCTTCCAGCGCAATCTCTTACCTCGTTCCACTTACAATAATAACATGTACTTATCGTCTATAAAAAGCTCTATTGGATGGTATCACATATGGATGTCACAAGAAATTTTACTACGTGCTTCAAAAAATGAAAGATACGGTATCGTATGATAGCTAAGTAGACAGAATAGCAGCAAGGAAGGACGAGGATCGACGCAGCAGAGGAATGCACAGAAAGGAAAGTGAATAAGTTAGAACCGGAACGCATTCACTGCAGCGAACAAATGGTACGTATCGTTTATTATGCACGCAAAGGTCACCGCGGAACACATGTGGGGAGGGGAGGGACTAATGAAAGAACTGGAGTGTTCTTAAATATAGGTAAAATTGAAATGCCTAGTAATACACAGCTTGATGGATGGATAGAGATAGAGATGATAGGAATGGTGACAGAAAGAGTACGTGGTATAAACATTAAAAAAAATGGGAATGAGAAAGAGAAACGAGGCTACAAGAGTGGATAGCAGAAATGATGACAGACGTGGGGTGTAGTGCAGTGATGCATCTGTAAAATTATCGTTAGCACCCATGTACACGGGAAAGAGATAACACTACGTACCAAACACCACCCAAAACACCAAAGCGTGAAACCAACGAACAAGCAATCGAGCCAAATGTCGATAAGATCGACAAAACTTCTTGAAAGAACCCATAAATATGACCCAAAAGAAACTGAACCGCGAATATACAAGACTTTTGTGGGAATTTATGCCTTCATGCAGCGGTGTTCTTGAAAGAAGAGAAAGGTAGTGTCTGCAAAGCGTGTTAGTGATAACATTTCAGAAACGAGAAATAAAAGACATACAGAGAATTAATGGCCCCGGGAGTCTATCCAATGCTAAAATACCGACTTGTTGATACATCCGAGGCGAGGGGTTCAAGAAGGAAACTTTGCATACACAAAAGGAGACTTTAAAGGAGAAGAGTTGTGCGAGAGAAAGAAAAAGCAAAGAGTGACGGCGGATGCCCGTAGCGGCGGACATTGAGCGGCTTGTTCTGCTGTGGCGTTCTGCGTTCTGCATAGATAAAGGAAAGGAAATCTTGAGTTGAGAGGTTAATCAACGCGTCCAGGCGCCAAAACGCGTGCGAGGATACTCTACTCGGCCGACGAGTAAGCTTAAGAAAGAGGCGCTTGGATAAAAGGAGTAGGAATCGCATGTCGGAGTGTGGGATGATGAGGAGGGGTAGAATATAAGACACGAGGCGAGTGTGAGGTGAGGTGGGGTAAGAAAGCTTGATGTTTGTTATTTAGGGTCCTCTTTCTTGTTTATATTTCAGTGGTTGCAGGGGCAGCGGAAGGCTCATCGTGGACCTCCTTGTGCCTGCTAATCTTCTCAACTCCCGCACCAAGTGCTGTCTTTCTCCTTTCTACCTCTTCCTCTTCATCATCATCATCATCGTCATCTTCATCCTCTTCATCCTCGTGTCTTTCCTCCTCCTCGTCGCTCTCACTGCTCTCGCTCCTCCTCTCCTCCACCTCGTGCTCCTTGACGTCCTCAAGGGTAACCGATGCCTTCTCTTCCTCCTCAACACCAGCGGTATGCACCAAGCTCAAGTTGGAGCCATAAACATTGATATCCTTCGAGCTGTTGCGCGAGTGAGTACGGTGATGATGGTAGTGTGGTCGAGCAGGAATAGTAACAGCGCGCAAGACGTGTTCTTCTTCAGCGGTGTGTGTAGAGGAGGGAGTGCTAGGTCGTTGGGATTGGGAGGAAGCACCGCGCAGATTGGCAATACTGGGTAAAGAGGGATGTTCAGGTGCTTCAGTGGGTTCAACGGCAGGCTTCTCTTCCACTTTCTGCTCCTTCACTTCCTCACTGTTCTTCCTCTCCTCCTCATCCTCCTCCTTCTTCTCCCGCTCCTCCCTCTCCTTGCGCTCTCTCTCCATCTTCCTCTTCTTCACCCACCCCATTCCACTCCCATCATCCTCCGCATCCGCCTCAGCGCCCTTTGCGACTGCCCCCTGCCCCTGCAACCTCTCCCACCGACTCCCGGTAACACCTGCACTCTTCGCGCCCTTGACACTCCCCATACCACCATATCCCCACTCGACAAACTCAGGCTCCTCATCGCGCACATTTGCAAAGGGATTCTTGGCATTGGGGTTTTTCTTGGGCCCACCGTATACACGACCGTTAAGCATGCGTGCTCCGCGCATGCGGGGATTATGATTGGGAACGCCCTTGCTTCTGTGTGGCGAGGGGGCAACGAAGCCCGGAGCGGTGGAGGGTCTGGAGGTGTAGATTGTGTGCTCTGTGTTCTTGCGAGCGGCGCGCCAAAGTTGTTGGAAGCGTTTGAGCGTGCGCCGGTGCTGGAAGCTGATGTCCAACGAGCAAGGTTGGATAGGGAAGAGGAGAATCCAGGGTCAGATTCATGTCCAGAGACGTATTTGGCGTCACGGGAGGAGGCGCGGAAGAGATTGATGGTGCCCAGGGTAAGTATCTCCTCCTTTGTAATACCGCCCTTTGAGTGCCTCTCGCTTGGTCGACCGTCCAATGAGGCAACGGGGGTGAGTGTGTGAGTAGATCCTGAGGAAGAGGAGCTGGAGCCCTTTTTGAAGGGGCGGAGAAGGGACGTAAGGACTTTTGATTTTGGCTTGTTTACGGTGGAGCTGCTGAGGTTATTTGCGAGGAGTGCAGGGGGAAGGTAGGTAGAGGGTGAGGCTGGGACAGAAGAAAGGTAGTCCTGCTCTGCGGTGTTGAGGGAGAGGGGGGTTGCTGTGCCTGGTGTGGAGGGGACAGAGGAGGGGTCTGTGGAGTAGCTGTTGCGCTTTGAGTTGCGGGAAGAGGAAGAGGAGCTGCCTATGCTCTCTGTGTCCTGGGCATAGTCCTGGAAGACGGCAGCCTCGGCGCTGGGGGTGGTGGGGAGTGAGTTGGGTGCATTGGCGGGGGTGGGAGTGGAGGGGCCAGGAAATTGTGTGGCATCTTCTGCCTCTGGGAGGGGGAGTTCGTCGCCGTCGTCGGTGATGAGAACGGCGCGGCGTGGATCGGGAAGGGGAGCGAAACGAATGCGGCGGGAGGAATGGTCTGTTCTGTTCTGGCGTGGAGTGGCGGCGGAGGAGTGAGACGAGACCGAGGACGACGAGGAGGGAGGAGAGGGGCTGGGGGTGGTGTGGGTTGACTTAGGGAGGAGGATGCTGGACGGGTAGGGAAGCCTGTGGGGGTGTAGGACTGTGGCCATGAATGGAGTGGCAGGGAGACAGTAGAAAGGATGAGGAGAGAAAAGAGACCTCTGCTGAGAGGGTTAATGTATATTTTGCGGACTAGTCGAGTCTGGCTCATAACCTGGTTCATCTGACTCAAGATCCAATCGTAGATATTACGTTACCACTCCCCGGGGTCCTCTTCCAAACACGTGTAAGATCTATCCACCTCCACCTCCTCCTCCAAAGACCCACCGCCCAATCTATCTACCCTCTATGCCTTCTTCTCTCCTCAGAACCTGCTCTCCCCTCCTATTCTTCCTTTCTCTCTCCTCCAATCCACCCACACCCACATCACATCACATCACATCACCCCTCCCCCCTTCACTCACATCACATCCCACGCACATCACCACCAAACCAGATCGCACATGTTTATCTTTCTCCGGAACTCAGATCATTTCCTTTCCTTCCGCCGTCACGACGCGTCTCCCCCCCCCCAGTCCTGCGCCAAGTTCGGACATGTATTATTCTTGCCCTGCCATAGACTGCGCCATACCCACCCCGTTACTCATCCACACCGCTACTCGATACTCTGCCAGTGGAAACACTTTGTCCACTCGATCACCCATACCCGCTACAACATTATAAACGAAATATTCATCACCCCGCCCCATTTCCATTTCCAGGGGTCTGTGTCATCGCCTGCGCAACAACAACCTTTTGGGCCTTTTTGCGCGCGGCACTTCCCACACCCCTCATTCTCCTGCTTCCCTTTTCGTCTTCCATCTCTCAATTTACCCTTCATTCTCGACTACTCTCCTGACGCCTTTGTGTACCTTTCTCAATGAACAACAATACGGGTCAAAATCATCGTCACGAGAGATATCCATGACTTGGCAACTCTCTCTCTCTCTTGACTCTCTCTTATCACCGTGACGATGATGATCGACCTCCATGCTCAAGAATATCGGTAATCCTGCCCGTTACATACGAAAACAAATCTTCCTGCCGTATCATGCCTATCACCCGTCCTAGTCCAAGACCACTTGTCTCTCAGCCGTATCCTCACCCTTCACCTCGTTCTTCTCTTAATCAAACAAGTTATTTTTACACATTCCAAACGAAGGGGACAAGAGCGGCCTTCGTTGCCAAGTCCTGATTCCAAGCATTTGTTATGGAGCACAAAAGTGCGTTCTCGGAGCTTTTCCAGCCCCCTCTTGTTTTGGCCAAATGTTTTTGCTGGCGCTTCTGTCATTTTCCGAATGACCTTGTAACGCATAACTTTTGACGTGGGCTGCACTGCCTGGCTAGCTGCTTACTGTACCGTTGCGTTGACAAGCAAATAATTGGGCTGGACTGGACGGAAGACTTCCGGAGGCGCGTCACAGTCGGCTTGAACGCGCGTCCTCGGATCCTCATTCGACGGCGCGCAGAAACGAGAAACGTGCTACATAATCTGAATCGCAATTTTTTTTTCATGTCTGATTGGCCGCCCACAGATACTCGAGGGAGGCTCTCTCTCATTGACCTGCGTCCCTGCAACGACTTCATTCCGATTCCTTAGGACTAGCCACGGCTTTTTATCGCAACTGGGAACCTCGGACAAGCTTTCCGCTCTTCGTAATGTTTGATTGGCCAAAAATGGCTTGTGGGCGGGAGATGGTTCCCGAGCCCAATGGTTAGCTTACTCACCGGAGGACTCCGAACGACTCCTAAATAAAGTGATATGTCCCTTGAACATTGAGCGATGCAAGACTGCATATATATAATAATACAAGTATCTCGTAACTTACTGAGCAATGGAGAGGTCCGAGGTCCGTCATTGACTGCGTTACTGGCTCTTCCACGGATTCCGAGCGCTCTCAAATCAAATGTTCCTTGGATGTTCAAGTATCTGGTTTATACTTATTATCGATGCTGCCAGACGTAACCAGACCATCACTCTGTCTGACAAGCATTTTCTCGGAATTGTGGGGAGACGTGGGCAAATCGAATTTCTGGCAACCTCCACATTTTGATCGTTACTGTACTCTGCCTGACAAGAATATTCTTAGAGCTGCGGAGACCTCGCAGCGTTACGCGGGCTTTCTGTCTGCAGAAAGCGCTGCACTGAGTCTACGCCTTTTCTCCTCTCCTCTTCCCTCTTCCCGGCAACATTTCCGAACCCACCTCGAACGGGGAAAAACGGTTCAGGTTCGACGGTGTTTCCTGAACGATGAATCATCTTACGCGCCTTATCACCTTATATGGAGAAGTTAGAATCATGACATCTGTCGTACATTGATTTCATAAGTACAAACGAACGTTCGGGAAGAAAGAGGAAAGGGACTTCGCAGGACACTCAATAATTCTATTTTGACGTGCTTATGTTTTTAATATTAAACCCTTTAGACACGCGATGTTGACATCGATGGGGACACCCTTCGGGAGAGAGGCGCGTCAAAGTTTCCCTGAGTGTTACCTTGATGCGCTTCCTTGTTTTCTTATCGTTATCGCTGATAGTATGCTGCGATTGGCAACTGTTAGATTAGGAACGCACTGCGTTGAGGAAACGGGGATTCAACGCGTTCCTATTTAATTTCGCCTGCATACTAGGGGATACTCGAGCCGTACTCAAATTTGAAAGTTTGACTCGCACCTCCTTAAGCTTTCATATTGAACAGCAGCATCGCATCGCAAGGGCCCAGCCAGGACATCCTTACTGCTCCTTCATTCCCCGCCGTAACCTATTCCTTTTCTCCCTTTCATGAAATCCATGAGGCTACTGTGAGTAGCTTTCAATCTGCCAAGAGTTATTCCGCACCCTATTCTTCAAGCGGTATCATTCATTCATTCAAAGCAAACAGGAATGCATCGAGCCACCCCAATCAAAGCTGTAAGGACCCGAGAAAAGTATCGCTGCCGTCGAAGTATATACTGATATGTGAGTCATTGACCATTGAGGGTATTTACCTGTTTCCTTCAGTCGTAATCTATAACTCTTTTCTGAAAATCACAAACTCAGCGATGGTCAGATAAGCGAGGGATAGGAGATAACGGTCTGAAAATGGTGTTGTGACATCTCGGCGCTCGATGTTAACAAAAACATCGACCTCTCAGGAAGAGACTGGAAGAGAGCGACGACGCGTCGCGGCTAACAAGGGCTAAAATCACTTTTTATGTCGAGGGCTTGATGGTACTTAACAGCGACCGGGTATATCCAGGTATATCAATGCCAAGCAATGGCACTTTCTCATGATTGTATGGTGTAATCGCAGCTCTGTAGCTTTGTAAATGGCCCCGACCACTTCTTTTGCTTCCGCAATTACTAACCCAGCGACAGGTCGGTTACCTTCTCTTCAAGTGCAACATGTCGATATCGAAAATAACATTAATCCTGCAAATCGCCGAGCTGCGAACGCGTATCAGTTGCTTCGAAAACTTAAAGCTTGGCAGAACGAAGACCGCACTTATATCCATTGGAATAACACATGCGCGATTCTGTGGATAGATAGATGCATAGAGCATTCTCAGTGGTGAGATTAGATTATACGTACGTACATATGCGCCCATAAGTCGAACTGGTTCTAAGTAGCCGCGCGCACGCACTGTACACGCGCATTTTGCATGATGAGCGCAAGATGTCATCACTACGGAAGAACTTCTCTGCATTTGCTTCCGCATGACGAACGTGTGCTGTGTTGAATTTCTATAGCGGAAAGATGCAATGCTTCAATCATCTTATTTAACCATCAGGCCCAGGCCTCGAACTGGGTCGTGAGCATCTCCGGGTGATTCATCATTGCAACTGCGAGTTACATCGTGGTTTATCTTCCTTCCATTGACATATTGCCATTTCAAGAACAATACTACTTATCTGCTGTATATGTTAAAAACGAGGGTGCTGTTCAGATATAGCACACACACCACACTCGTGGTGTTGGCTTTTGGGTGTGGGTCATCTAGCCTGAGCATCAACAGAACTTGAGAAGAGGAAGGGAAGGAAGATAGGGAGACAGGAGAAAGAAGAAAGGGCAAAACATGCCTCCCTGTGGGGCCGATATCCGATCGTATATTTTTGAAGCCTCTGCTTTTAGTTCAAGCCACATTTCACACTGTGGTACGGCGGGGAAAGAGACAATCAGGCCCGCTCGAAGCATGTCGAATCGGGAAAGAGGTTAACACCACTAGGAGGCATTAGAAACATGGTTTTTCTCCCCTTACCGTTCATCCCCCTAGCTGGATAGTAGCGAGGGTGTTCTATTTCATCCGTGATATTTTTCCGAAAGACGACATTGATCATTAGGAATTGTGCTTCATCGAAGGATGATGGAATTTTGTACGTGCATGGTTGGGTTTCGATGAAATCGCATTTCTGCTGTTGCTGTTGGACTGATTCATTGATATATTATCAAGTTTACATAAATCGATCGCCGAATCGACTTATCTAATCAGCTACACAGCGGACGGATATTTACTGCGATCCTTGTTTGTCCATTACCACATTCGCAATGGCCTCTTCCGCTTCGAACCTCAGAAGAGAAAAAGGGCACACGACATACACCATGATCAACTTCGTGATGTAGTCAGTGGCTGACGCTTCTTTTCTCCTGTGGCACTGCTTTTGTTCTCCCCATGGTCATATTATGCTAACGAATGCCGCCAGGTGCAGGTCTGACTGTACGTGGGGATAGGTCCAACACTTACGAACTTACATCGGTACGTTCGGGAGTTTGAAACCCGGATGCTTCCGCAGTGTGTGCGTTCAGGTTGCGTTCAGGCTAGATTTCTCCCGCCGGGGCAAATCTACTTATCGAAATGTTACCGTATCTACGCACGTTGCTACCCTTCGCTACTTAGATTCTCCACGGAATTAGCCTTGCAGATTGTACACATCTTTATGGCCTATGCGGTACTTACTCGAGGCTGAAGCATTCCAGCGATAATCTAGTTCTGCCGTCTGCCGACAACCGGCCCTGTGAAGATAAAATCCGGTCCAAGTATAAGTGCTACGTTTTGCTCCTTCAAAATTCCCTTCCACTCTGTCCAGTAGGAGACATGATGCTGCTATCTCAGGACCGTTGTTGCGTGATGTACGTGTGGTTTTAATAAAAATGTTCGAAGAAGCAGGTACGTACGAGTGCTATCTCAGGTCTATCCTCGCTTTGCTTACTATTGTGTTCTCAGGGCTTATGATGCGTCAAGGGCTCTTGAAAATTTCGTCTGTGAACGCACCTGTTGCATGGGAACATCGTATAGGTGCTCCTGGTATGTTGCGATGTCGTTGAAGCGACCAGGAATCGAAGTTGCGTGGAGGAGGCACAGGACTCATCAACTTGTGAAACAAGGTAAATATATTTATATGACCAGGATATGAAGATGGAATTGCGTAACAAGTTTACTCATCGAATCGAGTTGCAGCCAGACCCCAGGAACAAGGAAATCGTTCCATCTAATCCCACCTTTGTACTATCTTAATTCAGCCTTCATATTTCCCAACCAATCGAGTGAAAATTGGAAAGTTTCGCGTTATATTTCCTGGTATCCGCTCTCTCTCCATTATGTAGGCTTTCTCAGGCTTGCGGAACCGGCCAAAAAAATTCCACATTGGGCATCTTTATCCCCACATTTAGCGAAGTTCGCATACATGGAAAGGTTCGCTGCACTCGTGTAATCACAGGATAGACACCGCTCCTCAGTATTCCTGCCGTCGCCACTCTTATCTGACTCACGTTAGGGAAGATATGAATTAAAAACATGCCAATCATTGCTTGAAGCTACTATTCTTGAACCATAACCTCAGTCCTCCAACTCCTATCCTCCGCTCTAATGTACACCGGAGGCGCCGGTAGCTACAAGCCACTGATTGCCGTAAAGAAACGTTCGTCACTTATCCTCCGAGCTAACCAATCCCAATGGACACATGGAGATATTTATTGCTCGCTTAAGTATTACAAACCTATCGCCTTTCTGATTATACTAGGGAAAATTCAGTAAGTAGCTTACTTTTGTGGCTCGGAGGCGGTGCATTGCAACTTTTATAGCCATCGCTGATATGATTATCAACAATAACTTACAATATCATGCATGAAAAAAATTGTGGACTCCAAGCTTCTCTATTGCCGTGTGCCGTACTTTCCGCCTTTTAAAGGGATCTCCGCAAGTTAATATGTTTGTCACAACATTTTCTCGGGAGTTTTCTACTGGCCTAAGGAATCTATTAAAGGACATTGATCAAAGATACAAATCCGCCGATACATAAACCAGATGGTTCTTGACAAGTGGATCATGTCTTGGCGTCCAGAATAAAAGATATTTCTGCAGATTACATCAACCCAATAACTTCGCGTTCACTTCTGTTCTCGCAGGACTTGTGCTACACCTTGCGATGCTACGGAGTTGCAAGCCTTTCAGTTTCTCCTTATTGGATGAAGTTATTTATCTGTGCACGGACGTGACTTTTCAGATGTTCTTAATTTTGCAGTTGGCATGAATTTGCCACGTAAATTTGTGTCATGAATTCGGCGAGGTTTCTCCTTGAATAAACGTGAGTTACCTACGGTTTTTATATTTTTGTGGACTACACTTCGATTGTTCTCTCCGATAATTTTCCATTTCTCAGCGCCGCTAGGGAGTCAGTTATTTCGCTATTATGTGACTTGACTCGACTTACACACTTGAAAATACAATACGTTTTATAGTTGTTTAGTTATTGAATACCAATGCCATACTAGTGTAAGTATATTTTATGAGTCCCAATGGAGCTATTTATAGCGATGATCTATTCTTGTCTCCCTTCAACCCATCGGGATCGCCGGATGAATGGTTGGCTCGTCATCCATTTCACATCAACTCCATTCGAGCCTTTGGTTCACATATGCCTTTTAGAAACCTAATCTTGCGTACTAGGGTTCACGATCTGACATGTTATGTATCTAACAAGTTTCATGGCTGTGAGCAGAGTATTCGGGATGTTTGCATATCAGGATTTGTTATATCACTTCGGGGTCTTTGTGCATTATAAAGCTATACGGAATGAATGCATATTAAGTTTTACCACGGCCAAGTACTAGTCAGACTGTTGATAGTTCAACGATCTCACAACAAAATACTATGGGCTGTCTATGACGGGAAAGCTGTTCAAGTATGTCTGAAAGCGATATAAGAAGCTACTACTTATGATGTTCCAATGATACGGAGCATATCAGATTTATCCAGTAAGATATAGGCTTTAACTCACGTTTCGTTCTAAGTACGCATATAATGCATAGCTATTCTTAGAACAGCCGATGCATAGTATGTATGTACTATAATTGGGTCTATACTTGTGTCAGCGAAATGACTCAACTCTGTATAGTGTATACACTGTGAATTCACTGGTGCAGACCCGGTATAAGCTCTATTAATGGTAGCGTGAATCATTTGGAAGCGATTTAGACTGCCGCAGTTTTTGTCTCTTTACTATAAATATAGATTCTATCTTGAAATTCAACAATTGAGTATGTAGTAAATTCAGCAATGCTACAAGACTAGTTATTTTTATCATGCTGCTGCGTTTTCTATATACAGATCTAAAAATGGCTTTTACTATTCGGTTCTGCAGCCACCCTGTCCTTTTAGCTGGTTCAACAAGGTTCGAAGATGAATAGCTCGATTGTCGACCACTATGTACCCCGAACACCCCTCTAACTCCCTTCCTAGACCCGAGTTTTAGTGCATAAAGTTGCAAAGTTAGTCGGTTGACTGGAGATGCTTCGATGGGCCACTACTTAAGATCTATAAATAGATTTCTCTTGTTCAGCCTTGTCAGTATATTGTAAGTTAGAACAGTATCCTTTTAGTTTTAGCCATTTGAATAATATAAGCATTTCAGACATGAGCTCCGTGAGTAGATTGGTGAAAAGGTACAGCATTGTTATTTAACAATGGAAGCCTCCGGAGCGGTGAACGTTCCGAATTAATGACGGGGTTTCTAGGCCATTGTATTCAAAGCGAAGTTGATAGGTGGAATCCGAACGCACTAAGTACTTATACATAAAAGCGGTCGTAAACTATCGTCATACATACTTCCGATATCTTCGTAGCTCATCTTTACTCGGGGATGTACGCATTTGAAGATCGACTGCGACTCCTTTCAGCTCACAGCCTTCCATTACTGATTTATGTCACGCGTACTGAACCAAGTGCAATTGTGGCCTAGAATACTCTGCAAGTTCAACTGCGCCGCCGCAGGCGGAAGTAGAGGCATGAGCGTGGTGGAATGTCCATAAGATACGGATTAACTTTGCTGATTCGATGGTTTCAATTCGGGGCTTCGAACTGCTGTATTTGGAACCATCAATAACCATCAATAAGTTTCTGTGCGATTTTGGTGTGTTTAACTGGCACACGAGCCAGCAGGGATCGAAGCCACAACGGCGCGTCTTCCTTAATTAAACCGGAGGTATAGTATCAATGACTGTGGCACGGGAAACGAGAACAAATTCCGCGGTCGTATATGGGTTATGGATCGCTGCTCGCCACGTAGAACATCCAATCCTCAATGCAAGTAGGCCGCGTTCTGATCTCGTGAGTTGCAACCCATGACTATAGGAGTGTTGCTTCGGCAGCTGGCATCAAACTCAACGAAGCTTCGTATTTTGCACTTCCGCCGCCACCTGCAGATACCCCATGGGATGGCGCAGTTCCATGAGTTTATTCAATTTGCTGCGCAGACATCATATATATGTTGAAAAGCTAGGATATTGTGTGGAGCTGAATTAATTGTAAAGCAGCCTGCAGGTGAATCTATTTTCGTTCGGTCCGAAGACTCGGATGTGCAGTCGTTGCATGATGAAGGTGGTCATCGAGCTATAAGAATCATTGACAGGTTTTCGAAAAGCTTTCAAATTATTCCACAAAATGGAATGCAGACTGTAAAGGTTCTAATTTTCCGAGCTGCAGTGGTGCGCTAAGTGGAGTTCGATATCGATGAAGAATCATCATAGATGTGAAGACAATTCCAGAGGAGTTCTTGACGAATAAAGCACAGTTTAATAGAAGCACGTACAAGCCTCCTTTACCAACGTAGGATCTTGTAATGTCTCCAAACCAAGCAAGTTCTTGATTTTAGTACCTGTGTGCAATACGGTCCACAAAGAAGCAAAGAAGTTGACCTAACAGGGGAGCATGTTGGTTTCGAGGGAATCAGAAGCTGCATAGTAAGTAAATAGATTGAATTAAGTCTGACCAGTTCAGCAGAAGTGACATACAAGACGCATGGATGGGAAGAAATCAAGAATTTGTTGTGCGCTCAGTACTCAGCCGCAGCGTTGATATGTGATAGCTTAGATAATCAATTGTAGGCTCAGACTTTCTCACGTCCGATCTGAAACCGAAGCGGCAGCCGGTGACATATTTGCAAGTACTTAAGTACTTACAGTGCATTTCAGATAGAAGTAGAAGTATACTGTACAGTAAGTTACACTAACAACCAGTAGTAGTAAGATATCGTGAACGTAAGTATAAATTACACAGTCCACCGATGTGATTTGGTCTTTTAGTATGCTACCCTCTTAACTAGGCCATCAAGTTCGCGCTCGTAGCACCTGTGCTTGCTAACTTCATAAGCAAAGTTTGCAACGAATCCCTTAGGGCCTGATGCAATCTTGAGCGCGTCAGTAGCAGCAGAAGTGACGTCGTATTTCCCGGTAGTTACCACTCCGTAGGAAGATTCTACATTGTCACTGTTTGGTGAATTGAAGAGCTTGACCTCAGGCAGGCCAATTGCTTGTTGCAAGACCGTGACACCTGAGAGTAACGTAATCAGAATGGGCAGAAAAATATAGATAACAACATACCTTCACCGATGGCGCCAATAGCTTTGCAGTGACCAAACGCCTCTCTGATCCAGTGAATCGCACGGCCATTTTGAGAAAGGGCCTTTGCATGTTCCGCACCGGAAGGAACGTAAATGGCATCGAACAATGTCGAACGCTGTCCCTCGAAGTGGTGATCCGCCACTGTTACTTCGCCTCCAGCAGAAGTCATTTTTCCACGACGAGGAGCAATGATCCAAGTAGTAGCCTTAGCGCTGGCAAGCATTGCACGGACAGCCCGGACCTCAGTTTTATTGAATCCATCGGCAACAAGAATGGCGATGCGGCGAGTGGCGATAGTGGGAGTCTTGGGAGCATAATGGAGTTGGGAAAGCGTAGGATCCACCTTGCCATGGTTGAGACGAGCAGGCTTGTCAGGAACGATGCCGTTCACGTTTTGAGCGACAGCTTTGGCAAGCTCGAAGTCAATGTTATTTAGAATCTTAGTATAGGTCTCATATACTTGTTGATCGTCGCAGTGGCTCAGTTCGAAGGAGATAGCATCGATGACGTGCATCTTCTCATACTGTGTGAGGGAGTTATAAAAGAGTTGAGCCTGGTTAAAGTGTTCCTGAAACTTCGCTCCGCGCACACGCTGCTTCATGCCTGCCATCTTTTGCTTGTACCTGAAAATAGTCAACAAACGAACAATAAATTCGATCGAAAGGGATATGTACTCAGCATATCCACCATTCTCGGGGGAAACGGGGTGACCAATATCACGTCGATTAGGCCAGTAGTTGATAGAGCCCTTGGTGATACGATGTTGAAGAGCACCATCTCGGTTGTGATTCAATACAGGACAGACAGGTCGGTTAATGGGTAGCTGTTCCCAATTAACGCCCAGACGAGTGATCTGTGTATCGAAGTACGAAAAGTTGCGTCCCTGGAGAAGAGGATCATCGCTGAATCCAATACCAGACACGATATGGCTTGTGCAGAAAGCCACTTGCTCAACTTCAGGGAAGAACTCATCGACAGTGCGGTTTAAAACAAATTCACCAATGGGTTGGACGGGAATAAGGCTTTCTGGCCAGACCTTGGTCGCGTCAAGGATGTCGAAGTCGAAGCTATGTTCGTCCTTTTCTTCAATGACTTGGATGGCAAAGGTCCACTTAGGCGGACAACCATTCTCAATGGCCTCATTCAGATCTTTCCGATGGAAATCTATAATGATAGTTAATACTGAGCGGCTGGAAAGATGAACACTAAGTAAACCCACCAGGATCTTGGCCAGCAATCTTGAGGGCTTCATCCCAAACAAGGCTGTGAACGCCTAGCTCTGGAATCATGTGGAATTTGACGAAGAAGCGTTCCCCTTTGGCGTTCATGAGTGTGTATGTATTGACTCCAAAACCCTGCATCATACGATAGGAGCGAGGAATGCCACGGTCGGACATAACCCACATAACCATATGCGCAGCTAACCGGAAAGTGCATGTCAGTTAACATGGTCTGACACCAATCAGCTGAGACGAACATTCAGGTTGTAGGCCAACAAAGTCCCAAAAGTTATTGTGTGCAGACTGTCCTTGAGGGACCTCATTATGAGGCTCGGGCTTGACAGCATGGATAATATCTGGGAACTTGATGGCATCCTGGATGAAAAATACGGGAATGTCGTTTCCAACCAAATCCCAGTTGCCCTCTTCCGTGTAGAACTTCATTGCAAACCCACGGACATCCCGAACAGTATCCTATAGAGTTTGTTTATGGCCATGTCAATGATTTCATATGAAACGATTCTTACCGCGCTTCCTTTGGAACCTTGCACTGTGCTAAAACGGATGAATATTGGCGTTGTCCTTGAGGGATCTGTGAGAACAGGAGCGAAGGTGTACTTTGAAGCACGGTCGTCGAATAATTTGAAGTATCCATGGGCGGCAGAGCCACGAGCGTGCACGACGCGCTCAGGAATGCGTTCATGATCGAATCTGTGAATTTTCTCCCGCGCAACTTGATCTTCAAGAAGAGCTGGCCCATCTAAGCTTCCGTCTGAGACTTTCAGCCTGTAATGGATATTATTTATCATAGCTAATATCAATGGAGAGGGCCTAGAATAAACACGTACCAAGTGTCCGTGTTTGAAACTTTGACACCGTGATCGGTCGTAAGCCCTGACGAAGCATAGGAAATAGGATCAATAGTATTGCGCTTTAGGTCGTTGACTTTTGAAGTGTCAGTAACACTGGATACAGCGCTCTTAACAGCAGAAGATATAGTGGATGCCATGTTCGGAGACGAAGAAAAAGACGATGGAGAAAGAAAGAATGATGAACGTTAAGGTTGGTTTATAAACAAGGCCTACATCGAACAAGAGTGCAACCCGACGTCAGTAGTGACGTTAGAAAGAGAATGGAATTCCAATGGAATTCTTTCGATTAGCAAATTCGCGCCATACGTGACATATGTCCTACTCCACCATCTCTTTATATGGTCATCATTGCAACTCATTGATGTTTTTTCCTACTGTCGTTATTGGTAAAGTAGTATTATAAGTTGCCAATTTTTAGAGAAAGCGATCGGGATACCTACAATTGCTGAGATGTTGATGGTATGATGCAAGTTACGTCGGAGACTCGGAGCAACACTATTACAGTATTTGTGAGAAGCAGAAGTCACCATCATCTAATCCAAATATATTCAAATACATAGACTGAAAACCAAAACGAAGAACTACTGTCTTCAACTAGTACACTTCAAATTTTAATAACACATATCCTCTCCTTATTCTTGGACTTATGAAGTGCATTGTTTCAGAAAGTTGACTACGCTTTATATCTTCAAAATTGTTATATGTGGGACCCGGAACTGGACACTCAGTAATACCTATAATTACAAAGTTATATACAACCTTTCATCCATGGACAAGGAAGGTGCTTCTGCAAGGTGTATTTCGCGTCATGAACTATCCAATGAAGTCGACAGGTGCGCACCTTAAAGAAAACATGCTCGGTTTGCCGGGAACCAATTCGAACTCTATATATGTGACGATGTCCATAGTAATAGTGCCCACAGATGGCCTATGGACATTAGGGCAGTGGTGAGAACCACAATAAATATATCGCCGAAGAGGTCATCCCTCTTTGCACACAAACCCGAGGAGATGTTCTATCTACGCAGAGATGCGACGCAGCCACTCCCACACATTTGTTGTTCCTTTATGACCTAGTCATATAATGCCCACATTCTCACCGCGGTCCATGGAAGAAATAAACTTTGCCTGGGATCTCTTAGACCTCGCAAACCTTCGCCTTCGTCGCCGCGAATCTTAAGCAAGTCGAGAGCGTTGCTTTATGTACTCCGTCGAACCAGTTCAGAATTCCGTCATCTCAAACACGGATGTCTGAAATCACGTCATATAACAACCAGACGTATATTTTAGTGTTGGTACAGACTTCGGCGGTCAAATGCGATAGTTCAAAGGAAACGTACTCTTGATTGGCATTCAATGTTATTTCAGTTCTTTTCGTTATCTCATATATCAAATGGCTTCCGACGGTGATCATGGAAATCTGATAGCAAATTTCAAAATAGCAGAGAATAATTACTATTGGGGGGAAGGGAAGAAGTGACATTGAATAATACAGGGCACGAACCTTTCTACAGGAAGAGCGTAATGCAGCGAGAATAATTTGAAGCATTATGTATCATAACTCGTCATCGAGTGCTAAGCACTAGTTGCATAATATTTTAGATTAATATATCATCTAAATGGGCTAAAGCCTACGTTGAAATCAATAAATCCATCTGCTCCTTCGATGCTGGCACCTCTAGGTCTTGGTGAAGGCATGAGAAACTGTAAGCTCAAAAGACCTTCGTCATCTATGCGCAGTGATGTCTTAGTTGAACTTTGTAACGCTTTCAACGCCTTTGAAATATGACTGAACCGGTAGCTGCAAAACTTCGGTTATGAATCATATTCACCCGACTGCTTCCAAAGGGATCATACCTAAAGCTGACAGGCCTTGTACATTCAAACGTCTCCAGTACGTCCCGGTCATTTGGATAGTCCATCTGTTCTCTGCATGTTAGAGTCGAGCATACAAACGCTAAATAAAGATATATTTACTTCAGTACTACCAAAGGTTCCGGCAGCTTGAATCCTCAGGATAGGTTTTGAAGTCCGTTGTCGTGGGTTAGTGTTAGAGGCTCCCACGTCTTGAGGAGGGTTCCCAATGAATGTGAGTTTCTCGCATGACGGGTCCAGTTCTGAGAGCGCGTCCCTAAGCCATGATGACTGGCGAACCGCGTGTTAAACATAGCATTCAGTGAATGTCATAAGGGAACTACCCTGCCTTTAAGATGAATTTCAAGACCCTGAATAGACATCAGCCTGAAACATCGTGTAGACCTTTGAATGCACATACATGCGCGAATTATCGAAAGAAAGATCAAGGTGTGGCTCTGGGGCGAAAGTCGTAATTTCACAAATAGTCGTTGGTCCAGAAACCTCTTCAGCGCTATACGCACGTATCAGATCTGTTCTTGCTAGATGATAGTCAAACTTACATCAGTAAAGTCAAAGGGTATCCAGACCCAGCGTAACTCATTCTCATTCCTGTCTTCTTGTCTGACCCACTAGTGAAATACGCATCGATTCCACCATCACCTCGCCCCCCGTCCTCACCATCTGACCCTTCCTCTGCCTTACGCCATTTCTTCGAAGTTGCTGTTGTTGAAGCGCTTGTGCTGGGCGCGCCGGCAGTGCCAAATATGTTAAGACAATCAATGAGGGTGTTAAGAGGAATCTCGAAGGTGGTGTTGGATTCGTCTGACTCGTTTTCTTCGTCGGTTGCGGCAAGTGAACGTTGCGAAGTTTGATCTGATTCATGATTATATTTATATTCGTCAAAGATATTGGCAAATATGAATGCAGTTCCTGAAAATGAACCGAGGATAGTGAGAACTGCAACACATTGATGAGTGGGTTAGGGAAGCAGACCGAGAAGAGTACGTGCTTCTTCAACTGTTATTGTAAGACCTTGATCAGTTACTATTACCGTAGCACGCTATTTAATTTTTAACCAACGAAAGAGCGGCGAGAGAAAACTGATGTGTACATTTGTAAAGTTCACTCCTCGAAGCAACGAAGTGAAATATCGGATGTCGTGCAGAGAGGCGGAAAGGACCTAAGTGACTCCTCGATGTGAATCTTCTTCAAAAATTAACAGAAAAATGAAATATCTTACTAAAGGAGCATCCTCAGGCATTGCACTCACACAGGGGGAGACGAGGGAAATGAGAGCAGACACACTGACAGAACAGACCTCCAGTCGCGTCGCGTCAAAAACTCACGTGAGGCGATATACATATTCGGACCGATGAGTCCGACTAACCAAGCGTCTAAATCCTTGAAAGCAGTTGCAGAGTTGTCAACAAATATCAGCAACGGCCTCGATAAAAAGCAACTATAGTGTATTGAAGAAGTCTACATAGATAAAGGTAGGTAACTAGAACGGTGCATCGTAATTAAATGAGACCATCGAGGAAGTCACCAGACTTGGATTTCGAAACTGGCGTAGAGGGGGTTTTGGGCGCAGACTTCGGCACGGATGGGAGGTAGTCGGCAATTATAGAGTCAAAGTCGGGTTCCGAAGCGGGTGCCGGAACCTTCCTAGCGTTGATGGACGACTGGAGCATCGAAGAGACAACAAGTCTGCGGATAGCAGGTCCGTCAAGAAGAAGCTGCAATAAGCAGTCCGTTAGTTGAGGGAAAGCACATCAGAAAGACGGCTGGGACGTACAGGGGCTGCATCCTTCTTCACCAAACCCTTTGTCGCCTCCTCAATCGGTGATGGGGACTCCTTGAATGTACCAGTAGGCCCTGAAGCCTTACCCAAGAACGTTAACACATCGCCTTTCGTCAACATTCCGCGAACGCCTGTGCCCTTAATTTCCTCCGTATTAGTGATGCTGTGCTCCATTAGTAATCTCAGTACAGAGGGGAAGAGTGGACGCGAGTGTGAGGGGGCATGTCCAGACGTAGGCTTAGGTGTCGGGGTTTCAGGGACAGATTTTATAGGCTCTTGAGGAGGTGGAGAAGGGGAGGAGGTAGATGCGGCTTTCTTAGGCTTCGGTTCCTCTTTGGGAACTTCGAGGTTGGAGATATCATCCCCTTCCTCTGCAAGGAGAGCGATAACTTTGCCTACGGGAATATTTTGGAGCCGTCCGGTAGCTAGAACAGAATTTGAGTAAGTAGTTTCTTGTGTGGTGTGGAGAAGGTGGCACACAATGATTTTGCCCATAACACCATCATCCTGTGCTTCAACGTCTATTGTTGCCTTGTCCGTTTCCTGTAATGTAGAATTGCAGATATTAACTGAAGAGGTATCGAGCAGAAGAACATGACACGTACAATTTCCAGAAGAACATCACCAGCTACGAAAGCTTCTCCTTCCTTCTTCTTCCACGAGGCGATACCACCCTCAGTCATCGTCGGAGACATTGCAGGCATCTCTAGGGTAGAGATCACCCGACGAGCAGCTGTAGAATGCAAGACTTGTCGGAACACATGTCAGGTCAGCGCAGTACCCAGCATTTAGAATGAAAATGACGAACAACGTCTCGACTGAGGGCATGTCGAGGACAATAATTGGCGAGCGCAAGCGGATGCTGATGCGAGGGCTCTGACCGAGGCCATGTTGAGGATAGGAAGATGACGGAGGCCTGAGGTAGGAAACGTTGAGCGAAGAGCGCGTCCCCAACGAAATTGCAAGCGACATCGCGGACGGAGGTAACTCTCGCCAAAAATGGAAGTCACACGTGATCTTAATTGATGTCGATGAGCGCTAATTTATGGACGCCTGCAGCACTCCCCGTGAACTTGGAGTTGTTGAGTACATGTACAAGATGCTTATAAATAAATTTGAAGCTTACAGTAAAAGTTCCTTTGATAGGATAAGAATGTGTATGATGTGATGAAAGGTTAAATTTAAAATGTGGGACGATATTAGGGCGTTGAGGCAGTGACATTCGGTAGTACGGAGAGTCTACGAGGACAAAAAAGGGATGAATGAGCTCGAGGTCGACGTTGTTACTGGTAAAAGTTTAAGTACATGGGTAACCTGAATATTTATGTGTTGACTGGGCGATTGGGAGAGCTGCCGAGGGGGTCGAGGGGGGGCGAGGCCGTGTGAATGGGCGTAAATTGGATTTGGTAATCAGAAAACACTGGTCTCCCTCGTCGACTAAGTATCCGAATAGAGAGGCATGCACTGCAGCCCGCCTCTCTAGTTCTTTTCTTATCCTCACCAACATACCCTGCCTCGTATTTATACTCTCCCTCGCTCTTGCTCTCCTTCCCGTCCCTCTCTGCAATTTCGCGCCGTCTCTTATCCACTCACGCGCCTGCCTTTGCACCCGCAAGCTTCTCCGATTTTCCAGCCTCGCTACTCAGCACAACTGCGTTCTTGTCAACTCCGTATGACAAGGTATGCGTAATATCCCTCATATGTTGCTGCAGCTGGCTCGCAAGCGCTTGCAGGCTTATTTTCTGCGTTTCGGACTGTAAGTCACTGTCCATCCCACTGTCTCCTTTCTCTCATTCGCTTGCTCCCAGCCACTGCGCAACACACCAAGTTCGCGTTATCCTGATATCCTGCGTTGTCATCACTTCCCTCTTCTATCCCGCACTTTCAATATACTCCTCATCACAACCCAAGTTCTTCTCCGTTCTCGACTTCTTTGCAACGACCAGACAAGCTCCTCAGATAAAGAGCCAGGATCTTGCAAACCTATGGGATGGACACCATTCTTTGCGGGTGCTTCAGGATCCTGTATCTCGTGCCAAATGCAGCACCAGCCGTGCTCTTCGCATGGAACGTATTCTCATTCAAAGTCCCCTATCAGACGACCACGCTTCCCGTCACAATATATTACTCTCTACCCTCGATCTTGAGCGCCGTCTGGATGATGCCCTCTCGAGATCAGATACGCCATGTCTCAAGGGACCAACTGACCGTTGTCTCGTCCTTTCCCCACTTGTATTTTGGAACTATGACGAAGTTGCAATACGCTCCGATGTAAATATCCTCGACACGTTCAATCGCCCAGAAAACGTAACCGTTGCCGGTATACCACTTAAGCCCAGCATGGTTCTCGCCGGTACTGGTTCTTATGATCATGGTGCTAGCTCAAAGATAGACTTTGCCGACTTCCTGGCTTTGACCTATTTTTTTCCCGACTCGGATTGCCTCTCGAGCACAGAGCACGAATCCTGGGGACAACTCGTGAAGTCCGTAGTTAAGAACGGAAACGTCGATATCATTAACAATCAAGAGCCTACTATTCTTTCTCTTGAGGTAACGCGTTTAATCTCCACTTCATGAATTCAAAATTAACTCTTATACAGTACGCCCCAAATGAGTCTAAAACAAAAGGATGGACAGCCATCTCGACGTCTCTATACCTTGCTTATATTGGTTTCTTCTGCTATATTGCCTGGTCTGTACGAAGAATGGACGCTGTACATTCCAGACTCGGAGTTACATTTACCGCTCTTGTTGAAATTGCGGTTAGTACTATCACTTCCCTGAGCGTTTGTGCACTTGTAGGATTCAAAGTCACGATGGTCCCGTGGTACGTCACGTCCCCTTTCCAACATAAACTGTCCCCTTATGCATCTAGGGTAGGGAGCTGCTCCCTGTCGTGATTGTATTCGTGGGTGCGGAAAACATGTTTAATCTGGTTAGTCCCACTCCGAACGCTCGCGCTTTTCCTCGTTTGCCTGCTTTCAATATTCATCATATTCAATACATGTTTAGGTTGACGCTGTAGGAAAGACATCTGTTACTCTTGCTGTTAAGCAACGAATAGCGCAGGGTCTCAGCCGTGGCGGAACTTCCAATACTCTTAAAGTCGTATCTTACAACTGCATTCTCGGAATCCTCGCAGTTTTCACTGTAGGGGCTGTACGCCAATTTTGTACGTTTGCAATTGTAGTGTTGGTGGCTCACTGGTTCCTTGCGCATACATTCTTCTTGGCCGTTTTGTCCATTGACATTGCCCGATTAGAGGTCGGTTTTCTACCCTATTTTATGATTTATGTAGATCAGCGATGCTAACTTGACGTGGCGTATTCCTTGAAGCTGGAAGAGCTTTTACGGCACGATACCAGTTTGATACCATCGATACCCAATGGTCATACGGATTCTGGAAACTCGAAACCAAGATCGAGGGGACATAGGATTGTGGCAGGAACACAGAATCTCCTTAAAGGTCGTGCAGCGAAGAATATCAGCTTGGTGATGGTAAGCATCATGTTAGCTTCACCAACAAGTCTGTTAAGACCGTTTTCGTAGCTTTTAGCAATTGCAGCGACGTTGTATTACGCAACGCATACCTCTGCTATTCCTGGACCAGACCCATGACAACTCTTGGTGCCGTGGCTCGTAATAAAACACGTCTTGCGGAGATAGTACATAACCACAGTCCTGCATGGCACATTTGGAAGTGCTTCAACCCTGCTCAGGCTCCTCTGCTACATATTCGTATCGACTTCCCGACAGTTGTTACCTTCAGTACGGAACGTGCGAGAACAGGCCATTCTGTGGATAAGAATGGGCTTCGTATGCTCATTCGGATGTTGCCACTTATTCCATGGCTGCTAAAGATTATGGTTCTTCCGATAGCCGCTACGACTGCTGTACTATGGGGCCTACTCTTGTACCTTTTGAAAGATACTGAGCTATTGGAGGTTCAACGAAACCGAAATGATCACGGCAAGAAAAAGGAAGGTGCAGATAGTTTGGAAGGCCTTGTAGAATTCTTGACTCTCCCCAGGACGTTTTCAAGTGATGTTGAACTCATTGCTGCAAGCAAGGATAATGATGTCGTGGTCTCTGTTGGTCTTCACAACGAGATCACAGTATGGCGTTCGGAAAGCAAGTCACATACGTCTATTGACGCTTCGGACGTATTGTTGGGTGCAGCTAGTACGTCATTCTCGACTTCCACAGTAACCTGCATTGGCATCAATGAAACTGGAGAATATATTGCTGCTGGCACTGGTAATGGGGTCATTGCTATTTGGGCATTAGATGGCGATTCTGCGGATACCTACCCACTCTTAAGCTTAGAAAATGCCTCAGTCGCCGTCACTGAAATACATTTCGTTCCCGAAAATAAGAAACCTCGCAGCAGAAGACCGTCTTATTCAGAGCCTAGCTTGTTCAAATCCGGCTTAAACGACACTATTGCGCTCATAGCAACATACGAAAATGGAGTGGCAGCAAGGTGGACCGTATCGGAATACCCTATAGTCAACGTGTTAACACCGTCTCGAGAATCATCCGTCGTGCGCTGCTCCCTACTGCATGTTCTTCCTGATAACAGGACATTGATTGCATTCTCGCTGAGCGATGGGATTTTAGAACTCGTGGAAACTGGTGATTACGATCCGACCGTTCTTAACGGCTGCTACCTGCAAGCCGGCAGTCAATATGACGCAGTAGCCAAAGTACATGCTTGTCGTACACAATTACGAGGAAGTATGCGATTTGTTGTTGCAGCTGCGACGGAAGAAGGTTCGGTAACACTGTGGGATGGAGTTACAGGCGAGTGCATATCAATCTTGGAAGAGGCTCATGGAAAAGTCAACAATATCCGTGTCTCTCCCGTACTCTCTCAAACATGCGGTTTCTGTGGTCAGCTTCCGTTGGAAAGCTTATCAATAGCTTTCTCAGTTGATCATGCTGTACGATTTTACAAGCTATTCCTTAACGATCAAACACATACACGAAGGTGTTCGTGCTCACAGAGTCAACTACACCATGCTCCTTCGAGAGAAAGCCTAGGAAGTCGGTCACGTAGCAGCAGTAATGCTTCTCACATGTCTTCCCAACCATCCTCACCGTTAATACCCATAGCGAAGCTAGCTACCGCATTCGAAACATCGTTCCCTGTGTCGGGACACGGGGTGCACTCAAGAAGAGACAGTGGTCGTCGGTCATCGGAGATGCTAGCGGTTCCTTTCACGGGGGATGAGTATGAACTCATAATGCGGGATGGTACAACAACCCCCACAGGACATTCGTTTTGGAGGAACACTGTGGTGGCTTGTTTAGCAGATGTTACGTGTGAGCGTGGAGGATGGGATGTAACCAATACCATTTATTTTGGTATACGTCGGAAGCCACGGTTGCAAGGAGCTCTGAAAGGCGGGACAGCGGCTTCAGTGAAACTTGGTCCTTTCGAGGGACTCTCAGTTGCTACATTAGAGCGTTGGGAATTATGGACGTTTGATCCTGCATCGGCATCGCTACGAAGTTCATTACTCGCTGCTCTGTCTCTTGCACCCTCAAGAACCTTAACGTCTTCATCTAACGACTGTATTGCACGTCTACCATTTACTCGCGTATCCCCTCTCTTAATTTCCTCCTCGCATGCTCTCGCTGGTTTTGGAAACACTATTGGAATCTTTAATTTTTCGCAATAGGGATTGATGTTAGCAACTGTTAAATATTGTACGTAAATTAATTGGATTCTTGCTCTGAATACTTGTTCTGCTATCAACAACCTAGTTGGATGAGGATGACACGTTTTGTATCATAGAAGTACAACATTACCACATTTCATAAATGCATATATTATTTTACTCGGAATTAAAACAAGTGATGTCCATAGATTTCAAATAAGTACATAGAAAGGGTCCTCTAACTAACTAGGGATAGTATTCTCTGATAATCCTCTTTAACATTACTGAATGTCTCCTCGAGCTTATCGTGGCGCTCTTCTTTCTCAAGTTGAGCAAGTACTTCCTATGGAAAAGGATCAGTAAGAAAAGTCTATTGACAATTTCCGATGACATACAAAATTGAAGCGATATATTCGCTCTTTGACTTGCAATCGATATGCGCGAGAGGCTCGTATATCCGTAGGATCAAGACGAAGAAGAATCAACATTTCAACAAGTCGATAAAATTGTCTCTGCACAAGAAAATCCAAATGAGCAAGACACATGGGAGTAAACAGATTACTAAATCATACCCCTGCAATCTTTAGATCCTTTCTCCACTTCTCCACCCACGCCTTATCCGCCGGCGGACCGAGCTTCCCTTTGCCTCCAGTTGTCACCCCACCGCCACGTCCGCTCTTCCCAGCCTTTCCAATACCACCAACCCGTCCTCCACCATGGGAAACCGCCCCGCTACCGAAGGCTTCCTGCATGAACTGTTCGTGCGCAAGGAGCATTTCCAAGTCATTTTTGTCGCGTAAGTCTTCGAACGCCTCAGCAGGATCCTCGACAGTGAGCTCGGCAATGTCGGGTCGATTCAATACAAATCGGTAGATAGCTTTGTATAGTTCAGCTAGTAAAGGTGGAGGTAAATTAAACGTGAGAAAGGATGTGGAAGAGTAGAACGTACATCCGTGAGCTTGCCTCTGATAGGGTGACACAATAACAAATTGACTACGGTGATTTAATTCTGTGAATAAATGTACTTAATGATACGTGACAAACCTCAACCGTAGGCGAACTTTCTCGGGAAAGCAATAAAACGGATATAAAGACGAATATCCAACAAAATGGTATGTTGCGAGATCTGGGTTACTTCTTTTCCGTTTTTCGTATCTATTGAACAAGTCAGCAAAACCGGATCAAAGAAGAAAGAAAGGTCACACAATGTAACAAACTCCCAAGTATCTTCCTCCTCGTCAATGTAAGAACCACCTTCTATATATAACAAAATAAATATTTGCATTCTACGATGGTACTCTCGGAATCCAGGCGCATTCATTATTACCTAGAACGCCCTCTAAATTGTTTCTCCTTTAAACTGTTGGTAGAACTCACATGATACACTTCAAATTCAATAACATCTTCGCTATCGGCAGGAAGTTGATTGACAACTGCGGAGCCTTTTCCCTTTCCCTTGGAGATGCCCGCTTGTAAGAATGTATTAAATTTCCAAGTGGTTTGAAAGATGTTGCATCTGATTCGACACGTTTAAGAAATGCATCTTCATCTTTGTAGTGGTCTAAGGCAGTGTTCAGCTTTCATGCAGCATGTATCAGCCATGCAATATCATCAGTGCTTACCAGTGGGAATATACTTGTTTAAGATTCCCTCCACATCATCAACAGTTGATGATGAAGGCAACTTCTCAGAATATTTCACATTAAGGTATTGAGCGAGAGACCCAGAAGCCAAACGAAGCTGTGGATGACATCAGAGCGAGCTAACTAGAAGAACGTGAAACCTCCTACGTCAATAACTAGGTCCCTATAGCCATATATTTTCTCGTCTTCTCCATAAATCTGTCGAATAGGCATGGGTTGTGATAAAGATATCAAGAAGACGCGACTAATGTACCGGATACGTGAATGTCGGGTGAAAGTTTTCGTACGATTCCTCGGAGCCCAACGATTCTTTGTCTTCCTTACACCTCACTGTGCACAGCAGAGCATAACGCCGACATTCAGCATTCTTCAAAGCTATATATGTAGCGTCATGGGAATTGAAAGCGCACCTAGAGATAAAGTGAGCGCTTCGTTCGAGTCTGAAGTCCAGTCTGCCATATTTCAAGAGTGTTTTCTTCTGCCAACCTATAGAGCAGCAATGATCGTTGAAGAAATAATGAGCGCTTGAGCAAGTGAAAGGGAACAACCTGGAACAACGCTCTAACGACGTGATTGTGCGGACGCGTTGTTTGCTTCAGTTTGCCAAAGGCCTTAGCAGAATCGAGATTCGAACGGAAAAGCTCCGGACCGGCGCATCCTTAATCCGACAACCCCGAATGTAAATGTCCAGAACGCCGACCCCTATTTTAACTTTTTAAAAGTATTCAAAATTTTGTTTCCTTTCATCTTCTACTTATACGCTCCTGGACCCATTCGTTAGCACCGAGAGTACTGATCGGCCACTAATACCTGTTATACTAAATATCCCTTGTGTTGAACCATGGCCGACGCGTACTATGTAGACGAGGAGACTCCTTTGCTTCGTTCTAGAGCCAACAGAAGCCCAACCCTCTGCCTAAGCTTCAGATTGGTATTGTGCTGTTCTTGCAGATTGCTGAACCCATTGCCAGTATGTCTATATACCCTTACATTAATCAGGTATGTTGCTGATAGTTTCTGTGGGTCTCTTTTCTGAATTCTTCTAATGGCTATAGCTTGTGAGCGAACTCGACATCACCGGAGGAGACGAGAAGAAAGTTGGATACTATGCAGGACTGATTGTGAGTCTCCGTCTAAAATATTCTTATAACTGGGTGCTCACAACGTCGTAGGAATCACTGTTTTTTGCCGCCGAATCCCTAACGGTCTTACATTGGAGTCGAATATCCGATGTCGTTGGCCGCAAGCCTGTACTTTTGATTGGTTCAACAGGCACTGCACTTTCTATGCTACTTTTCGGTCTGTCGCGGACGTTCTGGGCATTAGTGCTTAGGTGAGTCTCGATTTGTCTACATTCGAGATGAGGCATCATATTAACCAATTACTAGTCGGTGTTTATGTGGTGTGCTTAACGGCAACATCGGTAAGCATACTTCTATGCAGATGGAACTATCGCTTACGTTATCCAGAACAGGTGTTATGAAGAGCGTGATGGGTGAACTGACCGATTCGACCAACCGTGCGGAGGGATTTTCGTTGATACCAGTGACATGGGCGATAGGCGCAACAATTGGGTAAAAACTAAACTGCTTATGGCGGAGTAATATATGCTGACATCTGTATGTAGGCCTATGATTGGCGGTACGCTATCTCGTCCCCATGAGCGATTCCCGAATGTCTTTAGAGGCGCCTTCTGGAAGGAGTACCCATATTTCCTTCCATGTGCAGTATCGGCTGGTATTGTGATCATCTCACTCATAGTTACAGGATTGTTCTTCCAAGAGGTAAAATTTTGTTTTCTATTCATTGACATCAATTATTTATTGAGACTGCCTAGACAGCTCCTAGGAAAGTGCAAGAAAAGCTCCAATCTTCAGACTCATCTTCAGAATGTTCCTCCCTCAGCGATACAAAATCATGTGCAGCGAATAAGAAATCTCTTCCTCTTCGGAAGCTTCTTGTCTATCCTGTAGTCATCTCCGTCTCCAACTATGCATCCCTTGCCTTCCTCGATATCGCCCTGAGCGCCCTGCTTCCCCTTTTCTTCGCTATGCCAATAGAGATCGGCGGTCTGGGTCTCAGCCCTGCAACAATTGGCTATCTTATCGGCTCTTACGGTGCGCTAGCTGGTTTGTACCAGATATTTTTCTTTGCCAAGGTTGTCCGCCGATTTGGTGAGCGGCGGATTTTCATTATAGGAATGATAAGCTTTATCCCTATATTTATGCTTTTTCCTGTAACGAGCCTCATTGCTCGCGAATACGGCGTTGGCATTCCTGTATATGCATTGATTGCACTTCAGCTCGGTTTCATGTTGTTCATGGATATGGCTTATGGTATGTCCACCACATATTATCCCTTCACGTGTCCTTTGGCTGACTGTTCTTTCAGGCAGCATTTCTATCTTCATAACAGCCTCTGCTCCTAACAAGCACTCTCTAGGTGCAACCAATGGTCTATCGCAGACAACGGTCTCCATTGCACGTGCTATTGGCCCTGCAATGTCAACTTCCATGTTCTCTTTCTCTGTCCAGAGGAATATCATGGGCGGCTTTGGTGTATATACTGTTTTTGTGGTCCTTGCTTTGGTTTCACTACTACTCGCTGTACGTCTACCCCATGAGATGTGGGAAGAGCCCACAGATGAGGATAATACCGAACAATGAATGTGGTATTCAGCGTTGTATAACTCTCCTACTAAAAGCGCGTCCATGTAGCCCGCATAGCTCTCCTGGATACCTGTTTCAGAGTCTTGCTTCAAAACTAAGGTCAAGCGTTCCCAGACGTGTCCTTCGCATAAATCCCGCCATATCGTGGGTAATTTCGTAGAATTAGAATTACATGTATAGTAGAACCTTACCCTTTCATACCGTATACCTATAGGATATGGGACCCAGGGACATTACTAGAAATATATTTGCGATAAAAGTACAACTTCACAGTCACTGCCTTTATAATTTCGGGTATTGCATAAAAGTAGTCCTGCACATATCTTATTGAACTGATTGAACTTGATTGGTGAATTTTCATCATTCAAAGAAAAATGATTTTAAGAGGGAAAAATGTGGCCAACGCCAGGATTGAACTGACGACCTTCGCGTTATTAGCACGACGCTCTAACCAACTGAGCTAGTCGGCCGTTAAACGGAATCTGGTATATGCAATGAGTATGTTTAATCAGAGTCATATCTTCATATCGAACCAGGGTTACTTACTAGGTACTTCCATATTCGCTGAAGAATACCGATAGTTGCCAGTGGCAGATCTCATTATACGTGGGCGGGTGTTGGTGGATATCTGAACGTCCGAAAAGCCGACATAAGTCTAGGATACCATACGTAAAGGGGCTGTTAGATATCAACATTCCAATAAATAGACTCCGGGCAGATGGAAATAGAGACTAAAAGTCGCATATGGTTGTCCTGTGGGTCAGTGGCACTTGATGGGCTTTCCAGATGTTTATGTCTTTCCCCATAATGATGCGAAGCAATCAGTGAGTTGCTGACAGTGACAGTCAGACATTCAAGTCCTTGAAAAGAAAGTGCTGCGAGCGAATATCCGGAATATCGAGCTGTTTGAAGAGTTGGTAGAGTGCTCCTTGATGGTGAGCGGAAGAACAGACTGAAGAAGATCCCATTCTTTGTGGAGTGCGCATGTCCCATGCGAAGCGCAGAACAGAGTTTCCCATGAGCCAGAATACGATTCACAATACCGTTCGACGACACCGGACGCAATTATCAAGTAGAAAGAAAGTAGCTGAAATAAATTGAATTATAAGTTGGAAGCAGGTATGTATAATGCTTAGCTATTCCGTCTCGTGGCTCCGCTTGATCATGCCTACGGTATACCCCCATCGACATCATTCGTCCGCTGCCACAACCCCAGGATGGTGCTAAAAATACACATGCCATTCCCCCGCATTCTCATATTCCCACTCGTCCAGGTTCCCCAAAGGAACGGCAGTCCGACAACATATTAAGCCGTCCTTAGTTCCTTCCGAGACCCTTTCTACCCATACTACTACCATCTCACCATGCTTACCGTGGCTCTACGGTACAGGTCCACCACCGCGACTTTCCGTGTTGGCATCGCGCCTGTGGCTCAGTCGGTACGCAAGTACAGTACGCCCCAGGACATTCCTATTCCCAACAAGTCGAAAGTGTGGGGCTCGGCCGACGAGGCGGTGAAGGATATCAAGTCAGGATCTACCATCCTTGTTGGAGGTGAGTCACGGTGATAACCACGCGATCCAAGTCTTTGTTCAGAACTCAACGGTAATATAGGCTTTGGTTGGGCTGGCATTCCTGGTCAGTTTTGCATGTTCCAACTCAACGACCAAATGTTAAACTCGTGCCGCAGATACACTCATTGGTGCCTTGGCAAACCGTAAGGAAGTTACTGACCTTACTGGTGTATCCAATAACTCTGGAGGCGGGGACTCTGGTCTTGGTACGTTCCATTGGAGCGAACAACCACCACGGTATCTTATCTTTACCCAGACAAATGGATAAACACAGGGCAGTTGTCAAAAGTCATTGCCTCATATCCCGGCAGGTACTTTGATCCATTGTTGGAATAGATGCGGAACTAAATCAACTTTCAGCAACAAGAACTTTGAAACCCGCTTCCTGAAGGGCGAAATCACGCTTGAACTCGTTCCTCAAGGTACTCTTGCCGAGCGTCTACGTGCTCACGCAGCAGGTATCCCGGCCTTCTTCACTCCCACCGGAGCTTCCACTGCCATAGAAGAAGGCACAATACCTCAACGCTACAACTCTGGAGGAGCAGCGAACGGTATCGCGATTCCTGGAATCCCTAAAGAGGCACGAGTTATCAATGGCAGACGATATGTTCTCGAGACAGCTCTTCCGGGTGATGTTGCATTCGTGCGGGCGTGGAAAGTTGATGAAGTTGGTAATTGTGTCTTCCGGTATAGTCAGAGCCTTCCTTTTACATAGTATATACTAACATGAACGCAGGTACGCATCGCAGAACTTCAACACACCAATGGCTAAGAACGCGAAACTGACTATCGTTGAGGCTGAGAACATCGTCCCCATCGGATCCATCTCACCCAACATGGTCCACCTTCCCGGAATCTACGTCGACCGTATTGTTCCCGCTACGGCACCCAAACGCATCGAAGTTGTCACGCTCGCAGGCCACGGTTCTGCTACCAGCAGCGAATCTCTTTCCCCCGAGAAAGTGAAAGCACAAGCTATGCGTCATCGTATTGCACGTCGTGCAGCAAAGGAGATCAAGGATGGGTTCTACGTCAATTTAGGTATCGGTATGCCGACCCTGGTCCCGGAACACTTGGAGCCTGGTGTTAGCGTCTGGTTGCAGAGTGAGAACGGCATTCTTGGGATGGGCCCATACCCCACGGAGAAAGAGCTTGATGCGTATGTTATTTATTTCTGTGATCATTATCACGACTAAGACGGCGAAATTTGAATTGGCACAGTGACTTGATCAACGCGGGTAAGGAGACCGTCACTCTCCTCCCTGGCGCTTCTGTCTTCGGTGATTATTTCCGTGATTTTTTGTACCCTGTCGATCATTATTGACCCCATAATAACAGATTCCAGCGATTCGTTTGCTATGATTCGTGGTGGTCATGTTGACGTTGCCATCCTTGGTGTAAGCCGCATAGTGGACTAGTCCTGGAATGGTATACTGAGTTGTTTATTGTTTCTCAGGCCATGGAAGTCTCACAGGCCGGTGACATTGCGAACTTCATGATCCCCGGAAAGCTACTGAAAGGTACACCTTTCTGAAACAGGCTAGTTTAAGTTTTCATGTACACTAAATGCTATTTTTAACAGGAATCGGAGGTGCTATGGACCTGGTTTCGAATCCGGATAAAACCAAGGTCATTGCTGTTCTTGAGCACTGCTCGAAGAATGGCAAGTCAAAGGTTCTCAAGACGTGCTCACTACCATTGACTGGGGCGCGCGCGGTTAGCACGATTGTTACCGAGCTGGCCGTCTTTGATGTGAATCGTGCCGCTGGAACGATGGAATTGATCGATGTGGCTGAAGGCGTCACGGTGGATGAGGTCAAGGCCAAGACGGACGCTGAGTTCACAGTCCGCAGCCACCTTGGAACTTTCTGAGGAATATACTTATTTTGAATTGGTTATGCTGGGTGAGGGTGCTTAGGGCTGCTTCCTTTACCTTAATAGCCGTCCTCGGTGGACGTTGTATGTGGACCATGTGGATGTGAAACGGCATTTAGACATGGACATTTGATTCCATTATTCTTCCATCTGCTGATGTATATTTTTCGGTGTAAATATAGCATGGATTTATATAACAATTTTATTTTCCCGTGGATGACCCAGGATGATGATAAATGGTCACTTGGCAAAGAGACGGTCACTACACACCGCACAGGCGATCGTCGTGGTATTACTGTATTGAGGTTCTTTTATGAATGTTGCTGGGGAGAAGAGGAGTCGGCGAGTCGGCTGACATTAAGCTTGAGATTTTTGACCGTTCACGGTGTCGGAGAAGATGGAAAATGTTGCGGTTGTCAGTGGTTTCCACGGTGTTACCGCTTGTGGGTGAAACGCGAAGGGTGGCGAGGAGGTGGTGGCTGGTGGTGGTTGGGGGAATGAAAAGTATTGGGGTGGATGTGGATGAGAGGAAAGAGTGAAATTGAGTGAAATTTAAAGGGGGTGGCGGGTGAGAGGATGAGAGAGAGTTGGAGGCAGGGGGAGTGTTAGGTAATCGAAGGTTGATGGGCTTCTGAATCTACACCAGGCCGTGAGCACCGCAAGCGCCGTCTGCACTATTGAGCTCACTTCCTCCTCACCACCACCCGTCCTCGACTGTCCTCTCTCCCTTCCCCCTCTCCCTCTCCCTCTCCCTCTCCTGACCACCCTCTCTCTTATTCATCCCACTCCCATCCCATGGGCTGGCTTGCAGACCTCTTTGGTTCCAACACTGGCAGGACAAGAAAAGGACAGGCTCTTTCCTCAACCCATGATGCCTTTTCTCTCCCAACCTCTTCGCCTGGTCTCAGCCCTCACCCAGACGCCTTCAATCCAGACGCCCTCCAAACACCAGACCCTGACTCTGCCATGAGTCCATCTTACACATATCCTCCACGAGGTCCCGGGGCCTATGGTTACATCCCAACTTCGTAAGTTTCCTCCTGTTTCCACTGCTCGCGTCATGCATTAATCTACGTTTAAAGTGCCGGCTTATCATCCCGCCCAACCTCAACCTCTCTCCTTCCAACCCATATGGATCCTCTCCATTCTCCCCTTTCACCACATTATCCACCGCTCTCAAAGACTTGGAACCGCCTTCGCGCATGGCTCAGTCGCGAATACCCTGAATTAGGCGATACTCTCAATTATGGAATATTACCCCAAGACCTCGCTCAGATAGAGATGCAGTTTGGCTTTGCCCTCCCCGCCGTCGTTCGTGAATCATACCTCTGTGTTGATGGCCAAGAAGCAGAATCTGCTGCCGGCTGTTCTGAGGGTCTCTTTTTTGGCCTCACTCTTCTTCCTTTGGATGATGTCCTTGATGAGTGGAGATTCTGGCGAGAAGTAGATGACGATCCTAGCACTGGTGCGAACCCCCGGCTACGCGAGATGATGCAGTCCATTCCCTCAGGATGGGTTCGAAGAGAATATTCCCAGCGCGGCTGGATCCCACTCATTGCTGATAAAATTGGAAACTACGTTGGTATTGACCTTAATCCAGGTGATGCTGGTGCTGTTGGGCAGGTGATTGTCTTTGGTCGTGATTTTGATACCAAGGTTGTGCTTTGGAAAGGGGATGGCAGTTCCGGATGGGCAAAGTGGTTGGCTTGTTTTGTAGAAGAGTTGGAGAGTGGTGAAGGGTTCGAAATTGGTTCCAGTGATGTGAGTGAGGGCAGTGAAGATGACCTTGGGTATGAAGGGTACTACAACGATGGACGAGGCCAGGGTGATGGGGGAGGTGATAACGGTTCTGCTGGAATGCGCCTGACAGGAGAGTATAGAGGATGGAATGTATTAGAGGCCTGGGCAGACAGGAGCGTTCGGAAGTGGCACGAAGCGGGCGTTATTTCTGACACGTCGTTGCCTTCAGTTGAGGAGGATGTCAAGGGCAAGGTAAGCCTGTGGTTCTGGTTGTCGTTTGTTCTGCGTGACCTATAATCGATGCAGACGGTGGAAAAAGGACCACTCGTTGTCGAGTTACCACAAGAATCTGCAGCTGAAATACCCATACCAGTGTTGGCAGACGCTGTAGAACACATACCACCTCCCACCGCCACTGCTCTAAATACCCATCGAAGCTTAGCTAGTAAAAGTAAACCACCGCATAATCTCCCGACGATTTCCGTCAGCAGACCTCCTGCGCCACTACCTGTAGAACTTCCAACTCCACGCGACATCGCACCTTCCTCTTCGCTGCCGTCTTTTGAAGAAGATCTGGAAACTGGAATGCGAGAGGTTTCGCATGAGGAAGCAAGCTTGGTCTCAGCATCAACTCCTCGGCGAGCACAGACTATTGCACGTGAAATATCTGAATCCTCGGAGTCTGCAATTCCTGCTTCATCGAGTGCAGTAGATATGCCGTTAGTGGCCGCTGCTCCGGCTTCGCCCACCGATCCTCTTTCTGGAACGATGTCATCTACGACCTTGACTGTCATTCCTGATTTACTAGCTGATTCTGCACCTGCATTAGACACCGCCCCGATTGAACCATCACCGTCGCCCAAAGTGGAAGTGTCCGCGATAGAACAGCTTTTAGTACCTTCGACTTCGCAAGAGATTCCTGTTGTTGCGCAAGAGGAGGGGGAACAAGACCTGGACCCGGACACAACCATTCGGCTCGTCGGTGGTGGGGGCTTGTCCGGCGTTGTTGTTCCCGAACCTGAGCACGAGCCAGAGGCGGAGACACCTGCGGCCAACGGTAAGAAGGATTCAGATACTCAGTCACTCGCGTCCATCACATCAGACACAAGTACAAAGAAGAGTGAAAAGGGACACAAGAAGACAAAAAGTGGCTTGGCTGGGCTGAAAAAGCTAGGATTAGGACGGAAACGCGATTCAACAGGCAGCGTAAAGAGTGTGAAGAGTGTGAAAGAGACTGCCGTGCCGGCTACGAATTAAACAAGGAATTGCATGCAGTAAATATTATTTTCTCCCTTCCGTTTTTCATCCGTTTCGTTCAGTTCTGTTATATGGCAGTTACTATTAGTACCGTTTCTTTCCCTCTCACAAGCTTGCTTTGTTATTGGGCCACCATTTTTCTCTCTCCGAACTTTGCACCTGGTTATTAGCATCTACACATTGCCTGCTAAGCAGCTGATTAATCACTTTTACTTCTCACTACCTTTATTTCATACAGCCATTCATGTATCATCGCATTCTTGCTCGGTTCTATACCCGTAACCACCAGGTACCCAGTATGTGCCCTCGTCAAGACGTTAGGCTCACCCAATCACTTGAGACTAATACAACTTGGTCTTATTTTCGGATGAACTGGACATTATAGATCGTACATAGGCCCATAATGTATATGCGAGCTTTTCGTTGCAAATTTCATCATATTAGGGTCTAGTGACTCTAGTCTGTCTACTATAGACGCCCATTTTCAGCGACACGTGACATGAGTTGCGTCGCGTGTTCGGATTCGGAATCCGTTTTGTTGAATCTGTTTGCTCTTGAACCTTTTCCGTTCTAAACGTTTGAACGCTCGCGTTCGTCGCGTTATTTATCATGGACGCCATAATATCTCTCATGCTTCACCCCATTATAACTATGAAGATCGGTTATGACCCTGATGATGAAGGCGGAATCGACTTTATTTACCCTCTGACTGCTTTCTTTGCCTTTGGAATTTATCTCGTTGCAGACAGATACTACAAGAAACATAACAGCCCATTACCATTTGAAATTAGCATACCAGAAGTCCGTACGATTTTCTTACATTTGTTTCATAAGGATCTGACGCCTCTTCAAACAGCCCGCAGATCCTCAATGGAAATCTCACCCCATTAAATATGCCCATCTCGAATCTCACCTCGATAACCCAGATATTATGACTCCTTATCCAGTTCCAGGTCGGCGATATATTACGAGCTTTGATCCAGCTTCTGGCTTTCATCTCGGCACCTTCCTCGCCGACAACGAAGACGAAATTCGGCGAAAGATTGAGCGAGCCTCTGAGGCACAGCAGAAATGGAAACATACCAGCTTTACGCAGAGGAGACGTGTCATGAGAAGCTTGAAGAAGTGGCTGGTCGAAAATCAGGATGCTTGTGCGCGGGTCGCTTGTCGTGATACCGGAAAGACCTGTATGTCTCGCCCTTTTTCATTCGTGTTCATCTACAAATATTTATATGTTCGAAGTGGTCGATGCTGCTCTTGGCGAAATTCTTACCACATGCTCAAAGTTGGAATGGTTGATTAACCATGGAGAACGCGTTCTGAAACCGGAGAAGAGGCATGGAAATTTCATGATGTTCTACAAGAAGTCAGAAGTTCATTTCGAGCCGCTTGGAGTCGTCGCTGGGATCGTGTCATGGAACTACCGTAGGTCTTATTTTGCTAGGTACATAAGTAATGTTCTGATCACCTTCCAGCTCTCCATAATGCTTGGTCTCCTATACTCGCCGCAATTTTTGCTGGGAACGGTAGTGTTCTCAAGTGCTCGGAGCATGTTATCTGGTCCACGACATGGTTCGTTGGTGCTATTCAAGAGTGTCTTCGTACTTGTGGACACGATCCCGAACTTGTTCAGGTCGTCTGCTGCTATCCTGAGGAGGCTCAAGCCCTCACTAAGTCACCGAATATCAAGCATATCACTTTTATTGGCTCAGAAACAGTGGGACGAAAGGTCACTTTTCATGCTAGTTTTCTATGGGTGATCGTTTACCTTTCGCACAGATTGCTATAGACGCAACGGAGCATCTTACCCCCGTTACTCTTGAACTCGGTGGAAAAGACCCTGCAGTCATTCTCCCAGGCACCGACATTAACAAGTGGGCCAGCCTATGGATGAGAGGTGTCTTGTAAGTCTCTTGTGTTGTGATGATATGGCTGAGCGAGCACTTAAATGTTTACAGCCAAAACATGGGTCAGAATTGCATCGGAATTGAACGTCTCATCGTCCATAGCAGCCAATACGATGACCTGCATGATATGTTTAGAGAGCGAGTTGCTAGGCTTCGCGTGGGTTCTGTTTTAGCCCCCAGCCCCGAAGGATATGTCTCAACCGTCGATTGCGGTTCTATGATCTCCGGAGACCGATTCCCTGGCATCTCAAAGGTTATTCTTGATGCTTCTGAAGCCGGTGCAAACGTTGATGGCGAAGGTGCTCAATATCACCACGTTTACCTCGACAATGGTTACTATTTCGCGCCTACCGTTGTTGGACCTGTCGACACAAGCATGGAAATTGCAAACCACGAACGTACGTAACGCTCGCGTTTTACATTTGTCCATTGATTTACAGTTGTTGTAGTGTTTGCTCCCGTCGCAGTCTTAATGCCGTATGAAAAAATTGAAGAGGCTATTGAAATTGCTAATAGCACTCGATATGGTCTTGGCGCTAGTGTTTTTGGTCCTGATCAATCTTTGTGCCTTGAAGTGGCTAAAGAACTTGAATGTGGCATGGTATCCGTCAACGACTTTGGTGTATTCTATGTACGGTTCATATCACATGAAAGCAATGTTCTTTACTGATATATATACCTTTCAGATAAAGTTCGTATACAAATATTCTTGCTGATTACCTACTCTGATAATAACGCACTTTTTAGTCAAGATCTACCGTTTGGAGGAGTGAAGGCCAGTGGTTACGGTCGATTCGGTAAGACCGTTTTATCTTCTGCTCCCATCAAGCGAAGTCGTTGACCTTCATTCAACTACAGGTGGTCCAGAAGGTCTTCGGTCACTCACCAGCCCCAAGGCTATTATGATAGACAGATGGCCATCTTTCATCCAAACTAGCATTCCGAAGGTGATGGATTATCCCCTTCGTTCATTATACCACAGCTGGTATGTAATTATCCATCTTTATATGTATCCCATGCACACTTATGTGATTTCATAGGGAATTCTCGGCCGGTCTGGTACGATTCCTATATGCAGATGGATGGCGCACACGCCTCCGCGGTCTCTTTACATTGGCTAATGCTGCTCGAAAAGCGCAGTGAATTCTGGATTTACAAGAACTTTTTAAGCTAGGATCAGATTACTATGCTCATGGAACTACTTATTTACTATACCAGGGATCGGATTTCTTTCATGATAATGATATTTATGCTACTCAAAACTTGTTTCCCGGTGTCTGAATGTGGCATCATCTCTCGATAATCACCGTCTGCTCGTTGAGCTAGGTATGCACAATGATAAATTTCACTTTCGGTTAATACATCTCTGGTAGCCAAATGGTGCCGCCAAGCCAATGAAATATACATATCGTACTCAGCCATACTCCGGGGTAGCTGGCTTCGACTACGATCGTTAAATGCTTTGTGGTCCTATTGTAGGTGATACAATAAAACTAAAAACGGAACATCCGCTACAATCCAGGGCATCGTCTTTACAAAGCTGGCACAGCACGCTTTCCCCCATCCTCTCCCTCCGAGTTACACATATTGAATGAGGCTTCATACGGGTCGAAGGGAACCTCCATGTCGCGCACGCTGTATATGTCAACGCCTGTTTCTAGGGAGCAATGGGAGCGCGAGGCTGTCTCTGGTATAACTTGCGCGAAGGACAAGCGGCTGGACTGTCTGGGAGGAGTGGATGAAACGTTACTGATCCGCCGCCAGTCATCGTCCATTGCCATTGACGGAACTGATGGTATCGAGCGTGATCCTTCTTCAGCTTGCGAAGGGATGGTGCTAAGAGCCGAAGAGGGACGATGAAATAATGCGGCGCGCCGGATGGCACTAAACGATAATGGGGGACGAAGGTGAGCTCTTGGAGGTACGATGGGTCCAATGTCAATCACGTCCATTTCAGACATCGAGATTGGGAGGGTAGTGAGAACAATTTCTGCCTTACATGCCGAACTAAGAGCTCGATGTGCTGCTTTCTTGGAAGCCCACCAGTCTACGAGACGACGAAGCATACGGGCAGCCGCAGTGAAGATAAGGCCGAGGACGACCATGCTGCACACAATAATTACCATGACTAATGCCACTCCATCGTTTTCGAAGGTCAGCGGCTGAAGCCCTCGTTGCCTTATGTGAGCATCGCTCCCTGCCGCTTTTATTGGGTTAATAGTGGAAATTCAACCGGTAGTCTACGCTTCTTACCGGCTGGAACAAAGTCTTTCTCGTTCGTTCTTAACGAGCCGCCTTTGATGCTGACAGTTCTGAACGACGATTCGCGTTTCATGTCGGGAACTGGACTGTTGTGAGCCGACTTGTTGAGGATGCGAGAAGGTAGGTGTGCTGAAAGATATGAAACTATTCTGACACTAAAATTGTGTGATATTCTCGAATAAAATAAATGAGCGGGAGGTGGATATGAAGGCAACTATTAAGATGAGACAGATTGAATGGGGGTCGGAATCCGTCGAAACAGTCTGAAGTTCCTTCACTTTAAGAGAAGGTTGAATGCTAAAATTAGCACAAGTCGTAACTTCAAAGAATTCCGCGACATCTTGTAATCGAGGGTGGCAAGATGTCACCACTTCCAGTAGTCTCCAAGTGTGTGTACTCGTGAGGCTCATGGTCCATTTCATACTACTACCATGATCAGATGATAAATGGTTTTTCCTTCAAGTAGTGACCTTCCACCTGCCTCGACGCCGGTCAGCTATACTGAACAAAAAACAACTTTGAGGGCGATTTGTATGTTTTTCTTTAGTTACTGTTAAGCTGTTTCAAACGTCAGCCTTACATTCTGACGGAGAATCTAAGCCGGTTATCCGTTACTCAAAGTAGGGCTATTCCTGAGATGTCATTGAACACTACTTGATTAAGTAAAATTATATCTAGATAGCTAAGAAACGGATTTTTGATAACGTATGATACATAGCATTGTAGCAGGCATAGAAATAGAGCAAAATGGTGCAGTGAGAAATATACAGAAAGTCCAAGTGGCATAAAGTAAGTAGTTGTTTATTCTTGCATCTGGTCTACGTCCGGAGTGTTGGTCATTTTGGCCTTTTTCCAAGCTACAAAGTCATCAAGTAATGTGGGCCAAGCCTGTAAACATATGAATGAGTTCAGCCAGATCACTGACTGCTGTGAAGAAAACTTACACCATCAGTCTCGTAGTCTTGTAAATCAGGCTTGATAGTCTGACAGAATTCAAGCATCTGTGTGAGAGATTGAGGCGAAGTCGACAATGATTAACAGCTTGCAGCAGACGCACCATACTCCATAAATCCTTATTTGTCGCACGGTAGCTTCCTTCTTTCTCCTAAAAGGAACGATAAGGAACCCATACGGTTTTCTGCGTGAAATACGAACTGCGATGAACTCCAACACCTCCGACATCACGGGATACTTGGGAACCAGAAGAACAGACCAAAGTGCGGTGGACGTCTACAAGCAAAGAAGTTGGTGGCAAAGTCCAACAAAAGTATTCAAATTTCAAACGACATACCTCCATATCAATATTCTTTGATTGCCTGACAACATTCTATGCATTAGGGCCTGCGGAAATCCAATACTAGTCACGACTTACTCGGGTTTGACCAGAGCGAAGCAAAACATGTAGAGCTTATTGAATGCGGCTTTTGTATCCTTGGCATAGCCCACATACTGAGTTCTGTCGTACTTGTCGTTTGAAATTTTCTTGAGGGGAGACATGTCGCGGATAAGAAGGCTATTGAGCTCTGTCACTGCAAGCGACAATTGTGCCGGCGTCGATATCCTGGTGTGAACATCATCAGATCACTTCACCCCCTACATAATTGCATTCAGCTTACTTTAAAGTACTCGTTCCCTTTGCCCACTCCTCCTTCGAAATCTTTCCCATCTCCTTTGCGTTTAATTGCCATGCAAGAATCAATGGAAGCGCACTGTCTAAGGGACAGTCCGTATCTGTGCACAACTTCTCGAATCCTTCAGGCTCTATGACATCTGGATTGTCACTGTCAGTGTAGGTGCTGAAGAGTTCAAGAGAACGTGTGGAAGTGTAGGGTTCGTTTTTGGAACCAGCCACCTTCCCTCCTGCTGTCTTCGTGTCGGCAGGTACATTCTACCCACAAATACTTCCCGTCAGGTCGATATTGAGTAGAAATGGAGAACGACAGTCACCTGTTTCACGGATGCCTTAATTTTATCCTTGTCAGGAATATCGTCACTGTAGACGTGTTTCACATTAGTTGACGAACAACAAAACAGTGAGGAGAAGCGCATGGGAAGAGCATTCACAAGTGCCACTATGCTGGCGCCTGCTTAAAGAATCGTATGGAGATAGTAGATGACGAAGTTGCACCCAAAAAGATTCGCGGCGAACAAAGCTTCCAGGTGGTCGCACAGTGCATTCATTCCACGCGTCCACTGAACAGGGATTTTGCCCAGCGTATCATGCTTATGTCAGCAAATTGCTTTTCGGGGACAAAAATAAACTGGATGCGTGGAACTTGCTTGTAACTTCGCCATCCTCACAGAAATGTGCGAGACAAAAAATAATGAGATGGTGCAGATTGAGAGAACAGCGGGAGCTCATTATGTAGAAGATAGAAACTCACGTCTTAGCACTTTTCTTACTCCTCGTCGTTGTCCTTGACTTTTTAGCAGGAGGCGCAGTCTATGTCGGAAAGTTATGGAAAGATGGTATAAACTTCGAAAATATGCGTACATGTACCCCCGTGTCGTTCGAGTCTTCGTCCATATCCGTCCTGCGATCGCTAACGTATCAATAATAAGATACAAATGGACAATCTAAGCATCGTACGCGTCTGTAACTTTGTTCCCTTTGGCAACGGTTTTCTTGGTGGTCTTAGTCTTGGCAGTCTCAGTCACTGCCTTGCTCGTAGAAGAACGAGCCGAGCTACGAGTTGCTCGTGATGAAGGAGGCTTGGTTTCAGTATCATCTGCGCGTTTTCTCTGATTTAAAGGATGTCAGACGCGGGGAATGATGAAGATGGCGAATCGTCACTTTTGGAGGCATTTCAAGTTAGTAGAAAGAGCAGAAAGGAGTCAAGTAAACGGCGCCCGGCAAATGTAAGATGGAGCTCGTTTCTTCCAACGTTCCAAACGCGACTACTACTATAAGTACCTCATGTACATCGCGTGACTCCCGACAATCAATGAATTGATTCATTGTCACGCTTAAGTCACGTCGGCCCCGCTTTATCAATTATATAATTTCTCCAGGTGTGCCGTTTTCCTTTGGTTTTCCTAGGCCTGTTCTCTCAGCTATTATGACAAGTGAAATATACAATCCTAATCCCGTCGTTTTCTCCCCGACAAAGCAAGCCGAAAGAAGGTCAGATATATTGGCTAATTCACTATGGCTGAATGAGGATTCGGACTCGGAGGTGGAGGAAGAGGATGTGCAATACATTGATCAGGATGAGGTTTTTGGTATGTGTATACCGTCGTTTTAAAACTTATTCGTATTCCTATTCATACAATGTTATTTATTAGATCTCGTTCGATCTATTTATGATCCAGAGCATCCCAACACGCTGGAAGAACTTCGTGTAGTCTCAGCTCCTCAAATTACTGTTGGCGAAAATCATGTCAAAGTTGAATTTACACCGACAGTGCCTCATTGCGGAATGTCAACCTTAATAGGTAATTGGTGATTTATTTACTATCGTAGTAGATGTTATTAATGATGTCTAAGGTTTGTCTCTCCGTGTCAGACTTCTTAGGAGTCTACCTAGTCGTTTTAAAGTCGATATTTTCGTAAAACCTGGTTCACACCAGAGTGAACATGCTGGTACGTTCTCTATCCAATTGCGCGCGTGCAATTCCTTTTAACAGCACAAAGTTAACAAGCAATTAAACGACAAGGAGAGGGTTGCAGCTGCACTAGAAAACTCCGCCTTACTAGAAACAGTAGAACACTGTCTCTCCGATGCCGGTCTTCGAGGTCAGCCGAAGCTCATGTAATACCTTTCTCCTGTCATATGTACATTTGCATGTAGTCATAGCCTTTTAATATCATGTACGACTATTTGTATGTATTCATCGGGTTTGCGAGCGTGTCGAAAGTATCGATGCAGATTCTGTTTTCGTGTAAACTGGCGTTGATACGCTATTTCTGTCGGGTTCCACAGAATAATCGTTATGAAGTATTCCTCTAGGAATGAAAAACCTGAGAGATATTAATCGATACGGTGCTTCCATTTCGCCGATTGTCGTACAAATGCTCAAGAAGCTCAAAGACGATATACTTAGATATGCGCGCTACTCCGGATCTTTGAAAGGAAGAACGGGGCGTGAATTTAAGAGGAAACACTTGTATTTCAGAAGGGTATGCAGTAGGCGAGGTGATAATACATCTGAGTATGATATATAAAGAGTCAAAGTGGGTGGCTACAAATCTAAGCCGGTTCTAATGCTACAGTGATAATGCCAGAGACTAGTAAGCGAAAGTATGGTTCTTTGAGTATAGTAGATGCAATTTGAATGCTAAATGAATGAGAATGAGAGTGAGTGAGAATGAGAATGAGAACGAGCATGAAGAAGCCGAAACCATGCCGAGAAGAACGCCAGAAAACAAAGAAACCGTTCAGTCCTTGAGAAGAAAGTCCCAGTCAATAGCAGTCTCGGGAGTTTTTCGACCGCACCCAAACATGCGTTTAAGCGATTCTTTGTGAGATTTTTCTGGTGCACACGTCTGGATGTCCCACATCCGAAACGTAATATGACCTTCAGTATAAACAACAACATCATCTTCGTTGTAGATTTCCGCGAAACTTTGTTCGTTGATACGAACATTTCGCATTATACGATTGATAAACCCAGCAGAGAATGTAGCTTTGCCAGTGTGATGTATCTGGCCTTTGAAATCTGAAGGTAACCAGACAGTCACATCTGAAGTATCTGCTTGCACTTCAAGATAAAATTTTGATTGTGAAAAATTTCGGCACTAGAGCGCGAATTGGGTGAGTGCTATGTGATAAGTGTTGTAAGAAAGGTCACGCACAACTTTAAGCTTTACCAGTGAAGAGTCACTGCCAACAAACATGCGCATGCGGTGCTGTACCGGCTGATTCCGTGCTCGGTAATGGGGAAGTATCAAGGACAAGTCGACAGGCTTGTATTCGACATCCAAGTGGAAGTCCCATGATGCATCCCCGTGGTATTTAACTTTATGAGTGCCATGCGTTGGAGGCTGATCAAGCTGAAACGAAAAGAGTAAATACGGCTGCTCAGGGAAGAGAGCGAGAAAGGCGCTTACCAAGGGGGACAGCGTTTTCTCTATTGAATACTATGATAGATAATGAAGGCGCAATTAGCCGTGGAGGGAAGGGACGAGTGAGTGGCTACGCACGAGAGAATGGTCAGAAGACATTATGGATGAAAAGTGAGAATTAGAGAAAGAAAATGAAAGGTACTGAAGCAAAGAAGAAAGAGGCGGGTGCTGCGAGAGCAAGGAATGGGCGAAAGTGAAGCGGTTGCGATAGAAGAAAGGGCGGTGTTTATAAAACATTGTGTTCCAAAAAGAGGATAAGAGCGTGCAGCCGTGCCACGTGGTGGAGACAAGGTTCGCCTAATATAGAGTGATCGCCTTCTTGTACTTCCGGGGCACGCGATCGCAATGCGGCTTTATGCTGGACTCCCGAACGCATCCCTTGCTGAAGCGCTGAGGCAAAGGCTTGTTCTCCTATCCAGTCCCATCTCCATCTCTCCCCAACTCCCACCTACTTCTAATCAATTCCATCACTACTATCCTTCACCATTCCATTCCAGCCGGCTCCCATGCCGTATGTCCTCCATTCTCCCTCGCAAACAATAAAATACATCTCAGTACCTTCTTCGGCACAATGCATTTATGACACGCCGCTTCCATGTCTCATCCACGGTCTGTCGTCTTATCTGGCCGACAATGCACAAAACAATACACTGATACATTCGCCGATTATCTTCAATCATATCTGCTTTCAATTCATCCTTGTCGTTTCAACGCTCGCCCACCGTGAGATGGGCTCTTGTTATCAAAACAGATCCGTCGAGTGACCTTGTTCTTTACGTTGTCTTATGCCTTCTACTGCCTTCCATACCATATCTGCTTTACCTTGCTGCCGTCCACAATATAGGAGACATACAAAAGGGTTTCCTGGCCAATTCTGCCGCGCGCCAGGTGACGGACGAATTCATTCGCGATTCGAATGCCTCTATTATGCTGTCCGTGGATATGAATACCTTCTCTTTCCATGTCGTCATCGTTGAGCGAGTCAATCTGGCAAGTTCTTACATACCGGCTATAATGAACTGCCATTAGTCCTTGTACTGAGGACACGAATGGCGTCCTGATGGGAGGGCATCTCGGATAATTCACACACGATCACAGTCGACATCAGGAGCTCGGACCATCCAAATCTATCAAACATATGTCACCGAAATAGGAGGCACACAAGCATATGGACAAAAAGGGAGAGACAAAGCCATACCTACGGTCTAAGGATCTAAATATGTTTAGCAAATGCATGAAGGGTAATCCGAGGTAAATGACACTGTAAAGACAAAGAGACTGCGCTTTCAGTAGTATGACTTTGTTCCCTGGTTTTCTGCCGGAGACTGGCCTTGAAATGCATGGGAGAGGTCTGTAAACTCAACTTGGTGAACAGGCGACTTCGTGGAATGACTTGTAACAGGGGTTTACTTAACCACATAAGTATTTTGGCATTAGGCGTTTCACCTAGTAGTACCATCTTAGCTGATGCCGGGACTTTCCTTAGTTGTACTTTTCGTACTTCTGCAAGAGCCTTGAAGAGGGTTTCTCCTGTTGATAATATCAACGATACTAGCCATGATTAGAGAGCATCACCAAGTGGTCATCAGGCACCCCTTCGCGATGGCTTCTTCGCATTGGAAAGCTAGGAGCATGATACGAAAAATGAACCCATCATCCATAGTAGTACGAGCCAGTAAGCACCTAATAACCTCAAGCGATTTTTACCTGAAGAAAAGGATACTGCGCTTCCTTCAAGTTCCAAAGGTTAGGGATATTTACGTGTATAAGTTGACGGCAAATCATCGCATGCATGTATACTCTGAAATAAGTTGAGCTCGAGAAAGCTACAGAGCCTGATGTCTCCAGAACTCTTTATATCGTGTAGGGTAGGAATCTTTTCCTCATTAGTATCATCTCGTGTAATACACAACATAAGAAGCGTAATTGACGGATGCAAGTAAAATTTTTATGCAGGTATATTAAGGAATAAAAGATATATATTTAATATGTAAGATACAAACACCAACGCACCCAAAGTGGGTTATCATCACATACCGTTGTACCTGTATAAATACCTTCAATGCAGGGGGGGTATTAGCTATTTTCGATATTAATACTAGAGTTGGCATCTATTGTGTGGGGAATAACCAGTGGGCTGGGTGTAGATAACTTGGATTCACCGGGTGCACTTTCAACCCCACTAGCTATCAGAACAATAGGTGAACTGGATGGCATACTGGATGGCTTGGCTCGATTTTTCTTTGCAAGTTCAACGAGTCTATCAAACTCCGACTTTTGTTTTTTCTATGTTCTCGCCTTGAGACTGTGCGATAGAGATGCGGATAAATGCGAGAAGTATACCTGGTACATCGCAACGTCATCAACAGTACTTTTCTTTTTCCTCGTATCGTCTTCCCATTTCTTTAATTCTTTTCGAAGCTCCGCTTTCGTTTTCCGGTTTGCTTCTGAACGATCTAAGTTGGCATTGTATATCATAACCCATCTATAATATAGTCAATTCACAGTCCATGTTTCAGGTAATGGGTTGGTTACAACGCACTTCCGATGTCGTTCGATCCACTGGTTTCTGTCGCCGTTAACAGGGAGACTTTGCTCTGCCAGTAGTTCTTTTAGAGCCCTGTCCTTCAATGCCCCGTAAGAAGCCTTCGGAAGGGGATAATCATCATCATCTGAATCACCAGTGTCTCTGTCACCGAGTCAGTAACCACGTAGGATGTCCTCACCAAGGGCGTACCTACTTTTGCTTCCCTTTATCCTTTTGACTCCGTGGACCTCCTAAAAGCTTGCTCCACTGCTGCTTAGATTGTGTCTTTGCAGTCATGGTAGTTTGTGTGTAATTTTTGCAACCGCTGTCGATGTGTGCATTGACACGCTTATAGACGACTTCCTTGTTACATATCGGACAATTAACGATACGGTCTGCAGCTGAATTGGGTAGATTAATGGGGCGTCAATTCGAGTGAACTTGTCATGAAACCCACAATTGTTTTCAGTAATTTCAGCACCTCCGGTTTCACTGGTATCAAACTGTGGAATAGCTACTGAAGCTTTGGAAGAGCTAGGTTTATTTTGCGAAGATTTTGAAGGGGACTTCGAAGTACTTGTTATTATTGAGCTTTGAGGAACAATTTGAATTTCGGAACTCGACGAGCGAGCTTTGCTGTGGTCTAACTTCCTCTTCTTTGCCTTCGGCGTACTAAGGCCGTCTGGACTGATAGAACTTGCCCTCTGTTCTTCCACTTTACACAGTCGCAGAACGTATGGCCTGATTATCATATAAATGTATACATGTCTGCACGGATACAGCAACCACGTACCGGGCTGATTTCCAAGATACCACGGCTTCCTCCATTACAGGATTCTGGCGCAAGTGACCTTCGTTCGCTGATTTGCGACAGCTTGGACATTCCTGTTTTTCGCCCATCGCGGTACGTATACACTGTGTTCTGGTATTAGCAAGAGACGGAAAATATATCAATGCAGCGACGTACGAATGAGCAGAAGCAGTGGCCGCACGGGAGGGTAACCGGTGCATCGTAGAGCTCGCCGCAAATGGTACAGCGCAGGGCGGAGTCAAGGTCCCGCAGACCAGGGGCTATTAAAGGCGGAGGGAAGTCCGTGGGGTCTGGAACAACATCAGAGAGCAGTGGGTGCGTGAAAGTGGCTGCCATGCATGAGATGGAGCGGCGCCAAGTCGCGTTGTTAAGTCAAGTTGTCATAATTGGACGCGGTAGTCACATCACGTGATATAATATATGAACCGTCACCAGCCGCCACCTCGTTTGAGACATATCAACTATTATATACTTAGCTCATGCAAAAGTACTGCACAACGACCCACATATTCTGGAACGATACAACGAAGGGTGTTGCATTATGACACCAAATGTGTGGACTGATCTGCCTCGTTCTTTCTCTTTTATTTCTCGGGCTGTTAAAACTCAGTTAACCTTATAGACCTAGTATTGCTAGTACCACTACGCGGGGATGCAACTGTTTCTGTGGTGAGTAAAAATTCCGATTGTTGTACTGGTACTTGAGAGCACATGAATTTCTCGATCTCTTGAACTTTCTACAGATCCCTAGTGTCGTGAGGCAAGATGTCGGATCCGTTGGCGCGGAGCAAGCATTACACGGCTCTTGCTGTCTCAGGTATCTTTGGCTTTCAGAATCTCGTCAGTATTGAATACAGTACATAACCGTCGAGATACTTCTTGCAGTGCCACACAACCAAAGGAGAATCGATGGTACGATTCTTGACCATGGGGTCGCTTCATCCGCATATCTCAGCCTTAGCGGAATCATGTCGGTTTCGTGAAATACCATTTACCCTCAGGTTTCGGTCATGAGTCGGAACAACATACGATATCATGGATCAATTTTGGCGCCTGCATAACGATGGCGATAGGATACCATGGTACTCGGCACGCGCTGGCGACCGCAAAGGACATCAACGATTCAGAATCACAGGTCGCATCAGGCATTTGGTGAGCGTCTGGATGGAGCGAGCTCTGACATGCGCGATCCTTTTTTGGTAATTATTAACATCGTCTTTGGGAAAAACTTGGCTGTTGAACATATGTTGCGCGCTAAGGAACGCAATTGTCACGATTTTCGCTTATGTGCATAAGGCACATGCAAGACCCATTCCACCAACTTCTTCGCTAATGGATCTCAAGCCGTTTGTTCGTACAATTTATTCGTGTATACAGAGGTCTATGGTCTGTCCCTCGAAACTATACAGTTCCGATACCGCTCACGGAAATAATCCTCAGGCCCCAAACAGGAAAGCACCGAGCACTCCAGATCCAGACGATTTCTGAGACTCTTATAAAGGACAGTGAAGGTCGCGTTGGCAAAATAACGTGATAACATCCAACTTAATCATCATGCAAAAACTTCTCGTTGTAGTTTCCCTGGCCGTCGTTGTTCAGCAAGCAGCAGCCGCAGTTGCATTATGGGGGCAATGTATGCGTCTGTTTTTCTTCAGCCTTAACTCTGTCTAAAGGTGTGCTTCCAGGTGGTGGTCTCAATTTTTCTGGAGAAGTAAGTGCCGAACTGCGAATGATTCTGCTATTGCTAAGCCTTGTCACAGAAAATTTGTAAGTGTATTACAATATATACTAAATCTAGTTAGTGAAACGTTCGCAATTCAGGCGTCTCCGGAGCTACCTGTACGTATGTCAATGACTGGTACTCCCAGTAAGAGTTTTCTGTTTCTTATTACAAAGTACATTATAAAATTTTGAATGTAGGTGCTTGCAAGGATCTATCCAGGCGACCACAACCTCCAAACCAATAGCAACGAGTACTACCAGTACCGCCATTACTTCTAGCAAATTCATCACTTCCACCTTGAAATCCACCGCTACCAGCACAACTACAACTACCAGCGCTTCTGCTAGTACTGGGGCTGGGCTAGATGCTAAGTTCAAGGCCAAAGGAAAAATATTCTGGGTATTCATTCTTCGCCGACTTCTTGACGCTTAGCTTGTCTCACGACTTGTCAGGGATCTTGTGCTGATCCTGGTACATTGAACAAGTCTGGTTTGTAACATTGTATCATATTCCCTGATAGCGACTAACGTATGTGTTTAGGGAGCGTTGCCCGTCTGAAGTCCGACTTCGGCCAAGTGACACCTGTACGTAAACTTTGTTGATTACGGGGAGTATCATGTTTTACCTCTCAATGTAGGAAAATTCCATGAAGGTTTGTAGCTTTAAGTTGACTTGTTTACCATCTAACGTGTTCTATGTGTAGTGGGATGCTACGGAATGTATGTGTTTTCTATGTACACTGGTAGGGAGAACCCCGACGCAAATACCCATAGCTTCTCGCAATAGTTTCTCGTTCGGTAATGCCGATACTTTGGTCAACTGGGCTGTCTCGAACGGGAAACTCATACGTGGTCATACCTTGGGTAATGTATCTTCTGTTAGATTCAGCCATGTCTTCTAAACATCAGGCATGCAGTGTGGCATTCTCAATTACCATCATGGGTGTCGTCTATCACAGACAAGACTACCTTGGTAAACAATTCATTTGGCTATGCATACATCAAACAGATTTCTGAAACACAATTCTTAGACATCCGTTATCCAAAACCATATCTCCAATGTTGCCGGAAGATACAAAGGGAAACTTTACGGTAAGGTTTTTGCTTTCGATGTAATAACCAACTCACTAATGAATTCCTCTCAGCTGTAAGCTTAATGTGACTCTGCCAAATGAATATTACTAACTATTGGATGTTTGACAGTGGGATGTTGTAAAGTAAGCTCCAAAGATGATTTTCATTATACAGTTTGCTCATCACACAACAACTACAGCGAAATGTTCAACGAAGACGGTACTACCCGTACCAGCGTTTTCTACAATGTTCTCGGAGAGGTAATTCGTCGTTGGTAATGCTAGTTTCGATTGATTACTGACATGCTCAGTCTTTCGTCACAATCGCGTACCAAGCTGCCAGGGCTGCTGATCCCTCTGCCAAGTAAGCGCGCTTCAAAACTGCTTATATTGCAGAGAAATAAACTTTCTATTAGGCTGTACATCAATGACTACAACCTTGATTCTAACAACAGCAAAGTTCAGGGTAAATATCTGATGTCTTTATCTGCACCTTGCTCACAGTCCATTACAGGCCTTATTGCCCTCGTGAAGCGTGTCAATAGCGCAGGAAAGTATATCGACGGTATCGGTACTCAGATGCACCTGGAGGTAATATGCTAACCTTACTATGATACACGATGAAGTAACCTAACATTTCCCAGTCTGGAGGTACTGGCGGGGTCCAAGCCGCACTCACCGCTTTGGCCACCACTGGCTTGGAGGTCGCAATCACTGAACTAGACATCAAGTCTGCCTCTGCGAGCGATTATACTGTAGTTGCTCGTGCTTGCTTGGCTGTTTCCTCATGTGTTGCTATTACCAGCTGGGGCGTTGGCGACTCTGTAAGTACATATTATATGCCCGTTTGAAACCCTTTCTGAGAAACAATATACAGGATTCCTGGCGTTCTTCATATAGTCCTCTTCTCTTCGATAGCAGCTACGAGCCCAAGGCTGCGTATACGGCTGTTATTCAAGCACTGTCATGAGTATTTTGATGATGAGATGTTTTCATCGAATATCAATTTGCAGTTTTCTCTAGTGCCATGTTCGTATACCCTGTCTAGACTCCGGAGAGAAAATAATCATCTTAGCGTTGTTGGTATCCCCTTTGAAAATGACTTAGTCTACGTATGCCAAGTCCATGCATGACGGGCCCGATGATAACTTTCTTCCAAGTGGCATAATACTTTCCCATTTTATAACGTTACTTGTAATATTTCTCCGCTTTCGCTATTATCACGGAAGATACAAAATGTCAGGTGTGGTATATTTTAACCGCTCGGAAAAGCGAGTCATTGCCGGTCCGTCAGGCGGTCCGGTCTTTTCGTCGCAAGCCAAACGAACCTTGAACGTTTCTTTTACAAACCATCCACATCAATCTAATATTCTGCCTCAAACAACCGCTGGATCAACCAGTTTTACTTCGAACCATATGAATATGTTTGGCAGTTAAACATTTCATTCTTGGTGCCGGTATACATGATCAAATTTTACTGAACGTTGGTCAAGGAGTCGTTTGGTGCCTTGGTGAGTCCAACATGTACTAGATGATTTCTCGGATCAGGTACGTCAAGGATGTATTCGACTTCTTAATGCAACCGGCGTCGATCAAAGGAGAGTGACATTCGCGGCGATTCGACGTCGCGCCGGAACAGTTCACTTCACACTCGAGGCTGGGTGACTGAACTTCCAAACCTGGTACTGTTATTTTTATTCATTTTAGGCCGAAAATCGTAAGTCTCGGTAACTCCATATGGATGCTTCGTCCTGCAGTCCGGTCGTGTCTAACGAGGTCATGAAGCTACTTCGACGAAATAAACAAGAGTACTCGTATTACATCCTATATCTTTCTAAACAGTGGCCAGATTATTCAGAGAGGTGCTATGTAAGCTTTTTATTTTTTGTGGTACCTGTGATTAAACACAGGGCATTTCAGTTTAACAAAGTTAAATTCCATGTCTGGTAATGCAATGCAAGCATTCCATATTCAAGCGCAATTTCAATACGAAGGATTTCATCCGACATCAGTTATTACCTTATCCCTCGACTCTCGAGGCTCGTTGCCAATGCCTACTCGATATGCAGCTTCAAGTCTTGGCAATGTCTTGGCCGAAAATCTAATACATTTCACCTACGACAAGTGACCGTTGTCTGACCACCTGGTGTTGAGGACCTCTACTAGTTGAATCGGGCCGCCTTCATGAAAACTTGCTGAATGTATTTGCTCTATGTCGCACTGACTTAAACCCGAGTCTTTTCCTTGACTACTTACTACGCTATTCTCAACGGAATACTGGCATAGAATCGCCATACTAGCTCGTAGCTTCGCGTTCTCCTCTAGTATCTCCAGTTGGAACATCGGAAATCCGAATGGCTCATTGAATCTATGAAGCCATATAATATTTTTCTTTGTGTTCCGGGGACTCCGAGTGACTGATATATCACAGGCGTATAAAATAGAAGAAAAAAGTTCTGTTACATCCATCCTCTGAAGCTCAAATCGTTAACCACTTGATCCTGTTCTACTATGATCGCCCTCCTCTCGCTTGCTGCTCTTGTATTTGTTCAGCGTACCTCCGCTGTTGCTGTCTGGGGTCAATGTATGTTGTTATCTATCTGTATCATCTCAACTTTTTACGCGTTAACCAGGCGGCGGCATTGAATATGGTGGCAGTGTAAGTGTGCTACTTTTCCTACTTTACCTACACTAAATCTTAATAACATGCAGACTGCTTGTAAGGCATAGCATTGAATCGATGCATACCGATGATAATTAATGTGCTTGCCTCCGTTAGGTGATGCAGGAACTCACTGTGTAACTCTCAATAGCTACTACTCCCAGTATGAAGTACGCATCTTCAGTTGCCTCTAACTAATATCCTATCAGATGCCAACCAGGCGCGGCGACGACTTCGCCTCCGGTTATTATCCCTACGACGACACCTACACCAACGACAATTCCGACCACGACCACTCCTACGACCCCCACGACTACGATTGTTATCCCCCCACCAACTGGTACCGGGCTAGATGCTAAATTCAAGGGAAAGGGAAAGAAATTCTGGGTATGCAGCCTAATGATTCATCGTAAATTTGCTATACGTTTTTTCTTTACAGGGTTCTTGTGCTGATCCTAACACGCTCAATATTGCTGGTTTGTTGCTCTACAATTATAAAGTACTGCATTAGTAATTACATCTACCAGCCAACGTGAACGTTCTAAAGTCCGAATTCGGTGCTGTGACCCCTGTAAGCATGTCCACTTGACACATAGGCTTAGCTCGTTGAAATACTCATTTGTGACTTAGGAAAACTCCATGAAGGTAAACTAGTATGCGTGACGAATTTTGCTTTTTTTGACATTCTTGTGTCGAAAGTGGGATGCAACCGAGGGTATGTTGAGTTACCTTGAGCTTTTATATGACAAATTCTTAGCTCTAGAAAATTCCAGCGAACCGCGGATCGTTCAACTTCGGTAACTCAGACCAGTTGGTTAACTGGGCTGTTTCCAATGGAAAACTGATCCGGGGACACACGCTTGGTGAACAAATTTGTTGATAACATAAAAGTTCAAGTTACTGAATGTGTTTCTGTTAAGTCTGGCACTCACAACTTCCTGGCTGGGTCAGCTCCATCGGTGATCGAAATACACTGGTATGTGCCATATCCTACTGATATTGCAGACCGCGGTCAACTAAAAACTGTAAGACGTCTGTAATTCAAAATCATATCTCGAATGTAGCTGGGCGCTACAAGGGTAAACTCTATGGTAAGAATTATGTATTTATATTAATGAATAAAGTAGATTAACCCTTCTCTCTAGCCGTGAGTAATGTATTCTTTTCTTAGCGACATTCAGTTAAAGCTAATATTATTATTAGTGGGATGTTTGCAAGTAGATCACTTATGTGGGTTAACCAGAAACGTCATCTAATTTATAAATTTATAGCGAGATTTTTAACGAGGATGGGTCTCTCCGCTCTAGTGTATTCTCGAACGTCCTCGGAGAGGTATTTCATCTCTAGTCTATGTGAACCTTCGGTCCTGAATTTCCTACTAGTCGTTTGTCACAATTGCGTTCCAAGCCGCGCGCTCCGCTGATAATACTGCTAAGTTCGTTCGAATTTGATAGTTTCAATGAACTTCCGGTTAAGTAAAAGTCACAGGCTCTACATTAACGATTACAATCTCGATTCCAACAATGCCAAAGTTCAAGGTAAAGTTGTTTGGCGTATGATTCCCCATATTTCAAACCTCACTAGGGATGTTGAACTGAACAGGAATGGTTAACCTCGTCAAGCGTGTGAATGGAAATGGAAAAATTATTGATGGAATTGGCACTCAAATGCACCTTGAGGTACTACGCGCGAATGCTTATACCTGGATGATTGTTTACGCTCCTATTAATCTAGGCAAACGGTGCTGGGGGAGCACAGGCTGCATTGACGGCCCTAGCCGGTGCAGGTTCTGTTGAAGTTGCTATTACCGAGCTTGACATCAAAGGTGCTTCCTCCAACGATTATACCACCGTCACCAAGGCTTGCCTTGCTGTTTCTGCTTGCGTCTCTATTACAAGCTGGGGTGTCAGCGATACAGTGAGTTTGAAAAACTGATATTTATTCAACATTGATTATGCTTACGAATATATCTTTAGAACTCGTGGCGCTCTGGAAATACTCCCCTTCTCTTCGATGGTAGCTACAGGCCCAAGGCTGCATATAACGCTGTCATCTCTGCTTTGTCCTAAACAAATACTAGTTAACAAAGTTACCTTATGGCCCCCATGTTTCATGTTCTCTATCATCGCTTTATGTCTTTGAAATTATAATCGATTCGATTTCATTTAAACCGCGTTAGTGGCTAACTTAATCGCGAACACCGTAGTAGGCGGTATTAATGGTGGCCATGCAGTAAATATTAGAATTTTGTCCTAACAAACAAATTTAGTTGAAGAACAGCGTCAAAAATTTTGCGCTGGCAGCCAAGGCCCAAGTCTCCCAGAGTCCCTTCAAGTCGAAGTTGTCAGAGTTGTCTAGAGTTGCCCCAAGTCTTCCAGTCTTCCTAAGTCTCCTTTTGGAACCGGTGTTCTTTCTAGCAACCTGATAACTATTATGTAATCTTTACCTATGTTGATTTTGGAAGCCGTTAGCTTTTGGAAGTAAACGAAACATTGCGAACCTTTGCTTGCCGTAAAACCAACTTAAAACCTTCGCGAATTACTTATGTTCGTTTTTATTGTTTTATTCATGCACTTATGGGTTGGACATCGAAACGTCGATCCGCGGCATTTAATTCTTCGAGAGTACACCAATGACTATGATTTTGGTTTTGTCGGTAGGAATTTGACGTGCTGGCACCTCATCTGCATCATATCTTTATTGCATACGCCGTGCCACGGTGTATATTTATTTTTAGAGTGATGATGGCGATAACTGAACTAGGGTGAACTCCCTTCGAAATTGCGCGAAGTTAAACCGCTTATTGATTTCTCTATACTATCGGCTCTGATGGCAATTTGTATTCCTTCAAAATATTGGCGCATGACCATCGTATTTGCACAATTTCGGAATATCTACTCGGAAAATCCTATACTGCTCAGCGTTTTGGTGGAATTTACAATGAGATAAAAGGAGAACAGTCGTGTACTCATTCGCCAGAGTCAAGCAACTCCTGAACGCACTCTTCATCTTCTACAATGTCCAAGCTCTTCGCATTCGTAGCTCTCTCCATTGCTGTACACAAAGCTGCTGCAGTTGCCGTCTGGGGACAGTGTGCGTGCACCATATACCGTACTCGCGTTCTAGTGGCTTAAACTCTTATATTATTTCTTTAGGTGGAGGTATAGGATACTCAGGAAGCGTAAGTTAATCCATGGATCCAAGTAAAGGCTAATGACACTGACGCATTTTCTTCTGACACAGACCGCTTGTATGTTTCAATTATTCTTTTCATTGAAACAATGTTCTGATTTATCTGACATCAGGCGACGCTGGATCTACTTGTGTTTTCGAGAACAACTACTACTCCCAGTAGGCAAACGTTTAGAGGCTTGGTCAGCGTGTATTGACAAGATCGTTAGGTGCCAACCAGGAGCTGCAAGTGCTCCTAATAGCCCTATTAGTACTCCTACTACTCCCACGAGTACTTCTGCTCCCCCCACGGGTACTGGAGGTACTGGAACTGGATTGAACGGCAAGTTTGTTTCGCATGGCAAGAAGTTCTGGGTGAATATCCACGTCCTAAGTGCTGTATCTATAACTCACAGTCAAGAAATAGGGTTCATGCGCTGATCAGAATACCCTCAGCATTGCTGGTATGTAACGTCTAGTATTTCTTGGAACAGGCAGATTAATACAGTTCGAAGCCAATGTTGCTCTTCTCAAGTCGGACTTCGGTGCAGTTACTCCTGTAGGCTCTCTCCCAATCTTCTACTGACCTTGCCAGACTAACTCACCGTCCTAAATTTAGGAAAACTCTATGAAGGTAGTTTTCCAAATAATTAGATTTAGTAATGATTTCTAATTCAACACAATATAGTGGGATGCAACAGAAAGTGAGTTGCTTGAATAAGGTCATTTTTCATGATAAACTTACACGTCTTTGAGACACCCGTGGTGTCTTCACATTCTCTGGATCTGACGCGCTCGTCAACTGGGCTGTTTCGAACGGGAAGATGATCCGTGGTCACACTTTTGGTAATTTCATAGCCATTTATTTATGTCAAGTTATTTAACTGAGAAATGCATAGTATGGCACTCCCAACTCCCATCCTGGGTATCGGCTATCGGTGACAAGGCTACATTGACCTCGGTTATTCAAAACCACATTTCCAACGTCGCAGGTCGCTACAAGGGTAAACTTTACTGTAAGTAACTCCGGACTTATCACTCCAAACACAGTTTTCTGACCAATTCTCTAGCTGTAAGATATTTTGATTTCTATCGGTGGTTGACTTATACTTACCATTGTATAATGCCTTAGTGGGATGTCTGCAAGTAAGAGCTTCCACGACGAATAAAATTCACTTTACTGACATATACTTTCAGTGAAATATTCAATGAAGATGGAACTCTTCGCTCCAGCGTTTTCTCTAACGTCCTCGGCCAGGTGGGTATGCTCGACGTAAATAAACACCCAGCTCCCTAACTTTCACTGCAGTCCTTCGTTACCATTGCCTTCCAAGCTGCCCGCGCTACCGACGGAACTGCCAAGCAAGTCTTTCTAAGAATACCTACTTCTCCGTGTATCTGACTATTATTTAGACTCTACATCAACGACTACAATCTTGATTCCAACAATGCCAAGGTCCAAGGAATGGTTAACCTCGTCAAGAGTGTTAATGCTGGGGGCAAGTTGATCGACGGTATCGGCACACAAATGCACCTTAATGTGAGAAAAAACATACACAGTATATTCCGATACTGACTTGTTCTTTATCAAGGCTGGTGGTGCCGGTGGCGCTCAGGCCGCTTTGACCGCCCTCGCAGGTGCAGGAACTGAGGTTGCCATCACTGAGCTCGACATTGCCGGTGCTGCCGCCAACGACTACACCACTGTTGTTAAGGCTTGTTTGGCCACATCTGCCTGTATATCCATTACCAGCTGGGGTGTCAGCGACGTCGTGAGTTTACTTCTTTGACTTGCGCGAAACAACTATTCACTTCCTTCGATTAAGAACTCATGGCGTGCAAGCAGCACTCCTCTCCTCTTCGACACCAACTACAAGCCCAAGGCCGCATACAATGCTGTCATTGCTGCTATGTAAAGGCGTTCATATCATCGCCTTTTTGGAAGAGAAGAATAATTGAATATTAAGCATGAAGTATTTTCATTGTCGATTTGCGACGTGTACAGCTTTTTGCCCGATGCGGCGATAATACATAAGTAATATTATATTTGAACATGATCTGTGCGGCATGAAGAGGTCACAGTAAGTAAGTTAAGTGTTGTCGGTCGAAGTCCAATCGAAGTCACTCCAGGAACGTTCGCGGACTTCGAACCCACCTGAAGCCGAAAGACTTCAATCCCAGACAATCGGAATCATCGGTGCGCTGAAGATCTGTTAGTATGTAGCACGTAGCATGCATGTACATAACTTACTTCGGCGAACAGTTACATCATGACATTAGAATAGTTGGGACTATGCCAATATTAACATATAACATCATTATCATAAACATGCAAATACAACCATCCTAATTAATCGAAAAGCCATTGATACACACTAAAAAGGCACAGAAAAAAGAACAAATGCAGATAAAAACCAGCTCTTAAATAACTTCCTCCATGTCGTCGTCGTCTGAACTATCCTCTTCTTCCTGAGGAATGGAAAAAAGTCGCGGAGAGGGCGATTCCTCCACCTGTGAAGTGGGCACGGTGGATAGTACTTCTAATTGCGCCGTAGAAGCTGAGGAGATCGTAGACGCCGTAAAAGAAGGCATAGAATGTGACACTGGTACTGAAATTGGTAAGGGATGAACTGAAATATCAGCACGTGTCGAGCTTAATGCAGGAATCACAGGCACAGCTGGTGCTGACCAGGATGTCGAAGTAGTAATACGAATAACGTTAGTAAGCTCTGTAGCAGCGGAGTCATCTTCCTGCGAAAGCTCCGCAAGTTGAGCTGCCAATAACGCCAACTGAGCTTGTAACTCTGCCCGCGTCCCGACTTCAACAACAATAGGCTGATTCGGTATTGACATATGAGCACCAAGATCTGATGTCGTACTGAGATGAGATGTGCTATTCGCAGTAGTAGAATCGATATCAATAGATGTCGAAAGATTATGTACTGTATCCTCGTTCGCTGAGGGCACAGCAACGGCAGCAGTGTCATCAGCCTTTTGAGCATCATCTTCAGTCGGTAGTTGTAATAGGCTACCAAAGTTAATAGCCTTGAGAATATTTTGCGCAGCTTCGTATGCATCTCCGGACGTTGTTGATTCCGCTTTTTCTGGTACTGCTACTGTATTATTAGTGGTAGCTGCTGCTGAAGGTGGTGCGGATTGACTAGAATACGGGCCGAAACCGCCCACTGGTTGTGGATGCTGAAATGGGAAACCAAATGGCTGACCTATGAACGGAGACTGTTGCGGATGTTGAGACTGTTGATGATGATGATGGTGAACAAGAGGTGCATGTGTGAAGGGTGATGTTGTTGTCGAGTTGGAAGGAGCAGACGACTGAGACTGCGTCTGCGGCCGTCTCGTCGTTCTTCGAGATGTCTAACACAGACCATTTAATAATCTTCATATAGAAGAGGTGACATAGTAACTTACATTGCCGCCTTCCCAATTTGCGTTAAGACGATATTTACCACCAGTACTTTTTTCAAACCTGCCGCGTTTATATGCCTTTTGTAATGCTTGACTTGCGGAAGGACGAAAATTGGATTGAAGAGGATATCGCGAAGCCATCCAAGTAAAAAGATCTTTAGGTGCACATCCTTCCGGATCACCGCAATCCATAAGAGCTTCCACTATCATTTCTTCGTAACTCGGTAAGTCGTCATTGCCAGACTGATCCGGTACATGAGACTGATGAGTAGAAGCATTGGAAAAGAGAGGATTAGGCGGAGGGGGCAAATTTCCAGGAGGCGGCGTGGGATATCCCGGTGGCATAGGGTAGCCTGAATACGCAGGATATGGTGGAGGATAGCCCGGCGGAGGAGAATAATATGGAGCATGAGGGTACGCGGATTGAGGATGAGGATATCCATATAGCTGGTGGGGATATCCAGATGGAACAGCAGGAGGTTGGAGAGATTGAGAGGGTTGAAGAGATTGAGAGGGTTGAAGAGATTGAGAGGGTTGAAGAGATTGAGAGGGTTGAAGAGATTGAGAGGGTTGGAGAGATTGAGAGGGTTGAAGAGATTTTGGAGTTGATACTACTGTAGTAGTTTCTGCCTGTGAAGAGGGAAGACCTGGAGTAGCTGATCCATGTCTATCTGGTGGGCGTGGTTCATTGTTCGTTTGCTCGCTGCGGTTTTGTTCATCCTGAGAAGTGCTTCGTGAAGGTGTCGGATCCGGTGGCTTTTCTAACGAAGCCATAACAGCTTCCTCCTGGTTTGAGGTCTTTTGAAAGGACGATTCGCCCGCTGAAGGCGTTGTCGCCTTGCGCAAATTGGTTATTGCGGCACTGATATCGAGAGGCCATATTGAGCTCTTGATGTATGGAGGTACATGTAAGTCGAAGTTAAGACATATATCGATTATCTGTTGAGGTGGAAGAAGAGTAAGATATTGCCTCTTGAGTTCATGATCTTGCGGTACTACGAGAAAATTAGACGGAGATGGGAGTAGATATATTTAGTCAGAAACTAACCAGAAAGCTGAGGGTGATAGATATGAGGATACGGGGTGTGATGCGGGGGAGGGGGGGAGAAGGGCGAAGCTGCAGCCTGCATGGCTCCGGAGAGCTGCACAGTTTTTGTGAACAAGGTTCTTCCTCGTTCAATCTCCTTCTAAATCAAGCAATCGCCCCGACTCCCGACAAGTCACGTCTTTACGCGCTTATGTTCGCATTGACTCTCCCAGCGGCCCCAGCCTACAACTCAATACTGTCGTTATCTCGCTGTTCCTACTCTCAATGTTCAACCATCACCTCACGTTTTCATAAGGTAGTCTAGTCCCTTCTTATCTGGAAATGTAGCGTATATTTCGAAAAGCTGCTTTTGTTGTCTCTTATGCTTCCACTGCTGCCGTCACTTGCAAACGGGGACTTCACATGTGCACTAGACCTGCCTCTGTCAATACCTGAATAGCAAAATCGTGTCGGTTGGTTCGACATACCGACCTCGTATCTGTTGTGCTGCCAGTTATGCTATGGCTGGTTAACTAAACGTGGAAGAATCTGCCTGAGTACGACCATTCCACCCATATGATTAGTGCGAGTGGGCATATCCACAGCATCATCCGATGTTATCGTTTTAGGCGACGCTGGATTCGTATCTATTGATTGCGGAGAGCTGTATCCTGTGACCCCTGTGTCCCTAGTCTATGTTCCTCATGACGAGGAGCTTAACTGAAGGGACATTGGGGTTTATTTGCATCCTATCTCGAGTTACATGCGGTTCAAGATCTATCTGTGCACTATAATGCATCTACTTTGATGAAAAGGAGGGGTTCAAATCGCATATAAGGCCTTACATCTGTATATATGAGCTTTAGGTCTTCATACAACTTAACCAACAACCAACAATTTGCCCCATTATCGAACATGATTTCTGTTGGTTCTCCTCTCCTAAAAGTCGATATTGTTTTAGGCTGATTACGTTGTAGACCGTCTCTGTTCCCGTTGACACTGCCTGTGGCAACAACGATTGCAAGTGCACTGCAATGTGAGTCCAACCTTTTATTCTTATTACCAACCCCTAAATTTTATTAATATTATAGTTGCTCCTGCAAACCCGGCGAGTGCCGCTGCTCTTAAGCAAATCGCTGTCGACTGCAACTAGGCAATGATATACATGTATAACTATATGATCTACGTGAAGGACTTTTCAGAATAAATGTTGATTGTGTATGCATTGCTTGAGTCTGGGATGACGTGGTTGTCTCTCATGTCCTTCCTCGACATATGGGGTCAATTCATAGCTCAGTTGCTACTACTAAGTTAGTAGCAACTCGGTTATCACCGTAAATTCCTGTAAGACTGCTCTAAATTCTGTAAAGCGTTAATTCTATACGATCTAGCAACAGAATGCACCAACCACTGCGCAGTGAAAGGCCAGATTTGGGCAGCCCAAGTACTTACGCAGGTGAGATTTGAATGGAAATTACCTTCAGTTAGCCTCAACTTCACCAGCATTTATTATCGTTGATGTGCGGAATGGACTTAGTGGCGTTGAAATGTCTTCGCGTTCGAAGCCAGTTTAATATACCGTTTCCCCCTAATTAACAGGCCATATATGAGATTTTCACTTTTTCCTAGATGCCTCCCGTCCCAGCCATCTGCAGTGAGAGAACATGCCCATCACGAGCGACTCCCTTTTGTATCTAAAGTTACAATGCGACTGATCAAATGTTCATATTGCATTCAAGCATCCTGAATTAGTTCTGAACGATGTCTCTGATTCAGGCCAGTCAACTAAGTAAAGGAGAGGCCAGGAAAGGCAGCGTTCGTATTTGTGTGAGTCACCCATAAAATACATCGGTAGATTTAGAAAGAAACCTTAATGACCAGGCAACATGCATGAAGGACAAGTTAGGCATTCTCGTGCGAGGTGGTTTGCGGCCGGGATGAACTTAAAAAAGTAGTTACCGTAGGTCAAGTAGAATGCACAAATAACCACTATAAGAATACACAAGTTGCCTCCAATAGCTTGATTGAGAGTAAATTACAATGGCGAATAAACAAAGTTCAATGAGGTTGTACAATACATGTCAAATGATATGTGATATGCTCAAAATGGTGGGTATATCCAATCCAGTGTCCATAGCATCAGGTAAACACGGCAGAAAATGAGAGGATGGCGGAAAAAAATCTACCCTCCGATATTAGTTGGCTAGATTGGTAGGCATTGTCGTTTCCTTGGATATGTGGAAAAGCCTCCCCAGGAACCCATGGCGTAACCTTCCTAGTCCCTACGAGAGGCTGTTTTTCGTTGCCTTTGCCTTTGCCTCCGTGGCGCAGGCCTAGTGGCGATGGCGGTGGGTCATTAATGACCAACCAGTAATGCCAAATGCTGGATCATGCGTAAAAATGAAGATATGTAGTTACTAGTAGCCCACACGGAGGTTTATCAAATCCGTCAGGAGCGAAAATATATGGGTATGTCGAATGCAAAGGTCCAGTTCTCGAATGCGTCAAAGTGGATAGTCGCTGGGCCTAGAATAGTCCCACTCCAGCAAAGTGAGACGGCGGGAATAGATTACCCTTCAAAATCGTATAAGAAGGGCCCATTTCCTTGGGAAGATCCTTCGGCTGTGCTCCGCAGTAATGGGTCAAGAGAGAGAAGCTCGTCTCGAATTCCATTTCTTGCAAAGGTATCTAAATCTTTTAATAATACTGTGATGATTTTCTATGAGGTGCATCTTGAATAAGAAGGAACTGTTAATAGGGATTGAAAAAACGCACTTTGAGTTTGCTATCAATCTTTAAAACTGTCTCGCCGAACGCAGGAGTCCACTGAGCCATCGGCGGACTTCCCAGTGCACCTCCATACATCATCGAACCAGCACCACCTCCAGCACCAATCCCAGCACCGATCCCAGCATTTGCAATTCCCCATAAACTTCCAATGTCACTATCAGGAGAGTTGGCACCACCATTTTGCGGTAAATTCTGATTTGAGGGATGGTTTTGATACTGGGAGAATCCAGCTCCTTGACCTTGACCAACCTGTTCTCCTGTAAACAGATACGACACTCCGGGATGGGGTAAAAGAAGGCCTAGTGGACCTATCATGTTTTGGGAGTGGGGGAAAGGGGATGGACCAAGAAGTTTGGCAATTTTGTTGTAGACCTCTGAAAGGACATCGAGGAGAGATAGGAGGGTTTGGTTGTAATCGAGAGGAAAAGGCTAGAAAGAGATGCGTGAGGGATGCTTATATTTAAGAGTGTGATACGGCGTGATGTACCATGTGAGGTATTGTTAAATATGACGCATCCATAAGAGAATCCGTATACGATCCTGCGTATTCTGTGACTCCCGAAGCACCCTTCTTTGCGGTCTTGGGTCTGAACAGACGTTTTGGTGGCCGCTAAGTATAGGGTTGGCTAGTGGAACCACGCAGAAGTAAAGGATCGTACCATCTTGGGCTTATCACTCTCCTCTTTCGACTGGTCGAACTCCGTGACGGTGTTCAAAAGCCCGCGAAGGAGATCCTGTGGCTGGTTAATATCCAGGAGAGTGGATAGGGATAAACCCAGAATCGCAAAACGGTGGGTTCTGTTTTGTGAATTAGGCTAGGTGATTTGAAGAGGGATGAAACGTACCGCTTCTTCATATCGTCGTTGTTGAACACCTTGTCGAGTTCGGCCCGCGATATGAGAATTGTATGAAACCAATGACTGCGTCTGACGGGGGAATGATGATTTCTAGGGTTTGCTGAGAAAGATATGAGGACACGCACCCCTCGTGGATATTTCTGATGTAGGTGAGAGTAACGATACGCTTTTGTATGAGGTCGCGGAGGAGTTCAACGGTGGTCCCCTGTCCTATACTGGGACTAGTGGCAGCTGCGAGGCCGGACGCCTCGTGGAGTGACTGCGCGTCCCATTCCCTGGCGAGAGGGGTGGATGCGGTGGGCGTGGATACGGAGCCCATGGATGCGTACACGAGGCCAGCAGAGGCGTTGACTGACCCTAAGTTGAGAGGAGGGGGAACCGAAGAGGGCTGGGCAGCTGACGAGGAGTTTGATTTGAAAGAAGAAAGAAGATTTTGGGCGGAGGATTTGCGGCGCATGGAGGGGCGTGGAGGATCTGCGGGAGACATGGGTTGGAGTCGGGGAGGGGAAGTCGGGGGGATATTCTGGGAGATGATCGAAGTAATAGTTGAAATGTTATTGTGGTGATGGTATATTTGATTGGAATTATATTGTGTGTTTGATATTCCCTGTTCCAGTCCTGGAGATCTGATTCTATGTCGCCAACGGAAACAAGAACGTACGTGAGCCAGGAGCCTTCCCTGCAACTGTCCTGATCCCTAGCGCTGATCATCCACCCGTGTACCCAACCCTCGCGACATACTCTCCCGTCACGTGACACCATATCTTCCTCATCTCCTCATCTCATCTCCTCTTCCTCTAGACCCTCTTCTTCTTCTTCACTCACATCCATCATCCCAAATGGCCGACATAAACAACATTGCAAAGCAGTTCACCGACTTCTACTACCAGACATTCGACTCCAACCGCTCCCAACTCCTCTCTCTCTACGTTCGTCCCCTCTTCCCATCTCCAGATCGTCCTTGATCTCACCTCTTCATCCCAGCGCGACAGCTCCATGCTCACCTTCGAGGGAACCCCCACCCAAGGAGCCACTGCCATCACTGAAAAATTGACCGTGCGCATTAATCCCACATCCTCTTCAACCCTCGCTTATCCATTCTCAGAACCTTCCATTCACAACAGTCCTGCACAAGGTCACCACCATAGATGCCCAGCCATCCTCTCCATCCGTCGCAAGCCTCATTGTTAGCGTTACTGGATTGCTCGTTGTATGTTGTTTCGCCGTCTCGCCGCATTTCACCTCCATCAATCAATATTCTCTAGGTCGACGGCAGCGAAAATCCTCTCCAGTTCAGCCAAGTCTTCCAGCTTATCCCAGATGCAGGAAGCTACTACGTGTAAGCACGCAATCAAGTGTTACACATGATCTTTCTCTGACTCCAATATAGATTCAACGACATCTTCCGTCTCAACTACGGTTAAATTTGTATTTATGTCTCTTCGGGGGGGAAGCGTCGACGACGAGCAGTTTTGTGTATTAAGATAAGCATACTAGAAACTAAAATCTACCTTGTATTCCTGGATCAGTTACACAGATCGAATGATCTTATAATTTTCACTACAGTGGGTTTTACGCCGATGGATCCTTCTGGAAGTTGAACTGGGTATAGGGCAATTTGAGGATCAACTTTAATAGTTCATTCATATACTATGGTGCTTACATCGTGTGCTATTATAGCGGAAACCATTAATATCACGCTTTTCTCCGCCGGAACATATTCAGCATGTGGTCATCTTACAATGCATTGATAATCGGATGCTCAAACTTCCACCTGATGGAGTCCATTGAATTAATATTATATCGTACAAACCGCTTTCTCCGACACAACCCTAACATTTAGCAAGGCCCATAGATACCAGCTCATTTCCAGCCGTGATATAATAATAGTCACCTAAAGTAGGTCTTAGCATCCATGCCTCTAACCCGTGAGTTAACAACCTACCGTAAACAATCCCAGTTAAAAAGTTGTTTGCCGGCCAATTAACGGTACCATTTGATAGCAAACTTTGCCATGTCGGCTTCCAGGCTAGCTTCGTGATGTTGTTCAATAGCTAGTAGGGCTCAGTCGACGCAAAGAAAATATATGGATGCAGATTGCGAACCTGGATAGCAGCATCACTCCATTTCTTCGAGTCAACATCGCTCGATTCGGATTTTGCCAACAAAAGCAGTCCATTGGCCGCAATAGTTGCTGCAGATGAATCAGCAGGCCTTGGTGGGGGGGTTAGAGGAGCGTTAAAGTCCCTGAGAGTCTATTTAATCTGGGCAGGCATTGGAAGAGTTAGAATGCTGACCAGGGAACAATGCCGTCAGAAGGTAAGTTATCCAAGAAATATGTTGCCAGCCGACGAGAGGTATCAAGATATTTGGTATCACCAGTATACTTGAACACTGGCCGCAGGCCACATTAGCCTTAAATATGGTGAATGCAACTAACTCACATACTCGTCGCGAATCCATAGATGCCCCAAGCCTGTCCACGCGACCATGTGCTGTGGGTCATACATGATTCTCTCTAAGACCCAACATGTATAGAGCCAAGTACAAACCTGTTATCAGAATACCCCTGCGCCGTTCTTTTTCTGATTACCCCACCAGTTGTTGAGTTGTATTCGATAACATGCCATGTAGATCCTACACACAAATCATCAGATACGTGCGATGGATAAAAATTAGCCCTCACCATCGGGTCTGATATGATTTACGATAGTGGTATCAGCATGCGAGATGGCGATTTCCCTGAACGTAGAATTTCCGGTGAGTGTTTCCGCGTGAAAAAGAACTTCAAGGTTCATCATGTTGTCGATGATGACCTTTGGAATGTATTAGATGAGCACTTCACAAACTAAGTATTGCATATTTCGTTACCTGGAAGTCTGTCGGATCCGAGGAATCCCAGCTTCTAGTGCATCCGACTGTCGCACTAAACCTATTCGCTAGCAGTGTAGCAAAATTTTTGACTGCAGTGATAGCAGTTGCGTTCGAAGGGTTGCTATAGATGCGTTAATGGAGTTGCGTGGGATTATAATGGAGGCCTACATTGCTAATTCCTGGACGAATGGATAGCTCAAGAACCCTACATCGTGTCCAACGCCATTTTTAACTTCCAAGGGTATCAATCCGGTACTTGCTGACCGACCAAGCTGCACCCAATCAGCAATGCCCAATCCATTTGCAGGCGTAGCAGTGCATAACGCCTTCCTGGTATTGAGGGCGTACGGAGTAACGGGAAAGAAACCAGAGGTCCAGGTGTCTGGAGAGAAGAAGAGCCATTTTCCTGCAGATGTGTCGGTGTATTGGGGATACTGGGTGGGGTTTGGAAGAGACTTGAACGTTGCCAAAACCTTCATTGGTATAAGCTCAGAGAACAGCTCTGGCGGTACATCGACAGCTAAACTGCCTGTAATTGACAGTAGGGATATAAGAATCGGTAGGACAAGCATGTTGAGGACCAGAAAGAAGGTGATGCAAGCAATACAGCTTACTGTCACCCCGAACTTTTAAAAGCATTCTCGGGAGTATGGTGCCGGCGGACCGTCGTGACATCCTCGTGAGCGAGCAATGCGAAGCCGAAATTGATGCTGCACGCTGTAACGGGCTGTCGCTAGCATTAGTACTGCATGAGTTTATTCGTCAGAAACAGAGGGGCATGGAAGTCGCGAAGTTGCATCATGTGCGCAAGAACCTTGGTCGAAAGTTGAAACTCGAGTCAGAGAGGGTGACAAAAAGGATGAAAGAGATCAAGCTAAGTTCTGGTGCATAGAAAGATAGCTAGACAAGCGTATGTTTGTAAGCATACTTACTATTGTATGCGCTGGAATCTTGCTGGAATCAACTGCTAGAATGGCTCAGATAGAGCTGACATCGAAGACTCAGAGAAGTAATAGGTCAATCGCAAATTAGTGCGGCATTGCCGAAGTCGAATATAACTGAACAGAGCAGGCTCATAAGTACAGTTCAAAATAAAGAGACTAGAGCGGTAGGCTTGGGCTTATCATATGAATCGATTCTGAGTAGCGCTGTGCAAAACCGGAGGGTCGATTTGTGCAGGTACCAAGTACTTATATACTGCGCAAATCGACAATCTAGTGACTAGCAGGTTGGTTGCATTAAGGCGCAGCCAGCAATTACGTAGACGTGGCGAATACAATTATAATTGAGAACTTTGGCTGCGGGTCACTGGTTTACTCCATAGACACTGACTCTGACTGAGAAGTAAAGGCTACCTTGATTTGTATCAGTTTGGCATCGGCTTGCGCAGCGCACACGCTTCATCTCATCGCCTCATTTCGTACTCGCCTCCACCTCTAGCAGCCAGCCTGCTCTCTCATTCTCCTTTGCTTCTCTCTTTTCACGACTTCATAGATAATGGCAACAACAACGTTAGGTTCTGAGATTGTCGGCGTTGTGAACAAACTACAGGATGTCTTCACTTCCATTGGTTCCTCCGCCTCCCAGATTGACCTACCCCAAATATGTGTGCTGGGGAGTCAAAGTAGCGGCAAAAGTAGTGTGTTGGAAGTACGTTGTGTTATTGACCGTTATATATATGCATATCTGAATATATCTGCTTTTAGAACATCGTCGGACGAGACTTCTTACCTCGAGGAACTGGTATCGTGACGCGGCGTCCGTTGGTAATACACTTATATACCTCATAGCTTTTCATCCTGATCCTTATTCCGCACAAAGGTCCTGCAATTAATTAATCGCCCCGCCGGAAATCATTCCAACGGTGCTCGTAAGTAAGATTTCAACTCGTCATAAACCGTTGCTAACATCTTTCATTAGCCAACGGCATCGACAATGCGGGCGACAAGCACGCCAATGCAGATGAGTGGGGAGAGTTTTTGCATCTTCCTGGAGAGAAATTCTACGATTTCAACAAGATTCGCGACGAAATCGTTCGAGACACTGAAGCAAAAACTGGAAAAAATGCTGGAATCTCACCTCAACCTATCAACTTGCGAATCTTCTCTCCTAATGTCCTAACATTAACTCTAGTTGATCTTCCTGGTCTCACTAAAGTTCCTGTCGGAGACCAGCCTCGCGACATTGAGAAACAGATCAGGGATATGCTCATGAAGTACATCTCAAAGCCAGCATGTATTGTCCTTGCAGTGACCGCAGCCAATACTGATTTAGCCAACTCCGATGGGCTGAAATTGGCTCGTGAGGTGGATCCGGAAGGCACAAGGACTATTGGTGTGCTCACTAAAGTCGACCTCATGTACGTATCCAATCTAAATTTCAATACCTTTTTATATGCTAAAAACTCTAATAGGGACAAAGGCACGGATGTTGTCGACATTCTGGCAGGCCGAATCATTCCACTTCGTCTGGGTTACGTTCCCGTCGTTAATCGTGGTCAACGTGATATTGAGATGAATAAGCCTATCAGCGCTGCTCTTGAGCACGAACGCGATTTCTTCGAGAACCACTCCTCGTATAAGGGTAAAGCGCAGTTTTGCGGGACACCGTTTCTCGCCCGAAAATTAAATATGGTATTTCTCTTGTTCGCTCTCCAGAGCATTGTTTGACGTGTCTTTAGATACTTATGCATCATATTCGTGCCACCCTCCCGGATATCAAAGCCCGGATTACGTCGCAACTCCAGAAATATAATGCCGAGCTTCAGTCGCTTGGTGGTCCTGTTGGTGAAGGGAACTCTGGAAATATTGTTATTTCCGTCATCACAGAGTTTACATCAGAATTTAGAACGACTATTGACGGTAACACCAACGATCTGTCTCTCAATGAGCTTTCCGGAGGAGCTCGTATTAGTTTTGTTTTCCATGAGTTATTCAACAACGGCATTAAGAGCATCGACCCGTTCGATCAGGTTAAGGACGGTGACATTCGGACGCTATTATACAACTCTTCTGTAAGTCCATGCATCTCTACATTCTTTCATCATTTTGAGTTGCGATACAGGGCTCTACACCGGCCCTTTTTGTCGGTACCGCCGCCTTTGAGGTCATTGTTAAGCAGCAGATCAAGCGGTTGGAAGAACCCAGTATCAAGTGCTGCCAGCTTGTTTACGATGAACTCATCCGTATTCTCGGTCAACTGCTAACCAAAGTCGTTCGTATCCTACTGTTTTATGTAAAACTGGAGCTTAGCTGACTATTCTGTCATCTTGTAGCAATCATTCCGGCGGTATCCTGCACTTCGTGAACGGTTTAACTCGGTCGTTGTCAACTTCTTCAAGAAAGCGATGCAACCTACCACGAAGCTTGTCTCCGACCTCGTAGCGTCAGTGGATAATATGCAATCAAGTGTCTATTGTATATTGATCTGATGATTTGCAGTATGCAGGCATGTTATGTCAATACCACACATCCAGACTTCATTGGAGGTCACAAGGTTAGTCACAATTTGCAATTGTCTCGTTCTTAGGCTCATCGCGCATATAGGCCACTGCTCTTGTCACAGAACGTCTAACTGCTGCAAAGGGACCTCCCGCTGCGAACGATCCAAAGAACGCTCGCGCTCAAGTGAATAACAACAAGGATCTAGATGTTGATCCTAAGAAAGATGATGCAGGTTTTTCGGATCTTTCTTCGCTGCTAAAGGGTTGTACAGAAGAAGAAAGCTGGTCCTATCATGGAAGCTCCCCCGGCCATCATTCGACCACAGTCAGCATTAAATGAAAGGGAAACAATGGAAACGGAAGTTATCAGTGCGTTATCCAGTCACTGTTTAAGTTAACTGTTGGTGAACCTCTGATTACCACTAGAACTCCTTATCCACTCTTACTATAACATCGTCAAACGAGAGATGATTGACATGATTCCCAAAGCCATCTCACTCACTCTCGTTAATCATTCCAAGGAGAGTTTGCAGAAGGAGCTTTTGCAAGAGCTCTATAGGCCTGATGTCCTCGATGAACTGTTGAAAGAGAGCGAGTATGTTGTGAGTCGTAGAAAGGAAGTCACGAGCATGGTACAGGCCCTGAATAAGGCTGAGGAGTACGTACATTTCACAATTTTTACAGGTTGATATGCTCAATTTTGTTTCAGGATTGTCGCTGGTGTATAAAGGGTTCCCCCCAGTTACTTCATCTGGGGACAGGCGTTGTTAGTATATGATTGATTGTAATTACGGATTCATGTTTTGGCTTTTACTTTCTTTTATCTGAGTTTATGAACATAGCTTACCACTAGTACAATACCCCTTTTACATGCATTTCTTTATATTGCCATGAGATGAATACGTGAAATAGCGTCTTTCAATAATTCCAGCAATATTCAATACGACATGGTAACATTTGGTTTCTGGATAATTTTAACAACTGCGTCATAGACGTGTAAGAATGTACATGTTATGAATATGATACAAAGAAATGCATTGGCATTCGCCAAATGCGTTAAAGTTGAAACAGACGAAAGGATGAAGCGGTCATGTCGGATCATCGATCTCACAAGATCAGACAGTCAAGGTCAGAAGATACTTAAAGGGGTGGCTAAAAGAATGGAAGAATTGAAAAGACGCCAATGGCATTCAAGTATGTTTCCACAGTGGACCAGGATTCTCATTGAAGTACAATGAAGTACGTTTGTTGTCCGTGAGACCGAGAAGGAGACTAACCATGCTGACCAGCGACTGTTAAAGCTGTTGCTGCGCCGGGGATCGATTCAAGGCGTGGGAAGTGGAGATAAGCATTTGATAATCAAAATTTCGTCACCGGGATCCGAAAATTCCCGAACCGAAAAGACAAAAATAGAATGAGACAATGCGATCCTTGGCAGATAGGAGACCCAGGCAGGATGCCAGAAACACGATATAGCATGATCATAGAGACAAGAAAAGCAAGCCACGATGCAGGCATGATGGATGGACAAAGGGTGATTGAAGAATCAGGATGTGGATTGAGCGGGAGATAGGAAAGATGAGCGCCTTGAGGCACCGCCCACAGTTGTCAGGATGATTCGATGGTGGTCGTCAGGGCGGATCTTATACGTGGCAGCTCCTGAAGTTCTGAAGGTTTCCACGAACCTAGCAAGAGCCTCAGAGCTCGCACCTGCTAGTGCTCAGATATCGAGGAGGATACAAGAAGACGGGAGGAAGTGGGAGTGATGGAGACGCAAGGGAGGGACGAGAAAGGGTAGGCAGGGCAAACGGAGAGTGAGCAGGGGCTGGTGAGAATGAGACGAACAAAAGAAAGAAGACTTACGTAATGCAAGAGCGAAGTCAAATAGCGGAGTTTGAAAATATTTAGGTATATAAGAAGGGGTGTTCGCTGCTTGAAATCACTTTCCTTCCCCCCTCCCGATACTTTCCCACGCTTCCCTCCTGCGAAAAAAATTTGATATGTCTTTGCCTGCTCGTCAAGTAACTTTTGGTCGTGCCGCCCCCTCCCAGCCCTATCAACCTCCTCAGCAGTCCCAGTACAGCCTAGCTCTTCCAGGTGGCAACCATTATCTTCAGCAGCAGCAGCAGTCACAGCAGCCCGCGACCAATGCCGGCTTAGCTCTTCCTGGGCCCTCTCCTCTTTCCAATTCATACACGCCATCACAATCCCAGTCGAAGCTACCACCTGCTGCCCCCACATCGACTGCCAGTGCTGCTGCAGGCCCCTCATCGCCACCTGCTGCTACACCTGTCCCTTCTACACCCGCGCCTCTCACCCTCGAGCAGCAACACATCACCGCTGTCGAGGGTATTGTGCCCACCCTGCAGAACATTGTCGCTACTGTGAACCTTGACTGTCGACTTGACCTTAAGACCATTGCCCTTCACGCACGCAACGCAGAATACAATCCCAAGGTTGGTATTTGAGTTTATTTTTCTATCATTACAACTTTATGTTGCATGCGTACAGCGTTTTGCGGCTGTGATCATGCGTATTCGAGACCCGAAAACCACCGCTCTCATCTTCGCTTCGGGAAAGATGGTCGTCACTGGTGCCAAGTCCGAGGATGACTCGAGACTTGCCTCCCGCAAGTATGCTCGCATTGTTCAGAAGCTTGGCTTCGATGCAAAGTTCTCGGAATTCAAAATCCAGAATATTGTCGGCAGCTGTGATGTAAAATTCCCTATCCGTCTGGAAGGCTTGGCCTACAGTCACGGACAGTTCAGCAGTTATGAGCCTGAGGTAGGTTCAATCTTCTTCCTTGCTTGGTGCGTGGATGCTAAACATTGGCTAATAGCTGTTCCCTGGTCTTATCTACCGCATGATTAAGCCCAAGGTTGTGCTTCTGATTTTCGTTTCAGGCAAGATAGTGCTTACGGGTGCAAAGGTGAGCTAATTTTCATTTTGTAAGAGGATCGGTGTTAGTCATCCACTACTTTTTTTTTTCTTGCGGTGGATGACTCACCGTTCTGTATTCAATGATTTTGTGCCGTACTTTAACGGTGCATTATCGTGTCCTCTTACCGAGATGTATGTGTGACTTGTTGGAGCCGTATGGCTGACACTTCTTTCCCTCCGCGACCCGCAGGTCAGAGAAGAGATTTATACAGCGTTCAACACAATCTACACCGTGTTATGCGAGTTCCGGAAACCTTAGTTTCGTCTCGCATGTTGCTTGCAATCTCTTGCTCGTCCTTTGATGTCGTCGATTGCCCTTGACGGTTTTTACGCGTGGCGCGCTCGTTGCTTTGGTTGGCCTTTTATGTCGTCTGTATTGTGATGTTATCAACGGCGCGTCGCATGTTGGTTGAGGGCTGGAGGGAGGAAGAATTTAAAAAGTATTGCATGACTGCTACAGTCGGGAAGAGAAGGAATGTAGTGCACGCCTCTCTTTCTTTTGACCCGCACATCCCCTTTTTTGGTGTTTCGGGTTTTTGCAACGTAATTTTATACAGTCATTCAGTTTTCATTGTTTTCTTTGCCCATTCATCATTCACATTTTCAAATCCATCATTCAATACAATTTGGACTACATAAACACACATACTACCCATTACATTACAGTAGAGCTTGATATAAATTGAACTTGAAAAGTATATACCTTCTGTAAATCATTTTTTGAAATATCTAAAAGAGTTGATTGGCAAGGTAATGCGATTGTATTGCTTTGTGTATGTTCGTGATATGACACGACCAAATTTGTGAGTGGACAAGGTCCGCATGATAATCAATGTCTTCCACGTTCTCTATACGGAACCTATTTCAGGTTGCGCGTTCTCTGCTCGTAGATTCAAAATGCTTCTGGGTATTAGCATCGCTCGTTGTCATTGGAGATGTCATCCTTTCTCAGTTCGTAATCAAGTTTATTCCATGTCAGAAATATTCGTACTTCCACATTGCAACTTACCGATGACGAAACCATCGCAGACACCGAGATTGACTGGGAAACGTACATGATACAGATGGAAGTCTTTTTGAAAGGCCAGCACAACTATTCAATGATATCTGGGCCTACGGGACCCCTTGTGTATGCAAAGTTCATCGAATTTCATCGTCAAACTGACCATTGGGCAGTTATCCTGCCGGACACGTCCGTATCCATGATTTCCTCTACAGCATAACAAATGCTGGGAAGGATATCAAGCTTGCTCAGCATATATACGCTGGCCTATATCTAGGCACTCTTGTCTTGAGTTGTGCTATCTATGATCGTGCTGGCGGCATTCCAAACTGGGTTGTCTTGCTCCTCCCATTGAGCAAGAGATTACACTCAATATTTATGCTGAGGCTCTTCAACGACTGTTGGGCCGTTCTCCTTGTTCAGGCGGCGATTCTTGCATTCCAAAGTAGGCTCGACGATGTAGGAACATTGCTTTTTAGGTGTGTGGCTCTCATTCGTAGTACATATTTGCTCTGACCTTGTATAACAGTGCAGCGCTCTCTGTCAAGATGTCCATACTATTATACGTACCCGGTCTCGCTGTAATCACTTTCAAACGCAGAGGTCTTATACCAACAATCGTGCAACTAATCGTCATCGGAGCTATGCAGTTACTTTTTGCCTTCCCATTCCTTCGGGAAGACCCCTGGGCATATGCTCACGGTGCTTTCGACTTTGGTCGTGTGTTCTTATATGAATGGACAGTCAACTGGCGGTTTTTGGACGAGCAAACTTTCTTGAGCTCTAGATTGGCGAGAGCCTTGTTGGTCGGACATGTCTCTGTCCTGGTTTTATTCGGTCTGTTTAAATGGTGCAAACCTGACGGGGGAGTATGGGCCGTTTTGGCTCGGGGACTCAAGCGGCCGATAACCCCCGCCGGTCGTACGGCAGTCACAGCGGATTGTGAGCATAATCTGAACTGGCAGCTACGTTATACTCACTTACGTTTAGACGTTGCTACTGTGCTGTTCACTTCGAACCTCATTGGAATGCTCTTTGCGCGCTCGCTTCATTATCAATTCTACTCGTGGTATGCGCAGCAGATTCCGTTCCTCGCATGGAGAACACGATATCCAATTCCGGTCAAGTACGTTCCCATTCTCCTTCTGCCCTTAATATGTTGACCGTGTTTTCTCAGGATTGCATTAATCGTAGCCATTGAATATGCTTGGAACGTATTCCCTTCAACGACCATTTCTTCAGGTATTCTGGTGGCTGCAAATGCATTGTTAGTGATAGGTATCTGGTTTGGATATTCGTGCGGGAGGACAACAACTCTTCGTAGAACTGCTTGAGCTTGTAAATGTATACAATCTTCCCATAATCATGGTACCCGTTTACTTAAAGCGTAAAACCGTGTTTGGATTTCTGAAGACACAGGAAATATTGAACAAGTACAAGGTGTGTTGGATATACGTGTTGTCCGAAGCAGATAAATGATTGTGTAATGTGGTATCATACCACACCATGGCTTTGCCTATAATCCCGAAGCTAATGCCAAAACCAGGCGTGAGTGTAACAACCAAGAAGCCCATGATAAAAATACAAAGATAGATAGTTCTTATCTGCTGAGCGTCATATCAACAGAGAATTCGTTGAGAATTCCCTATCAGATATTAAAAGGAGCTTTTATAGCCCCTCGTCATACATCTTCCTCGCAAGTGCGATATAAAACCGCTCCAAGTCCTCTTTGGACTGCAGCTCATTCTTCTTTCTCTGCATCCCCTCCCTCTCCATCCTCTTCTTCATTTCAGACACCTGCGCTGCCTCCTTCGTGCCCTCAGCGCTCTTCCTATCACTAACTCCGATATGCGCATTCGAATAGGCAACAGCGTCCCGTAACTGCGTGCCCACTTTCTCTCGCACCTCCGTCATCTTGTGCGTTACCCCCCCTGTAGACCTTCCCACGCCGGAGAGCGCTTCGTTAGCTTTCTCTCCAGCTTTGGAAAGCCTGTCGCTGACGAGTACTTTTCCTGGAATTTGCTCGATGAGCCAGTCGACGACGAAGGATAACCTGTCGGTAGAGGATTTGATGACTTCGTCGTCGGAGTCGCGATCACGTTGGCGCTGGGCATCGGAGAGCTCGCGGGAGGAATTGCCACCATTAATGATGATACTCTGTTCCTTCTTCCGTGCACCGACAAGTCGACCCCAATTAAGACCCCATCCATCTCCATTAGCTGTCTCTCCGGGACCTCCAAGGCCTATAGCGGGTATAGCTGGCAGATCAACGCCAAACTCAATCCCCCTAGCTCCTCTCATTTCCCAATCTATTAAAACCACATTAGGTTCCTAATACGCTAGATGAAAACACACTTACGATCAGCACCTTCCATGATCCCCATAAATTCCCCCCATTTTGCACTCTGCACCGTAACAAGCCCATCATTGCCCCACTCCCTTTCGTTTGCCCACAACGGTATTTCGCCATTCACTACCTTTCTTCCCTGTTCCTCCCATATCTTTTTCAGCCTCCCACGCTCCTTCTCCTCCACGCCGTCCAGCACCATCTTGGGCAGCCAGAAGGGATGCCAAATGTTCACTGCCGCGAGACGACCTGCGACGGAGAAATACTTCACTTTAGGGTCGTCTGGAGTATTAGGGTTGAACACGTCATTGAGGTAGTTGCTTGTAAGATTGGCGTAGGCAGGGGAGTCAACGATGGACAGAAGGAGAGTGGTGAATGACGAGGGGAGAGAAGCGAGCGAAAGAGTGAAACTCGATGTACTCGTAGTTGTAGTGGTTTTGGCTGACAAGGGTTTAGTTTCATTATGGACTGTAGAGGAGCCGGACTCGCGTGCAGCTGCGAGGTCGCGCTCCTGTTGCCGTAGTTTGCCTATTCCTATGTTATCCTGCGCACTAACGTTAATTTGTGAACGAGGAGTGTAATTGAAAGGGCTTACAGCACACCAGTCCATGAATGGACTTCCTCTGTGTGGCGTGCCAATTGACATCAATGACAGTGGTGCGTACTCTGATGGGCGGAGGTGGGTAATAAGGTGTCTGCAATCGAGACCGCCCATAGAGTGCGCGAGGAAATTCACTCCGCGTCCCCTTGCGCGATGATGTAACTGTTGGTTCAACAGTTCGGCGCGAGTTGATATCGATCCGGTCCTGTTAGAAGGTAAGAACAATAAAAGAAAAAGAAAAGGGATGAACTTACCCAGGAACAGATGTGACAATGACTTCAGCACCAATCCTGCGTTGAAGGACCTTGAGTACGTTTGCCCAGTAGTGCATTCGCATGCTAGGGAATGTCGATGGCCCGCGTGTGTCAAAGCCGTAGAGGCCTGGCGTTCAGAATTAATTAGAGTTGACGGGAAGAATGAATGGAACTTGCCATGGCACAAGACGATAGGATAGCGCGGGGTTCGGATTGGATCAAGGAGTGCTGGGTTGGCTAGTAGTTGATGGATGAGATCCGGGGGTGACGGTTTCGGATCCTGCAGCTCTGGAGGCAAGGTGAAAAGCTCCTTCTTCTTCTTTTGCTCCTTGTTGGGCTTTGGGGTGAGACGGTTCTTGCGGTTGTTCATAGGCGGAGGGTCATTCGAAGAGGGGTCGCCTGGGGTGGGTTGGAGAGAGGAGAACATGGATGGCCAGGACCAACCTCCTCCCAGCCATGGTAGAGATATTGCGCCAGCTGTAGACTGCTTTAGCAACATGGTAGTAGCAAGGGAGCAAGCAGTAGGAAGAACGCACATTTAAGAACGCTGCTCGGCAGGGACCATTCGTCACGGATGATGCCCAGGGTCTCGAGCCTGTTGTCGGAGAGCATGATCCTGTCCCAGTTGCTCCTGCATGCCCACCATGGCCAGTCGACTTGGTCGGAGATGGAGGGAGTGGCAGCAGCAAAGGGGGCGCGGGACGTTGGGGACGATTGGTTGGGGATAGGTGGTGAGGTTGGGTGGTAGAGAAAATACTGGTTTGAGATGGAAAGGGTGGAGACTACATTGACGAGACGACGGAAGAGGAGGAGGACGTTGACGGGGACATAGAGTGAGCTCATGGCAGAGAAGTCGTCGCCCCAGAGTTTTGTATTTTATTCCATCTCACCACGCACGTGGACGCGGAGCATCACTTCCAAAAATAGACCCCCTCCCCTCCTTCCCTTTCACCGAGTCCCGTCTCGCTGCTGTCCAGCCAGCCATGCCCAAGAAGAAGCAAGCAACGCCCTCTCTCATCTTCCCAGAGATATCCCCAAAGCCTGTCCTTGAATGTCGCCCAGTCCTCCATGACCAGATCCTCCTCATCGATGCACGTTCTTCCCCTCCAATCTTATCTGCCACCTCACACCGCTTCTTAACAGCACTTCCTTTCGCCAGCAGAATGCAAGGCATACGTCAAGTTTATCGACAGTCTACCTTTGGAACTCACTCCCCCGAAGAAGAGGGGCGAGGCGGAGAGAGTCAACCGTATGCCCTCATCCACTCGGTGATCCTGTCCCTTGCTCACTAATTGCAGAACGGTTCTCGGTCACTTCACTTGATTTCGCCCACAAGTTGCATACCCTCCTGACCCCCCATCTGCCTTCGTTCCCGTATCCTGCGACTGCGAGGAAGCAGAACACCGACGAACCTCGCGTTCCTCATTCGTTTAATTCCAATATTAGAGTGTACAAATATGCCGAGGGGCAGTATTTTGGGTGAGTCGTCGCCGCGTACAAACTATCTATCGACTAATATATGAGGTAGACCTCATTATGATGATTCAGTGCGTGATCCATTAACAGGTGCCAAATCGGAGTGGACACTACTCGTGTATTTGACGGGTGCAGAAGATGGTATTGAAGGTGGCGAGGTAAGATACTCATGTCAAGCAGATCTATAGTGCGTTGACTTTTTTCAGACTCTGTTCTACAAGGAAGAAAGAGGGAAGCCACGAGAAACCATTACTCCTCCACTTTCCCGAGGAACTGCTCTTCTTCACCGGTAAGAGCGATATATTTCGAGCCTGTTTCCAATTCTCAAGGCAAGTAGACATGGTCAGGAATGCATGCTTCACGAAGGCTCTCCAGTCCTCAAAGGCACCAAATATGTTCTCCGCTCGGATCTCATGTTTATGCGATAGCGTACATTCCAATCCACTAGAAATCACCTTCTTCCCTTCTTCTTGCTATGCCTCGGCATCCCAGCCTCAACTACATCATCATCCCGATCCATATCATCCTTCCCACCTTTTCCTCCATCATCTCTTCTCCTCTTTTTCCCATTCCCTTGCTCTCGCAACTCATTTGCAGCCAACCTCGCCGCCTCCGACACTCTCTCCTTCAGCAGCGCAATCTCCTCTTCGTCTGTAGCCCATAACTCCAGTTGCTTCCCGATAACTGTCTCGATGCGCTGCATCAACTCGACGTCGTACTGCGTCACGAGTGTTATCGACTTGCCAGCACGTCCGGCACGCGCCGTACGTCCCACGCGATGGATGTAGTCTTTCGAATGGGTGGGGATATCAAAGTTGATGACGACGTCGACGGAGGGAATATCCAAACCACTATATTTTGTGTTAGGTTGAAATGTAAAGATGGTATTTATATACGCACCGACTGGCAACGTCTGTTGCGACGAGGACTCTGCGTCCGCCGCTTTTGAATTTTGAGAGGGCACCGAGGCGCTGACTTTGGCTTAGCTGACCGTGCAGAGGTACTGCGGGGAAGCCGAGTGTCCGTAGTATGATTGAGAGTCTGTGAACAGTTAGAATATAGACTTTTAAAGGAACATGTACATACCGAGCTGCATCGTGCACCGTCCGGGTGAATATGATGATGGAATTTTGTGCAAGGGTGTTGGCAAGGTATATTAAATATGCGTCCTTGTCTTTCAACGGCATGAGGAGATAATACTGTAAGAGCGTGGAGACCGTTTGGTATCTTACAACGAAAGTTAGTGCTTGACGAAGACTATTATCATCACATACTTTGTATTCACTTGCACTCGAACAGGGTTCGACAAACTCGCTCGTTGCAATTTCGCAACTTTTGTGGTCATGGTCGCGGAGAACAGGTAGGTTGTCCGCTCCTTGGGGATAAGCTTCAGAAGCTTGTCAATCGCAGTGCCGAAGTCAAGATCCAATAGTCGATCCGCTTCATCGAGCACCTGTCAAGTCTAAGCAGGGAAGCACAGCAAGGAAAGGATATACACACCAAGAACTTCAAGCTCCTCAAGCTGAATCCCTTGGTTTTCTCTAGATGATCTATCAACCTTCCGGGAGTTGCGACAATGATGTGGGGTTTTTTTGCAAGTGCAATCGCCTGTGTAGGCATGTCCATTCCACCGACGATAACAGCTGTCCGTACGCCCATTGCTGAACCCAACCCTTCGAATTGCTGCGAAATTTGGTAGGCCAACTCACGCGTCGGCGCGAGGACGCATGCGAAGAGGCCTTTGGGATCTTCCCAGAGTTTTTGGAGGATGGGGAGAGCAAAGGCTGCTGTCTTTCCTGAGCCTGTTTCTGCTACACCAATGATGTCCCTGCCTTCGAAGGCATGGGGGAGAGCCTCGGCTTGGATTTCGGTGGGTGCGGTGTACTTGAGTTCGTTGAGGGCATCGAGGAGAGGTTGGATGAGGCCAAGGGAGCGGAACGTTGGGACAGGCTTTGGTTCGGCTGGTTGTATTTCTGGGGAGGAGGCGATGGGGACTTGGAGGTGGTGGCCTCTTCTGGTGCGGGCATTTTGAAGTCAAGAGCTGAAGTGAAAGCAGATTGCAAAAAATAGTAATAATTGAGTGTTTCCCACGGGGTCTAATTTCACGACTTGTTATTAAGTATTTCGTTATTTGTACCAGGCAGATTGAATATATAGTGAGTCATGATACAGTACAATCTAATATCATACCGTATTATTATTATTATATCTAATTCATTCTGATACATAAGTTATCTCCTAGCCAATGTGTCAACAAAAAAATAATAATAATTGAGTGTTTTCCCACGGGGTCTGATTCCACGACTTGTAGTTACGGACTTCTCTCGAAACGCTTACTTGTGAAATGATCCGCTCTCTTAGTCCTCTCTTCTCGTAACCCCTGCGCATATACTCCAAGTCAAGTCTCAAAGGCAGCACTGCCAATGTCTGCCCAACCGCTGGCCTCAGGCCAGCGCGTCCTCGTGTCCTATACTGCTCCTCCCCAGTTTATTGCATCTCCCAACTGGACTAGAGTCTTCAACTCCCTACTGTCCCAGCTGCCCTTGCGGTCTATCCACTGGAAATCAAGCTCCACCACGCGCACGTCCGTAAGGACCATCCAAGAACTCAATGTCACACTCGTTTCCCTCGATACCCTACGTGATGACGTTACGTCCCAGGTCCCTGTTACACTCTTAGAGAAGCCGCTGTTAAATATTTATGTCGTGTATTGCGAGGTGCGTCATTCTGCATGTTTGGTGTCGGACAGGGTATTCAATCAGGAATAGGATCATGATTTAGACATGTATCGTACACTCGTTAAAAAGCAGATTAAGGACTGGCATGCGACCGTTACTTCGCGAAAGCACCAGGACTGGTTAATACTGCAAATCGTTCGCCCGGACGCCCAGGCTCCCACCGGGAACATCTTCCAGCTCAGAGGTTCGGTGTTCGAGAAGATCAGAACCGATTTTAATTCTGACAAACGCGAACGGTACGCCTTATCCATCTCCAACTCATCACAAACTTCATCTACACCCTTCACACAGTTGCATAAAAGTGACATTCTCTTCCGGAAATGAAAATGCCGCAATGTGGGTCGAACTAATCTCGAAAATGAAAGATGGAATTGTGTATGCGTTCGATTCTGCCGTCACGCAACGTCAGGAGGAGGTACGCCGGTCCGAAGCACAACAGCAGATGCCTGGGTGGAATTTTTGTACCTTTTTCATCCTCAAAGTCGGTGTCTCCACTGCATATATGCCGTCTCTTGACCTGACACGCTGATACTTTCAGGAAAGCTTAGCCACGTCCTATGAAGGCATGGGGCTCCTCGAAGAAGCGTTGCAGCAGTACAATGAACTCGAGACCTCGTTTTATCATGTCTGGAAGGAACGACAAATGTCATGGTTCGGAACACTGATTACACCAATCCAAAACGATGATTCTTTGCCGCTATTGGACGCAAGAAAAAAACCATACAGGGATATGATCCTTGCCAACGCTATCTCTGTATTTGATTTCAGGATATATTTACTGTCGAGACAGTGCGAGCTGCTTGCCAAGATGAAGAGGATGGGCGACGTGACAGAAAAGGTTGTTGCTTTCCTTGGTGCGTTTGGGAAAAGGCTAGGTGATGTAAAGGTGAGTATTGTGGGTATATATATGTTCATCGATGTTAACTTCGTGAAGGGAATACTCCCGCCTTTCTTTGTTGAATCCTGGACGTACTCCTCTGCAATTAGTGTTGTAGAGCAATGTGACTTGTGGATATCACAGTCCAAACTTGATTCCAAGAAATTGCTACAGTTCAATGCTGGGAAGGGAGAGCTTCTGGAAACTGCCCGCCACCAACTTGATATAATTGGTATCCGCACAGGACATTTACCTAACGAGCCACCATTTTCTACGTCCATTGCTTCACAACAAGGAGAACCTGCAGAAGGTAAGATCAGCAATGCTGAACTGCTGAAGGTAATGGAGGACCAGGAAGTATTCTATGAACTGTACGTTGCCGTCACGAAACGTGCCATTGAAATGTATACGGAAAGCGGGCGAAGGAAATTTGCGTTAAAGATGCATGGGGTTTGGCTACGTTGGATCTGTGTGTTTCTTTCACATTTCCTTTCTGAATACACTAAACATCTCATTTCAGCCATCGTGGACGACTATCTTCTGCATTGTCAATTTTCACATCCCTTCCAGGCCACTACGCACCTCATCTCTGGACCGCGTTGGAGTCATATGTATTGTCGTTGGCATTGAACACTCACGGACGGCTTCAGAAGCCTAGGGATTCAGAGTGGATACACATCCTGTTGTCCTATTTGAAGACTTACGTTGAGCAGCAAGATGCAGGATTAGTGGCCGGTGAAGGTGATGCAGAACAGAATATTGGAAGGCTTGTTGAGGAACTGAAGGATGCTGCCGAGAAATTGGAGAATGGCACGTTCTACGTTATCCATTGGCTTCTTATCTACTTCGCTTAACGTCTCGTAGATCTTCCCCATCCTGACTATCCTGCGGTAACTCTCAAGGTCTCCAGTGATGCCCGATTAGCAGGCACTAGAGACGGGTCCTATCTCGATGCTACAGTTCATAACCACTTACCCTGCGTGAGTGTTGTTATGTGCTGTAATAAAGCATCGTTTAATAATTACGTGTAGAATCTTCCAGCAGGAGAAGTGGGCGTTCTAATCGCTGGTAGAGATGAAAAGTATCGATTTTCCGCCTCGGTAAGTAGCCTTGAGCCCGGAACAACGAATGTTGAGCTATTTTGTCCAGTGGGTCATCTTCGATTTCCCCTCGAACAATTGACTCATTCAGGCGCAGATATGTCCAGCTGGATCGTTCCTCCTTGATTCAAGCGAAGTTCGAGTTGTCAAGCTTCTGCTGCAATGGAATTATGGTAAACGTGCTAATGCGAAGGTTTTACCGGGATCAAAGCCTCCGTATACGATCGTTCGTGTGCCTCAGGATGTACTCGCGCTGGATGTGCAGATAGAACAATCCAATCGTAGTACGTTTCCTTTGCGCTTCTACCCTTGACGTGAACTGAAGACAATGTAGTTGAACTGGGAAAGGCATCCATGTTGATGGCCAAATTGTCCAGCGGGAGGAATAAACTGTCAAAGGCTGTTGTCAAGCTGGCCTCTTCGAACGTAACTTTCAAACACGAAGGAGGAGTTTTGTGTGAAGGTGCGTTATTCTGGTTATTCTGTGGCTACTGGCGTTGGCGGCTACTTAGAATGGCACGTAGAGGACGATCGTCTTGGTTTCGAGGCTTCGAAGGATTCTATCATCCTCAGTAGAGTTCCTGAAGACTTCACTGTCGCATTTCGGGTTCCTTACCCTGAAACAGCCGTCCCACTAGTATGTTGCCAATCTCCACGCTGACTTACCCATATTAATGCAAACAAACCGCAGAAAGTCAATATTGAAGTGGAATATACTACGGAGATCGAACCGTCGTTGCGGCGGGTTCTTCGGCTGTCAAGAGCACTGGTCACGACACTTCCTATCGCGGTGAATGTCGAAGACTTCTTTCGCGGCACCCGGTAAGAAGACCTCATCTTACGTACTTCGACGTATGTATTCCTATAATTGTCCACAGACTTATTTCCAAGTACGTCGTGTCAACACTAACGCATCAGCATGTACGGATAGCGACTGCGAGACTCGAGGCGCCAGACGGACCGGAAGGTCTGAAGATTTCGTCCTGTTCGTCAAAACGCCGCGGTGTGGTGGTATGTTCCAATTATGCTATCATATGTTTAATTTGGGATTCTAATGTAAGTCTAGACAGTGACACCCGCTCAGCCAGCCAGCTTTCTATTTACCCTGGATTCCCCAAATGGGCCCGGTGTGTATACTCGGTGTCACATTTTTTATCCCAACGTTGTTAATGCATAAAATAGTGCGAGATTCATTGGCTCTTACGATTAAATATCGAATGTTTCGGGAAGGTGAAGTCTGTTTCTGCCGCAATTAATAATTCTTTTGGTTTAGATCATATCTAGAGGTGGAGTCCTTGATCCAGGAACATGTCGACAAGGCCCTCGAGAACTATCCTTCGATGAAGCATCGGCGGGTATATCTAATAAACACGCTGGTGGACGTGTTGGAGAGAGATGCAGGTTGGGTAGAGATGTATAGCTTGACCGGAGAGCTCATGGTACCTGAAGTTCGTGGCGAAAAAGACGAAGAATTTAAAGTCTTGATCGAGAAAATAAAAAAGGTAGGATATGTGGCTAGATGAACCGGACCGGAAACTCACACATTTCATACTTCAGCTGCTTAGTCATCATCAACATCCATTGATACCCCAAGGTCGATGGCGGGAGATACGGATACCAGTGGACGTACCGTACATGAATGTGAGGTATTGAGATTAAATCTTTGCTCCTTTACTGACGATTATCTTCTAGGTTGTCGCCGCTGCACGAATTCGACTGGTTCCTGATTCAGTGACGACATCTTCGCTATATGCAGGGCAGCCGATACCCGCCATTATTTCGATTCATACATCATTCCACTGGGGATCAACGGAAAAGGATAGAAGTCGGAAATATCCAATGAGGTATAACATGGAAGAGATGGTGAAGGAGTGGTTAGTCAGTGGTCCCAAGAGAGGAGATTTCATTGCTTCAGTAAGTGCTATCTGTTCATTAAAAAATGTTAGGCTGAGTGTGGCAGGATGCCGCTACATTCACTGTTCCCATTACGCTCATTGCATTGCACCATGGAGAATTCTCCCTCCCGAAAGTTTTAGTAACGGCACTTCCAATAACAAGGGGAATCACAAATGGATCTATGACTATACCCAGTACAGAAACATATCAAGTTCACGGAGCTGAGAAAGTTCTCATTCTTCCGCGAGGAGGAAGAACCACGTTCGTTGTAGGGATGGGACAAGGTCAGTTACTAATTCTGCGTTTTTAATACGTTGATCTTATATTCTTACTTACTAGCAACAGAAAGATAATTCTTATAATTTGTAGTTGTAATGTGTAAATATATAATTGAAGAACACGTTCACAGCCTGTCGGTGGTACTTATTAGTGCCTGTACCACATTTTTTGTAGGTCACTTTGCCGGAGTGGTTAACGGGATCGCCTGCTACAATAGTAGTAACAAAAGCGGTTGGGCTTTGCCCGCGAGTGTTCGAATCGCTCAGGTGACGTTGTTTTTTATTCTTATCATTCATATTTATAAAATATAGTGCACACTTAAGTTTATACAAGTAATTATATTATTCTTTTTCTTTCTTAAAAAAACAGTCAGGTTGAGCATCCTCTGAGGGCTTGCCCCATGTTGAACTTTACATGTGCGACATTTAGTTTGTCCATTATCCTTCCCAGTCCCTTCCCACTCTCCCCTCCATTCTCCCATGTATTCCAGTTTATCGTCTTCTAATTATACTATTCTTACATTGTGGCTTTGAAATCTATTAGTCACATTCATCAACTATAGTTATATATATTATAAGATACATATAAAAAATAAAATTGTACTCTGCAATAAAAAATACTCTGCCCCAGTGAGGCTCGAACTCACGACCTTCCGATTGCAGCAATAATCGTTTCACAACGACTTCTTAACAGTCGGACGCTGTAACCAACTCAGCCATGGGGCAACTGTATTGTTTGGTTAATGCAGGGTCTATAATGAAAATAGAATAGCATGTATGTTTAAATTCCCACTAACTTTAGTAAAATTCGATGCCGACACGCCGACAGGGTCGTTATGGTCATGCGCTGTAATCTTCGGCAATTTCCCTATTGCAGCTTTGTTCGTCCCATTCAAGTTATTCACAAATTGTTCACAAAAGTCTTTCATGGTGCTGTAGTGTATGGGTTGCATTTTCTGCTTACTGTACTTGTCTGCGGAGATATATATGATATGCAATTTCAATTAGTTTACATAAATGTTTGCTTATATCTAAGTAGTTAGATGGGCTCTAGGTATTATTCCTTAGAGACTGAAATGTGTGCGAGGAAACCATGGAAATTTAGTGAAATTATTAATTCTTTATACAAAGAAAAGTCAATGGTTCACTAAAAGATGCTTGTTTGATGCAAATCTCACCTCCTTTATTATGTTAGCCCATTGTTCTCGCAAGGCACGCTAACTTGAATCGGTAATACTATCGCGTGAAAGCGCGTGAACCATTTAAATTTTTAAAGTACGCGACGAAGTGATTCGACGCGTGAACACCACGTGTGCGTGAAACGAACGAACCTTGCCATACCGAGTGATCAGCCTGACAGTGATTGCCACCATCTGTCGTTGAGATACTTACCCTGGAACTATCCAAGATCTGGAGAAGCCATGGACAATAAGACGAGATCAGCTATTTACCGATGGAAAACAATTGTTGCGAATAAACACAATTCCGAAAGTAGCAGAATGATTAATTCTCAGCCTGAAAGACAATAAATGTCGACATACCGTGGAAAGTAGATGTGCATGCACGCCACATTTCATGCTTCGAACAATGGCTAGAAGATGAGAATACATCAAGAGTCTGCAATCATGCAACGTATCCGAAGAACGATGAAGGCGCATCAGCACAAGCGGTTGTCCTTGAATGGAGTTAGGTATGATATACTTTGGGGATAAAAAATACATCTTGTGGCGAGAAAATATAGTTCATTGCACAGATATATAGATAGAGAAAGAGTTAATGTGATCTTGATTGCGAGCATAATGTTACTGTTAGTAAGAAGGATACCGACTGAATTGTTCTGTCGTTATCAAACTTCGGCATGTGACACAAGTGTAAGCGTAGGTACCCAGATTCCGTATGCCCAAGTGACCAAATGCAGTGAAAATAGGAGGGCGTAAGGACCACAGGAGTGCTTTGCAGATAGGTCTCCATATAGCTGTCATTGTCGAAGATAAGACTTCATTTCAGACGCAACCACAGGGAAAGATATCTTGTTAAGTACTAGACAGGACGCTGTCGCAATATTGTAATATGCTGTTGGTAAGAGACAAGAGTTTGCGTAAAGGTATACGACACGACAACACCAATCATAAAGAAGTGTCCGCCGAACAGTGTCATCCCACCAGTAGTAACCATACTGTATCCGACTTATCTTCATGTATGAAGTTTCCGATCATGTGTGGTGGTGTGAAAGAGGCAAGCGTGAGTTTATGACTCGAGAGATGGGGGCGGTCTTTATGTATACCCACGACTGGAAGGAGACATAGCCTAGTCATATACCAGAACCAGAAAGACAAGTATGGAGAGCGATCAAGATTTGTGTCAAACGAAAGTGAAGGCGATGCTTGAAGAGCAAAGACAGCCCAAAGAATAAGTAGTGCATTGAGAATGATGGCGATATGTATAGATGAAAGGCAAGTCATGGTTTTATGGGCGACCATCCGGGGCTCAACACTATTATCCTTTCCAAGTCCAGTTCGAAAGCTGACAGGCTTGGAATAGAAATGACTACAGAAAAAAATAGAACGCAAGAGTCAAGTCGCAGATAATTTGAGTCGATACTTCCAGAAGGTGATACTGCGTCCGCGGGAACCACTGCCCGACACAGATATAAACCAGAAGTGCCCCACGGAGCTAGAAATCGACATCGATCCCGGCGGACGGAAACAGACAGGAGTAAATGTGGGGGAAAAGAAAGGAAGAGGCCTTAGGAGGGTGCGTCTCGGAATGACCAAGAATGGGTGCAACGAATCTAGCTCAGAAGGTGAGCGCGAAAAGGAAAGGAGAGAATGTGAAGCAGGAACGTTCTCCTCTCCGGTAAGAAGTAGTAGGAGGAGAAAAGGCCGGAAGCACCGATCCGCCACTTGTCCTTGCTCTGAAATTGGGGTATACATTCAACCTTGTACGACTAGGGTATTGTACTTGTAATTCAAGTACTGCTGCGCGTATGGTTTGGAGAGTGAAGAGTGAAGTGCCGCGCGGAAGCAGATGTTCCAGCCTCTGTTACATTTCACGGCACCAACGGCAACCGCAGTAAGTGTATCGAAGAATGAGATGGAACAGAATGTATACGCCGTACCAAGTATCCTTTGGCCCGTTTTTCGTACGCTCATTGCGGCATGGTACGATATTTTCTCAGCAAGAAGTAATAATGCTCCACTAATACTTACATGACAAGTTGTGTAATGCCCTGCAATAATTATAACACAAAAGGTGAGAAGCGTTAATTTCGGCGCTTGTGAGGTGGCCGGGGCAGCTGCGGTGGAACAGGAGACAATATGTTCCTGATCGTCACTAGTGAGGACATTGGGTTGAGAAAAGCTAGTAAATGAGGTGGGGATAGAGAGTGAATTTGACTTGCTCGATTGACCAGCCTTTCACGTAGAACTTAGGGTGAAAGAAATTAAAGGTCAAGTACTAAATGTGTGACCAAGAATAACGATGCAGCCACTCCCACGAAGGTTTACGACAGTGTATCCTGTCTTCGCCGGCTTCGTGGTTACCAAAAGAAATGGAAGGCGCTCATTCTGGCCCGAGCATTGTGACACGTTCCATGATCTGAACACGACGGGTAACGGTATGGGTTGACCGGCGGGGATACGAGTGTTCGTTTGTCATCATCCAAAGGAAAGTATTGCACAGTAAGGAGCCCCTTTACGCCAACGATGCGTAATCACCCCACGGTCGTCACCGTCCCGAGCGCGATGGAACGTGTCAGAGGGGACGATCAACAGCTTGTATGCATCGTAGTAAATGCGTTGACGATGAAATAGGAGACAAGCTAATGATGCGACATTGAGTTTGGGACAAGTTTTTTTTTTGCTGCTTGGTTTCGGATACTTTGGGGCATTAACAGCATGTCTGACTGTATGGCATGCCAATCAGACTGACGCTGGGAAAATAAAGCGCCGCGTGTCGAAAGTAAGGTATGCAGTGCTGTTCGTTTGATGATGCAGAGGCTGTTGTTACGCATGATGTTTACGGACTATGACCATGGAACAATGTCGTTGGGATTTCAAAATCATGCTGTTGGTTGATGATAAACGCGTAAAAAGAGCGCATGTATGCGCGGTTGCGACGGTAAGGAAGAAATGAATCACGAAATCGCTGGTGTGATTTGTGTGACCCGATGGGAGTGTATAAAGAGGGAACAAAGCAAGCAGGCAAGGAAGGGCAGAGAGTTAGGCGAAAGTGACGGGTAGGATTATGATTAGATTGATGCGGGGTGAAGATTATTTTACAGTGGCAAGGCTGGCTGGACGCATGGAAGACACGTTTTACGACGTAGGAGAATGTCAGATTGTTTGTTATTGGACAAGCGGAGTCATTTTCGTTTTTTTCCGGGGCTACATAGATACGAGGAAGTGCGTGACGGACAGGAGCGAGAGGGGAAAAAAGGGAATGGCTGTTCTGCGAACGTTGGAGATGATCCTAACAGATAGGAGACGTGATGGCGCCATTAGAAGAGGAAGGGAACAGGAAGATCGGGCCTGTAAGAGCTGGTAGAAAGAAAGGTGCCAGCGAGGGAGAGTATTCTGAGTACATGCGGGATGATGGACGAATAAGGAGGGGAAGAGGTGAGTCGACAGGAGTCAAGGGGTGTGGGAAGGAAGATAGCTGGGAAGAGGCCTCGAGCGGGATCAGTTCTTGCCAGTTGGAGAGGTGTGATACGGGAGGCAGTAATGGGGTAAAATTAGAGAAGGAAGATGTGATGAAACAACGTGGAATGTACGAGGCGTGTGGGCGGAATTAGGGCTAGCAGAGAGCGAGAGAGCGAGTTGCTTTGTGGTGACTCGGGGAAGAGCGAGAAGGACGTGATTTGGATTGTGGGGAGGACAGGGCTGGCGGGGGGCAGGAGCGGAAGGCGGGAGAATGAGCGCATGGGGATAGAATGACAGAGGAGGAGAGGATGCCTGAATAGGAAATTGGGACGAAAGTATTACTCTGGTACAATTGACACTGAGTAACATATTTACTGATTATCCATTGTCTCTTCCTTTATCTCTCTCGAGTCCTCTTCTCGTCCTCCCCATTGTCCTTCTTAATGTCCTTTCCCAACTAACTCCCTCCCTCAAATACTCTCTTCTCCCTTTCTTCAGCTTTGACCCACTCCCACTCCCATGCCCGCCATTGTCTGCCCACAGCCTCGCTCCCCAACCCTCTTGAGCCCCCCAAAGCTCCTCCTCTCCCCGCCCCCCGACCATTCATTCGTACGCGTCTTTCTCTCTTTCCTTCCACCCTGCTCTGTCCTCACCCCCCCCGGCAACAGAACCGGCTCCGTTCCCCGAACGCCTTCGCAGATTCCTGTCTCCGGGCCGCACCTGCTGTCAGTTCTATCTCCCCCCCTCGTTCTTCTCCAACTAACTCTCCATCCAACAGACTCCCAAGCCCCTGCTCACCCCCAAGCGCCGCAGACACAAGGGCTCACACGTCCTGCGCCGCCGCGGGCCCCTGTCACGCGTCGACTTCCGCTTTGACGCGCCACGCTCCCCGCTTGCAATCCCCCATATTTTTGACTCCGTACCCTGGATCTCCGCCCTCGAGAGCACGCCAGAGCGCGTTCATCCTTGGGATATTGCTGATTTGTCCCTCATCCCCGACGCCCCTTGCACTCCCTCCGGGCCTGGCCCTGTCCGCCACACCAGGTCCAAGCCATCCACCCGGCCCAGCCTTCTCAACCAACTCCGGGCCAGCGTCGAGTGCTCGGGGAACGTCTGTGATCCCGATGGCGTGCAGCGATTGCCCCCCTTTCTCCTACCTTCCCCTCCCATGTCCGAAGCATCCCCTTTCCTCAGCGACACCATGCCGACCGCCACACCTCAACTGCTCCTCCCCTCCTTCTCTCCTTCATCCACCCCAGCGCCACCTCTATCACCGCTCTCCCCTCGCCCCCAAACCCCTCGGTCCCGTTTTGACCCCTCGCGCGTCATTTTCCGAAATTTAATGCCTATTGACCCTCAACAGGATGGGTCAGACTGTATCCATAATGACTTCTAAGATGCACCCGATGCATCCATTTTCGTTCTCGAATCGCATTTCCTTCTCCTCAGCTCTCGAATCCCTTCGCAATCAAATCGAACACCTGCTCTTACACAACACAATATTGCTTCTCCAATTGCTTTTTCCAACCCATCGCTGCATCATAAACAACGCTTTACCACTGCTTTTCACCAACCTTGCCCCCATGTCGGCTTCGCATCCTTCGCTTCGCTTCGACTTCGGCCTCAGCTTCTCATCCATCTCACCTCCCATCGCAACGAATTGAACGAAACAATCGCATGATTTATTTGCATTGCAACCATCGTATCCATACATCCCGAACTGCACTTCTCCTCATCTATCTTAATTTGACCTCCACCATTATTCACTACAGTAATCTCTGTTTTCATCTGATTTATTCGTTTCTACTTTTTTCTATCTATTTTCTGTTTTTCTTCTTTCGTTCCCATCCATCCACCCCCGCCTCTCTTCGTGCCTGGGCTTGATTTCTTTTGCACCATAATGGACTTGTGCTGCTGCCAGCTCAGCTTACAATGTACGACCAAGATCTGCTTTATGTTATGTTATGTTGCTTCCACGTCATGCATAGTACGCCTTTCTGTGTATATATAAATATAATATATTATTGCCAGCTATATGGTTAGGGGGGATTTGAGATGTGGATGACGTAGAGATCTTATCTCGCTTTCATCGGTAGTTTTTTGAGGTAGGAGGCGATGACTCATAAATTCGTATCCATCGACGTTCCATAAATACCCTTTCTTCTCCAACTCCTAACCGCAATTTCTCCATATCTCCATCACCAAGAATACCAATGTCTTCCTCCAGAGTCATCAACTTCGGCGCTGGCCCCTCCGCCCTCCCTGAATCCGTGCTTGAAGATACGGCAAAGGCCCTTCTCAACTTCAACAACACCGGCATAGGTATCGCGGAGATCTCCCACCGCTCGAAAGAGTTTGGTGCATTCTTGTCCGAATTCGAGGGACTCGTTAGGGAGCAGCTTGATGTACCCCCGACGCATACCATTTATTTGCACAGGGCGGTGGAACCGGCCAGTTCTCTGCTGTGGTGCTCAATATGGTCGCGAGGCATTATTTATTGCATCCCGAGCTCGAGCCAGAGAATCGAACAGTGGACTATGTCTTGACAGGATCGTGGAGCAAACGCGCGCTTGAGGAGGCAACTAGGCTGGGTGAGGGGACATACACCGTCAACACTGCCGTTGATTCAAGGCAGCATTCGAAGGATGGCAAGTCCTATGATAATATCCCCCCGCATGAGGCATATTCCTTCAGCCAGGACCCCGCGCTCATTTATTATTGCGAGAATGAGACGGTGAATGGAGTGCAGTTCTCTAGCGAGGAAGGGCATCCCGCTGCATTCCCATTCCATTTGTTGCCCAAGAACAAGCTGCTCCCGCTCGTGGGGGATTATTCTTCCTCCTTCCTATCCCGCCCTATCCCTCGTCTTGCTGATCATGCTATTATCTACGCCGGGGCGCAGAAAAATGTTGGCCCGGCGGGTTTGACGATTCTCATCGTACGACAGGACTGTCTTGTCGACGTGGATGCTGCAGCAAGGCTGGGATCCATCCCAGTTCCTATTAGCATGTCGTACAAGTACCTCGCGGACGGAAAGAGCTTACCTAACACCCCGCCTGTGTTGGCGATATACATGTCTGCTCTCGTATTGAAGAGGAATAAGGAGTTGGGCGGGGTGCAATATTACGAAGATATGAATAGACGGAAGGCACAGAAGGTCTACGATATATTGAAGGTTGGTGAAGAGAAAGGTGTACTTAGAGGGCACGTAAAGGACAGCGCGAGGAGCTGGATGAATATTGTCTTCGAGGTTATTGGAGATGGAAAGGAGGAACAGTTCCTCAAAGGTGCAGAGGAGAGGGGGATGAAAGGTCTTAAGGGCCATCGGTAAGATCTTGTTCATATTCTTGCTCGACTTTACCTCACTCATGTTTGCTACAGCTCTGTTGGAGGCATCCGTGTCTCCCTCTACAATGCCATCACGGAACAGCAAACTGACACACTTGTGGAATATATTAGAGAGTTCGTCGACCAAGCTTCCGAGGCCGAATCCTAATTAACAATGACGTTTTAAAAAATCGAGTGGTTTCAACAACCACGCCCTTTTGCAATTTATTAAAAATGCATATCTAGTTTCTTTTTATGTTATTTATTCTAACTTTTTTGGAATTATCGAATGGATTTCTGAGCCAACAGAGAAGAATGAAAATAAGCTGACCGGCGTCTAATTGTACTAGATTTAGAAATCATATTTCCTTTCAGGTTTTTACCTTTCTCAAGAAATCGTTCGACTTTCAATTTAACGCTTTCCGCGCCCAAAGCCCCTGCAAATCACTCACGCTCTATTTTTCCTTTTCTTTTGCTTAAAATTCTGGGCTCCCTTCATCATGTCCGCACCAGCGCACCCATACTATCCACTGGACCTTAAACTGCCAACATTCCAGGAGAACACATACGCCACCGAGGAACTTATTGGCTACTGGTTGGCATTCATTATTATCGTTCCAATTTTGACGTGGGTATGGATTTCGTCCGTGAGGAAAACGAGTGTAGTGGACAAGTTAACCGCGATTTGGTTCATCATCTGTAAGTGTATCTAATATCACTTCAGTCTTATTGTTGATTCAACTGTGCAGGCGGATGTATACATCTTTTTTTTGAAGGTACGTCTTGAAATGACGCGTGAAAAAGCGCGTTTAGTTGACATTAAACACGTTCACAGGACACTTCGCTCGTCACCATCGTACGATGGCTGGAGATATGGATATACTCTCGCAGGAATGGAAAGAATACTCCAAAGCTGATTCGAGGTATCTTACTTCCGATCCTTTCGTCGTATGCATGGAGACCGTTACTGCAGTATGTTTCCCTTGTTAATCCAGGTTGTCCACCTAGGCTCATGAAATTACACAGGTCCTCTGGGGTCCGTTGTGTTTCTACATCACCTGGGGAATCGCGTATAGCTACGCATCGAGACACGTTCTCATCGCGCTTGTCAGCCTTGGACAAATATATGGAAATGTATTATATTACGCTACGACCTTGATGGAGGGTGCCCCTGCTTCCAGACCCGAGTTTTTGTACTTTTGGATATACTTTGTAGGGTTGAATGGTGTTTGGATGATTGCGCCAAATGGTGAGTATCTTGCCGTCCTGAAGACAAGACATTTTCTTATTCTTGTCCATAGTATTGCTCGTACAGGCCATTAGAAGGATCAATAAGGCTATTGAACTGACGCAGAGCTTGAAGTATGTCAAGAAAGTTCAGTAGGAGCGAACTAGTTAAATATACGTAGTCAACATCCTGGAACTCCGCTGTCTTGTCAATCATTATTCATCTTCACAATGTCATTTATATACAAGTCCAACTTCAAGGAAGAATTTAAAACTGGGAATTGCCGACTTCGTCGGCTGAAACCTTGCTTGTCTAATCGAGGAAAAGACTCAAAAAGAGATGAAAGAGGACAAGAGGAAGTGTTAGATTGAAATAGAATTGACAGTAGTAATTACATGAACAAGATGAATGGTGGTTAAAAAGCAGAGTGTCGATATGTACTGTATGGGATGTCTATCAAAGGCAAACGGACCTCCAAAGAACCTCTGGGAACGTGTGGGACGTGGGCTGGAGGAGGGTGAAACGGTAAGCAAAGGAACGTATGCTGCACGTTCAACGACGACCTGAAAGGGAAGAGGGAGCAAACGTAAAGGAAACAAAGGGAGTGTGAAGGGAGTGTGCAGTGCCAGATGGGAGACGTGGGAAAAATAACGTGCAGGTCAAAGTGGAACCCCTTTTGTAACACTCCGGACTCTGTCCGTCACACGTATACCCTTACTGTATATTCTTTTGTCATCTCTTTCTATCTCACCCGAGTCGTTCCTTTAGTTTACCTTTGGTCTCCGTATTCCATTATCTCTGCTAACTAAAGTCACTCCTTACCTATGTTTTTACCTATGTCTTACTTCTAGCCTGACAGATAGTTAACATATCTCCTCTCTACTTTACCCAGACCTCTAGTGTATCTGTCAGTCCACTTTGTATATAAAGACTGTAATGTAGAACTACTTCGATAGAGAATCTAGTTTTCTAAACAGTGATATCTCGTTCGATTACTTAAATCTCTCTTGTGTGAACAAAGACATCTAGCCTTTGTCACATTTTTTTTCACTCGACAACAAAACTACCAACCACTCCTACTCTCTTATCTCTATCTCTCTTCTCTATCTCTCTTAATCCATAAATCTCCGACTGGGACCACTAGGACTGATCATCCCAGCCAACTGTCGACCTATACCAATTTTTTCTCTATCGAAATCTCAACTATACAAAACCCTACAAAAAATTATCAACATGCATATCACCCATGCTCAAGTAAAGAATGCTGGCCAGCAGACCACCACAGGTGAGTTAACTTTGAATCTTAATACTAACCCAAACACCTCAGAGAACAAGGACATCCCGAGTGACAGGGAAAGTCAGAGCTTGCGCCAATCCTATAGGGATGTGGTTGCACCTCCCACTACAGGAGAGACCCCAGTTAGGGTTAATGGCGGCACTGCTGGTGCCACTAGGAGCAATAATGAACGTGCAATGAGCACTGTACTATCCTCAGTAACTAGTATTACTACTACTATTGAAGGGGATAATGATAACAATAAGAATCCATGGCAAACTGTAACTCCGCGAAAGTCTAGAGGCCGTAAAACTAGTAAGAACTCTGAACACGATACAGAACAAACTGGGGAAGATCCCCTCTCAGTCACACAAAAGAGAACTGTGGACCAAGCTGAATGTGGCCTAACTCCTGTTGAGAGGAGTCGTATCGAAAGACAAAACCAGGCAGTTAAGACTGCAAATAGGCCAGAGGAGCTGATGTCCTCTGAAGAGGACACTCCATCTCCTGTTGGAGCACGAGGGTTGCCTATACAATCCGTGCGCTATTGATGCGCCGTGCCGACAAGGCGGAAGCCGCTGTTCCCATGCGCAAGTGACTGGCTATGAGTAAATAGTAAATTTTCGATCGTATTACATATAAAAGTAGATTAGCAAGCGTCTCGCTCCCCTCAGTTGTCTCTCATCATAACGAGCACTGAGGTGAGCTGAGCCTATTACATTTTATAGTACTATTACTTATATATTACCTACTGCAGTACTTTACTCTATAGGTAATATACCAAGTTGTCTCTCATCATAACGAGCACTGAGTACTTTACTCTATAGTCGTGATCTCTTATATCTCCTAAAAACAAAGGGAAAGGGGTTGATCCTAGGAATTGGGGCAATACAAACCTAAATCTGTATGAGTTGGATGAAGGAACCCAACATGCGGTTTTGGAAGATGCATGCGCAAATCGCCAAGTTAAGAAAGCACAAGTACAAGCTGAAGAGAAAGGACAACCATCCAAAACTAACGAAGGGAACAAAGCTCTGGTTCCCAGAACCAACCTTGATCCCTATAGACAGCTGGCACCAACCAGTCACTTGGGATGCGAATTCACGTGTCGAACCAATAGCTCTCGACAACAGGGACAGGCAAGGAAGGAACTGCCTAGTCCATCAGACCCATCTGACTTGGATGATGACTCTCCCTCTGATCCAGGATCGAGTGGTGATGAAGGAGAGCTGTCGAATGATGACAATGAGGAACCCGGTGACACTGGTGAGGAAGACAGTGACGAACAAACACCATCGGGATATGAGGATCCTGAACCACCCTCTAGACAACGTCGCCATAAAACGAAATGACCGCACAGATCCCTAATAAAGCCTATTCCACCTAAGGACTATGATGGTGCACCAGACGAGCAAACGTTCCACTGCTTTATGGCTGAATCCACAGAGTTCATTCGCAGTGGCAAGGTACCTCATAAGAAAAGAATATTTACACTCTCCTATTACCTTAAGGGAGATGCATATGATTTCTTTGTGCAAAAAGTAGCAGATGACCACGAGACTTGGACTCTAGAACAGTTTTTCAGTGAAATGTTCAATTTCTTGTTTCCGACAGACTATCGTGAAATACAACATGAGAAACTGCGTGCTTACTCCCAAGGGGGACAGACTGTATCTAAATATAGTCATGAAATAAAAGAATTGATTAAGTCAGTAGGACACATTAGCACATGCAAACAAGTACAGTACCTTTGGGATGGGCTACGTGCTCATATCCAGGAAGAACTCTGGAGGGCGAAATTGAATCCCGGACTGAACTTGTGGCAAGAGGTTGTAGATGAAGCCGAGACTATTGAAAAAGCTTCTAACATGGGGCGCAAAGTTAGTCAGTGCCAGTTCTGAAACAATAACAATGGAGGATCTGGGGGGCCATACAGGACTTTCAACGGAGGGCACAGCTCTTACAATGGAGGGCACAACTCTCACATCCAAAACCCAAACCGACCCAAGTTCAACAATCACCGCCAACACGCTTCCAAGCATGGTGATTCATTCCGCAACAGGGAACAACCAAGCTCATTTCAAAAGAATGACCAGCACCAATCCAATTCACAATGAAGGCCAACACCTTCATTCTCAAGACAAGGACTGAAAAACGGACTGCCTAAGTTATCTGAAAAGGAAAAAAGCGAATTGCTTGCAGCTGGTAAGTGTTTTCAATGTCGTGAGACTGGACATATGTCTCGTAATTGTCCTATGGGTAATACACTCAAAACAGGGGGTAGAAAACCTCCTGGTATTCCTAGTTTTAATATACAATATGATGGAGATAACGAGGAGGACAGCTCAGAAGAATTGGAGAGCTTACCATACTTGGGATCAATAATCCCTGATGAAGTATCCACCAGTAGCAACAGCGACTCTGACTTTGGTTGGATGGATTATGATCCCAACCAACCACCCCATTTGACTATTGGTGATTGTTACACCATGATGGGGGAGTATTTTCTCCAGATTGGACAACCATATCCGGGAGATGAAGGAGAACCTATGAAGGATAGATTTTCAGTAAAATTACGATTCAACAATCATGAGACCTACCAAATATATGACAGGTCCGTGCGGTTTGGTATTGGTGTCCCCCTTGCACACCTGTGGAATCCCCACTTCTGATTGTCAGAATGGTACAGTTGACAACTAGCCTGAATGCAAGGCTTGGTGGACAGATCTGTGTGCTATGATCCAATAGGTGATATACCCGGTACAGTGGTGACATATCTTCTAAGGGATGGAATAAATTTATATTATCCTCTTCGTAATCCTGAAAGCAACCCAATACATGGAGATGAGAATGGGCGTTTTTATGTTCACCTTCGAGATTTGGGATCGACCACATATATAATTGAGGATACTGAATATGAGCCTGAGGTCAGCATTGAACGAGCTCAATTAGAAAATCCAATGTTTGACTTGGTTACATGGTACTCACGGATTGTCAACAACTTGGGGATGGGGATGGCTCCTATAAACGACATATCTGGTTCAAGGAGAGATGACAATGATGAAATATCAGTGATCTCATCCGACTCTACAACATCAGAGGATCCTGATCCTCCACCCAGTTATCTCACAGCCCTCATGACACAACCAACTGATGCCAAACGTGTCCGTGGACGATCCACAAGGACAATACCTATACATATAGATGTTACAACCACTGTGTCTTGGGGTACTCCTCCCCTTCCAGATGACAGTTCATCATCATCATCCTCCGAGAGCGATAATGCTGGAAACAGGCATAATAGACCCCTTAACAATAACAATGATGGAGAACAAGAATCATCCGATTCTGAACCCTCAACCACTAGCATGGCTTCTGCTGTTTCAGAAATGGGTGATCACCTCTGTACTACCATTGAGAACACACTTGAGAGGAACAAACCATACCCTGGCGACAGTGAGGGTATGGGCCGCATCGGAGGCTGGAGGTTCAAGGTGTCCTACCTAAATGGTCAGCATCGTGGTTTTAAAATATATGACAGAAGAAGCAAAAAGTATACCTTTTTGTCCTTCCTTCAGTTCTGGAGCAGTGACTTTGAGGTCGCGCGCTGGTATGCACAAACTGTGTCAACATGGGTGTATGAATCCTGGCGGGCTTCAGCCATGGATCAATGGATGAATCATAATGCACCTGCAACTAATATAGAATTAGTCAGAGCAGTCTTCCATACTCGTTTAATTGAAGGAACACCTTACCTTCATGACTTCGCCTTCCCAACCATGGACAATAACGGGCCTCGATTTGAAGTAGAGTGCACTGGTCACTTCATTACAATTGTAGACTGACTTAGACGATGCACTACCATGCTTGGAATGCATCACGTTATCGCTGATAGGTTTATTGTCAATGAGTGGTATGAGCAGCGGATGGCTGACTATGTCGTCCAAAGGTCTCTCTATCTGACCGAGACACCCCAACCTTCACCATACGCCGTAGGTATTACTCGATTCGACGAACCTCAGCCACATGCTGCAGGAACTTGTGAACCCAGCACTTCGCCTACTTCAACCATATCCAGTGGCAGTATCATTCTACGACGCAATTCTCAAACAGTACGAGAACTGAGGGCAACATATGAAGCAAATTGGTGAGCTGATCATGAACGTGCCATTGCAACTTTGCCAGAACGCAGTGACTCAGAATGTCGGACTAGACCAACAATACCACATGCCCCTGCACCACCGATGACTCCCGAAACAATCTATCACACTGCTCAATCAACCTCAGGAACATCATCAGATAGTTCTAATGGTTATCCACCAGGTCATGTGTCTAATATGCCACCTCTACATGTAACGACAGCAGGGGATGAAGGCAAAGTTGCCGCAAATGCAATACTCTTGCATGGTGTCCAAATACCACAGGGTATGTATCCAGCATTACAATGCAATGCTGCAGCTCTGAAAGATAAAAACCGTGTCGTGCCTAAGCCACTGACACTAACGGTCCAAATCAATGGCCACCCAGCTCGTGCCCTTGTAGACTCAGGCTTGCTAGGGGACTTCATGTCCACCACACTCGCCACACAACTGAAACTCAAGTTATGCTATCTCGAAAAACCACTGGGACTTCAACTTGCCGTACAGGGTTCACGATCCATTATTAACTCCTGTGCCACAGTCAGTTTTGAATATAAGACTATAAAGGAACAACACACATTTGATATCATTAACATTACTCACTATGATATTATTCTAGGTATGCCATGGTTGTTCCAACACCAGGCATGGGTGGGTCTTAATCCTACCCGGATTATCATAGGCAGTGTGCCTTCTCTGCCAATCAACGGTGTGGCAACTACTAGCGTGGCGGCACATAGCATAGAACTTCAAGAGGCAGATGAAATCATAGCTGCACGGAGGGCATTAACTGAGTACACATCTCCTTTATGCAAAGAAGTATCCGAAACTGACTTACCTCCGCTTCGTGCTATCAATCACACCATTCCACTCATAGATGTGGACAAAGTCTATCCCTGGCGGCCATCACATTGCCCCAAAGCCTTCAAATTGCAGTGGAGGGAACAGTGGGATGCATATTTAAAGTCGGGACGTTGGTGTATAACTACTGCTCATAATACTGTACCCATGTTATTAATTCCTAAACCTCACAAGGATGGTGCACCTGCTGAATTACGCACCGTTTTCAACCTACGTGAGCATAATAAGAATACCAAGAAGTCTTCATCTCCTCTGCCTGATCCTGAGAGTATATTTCGTCGTGTCGCTATGAAAGGGATGTTTGTATTGCTCTTAGACTTGAAGGGGGCCTTCGAACAAATCCGCATAATCCCTGAACATGTGGAACAGTCAGCAGTAACTATGCCAGATGGAAATATAGTTAGCCTAGTTGTACAACAGGGCGATTGCAATGCACCTGCAACATGTCAAGCTCTCATGAACCATATATTCTCTGTGCATCTTGGAAAATTTGTTTATGTCTATCTCAATGATATCGTTATCTTTTCACGTACCCTGCAGGAACATATACAGCATGTTAAAATCATCCTAGACATTCTGTGACAGGAAAAATTATACCTCAGCCGAAAGAAACTAAATTTTTTACCCACCGAGTTCAAGCTACTCAGACGAATCATTGATTCGCAAGGCATACGGATGGACCCCAACAAAGTTGATAATGTGATCAACTGGAAAACACCTACCAATCGCAACCTACTTCGTGGTTTTATTGGTTCGGTCGGATACTTGGCTGATGATTTACCAATGGTTTGTATTCCTATGGGCATCCTAACAGCTCTTGTTGGTGATACTGTTGCATTCAAATGGACATATACAGAACAACGTGCCTTCGAAGATGTTAAACGATTAGTACAGCAGTTCCGCAATCATAGCCGGAAACTGTTAGACTAACAAAATGCAGCACCTATATGGTTGATAACCGACGGCTGCCTTACAGGTATCACGGGACTAGTTTGTCAGGGAAACGAGTGGAAAACTGCATGTGTCGCAGCTTTCTACTCCGCCAAATTGAACTCCATGCAGCAAAACTATGCCGTACACGAAATCGAGATGCTTGCTGGCATGGAAACGATGCTAAGACATCATGATATCCTTCAGGGGACTAAGTTTCAGTGGGTAACGGACTACAAAGGATTAACTCACTTACTCAACCAAAAGAACTTGTCTGGCCGGCAAGCCAGGTGGATGGAAAAAATTTCGGAATTTGATTTTACTGTCCTATATGTTCCCGGGGCTGATAATGTTGTCGCGGATGCCTTATCGCGGATGTATTCCAACGATGATCAAGCCACTATTCACTCCTTGTCAGAATATACATATTTTGATGTGGTTAATGAAGACACACCTGAACTCATGACCACGAGTGCCCCTCTCTTAGCGGGTGTGCAAGCCCGAGTTGCCATTCCCCGCCCCGTTGATGATACCAACCAGCGAAGATCTTCTCAGTTGGCTTCCAAAACACAGAATTGCGACGGCGGCAGCAAATCTACACCAGTTGCACAGATACCTGCGTCTCCAGCACTACTGCCCCAGCCTATCTTCAAAACTCGGATGAGAGGTGGCCACAATAAGGCCAGCAAGGGTCCCAAGCATGATACTTTGAAGAAGGAATTGTCCCAAATGTTTGCCAAATGTATGCATGGCCATTTTGTGCTTAAAGGTCCTAAGGAGAAAATGGAGGGCAAGAACATTGAAAGTACAATGAATCTGCCAGCGGTCCCAATTGTATCACATGACGAGGGGATTAGTCATGTGCAAACAACAAACAATGCGACCGCTTCTGAGCCTAACATCACACAACAGTCCATGGACACTCTGCTTGAGGACACCTTAGCTGAACACGATTCCTTCGATTACTCTTCATTTATGGACGCGCTCAATGGTGACAACAGCATTGATCTTTTGGAAGGTATCCGTAACAAGTATGAAACAGATCCCACCTTCAAAGCTATACTAAACAATCCTAAAGGTCACAAGAACTTTGAAATTACTCCTGATGGATTGATTTATATGTTAGGTGATACATCCAGATGCATACTCTGTATCCCTTGCGTTCTGATCAATGGATGAAATGCTCATGAAATTATTATATCCGAAGCTCATGAAATTATTGGCTCATTTAGGTCCTGTCAAGACCCTTTCCTACCTCCATGATCTTGTCTGGTGGAAAGAGTTAGTGTCTGACACTAAGCGATATTGTGACAGCTGCTCGACTTGCAAGCACAGCAAACCCAATAATCACAAACCCTATGGACTACTCAACCCACTCCCCGTACCATCACAACCATGGGATTCTATTGGGGTTGATTTTGTTGGTCCACTACCGGAGTCCGAAAATAGGGATGGTTCATTTGATTCTATCACTGTCATGATATGTTTGCTCACTGGAATGGTTCATTTAATTCCTAGCCGTACCAACTATACTGCTAAACAAGTAGCGGAACTAATGTTTGAATCCGTGTACAAGCATCACGGCATACCATGTAACATAGTAAGTGATCGCGATGTTCTTTTCACAAGTCTTTTTTGGCGCCACTTGCACCAGCTTCTAGGATCCAAATTGAAAATGTCAAGCGCATACCACCCACAGACGGATGGTTCCACAGAACGCACAAACCGGACAATAACTCAAATGCTACGCCAGTGTGTTAACGAAACTCAGAAGGATTGGGTAGCTAAATTACCTGCTATCGAGTTTGCAGTCAACTCTGCTCGGTCTGAGAGTACTGGCTATGCTCCATTCTTCCTAAACACTGGCCGAATGCCCAGATCGATGATATGGAATTCGGCCCCGAAGGACGAATATCCTTCCATTCACAATTTTGCACTCCAACGCAAACTTGTTCTTATTGCTGCCCACGATAGTGTAATTGCCACAAGAGTCAAGCAAACACGGGACGCTAACCGTCATCGCCGCACAGCTCCTTTTGTCAACGGTGACCTCATATATGTTTCTTCTAAAAACATTAAATTTCCGAAAGGACTAGTGTGTAAACTCCTGCCAAAATACATCGGACCTTACAAAATTGTCTTTGACTTCAAGAATGAATCGTTCCGTATCAATCTACCTTCACACTTGAAGCGCCACGGAATACACAATGTTTTTCATGCTTTGTTACTACAACCACATATTCCAAATGACAATCACCTATTCCCTGGACACCACAATACACAACTCGGTACAATTGAGGACTCAGATGGAGAATGGGCTATTGAATCAATCCTCAGCCATTCTGGCTCCAAGACGGACACTATCTTTGAGGTCAAATGGAAGGCTGGAGATACTACCTGGCTACCATACTACCAAATATCCCATCTCAATGTTGTGCGCGATTATCTTGATCTTGTCAGAGCCACTAACATTTCCAAATTGGCTAAAGGGACAGGTAAACCTCCTCAGGACAATGAGCAAGTCTATGTCAACGAAAATGACACCTTCGTCGGTTCTCTGGAAATCCTTTCATATATAAAGTCTCCTTGGATCCCTACACTATCGTTCACCAGCTTGTTTTACAGCATCTTCTCTTTCATTTGTTATCTGTCTTCAACTCTAGCCGCTCTTTTTCGCTATTTCCTCTTTAAACCAATGGACGCACCACCTACCCATCGTTTCCACAGACACATTCATCACCCTTTCATCACTACACATGAGGATCAGAAAATTGCATTGGATGACCCCGCCAACAAAGCAACCCCTGCGTTCACTTGCAATTTAGCTCAAGTTGTCGACTATATTGACTACGACCGACGCCTTCACAAACATGAACCTTCAAATGGGCCAGGTGGCTATGCTGAGTTCGTTGACATCTTTAACAAAGGCATACCTGGTGAAGACCGTTTCGCGGAATATGACAGTCTCACGGATTGCTATCGTATTCCCAGTGGTCGTGTTGAACCTGGATTCTTTTTCTTCCGTCTCCGTATCCCACCTAATCCACCTATCAATTCAGCTTGCTTAACCCCGGGTGCAAGTTCAATGGATGAGATGACACTCCTCCTCTCGGACAAATATCAACAAGCCTGCATTATGCGGATCGCCTTGGGATCAGCTGAACGACTGGAATGGAACCAGGCATTTTATCGCTGGAAAGCTAACAATATTACCAAGGGCAAAGAGAACAGGCATCCAGCATATAAACCCAAGAATCTCAAGAAGATTCAATCCCCTCGCACTTGTCCCACCACTAGTCCTATCCCACCTCATTACAATGGTCCTGTTTTCAATTTCCATCCTGTTGCCTCCTCCTCTACACTCACCGGTACTCACTCACTTCATGCTCTGACCCCCGTCGCTCTCTCCAACGTCAATACCCCCACCTCGGCACCAACTCCTTCCAGCTCTACCTCGGCATCTATAGTTAACATATCTCCTCTCTACTTTACCCAGACCTCTAGTGTATCTGTCAGTCCACTTTGTATATAAAGACTGTAATGTAGAACTACTGCATGCAATCTAGAAAGGACTCAGAGGTTAAATCTCTCTTGTGTGAACAAAGACAGTGGGTGAACAAGAGAGACCTTGAGGAGAACATAATAGATATTACTACAGTTTACATAGTATACATGTAATGGTAAATAAGGTGTGTAAGTACTGGCATAGCATAAAAATGTATTGAAAGTGGGGAATTATGCTTTCTTTTGTTTTTTGTTGGTGCTGCATCTGTTTTGACTCTTTTTCATGGTAGGTTCATGCTTGGTGGTCACTGGTTCCTGTGGCAATGCGGAGAGATGGAGGTTTAAGAAGCTTTGTGAGGTTGGGAGGAAGTAAAGTTATATGTTGGTTCGGTTGCTACAAGTGGGCAGCAGGAGGGCTTTGGAGCTGTTGGTTTTGGAGGTTAAAGTTGAGTGGTGCAGGAACTGGTGTGTTTATTGGAGTAATTTCAAGAATTTATTGAGTGAGATAGCCTGAACTGTAGCAGGAAAGGAACACATAGGCATCTCCCTTGCGAAGGGGGAGGGTTTAGAACTAGCATCTGCATATTTTGGAACTGTAGAGTTAGAGGGAAGGGGTAGTCTGTGCATGACAATGTGCATCTGCATATGAATGTAACTTACCATGAACATGATCATCCCTGACATATGGTCCCCTCTCCTCCAACACCTTCGTGATTGTGCAACGTTGGCATTGACGGACATGAAGACCAAATCACAACAATACCAGATCCCATGAACCAACCATGGACACAAGAACTGGCCATGAGGGCTAGGTGCTAATCCTGCAGCAACAAGGGTCCCAGTCATCAAAAAATAACATACCCAGTCTTGTTCATGGTTAATATAAATTAGATGGCAACGCTTAAAGTTCCTGCATAAATTGGAATCCACACTTTGGCCAAGATTGGTAAGTAGATATTTTTCGAGAACATGAGGCAGTACAGAGAGGGGATGAATGTTATTGTCATGTGAAAAGAAAGCGGATTGTATAGCATCTTGAAGTAGATCAACATAGTGAAACAAAAGAAGTAATGATGGTCAGAGAAAAGAAGTACTAGAACCTGACGCAGATGCATAGATGTTATGAATGGAATTACCCAACAGTCACAGGAAAGGGGACAAAATGTGACAAACTGTGAATTTCCTAAATGATACAACTATAGCCAATCGCAAGGCCAGGAACAAAAAAAAGTTGAAATCGCCTTTTCAGGAAAACAGGTGTCCCCTAAAACCCAACTACTTTAAAAGGTAGTGGGAATAACAGGTGAAAGAAGCGTCATTTTTATTTTGGCGTGGCGTAATATACTCGTGAAGTGTTGTAATGCAGTACGTAAACCGATGAAAGCAAATGCGATGCAAGATGGAAAAACAGAAACAAAAAAACCGACAGCTACTCTAATCGATTTCCTCCATGGCAGAGGTAGAGACACTTTCTTCGGGAGCGGGCTCCTCGGAGGGTGCGGACTGCGATGGTTCTTCCTCATCCTCGTCGACATCGAGACCAAGACTACAGAACGAACAGTCAGAGTCATATAGAATACATTCAAAATGAAAACATACGCAATCATACGGTAAATGCGCTTGGCGAAAGACGTGGGCTCATCAAGAGTGAAGCCAGATGTGAGAAGGGCGGTCTCGAAAAGAAGGTATGTCAAGTCGCGAACAGACTTGTCGGCCTTATCCTCCTTAACCTTCCTTTTGAGCTCATTGACAATCGCGTTCTTGGGGTTAAGCTCCAATGTCTTCTTTGATGCCATGTAAGAGGACATTGAAGAGTCACGGAGAGCTTGTGCCTTCATGATACGTTCCATGTTCGACGACCAACCGAATTGACCAGTAACGAGAACGCAAGGAGAGTCGGTGATACGGTTGGAAACTACGACCTTCTCAACTTTATCACCTAGGGCGTCCTTGACGACGGTGCAAAGCTCCTGGAAGTCAGTGATCTCGGCCTCGCGAGCTTTCTTCTCCTCCTCGGTTTCTTCAAGCTCAAGACCTTCCTTGGATACGCAAACGAGTTTCTTGCCATCGAACTCTTTGAGTTGGGTAATGGCATACTCATCAATGGGATCGACGAGTAAAAGAACTTCGAAACCCTTCTTCTTCAGGACCTCAAGGAAGGGAGAATCCCGAACAGCGGCAAGCGACTCCCCAGTAAGGTAGTAGATAGTCTTCTGAACTTCAGGCATACGGGTAATGTAGTCTAAAGACCAAATATCAGTTCAACTCGCGGAAAAGATATTCAAAACGACAACGTACCCTTAAGAGAGGTCTGTTCCTCAAGAGCCTTGGTAGAGTAGAAGCGAAGGAATTCAGCAAGCTTGCTGCGATTCTGGGCATCCTCGTGAATACCGAGCTTGAGATTCTTGCCGAAGGACTCGTAGAACTTGGCGAAGTTATCCTTGTCCTCAGCAATTTCGGTAATGAGATCGAGAGTCTTCTTGACAATATTCTTGCGAATGACCTTCAAGATCTTGTTTTGCTGAAGAGTTTCACGAGAAATGTTGAGAGGAAGATCTTCGGAGTCGACGATACCCTTGACGAAGTTGAGGTACTCGGGAATAAGGTCCTCACAGTCGTCCATAATGAACACACGACGGACATAGAGCTTGATGTTATTGCGCTTCTTCTTTGACTCGAAGAGATCGAATGGAGCACTAACGAGCTACCTTAGTAACAGTTCGTCCTTACACATAACTAACAAATACTCACCGCTTGGGGATGTATAAGATAGCCTTGAATTCAAGTTGACCTTCAACGGAGAAGTGCTTGACAGCAAGATGTTCCTCCCAATCGTTGGTCAAGCTCTTGTAGAAAGAGCCGTACTCCTCTGGGGTGATATCATTGGGATTACGAGTCCAGATTGGCTTGGTCTTGTTAAGCTCCTCATTGGTAGTCTCCTGAACCTTCTCTTTCTTAGTCTTCTTCTCCTTGGGTTTATCTTCCTCGTCTTCCACCTCCTCGATTTTGGGTTTGTCCTCATCGTCCTTAGCCTCTTCCTCGTCATCCTCAACCTCCTGCAATGTTTTGATCAGCGAAATTGCCAAGATGAGCAAGAAAACCACTGACTTTCTCAACTTCCTTAGTCACAGCGAGCTGAATGGGATAGGAGATAAATTCGGAGTGCTTTTTGACAATTTCCTTAATCTTCTTTTCCTCGATGTATTCAAGCTGATCTTCTTTGAGATAAAGACGAATCTCGGTGCCGCGGCCAAGTGGAGGATTGACAGTATCAGGAGTAATAGTGAAAGTACCACCGGCAGCAGATTCCCAGATGTACTGCTCATCATCATTGTGTTTTGAAATGACCTGAACGCGCTCCGCGACGAGGTATGCGGAGTAGAAACCCACACCGAATTGACCGATCATAGAGATATCGGCACCGGAGCTGAGAGCCTCCATAAAGCCCTAAATAAGTGGTTAAAATCGACCATTACCGTCACCGATAAGATAATGCAATACAAACCTTTGTTCCTGACTTCGCAATGGTACCAAGGTTGTTGACCATATCAGCCTTGGTCATACCAATACCAGTGTCACGAATCGAAAGGATTTTGTTCTCCTTGTCGGGAACGATGCGAATGTAGAGCTCCTTGCCGGTGTCGAGCTGAGAAGGATCTGTGAGGGAAGCATAGCGGATTTTATCAAGGGCGTCAGAGCCGTTGGAGATAAGTTCACGAAGGAAAATCTCCTTGTTAGAGTAGAAGGTGTCTAATTGAAACGTCAATGAAATCGTTGAAAGCGATGAACTTTTAAACGTACTGATAATGAGATCGAGAAGCTGAGAGATTTCAGCCTGGAAGCCAAAGGATTCGGTTGCCATTATGAGATCTAAAAGATATTAGATTGAATGACTGGGGTAAAGTGGGGAAGCTGACTTGAGGAATGAAGATGATAATGTGGAAGATGTGAAGAAAAGAGAACAGGATTCTTGAAGAAATACAAACGCGTCGCCCTCCTTTATTAGATTTTCAGTTTCGAGAAGGATCGGAAAGTTACCTTTTTTGGAAACGCTGTAAGAACCTGGTGGAACCTTCCAGAACAACACCTCATCGACACAGCGCTGTTTTCTGAATGCTCTGAACTGCTGTAGATTAGTATAGCATTTGCTAGAATTGTTTGGTCGTTTTTTCCCATTCATTTACATTTTCTTAACATCCGTAATTAAAATACAGTTTCCTAGGTATAATGTCCTACAGTAACATCAAATTTCGTAGAAATACAGTCGTTACTTGTCGTTCGACGTTCATCATGGATATGGTACTGGACTTGATCTGGCCTCTGATCCCAGTCCTGTGCGCCTGCTTCTCAGCGATTCTACCATTACCTGCAGTTCCTCTACCACCTCTTTAAGCTCTGTATTTTCTTTTTTGAGTTTTGCGTTGGACTGCAGCCACGAGCCTTTCTCGGAAACAAAGGAAGCAATTTGTTCGGCCATTACTGACCCAGAAGATTTGGTATTTTTGCTTGCCAATGATAGCCGAGCTTCAAGTGCTTGCATCTGATTTTGATATCCACTGCGAAAAGAGTTCAATTCTTCATTTATGAATTGGTATACAAGTATCGATTCGTACCTCGAAATTTCTTGCAATTCGTTCAAGGTATGCTCTAGACTGTCAATGCGTAACTGCAGCTGCTTGCACTGCGTTGTTAACAGCACAACATTGTCCCGCACGTTCATTGAATTTGGCGAAGTCCATCTCCCTGATGTAAAAAAATTAGAAACGTTCCGTTTGCTGTGCATCCCCACGCACCATAGTCGCTGGATCTTAATATGTTGTTCGATTTGCCCTTCATAGTCCTTTAGCCTGTCAATCTTATGTTGATTCTCTTTCCACTGAGTCTGAAACTCGAAAACCTGCTTCGCGGCCTCAGCGAGAAGTTTTCCTTGTGCAGCAAAGTGAGCCTAAACGATAGATTAAAATCACAGTCTAGGGTTCATTTTCTCAAAATACCTTAGCCTCTTTCTCTGCGATCCGAAGAGCAGCAGCTTCCGTGATCCAGTTTTTCTTCTCCTCGCGAAGTTCTTTGAGCTTCTTCTGAAGCTCAATATTCCAATCAGCGTATTTGTCCTTTGCAGATGATGCTTGAGCTTTATGCTCCTTAAGCTCTGCCTCAAGACTGTTTACCTGCGAACGATACTTTCGTAGTTTGTTGTACTGTAATATTTTCATTAGTAAAACAACATACAAGCACAAGTATGCGATCTTACTAAACCCTGTCTTTCAGCTTCGGCAGTTTTCATAACAATGCGATCCTGATAGAGGCGACCGATGTGCTTTGCATTTTCCCGCGACAACCACAATTCGAAATTCAGCTCGTTCCGCAGAAGTAATACTTCCCTTTGTAACCCTGATATCGCAAGGGCCACATGAGCTGTTTCCGTTTGGTCTCCTCCGATTGGAGGCATAACAGAAGCGTTGGAGAATATCGGAGGGAAAAGAGTTCGCGGGCCCACTGTGACTTAGGTTTCTGAACCTCAACATTGACATTTGTTTTAAGTGCGATTGAAGTGTTGATCATATTTTCAAGTGAAATGACCACCTTTCCCGATGATATATCAATCGTTTTAAGTGACTTTAGTTGAGCCGATGTACTGGAATCTTCAGATGACGACGTGGTGGAAATAGAATCCGAATCTGACCGAGATGTCGGTTTCGATTCATATCTTGCCTGTAGTCCCAGGGCATGGTTGCGGACATCCAGCATAACGGTCTCACTTACAATTCTAGATACATTGTAACGCATCCAAAACTCTGGTTCAGAGAGTTCAACAACAGCATCCCTCCATATCAGCAGTGGATGGCAAACGTGTTCCCTAAGTAGGTTCTGATAATGGCCGTGTCAATTACGGAGTGTAAAATGATGCGTAAACTTTACTGACTTCACTTCTGCGCCTGATCTCAACTTCATCCAATGCTTCCTGCCAACTTTCAGTATAGGGACTTTGAAGGTCATTGTTTTCCAAATATTGAGCCGGAGCCCGAAGAAACCTGAGCACGTTTGACGGATACAAATAATAGAGTGCTGTAAAATAAGGTCGAGATGATGGAGGTGGGGATGGCATGGCATCAAAAGTCATTTCCAAGCAAATCCACTTAAAATTAGGATTAATATGCAATACTCGTCTGGTCTCATTCTCCAGCTCTCGCTCGAAGTCTAAATCCATTTCTTCCGGTTCAACACCGGGGGCATTGGATGGTGGACGTTCCTTCCAGCACATGATGCGAGCAAGAATTGCTAGCAGCTTTGGCAGCATTATACGTAACCGGTCGTGAGCGTGCACTGCGATAAATGGGAGGGCTTTCACGATAAGAGTCAATCCTGCCGTGCAGACAGTCGAAGAGTTGTCCAAAAGGAGGGAGTACATCAAGCTATTCATCAACGGATGAGTGGCCAGAACGGAAGCGCCACTAGCAAAGTACGGTCCTGATATGTAGAGATTCAAAAGCGTGATAAGCTGTAGCCGTGTGGATGGTATGGTAAATTGGAAGTCAACTTCCGTCATGAGTTCCTGACCGGTACATAGATTGAATATAATTCTGAAAATAGACTTTACATGTACCCACTTCTGGACATTGCCCTCCATACTTCACCAGTATATCTTCCAAATTCGCCTTCCAACGTGTACGCTTCTCCTTTTGCTCTTCATCTAATTCTGCCCATTCCAAGATATCATCTCCTGATCCTTCGTTGTATGCATCCAATAAATACAACTCAAACAGACGCCGGCGAAAGTCTTTGACTTTATCTGCATATACTTCGTTTGTCTTCTGAAGAGCCGATATGATGAGCTCTTTGGCATGGTTGATTGCTCCCGTTGGCAACTTGTGTTCACGCAAAGCTGGTCGAAGCACCGGATCAAACCACGATATTACCGAGCTGTAGGGAAGGACTGGTGATAAGTGATAGAGAATAGCTAGAAAGATTTCCAGCTGATAGTGTGAAAAGTATAGTTCATGGTGAAGAGACTGAAGTTCCTCTTCAAATCGGGAGACTTGGGCTACGGAGTCCGGCGACGACGAGCACTCGAGAACAAACTGATCAATTAAGACAAGGAGTTCGTTAATTGGCAAAGCGTCAGATGCGCTCTCCAGAACCAGACGAATTTGGCGAGGAAGACTGGGATTCGGCATGCAAGTCGCAACAAAATCATCTCTTAACGCGGCCCTAATTAGAGCCCTATGTTTACTCTACACGTTCTTACCAAATAACCCCAACTTGCTCCAAACATTCTTCGCTCTGCCTGCTCATCGTTCAAGACGTCGAGCTCGCCGTAAGTCCCTGTCCATTTCCAATAAAAGAAGGTCTGTACTACGTCTCTGCTTCCCCTACGGTGAATGATATGCTGCATTATTATATGAATTGCTTCTGCCGGGTGGATGGCCTTCTTTCGTTCTGGATGTACTGACGCGTCTGTTTCAGATGTCAGCACATATTGAGGAAGTCCACTCAGATCACTCTGACCACGAGCACCACGACCATGATCACGAAGAGGATCCTACCTCTACCGCTGCCCTCGACAAGATCCAGTCTCGTTCAGAGCGTAAAGCCCGGAAGGCTCTCCTCACCTTGGGCTTGAAGAAGGTTCCCGGCATTACACGTGTCACCCTTCGCCGACCCAAGAATGTGCGTCACAATTGCTGAAGTGCCTTAGTATATTATTCTAAAATATGTAACAGGTGCTCTTTGTGTTGGCATCTCCAGATGTATACAAGTCACCAAATAGCGACTGTTATATCGTCTTCGGCGAGGCCAAGGTAGGCCAGCATGTTTGGTTTGACTTCGGTTTATAAATAATGGAATGTTCTACAGATTGAGGACATGAATCAACAAGCTCAACTCTCGGCAGCGCAGCAGTTAGCTTCCAGCGGCGGTGCTGCTCCCACACTTGAGACCTCAGGAGCTGGTGGTGCGGATGATGAGGAAGATGACATCCCTGACCTTGAGGCCCCCGAGGATGATGGCCCCGTTGACGAGACAGGTGTCGATCCCAAGGATATCGAGTTGGTCATGCAACAAGTTAACTGCACTCGCGCAAAAGCAGTGCGAGTGTTAAAAGAGAGTGGAGGTGACTTAATCAATGCCAGTACGTACACTTCCCACAATCCTATGGACTGCCGTTTAACAAATTCATCAGTCATGGCTGCGAGCGAGTAGTTTATTATTTCTCTCATTTTGCATTCCATCTGTACTCCACTATACGCCTTTGAAGACGACTTATCACATTCTGATGTGTGCGCGAGGGACTCATGAGAATGTGGTCATATTGTCCATCGTTTTAGCTCAACATAATAATTGGAACGTTCCCATCCATTTTGAATGATCTCCAGACCTTCTACGCTTTCTTTATTGCTTTCTGGCTTGGGTCCTAACTTCAACCCCAGCTCTCTAGCCGCTTCTGCGACGAGCCCTGATAGTTCTCCTTTCGCGAACATATGGTAATATCGGTTGAAAGTCTGTGGTTTCTCAGGCGCTGATTGTGAAGTCTTTCTCAACTGGGTAGAGAATACCCATGGAACAACAACATCTTTGCCATGTCTGTCATGTCCATCTTCTGCTGTGGGTATTTTCCTTTTCGAAAGTTCATCCTGCTCAATGGCCCAGACATATATGAGAACTCTTCCATGGTTTGTAGCCACTGCTTGAATCAACCGCTGTAGTGGACCATTAAAATGGTGTATTTTCACTCACTTTAACAGATAAACTTACCTCTACTGCTTTTCTGCGCCTGTCGTGTGTGGCAAGGTGATGTATCGTAGCAATAGATATTGCATAATCCTGATACACGACTGTTTAGAAACGTAAGCTGTTTAGGGGGGAAATATACGTACAAATGCATCGGGCCGCCATGCATTATCAAGGACATTACCCCACACGACTTCACGAACCATACCAGAGGATCCAGCTGTCCTAGCAATCTTGAGCAAATTTATACTTCTATCGAGACCAACGGTCCATAACTCCCCAGGGCGGTCGAGTGGTAGCGGTAGATATTTTCCATTTCCCGTTCCAGAATCCAGCCCTACCCAACCGACAGGGATAGAAGATATAAAATTAGCTATAATTGGCCAGGGCTATCTTCCTGGCAGTCAACATATAAAAATGAACACATTTGATTTGAACTTGCTTTGTATCGAGTTGAGGAGAAGTGACTTGCAATGTCGTCGTAAATCATATGCACATTCCTATTTTCGTACACCTCCGGCTCCTCATCTATGACAGCAGGGGTGACCTCCTTCGGTGCCATGACGAATGAAAGAAAAACAGAAGAAGGCTTATAACGGTGGAAGATAAATCATAGATGAATATGATCAGTTTCGCTTATTTACGTAAAATTAAATACAGCGATCACGCCCAAACGGCATGAATTTCCAAGCACCCGCCACCAACATATCACTTAGCACTCGCAGTCAATAATGTGAATCGAAAAATCATCTAAATCCCATCGTCTCATCCACAATCCTTGCGAATTTACTTCCATCAAATGGCGGGAAAGGAACAATTTTTGAAATATCAAGTTCTTCGATCGCTTGGACGAGGTCACTGCTTTTGTGTTATGGTTTACTACACATTCAGAACTACGTCACCTACGATACGCTCGCCGCTTTCAAATGGCTAAGGTTACCAAGCGCATTTGCTAGCTCAACTTGATGATTATCTAGCAAGGTTGGATTAGGAATGGCTATCAGTGGTTTTCCAAGGCGGAGGACATCGAGTATCGTCCCAGATCCTATATATCATTGGTCTGTGCGTCTATGGATACTGTATAGACTTTGCACACCTGCGTGACTGATGACTAGATCTGCCTTTTCATATTCTTCTTGAAGTGAAGGCTTGAACTTCCAATATTCAATCTTTACGCCGTCCTTTTCCAGTGTTTGTGTCTGTCCGTTTGCAATAGCTGACGCGAACTCAAAGTTAGAGTTTCCGCATTGCACTATAATATTAGTATAGCCTCGCGAACATAGACTGACGAGGGTAGGAGTAGAAAAGATGGTTTCGATGAGAGCATCGAACTTCGTTGAACCAACGGTAATGAATGCGAGCATTCTTTACGGCACTTAGTACAGCGGCATAAGTAAAGTGGAAATGATCTTATTTTGTCAGCAATCATTAATCATTATTTAAGTTCAATAATACCTAGAGCCCACTAACTACTGGACGAACTCAGACTCTGCCTAAACCAATTGAAATTAAACGTAGAAATGTGATGGTAGAATAAGGAGAAGTTTGAAATACTTAATAACTACAGCACCATTCCACCATTGACTGAAATAAATTCAGAATAACTACAAATATTGCATTGAAATTCGAAGATAAGTAGCAGAAGTCACCTGAATGGGACGAACAAAGCTGTAGCAAGGAAAATGCCGAGGAAACGTGGTCGACCCTTCGGAGCATCGGCATCGAATATTACTGCCAAAAAGTTTTCGAACTCGATCCTATAACCCTACTATCACCAATCAGTGGTTCGGGTTGATCAGTACTTCGTGTTGTTACATGTGTGACCGTTACTGAAATTCAAACTCCCTTGATCATTTTGATGGCACATCGTTCGACGTCGACGATATGCTGTAACAAGTAAACCGAACAAGTGCTCTTAGCATGCTTTTCGCTCATCAAAACGATCAAAACGATCACCACTTTCAGATTCCACCTTCCCGCAACATGGCCAGTGTGACGCCTTCCAAAAATCAACGTACCTCTAGGTCACATCACTGTCACAATTTCACGACATATAAAATCTGAGAGATTTTCAATAATTAAAGGTAATATTCGAGTTTAATAACATTACTAGATAGCAGAAGTCAAATATTGAGGGCAGAAGAGCGCGACAACATGGAGAAATTTGCCCAACACGAACCAATGATCAACCCGAACTACTGATTGGTGATAGTATAACTAAAGCTAGTGGGAATATTAAGTTCATAACTCGCTATACTTATTCATGTTTACACAGAAATAGAAAGAAATATATATGAGAGCTAGTTCCAACAGGTAGTGTATAATCTTATGTAGTCTTAGTGAGCATTCGGGTCAACCTTAACAATGACCTTGCCGGTAGCTCTACCAGTAATGATTCGTTCGTATGCCTTCAGAGCATCTTCGAAATTGAACACAGAATCTACTAACAGTTTTATTTTTCCTAAAATGTTGTATTAAGAATAGACAAACTTTCTGAATGAAATAAACATAAATATCTTTACCGTCAGCAACGTATATCCCGAAGGCATCCATGCGCTCCTTAGTACATGTAACTAACACTATCCTAGTAGGTCATTAGACATCGGTTTATTATCCAAACGGTGAGAACATACTTGTATTTTCCTTTAATGCCGCTAATGAAGTTTGGTGAAAGCATAGCACCAAGTGTCTTGATAAGTCCCCAGCTATCCGCCAACCAACCTCGAGTTGGCTGAGGACCAACAGAAGCGAATATACCCTTCGGGGCCAAGTACGCGCTGCTCCAGGTGTAGAGCCCAGGATCAATCAACCCAACGGCCTCAAAAATTGCATGAAACTTAGGAGTTGGGGGATTTTCCGCAAGGTACTTAGGCAAATCGACTTTGGTATAATCAATGAACTACTAGCCAGATGAGCAAAGGCCGGATATAATATTCGCAGTAAGTGCCTACTTCATCTGCACCGAGTTTCCTAACATATTCTTCGTTTTTAGCTGAAGCTGTTGCAACGACTTTTGCACCCATGGCCTTTGCAAGCTGAATAGCAAAAGACCCCACTGCAGTACTACCGCCGTTGATCAATATAATTTGACCTTCCTCAAGTTGTATAAATTCCGTGAGAGTCTGATATGCAGTCAGCCCAGCAAGACTTAGACCGGAAGCTTCCACGGAAGTCAAATTGGAAGGTCGCTTGAGTAAATAGTCGGCATTGATTTTAACATATTGCCCTAGTGCACCCTGATCCATAGTAGGAATCTCTAAACTAACGAGTGTGATGAGAGGGCTATGCGGACTGCATTCCAGGAAGGAAACTGACGAGCTGGAAGGAAGCCATATACCTGTTCGCCCACAGAAAAATCCGTTCCATTGGAATCAATAATTTCTCCAGCAAAGTCATGCTCAGGTACACGAGGAATTCTCTGGAATATATGCCGAGGAGCCCACTTCATAATTTTGAATCCACTGTACAGCTATATTCAACGTCAAAGACACAAAACAATAGGTCAACTTACACAGGGTTTAGAGCAGCAGCATGTATTCTGACAAGAACCTGTTTATTACCGAGTTTCTTGGGAACTGGCCAGTCAGTCTTGAATTTAAGAACTTCGCTTGGAACTCCGGGACGAGTTACCACCCATGCTCGTTGAAGGTCGGGGATTGCAGGTACCATGTTAAGTTTAAAAAAATGGCAGATAGAAATAAAGTGGGAAAAAACATGAGAGCGGGTCTCATTTATATATAATTTGAGTGTTGTGTAGTTCCCATACGATTTACTACATGTGGGATATTCGCACTGTTGTATTACTATTAGTAATCTGAGCAGAATTAAAACTCCGTCGGAGATTACAGCCATCGTCGTGATCCCGTGACAGCTCGATCACAGTGGACTTGGTCGCCCTCTGCCCTTCCTTTGCTCATCGTCGTCCTTCACGTCCACTTCATTTCTCTCTCCTACTCCCACCTCATCTTGTTTAGATAATTCGGCGCTATAATATAGGTCTTTTCGTCTTGAAATCTTATCCATTTTCATCATGGAGGTCCGTTTTCTGTTCAGATCTCTTTTACCATTCTCACCATTCTCCAAAGGCTATCCTTGATTTTTCGCGCGAGTTCGATGTAGAACTCATGGACAAGATTGTCATGGCCTTTTACACAGGAGGAGGCGCTGAGGTTTGTGTAGCCTTCACCAAAAAACACGCTTTGAAACATACCTAATCTCGCTCACCCGCAGCAACAAGTTGCTCAGCAAGTCCTCACTCAGTTTCAAGAGCACCCGGACTCGTGGACAAAAGTTCCAGATATTTTGAAAAGATCCTCTTTTCCTCAGTCCAAGGCAAACTATTCCTCTGTGCCTTCCGATCACCGCCTACTTACCTACTTTCCTTGCTTCATAGTTTATTGGCCTTCAGATTCTTGAGAAACTCATTCTAACACGATGGAAAACATTACCTGATGATCAGAGGCAAGGTAAACATTTCAGAGTTGTTATGTACTCTGCCTTCTAACTTCATGTAACTTCCAGGCATTCGGAACTTCATCGTTGGTATAACTATCGACGTAGCATCGAATGAAGTGACGTTAAGAAAAGAAAAGACATTCATCAATAAGCTCAACCTTGCCCTGGTCCAGGTATGAATTTTGCGAAAGCTCTTGAATCGCGGGCACGTTTGATTCGTTGTATTAGATTCTGAAGCAGGAGTGGCCGCATAACTGGCCAGGGTTTATTCCGGAGCTTGTTGAGTCATCTAAAACCAACCTATCTCTGTGCGAGAACAACATGGTCATTTTGAAGCTCTTGTCAGAAGAGATCTTTGATTTTTCTGCAGAACAAATGACGCAAACGAAGATCAAGAACCTCAAAAACCAGATGTGTGGAGAATTCTCCGAAATCTTCAAGCTCTGCTCGGAGGTTCTTGAAGAAGCTCAGAAAGTTTCACTGATCAAAGCTACCCTCGAAACTCTTTTGAGGTTCTTGAATTGGATTCCGCTGGGTTATATCTTTGAGACTACCATCATTGATCTTCTCCTAAATCGCGTAAGTCTCGCTTAGTTCATATCGCATTAATTGGTAGCCCGATCTCTAACTCCGTTTAATGACAGTTCCTCGAGGCGCCCGAATTCCGCAACGTCACTCTCAAGTGTCTCGCTGAAATCGCCGCTCTTAATGTTGGGCCTGAATACGACCCCAAATTTGTTATTCTGTTCGCCATGGTCATGACTTCTGTGAATCGCATGATCCCACCAAGTACTAATATCGCGCAAGCATACGCGAATGCTGGCGACGCAGGACAGGAATTGGTTTTGAACCTTGCGCTATTCCTGGCAAACTTCCTCTCAAATCACCTTCGTGCCGTTGAAACAGAACAGAATCGTGACGTTCTCTTGAATGCTCATCTTTATATGGTGAAAGTGTCTCAAGTGGACGAACGAGAGATTTTCAAGATTTGCTTGGAGTATTGGTTGAAGCTGGTGGCTGAGTTGTATGATGAGATTCAGAGCTTACCGATTGGTGAATCTGGGCTACTTATGGGGCTGAGCCTTGGAGGAAGCAATGGAGCGCAAAACATGTTGGGTGGGATGTCTCTGAGAAAGAACATTTACAGTGATGTGCTTTCAAACCTGCGGTTAGTAGTGATTGAAAAGATGGTCAAGCCAGAAGAGGTACGTTAGTTCATCATTTAGATATGCATCTTTATTCAGTGTATTATCATAGGTGTTAATCGTCGAGAACGACGAAGGTGAAATCGTGCGCGAGTTCATGAAGGAGAGCGACACTATCGTCTTGTACAAGTCCATGCGCGAACTTCTCGTTTACCTCACACATCTGGATGTTACAGACACGGAAACCATTCTCACGGAAAAACTCGCGAAGCAAGTGGATGGCTCTGAATGGTCGTGGAATAATCTTAACACGTTGTGTTGGGCCATTGGATCCATCTCTGGTGCAATGAGTACGTTACTTCTGAGATTGGGATATTTTCGGATTTTGACCACTTCTTTTAGACGAGGAAACTGAGAAGAGGTTCTTAGTAACAGTTATTAAGGACCTTTTGGGACTCTGTGAAATCAAGCGCGGAAAGGATAATAAGGCCGTGGTTGCGTCAGATATTATGTACATCGTAGGTCAATATCCCAGATTCCTCAAAGCCCATTGGAAGTTCCTCAAGACGGTCGTCAACAAGCTCTTCGAGTTCATGCATGAAACTCACGAAGGTATGCGCTCTCGCTAACTGGTGTATGTGTATTGACCTTCTTCGACAGGTGTACAGGACATGGCTTGCGATACGTTTATTAAGATAGCACAGAAGTGTCGTCGACACTTCGTAATGCAACAGTCTGGAGAACAGGAACCTTTCGTTGATGAAATATTGCGGTTGCTCCATAGAATTACAGCGGACTTATCACCCCAGCAAGTTCATACATTTTACGAAGCAGTGGGCTATATGATCTCTGCCCAGCCCAACAAACCACAACAGGAAAAGCTGATCGCAAAACTTATGGAGTTGCCAAATAATGCTGTATGTTATTTGAATATCTCGTGATCTCGCTCGATGTTTCTAACTTACACTCCTCAAAGTGGGACTCCTTAATGGCTCAAGCTGCGCAGAACATGGACGTTCTTTCTAGTACAGATAACATCAAAATTCTTTCAAACGTTCTTAAAACGAACGTGTCCGCGTGTACTTCAATAGGCAGCTTCTACCTTCCACAGATTGGTAGAATATTCCTCGATATGCTGGGACTATATAAGGCTGTCAGCGGAATTATCAGTGAAACTATTGTGAAAGAAGGTAGGTTTATATGAACTATTGATGATGGTACGAAGGTCATAGCTTGTGTCAATTAGGATTGATTGCCACAAAGACCCCTAAAGTTCGCCAACTTAGGACAGTCAAGAAGGAGATACTGAAGTTGATGGAGACATATATCAAGAAAGCGGAGGACCTCGAGGCTGTCAATGCTAACTTCATGCCACCGTTATTGGATGCTATTCTTGGAGACTATCAGCGCAATGTACCAGCTGCACGGGATGCCGAGGTTTTGAATGTTATGGCTACAATCATCGGTCGACTTGGGGTGAGTATACTCTTTCCTCGATTTGATCCAAAATTTAACCTTCCTGGTATTTGTCCAGCCCCTGTTAACTCCTCAAGTTCCTGCGATCTTGGATGCTGTCTTTGAACCAACCTTGAATATGATAAACCAGGACTTCGCTGAGTATCCCGAACACCGTGTCGGATTTTTCAAGCTTCTCCGTGCCATCAACTTGAACTGCTTCCCTGGTAAGTCGGTTCATATTTTGCCTTTCGAACTTTATCTTAACTACAGTAATGTAGCGTTATTGGGTATTCCACCTCCCCAGTTCAAACTTTTCATGGATAGCATTATCTGGGCCATTAAGCACACGATGCGTGATATCGCAGATACGGGGTTGAACTGTACGTTTTCATATATATTGTCCAGAACAAGTGTCTGAATGCCTCACGCTATATAGTGTGCTTGGAAGTTGTTAACAACTTCGCAAATGCTGCAGAGCCTGCCGTAACGAATGCATTTTTCCAGCAATACTTCCTCAGTATTGTTCAGGATATTTTCTTTGTTCTAACAGATGCAGACCATAAAAGCGGATTTAAGCTGCAGAGCGTCCTTCTCGCTAGAATGTACCAGCTGGTTGAAACAGGCATCATCCAATCGCCTCTGTATGATCCTGCACAATTCCCTGACCCTAACGTTAACAACTCCATCTTCTTGAGGGAATACACGGCCAACTTATTGAAAACTGCCTTCCCCCACGTGCAGAAGTACGTAAAATTACATTTATATCTGATTATAATTACTTACGTCGCTATCCGCCAGCTCTCAAATCCAAACGTTCGTTAGAGCACTTACTGAAAGCCATAACGACATCAATCGGTTCAAGCTCGCTCTCCGTGACTTTCTTATCCAACTCAAGGAGTTCTCTGCGGGAGACAATACTGAGCTCTTCCTCGAGGAAAAGGAACTCGAGAGCCAACGCATAGCTGAAGCAGAACGCGAGGCAGCGATGCGGATTCCTGGTATGCTTAAGCCTTCGCAGCTTGAAGATAAGGACGAGGACATTTAATCTATTGGATGTAATGAGATTGGTTCATTATTGCATTCTCATTTTACCCCACTCAGCTTTCACTTTACTCACATTTACTCATACGTAAATCCCATCCATTCACGAACCTCCCATGACCTTTGATTTTCCTCAATCCGGCATTTATATTGTGTTACTAGCCTTTAGCTCTGCGATTGCCAACTCTTGCAGCTTTCCGAATCCGATAATTTTTATGTACTACTAGCATAGCAAAAATAATGTAGAACAAGAATTTTTTGAAATCGCTACTTAATTATCGTCATTGGACCTATGTCACGTTTGATAACTGTAGAGTATGTAATAAAGATGCACGCAACCTACTGAAATGATCGACTCGCACCTCGCGTACGAACTCTTCATCTCTGCTTGATATCTAGATCCCTCTCATATCAACAAAAGCTATTCCTCATGTTCAAGAAGTCGGTTTCAGTGCAGTCTTATCTTCATATGTTGTCTCATTGTCAAACAGATTTTCTCCTTCCACTGATATCGCAGGGCACACGCCAGTAAAAACTTCCGTTCAACGGGCGATTCGAGCAACAATCCTTTCACAATGGAAGATCGAGCCTGAGACGTTGGAAGTGATATGGCCCAAGAAAGAGGGTCTGGTACACGTTAAATGGTCTGTTCATACTTTCCGCGATCAGTCTTTTGACCTGTTTAGCCGATGCATAGCAGAGAACATGTATCAATATACACGGTGCACGGCGAACCTATATTCTTCCAACACTTCGATGGCCCGTTGTACCCTACGCTACGGATATTGCACAAGTGTGAGTCGACCCTTAAAAAATAATTTCACTAATAGATTCTGATCTATGTAACTCGTTTATGTCTTAAGATCCATATATCCTTCCTATGGTCAAAGTTGATCGAGGTGCTATCCGCTTCCTTCTCGCAGGCGCACACATGATGTGTCCAGGATTTACTTCTGCGGGTGGTTATCTACCTCCTGCGGATGCAGCACTACCTGCCGGTACACCAGTAGCCATTCACGCCGAAGGGAAAGAGCACGCGGTCGGTGTCGGTATCACGAAGCTAAGCACTGAAGAGATAAAGAAAGTGAATAAAGGCGTTGGAGTCGAAACGGCTACGTATCTGGGGGATGACCTTTGGGGGCTGACAAACTTGTGACCGTTGTGAGAGCAAAGGTACCAGTTATGTCGCGAAGATCATGAATTGCTGCGGGGTCTCCCTAAAGCCTCACAATAACTGGTTCTTATCACGAGATTACTGGATTTGCTGCTTGCTGGCGTCGTAGCGCCGGCGAAGTGTTTGACCTTTGATTGATATCAAAAAGAGTAGATACATACATATTTCGGATATGTTTAAAGGGTACCTATCATACGATCATGAGTACTCTATCAGCCCCGAGTCACAGAGGAAGAAGTCAGACAGTCTGCGGAGATGAATTGAACTCGAGATAGATATTCTACGAAGCCTTTCTAGACACCTGACTATAGTTCGTGCACATCCTGCAACGTGTTTAACAGCAACGCAGCTCTTCCGAAAGAGAATTGGGAAAGGAGTATTCACGGACAAGTTGAACAGCATCTGCTAAGACTGCGACTCCCAGTCAAGGGTCCAAGCGCCTTGGGAGCTCCTAAATTGCCAAACCGCTGAAAGGGTCTTGATGAACTGGCCCCAAACTGGCTCGGTTGGTGATTGATTCAAATTTCAGAATCCAGATGGTGATACGCGTCTACCGTAAAGGAACCGCGTTACTTGGTTGTGCTTGTTTCCAAAGGTATTGACATATGTTTATTCTGATGGCTATTGATAGGGTTCCATTGCGAGCGGAATGAGATGAAAATTTGGACGCTACGAAGAAAACACTCTTTTCCCGTCGCGCTATGAGCGGAACTGCTAATGATGACAACCTGTCCTCCTCCTTCTTGTACTCCGAATTTACACCCGTTAAGTCAAAGAAGAAGAGACTCAATAAACTGCTCAAAGAACGGCTTTCACCTTTACAGCAATTTCAACGCGTCAGGGATGACCTGGTGAACGACACTTGGTTCACACAATGCCAACGTCGGTGTCAATGTTGCGAGATCGCTCGCTTTCTCCAGACTTACCACCCCTCAGAGATTCTTGACACCACTTTGAACTCGTCGATTTCGTCCCCAAATGTCCTTTGCCTTGGTCTCGGCAGCCCGGCGACGTCTCATAACGCCCGTGTACAGCTAGCCTTTCTCATCCGAGTTGTGTGATCGTCTGAATATTGTGTGTATACATTGTTCAAACTTCACAATTATGCCATCACACATACAGAAACCCTTTAGGAACGTGACAGGGTCTCTGTATACGACCCCATTTTTACTGCTGAAGATTTATCCTCATTAACGAACTCCAAATCCGAGCACTGAGTGAAAACAGAGCAGGTCCCTGACATTTCGTGTTAGATTCGTGATTGTTAACATACATGGCGTTTCCTTCCCTTTAGAGTGGAGATTACCCACTCGAGGATCCGACTTTGTGCTTTATGCCTCATTGCGACATGGAACTTTACGAGTCTCTGCTGCGGGCTAACTGGTTTCGTGAACGACTTTCGAGATTGTTTTTACTCGCCAATAGGCTGGAGGAATACGTTGATACGTAGGTTATCTTCGCTGAAACACAGTTGTTTTTGTGTGCGATCGCTGGCTAATCCAAACATTAGCAACCCCAGACATAAATTGGAAATGAAGGTCCCTTATTTGTTGCGAATTGGTGAGAACTTCCTCATGGTTTCCATCCACACTCTCACGCCATCTCGGATGGCAACTTCTAGCTCCTAAGCTTGCTTGCCAGGAACTGCCGGTATCTAAGGCATGGCCCGCGGCATTCAACAATACGTCGCTGCAGTACCTTGAGCTTCACACTGTTCTGCCTGACGATTGGTTTACTGAGTCTCCGGAGTCGAAAGGAATCAACTCTTGAGCCCCCTTGCGTACTGTTGATTGAATATTGTATCTTTATAGGCAACATTTTTTGTATGCTCCGCGGTTGTATTTGTTCAAAAGATCAAATGACCACTGAAACGTGGCAAATAAACAAATGTTAGGAATGGAGTCGTAAATTACGGAAGCTTTCTTTGAATCAAGTCTATGAGTATTACGGGAAGTTTCGGGAAGTTGCAACTTGCAAGTGCATCAAGGGATAAAGAAGACTCAAAATATCACAAAAAATGTGAATTAGCAGATACGACGACAAAAAGCACGAACCCAAAGTAAAAGAAAAGAAATATACAGTAATAGAGCATGTGGACCAGGTAATGCATATGCTATCGAGCGAAGAACTAGGGGGACCAAGATAGGGCAATAATAGTGTAGCAACTAACACTCTGCATAAAGATTATAAAAATGCTGTTGATCGTCGGGGAAAGGGAGTGGGTCAGACTCGAAACGAGAGTAGTAGCCGTTGTCCGCATCAACAAACACATGGGGGACTGTATGGCGTAACCTGCTACGCTCTCCGGGAAGGGGAACCAATGCCGCATCCATCAGCAACGAGGAATTGGATTGGTCAGTCGAAGGGGTGGAGGGTGCGTCAGACTCGTCGTCGGAGGTGTCTTCTATAGCATCAGGAACTGGGAGGTCTTCTATGGAGTCGTCGGTATAGTGGTAAGGAAGAGGGACTTCATATGGGGCAGGAAGAGATGAGAAAGAATCAAGACTGTAGAGCTGGGAGATGGTGGATATGGCACAAGATAGGGATAGGTAGAATATGATACAGAAGTAGACGAACGGAAATAAGAAGGTTGGTTGGGGAGATCGTCTGACGAAGACATTGGCGAAATTAAGGGGCTAAGGAAGTGCTCTTCGTCATCCTCAGGTGCGTCTATCGATGCCTGGACGGAGGAATCAAGAGAATAATCATAGTCGTCGTCGTCGTCACCTAGGGATTGCAACATAGAATCTAGCCACTGTGCTTCAGTGTGGACGGCATCGACGTTTGCGGATTGACTTTCAACAAAGTTCCCAGCATCTGGAAACATGAAAGAGTCAGTCTCGTCTGAGCCTAATACCTTGTCTGAAACGTCGTTATCCAGGCTATCAAGGGGATACACAGGGTTCATATCATGGAGTTCAGAAGTCGAAGCATTGGCTGAATGGGATGGCGAATGAATAATTGAGTTTTTGAGCAACACCCAGCGATGCAAACTACAATTGTCCTTGGCGGAGCCAATGGACAGATGCAGTTTGGAACGCGCTAGCGAGCATAAAGAAGGCGGGTGCGATGACATGTGTGTATTGGGTATGAGCGGGTAAGGGACAGAGCGACAAAGATGAATGGTCTGTTGTTGAAACAAAAACTAAACAGGTGAGCTAAAGGCGTGACAGGGGACAAGAAATGCAACATACGCAAAGGCGAAAGATAGCAGTTAGAAGGGGTGTATGCGGTCGACGATTTCGGGTTCGAAGAGGAGGGAGCCGTTCTTGGAAATACGGATGAGTTTATTAACCATTCTCGTGGAATGTGTGCCAGTAGTCTTTGGGGACTTGGGATGGCAAGACAGAGAGGGGACGGGGGAGTGGGGGATGACGGGACTTAGACAGACATTGTGGAGGGTGCGGTCGAAAGGCGTTGGAGGGGTGAAACGGAGAAGCGACTTTATATAGAAGACACGCAACATTCAGTCTATTACACTCTCCGATTACGCGCGCACTGACTCATTTCACAAACAAACCGCACCACCCAAATACAACCACCGAACAGGTCGCTCCTGCCTTTTACAGCCTCCCATCTTCACCCCGACCTCCGATCTCCACCAACCAGCTCGTCTCCACCCCCAACCAGCCCGTCTTGCACGATAAGGCGCCACCATTGCCGCATCCAACGGCCACCCATCTACCCCTTCTTCCAAGTGCGCAACTCTTGCATCTTCCCATTCTCGCGTCTTCCTCGCACCAACACCGCTCTTTCTGATCCTATGTACAAATCGTGCCTCTAATCCTATTATAGCCCATTCGGACATCACCAATCCGAAAGCAACAACAACTGGCGCCGGCAGCCAGCTAAGGCAGTCTCCCTCAACCCCACATGCGTCATCCTTCATCCATCCTGTCATCCCCACCTTCATCCTTTACTGTCTCCAGCAGCTTCTTGATTTTATTGATGCTTTTAGGAGATATGTCGCGTGCGATAGCCAACGTCCGTGCAGATTCAACCTCGTTCCCAAGTAGTCGATAAACCTTGGCCAGCTGGAACACCACATTAGACTCTTCCGGTGTCGCATTCCTGAGAAATAACAAGTCCTTGACTGCTTCCTAAAGGCACAAACAGAATTAAACTCATTAGCTGTGTCTGATATTTAAAGGTCCTTCCCCTACCTCATATTTCCGCAATGCAACTAGGATTTTTGCTCTCCGATAACGAACCAGGGCATTATCAGGCGCAAGCTTTACGGCCTCATCAAACAAGGCAAGCGCGTTCTCTCGCTCCCCACGCCTTTCGACAGCCTGGGAAAGTAACCGGGCCCGTTAGTTCTTCGCGTCCGAGGACAACAGATATTGCGTGACTCCTTACCATCCCGACGCATCCCAGTAGCACCGCGTTTTTAGGGTGGATTTCCATTGCTTTGCGATAGTGATATTCCGCTAAACGCACTTTGCTCATTCGTAGATAGCATGTTCCCAGCCCGTACCTGCCAATCAAAATTTCTATGTCAGTACACCGATATAAGGTCTATTGATACCAATATTTACGACACGCACCATGCATTATAATGACGAGGATCAGCACGTAAAGCTAACTGGAAGAAGTTGGTCGCTTTGTCAAGGTCTTCATCAATCGACTCATGTCCGCTGAGAGTATATGCGTAAGCACATCCGGGATCAAGTTGGGCTGCACGCCGGAAACATGTTAATGCCTGTACTCTGTCCTTTTGCAAAGAAAACAAATTTCCGATCGCTATCCAAGCTTGCGGTGATTGAGGACTGATATTAAGCAACTCCTGTGCGAGATATGATAGCTCAACGCTATTTTGTAGATGCCAAAGCAGGGTTGAATACACTTCCATGTCCCATAAGCGATGAGGCTCCATTTGTCGGACGGCTTTAAAAGCACGTTCAGCCTATTGAAGTGCACGTTGATAGATAAGCCATATTAAAATGCCGTGATTCAATGGAAACAAACCGAAGCGTAATCTTGTTTCTCGTAATGCGCTCTTCCGACCATTGCTAATACCCAAGGCGTATTCTGATGAACATGAGGTAGCTGTTCAAGTTCATCCAAACATTTTTGGCAGTCATACATAGCCAATGCCCGTGTGGCACTCGCAAATTTTCGTATTAAGTCATAGATGTAGTAGTCAGCGAGGTCACTTTCGTATTCCTCCTGCGCGAGCTGTTCCTGGACTGATGTCCAATTACTTGGAGAAGGGGAAGCTTCGGAATGAGGCGAAAGAGCAGCAGAAGGAGGCGATGGGGGATAAACCAATTCTCCTGACAACAAGGGTTCTTCATCCTTATCTGACTCGGTAGTGGAACGTCTGTGTTCATGAGTAACTTGACGGCGACGTATAGGATTCTGCTGATGCAAAAGTTAGGAGTAATTGGGCGCGAAGTTAGCTGACATAATAACGAAAGCAAACAGAATTACCTTCGATGGAGGTTTCACACCGGTGCCACTTAACAGGCGTGTACTTCGTCGAGTAGGTATATTCGACACCGTGGGTTGAGCATTACTCTTCCCAAGACCGGGGGCAGTCCTGGAGGACGTCAAGGTCTGAGAAGAACGACCGGAAGATGAGAAGATGTTAGCAAATGACAAGGCCGGGCGTGCGCGTGCCTTTTTCGGGTTGTCGTCGTTAGTCGACTTGCTATTAGGTTTCATCGACTTCACTACTTCGGGCTGTCTGGTAGTTGAGCGCAGGCGTTTAGGCTTTGGCCCTGCCTCGTCAGCTGATGAGAGCGGGCGAGTCACGTACGCCTGGGTAGCTCCAGCATTCCCTGCATGTGAGCGTGTAGGTCTATGTTGAAATGAATTATCCGGGTAGAATGAATCGTTCGCCGCTCTGAATGCTCAAATAATTAGCTACTGAAATCCAATGTATAGATGTAGTTGTTCGCTTACAATGGATCCCTTGGAGCAGGTAATGGCCCCATACGAAATGGCTGTGCTTGAGGTGCGTCAGGCTTCCAGCGGAACAGATTTGTTGCAGTCCCTGCCTCTGGAGTGAAGAACCCAGCTCCAGTGACTATAGGACCTTGCTTAGCTTGTGACTCTTCTGGAGGGCCACGCTTTAACGGAGGGGGTTTGGGGGGGAATAGGTCGTCAATCTCGGGGACAGGACCTGCTCATGGTAACTGTTAGGTTGGTTGCATGAAAAAGCACTGGGCACACCTAAAGCGCATAGACCTTCAAAAGCTTCCCACAGATGAGGATTAAGAGACAATGCTTCTCGGAAACTACGCGTCGCTCTATCTGGGAGATTTCCTTTCAGTGCCATATTCCCCGATCGACACTTCAGTGAGGCTTCATCCGGAAATGTTCGTGATGCTCTGCTGCTGGTAGAAGCTGCAAATGCACAGGTCAGTATATACTAGTGAATAAAAACCAGTTCAGGACCTCCAGATACATAAATTGAGTCTCGAAGCGTGGCTTCAAGTGCTTCACGCGCTTCGCGGTGGCGTCCAAGAGCAGTACAGCATTTCGCCTTGATCTCCAGACACCCTGTGCACTGTGCAACAACGGACCTTGTAACGAGAGATAATGCAGAGCATACTTGCCCTTCCCGAAATAGTGCCGTCGCATAAAGATGTCGCGACTCGTGATTCTGGGTGTCTATTGCGTACAATCTTTCAGCGTGAAAAACGGCCGACTTGGTAAGATCTGAGTCAAGACACGACCAGACAAGAGACTGAAATCTTTGGCATAATTGAGGAGACAGGGGCAACGCGGATTCCGATTGCATCAGGTGGTTTGAGTGTGGAGGTTCATAAAGCGGTTTACCGCAAACAGAAGAGATAAATGTGTGGATGTTGAGAGCCGGATGCAATAGATGAAATATCCTTGACGTTGCTGCGGAAAATGTCGCGGAATGAAAGCGAAGATTGAGGTTGCGGAAAGCTGCGAGTTACAGCGTGAAGCAATTGGCGTGAAGAGGCACGACCGAGAAGAGCCCATGTTGACAACTTTAATCATGTGACCAACCGCGTAGTCGCGTCCTTTATTTATTTACAATTTTACGCGTAATTTGAAATTTCCTCGAAGTTACTTATTTATCGGTAGTACTTAACCATCTTGTCAGCATCTACACTATGCCTTCGTCATTACTTTCCACTACAGCACTTTTTATATGAAATTACAGCACTCCACCTCTCGTGTACATCTAATGACCGTGAAGATCGGGCTCTATCAGCATTCTATCAATTCAACTTGAAAGATGCCCGTACTAAGTACCTCAACCAAGCTCACCCCATAAACATAGATCGCATAAGTAATCAATACGCAGAAGACAGCCGCTACGTAATCAAACTTCAAGCTTTTAACTTTCTCATGGTTGGCCTAAGGACGGTGGCGGCGCACACTTTCGTATCCAATAATAACGCAAAACCATAGCGAGGCGGCAGCAGTCGGGGAATCCCCAGCCTTGATTATTGATAGCGCACTTGCTGTGAACTCCAGCTACTTCAGTACCCTAAAATAGCTCAGTTACATGCCGAAGCAGCCAAGAAGTAACGGCAAATTATACCAAAGAAGTGACAATAGTCTTGAGATAAATGACAAGCATTGATATATGATACCACATCCTCCACACGACACTCAAGTGTTGGTTTGCCTATCACCTGCAGTGCCTAGATAGCTGAGCTCAAATTACTCTTCAACTACCGATCTCCCTTGCGACTCTCTAGACATATCTCCTGACACAGTGCGAATTGCGTCGTACACGGTACACGACATAACAGTGTAGTTGCAGAGCATTTCTGACAGGGCGCTAAGAATTCGAAACAGTCAGGCCTGTATTCTTACCAAGTAACAGAAACAATAAGGGAACCTGTTGATCATATTCCCCTGGAATTGAACTAAACAAACATATGAATGAGAGCCTAGCAGTACGTTCGCCCAATACCATGGTCACCGGAGCATTGGTAATATTATTAGTAGCTAAACGGGAAGATCCCTCTTGAAATCTACAAGATCTTCTGAATTTCCTGACAAGTCGTTGGCACCCAAAGATAACCAGTTACTGTATTTTCAGTGTCTAGGTGACATGTGACGAACCAAAGAAATATCGATGCATTATAAATATGAATCAAAAAAGAAAAAGCCTGAAATCAATATATAAAGTGACTCCAGAAAGTGACAAAACGACAATGCGCTATAGTAGCCTATGAAACTTATAAAATGCCGAAAGCGAGATAGCACGCTGTCGAAATAAACTGTCCTTTGTATGTCTGACCCTGCCTGGGGATGTGGTGCCAAAGAGAATAGGAGGAAGATAAAATGTGGGACAAACCCACTTTACTGAAGAGACAGAAAGGAGAAAGAAATTTGTGGGTAAATGGATAGTTCTTCACGTGCCTGAGATAGAAATAAAAAAAATTGCGGTAGAGCATATCCACAGACAGGTCTATAGAATATTCAAACCACGGTTGACGATGCTTGTATTGGACGAGATAGTAATGATGTATGAGGCTTGAAGTTGAGCATTGTGGGTAAATTCCACAAAGGAGACCAAGAAGTGAGTGATCCCGGAGGGGAGCAAGGCAAGAAAGATTGGGGAACTTGAACGAGTGGCATACCAAGCGTAAGGCGCATGTGTGAGAACCTTGCGGTCATAGGAAATACAGACATTGGAGTCATTGATTCAGATATTCGGTACGGTTGAGGAATGAGCATAAGTGACCTATCAATATATTGAGGTCTGGGTAAGACATGAAAAAAGCATGGAAGTCGTGAATCAACATCGGGGGTAGATTCTTTAAAATGGCATCCGAGAGGGGCCATAGGTCTCAGCTCGAGCTAGGGGTCCACGACCAATCTTCTTGCCCTTCAACTCGGCGGCTTTGCTAGGAGGCGGGCAAGGACTATCACCAATATCCGTATCAGTGTCATCGGCATCGGCAGTAACATTTCCGTCCTCAGCAAGGGTCATTAACGAACCACCTCCGCCGCGACGGCGTTGAACAGCAGCAGAACTGGCAGCGAACAAGGTCTGAGGCGCACTCGGAGCGGAATTACGCTTCGGTTGTTGAGATGACGAAGAAATCTTGTTGGGCATGTCCCCATACGCGTAGGATTTGTGACGACCAAATCGAGTCTTGCGGAACTGGTCCAAATCTTCCCGACGGGAGGATGCGTAGTTGGGATCGTCCATGGTAACATAATTTCGGGGCTCGCAACGGTTGGGATTAGATTTGAAGTACTGGCAATAGCCGCCTTCGAGAATGTAGACCTCAGGATAGTGGATCTTGGGATACACATGATTATTCATAGCTCTATCTCTTGAGCGAAGATGCTTTGCACTGAAAAATAAAGTTAGATTATATCATTCAGGTAAAGCTTGGAACTGACAAAGTAGGTGCACGCTTCGCGCTGAATTCGCAATGGAAAACAAGTATGGTCTTCCTGGTCAGATCCCCACTTATTGAAGGCCGGGGTTTAGTCAAGCTAGGTCCAAGCAGCAGCTCCTCGACTGCTGAGGTGGTATTGATATTCACCGCTCCGGCGATATGACCACCACTGTACTCGTAATCAAACCGACAGTCGATGATGTGATAGTCTGTGATCTTCTCTTCAAATTTACCTTCAAGAAGTTGATCCAACTGCAGCAGCAAAGTCAGTACAGGGATGCCAGAAAGAATGTGTGATATACCGTTTCAGAAGTGATCCTCATAAGGCCATCTTCGGTGACACGGTGGCAGGGTAAGATCTTACCATGTGCCTCGTTATCGCCAAACCCTGGAAGGCCAGCGGCCATAAACTTCGCGGAGGGGCTATCTTTGAGAGTCAGGACACTTGCTCCAGTCAAAGGGCGGAAATCCTCAGTGCCATCGCATCTACGGATGGTTCTACCCTGTTGCCTTTTGGCATAATCTTGAGCAGGCGAAGACATGTCGGGTCCGTCAAAGGAAGAATCCTCGGATTCATGCTCTGTGTAGATCGAAGGTGGAAGTAGTGCAGAAAATGCCCTTCGAATAGGAATCACACTACCGTGTTGCCCGCTCTCGTCCTCAAGGCCAGAAGGTGAAGCTATAGGATAAGCAGAGTGCAGTTGACGATACTCTGAGGGTTGAATAAGTGCTGAGACAACAGGCCTACGGGGACGCTTTAAGAGAGATCCGGCTGGTGCCCCTAGCCCCTGTAGAGTAGGCTTGCTTATCATGCGGGATAAGAGAGGTGCATTTTGAATCCTCTCTAATTTCGAATCTGAAGGGGAGGATGGAAGCATAGGGGAAGAAGTGAGGTCATCATGCCCCGTAAAGCGTCCAGATGGGGGGGACAAAGAGCGACGTTTCTTATGGTGAAGACGAGATGGAGTATCCAGAGATCTTCTGGGAGATACTGTCTCATAAAACAATTGGTTGAAGCTAGTGGTTGTGGGTGCTGCTGTTTGAGGAGGAGATGAAAACGAGTTGTCATGGACTGCCTCGGATATATAAGATGTATCAACGTCCATAGGAGATGCAGGTTCCGGAATGGACTAAATGGAATTGTCAGACTACAATGTAACATTTCATACAATGTACACATACCTCTGGTTTCGAGGCCTCGGGAGAACGACTATTAGCCAGCCATTCTGCTGGCAAAGCCGAACGCTGAATACGCTTAGCACTCGAGAGAGTAGAAGATCCCGAAGATTTCAATGATGGAACGGGAAGTAAATTAGGACTCGGCAAAAGTGGATTTTCAGAGTTGTTGCTAATGTCACAGCCAAATAGACGCGCGGCACTCGTGAGGGCCCGAGGGCGGGCAATTGACTTTCCAGGAGCAGGCGAAATGTCCATTGGTTCAGGATAGTTATTTTCACGAGAGAGGGGAATTGTATCGCGTGGAGGTGAATTCAACGATACATTCGACGCGAAGGACAATTCAAGATCCGATGAAAGGAAGTCGCCAACGTCGTCGCGGGATGGAGGATGGGGACTGCGCTTCCTCGATGGGGCTGCAGGCGCGTTGAGATGTGCGAATAAAGGCATGTTGTAGGGTAGCTCGAAGTGATGGGACCTCTTGGGTTTCTTGTGGTGATATCTGGTGTCTGTTAATCGTGCAATGCAAGGCATGTTGGATGAAGATATGCGTGGTGGTGGTATACAACAGTTTTGGTAGTGTACAACAGAGGGTGGGGGAGTATTCAGAAGTTCATGTATTCAGTTATAATTGACGTATTGGACATTCAATGGTTGAAAGACGCGACGTTGAGGATGAGATGTGGAGAGGAGAGAGACAAAAAGATATCGTCAGTCGACGAAGTAAAGAGATGAGGTGCACAAACCAACGTCGTGGTGGTGGCCTTTGATTGGGAATCGTGCCAGGCAAGGTTCGATTTAAACAACCGGCTGGTGAACAATGGGAATCAGTATGGATGCATGGATGGATTAGATTTGGGAGTTTGAAATCCATTGTCTGCCCAGTTGGGACGAGATCCATATGATATAACCGATGCAAGCGTCCAATCTCTCGGAAGATGCCAGTGAGACTGCTTTGTGGAGAGAAATGCATATGGAATAGGGCAGAAAAGGAAGAAAAAGAAGGATATGGGGTACGAACCTTGCAGCGTAACGAACGTATCGACGGAGGAGGCCGCGCCTGGGGAAACAGAGGGTAGATGCGCTGGTCAGGACCTGGCAGGAACTAAGCAAGAGCTCGAGGAATATGTTCTCACGAAGTATTTGTGCGAAACGAGGGGAAAAGCAAACCAGGCCTATGGACACTTGTGGGTCCAAATTTCCCGCGCCCGCAAAAGCGAATTACTCGAGCGAATGTTCAGGCGTCGGTAGGCGTGAGCGCAGACGCAAGTAGGCACAAATGGGTGTCTCCGGATAGCGAGAAAGCAGGAGAAGCGCAAGAGCAAGTCGCCCAGTCGCCAAACCTCGCAGGAATGTGTGAAATGATGAAAGAAAACGCGTCTTCCTCTCTCCGCCAGCTCTTACCGTTTATTTGGACACAATTTGCTCCATGTTCAACTTGCACGTGACCGCGTATCCAGGGCTGGTGACGAACATTCTGGGTGCCTCATTCCGAACCAGGCGCCCTTTGTTCTTGTTTCATCGCTCCTCAATTTCGGTTTCCACCTCTTATGTCACCAATCTCGCTTGCACCCAAGACAATACGGATCCACGTTTACCGCTACACGCATGGACCTCCTGCAACGATTGTCTCGCAGCTATACTGTATATGTATGTCCTACAGCCTATCAATAATCAATGCAGCCACCCAAGAGCACCCAAGCCCTCCATCTCACTCGCTAACCTTCTTCGTAACATAAAGACTCTCGGCTGGAGATTCCCAATTGATCTCAGCCCACCTGATGGGCGCGGTTTTAATTTGATGACCGATACAGTAGGAGCACCACTTACGGAGGGAAGACGTAACCGAGATGCTCGTAATGGACGTCGGGGTATATCTCCGCAATTGTCTTCATGAGCTCTTCAAAAATGATCTGTTTCCACGCCCATGTCAGCGCTCTATGTGTGCGAAGTTTGTCCCGCGAAACCGAACATACACCATATCCATCCGCATTCGGGTGCAGTCCATCAGTCAGAACCTTGCTTAGGGATTTCTCGTCTTTCCCCACTGCTTCCCATAGAGCAGTCCACACGTCAACCAATCCCACCTTCGCTTCTTCAGCAACATTCTTGACTGCTTCTGCATACTCCTTAGTCGTGTCAAACAAACGGTCCAACTTCAATGGAGGATTTCTGTTCTCCAGATCTGCCCGGCGCTGGTATGTATTGACTGGAGGAGGTGTCATGAACAGAATGCGCGTGTCTGGAGAATAATACGACGACTCAGAAGAGTGGATCATGCTAACAATCTGCTTCAAATTTGCGATAAATTTAGGAAGTGGGACGTGCTGTGGGGAAGGCTTAATACACGCGTCATTTGCGCCAAACCATACCGTGAGGACTCTCATTTTAGGCGTGTTTTTATCTGCATGGTTTGCAATGCACTACGCATATTAGTCCTTCGTATTTCCTATTCCACGGTTTGCCCATACCTGTTCTAATACAGGGATCGCCCACTCTGTGTTGTAGCCAGAATAGCCTCGATTTAATACATCTAATTTCCTAGCGTATACATCTGCAAATCAAAACGTCTATTGCCTTGGAATGACGATAATCGCGTGACGTACGTACGAGATAAACGTTCTCCGAATCCATTCATGCCAGGTTCCCAAGCCCCTTGTGTGATCGAGTCACCGAAAAGCATGAACACATCTTGAACATACGCAGCCATGATACTCTCGTGGCAGCTTATTAGTGCAGCCTAAATAGATGAAGACGGCCTAGAGAGAAGAGAGATGGAAACAGATGAGCCTTTGCAAACCAGACCCTCCAGCATGATCTAAGCGCGATTGGCAATTGCTGGGCCGGACCAGCCGACTCAATTGGAAACTAACCGGAAGTAGCCGTAACCTGGTGCATCGTCTTGCATCGTCTTGTCTTCCATGACCACAACACCAACGCGCCCCATTCCACTACGGGTTTCTAACAAAAGGGCATACGTATGGGATGTAGACGGTATGTACCAAAATTGTGAAATCTTGCGCGATTTTAATTCCGTACAATCAAGTTAGATATTGCAATTATTCGTTCTCAACATCGTCTCTGCGGAATCTTAACAGGGACTCTTCCTCATCTCTCTCAGCAAAATGTATTCTTGGGTATTCCTCTGGTCTTGATGCCAGAAGAGGTTGTTCTTCTGGTTGAAACTGGTGCGTTTTGTGGCTTTATTCTGGACGATAAGTTGTTCCGTTCTGATTTAATTCTTCACTAGGTGCTGCAGTCATTATCGATGATCCTACTGCACATGTCCAGCCAACTGCCACACAGTTACAAAATTGGAATATCAGCCAACAGGATTCATTTAAAAAGCAAGTTGAACTGGCAGAAATTCGTAGTGTTAAAGAGGGTTCATCATCCTCTCGCGCGTTTTCGGAGGCAGCTCTGAAGAAACGAAAAGAGAGAGAGGAACGAAAAAAAGCTGAGGCTTTGCGCGCATCCACAGCCGCTGATGAAAGCGGTATGAGTGCGTTTGCTAGCACTTCTGCTGAATCTGGGCCAAGACTTCATGAGGAGAATCCTGTTCCAACCACTTCCGCTCATACTCTAATATCATCCGGTCCATCTTCATCTACGCTGTATACAGTAGTGATTCCTGCTGCATCTACTGCTTATGAGTGGTATGATACGTATAAATCTTCTTATAATACCATCGGAGCCGCAAAGGCGGCTGGTATATGGGAATATCCGTCAAATCTTCAGGAACGAGCCAGGTGCGGTGTGTTCAGAGGCCTTTGGGCAAAGGGATATTTCATGGGAGGAGGCATCAAATTCGGTGGAGAGTATCTCGTATATCCAGGTTTGCTGTGTTATTCTTCGATGATTGCATTTCTGATGTTTTCCCAAGGCGACCCACTGCGATATCATTCACACTTCGTTGCCTCCGTTTTGGAATCACCGACGGCTTCTCTCAAGCCAATGGAAGTTGTGGCTCATGGCCGTCTTGGCACTGCTACAAAGAAAGCACATCTGCTATGTAGCTGGGACGACGAAAAGAAAGAAGTTTCTTACTTGTCGATTGAGTGGGCTGGTTTCGGCTGATAATAAGTATTTGTATGCAATACATGATTCCTGTACCCCATGTACTAACTACTAAAAACTATGAAGTCATCGAAATTAAATCAATATCTGAACATGACATATTCAAAGCAAGGTGTATTTTGACAAAGTTCATGACATGAAATCCCGGGGTATTAAACTACATAATCCCCTAATCTATCTTCCGTCTTCCAATATTGATGCGTCCACTAGTAGGGCGTATGTGTCGAGGCACTGCGCCTGTAGACTTCAGCTCTATATGTTCACCTTCTTCTATACTTTCGGTTGCATCACTGAATGCTCTGTCTCTTCCAGAAGATTGTTTACTCCTGTGCTTTCCTACCGTAAGGATGTTCACGATGACATCATTAATCCAAATGACAATAGCAAAGATAGGTATCCGTATTGGAATGAACGGCGATGGATGTCGAACTATGTCACCTTCAGAAGTTGGGGGTAGTGGATTATAAGGATCCGAAGGAACTGCTAGTGCGTGCATGGCCAAAATGACATACTGGAACGATAGCCAAATAAGTAGTGTGTAGGGATATGTTGTGCTTCGAAAACATACCACTGGATAGATCAACGCAAATAATGCGGCACTTGCAAGGGCTGATCCCCACATGCAAAAGAAGGCAGACGGAAGTCCTAATACGCCTTGTAAAGCGCTATTGCAGGAAAGATTGATGACATGCTACACACCAAAGGCAAAATAATATGCCCATCTTTCTTCCAGATGCCGTATCCGTCTTGATAACGATAGACCTCGCGCTATCCAAATAAATCTATTATCTCGTAAGCTTTTGCCAGATTTTGCTACATTTCGATGGCTCACTCGAAAAAATAATATCTGCAACATAGTTTAGAAATTATAGATGGCTGAGGAGTGCGCATGAGCTTACGCGTTTATCCAGCACACGAATACAAAACCAGCGACAGGCCCAACTTTGGGAATACTGCTTAAGACATATGACACTACGACCGAAGTAGCAATCATTACTGCTCGATAAGCAGACGTTGCAAGCGCTGTGAGCATTCCTGTGTATGTCGCAGGAGGTTGTGCGGCTGCACGGGGACCATGCTTTAGTGAAAAGGCCCGTTTTGCGATAGCTTTGCACCAGGCACTCTGCGTGTCGAATTTCATATGGTTATATATAATACGATAACAAAGAACATACGTTAAGATAATATGAGATACCCACGACTGGCATGAGCCATAATACCTGGTAGAACCAACCTATGTTTCTATGGAACCATTTCTCTTGATCTCGAACCAGCGGGTGTAGAAATAGATCAAACGCGTATATAGATGAGAGAGAGAGAGAGTTGAGCAATAGGGATTTGTAGATATTCGCTCGAATCTCTGAATCACTATAGAATTATTAATATTAGCATGAGCATATCAAATGTCGAGCACGTACCTAACCACAGCAGATATTACTACTCTCCACCTCAATGCATCGTATAATCCTCTCCAAGCCCATTTCGTCTGCAATGTAATAGTATCTTGTAAAGACAGAAATGTGGGGTACATAGACCGCGCAGAGCGAGATGGTACTGCAGGAAGGTATTGGAATGTCTGCGGCTGAGAAGGATGGTAAACCGAAGTCATGTTCTGCGACTGTCACAGACTTACAATGAACAAAGAGTTGAAGCTTATGCTTATGAGTGTCAAACCTTAACCCTAAATTGGGAGAACGTGAGGTTTGCAGAATTCTTCAGAGTTATATAAACTAGCAAGTTACAGTCCGTAGAAGAGAAGGGAGAGGCCCTGCTGAGACCCTCATGGATTTACGAATACTTCATTTAAAACTCAAGTGGTAACGGAGAAACTATGTAATATAAAAAAAATTAACACCACCATTCTCCCCCCCCATACCGACACTAGGACTATGTAATGTACGGCAGCAAGATGAAAACCCATCATATAGTACACCGTCGTAGTTACAATAATTTAAGCTTACAGAGAATAAACAGACAAACGGATGAACATGACGAAAAAGGAATAAACACGACAAAAGACTAAAGGACGCCAGCGAAGAAATGTAAGACAACGAAAGGCGACGAATAACGTGAACAAGTGAAAAACATGGGAAAAAAAAACTATAAATGAAAGAGCAAGACCAACGAAAAGGAATGAATAAAAAAGTTAAGATCTCTTAGTAGGCTAAATAAAGAAATCAATAAATACTAAAACACAGAAAAAGTAAACACAGACCTTCTTCCTGGTAGTTGTACTTGACTTGACAGTGGTGGCCTTTGTCGGCGATTTCTTTGTAGTAGCTTTCTTTGCTGAAGCCTTGGCCTTGGTAGGGGTGGCACCTGTAGCAGCCTACGATACGAACATTGAGAAAACCAAAAGCGTTTCTACCACGTTACATACCTTCTTAGCAGTCCCTCGTTTCGATGCAGTAGTGGTCTTCTTCGCAGGTGTCATTTTCTTCCCTGCAAGGACTTTCTTAGCAGGACCGGCCTTCTTCGTGGAGGCTTTGGAGGCACCGGGTTTCTTTACAGTGGCAGTTTTCTTCTCAGCTGCAGGAGCGGCCTTGGCAGTAGTTGTCTTCTTTGGCGCAGCCCTGGTCGTCTTAGTTGTGGTGGCAGTAGCTTTCTTAGTTGTGGAAGGCTTAGGTTTAGCAGTGGGCTTATTTTACAGGACCGTTATTGATGGAACATTGCAAAGTCAAAACAAAGACTGAGTACCTCTTTAGAAGCAGAAGCATCTGGAGCTTTAGATTTCGGTGAGAGCTTCACGCGACCCGATGGACCTAAGAATAATTAGCGATCGAAAATAAGGAGCCGTCGCCACACTTACCCTTGGGGAGGACAAAAATGCCCTTCTCCGCTCCGGTTGTAATGGCCCGGGCGAGTTGAGTATTCTGGGCAGCGCCAAATTCAATCTTGTACTTGGTTTCCACAAACCTACATAATATTAGACAAATGTAGGTTTGGGAACGGAGCGCCCCCTGCTTACTTCTTAATCTGAGGTCGAGAGACTCCAGTGCGAGCATCCTCTGTATGACTAGCGATGCATTCCTACAGTAGCAAAAGATTGCGTTAGTTTGCATTACAAGAGACCCAGCGGAATGCAGAAAATAATTGATAACGAGTATAATAGTGTAGAAGACTTGGAGCGCGCACGGACACATATGCCCTGCGCCCTGCCTATTTTGGAAGAGAACGACGACGACCGTAAACTTATTAGATACAACAAGGAACGAATGTTGTGATAGAAGTATTGGGTGAGTTGTTGCATGAAGAAGTACCTTTATCATATCGATCCATGGAGGATGAGCTAAGGCTGACTTGGACGCAGAGGCCTTCTTTGGTGCCCCTCTGGTGGATGTAGATTTCTTTGCGGATGACATTCGGAAAGCTGATGTATAAGACTGCTAAAATTTACTGGAGAGAGCTTAGAGGATGGGGAGATATGGAAGGGAATCCGGAATGGAGATAGAGACGGTTGGAATTAAACCAGAGGAAAGGGAGGGGGTCTGACATCTTTCCGTTCACCCGCCTATTTATACAAACACGCTCGCGTCTTGGCACGTGACACCCGCGCCTGAATCAACAAACTAGCTATCGCAGCTGTGCCCCGTTGCTACATGCGTGATAAGCATGTAAAACGCGGGAGGTAACAAAGACAATCCCTGTTTCATGCTGAATTCATAATAATTACATCTGTATGTACGACATTGGCAAGTGTCGTCCGCAACCATTGAGCTCGCTGTGCGCCGCGTTCAACAAGTTAACAAGCTGAACTTAAGCGCGTCGACGACGCATCATGTCACGTGTTACTAATCCTCTTTTGGTTTCCGTCTCCGTCCAATCGTTACTCGTCTTTTTCCCAGGTCGTTTCCGGTTTCCGGCACTCCTACCTACACTCGTTCTACTTACTTCAGTCCAACTTCAGTCTACCTCTCCCTGGCTTGTCCACTGTCATGATAATACCGTCTACTCTGAAGACCTCATCTCGTTCAGCTTACCGCAATCTATGGCGTGCCGCCTCAGCAACGTTCTCTGGTTAGTGTGTTCTGCCCGTCTTGCAATTTCTTAATTGACGCTTGCGAAGGCGATGTGCCCGTCTTGAAAGGTGTGCATATCATATGTTTCACGCCTGAACCTCGTTTTCAACATCAATGCAGCTTTCCGGTTAAAGATGAGAGACGATGCTATCAACTTCCAGTCAATAGCAGACCCCAAGCTTTACGAGGAACAAATCAAGCTTAACCGGGAAATTGCGGATTTTCTTAGAAGAAACGTTGTTCAAGCTGTCAAAGTCTCCGATACAGAGACTGTTAGCAGTGAAGAGAGATGGAGTAGGTTCTTATATGACATTTACTGAAGATTAGTTAACAAGATATGATAGGAGTACGCATCACGAAGGATACAGAGTTGGGTGACAACGATTCCGTTAAAAAACCCCTCCGATGGAAACTAGCCAGGGTATACGTAAGCAAGGGAAAACGTGAGCACAGGTTATGTTTAGTTTCTTCGTCGGCATGAGCTCTGACTAGGTCTTCAGTCGATGCTGCTCCGCATGATGATGCATCCGTAGCCACCCCCTCTTCCAGATCATCTCCCACACAACGAATGAATTATTCTGCACTAAAGAGAGCTCACAAGGAACGCACACTACCGGAACTTCGTGAAGACGATCTTGAAGAGTCTTTTGTACGAGGTAAGTCAATCGCAGAACCATTAATCAATAATGCTGAATCCATTCTCTGCCATGCAGGTAGTGGGCCGGTATGTTGTACTACCACTTTTAAAAACATATGTAATTATGGTTGCTGTACTGTTAGGGTGGGCAATCTATCAACAAAACTGAGAATTGTGTCCAACTGCTTCACAAGCCAACTGGGATCCGCGTGTCTTGTCAAGAAACACGTTCACTAAAACAAAACAGAATGCTGGCAAGGCGACTGGTTCTTGAGAAGGCGTGTACCGTGTTTTAATTAGCTGAAATGAAAACCTAACATGGGACTGGTTACGGTTCTCAGTTGGATAAACTGCAGAACCCAGGTTTGTCGAAAAAAGAAATGAATAGAGCGAAACAAGTAGAGCGTGAGCGGCGACGGAGGAAGAAAGCGAAGAAGAGGGCTTTGGCAAAAGAGCAACCCCAGTCTGAGCATGAGAATGATAGCAATTGAGAATGGGATAGTATATTATAAGTAGCGTTCACTAATGTCTAATACATAAAGTCCCTGAGGTGTATGTGTCGGCTAACTTTGGATTCTCGTCTTCTGGTCCCTATAAGTTGTGTACGGAGAATGCCGCACTTCCAAATATAGAGGTTGCGGAAACGCGTTGCGTGGTCGCACCGGTTTACCAGATATCCATTGCTTGTCTCCGTACTCCAACGTTGATTCGTAGCTGACATTCAGATTTATAACAGACAGCACTCTAATCATGGCAAGTGGTGGTGGTCTTCACTCTCTTGCTACTATTATCAAACGGTATACATTATTTCGGTTTATATCGTCCTGGATCTCATGACTGTGGTAGCCTCGAAGCAGCGACTTCACGGCTGGAGGACATCGCATCCATATCCAGTGGATTTATTGCGACAAATGCAACCACAACTACTCCTGGGATTCAAGCAAATGCATTCACTGCTCCTCCCCTTCCCCCTCCTTCGGCATCTGTTGCTCTTGTAACGCCTCCAAGTATCATTGCATTCGATGAGCGGATCATACAAGGCAAAGTCAAGACCTTTGTTGAGTTCACCAAGGAATTTGCTGGCCCAAGTGTTGTTGAGATGGTATGTCGACTTCAAATCACAAAGGGTGTATGCTGATTAGATGTTAGGCTGGCCTAGTTGAAAAGCAATACATTGATCTTCGCGATTTTTTGAACGTTACTGCATCATGCAAGAAACCTGACGAGAAGACTATTGCGCAGCTCCTAACACCGTTACAGGCATCTATCGAGGCTATCTCTCGTGCAAAGGAAGCTAACAGACGTGATCGGGAATGGTTCACACATCTGACTCTCGTTGGAGAAGGTGCACCCGCCCTAGGTTGGGTTGTTAGCGTGTGTACTATATCAAGAGAATATCCATACATTGACGAACTAATTACTGTAATAGCCTAAACCTTCCCCTTATGTGGGAGACATCAAAGAATCAGTCGATTATTACGGAAACAGGCTTATCAAGGAATTCAAGGATAAGTGTGTTAGCCGTTATGTTTTGTGTACACTTTCTAATGCAGCACTCGACAGAGATCCAAAGCATGTCGAATGGGCGCGTGCGTATACGGCAATCCTTGATGAGTTGAGAAAATACATCACGGAGTTCCACCCGACAGGTCTTACATGGAATCTTAAGGTAAATTTATATCTGCGTTGTTTCAATCTTGTTGGAAGTTTCAAAACCTTCCCTTTAGGGCGGTCTCTCCGTGGATGAATACAGGTCACGATCTTCGGGGATTGCACAAGCAGGAATTCCTACCCCTCCTCCCCCTCCCCCTCCCCCTCCTCCTTCGGCAACTCCTGCGCCTCAAGCCTCTCCTGCAGGTGGTGCTGCTGCTGTATTCGCTGAACTAAACCGTGGTGAAGAAGTCACTAAAAGTTTGCGTAAAGTTGATAAGAGTGAGATGACGCATAAAAATCCCGCTCTCAGAGCTGGTAACGTCGTCCCTGCTTCATCCGGACCCGCAGGTGGGAACAAATGCTCAAACGATAATCTGCGATTCTAATGGACTCTTAGTTGGCAAGAAACCAATCAAGCCTACTAAACCTCAAGCTCTTGCGGGTAAAAAGCCGTCCAAGTTCGCGCTGGAAGGATCCAAATGGCTCATTGTATGCCTCATAAACTACTCATACTTGAGATTCAAAACTGAATGTATGCCCATCCTCTGTAGGAATACCAAGAGAACGAGTCCGCGCTTTCTGTCGAGGACGTCGATAAGAGTCATTCCATTAACATATTCGGTTGCAAGAACTCCACTATTGTGATTAAGGGAAAAGTTAATGCCGTCACACTGGGTCTGCTTTTCCTCTTTCTTTTTTTGTAGCACCCTTGACATCCTAACGTTTATCGTCATTTAGTGAATTGCACAAAGACATCAGTGCTTGTGGACAGTGTTGTCTCTTCCATTTCTGTCACCTCTTCGCCGTCATTTGCGATTCAAGTCACCGGGACTGCGCCTATGATCCAGCTGGACTCCACTGACTCTGGCCAGATTTACCTTTCCAAACTCAGTCTCGATGCAGAGATCACTACTGCGAAATGCAGCGCAATTAACGTCAGTTTGCCTGTCGAAGGCGAGGAGGAAGGTGTATTCCAGGAACAGGCCGTTCCCGAAATGCTGAAGACGGTGATCAAAGACGGAAAACTGGTGACGACTGTTGTAGAACATGTGGGATAAAAGAGGTAATTGGGGGATGTCACCCCACTCACTATTCGTGCAAGTCGTAGTTTGTTGTCGCTTTTATTTTAGTTTCATATCGGATCCAGCGTGATGCTTCAGATGTTCAATATACCATCCTAGTACGCACCCAGATAATTGGCATAATCATAGAATCACTGTTATCTTCGACCGCGCTCCGATACCGGTGCTTTAGATATAGCTGTATGCGGGAAATGACTGCTGTGAACTATCTGTCGGGATCAATTGCTGGATATTTTCTGAAAGGTTATGATATGACGAAAGAGCTCAATGTATCTCTAAGCTCCATGGCATGATCAACGTCAATTCTCATAGCTGTTGTTTTAACGGCTCACTGAATAGTATTTGTCTCCTTGAAGAGTAATCAGTCACATTCCGCCGGACTCAGGTTTCATTCAAAGCTAAGTGATTTAATTTCATCCCATAAATCCGATGAACCCATAACATACTAACCTACATAGAACATCCGGAGGCATGATTTTATTCGACATTAAGCATCGTACATAGTGTCATTCGAAGAACTGATAATTCGCACAAGTTTTGGGGGGCGACTACCTGTGCCATCATCATTGAGGTATAGAACACGAGGAAGACAAATATTGTTGACGATCGATGGGAACCACTTGGTATATACTCCAACGTACACAACAGTCAACTTACAAGGATTGACAAACAATAGGATCTCACCGCCCTTTCATTAATATATTTTAACGTTCATGGACACGAGCTGGAAATGAAGGCTAAAATTGTTATATTAAAACAGAAGCATAGTTCCGATATATGTAGGGAAACTCAACTTCCAGACTTTTATCTAGTCGTGTGAGTAGCGTCTCTCGATTACTTATCGCGAGAAAACCAGTCATGGGGAGCACTGCACCCAAACACATGACGTCGAGAAGTTGGTGGTTGTGACGTCGATATAACGTTTTGCACACCACAGTAAGTGATACCGGCGGTACGTAGAGCAATCGTAGAAACGAGGCAGCGTTGATTGCCATTACTAGGTTTTTCGGAATGCAGTACTATCTCCGGGAGACAGAAGAAAGTCAATTAGAAACGGGTACAAGATAATAAAAGGTGCGATTTGTTTTTAGTGTAAGCATATACTTAGTGTGATACAGGGGAAAACCAGGGACTGCAGTGGTTATAGTCACCCGCGAAAGTGGGATCCCAATGCGATGAAGACACGAAGCTTTTGCCAAAATTTTATCTCTGAAACGCTTTCAGGGACACCTGTGTGAAGGGGATTAAGTGGATCTAAGAATAACAAAGGATCTTATGACCGAACTGCAGAATGGGAAGAAGGAAGAGGCAACACATCGACTTGGCTGGCGCATATTACAATTGAGGCCACAAGCGTTCTGTAGCGAGTGTAGCACAATGTCGACGTCAGACTTGTGGCGTGGAGCACAATAATTGACTTGATGCAATGAGAAACTAATGGTTCACAGAATGACATTGGCAGGCAAGTAATACTCCCACTGAAAATGGGATCACAAGACGCGTGTTTCGATAAGATTTGCACCCTCGTACGACACCACACGCTACGAGCGGAATCGCGAAGTATGCGTTTTTCATTCATTAACATATGATCATGATCATGCCAATTGGGATCCTTTGTACTGTATTGACGTACTGTATTGACTGGCCGATGGAAATCGAAAGTGAGTCACAGCAGGATCCGGATGTACCACGCTGCAATACGAAGGCCGAATGATGGGCGTTTAGGGAAGGAGCCAGGGAACAGGAAAGGAACATAGTAAAGCCCTTACAGACGCCTTCTCCGTCCAGGAAAACCGGGAGAAGGATACCAAGGACTGCTAACATCATCAGTGCCAAGGTATGTACCAATATCGTAACTTGCTACAATTAGGAGGCGCTGAGAGTAAAGATTCAAGAAACCGGTTTCCCCAGAGGTAAAAGCAAAACGCCTCTCTTGCACCGTCCAAGGTGGAACGTCTGACTCAAAACGTGGCCCGCGGAATTTCAGGTCTAAAATCCGCACCGCTCCGCAGTGAAAGGGAAATCTGCAGGACACGCAATGCCAGCATGCTTGGAATCCTCTAGATACCCACGCCCCTGCGAGGGAGTAATTATGGTCTTGAGAATATCGAACTTTCAAAGGGACAATTGGGCCTTCTAGTTACAGGATCACTGTCTGCAGCGGGGGAGTTCCATCGGAGAAATGTTGGCTATCCGAGGAAACGTAGCGCAGCCACAAAGGGATTGTGAAAGATGTGACTGGGAGTGATGAGAGGGATCAGGTGGCTGTATGGACGAGAACGAGTCGAGAAGTGCCTTGCTTTTGGCACAGACTTGGCGTTTATCGTAAACATCGAGACTGGAGGAGCTTAAGATGAAGATCTGATAAGTGCCAGAGATGGGAAGATGCAAGAACGAGAGAAGCTGTTGGATTTAGATTGCAACGTGTTATCAGTACCGCGGTTATGGCACCGGACAGCGTGTAGAGTCAAGTATAGTCAGTAATGCAGAGTCTAGAAGATAAGTAATGAATTTGATTCTGAATATGCTTGAATCTTGTTCTGATTCTGACTATCTCATGGAAGTGGCTAGGGAGAGAAATACAAGTTAGCAGCTTGAGATGTACTCAGAGCTCTCTGATAACTTTTAAAAAAGTAAATGGATTGAATACCTACGAGGTATGTACAAAGCGTAACAGGGGAGACAAGAAGAGGTCACTTGAATGAACTGATGATCGTGTGCGAAAGGATAGTTTGTAAGTGGCAATGCTAGATGTGCATGCGTGTGTGCCCCTGCTGTCAAAGAAGGTACATACTACTGCGGGGTTTGATGGACGATCAATAATGAACCTGGGGTGGCTGGAAAGAATAAGAAAGGGTGAATAAAAACAAACAAAAGTCTTTGTGTTATTAATTAGCTTTGAGGATAAAAGCAGAATAAGAAGCCCCGCAAGAAAATAAAGTAGTCAGTGCAAAAGGAACAAGATGTGTATTGTATGGATACATGTAATCGGATTTAAGTGCAACAGTGACGAAAATGAATGAGCTGTGTGGCAGACGGTAATGACAGTGGCGGACGGGTCCCAGCTTCGAGCTCGGCTGGAAGGCTGGGGAAATGACGGATATGAAGTGGGGCAATAAGGTATGTGTCAATGATGATGATGATGATGAGATGAAGGGACGGACGGGGAAGGTCACGGTAGGTGTGCGATAAGAAGGATCTAGGGAAACAGCGAGAAGTGAGGGAGAAAGAGCTAATGCCGATGATGATGGTTTCTGGTATGCAGGGCGTGCGGCATGAACGAAAGATGAGGGAACGAGGGGGTGGGTGGGATGAGATAAGGATGCGGATGATCGGAGTCAGTAGCTTCCCCTGCGTTTGTAGTTGGAGCCGGATTTGGAAGCGCCGTTTTTGATACCCCCTGTGAGACCGACAAAGAGTCTTTTGAGTAGGGGAGGTTGTTTGGTTGGCGACGGCATCTGGTATGCTGCGTATGGTAACTGTCGTTGGCTCTAAAGACATAATTAGATTAGGCGGGGGAGTTGAAGGAGAAATGAAAATAGCACTGACGACAAGATCGATAGTCTTTCCCGGGGGAGGAGCGAAGTATCCGGAAGAGTTGGGTATGGGGACAACAAGGGGTTGTGGGTGCTGCTTTGTGGGGTAGACAGGGTATGGCTGGGGTGTTTTGTGGTCAGCTCCGTATGTGGGGGGTGGTATTGGATCGTCTAGGCTGGGGTTGGAGAGCGTAGGGAAGTTGCTGGGGAGGAAACTGTGCAGTGGAGCCGGAATGGGGTAGGGTGGTGGAGGATGTTCGGGATGAGCGACGCGAGTAGGTGGGTTTGGTGGGGGAGGGGTTTGAGGAGGAGGAGTGGTAGTCGTATTCATAAGCGACTGGAGAGGTCTGTGCACGAAGGGGAGGAGGACGAGAGGGAGCAGCAGACTGGGAGGCTGAGCGGTGGCGAGGGGGCTTGGAGGAGGATGAGGAGCGGTGGTGCTCTCTGTCGTCGGTGTGGTTTGGGGAATGCTTGTCGGTATGGCGGTGCTTTGAGGAGTGTCTGTCGCGGTGACGGTGGTCCCTCCTCCGTTGTTTGGCGAGCTGCTCCTCCTCCTCGAGATCCTTGAGAGCCTGGACAGCAGGGGTTGCGGGGGTGAAAGGATTCCTGGGATTGTGCTGGAGAGTGTTGTCGACCCAGCGGGCAATGCGGTTCTGGGTGGCGAGGTATCGCTCGTAAGCCTCGGGGGAGTAGTCGTATTCTGTCATGGCAGAGGGCAGTGGGCAGGGCAAGGCAGGATGGTGGGGGCACGGGAGAGGGAGCAGGGCACTAATTTATAAAGATGGAGGTTAGGTCACAGGGATTCCAGTCACAATTTCAGAGACAAGTGCCAGATTTCAAGTCCAATGTCCAGATCCATGCCTTTCCTTTTTCGTCGGCAATTCCTTCCGTGCCCGGGATGATGCTCCGATCGATGGATGCGTGGAATCCTCCGCAAATTAATAATAATCATCTCACCTGCACAGCCACAGTCCACAACATCAACATCCTCCCCGAGACTTGCTCTGCGCTTCATTTCTTTCGAACATCTTTGCAATGGACAACCCCGGCTGGCATGCACACCGTCGCGCAGAAAAGGTTCCTTTCATTCTTCTTATTATAATATATTTTCTGACCATGTCTATTTTCGTATTCAGGCCACTCGCTATGATGCCCATGCCAGGCACAGCTACGTCGAGGACCTCAGTCCTATGCAAGAGAATTTCATTGGCGGCTTTCATGTACAGCACCCTCCTCCCCTGCCTCCAAAGGATGGCGTCTACACCCTCCCAAACTACCAGCCGTCCCAGTCAACCATCACCAACTCCCAGCTCTCCCACATGTCTGCCGTCGAGCGCTCTCATGCACTGCGCGTAGCTAGAATGGATCCTCATTTGCAGGTGCGTCCCTCATCTCCCCCGCTTAGCTTATCTCATTCCCCCATATTCACCAACAAATTAAAAATAGTTCATGTGTGGCCCACTCCTGAAGTACGCGTTCATAACTACTCCGGCACACCGCACCTCACCGGCTATTTTAGATACGATACTGTGGATGAGCATGGTATATGGCACGGTGCCGCCCTTATAGTCAGTACGTACCCTTCCCTGCCTCATGCTTCTTATTCTTCCTTCTCCCCTCAACTCCAACCATCAGCTGCCGACTCTGGTTCCATCTATGAGCCCCACCCAACCCTCGTCTATGAATGGGACCCCGACCGACGTACTGCTTCACATATACGTAGAAACCGCTCCACCAATGGTCGCCGCACCGCAGCTTCATTTGACCTCGGTCCCCATCCCGCCGATCCTCACTCCACTGTCATGCCCGCCAGTCCTATCGGTGGTGCACCTTTCAGCCCTTTGAGCCCTTCTCATTCGAACAACGGTATTCAAAAAGGTCCTAATGCAAGCAAGGAAGTGGTTGCCGGCCAGGAGATCTATGTTTACGGCGGTTTCGGAGGGTGCGTGACTGCAATCCATTCATGGGCTCAATGAGAACTCACAGAACATCACAGAACATTCACCTTTTGGCGATTCATGATCCGCATTCCGCTGGGCGACCATGAGATGTCAGTCACGTATGTTATCAACAATGGTCAGCAGCTCGAGTTTGTCGTTCCCGGTCGAAACCAGAACATGCGCTGGGCTGCCCATAGCGTACGTTGTTTACAACTTCTACTCGTCGTTTTTCGTTCGCCATTTGCACCCTTTCGTCCACGTTCACTTTCATTTCGCATGTTCATCGGTAGTTTGATCCTGTGGAATGTCTTCATGGCATTTTAAAACGCCTTTGAATTCGTTTATTTCATTTCGGAATTGCGGTCCTATTTCCCCACAATATGTCGTTACTTTCTCCACCTTTTTTTACCTTTCAGCTCCATGCGGTGCACCTTCTCCCTTCGAATCCGAACTTTTTGTCAGCACGCACCTTGTTGCTCCTTGGCACTCGGATCTCTGCTGTGGGCATAACCAAATGCTAATACTATCTTCCGCAGTGCAACGGTTTCTCAGCTGGCGTCAATCCTGACGACTTCCGCGGACCTGGTTTCAAATCCGGCTACGATCCTTTATGGATGGACCTCCTCAACAAGCATGCCGAGACGCCCTTCCATCTACTCGTCGGAGGCGGCGACCAATTGTATTGCGATAGGTGGGTATCTCGCAATTGTGTTATCGCGTGGAAAGCATTCTGACTCTTCATAGCTTAATGCGCGAGCCAGAGATGCAAGATTGGGTGTCAAAGATGAAGCCCGAGGAGAAGAAGACTTACGCACTCTCAGAGGAAATGGCGTTGGCCATTGATAGATTTTTCTTTAACCACTATTGTCAGGCTTTCAGGAGCGGTGCATTCGCGAGAGCCAATAGTTCGATGTGAGTTTCGCTCTTGTGTACTCGCCTTCTCTTCCTTTTGCTGCTGCGTCGGACGTTCCGCGGCACCAGTGCATGTTTTTCCGCGGTAGCGATTTCCTCGACAACCAGCTGACATGATGTTTCGTTATACAGACCAATGATGAATATGTGTGGTATGTCTCTATTGCACCTGTTCATCATCTTCTAGAGTGCTGCGTTACTGACAATGTCGCGACGAATTGATAGATGACCATGGTGCGTTTGATATTCACTTCTATTTCTATACCCAAGGCACTCTGATTGACGTGACCTATTTTAGACTTGGTAAGGTTCCCCTTGAAGCGGCAAAATATTGTAACTGTGCTAAGTATAACTTTTCTATGCGATTAGATTGATGGGTTTGGAAGCTGTCAGTAATTTCTTTTTCTCAACTTCGGTGGCGTCGTACTTACTGCGCTTGTCTGCAGATCCCGATGATTTGCAACAGGCTCCGGTATTCAACGCGTACGTGTCCTGTAGTCGTATCCCGTGTTTGTTACTCAATAATTACTGCGTATAGGATCGGTTCCCGAGGATATCTCTTTTTCCTCCTCTTTCAATGCTTCATCAACCGTACGTATATTCCTTTGTTCACTTCTTTATCCTATATTTACTTTCTTGGGAATATTCCTCCTTCTGCTCTTCCCGCCACCACTCTCACGCGTTAATCATTGTTCACATGTTCTATAGCGGAATTCGACGGTCTTCAAGATCTGCCTAACCGGCATGTTTACAAGTCGATTATTATTGGCGAGCGCGGGCCCTTTATTCCTTTACCTTCTCATTCGACCCTATCCTGGTTGGGACCTCAACAGTGGTTGTTGATGTTGGATTGCAGGTAAGCCTCCTTTCCAAGTCTGCTTCCTGTTGCGGCCCGGATACCTTGCTATCTTGTGAAACCTTTATCTTTATGGAAGAAACTTACCTTCTCGCTCTTCTGGCGGTGGTGGTCTGGACGCTTGCATTGTAGACTTGCAGCTCGGAAGATTCCACTCTTGTCCCTACGATCGTCGACCAGTAAACTATTAGCTTGAACCCCTAAGCTTATGCAAAATAGCTAATTGATCATTTAATTCACGCGCAGGGCAGAACGAAAGAAAGATCAAGTATGTAGTCAGGCGGAATACCAGAAGGTATTCCAGCGTCTAAACGCCATCCCTGCACATGTAAAACACCTGGTGGTACAACTTGGTGCGTGTTTAAGCTCTTCAAACCCCCCTGGTGTAGCTTAATGTTATCTAACTCTTATTTCTTGCTACTAGGAATTCCGATCGCGTACCCTCGCATGGTGTTTCTTGAGACTGCACTAGATTCAAAGTTTAATCCCCTTGTTGCGCTTGGAAGAAACGGCACGATGGGATTGTCTGGTTTTGTGAACAAGTTCAATGCTGAAGCCGAGTTACTGGATGATCTTGTATGGCAACTGACTATGCTCTTATTAATATGACACTGACTGATATTGGATAGAATGATCATTGGACAGCGAGGGGTCATAAAGTTTGTTCTTGCGGCTTGGACTTTTCTAGCTGCAGACATGTTGATCACATTTGTAACAGAAAGAGCGCAACTGGTTTATACAACAATTACAGGATTTCGCTCGTATAAAAGGCATTCGTGTTACATTTCTCTCCGGAGATGTTCACTGTGCAGCTGTTGGCGTCTTTAAGACACTGAAGCGTAAGAACGACCTAGAGATTGGGCCCGTGAATGATTATCGTTACATGATCAATATCGTTACGAGTTTGTTTTGTTTTGTTGGATACGGAGATGTGAATGGCTGACATTTTGACAGGTGCAATTGTGAACACACCGCCGTAAGTCATGATCACTGGTGACATCTCGAGAAGTTCTATTAACGGAAGAATAATCTACAGGCCAGCAGGTGTCATTACTATGGTGTCCTCACTTGCTACAAAAGTGCATAAGACAATGCATTATGTAGACACGGATGAAACCATGGTTTGTTCTTCCCCTGCAAATGACCGAATCAATTAACTAATATAGGCAATAGATTCCCCTGTTTGAGAAAGACACTGAGGGTAAAAACCAAAAGCAGAAATATATCATGGGGCAGCGAAATTGGTGTCAGGTCGATTATGACCTACATACTGGTGATATCATCTTTGACATTCGTGTTGAGCGACAAAAGGGCTATGGTGTCACTGTTGGGTACGCTTGTTCAAGTTAACGCTTAATAATTACACTAACCGACCTTCAGGTATGCCGTCCGTACCCCTCCTCCCGGATGGGGACGATAACTCTCCAGAGTCCAGTGTTCTTTATGATCTCACTTATTTACTGTTATCATCTATTTCTTATTCCACTTTCTCATATATACCCCTAAGCAACTAGGATTACCCCTTAAGCTAATTCTTTTAACATAATCCATGTACTTTTACTATGTATATGTTGGATTTTCCAGCATGCTATGTAGTCCTTCCGTGTGATAACCGGAGGTGACGTGCTTTGAGTTGGGGTAAGGCTAAGGATTATTGTAAGTCACGACCTTGCGTGAATGGAGCTGATGCTTACTTAGGATGTCTAGGATTTCAGATAAGTGCAGGAGTGATTTTGCCTCCGCGTGTAGATGGAGTACTTCATTTACATCATCAGATGCGCACGTAAGTACTGCTGATTCCATGACACTACTGCCTTTGACTGTCACCGTAGGTCATAAACTACGTATGGCATGAGGCTACCACGAGGCTTTGGTGCCACCGCGCAGGCGGGATTTCTGTTTCCCATAATTGTGAGATACCGATGAGGTACAGTGCTGCTGTCTCTACAATCTGCCGCTGATTTCAATTGTTGTCTCCGAGCCGAGACTGCGCCCCAGACAAGAAAGAACCCTCAAGAACCTCGGTTGATCCAATTTTCAAATCAGCGGACATTTGACGGAGAATTTACTAGGATTTAGCATGAGCGGGGTTGAGGGGGACCATAAACGTTTCAAAAGAATTCTATCGGTAGCAAATCGGTAGTTATATATAATCCCATACTCGATGGCTTTCACGCTACATGTATTGAGCAAACGATAATGGAATAATTCATCAAGTAGGTCCCATTTTTGCATTTGAATCTCGCCCTGAGTGTTTCTAGTACATGATTTACGTTTCGTGGTCTTGATGCTGATATAAGGCAAGGCACGCATAATACAATGCATCTAGCGAATAAAACCTTGCGTAGTGTAGGCGAGAATGCACTGCATGCGCTTGTCTTCGGCGGTAGTTTCAGTGTCATGTAAAATAGCTCATGGGTACTTATTTTATAAGATTCTAGCAGTCGCGCAATTAATTATTTTAAAAGGCGTCAGGTTTTCTTGACGAGACAGCAAATATCTCGGAACGCCACCGACCTTAACGTTGAATTTCGTGATCGCGAGTAGGGCGCCGGATAATGCACTACTAAGGTGTGTCGCACTTGTGCCTTTTTTAATGCGTTTAAGGTGTGTCTGTTTTATCAATGCACGCGCAAGCAACATATGATAAGTACCTTCACAATTCTATATTTGGGAAACCACACGATGGTGACATTTTGGCAATCTAGCCAGAGGTTGTGGTTCGAATGGTATCCCAAACACCCGATTCTTGTTTGAAATTAATACAACCCAGAATATGAGATTAGTAGACTAGGACCCATAGAGATATGTACATCTAAGTCGAGGCAAAAAGAACGCCAATCTGTAATCCGGTAACTGGATCAATCACGCCCACCAGGCGTATCAGCTTGCTCAGCCAGTCCTTCTTCCCCTTCCTCCTGATCGACTTCCATATGGGACTCTGAATTATAGCCACTCTGTCCTCCCTGGAATTCACTATACGAGGCGTACGTTGGTGCCGGAGAGTGTTGTTCATACTCAGCTGAGCCCTCGGGCTCGTAGGCCGTCGCATGTCGTAAAGGGCTAGGACTGGGATGTGAGGATAATGCAGTATTCATCAAACCTGGAAGCGTAATAGTGGGTCCAAAGCGATCGTCTTCTGGAGAGACAGTAGCAGAAGCAGCAGCTATTGCTGCCAACTCAGCTTTCTTCGCCTTCCTCCTTGCGTCAGCCTGCTGTCTCTTCTTCTGCCTTTGTAGCTTCTTCTCCTCTTCTACCTTCTCAATTTCTGCTAGCCGCACCGCTTCCACCTTCGCTTCCTCTTCCTCCAGCTTATCGAGGGCCCACTGTTCTTTCATAAATTCACCATAACGTTCACACGCAGGGCGCCATGTACGCTGTTTGGTGTCCGGGGGAGGTAGGCCATCCAGTAGCGCGTCAACATCCGGAGGTGGCGGGTAGCTAAATTCTGGGCCGGGATTCAAACGTACACAAGCATCGTTGAAGAGGGATATGAAAGGGTAGTAACCCAGTGTTCCATCGTCGAATGGATTCTCGCGATGCTCTTTCACACCTTCTCTAGTTCTTTTCTTTTCTTTTGCCTTGTGCTGTGTTTCCGTTTGTCGGAGAGGTAGATAGTCGTAGATATCTTGAAATGCTGTTCCTTGACATTCTCCGTTGAGGAAGAATGCTATTCGGGAGCCATGGAGGGCTGGGAGAGGGCGTAGGGCGAGGGTATTAGCTTTCGCAGTATTTGTAGGGCCTGCGCGCTCGGGCATTTTACCCTTCTCTATTGATTTTTTGGAAGCAGAGGGTACGGAGGCAGAATTGGTTGATTTTCCAGAGTAGTCCATTAATGCAGACATTTCCTTTGACTGAGGATATTCAAGAATTTCAAAGACTTCTTGTCCTTTCAGATCGATAGGTATACGTTCACGGTGGATGTGAGCAGGGTCATGAGGGTCCTCTTTGTCCGCCTCGCGCCGCGGGGGGAGAGAGATGTACATTCCCACCACGTCGCCTGTTTTGAAGGGTCTTCCGTACGAACGGGGACGAGACAGAGTGACCTTTTCTCCTGTTTTGTCGCGGTAGCCGTAGCTGTACCCATCGAGGCCTACAGGACCGTTAAGAGGAGCTTCACGCCTTCCCCAGCCGAGACGGACGTGACTTCCCTCGCGACGTGCTTCATCGCTAACGTGCTCGCCGCCTCCGTGAATGATTTGAACTTCCATGTACCAGTTCCCCTCTCTCATAGGCGCATTACAGCGTGCACTGCGGAAACCCTTGTTGCCTACAATGCCGAGACCATCCTTGGTGACGCGCAAATAAGGACTTCGGTCTTCCCAGCTGACGCGGAAAGAGGTTGGATTAGATTCGATGGTGCGGCAGGGGACTGCATGGCCTGGGGGGTTGATGCCAGCAGGAACGTAGCGGAATCCGTGACGATTGACGCCGACGAGGTCTGTTTTGTAGTATTCAGAGTTTTCAGCTACTTGGACGAAGAGGGGCCCACGGGAGACGGTGAGCACTGGACGAGAGGAGAGATCTGCGCGGGATGCAAGGAGTCTAAGAGGATGATTAGTGAGGTAGTGAGTGGGAGAAGTGGGAGAAGACAGACTCTGGGTTGCTTTGAGAACCGGCAGTAGAGCCTGGATCTGAGGGGGCAGGCGAGGGGCAGCTGGAGCACGTTTTCGCTTTCTGGAGTGAATTGGCGGGAGATGGGAGGACGGGGCGGGAGTTACTGAGGAAGAGTGGGTTGCGTAGGCGGGGAGATCTGTTTCCGGAGGAGGCGACGAATCGTCCATGTTAGTGATATGTATGAGACAGAGTCCAGATTAGGTTATTCCAATAACCTGTTCACTTTCATCCACCACCACTAGCTATGACTGCCGTGCGGTAATTGTCTTTCTCTCACCTCATCTCGTCTCATTACTAACCCATTAACCAAGTCGAATCCAGAAGGTTTCGCTTTTCATCCTATAGCACCACTCGTACTCATCTGTGCATCTCAAGGAACTCTCTGACATCTCAAACAACCCTATCGATGTACACCCTCCTCATTCTGCCCCGCCTGATCTCTCTCATCCTCTTCCCAGGGTGTAATCGTCGAGCCTCAGGAAGACAACATCTTCGAGTGGAAGTGCGCAATTAAAGCTGCCGTCAGTGGCCCTCGTCTTCCTTACCCGACCCCTGTACTAATTAAGCCACCCCTCATTATCCGTCGTGACATACTTGCCTACTGCAGGCAGACTCGCCATACAAGAATGGTACCTTCAGATTTACCGTGTCTCTTCCCCCAAATTATCCTTTCAAAGCTCCCACCGTGCGTGATTGAATTGCCACTCTCCATCTGGTCATCTCATTCCACCTATGCGGTACTTTCTCTCTGCAGGTAACATTTTCGACCAGGATTTATCACCCTGGGATCAATGAGGAGGGTGCTATCTGTGTCCCCGTTCTTCGTGATCAGGTGCGTGCAATCCCTGTAGCCTTATCGTCCTCGGTTGTTGCCTGACACTCGTGTCTGTCTTTCTCTTTTCCACCTTGTTCGTGCACTTGAAACCTTGTTGCTCATCGATTTCTTTGCTATATAGTGGAAGCCAGCTGTCACGATTTCATCTGGTGGGTCACTTGCACTGATTTGGGGCGTTCGATACCCGAGACTAACACTATTTCTGGATGTTACCTTTCTCTCTCAATGTGTATGACGCTTTGCTTGCGCTATGCTATCTCTTCTGATCGCCAGTGCTCGCTATTATCCAGGAGAAGGTGAACAATCCGAGCCCAGACGACCCATTTGAGCCTGAGATTGCCGCTGTGCGTCTATACTTGACGTTACTGCCCTTGCCTTTGCGTTTATTAATGATGTTCTAGCTTCTGAAGAACGACAAGTCAAAGTTTTTAGCCACTGCAAAAGAGTGGACGAAGAAGTAGGTGCAAGAAACACGTTTCTGATCAAGTATAGCTGACTTGCTGCAGATACGCAATGTAAACTAGGGAGTGACAGTGATATATAATGTGTAATATATTAATGTTATTTGACTTTGTCGACGTCGAGATTTGCGAGAGCGATGTGACCTGCGGATGGCGGGGGCGGGGTCGAGGCTAGAGCATCCGCCGGTGCCTGATTGGGCCAGTGTTGAGATCTTTTGTTGGAACTTGGACCGTGTCCATCACTGCAGTCACTCTTCTTCATCCATACCACGAACATACCCACTTCCTCTTCCTCTCCCTCTTCCTCTCCCTTTCTTTCGTTCTTGCTTGTAATTCAATATCTCACGTCTCGCTCTTGCTATCAATTACGACCCTGCAAAGTCCGCCTGTCTGATACCAGGTCGTGTTTACCACGTTTTCGCTCTCACCGTCTTTTCACTCCCTTGTTCCTTTTGCTGTCAAATATCCATTGCATACTGATATATCCACAAATCTCAATCTTGTTTCAACGTGTACTAAACGAGGCCTATATCTTCCCCACCATGAATCGCTTTCGGTAAGTATGCACCCCCTACTCTTGCCCTGAAGCCGAACCCACTTCGCTTCCTCTATCTCTGCCCCCTCAACTTTATGCTGACGGCCACCCCTCTTTTCTCTTCCCCTTGTGACACCCCTGCTACTTGTCATTCCCCAGCAAAAAGTCGGACGTTAAACGGAGTCAGCTTCCAGACTTCATCGCTTCTTCTTCCTCAACCCCCAATACCAGCTTCTCCGCCACCCAGTCCCGAGACTCTCTACCAGAACTACCCTCCACAGGCGATTTTCGCACGTCGCTGATCCTCCCAGAGTGCGTTTCATTACCTATGATCTGGCAATCCTCCACTAACATTACATTACTCTCATCACCCTCGTTTCTTTCATACCTTCACAGTCTCTCGCGAAGATTCTCAGTGCTGCGCTCAACCTCCGGAGTGCCAGTCTCCGTCGACGATCTCAAATCTAAGTTTGCTGAACAACGCGCAAGAGGTGCCCAGAACCATATCACGGAGGAGGAGGAGGATATGATTTTAGATGCGTTGGGCCGGATACGAACGAGGACGTCAGCTACCACTAGTGCATCGACGGATAATGTTGCGAGTGTGAATGGAGAGGACACGGATGATCCGAAAAGCATTAGGTCCGGAACTTCCTCCTTCATCACTTCTTCTCCCAATGGAAGATCGGGAAAGCGGTACAGCAATAATTTGTTTAGTTCTGGGAGAAGGGATTATTCCTATATGAGGCATCATGGGTCGTCCTCGAAGGGTAGTACAAGGACTGCGTCAATGACGCCCACGGAATCGTCGACTGTCACGAGGGACAACACAAATTCTGTGGTGGACAGCCTTCGACCAGTGACGCCTGACAACGCGAGTAGTTTACGTTCACCTTCAGCTTCTCTTCAGTCGAGTCCAAATGACAAGTCTTCTGTACGCTCTGCACCTCTTGTACCCCCTGCGCCGTATGGTGAGCTGTCCTCATCATCAACATCAACTGCGGCGGTGGAATACCGCCTTGCCAAGACATTCGGTCCATCGGTCCTTCAACGAGCATCAATGGCGTTAGAAGAGGTGATAAAAGAGATCGAGGATGAGGTTGAAGAAGAGATTGTCATGCCACGCACTGCGCCTGTTCAGCGGGGGAGTCTTGACCAGCCGAGGGTGGTCCCGGAGACGGTGAGTTTCACCCATCCTCTTCGCCACGTTTTCACGTTTGTTTGGCTGACTTCACGATCGTTTATTGCTTGCTTGGTTGCCCCCTTTTCCGACTTTTGTCACTATTCCAAATTCAATTTCCCGTTTCGCAGAAAGAAAGCGATACATCAACTTCAACTTCATCAACAACTTCTACAGCATTAGCCTCCACCCCATCCATGTACGAAGCTGCCATTGCGATATCCCATGACAAGCATCCCCCCACTACACTCGAGGAGCGCAGGGCTTCGCCGATTCCTGCCCGCATTTTACCAGGCTATATACCCGGAATGCCCCGCCCTATGACACCCCGGGACTTGGACGCGGATGAACAAAGGTCCCATTCTACCACTCCTCGCGCCGCATCACCTATCCATTCAAGCTTTGGTTTCGAGTCCAATTCCTTAAATAAACCTCGAAGGGGGTCAGTATCATCGACAAGACAATCTCCACGACCAACAACCCCTGTGTCACCTTCGGCTCCGCTATTCTTGCAACGCAGTACCAATGGGAGGTACACACCTGAGGATAGTGGTCATTATAAGTCGGACTCGGTGGAGTTCGATAGTCCACTTAATTCTTCACTGTTGGCGCGACGACGACCTGCATCTCCCCTTGCTGGTTCCTCGTACCAACCTTTGGCGGTTGCTACTACGTCCCGTCCAAGTACGCCTTCTAACATCATCTGGCATCCTGGTAGGAGCACTGGAAACAAGCCCTCGCCGCAAGGAGGGCACAGTAGGAATGGTAGCTGGATTAGTGATGGTGGTAAAAGTGATGTTCAGAGCTCCCCTGAGCGCTCAAAGGTACGCTCACTTACTTTACCTGACTCCCCTGTGATTGAACGTGCGCAGATACAACCTAACATTGCTGGCACTGCGGCTATGACACCCCAACCTGCATCAACTCCCCCAAGCCTAAACCTGGAATCTGCAACTGGATCCCCATCTCGTTCTACTCGTTCACCCACCCCAACACAATACGCCTCTCGCTCCCCCTTCAAGCCACATTCGATAAACTATCTGGTAATGGCAGTCCTGGGACTTCCAGCCGGAGATCATCAAAACAAACCGCTCCTTCATCTCCCTTCAATCTTTTCAATTTCTCCATGCCTATTTTATCTCCCATTGCTAACTCTTCTCGGTCCTCTCTCGATTCTACCGGGTCGAGCTTCCACTCGTATGATGATAACAAGGATCCACTTGCAAGCCTGTTTGGTGAATCGGATGTGCAGCAGCCTGCGTGGTACGACGTTTCGTATTCTGACAAGTCGAGTTCAACGACATTGGGTGGCGGCGGGGGTGTGACTGATGACGAATATGATGCAGAGGATATTATAATGCGTTATGGCGGTTTAAAAAAGGCAGACTTCATTGCTATCCAGGATAAGTTAGTGAAGGTGGCAGTGGCAAGAGATGCGAACCCCGACGCAAGAGACAGGGCTCCGTCAGCGATGAGGAAGAGAAGGCCATCAACTTCTCAGAGTAATTACTCAAGTGGTGGTCGTTCTGAGAGGGTACGTTGCATTGATTCACTTAAGCTTTTATAATACGGAAAAGTGTTATTCACGTGCGGATTATCTAGATCGCCAGCCCCCCTCCCGGAACACAACCTACATCACCTGCGTCTCCAACCTTCCCCACATCCGCGCAGACATCGACACCAGATCAGTCCAAGTTACTGTTACTTAATTCTATTGTGAATAGTATCCAATCTACGCGAGAACCGTCTGTGTCAATCAAAACGGATGTTCCTGCTGCGATTTCAGATCCGTCCCCCAATACCCGCAGGAACCGCGATCTTGCTCATGTGCTATTTGGCAACGGATCAGACGATGAGAGGGATGGGAAAACGCCTAAACCTGAGCAGCAACAGAGGGTACAGCAGGAGCGGGAGAATCAGCAGCAACAGGAGCCAAAGAAACAGATACCACAACAAGAACAGCAACAGAAGCAGCAGGCTCAATCACAACAGCAAGAGCAGATGGCAGCAAAGGGCATGTCACAGACAACACCGCTATCCAGCGGGTCTATTAGACGACCGGATACCCATGAATCTAAACCTCAACCAGGGCCTGCACTCCAAAGGAATGCCGGCTCTCAAAAACCTTCATCAAATGCAAAAAATGACGCAGATCTGGAACGTCGTGTCCAGCAGCAAGCTGAGGCTGCTATGGCCCGACTGGGGAAACGGCCGTCAAATGGCAATCTTCGTGCTGACGGTCTTGCTCACAGTAGTTCAATACGCAAGCGCATTAGTCCCAATCAAATATCTGAACCTCGACTAGTATCTGCTACTACTAGTGTGGACACCATACCACTTCGCTCTCCTTCATTAACGTCTGGAAATAGTTCCAAGCTTGGCTCGCGCTTCAAGATATTTAGAGGCGCCCGCACTAAACATTCTTCAACTAGTGAAGAACCAGCCGTTGACCCCAGGACTCCCCCTGCTAATCAGACTATTCACTATGATCCCGTGAAACTAAAGACTCCGGGAGCCCCAGGCCTGTTAAGTGCTTCTGAAACAGGTAGATACAAAGTCCCTATTCCCAGCCCCCGCTTCTGCGGGACCGGGCTTGAGAGGATTTATGGCACGATTCCGCAATAAACGGGGCGGAGAGGTGTCTGCAGAATCCGAATATAGGGCTTCTCCCCAACCCAGACGTTCCGATTCTCCGCTAGTTCACACAACACTACCGCAGACGGTGTCTGAGTCTCCGGTCCAGTTATGCGACGTAGTGAATAACCCACCTCGCTCAAACCCGCATGAGTCCAGACCTGATATCGCACAGGAAGAATCTCCTTCGGTATCTGTTCCTCTAGCTCCAGTGTCACAATCCGCAGGAACTGCATCGAATGACAACGAATCTGCTCTCAAGCAACTATTTGATGCAGCAGGCAGTCTTGGTCTAGACCAAGGTGCACTTACGGCCTTGCTCGCTCGGTCGGGTTCAGTTTCTCGCGCGACCGACTGGGCACCAAACGGTTCTACTTCCCCCGCTGGAACTCCGCGGCCCGATGCAGCAGCATTTACCTTTGGGGGTCCTTCTCCCTCTGTACAGGAGTCAGCTGACGAAACCCAGAATAGCAACAACCCATCGGTTATCTACCCTAGCAGATCTCTGAACGGGACACCTTCAGAATTTCAAGATAGTTCTCCCAACGGGAAACCTTCAACACGCGGAGCTGTTGATGCTACCCGAAGGCCTAGAGAAAAACTAAGCGAAGTTGCCGCCGACTCGGTAGTCAGGAGAACAATCATCTACGCATCCGATACCGGTGTCGACTTGAATGCTCTCATGCGAAAGCAAACATCCCGCCGAAGGAGAGCTAGCGGTATGTCTGAGTTATCTGGCCGCTCTGACTCTGTAAAGGAACGCGTCCCCACTCCTCCGCCTCCCAAGTCGAAGCGGTTCTCCTCTGATACGCACTCACCTCCTGTTCCACAATTACCGCATGCTCTTGGGCAACTGGACAATCATCTAAATGTACCATCAAGTTCGGCGGTGGAAAAGTCCAATTCAGCATATGATTCGTTGTGAGTTCCTTTTACGTGTATTATACACGCGTTTCTAAGACGGCCTCTAGATACGAAATGTATGCCGGGGAAAGCAGAGGAGTAAGCTCTGTAGCCCCTGATTCTAATGCTTCCGGTAACTATTCCTTGCCCGATGGTGGGATTTCTCCATCAGCGGAGCTCGGGCCCGCTCTAGAACTCGTCGAATATGCCAATGGCGAAACCATTTGGTGAGTATATTTTTCCTATTCATGATGTTTCTGTTCTCACACTCGGACAGGAAAGTTGTTAATGGGTTACGGGACGATGATGATGAATCGCTGTACAATGGCAGAACCAGCTTTGCATCGGAATACTCCACTCGAGAATCAAATGTTGAAGGACTACAGGTATTTGTGAAGGAACACACGAGATCAGGGTCTAAGGGCAGTAATGCGTCATTCCTCTCGCGAAAGAGAGCTTCCCAAGGGAAAACGCGTCCTGAGACAAAGGTACGCGTCTGGCCCAAGTTGTATTGCGCCCATTAATTGACATTTCACAGGTTTTTCATACAACAGCTGCACAGATGGCCCGCTTGTTAGACAGTCTTTCCCAACAGATGGATGCAGGTTCCATTAATATTATTCCTAGTCCAACTCATGGGGCTACTACATCTGGGCATTCGGCATCTTCTTCGCTGTCCATTACCGACTCCAACTGGACCATAGAAGAACGACTGGAGCATATGTTGAGTTCAATACGAAAGTCCTAGCCTTTGTATCGGCTATCTCCTTATCCTTGGACTTGTTACATATGAATTTCTATTTCAGTGCCGTGTGGTATATATTTTGAGCTCCTGTTGTCCCTATTGTTGCAATAGTAGATAAATAGTAATGTCCGCATTCCATAGAATTGAATGACCCTTCAATGGAAACCCACATGAAACCGCAGAAACATGTTACACGCCATGTATATCTATCCACCGATTAAGGCACAGTGCGACAAGTGCTTCCGCCAAAAGGAGATCGTGGTTGAACGTGTATTGCAGTAAACCGTGTGAGGGTCCCACAGCCGTTGGCTGCGCGTAACGACGAAATATCGCGATTCGCATATTTGGGGATGAGTATAGCTAGTGGGCGTCAAAGCTGGAGACATTGAAAGAAGACACAACGCGTACATCATAGGAAGTGGGGTTTTCTCGACTTCGTCTCCACTCAAACCGTCGCCCATCGGCAGATACGAAAGCGCGTGCACTAGAAAAGTATTGGGACGTGCAGTTGAAGTCATAAAGTCAAACCTGCAAGAATATAGCATTGCTTCACTTATTACTCGAGCCAGGTAAGACGAGCTGCGACATTGGTAATTGCCGACTCCCAATCGTCGCACTGCCCAAATGATTTCCTGGACTCCAATCGAGTCGTGCACAGACTTCTTTGTTGTTCCTGTAGACCTGATACGGAACAGAGGACATAATTAAATTTCATAAACAACGATAGAAAGGTGTATTTACCATCGTTCGATGTTAGGTATCATATTTCGCTCTATGGTCTCAAAACAAAAGTAGATGGGTTTTGTGTCCTCGCCAATGATGACACACGAGCGAGGATCGTCGCGACCAGTAAAGAAGAGATCGTAAGTAGCAGGAGTAGCCATAAGGATTCGGATAGAACGGTACGCCCAGACACGAAAGCATGCCTGTGTTCTTATAGAGACTTTATCGAGCCCTGGCTCCCGTGATTAGCGCGTCTCGGGTCCATGGGAACATTTCCATCGATGGTGGCGCAGGAAGAGAAGCTGTGAATAAGTGTATCGGTTCGAGACTGTAAAGTAGAGGAGGACGATGATGGCAAAAACGCGCAACTCAAAAGACACAGAGACGCGTTCGAAAATTCAAATGATTGACGATCGTTACTCGGAAGACATGTCAAAGTGCCACTGCCACTAAAGCCTAAAAGACTGGCAAACCCCGGTACTTTCCCTATTTAGGATGCCGCCATCACCTGCCCATCTCCAGGGCCAGGGGCCATCGTCCCCCACAGCGAGCACCGCGTCCACCACCCATCTTGGCTTACTTTGCTGCCATTGCCATCGAGGCGTTCAGTGTTTATCCATATTGCCACCTAATCTCAGCTTGACGCCCATACGTACAAGCCTCAATCATCGCCATTACAGACCCACGGCTTCGGAGGAAGTATTTAATCTCCCCGACGCAACGCACGGCATTCTGATGGAACCAACCTAGGCTTGGACCCATGTAACCCATTGAAAACCTCCTCATAAGTAGCTTATGCATAAGGTCTACACCTCAATTTAAAAGCAGCTACAAATAGAAGTTACAGCCTCCTAAGAATTAACCTTCCACAAAGGGCGTTTGCGCATCTTCCTCGTGATATGTACAGCGCTTCCTCCGAAGTTACTTCCACCGAACGCCAAAACAACCGTTTCCTCCGCCCCAAGCCCTCGTGAGATTCCACGCTTGCGAAGTTCAATAGCCTCCTTAGCGAACTTAAACCGCGCCTGGTCAGACCCTACAGATGATGGCGTCATCGTGAGCTATCTTATCAAGCTTTCTCTGAGCAAACTTAAATACTCACCTATTTGGAACGTCGGCGATTCGACCGCCGCTTTGAACATTTCGAAGGGTACGCGGGAATACACTTGCAGCAAAACATCACGACCGCTAGTTCCTGTAGAAGGGTCTGGCTGTGGGTTCTGGACCTCCAGTATTTCAGGAAGCGTAACCACCAGGAAATGGAATAGGTCATCGCGTAGTCTTTGAGCATACAAGCCGAATACAGACGTGGGAGGCATATTAGGCGTCGCAGTTCCATCTCCAGAGCCGGGAATGGAATCGACGAAGTCGAGCCACCCACCGATTGCATCTACAGATATTGAGCGACGGCAAGCTTGATATGAGTATTCACACAGGTCTTCCATGCCGCCAAGTAGGCATCCGGCTGCAAGAACAGCACGAGCGTTATCGGGTCGGATTAAGTTCAACGAAACTGCTGAGTAGAGATAACCTAAAGCTAAAAGTAGTGTTTAGATTAAGATCGGATATTCTTCGTGAGATAAGGCATACCTATTGCGAATCCCTGAAAAATATGCAGCGTTTTAGCGAATATATTCTCGGAATATAAGTACAGTGCATTTACCTCTTGAGTCACTTCGGGTTCTCGGTCTAACTGTACATATATAACGCGCTGGCCACCCGACAATGGGGAGGTGGACATAAGGTGTGCAAGATATGGAGAACGAGACAATATGATGGCATGAAGGCGATATACATTTTGGTGGACGTGCTAACGCGCGAGTTAGTCGCGTGCTCGCGTAGAGAGGACAGACTGCTCACCAGCATTGTGTCCGCATAATTCTGTCGTGACAACTCAGTACATGAAGCTTCGAATTCAAAGAAGGATGCACTTACACCTGTCTGGAATCCTGCGTGATACAGGTGGTTTACAATCTCCTCATTATGTGCATTGGGGTATGGTGGTCTAGAAAGTGAAGATGAGTATGACCTCTACAGATACCATTTTCACCGCGCTCGACATTTATCTTAACACCGCCACACAGACGCCGATATAAGGTGTATCGTGTAAGACAACTCACGCTGGAAATCCATTGACCGGGTATCCCGAGGTAGATGGAGAGCTGCCACCAGGCCCGTAGTTTTCTGCGGATGAACTGACCTCCCCATGCAGACTGGTGCCGTTAGAGTAGGGTGCTTGACCGTTGGGAGAAGCAGAAGACGATGGAATGGGAGTCATGAAGAGTTACTGAGTACAATGATATAAGATATTAGAGAAAATGAGGGATATAGGGTCGCAGTGAGAGACAAAGAATTCTGCGGGCGGAGGTCAAGTTCAAAAATCGAAAGCTTCGCTGCGTGGTCACGCCCATCCTCGTGTGTCACGCTTGCCCTTTTTGTCTGTGGGGAACTTTGACTTGCCTTTGACATTGCAGTGCTCATTCAACTTCGCTGTGCACGGCGCGCTCTTATTTTAGTGGACAAAGCATGTCTTAGTACAAGATATCTTTTTATTATTGTAGTCAGGGATCTCACTTAGGGCTGTTGTGTTCTTGACTTGGCTGAGTTGGTGTTAGACTGTCAAAGAACAGAACATCTGTCTCTCATACGAATGAAAAAATGTGCTCATTTATTATTCATAACAGTTTTGCAGTGCAAAAGAACGACACAATCTCGTCTAGAGTGAAGGCCTCTCCATAACAGTCCTCGCATGCGGACATGCACACGAATTTGTCCATCAAATTATTCGATACACCAAGTTCAGCTGCTGCCTTTCCACAGAGGGGTTCGTAGGGAGGTGGTGGTGAATGGTATAGCTGCGTTAAGGATTCACCGTGAGATTCGATCGCGGCTGTTTCAATGAGCTGCAAAACTCTCGCGGTTGGGCAACTCTTCGCACTTGAGTGTAGACTGCAATTCTTCACTTACCATATGCGAACGATCAGATGCGAAATAATCAAGAAAAGTAGATCCCGGAATTACTCTGAATAGACTAGAGATGGAAAGGAGCGGCTGTCCGTCAACCCCTATTTCCATGGCGGTTTGCTTGTAGCGCACCTTTGGTACTGCGGCATCAGGGTCATTGGGAATGTTGCTGAGAGATAGTCTAAAAATTGCATCAGTGGTTATGTCAGGCATATCTGATATGCAGCATGACCTTCCCAAGGACAAGGCATAGGCAATCTGCTATCAAAGTCATATACCCAGCAATCACCTCCTGTTTGATCCGGGATTGTTATACTAGTAACATGGACACTATTGGAAGAGTAGTCCGATGGCTTTCTCGCTCGAAGGACGAAAAGTACGTGATAGTCCCATACTACTGGAAGATCCTCTTCACGGGCTGCTTTCTGACTCCATAATGCTACCTATGCATTTACCTTTATCATAGCAAATGGAAGCAGCATGAAAGAAATTATGATCAGGGCGCACCGTTTTAGAGTGGTTCGATATGACTAGCACGAAGGGTTCCCATGATTTCACAATACCGTCATCAGCTAGAAACTTCTGGCATAACAGATAAACATTTTCTTCACACCAGCAATGAGTGTAAACGCTGTTATCTGGGAAATCAGGAGGAATCATGACGCGCTATGTGCATCAGATTAGTAGCTCTCCAGGTGGGGATTGCTAACACTGAAGGATGAAGTAAACTCGAATGGGACTTTGTAGTAATCGATGCGTCCGCGCCAGCAATCACAGAAAGAGTTTCTACTGGGAAGAAGGTTTAACTGTTCCATGATCTTCTGTTAGGAATAGGCACATGATATATATAATGGTGCTCCTCAGCTTAGAAACCACAGGGGTGAGAGAGAGAATGAAGAAGATAGCTGGTAGTACTGAGGGTAGCGGTCGTATTAGACGGAGATCTTACAGTGTACACTGACGGTGATACTATGATAATCGCGTGATTCTCGCGTGGCGTATTGATGAACCCGTGACAGACCATAACGAAACATCTGAAATTCACTTGTCTTCTGATTCTTCTCTGTCACCAGTTATCCACAGAGCTCCATTCAGAGCCTTCTCTTGCGATACTTTTCTCAATTCCACTCCAATGATGAATGCATACAATGGTCATCAAGTCGTCACGGGTTGGTACTAGTGTACAGTACACACAGTAAGTATGCAGTCTGATTCGTAAACAACAGAATCCATTAGGTCCTTGGGCTTTTGGTACGATGACCAATGTTTTATAGATAGTGTACAACAGGTATTCTTTGATGACCCCAAAGTCAGTTCTGCTGTGATGATCAGGGACGAAGAGGCACATACATGATACATATGGGTATCGGAGGGTATGCAGCATGGGTATCAGGCTTTCAGGCTTTCGATGTTCTCGAGGGATAACTGGCGATACTCTGCGACGGTGATTTTTTCTTGAACACCAGGTCTGGCGATGAAGCTTCCCGTCTATAGGGAACGAAGATGGGCTGGCTGGTGGGCGCATCTGGAGCGCGTCTCCGAGGAGCGGGCGAATGTAAAACGATCGAGCCCTGGGTCGAGACGGATGATGGTGACGACGAGGTCGAGCCGGGGGACGAAGAGGGGTAGTATGAATGCTTGTGTGGAGGGATGGGGATGGGATGGGGCATCTGTTGAGAAGGCTGGGGGACGACAGCAGAGATATTCGTGAAAGGGTGGACGGCAAAGGGGTCGAAGTCAAGTAATGAAGAATGGACCATGGTGGAGAGTGTCAGGAGTGATTTGGAGGAGTGGAGTTGGGTCTGGCTATATAAGTGGATCGAAGATCACTGGATTGAGCGAGAGTGAGGTTGGCTGAGGCGCTGAGGACTCTTTAAGTAAATGCACAAAATGATCCGCACAGCGAAAACCGGAAGGTGGTCGGCTACCCCGCCGGAGCACAAGACCAAAAAAAGGGAAAAATATTTGGGACAGCCAATGAGAGCACGTCGTTGACACGGGATCGGACAATTCCCTCAAATTTCCCCTTGTCTCACCTCGCTTTAGATATTTTCCCCGCGATCGGAACATCAGATCTGGCTTCCGTCTGGATAAATGTCGGCAACCCTCTCTCCAGACATGTGCCCTGCTTCTTCAGCCTTCTTCCCGCGAGCCTTACCCTATCCTCACTTGCTCAAGTGTTTAATTAGTCTGATGTTCCATCTCCTTCCTCTCGTCCTCCTTTTCGAGTTCAACCACAGACACGCTCACTACTGGTTCTTTACCTCTCCTACTCCCTTCTCATTCGACCACCAATCTTTCGGTAACTCGCCCATCCACCAACCCACGGATCACCTGCTGGCTGCTCATCCAGCTGCTAGACACAGACCGAGTTTTCCACTTCTGAACTAGTCACCAATCTGCCTCTCAACGCCGGTTCGATATTCTTTATACCCCACACTTTGCTCCGCTCTCGCCACAGTTGCCACCTGATTCAACACGCTTTGAAGACGCCTTCATTTGTCACGATGTACTTACAGTAATCCACCCTTACTTACATATCGGAGAGGACACCGCGTCTCGGGTCAGCCAAAAAGACCAGACGAGAACATATCTTCCGACATAACGCAATACTTAGATCATTCGGTGGCCACAGACTGGTAGTCGTACTTACCATCAAGATTGATGCTCTACTGATGTCTGGAGGCACCTTCAATCTTTTCATCACGAAGGGCCAGGTGTTGCAATGATGGGTAATAACAATCCATTAATATCGGAGAAACTGATGGGACTAGGTTCACAGAGGATAGTGCGCTCGCAGCACCATAATTATGAAGTAGATAAGAGACACGCGGCACTTGCTAACTGCCTTCGTATGTCGTGATAATCAACATCATGTGCTATCCGGTTGTTAAAAATTTCAGCACTTGAATAGTACATAAAGCATGCTCACTGTCTTCGACTTCTCCCCATCGTTCGATCTGACTGTTGACTTCGACTTGTGCAGCCAACGACGCTTGTTCTACGGTAATATGCTTTTTGACAAGAGCCAGGGCGATGATGAAGGATTTTGTCACGTAGGTAGTGCGCTCCATAGCTGCAAAACGGTAAGATATGTGCGAAGTGAAAGGGAGGAAAATAGCTAGTATGTACCTGCCATCTCCCATTGGTCGAACGATGACATAACTTCAGCAAGTCTCTCCTTCGTTTCTTTCGGTTGAGAGAAAGCAAGAATAGACTCCGATTTCATTATGTCGATGCCAAACTCCGTCTTAACCCAGTTCATGAGTGGTTCCCAGTGCTCCGATTGCAGTTCAACAAGCTGCGGTGGGTCATCTTGGAAGAAGCTATTATTTCCTCAGAAACATGACATATCCGAAGAAGGGGAGCTTACCATATCGTATCTGTATCTAGGTACTTGATTAAAGCAGCACGGACTTCCGCCCTCGTCGTCTCGTCGTTAAGAGCGTCAATGGCTCGGGCAGTAATTGATGTCTGTAAACCATATATATGAGCTACGAGGGACGAGAATGCGAGGCGCACCATAGGAAGGGCATGAGGTTTTAAAAGAGTATCTTGACCATCCCACTCGGCAGCAATTAGGGTGGCGACAAGTGACTTGTTCGTCGGGAGTAAGAGTGTATGTCCCGACGGTGTTTTTAAGGCGCGTTTGTCCAGCGTTACCACAAGGCTATTTTCGCGTTGTTCGACGCCAACGTCTTTCCAAAAGCGCTTCATAGTAGCCTCGGCACCTAATTGTAATGAATGTCAAAGACTATCCAGAAGACTTCCTACAACATCACATACGATTGGTCTCAGTAACCGGAGGGCCGTCATGAGCTACTGTTGACTGCCATCGGACCGCTCGTCCTGGTATTAGCCTTGTGAAATTTGCGGGACTGCTTGTTATGCATACTAAGGACAAGTGCTGTCTCAGACCTAACCTTGCGAGCATTTTTGTACTACACGGAAAAGTTGAGAAGAGCATTGTCATCGGGAGCGCGTCCAATTTCCAGTGCCATCACGTGGCGATTTGGTGAATTCTACGTCACAAATCACTTCAACACTTACACGACGCGTGCTGAATTTCGACTTCCCCACAACTTCGTACTCTTTTCATCCTTGCAGAATTGATGCCTGCAAACAAAAATGGCACATCACAAGCCACGATATCTTCATTCTTCCGCCCTTCTCAGTCTCCGGATAAAGGAAAACGACGACGCGATTCGCCCATAGAAATATCGAGCGATGACGACCAGCCTTCGAAAAAGAAGTCGAAAGGGAGTAGCCTACCCAAAGAAGGTCCTGAGCCCTCAAGTAGTCTTTCGAGCTCATCTACCAGCCTAAATAACCAATGGCGGTTTGTCCCTTTGCAGAGTACAGGACATAGTGCAGAGTCCCCTCAGGTCTCTGACGACGAACTTCGTGCACGGAAACTTCGACATGAAGCCTTCAAGAAACGGCTTTTACAGGATAACAATAGATTCATCGACAAAAGTTCTGAAACACCGGAACAGGACGTGACCGAGGTTGATTCTGGAAGCTATTCATTGGAGGACGAAGAAGAGGAAGGTGCTGTGGAACAATTGAGTAAATTATTCTCGAGTACTGCTGGCTTGAAACGAAAAGTTGCCAAGAAGGCGAAGGCACCAGTTGAGATTGGACCTAGCGGTCAATCATATACTCCTTTAGAGCTACAGGCAGGTTATGTCACAATGATGTAGTAACATCGTATGGCTTACAATGCAGTAGATTCGGAAACTTAAGGCAGAGAACCCCGGAACGGTTCTTATGGTGGAGGTAGGATACAAATACAAGTTCTTCGGTGAAGATGCTAAGGTACTATTCAATTCTTGTTTGAAAAGAAAACTTCAGCTACCTTTATAGCATTTAGATAGCAGCTAAAGAGCTTGGTATGGTTGCATTCAATGATCGCAACTTTCTCGTTGCATCAATACCCATCCATCGACGGAATGTCCATCTGAAAAAGTAAGTATCCAGTGCATTTCTGATAAAATGTATGCTTACTGAGTGCTTCAGATTACTAGCACAAGGGTATAAAGTCGGAATTGTCGCACAACTGGAAACTGCAGCACTCAAGAAAGTCGGCAGTAATAAAAATGCTTTATTTGAAAGGAATGTTTCTGAATTATATACCGCAGCAACGTACGTTTATTCTGAAACATGGTTCTTCTCTGTGATGCAGCATTCAAAAATCTCCTTAGATTTGTAGATGAGCTTGATTCAGTAGACGATACGGAACGTTATATACCCCCACCATTTATGTGCATCATTGAAGATTCTAAAAGCGAAGGCGGCGTGGATGTTTCTATTGGATTTATTTCTGTGACTCCTAGCACAGGCGAAGTTGTATGGGATGACTTCTCTGGTGAGGAATTCATGTTCTGCTTTGCATTGTATCTTTTTATGTGCGACTGGCAGACACCCTTATGCGAATTGAGCTGGAGGTAGTGAATGTCTTTATAAATTGGTCAGTTAACGTGCTGACTTTTTGTAGACCCGGCTTGCCCACATAAAACCCACCGAAATTCTGCTGTCGCGATCGGGATTATCTGATGCGACGTCGAAAATACTTTCACATATAGCAGAGTAAGGGCCTATGTATCTGGATTACTTATTTCTAATTTCTATTGAAAGGGACTCGTCACCAGGTGGCAGCAAATTTCGTACCGAACATTTCATTAAAGAAATGGCATATACAGACGCATTTCAATTAGTTTCGAAATTTTATACGGATAAGTCGAAATATCCTGTCGCATCTGAAAGCTTTCGTGCGGGTAACTACACAAGATTCTTTGCACATTCACGTTTTGCTGACGTTTTCCAGGGACGCTCCTGGCGACCGCTGCCGACTTTCCTAAGCGGGTGATAATTGCTCTCGCACAAACGATAAAGTACCTAGGTGCTTTCGGTGTAGCAGATGCCTTCTTGGAAACGGAATTCTTCACCAAATTTTCGGCTAAAACTCATATGTTACTCACCGCTAATACGCTAACCAATCTCGAGATATACAACAACCAAACAGATTGCACAGTCTATGGCTCTTTGTTGTGGATATTGGATAAAACAAAAACAAAATTTGGCGCAAGGTTACTAAGGAGTTGGATTGGTCGGCCGCTCGTCGACAAACGGTTAGTAGAACATTCAATGCGACGATTAGATGCGTTACTCAATATCATCTTACTGCACTACTTAGAGCTCTTGAAGAGAGAATGGAAGCCATACAAGAAATTGTTGAAAGTAACTCGGAGAGGCTAGCTTGTCTGGGTCAAACACTCAAGGGTCTGCCAGATCTCACGAAAGGACTCTCGAGAATATTGTACGGGAAAGTAAGCCACTCCAGTGCCTATTAAGTACTTCAAACTGAACAGAACTTGAGTGTTCACCTCCTGAACTTTGTGTAATGCTTCGGGCATTCCAAAGGATTGCGATTGCGCTGGATGATACCCCAGATCCCGCTAGTGACAGGATACAGTCTAATATACTGAATGAAATTATCTCTAAGCTGTCGAAGTTGAAGCCAGCAATCGAAAACATCTTAAGCGACATTAACTTAAAGGAGGCGGAGAAAGGTAAAAAGGATGTTATGTGGACTGACGAGGAGAAGTATCCTAAAATTTCCGATGCCACACTCGTGAGGATTTAACGCAGTATGGACCAACGCAGACAGTTCTGATGATCATGCCAGGCTATTCAGCATGTTGAAGCCGATCTTGCTAATGAACTCAATAAAAGTATGTATTTCCTGTTCATATCATTACTGCTCATTTATGATGCGAAGTCAGAAAGTTACTCAAGCTACATTCTCTCGAATGGACCGAAGTTGCAGGGGATGAGGTAGGTTGAGATATGAATCTCTGATGATATTTATTAAACAGTTGCTCTAGTATCTCATTCAGGTCAAGAAAAGCGAGAAGAGACCTATCCCTGAAGAATGGATACTTCACTCTAAGTTTGTTGCTTCCTATCGTTCCCTTTTCAATTATGTCAATGAAATATATCTAGGACCAAAATGTATGAGAGGTACCAACCTCCTAAAATTTCTGAGCTTGTCGAGGAGCGAGCTAGGCATAAAGAAACCCTGCAGGTAATGGCTTCCCCCCATCTGATTGCCACATGCTCAAATTTTCCAGGCGGAAGCTAATGCTGGGTATCAGGCATTTCTTAGGCAAATCATAAGCAGTCATTACACATCGCTACGTGATGTCGTCAATAAGCTGGCTATCGCAGATTGTTTGTTTAGTTTTGCTCATATAGCACTTCAGGAGGACTTCGTACGGCCACAGTTTGTGGATGATCAAGTTTTGGAAATCGTAGATGGAAGGCATCCAATGATAGAGGTACTACGCTCTGATCCTTTCGTGCCCAACAGCATCGATATAGGTGGAGTTAACTCATGCTGCAAAATCATCACTGGTCCTAACATGGGAGGGTGAATAAATCTTTGTCTTGGTTGCAGTTCTTGCCTAACAGCAGTCATAGCAAAAGTTCATGTGTCAGAATGATTGCACTAGTAGCACTTATGGCTCAAGTAGGCAGTTATGTTCCAGCTACGTCGCTGAAAATGGGTCTCCTTGATTCCATTCTTACCCGAATGGGAGGTGAGATACCAAAGTACAAGCTATCTAGTTACTTATAACGACTGCTATAGCTTCTGATGATTTGGCGAAAGGCCGCTCAACGTTCATGGTTGAAATGTCAGAAACGAGCGAAATTGTCCATGCAGCAACAGAGAGAAGTCTCGTGATCCTTGACGAACTTGGCCGAGGAACATCAACATTCGACGGAGTATGTACTGTTGATTATTACTGAAACCTGAACTGAACGCAGCTTAGATGGCAATTGCAGACGCCGTTCTTCGACATTTAGTGCAGAACATTAAATGCAAAACACTCTTTATAACGCACTATCCGCTAGTTGCATCTAGTCTTCAAGCGAAATTCCCTTCTGGCATTGAAAACCTTCACATGGGATATCAATCTGAATCGAGGATAGATGGTACAAGAAGCATAATATTCCTGTACCAGCTTACGAGTGGTATGGCTACAGGTATGTTTCTCGTTTCGCAGAAAGGTGCTACTGTGTATCTAAACTTCACGGTCGCCAGAGTCATTTGGAGTTGAATGTGGAAGGTTAGCTGGACTTCCTGAGCCGCTACTTACAGTGGCTGCAGAACAATCAACACACATGCAGGCTTCGGTGGAAGGTCGAATAAAGAAGCACAGGCAAGTACCTACAACACCCTTTCCGCAGAAGACATAGTAAATTTTCATATATAGAATCCGTAAAGCAACACAGTTAGTCAATGCGTACTTGTTAGACCCAACTTTCAACCATGCAGCTGTGAACGAGCTTTCCACACTTGTAAAATCAATAATGAATAAATGACCAGGATATACTAAAGATGTATATGTAAAACTTATTTAACGCCTTTCACTTTCTTCCTTTTCGTTTTCTTCACTTCTGCGGATGCATCTCCTACCTCAGTTTCCGTAGCCTTGCGCTTCTTGTTACCTTTTGAATTTTGATCGTCCGTATTTGTCTGGTTAGACGAAGATTTCAATAATCGTGTAACCTGGGAACACATCTTTTGTAACGAAGTTGCAGCCTTCAAGTGAGACGATTCCGATAGTGCATTCGATAAACCTTCCCAGGCAGTAATATTCCAGACATTGGTTGATTCTGCCGGAGACAAGCTCGCTGGGTTTGCCTTACAGCAAGAAGGACAAATTTGAATAAGTCCTTGACCTGTTGCGCAGATAATGTTGATTCATCTCCACAAGCACCGCGTAGTACTTTCAGTATCGTTTCTTGTAGTGAAGGCATGAACGTAATAATTTCCGATGAACGATCGCCCTGCCGTGCAAAAGTAAGATAACCACTCATCAACGAGATTTGTAACGTACCATGAGGGGAAGCTGTGAAACAAGGGCTTCCAATAGGTAGAATGCTTGACATTGCCGGTACGAATTAACAGCTTTCTGAGACAATACCAAAAGATCATCTCGAAGCCGCCAACCCACCGTGGCAAAGCGACGGAAGAAGTCATGGAAAAATGAAGAATTAAGCCCAGAGTTTTTGCGAGTCATGAAGTCCTCCAGCGTTTGCTTGTAGATGTTGACCAGAGAATCGCCACCGTTGATTTGGACCATTATCTTCGCCAAGTAAAGGCTGCTTAAGCTGATAATGCCGAGTAGCTCAGCTGAATGGGTCCTTCTAGCAAAGGCGTGTAAGTTCTCTAGAATCTCCAGGACTTGTTCTGAGTCTGCTTTTGGTACATCTTTAGGTTTACCAATCCGGGATCTGAGAATTCCTTGAGCCTTCTCGGATAACTGGCGCTCATCCTGACTCGATCCAGCTATTAATTCCACTACGGGAAATATTATTCTGATTACTAAGGGATTGGTTGGCTGTTTCTTCAAGTACGTATCAACGAGGTCAAGGACACGATTTTTGAAATGTGTAGCCTCGCGTTGCGCATCTACGTCTGTGAAATGTAAATAACATCGTAATCTGCCAGATACACACCAACTTACTTTTACTAGATTTATTTTCATTCGTTCTAGAGCGGAATACTTCAGCAAGCTGCTCGTCAATCGCTAGCATTTGGTCATCGTCCATAAGCTCTTCCTCTGATTCGTCTGTATCACCTGTTGCTGGCTCGATACCATTGATCCGGAGGGCTTCTTCGATCTTCTTTCGAAGTTCAACATTTTCTTCCTCATCGCCTTCGTCAGCAGATTGATCTTCGTTGTCTGATTCGGATTCCGATGACTCTTTCTCATCTGATTCGTCTTCATCCCCCATCTCCTCTCCATCCATATCGGCATCTTCATCCGTTTCGACGAGTTCAGAGGGATCCCTGCGCTCCAGTTGCTGCAGAGACATTGGTTATCATAATCGTACACCATCAAATAGGTAGGCTTACAGAGGTAATAAGGTCAACTGTTGTTTCTCGTACTGCACTGGACAGAAGGGAGAACACATGATTGCTGACCACTCGCATATAAGCTGTAGACTTCTCCAATACGCCAATTATTACATCTACAAGCACATCGATGGGCTCGTGTTCGTCATCGCCAGTGGTAGATCTTCGACCCGTCTTTCCCTTTTTCTTTGGGAACATACGCTCAGCAGCGTCAACAACAGCCTAACGAATCAAAATGAACGACCTTTTCAAAACTAAACCATAAAAATGCTAACCTCCAGCGAATCGTCATCAACCTGATCACCCTCCACCAAACAATAGTCTTTCAAAACCATTGCATTTATCAAAAGCGTAATACCCTTCGCAACATCCTGATACTCGGGTGAAATATCCTTTAGTCGAGAAGCAACTTCTCGAGCTTTATTTCGCAGAACAAGATCACCCTCATCAACTTCAATTATTAGTGCGAGATGTTTGGCGTCACTTTCCAGTTGTTCGACAGTTGTCAAAACTTTGAAATCCAGAACTCGCCATCAGATGCAACTGCTGCGATTTTAGTGGTCTTATCGCCTACAGAAGGAGTTAGAAGTATTATAATATAGTAATAATCCACAAACCTGCTACTAAGTTTGTTGTTTGAGAGGTGAGGTCGGCAAGGCAGCTCAAAAGACGTGTACGGCAACTCTCTTGTAGAACTTCGGAGAAACCAGGACTCGGGACGGAATGCAACTATATAATGTGAACACAAGTATGTGGAGAGATAACAAACCTACTGCCGTATATGGGCTCTTGGACGACTTCTTTTTTATCGCAAACAGTCCATGAATTGCAAGCCAGTCGAGAATCATGCTAACCCATTCATCGTCCTTTGGTACACCACTATTGCGAATTAACGCTCCGAGTTGATCTATAATCCATAAACGCCGTGAGCTAATAGCTTGAATATCAGATCTATAGAACTCTTCAGTAACAACGCATGTACATTCAGAATTAAAATTACTTGTCAGTTCCTTCTGGCCCATCTACCAGTGATAGCAAATAGTTGATATAATTCTTGATGCCTTCAGTATCCGAGGATGTTAATACCGACTCGACGATTTTCGTCTTCGTTAGCTTATCAAACTGCTTATTGCCATTGACGCCAGTTAGCTGCAGGATCAATGTGAATCCCAGGCGAGGATTGTTCAGTATGAAATTTTTGACTTCTGTAGCCTAGAAAGCCAGTTAGAATGAATGTGGCGTGGTTTGTGGCGCAGATTGTTGCATACCGTTTGTTGTGCAATTTTGTGCAGGTATCGGTCACGATTTGAAAGGTGATTAATCCACGAACGCATGAAATTTTTGGTGAAAAGCATAGGTATACTGTCTTTGTTTGCTCTTTGCAGCGCTTTTTGGAACACTTGGAAGCCCCAGTATTTGCGTTGCGGTGACGATGTGGCCGAGAACAAAGATTCATCCACAACTATTCGGAAGAATTCTTGGAAAGAGCCTTTTGCAGGTCGAGAAGCGTCTTGAGATGGGAGTAGCTGGTCCAAAATTATGTCCCATACAAAGTGTAGTTGTGGTTTCCAGGTTTCGGAAGAGACCTTAGACTGTTCTCTACCTTCTTCCAGGTCGACAATCGAATCCTGCTTGTGTGAGAAAAAGCTGATAGAAAGGGGATATTTTCTTACCTTTAGGATGCGGGCAAGAATTTGAAGATTTGCAGTGCTCAATACGTCAGGATTTTTGAAGGGGGGAACCAAGACCTTGCGCCAATCAAGTTCAGGGAAAAAATTCTGAAGCTTGACAATCAGAGCTATCTTTTCCGCTGTCCAGACATCCTTTTCTTTAAAGAGGAGCTCAATTGTATGTTTTATGGCATCGTCTTTCCAAGTAACTTCTGACTGATGTAGTGCCTCGATAGCAAGGCCGATAGCAAACCAGGCACTCTCTCGTAGCCAGGATTTTTTCTCCCCAACAACAAGGAGCTGCATGATTACCTCTTCGAAGCTGGAGAGGGTCGAAATAAGGGTTGCAGAAGATGCAGAGGTATCAAGTGAACCAGTTCGTATAACCAGTCCAGATTGAATAACAGACATCAGCCCAAACAATCGAGCGAAGAGTACATCACGTTCTTCCTGGCCAGTCATCGAGCCTTGAGGTCTTGTACTGTCCATAATAAGGGTAACAATCTGTCCGCATGTAATTGTATTTATCCGAGATAGCAACTGACATGATTTGCCAGAAATGAGTCCTGCGAATTGAATCATGCTAGAAATAAACTCACCTCTGTTAATGCAACCGCAAAACCCAAACGACTACTTTCTCTCGGACTCGCTAACCCTCGAATAAGGCGTCGAATTGAATATGACACATCGGTTGCATTGAGGGCGTTGAGTTCGTCCGATCTGGAGGGACCATCGTCTTCACCCTCACCGTCTGATCCTGACGTTGGTTGTGACTGTTTTGGAATAAACTGGGCTTGAAATTGTTCAAGGGCTCCTATGAGCTTCACAGATGCGTCGATACGCTTTTGTTTTGATGCAGCAGAAAGATCCCAGAACAAGGGAAGGGTTGTAGACATTTTGGGCAGGTAGACTTCCGGCGTCTACCTTCACAACTTTTTTGAAAAGCTGATCGGAGACATATTTCCATGTGTTTGTTCTGGGGGCCATTGCGAAATATAACCAACAAAACCCGACGCGACAATCTACAAATTGATTACGCGACATGCTCAGACAGGCTCAGACTCAGTCATTCCAATTTCCAATTCCCAGAAACACGAAAATAGGTAAGTAACCGAATGTGTATAGCATAGAAAGTGTAAAAATGTAACTAGTACACCTGTATTATACAAATATTAGGTATTGCTAGATGTATAACGTCCCAGAGCATAGCATGTAACTGAGTGGCAGTGAAAGCAACGATGTAGCGATGAAGCATTGATTACATTATTCTCGGTCATGAAAAGCCTAATCCAAGTGAACCCAATGTCCCTTGATTCCTAGGCGACATTTTTCGCAGTCTGCGCGCGGACCCATAGTAAATTTGTGCTTTCTAGCTGTACCCCCCGGCGTAAGCGGTGAGGTTGACATCGGTGATAGATTTGGTGCCGGCACCGATTCTGAAGAGCTAAAGCTGGGCTGTCCCATCACGGACATCGGAGTTGGAGGGATAAGCTTGATGGCAGGCCCGTGAGTTTTGGTCGTATCGGCATTATCAAAAGGCTGTAAATGATGTGTGGACATCGGAATGTCGCCGTGGTGTAGAATATTAATACCAATGTTGGTGGTATGCAGAGGGTGTAGTTGTGGCCGATGCAAAGGCATGGCGGGACCTTCGAATTGGGGTTCGACAACCTGGCACCTATGTCAACTTCTACCCATCATAAAACATGCGAGTGGCTCATACCATATCTATGTCCTGTGACATCCCCCCATCCTCTTGAGGCTCATTTAGCTCCACGAAAGTTTGCAAAATGGGACTATCTATCGTCAAGCCGCTCGTTTGTTTCACCCAGTCCTCGGAAGGGTGTCTACTGCTGTTCGCGGACGCTGATTGTCGCAGGCCAGAGGACGAAGTATCGAGTGAATAGCGTTTCTGAAGGTAAAATATATCTTAGGACATTTCTACGGATAGACAGGGAAGTGGAGTTTACCAAAGGCCTCTCGATGGGACTGTGGTCGTCTGGAGAGCGGGCTCTCTTGCTGCCCTTCATTGCAAAGTGGCGAACAGCTTGAAAGGTGGGTGAACAGATGTCAACATCCATCGAAACAAAGAGAATAATGAGATGAAATAACAATAAATGACAAGTATTATGAGAGCATGAGAGGGATAACAACAAAGAGGTGCTTTGGGAATTGTGCGTCTCACAAGTTGCTTTATACTATTCCAGGTCACGTTTCAGTTCCAACTTTGATCCTTACTCGGAATCAAATGTTGGTACAACTTGCAAATTAGAACTTCAGAAGGAAAACACTGAAATTGCGTGAACTAAAAGTACTAAGCCGTGATACATCGTGTCTACAGGAAATGTGAATTTTCTACTCGGCGTGTACATGTACAATCATGGTAAAATCTAGCAACAGATATCAAATTTTTGGAGATGTCCGAACTTATCCCTGCATCTGTAAACCACCTCTAGGCAACCTAGGCTCGTCTTCCAAGTAGGTTTCGCCCGTTTCCTCACGCAGCATATCATTGAGCCAAGCGCCATTGGGCTTGATTTTGATGCCACGACTGTACATTACAGCAAGGTACAGCCATGCAGCGGCGTTACCGACAGTGGAAACCTCATCAGAGACATGAGTGCGGGCATACTGGCTCATCTTCCTGTACAGAGCCTCGTCGGTGTAGAGATCATACAAATGTTTGGCAACAGCAGTGTTGTCGCCTGGCTCTGTCAGGAAACCAGACTTGCCGTGTTCAATTTGAAGAGGGATGCCGCCTGTTCGAGAAGCGACAATGGGTTTGCCTGCGTGTAATGCCTCCGAAACCTTGACCTCGAAACCTTCACGAGTAGAGAGTTGAAGAGCGATCCTAGAGTTGGCCATTAAGGCGTTCAACACTGTAATACGGACACTTAGATCATAGTATGTGAATGCCTTCAAATACACTTACGCTGGTCACTGGGTGGTAGCCTCATCACGACAATGTCCTTGGAGTACTCTCCGTAAGCCTCCGATGCAATCAATTGCATAACCTGGTCGTAAATAATGCTGGCATCAGGATCGTCTACAGCACCATGACCGCAAAGTAACAGTTGAGGGATGTCGTTGGCGGGGAGATCAGGAGATTTCTCCTTAAGAAGCTTCCGCAATTTGGCATATGAGTCAATGACATTGGGAATACCTTGAAGTGTACTCAGCATTCATTCCCGCGACTACTGAAAGAAACTCACCTTTGGCTGGATCGAATCGAGCAACTTGGATAAGGTAGTCACGCTCTGGCCACTTGAGCTCGTTCATCTTCTCCTTTGCACACAAGCTTCTAAATTCGCCCATGTAGTATTGCGAATCCCTGTGTAAACATTAGCAGGGTACTGAGACGCGACATGCGCCGTGCTTACCAAGGATCAAGTTCCTTGTTCAGACCATCGAGCCTACACCAAAATAAGCATGTGATTAATATAACCTCAAGACTGATTGTTCTTACCAGTCAGTGGCAGCACCCAGCAACGCCAATTTTTCAACGGGAACATCTTCCGGAACAAACTTGCTCACGGGGTGGCCTGTTATACGTGAGAAGTCGTCTTTCACGCATAAAGGAGACTGTACGCACTGATGAACAGGTCGGCAAGTTGAATATTATTCCAGAGGTACTTCCAAACTTCCTCTTGGGGAGATCCTGGAACATGCACTAGGTCACTGCGAATCTCAATGTGCGAGCGATAGACGATTGGGAGATCCGGACGAATTTTTTTGATCAGAGGAATAAGACCCGGCATTTGCGGATCATCTACGGAATGACAGAAGATCATTGTCAAATTTGCTTCCGCGGCCGATAGTCGAAAGGTTAACTTACCGATGAATGCAACGTCAACACCGCCTGGGGCAAGTGGGCCGCCTTCGGCCGTCCAGCGGAGACCATTCTTAAGAATCCAGGCATCGAACCCATCTTTAGCCTCCTGGGTGAGGCGAAGATCTGGAGCCGCAACTCCTTGGAGAATGTTGTGGTTGTTCTTGGTTGTACGGAAGACGCTAGGAGACGGGTTCGGAACATACCTAGAACCATGTGTTAAGAATGATATTTATGTGGCACAAAGAAGATAGCGGATTTGCTTACCAGGCGGCGTCAACATCTAGAGCGGCCAGGAACCTGATCAAGGCATGACGCATCTATATAAAAATAGAACCGCGAAGGTTAGACGTGTTGCCGATACCATCTTATCTAAAAAGCACGTACGAGAGCGACACCACCTGTCGAAAAAAATAGACGCGCTCAGTTTGCGGCATCGATGGAAATAAACGTGTTCTTACATACCTCCTTGAGGCGTGGAGGAGAAGAAGCCAATTTTCACCTTCTTTTCGCGCAATTCATCAGCGAGTTTGATGACAGCATTCCAAGTCCTATATTTGTTTAAAAACGTGTCCGCGAGAAGTGGAGGGTTTAACAGCAAAAGTTACCTGGGACCGACTGTCTTTCTGAATTCGTCAATATCGTCAAGCAGATGGATTTTGCCGCCGGCATCAACCATCACTTGATTGCGGGGACCAATGCTTAGGCGAGGATTGTTTCCGGGGCCAAAGTGCATGAGGCACTTTCGAGCGGCAGAGTCTGCCTGTTCATCCAGAGTGCGGGGTATAGGCAGGCGACCAGTAACGCCTGTTTGCAGCCCAGATATAACGCTAACGTGGTCCGAGTCAACATAGACCGTTGGGGTTTCGGTTCCAGAAGGGACGTAGGACCCCGTGGTGGAGAAATACGGTGCTTGATGTTTGGGCGGGTCACGGAATCGGTGTGGAATGGCTTGATATTGAAGACGATGGGAACGATATCCATATCGAGCCAGAGACGGGTACACAAATTGGGAGACTAAAGGGAAAATAGAGTTGGCGGATGAGCTAGATGTCGCGTCTAGAATGAAAAACGAACCTCTTTGAGGAGCCCGAGAGTAACTCCAGCACCAAGGAACTTGCAGAGATGCTCGATGGAGAATTTGCGGAGGGTCTGAAGAACGTATTGCTCGATCTCCTTTCCATTCTTGTCTGGGTTTGTGGGAGAGTATGGTATAACCATGGACGCGAAGTCGGTGCTGTAGACGGAATCGTGAACTGAGACGGCGATCTCATACTTGGTGCTGTTGTCGATGACGGTGCCTGCAACAGCAGCCCACATAGGCTAGATGAGAGATAAGATGAGATAATATGAGATGGGAGAGACAAAGGAGAATAGACTGACGGTGAGACTGGCATAGGTGGAGGTGATGTTGGGCTTCTGCTTAGAGGCGACGCTGGAGGAGAGCCTGCGCCTGACGGCGGCGGAGGAGACAGACTCGAAGGTGTGGGAGAGATGGGGCATGTCGATGGTAAGAAAAAAGATTAGGAGAAGTGGAGTTATATAGGCAAATTAGCGCGGGGTGGGAGGGAGAAGAAGTTGACCAGGAATGGCAACCAACAAGGCGTGTTCTCCATGCGCCGGGAAGATGCCTTTTAGGGCCACCCAGATTCTCTCTGGATTCACGCTGCAACCTAGCATCTACTTACTGCCAGGCCCTCTGTCATGCAGGATTTCATAGGATCCCACCGCACATGACGTGATGTCACTCCCAGTCAATCTCAGCTCCAGACCCGTCACCCCACACTTCAATTTGCCACAGACGCGTCCCCTGTCCAAAATAATCTCCAGCCCAGCCTTCCATCCGCGCCCGAGTTTCGAATCAAGCATCAGGAGACCAACAGATATCTATCTACTCGTCGCTTGCTTTCTGTCTAATACAAACTGCACCCTGTCATTCTCGATACAGACTCGATTGATCCAGTCCAAGAGCCACTAGCCAGACCAGAACTGGCGTAAGTGACGGTCACGTGCGTGTCACATCGCGTTGTAACAGGCTGTAACGACTAGTCAGACTCCGTGTCACTCAGAACTTTCATCAACTCCTCCTGCTTCCAGCTGTTCAGCACTCCCACATCTTGTCTCCCTCTCGCTGCTGTGTATCTCCGGGACTTTCAATGACCGGTTCCTACGATTGCCTCTGAAAGGTCTCTGTTTCCCTCCATCTTCATGTCTGCTAGATGCACAGAGTGCGGTGCCTCCACTTTATGGGACGACGACGCCGGCTCCTTCATTTGTACATCCTGCGGCACTCTCACCGATCCTTCTCAGTCAATCTTAGACTCTCACATCTCAAGACCTGACTCTTCGACTACTTTCAACAATTTCAATGTCATATGGGATTCCAATGCTTCCGCTACCCTGAAAAGTTTTCGGCATCATGGTGCAAACTGGAATCTTGTTGGTCAAGGCAAAGAAGCTCACGACAGAAAAAACGCGGTAAGTCCTGTTTGCAATTTCTTCTGCCGACCCCACATTTTCCCCACACTTTGTTTCTTCTCCATTTGTCGTCTCAAAATCTGCGGCTGACTTGTTATCTTGCTTACAGTTTGCAATGGCCGAATTTATAAAGTCTCTCGCGATGTCATTCAATGCATCCGGTCTATCACCGCGAGCGGAAACTCTCTTCAACCAAGTTAGAGCCGCCAGTAAATTCCGTTGGGGCCGAAGGGCAAAACTTGTGGCCGGCGCTTGTCTATCCTTGGCCTTACGTGAAAGCAATCGGCCTGATTCTCTTCGAGATATCGCATTTGTACTTAACGAATCCTACCCATCTCTCACACGCTGCTTTACGTCCATTATTTCACTGCTCAACCTCAAGTTGGTAGCAGTTGATCCTTCTTCGTACATTTCAGCTTTCCAATCTCATCTTACCTCTGCTCTCGACGACGTTCGTCAGGAAAACGGTCTTCCTTCCGCTTTGATTAAGGATCTCAACTCCATCTGTCTTCATGGCGTTGCTGCCACGGCAAATTCATTGTCAGATCTCGTTATCCGTATGGGTCCTGATAATCCAGTTGGACAGCTACCTGTCCCTCCGACGGCTTGTGCCTTATACATGCTGGCGCTTGAAGCTGAACGACGCGCGTCGATAAAACAGTTAGGAGAGCTTGCTCAGTTTTTTGGCAAACGGTGTCACTTTTGCAAAGATGTCATTATGTCACGTTATAAATTAATTCAAGACATTATCGCATCTTTGGCGGAGAAGGTGCCATGGTTGACCAAGTACGAAACTAAGAAAGGTCGTGCCAGCGTTTCGAAGAGGAATGTTGTCGCCAGGGGCATCAAGGATGTCTTAATTTTTCACGATCAGATATGGCGAGAGATTGCAAAACCTCAACTTGTACTCGAAGCGCTCGATAGAAAAGCGAATAATAAGCGCCATTCTTCGTGTCGAGCACCTCCTTCCAAGCGCCGAAAGCTTCAGCCTTCATATGACGCTGCAACTCGTTTCCTCCTTGATCCTCTTTCCGCTGAACTTCCGACTGCCAACATTCCCGAACATCTCTATCATAAATCACCAACCGATCTGAACGACGGCTACTCATCGAGCTCTTCTGCAGCTCCTGTAACTGCCGCAGATATGCCCCTTATATCTTACATTCTATCCACCCCCTTAATGACATGGTCAAGCAAACGGTCTCCGACACGTTTACAACTTTTAAGTGTAGAACGCGGAGGAGCCGGGCCAGATGAGATAGGAGATGACGAGCTTTTCGAGGAAGGTGAATTGGAAGGTTTGTTGAGAAATGAGGAGGAGGTAAACATTGTCCGCCAAACGATGGATTGGGACGCAGGAATAGATTCCTCGGGCGAAGAGGATGCGACTGCGCCGCCCCCTATTCGCGGGGGGCGGAAACGCAGCGATGAAGAGGTTAACGTTAAGAAGTCAAGGTTAAACATGGATGCACTTGCAACTTTTCTACGGGGCAATGAAGATGGTTCAGATGGCACTCAGTTCCTCGGGCTCGAAGATACAAACTTTGGAAATACTCTCCCGGATGACTTTGAGGATTGCAAAGATGATGAAGAGTATGGTCCAGAATCTTCTCGCATCGTTATGGGGGGTTGGAGGGTCGCGACGAGCACGAAGTTATTGTGGACGAATGGAGACCGCCATCTCCTGGTGCTACAGGGGATGCCACAGATTGGTTTAACGAGGAATATGATTGAGCTCACCTTTTTTCATTAGAACAAGTTTAGATTATACACCCCTTTAATGGTGGCCTAGAACTGGAGGAGAATCGTTTTGTGTAAGTGATACTTTACCGATACAATGGGATATTTGAATATTGAACTGTTCATATGTTATGGAAATTCAAGCGACCGCAATATTGTCTGCCTCAAAATTTTAAATGTTGCTAAGTGCTCACAACTCCAGATGTATTGCACTTGTCTTCTTTTTGTTTCTAACCTTCGTTCACTCAGAAGCTGGATAAGATAACTATGTCAAGGTACGAGAAACATTTCTCTGTGGCTTTATGGTGCGCAGCAGTGAAGCGCCTGCCGTGATACCAATAATAAAGTTGTATGATATTACTGTAATGAAATGTTAAATACATTTAAAGCATAGTGCACTGTGCATAGTAATCTGTCTGTAAGAGATACTAACCGCTCATTCCTACACACTTCCAGTACGTTGAGGTGCTGATTGTGCCGCGTGAGGAGGCAGCAAACCAGCAGGCGATGTAGACCTGGAATCTGCATCGTATCGTGACTCGCCGTATTGCCGACCCTCGAGAGAGTTTTCTCTTGGCCTCGCAAGTTGAGATTCTCCCTCATGCCATACCTCTTCTAATGGCCCTGGGTTGGGCCTCAACACGGTGCCGTTAAGTTCATAACCTTCCCTGCCTCCATTGCCATAGCGATCATGATCGGCTTGGGCGAAAGGATGAGGCTGGGATGGGCGCACGTCGGAGGGGGAGGCATGTACAGGAAGAACATCATCGTCCTCGCGCTTTATGCGAGGTGAGTATGGACGATGAGAAAGTTCTGATGATAGACTTGGATAGTATTGACGGTACGCAAAGTAAGAAACGACGGTTCCCAGGACTGAGCCGACCAAGACATCTTGCCAGTGATCTTAGTTACGAAGGATCAGATGGGTGAAATCTGTGGAAGACGACAAGAAACCTACGACGGTAATCCATAGTACGCGAAATGGCAACTAGTGCTGCAGCGAAGAATGGGCTTACAGAAATCCAAGCCTTTCCCTGGTTGAAAAAAGTTTATCTGTTGAGCGATGGTCGTGATAAGCATGAAATGAAACGCACCGCATGACCTCTGTTGTCAAAAAGATGCAACTTTCCTGCAAGGTAGTAGGCCAGGAAGCCTAGCCCAGCGAATGACACTGGAGATATGTTATCAGCTGAGAAGATTTTTTTGGTAAACGAGGGGGCACATACTGCTCGAGTGTCCGGATGGGAAGCTACGGAATCCATCACGAAGGATACCACTGTCGGTTTGGGTGCAAATGGTCCAGTTGGACAAGCCAAATTCAGGGTCCACAGCACCGGCTGGTGGCTGACATCTATCGATAATATCTTGACGCGTGTTAAACACGTTATAATTTGGATGAGGGATGTACAAGAATACGTACCAGGACGGGGCCGTCCCACAGTGATTTTGACAAATTGAGTGATTGCGCCGGTGATAGCCAGTCCTAGAATGACTGTTTCGATGCGTAAGGAATCCAGACAAGGTCGGGTATAAGATGGACTCACGCCCTAATGTAGCTGTTGTCTGCGCATTAGCTGAAGAAGTGTAGGACGCAAGACAAGGGGGCGTACAGTTGTGGAGATCCCACCACGAACGGATGGTCAGAAAGTTAATCACTGGTTGGATAAGGACCGGTGCGACAAAGCAAATGAAATATAAGGCGACATTCTGAAAGTGGCATTAAAGGTTGTTTGAAATGAGCGATAAAACTTACCGGTATACGTTCATGAATAGCATAGCTAGGAATTTGTCTCTTAGTCTACAGACAATTGTTTCCAAGTAAAGCACATACGGATGGCGTAAGCTGGGACGGACGTGAGATATTAGATATGGATAACAATAAGGTACGGAGACGCACGATGTATCTTGAACGGAAAACACCCTTCGATATCCCTCGACGTTGTCGAGAGAAAAGAAGATCGCGCTGGACAATTAAATATAAGTAAATGAGACGTTGGTGGAACAATTGAGGAGGGGACGTACGCCAGCACGATTGTTATAGCCCTGTCATATAGGGATGAGACTACCAAATTTGCGGTGTGATGAAGAGGGAAGTTACCAGTCCGGAGCATATGAGAACAGCAGACGCTTCCGACGAGCAGGAGTGACTGCAGGCCTTCTGACAGCGCCAGAGGCATTGAGAAAGAGGTTTTTCATGGGAAAGGAGCGAGAGTCTGGGGGACGAATGCTGAGAGGGGTCTCGAGACGGGCGTATGACATGAATTGGGGAGGGGTCAGAGAATAGCAGTGCCGTAGCCTGCCATACTCCAAACCCTCGCCAAGCACTCACTAGCACTACTACCCATCTCGCGTCACGCTCCCTCGGCTCTCTACCCACCACCACCACCATGTCCACCTTCCAATGGCTGCCAGGTTCGTGCTCCTCTCCTCCATCCTTGCTCCGTATCAACTCTCTTTGAGTCTCCAGAACACACAGCCCTCCTGCACAAAGTCGCCTCCGATGACATTTTAGAGTGCGTATCTTATCAACTTACGCCCAGCTCAGTCTTAACCGGAGAACGATCTAGTTCAGATTGGAACAAGCTTAGAGAGGCCATTAAGCACAAGATCGAAATGGTGCCGTCCCCTCTACCACCCATTATTCCGCCAGACTTACCACTCGCAGAATATTTCTCTTTTCTTGGGATCCTCAGTGCGCCCCAAGACTCCCGAGCCATTCGAGCCTGTTCAATTTCCATCAGGAGGGCTGAAACTGCCACCCTTTCCTCCACGAAAGCTAAATGTAATGCATTCAGGAGACACCCCGCTAACTTACTTGTCCGAGGAACAGGCCAATGAACTGAAGAAATACATATTCGAGCAATTGGACGAGTTCGATGAGTGAATACCTTTTATACATGTCTTTGTTGTCATTGGTCTTAACTTCGGTGTAAAGGAAACCACCGTTTACAATACAACGATTATGTGAATTGTGCTTGGAACCGCAACGACACTACAAGTCCGTTGGAAAGTACCTTCGAGCAGTGGAAAAATCCATCCTCGTCACATCTACCTTAGACAGCTTCCCTCCCCTTACAGACACCGAGATGGATTCCTCCGGACGCAGTGCAATCACCTTGGGCTCAACACGACAATCCGCACCCAGCACGCCATTATTTTCGCCCATTCCTTTCCTACACGATGACGCCCGCCGATCTAAATCACGCAGTCCTCCTCCTACACCGTTGGCCCTTGGCCCTGCAGCTGTAGTCAACGATCTCCACGCGACAACGATCAAAGCGCTCGGACTCGTTGATGAAATGGACCATCCCGGTCCGGGCCATCTGAGCGAGCATCCTACGCCCCTTTCCAGTGTCACTACGCTACCTGAGCCTTCTGAATCAAAACCATTCCTTGGCAGTCTTGAGCAGCGATTTGTCAAATCGGAATCGGAAGGTTTATCCGCAGCTCCAACTGACACTGTACAGGATGACATGGTGGTAGATGATGATAAAGAGAATAACAAAACGTAATATCCAGATGGTATATGCTGCTGTGTAATGACATTACTAGGGTAGGGGTCAGCAAAGGCAAGTAAGGTCTCTTGAGTATCATGAACCAATATCTTGTTTTATTTTTGCAAGCATGGCGTTCATTCGCAACTTCATATCAGGTTGACCTCTACCTCCCCCCCTTCCTCTTCCTCTTCCTTGAGCTCCTCGATTGCCTCTTGATGAGCTTCCTCCATGTCTACGCTGTAGCGGATCTGACTTGTATGTGTGTAAAGTTGAACTTGAGTACGCTAACCGCGTAAGCTCGCGAACAGACAGCTGCTCTTCATCCCCCTTCTCGTTCTGTTTCAAGTTTGAGAGTCTGGTCGGTTCCAATTTGGGTCCCCGTTTAGGCTTGATTTGAGCACGCGATGGATGAATGGTGTGGTGTGAAGTTGGCGCTTGCACCACGTTCGGGGATTCCTTTTCCTGAGAGCTCCCCTCATTTTCACTGTTATTTCGTGACTCAACGCACTCATCAACGTCAGAATTCTCGTTATCTCCATTTTCTTCGTCGTCGTCTTCATTATTATACTTCGGAAGATCCGATTTTAACTCCTCAGCAAGCTTCTGTTTACGCTTTTCTGCCTTCCATTTGCTCCGTATTTTGGCGGTCTCCACCCATGTCTTTTTTAGTTTCTTTGCTAGATGATTCGACGATTACTAAATATAGCCCTCAGCGTAGAGAAAAGGAGCGCACCTCGATCAGCGGGAAAGTGTTGGAAGGTAGGGGGCCTTTTTCGCTTTGCACCTGGCTCAGACATGGCAGTGGAATGATTAAAGGGGGAGGAGATACCGAGGGAATAGAAGAGGGCTGGGATCTTGTTAGTATTGCCCAGAATAAAGTAGTATGAATATTACGTAAGACGAACTCCGACCAGAGTCATCATGAGCCAAACCGCCACAAAGTACAGCCTCTCCTTCTCTTATATAACCCAGGCTTCGTCTCTTTCTTCATCAACAACCCCCACTCAGTCTTCATTTTCTGTTTTTCCATTCATCGCATGAGCGTGCAGAACCTCAACTCCTACGGTATCTGCTTTCTCTCAGCATCATCTCCTTATCGATCGCCCTAACCTATCATTTTTAGATCCCTTTGCAGACGAAGGGGACCCTCTTGCAGATACCGCTGACGTTGGATCCACCTCTGATTACATTCACATTCGTATTCAGCAAAGGAATGGCAGGAAGACTTTGACCACCTTGCAGGGTTTACCCAAACGTACATTCTTATTATTTCACTTCCGATCGTAAAATGCTTGCTGACAATTGTTATTTGTTATTCAGAATATGATTCCAAGAAACTCCTGAAAGCCTTCAAGAAGGTATGTAATATATACCGCTCTTAATGCCCATTTATCGTCGTGCACTTACATCATCACTGTAGGAGTTTGCCTGCAATGGAACACTCGTTGACGACGAGAAGATGGGTCAAGTCATCCAGCTTCAGGGTGACCAGCGTGCAAAGATTTCTACATTCTTGACTGAGAATGGCATCGAGAAATCTACCATCAAGGTGCACGGTTTCTGAGTTGGGTTATACGCCATTGGCGTAGGAGTTTTGGAAGAGAAGGAGGAAGGAGATGCTTCCCTTCGTTGCGTCACCTTCATTGGTCTCACGCTGCTACCATCCTCGTTCACGATCCGATACGCCAGCCAGACGGACATTGTTCAGCTATCAGTTGTTTTTATATTTCCTTACATATTCCGTATCGCGTTTCCATTGTACTACTTAGTCCCGATGAATGAACGAAGTAAACTGAAAAAATCTCACCTGTACTGCATCAAGCTACAGCCTCAAGTAGTTGTATATAACAGGTGATTTACCCACGTCCTATCCAGTTATAAAATTGTGAAAGCAACATAAATGTAATCTACAAGGCAGGGGCACTCAACTGCGAACACTCCGTCCATTATTGAGATGCGAAGAAACCTATTTGATCTTGTCTAAAGGTCTGTTGAAACCGCCACGCCTACAAACAGGTGAATATCTGTGCTTTTAAGAAGGTAATCCGACCTACCTATTCATATATTGACGCCAGGTTCTCATTTTCTTGACGTTGACGGCCCCTTCTTGGTTTCCAGTAACATGCTTACCCTAAGAAACACAAATGTAAGATTAAAATGGACTCGAGGCCTGAAAAGAAATATTGAACCTTGGTGGAGCCAAATCCACCTACACCCATCATGGCCATCATGGCAGCGCTGTCATCATCGATTTCGTCCATAGCTTCACCTTCTTCGGTACCAGGTTCTTCTGCGTCTGGATCAAGATTAGGTCTTGACAATGAAGTGGGTGTGGACACATCTACACATACATCAGCTTCGCTGAGACGTATAGGCAGTATATATAGGCAGCTCACCTTGACTAGACGTTGAAGTCCCTTCTGGCTTTAGTCCAAGATTTCTTGGGGGACGAGCATCATGATTAGAGCTTCGTTCATCTTCTCCATGTAGAGTCTCTCTTCCTTTGTCATCTCTCCTTTTGCCGTCCTTTTTATCTCTCTCTCTTTCCGCTGCTCCTCTATCCCTGTCCCTATTATCCCCGCCTTTAAATCCATCCTTATCCCTTCTGCCGTCTTCATCTCGTCGATATTCTCGCCTATCATCGTCTCTTCTGTAATCCCTTCGGCCTGCGCAGTTGGTGAATGAGAAGGTTGAATAACATGTAATAATTGCCACTGAGGAACATACCTGCTCCCCTCCTATCCCTCTCCCCACGAGCGGGACTCCGAGAACGACTCGTACGCCTCCTTCCTTCCTCTCTGTGTCGGCCATGTTCACCACCACGCGGGTATCTATCTCTTCTGTCCCTATCCCCTCTATTATCTCTCTCCCAGCTTCTATCCTGTCTTCTGTGGTCGTCTCTTGATGACATGTTCAAGGCAGGAACGTAGAAATTAATTTGTGGAAAGATGTAGTGAAAGAGAAGCAGTGTTTAGTTCGACACTTCGACTTCAAACAACTCTTCCCTATGTAACAATAGTCACGTGCCATAAGCACACCTTTGCACTTTTCGGATTTCTCCGCGTTCGACGAAGTTATTACTACCAAGGCCAGCCAACGCGATGGCGCACAGAGCCTTAGCCACCTCCTCTAATCTCTCAAAAAATATTAGTATGCAGTGCATTCCAACTTTGTATTTACCACATGAGACTAATGATGCGCTGATAAAGGCCCGCCGAAGATTATTCTTCGCAATATACCCAAGACGGCTACGCCTGCTGATGTTCGACGGGCCATATTTCGCGAGGAGGTTAAGGATGTTATTAATGGTAGAGACACTCTACTATTACGAAGATTATACCTTACCTTCGCCTCCAGTTGAACTTGACTATCAACGTTTCAGGCCGAGCGGACGGGCTGTAATCACGCTGTCTAAATACGATCGTCTAAAAGAAAACATCGAACACTTGCGGAATGTAACAATATCTGGAATTCAGGCCAATCCCTCGACCACAAAATCTAAAGCTATATCTGCTGCTTCATCCCGCAGCCGTGGTGTAGCAGGTCGTGCCGAAGCTGCAGAACGGGGCGTCCTTTTGGGAAATGGTCCATCTGCGGGTCTTTCGGGCACAGAGAAAATGGTCACAATATGGGGTGCTCCAGGAAGAACTGAGCCTCGTGATCTCGCAAAGCTTCTCATAAATTATAAAGTTGTAAAGTCAACAAGAGGGGAATCATCGGCGTAACGTTACTGTTCTTCTCGCCATATATGTTGCACTAATTTATGGCCAGATCAACGACGGCAAAACCAGACATTCATAAAATACCACTGTAGGTTGCCATTTTACAACCTATTAATGTTGAACTAACGCCATACAAGTCCTGACGGCGAGTTTTCAATGCACTCGCGCTTCATTGTGAAATTAGAGTCTGAATCTGAGGCTCATCGACTTGTAAGAGACCTCCATAGGACACGTTGGGTTCTGGCCGGCCTTTCCAGAAGTATTATACATGCTCGTGTTATTTATTAATACTTCTTAATAACTATACCTATTTGCAATCCATATTGATATTGATAAAACCCGTGTTAATATGCCCCAAATTCTTAATTAAGTTCTATCATATGAAACTCAAGAGCACAACGCGACAATAGCATTGTATAAGACAATAAAAATTACATACGAGCATCATCGCCACCCTCGTCTACCCGTGTACGTTGACCCTATAAATTTAAAACACATTAACACGCGCAAGATTATCACCAAACCAGCAAAACATACCAATCGTGTGTTGTCTCCGTCGTCATCTGGTGACCTTCCACGCTTAAGTTTGCCAGCCTCAGGTGCCAGATTCTCTGCCTCCTTCCAGTCACCTCCACCACCTGCAACGGCGCCTGGTCCATCTTGTGCATCAGCGTAACGCTCCTCCACCTCTCTTCTCCTTTCAATTTCCAGCCTTTGTGCCTGTGCACCCCATCCACCTCGGCCTGGGTCGTAGTCCTGCCTGTGTTCATCTCTCACTTGCCCGCCGCTCTTCCCTCGTCCGAATTGTCGGCCCTCTTTGTATCCGAGGTCCAAGTCGCAACGTATTATCCGTTCGTCGAGCTTTGTGCCGCTGACATACCTCATACTGGCCAGTGCCTCTGCATGCGTATAGTACTCTACAAAGCAAAAACCACACGGTGTTCTATTTAGAATAAGAGAAGGTTTGGTTTGGTGTGCGAATGCAAAAACAAGTGCAAGGCGCTGCGTACCTTGTATTCCTGTCTAGCCCCATGATAATACGCTTAATGCCTCCGCCGTCATCTGGGCTGGCGCATTTCGCAAATAGCTCATATATTTGCTCTTCTGTTGTGTAGAAACTCAAGTTACCAACCTAGGAATGTTGTCACCGGGATAGAGAATGAAGTGCGGGGGTGCACCTACGTAGAGGGTTGTCGACTTTGACAAGAGTTCATTTTGCTTCTGACGGTCGACACGGCTCTGAGAGTCCTTATAGTTGGAGGGCTGGTCCAAGGAAGATACTACATGAGCCATGGTTATATTGAACTTGGAGTCTGCCTCAACCAGCGTTTGAGATCTGAGCAGCGAGCACACGACAAAATCAGATAATTGTTCCCACGATCCTCTTTCTCTTTCGGGCACACAGGTTAACGCGTCCTTCTAAGCCGCGTCAGCTCTTTCCTCTCATCCCACTTGTCGCTATTACCCCCACCATGGATGAAATTGGCATCGAAATTCAGCGCAATGTATGTCAACCCCGTCCTCTCCATTTTCTCTTTCTTACCCTCTTTCCAGGAACCCACCTTCGAGTCCGTCGTGAGCGAAAAGACTGCCCTCTTCCAGGAGCTCCAGGAAGAGGATCTCTACGTCAAATACAAGAAACTTGCTAGACATCTTGAGATGCTCGATATTCAAGAAAGCTACATCAAGGATGAGCAAGCAAATCTCAAACGCGAACTCATCCGCGCCCAGGAAGAAGTGAAGCGTATCCAGTCCGTACCTCTCGTCATAGGCCAATTCCTCGAACCCATTGACCAACATACTGGCATTGTTGGCTCAACAACCGGCTCAAACTATGTTGTTCGAATTCTTTCTACCCTCGATCGTGAACTCCTCAAGCCTTCATCATCTGTTGCCTTGCATCGACATTCAAATGCACTCGTCGACATCCTCCCACCAGAGGCAGATTCGTCCATCGCCATGCTCGGAAAGGAAGAGAAGCCTGATGTGGCGTATAACGATGTCGGCGGTATGGACTCGCAGAAGCAGGAAATTAGGGAGGCTGTCGAGTTGCCATTGACACATTTCGAACTTTACAAGAAGATTGGTATTGATCCTCCCCGAGGTGTTTTACTCTACGGCCCCCCAGGTGAGCTATAGTTTTTACTGCTCCTGACTGGCTGCTCAATTTTGTCAAGGAACTGGAAAGACGATGTTGGTAAAGGCTGTAGCGCACCACACAACGGCATCATTTATCCGTGTGGTTGGAAGTGAGTTTGTGCAGAAGTATCTCGGTGAGGGACCTCGCATGGTCAGAGATGTGTTCCGTCTGGCTAGGGAAAATGCACCAGCCATCATATTTATTGACGAAATCGATGCCATTGCAACAAAACGTTTCGATGCGCAAACCGGTGCAGATCGTGAGGTTCAACGTATTCTCCTTGAATTATTGAATCAGATGGATGGCTTTGACCAGGGAAGCAACGTAAAGGTACGGCCAAAGTAGCAGCTTTATCATGTTTGATTACATCTAATGGAACATTACAGGTTATTATGGCTACTAACCGTGCCGATACTCTTGATCCTGCGCTGCTACGACCCGGTCGGTTGGACAGAAAGATTGAATTTCCCCTCCCATCTCGTCGTGAGAAACGTCTCATCTTCCAGACAGTGACAGGCAAGATGAACTTAAGTCCTGACGTCGACCTGGAAGATTGTAAGTATATTGGCTACAAGTGTGAGCATTATCAATTAAAGTATCTTATTAGATGTGTCACGACCAGACCGCATTTCTTCTGCTGAAATCGCTTCGATTGTTCAAGCTGCTGGTTTACAAGGTTGGTACACGTTTTGCGCCCAAGCAACTCCTACTGATATTTTGATTAGCTGTCCGTAAGAATCGATATGTCATCCTACCAGTTGATTTTGAGGAAGCATGGAAGGTATTGTATTTGCTTTTATTTGGCATCAGCTTCTTTATCAAAACCTTAAAAACTCAACCATCTTCTTTCTTCCTTTCCAGCAAACCGTCAAACGCTCAGACGATACACACGAGTTCTGTAAGTCTATGGTATTGCAAATATTGTTATAATCCCATTGATCGTTCTCTCTGTAGACCGATAGTTGGTTTATTCACATGGTAAGAGTCCACTTTCCTTCGTCATTAAACTATCTCTAACAGTGCTCCTCAGGTGTTTCATTGTACATTACTTCATTTTCAAATTTATTTCATTTTTCGTCGAAGCATTTAAATCAAAGTCATCATGCCATGACCAGCTCTGTCACTTTAGCGTCCTTCCGCATTTACACACGGATTGGCGCCCATTCAAAAGAGCGATATGAAAATGGTCCTTTCTTGTTTCCTTCCTCTTCTATTTCTTCCAAGATCGCGCATGAGGTTAAACCGTGTCGTGGGGAGAGGTTAGCCCAAAAGATTGGAGACATCTACCTATCTAGTAGTAAGCTCGTAACTGGGCGGACTTGTTCCTTGTATATTAATGTGAGTTGCCCATTGACTATCTCTTCGAAACAATTCACTTACCCTGATTCAGGTTGTAATAAATTTAGTTGCTTCTTATCATTTCTTCATATTTCTTCATGCTCCTCAACACTCTGGGCGGCGTTCTTTATCATGCTACACGACCGTCCTCATTTTATGGGAGCAAGACTAATGTGTGGTCTGTATCATCATTGATATTGATCACCCGTGATGAACGCGGTTCTCTTTATCGATAGAGAATAGTGTAAAATCGGGTACAAACTGTAGTCTTACGTAGTTAAATATATGTTTAGATTTCAAAGGCTTTAGATGCTTGTTCATTCTCTGGATGGTTTGAGCAAGCGAAAGTGTGATAGTTCCTTCATAATGAATGAGCTTGCATTCTGTTCGTTGTATAGTATGTATCATTATGCAAGTTTTTTTAGAGTTATAAACGAGGTCTGAACCAGGAATACAGAGTTCATTTTTTGGGAGTCTGTCCCAGTTCACTGGCACGCTCTGTTGCGATTTGAATACCGCGAGCAATGGTGGAGCGAACCCGACCGTCTTCCAACGCTAATAAACCAGCAATTGTACATCCTCCGGGAGCTACAACGCGCTGATTAAAAATGTAAGGCTGACTATATGCGAGATTACTTACTAGTAACTGCGTCCTTGATTTGAGCAGGATGAGCACCACCTTGCAACACCATTCGAGCTGCACCTTGCAAAGCTGGCAAGACGAGAAAATAAGCAAGAGGTCATGGTTGTGAATAGCTCAAGTGCATACTCTGTGCAGCTAACTCGAGTGCTTCAGCTCTGGGAAGACCCATCATCACACCGCCATCTGCCATTGCCTCCAAGAAAATGCAAGCAAATGCCGGCCCCGAACCTGATAGAGCAGTACACGCATCAAAATGCTTCTCCTCAAGAAAGCGACACCTGCCAATGGAAGAGAATATTTTAAGTATGATTAAGCGATCACTTTCTGCGTGAGAGGATGGTGCGACGTTGGAAACTACCGTCATGCCTTCGCGAATCTACAGTGGGGTAAATAAACATTCTAACGAGAGATATAACACAGAAAGACCTTCCTTGCAAGGTGTATTAGGCATAGCACGAACGACTCGTGTGGAAGAAGTTACCCAGCCAGTAAGCTGGGTTATCGTTACACCAGCAAGGATGCTAATAAGCAGTTTGCCTTCTAGAGCTTCAGACATTCCAGGTTCGCTAAGGATGGCATGCGCAAGCTGTGGTTTGCAACTGGGATTGGTCATCTATCAAAGTACATATCATGAAATAACATAAAATACCAGAGAAGAACGACATCTGATTGCTTGACAGCGTCTACGTTCTGAGCCACAAGGACTTCAACGGCCTGTCCTAACTGACCGAGACCATCGAAAATGACACGCAATTTTCTTGAACTTTCTTCACGGCTGACGCATGCGATGTAACGCGTAGCCATAGCAGCATCAGGAGGACCGACTGGAGTCAATGTACCAGGCGTATGTGACTCCCATTTTGGATTGAATGCGTTGTGCAACTTGGATGCTGAATCTAAACTGTCAATGACGCCGGAAAGAATAGCAATGCCCATAGTGCCACATCCTATAGCTATAGTTAGAGTGTGAAGCTGTAGTGCAGTTGATTAGTATAGACACCTAGCACGCAGAGTGTATATCCCATTTTTGCGGAGAAGATGGGATGACTGTGATTGGACTGTGATAATACTTATCGCCTAGCTTGCTATAGTTATCCACGTGATCGACGCGTTCCGGAGTCGGACGTGCAGCACCATGTTTCCGACTTGTACGGTGCCAGCATTGAGAAAGCTGCAACAGTGAGCACAAAAGGTACTTGCTCGAATACACATACTTGAATTCTTATTTTAATCCTGTTCTATAGAGTGCAGACATGCTTCGACGCGCTGGACATTCTTTCCGGCCTCATTTTCGTCGACTTCATAGTCAGACCGCTTCTTCCATGCGCAATGCCCAACACACAATAAACACTAACCGCGGTTTTAACATGGTTGTAGCAGTAACTGTCGCCTCGATTGTAATGTATACCACTGTTCAAACAGTTTATAACGACTCGACACCCGAAGCTCCGAGTGCCAAAGAACAGACAGTAAAGCCAGTATGGTCAAGCATAATCAACCCGAAAGAACTGCAGACGCTAGTATGGGGATCAAATACGTATGTCGTGTGTCACTTACATATGTATCTAACTTATATTGCATAAAGTTACAAAACTCTTTCGCCGGATGATCCTTTACAGGAACCCATTCGCGTACCTTTTGTTGCAAAGTGGCTCAACAACGTTGCACTACGGGATTTAGTGGTTCATCAAAAGCATGCTGCTTGCATTGATGCCAGAGGCGATGTATATCAGTGGGGAGACGGTTTTTTTACTGAAGGCCCAAAGTCACCGAAGTTGACTTTGCGCGGTAAAGTATGTTCCAAGTTGCTGATCATTATTCATCAGTGCTGAACATGGTAACTACAGAATATTGTTCAATTACAGGCAACCGAGTTGAAACTATACGCTCTCTCCGCATCCGGTAGGATATATGTCCTTGCAGCCAATGAAAAAGCGCAGGAGCTTTCCGCCGGCACCCCTACGCCTTCAAGTGGTTCATGGTGGAGTACAGGTTGGTTATGGGGTGAGGATGAAGCTGTTGGTTTTGCTGAAGTGCACCTAAGGAAGCACTTTTCTGGAACGAGAAGTCAGTTTGTCGCATCTTAATATCTTTCTATTTCACAAACTTTTTAACACTGACGTTTTACTAGGGTTGTTCAAATTTCAGCGGGTGAAAATCATTTACTGGCTTTAACATCCAAAGGTCGCGCCTACGCGCATCCTGTCAATAAAAATGCCAATGAATATGGTCAACTTGGATTCCGAAAGATAGATATTTCAGATCCGCATGCTCCCCTAGTGTCTGCAGCTCAATCTTCAAGTTGAACTAGTCCCCAAATCAGTGAGGGACCCGTACTCAAAAGCATCTAGGGCAGCGCGTTTAACCACGTCAGAGCCGGCCCCTACTTCGAATATTCTCTCAGCCATTGATGATATAAGTGTTCATTTCTGTCCTATCTTATTTGAAATTCCTGTCTTGCGAGGAGTTAATATTATGCAACTTGCAGCTGGTAGAAAAACTAGCTTTGCAAGGACCTCGACAGGCCGTGTCTTAGGGTTGGGGTGCGAATGAATATGGGTCAGTGCATTCATTTCACGAGAATTGTCCATTTTGACATCGACATATCTACTTCAGCCAGATTGGCCTAGGTAGCAATGTAAACCTTGACACTATTGTTGTCCCTACTGAAGTGACTTTGTGGAAGACCAATACCCTTGAAACAAGGAGTGCTTGCACCAATGTCACTGCTGGTTCGTTAGTATCTTAAACACTCACGATAACCAGGCAAACATAAAGTTATCATCTAGGTGGCGACCTGACATCATTCACGGTTGAGCATAAGACAGGGTCATTCAATGCTGTGGATGTTTTGATGTGTGGAAATGGGCAGTACGGTGGCCTCGGCAATAATACCTATAGCAATGCTCAAAGTACACCAGTACGGGTGAAGAACGTTAGTGGGTTGATGCAATGTGGGTATAAATATGAACTCAGATAAAGCTCTATGCACTCATCCTGCGTTTAGACAATGACAAGGCTGGAGCGCTAGAACCCATTGTTCCAGATGAAATCAATGTTTCACCTACAGGGCACGTTCTCCTTACGCTGAACTCTGCTGGTGATTCTAGCAGTGTCGGTGGAAGAGATCTCATGCTCTGGGGAAAGAATTTTGACTTCGAGCTTGGCAACGGGAAGAGATCAAGTGCTCCTGGCCCAATTACGTTGCACGACTCTCGAGGAGAAAGATTCACGTTGATGAACAGGAAAGCAAGTACAGTTCGTGACCTCAGGGGAAAGGTCTGGAAGAATGAGGTCGAAGTCGAACAGCACATTACAACTGGATATGGAAATAGCGTTGTGTATTGGAAGATTGCTGCATAGACACGTTTCACCTCGTTTTCTATGTAAAGGTACTGCACGGAGTAGATAACTTGAAGCTGTGTTTTAATTGAAGGCACGCATTCCGTATTAATTCCGCAATTCTTTTGAATGAGCCGTCCCACTCTTCCTTCCTTCCGCCACTCTCTCATCTCTGCTTAAACACGCATCCTGTACAGGTATCCAAGCTACCGTTGATAGACAGCATTCCCATCATTCAGTCTCTTGCTCAGAGCAGCAAATAGATACATAGTCATAAATATCTCTCCGCCTCCAGCCCCGCCCCATTGCACAGCACATAGAGTTACCCACACTCGACTTGACCTGGGTGGTGCACTTCACAATGTCTCATCAGTCCAAATTACACTCCCCCGCACTCTCCACCACTTCTTCATTTGACTACGTCCAGAGCTTGTCTTCATCCGTCACCTTCAGCGAACCAACTAATGTTTTAGATGGTGAAGGATCGGAGGATGAGATTGTGTGGACCGTCTCACGACAGGAAGCGAACCGGGTCTGCCTAAGCGAGTCAGACCTCGAATTTACCGACGGCAGTGGTTACTCTTCAGACGAAGATCTCGTGCTTATCAGTAGACACAAACCCAGCGACATCCGTAGTGCCGAGGGGCACTCCGTTCCCGTTGCGACAGAAAGTAAATTGGGGGAGGATAGTGAGAAACTGGTTAAGCGGATAGAATCTTTGAAACTGAAGGACAGTACTGAGGAGGCAGAAAGGAAGCGAGAGAGAAGGAAGGCCGCCGCGAAGAAGCGTCGTAGCAGGCGCAAAGCAGTTCGCAAATTCCAATCTTCCCCTGCTGCAAATTCTGCCACCGGGTCTACATGCACTTCCTCTGCCTCCATTAAACTTGACTCAAAACCCAGTAAGTCTGGGGAGGATAATCATACGTATCCCTCTTCACCTCTTGGACTCGGTGCTCGGTCATTGATCGACGATAGCTCGGATCGTCTTTCGGTGGCGGATGAACCAGAGAGTCCACTGAGCAAATACGAAGAAGCGAGCCGCTTTATATCGTCGTAAGTCTCCACTTTATCATTTAGCGATATCAGTCATTCAAAGTACGACACTAGATTTTTGTCCAATCCCCAAATAAAGAATAACGCAGGCTATCGTCTTACTCTTTTACAGAGTCTCATCGTTGAGCTCGGTTTAACGACATCGCAGTTGCCGACCACGCTTACGTCCGCCAAAGCATACTTGAAATCGAAGGCATTTCTGAATATTCGTGAATATCTCGCTGTCCGTGATCAGGGCCCAGACGCTATGCAGAAATTGTTGCATCCCAGCAAGAGCTCCCTCATTCGCGCCATCCGAAAGAACAAGAACCCCGCTTCTTTGAAGTGGGTGAAAGATCATGGGTTGCAGGTTCTCCTCGTGTCTCGTATCCATTGAAACCGAAAGTTCTCTCTGTAGTTCTTGTCTTTTCTATGAAGTGTATGTACTTCTGTGTAACATTACTTATATTTTTGCTTCTTGTAGGTGCTTTACGGTTTACCGTGTTGTAATGGTTGTATTTCGTTGCGTGAACAATATGATTTGCGTTTCTTACATTATTTATGACAATTATATTTCAGATGAAATTAGCCGTACGACGACGGAATGTGGTCCATGATATAGTAATATGGCCAAAATCACGTAACTAGCCGACTGTAATAAAGAAGGTATCTGTGTCCAATCAATCTCCCATAAAAATAGCATTAATGAAATGGTCAGTCTGCTTTTGCAGCACCCGTGACGAGTCCCCCTAAGTTGATGAACAAGCTGTTGATCGAGTTCATGTTGTTGGGATCATTCTCGCCGGAAACGATAGTTCCAGTGGGTACGGCTAATCCACTAGCAGCCCCGCTAGAGAAGTTGACAGAGCTCGCAATAAAGCCTGCAGAAGATGGCACTGAAGACGACGGGGGCGCAGCACTACTAGATAATACCGTGGTGCTGGCACTGGCACTGGCACTGATACTGATGCTTGTGCTACTAGCGACAGTGCTAGATGTGGGTTCAACGCTACTGGTAGTTGAAGATGGCTCCACCCAGGTGCTAGTTTTAGTCTTCTTAGTAGAAGACGTGGTGGGGTCAGGTACCCAGGTGGAGGTAGGCTCGGGCGTCCAAGTAGTGGTTGGCGTCCATTGTGAAGTGGTAGCCTTTGTGGTAGTCTTCTTCGTAGTGGACGTGATAGCCTCAACATAGGTAGTTGATGCACTGTCACCACTGCTATCGCTGAAGGACCATTCACCATAAATAATACCTACGCTTTCCGCAGCGAAGAATTTGAATAGACCACGGGAAAGGTCTAGTCCTCCATAAGGGCAACCGGGACACTAAGAATATGTTATTTCATGATACATAAAGACGAGGTAATGATAAATACCTGATCCATAATTGTAGCAGTTGTAGTTTTTCCACCGTATGACATGGTAATAGTCTTGAAGCAGTTTGGCCCAGGATATCCACTACCATATTGCTACGAAACGATATTAGCCACTTGCTCCTTCAAGGAGATATATTATGGCATACATCAGTATTAAGGGCGACGATCTATTTTTGACACCGTTTAGCATTCTAATATAAAATAACGATTAAAATTGACGTACGAAATCGGATTCAACATTGTATTGGCCACAGGCACCACTAGCATAAAAGCGATTAACATGATCAGGGTCTAATATTATTGCTTCACCTACAGCCCAACATCATAGAAAGACCATCTTGCACTGTTAAAGCGTTTGTAGATATGAACGTCCCCTGAAGCACGCTTGGCTAGGTCATTATGCCTGTTGAGATGAGGCCGAGGGTGCTGCTCGGCCAAGGCAGCCAGAGGAAGCACAAGAGAAAGGAGTGAGAGCCCGAAGATCATCGCAAAATAGTAAGAGAATGAATGGAGGGTAAGGACCGGATGGCTTGAAGAAGGCCTAGTTAGTGAGCCGCTGAGCACGGTCTGCCTAAAGATATGTAGAGTGTGGATGGAACTAGAAGTGGGGTGCGATGGATGCGCTGTCTGGTCTCTGAAAACTCTACATAAAGGAGGCTGGCCTCGGCTGCGAGTCGAAAACAAATGCAACGCCAAGATTGCCATTCGATCGCATTCCCGTCCTCCAAACTCCAGAGTCCTCAAGCTCTATGTTCATCCAAAATAATTTGCTACCTGCACCGATGTCACACTGTAGCTGAACATATACTACAGCTAAAAATAACGGAAGTACTACAAGAACTGACATGCTGAAGTCACCTACATAAAACAAAACAAAGCAGCGCGGAGATATTTCCACTGCGTGGTATCACAGCGCCGCTTCCGACTTCGTCACCAGAGATACGGGGGTATATGCTGTGAATGGATGTCGTCCGCGATGGCGGGGAGAAGAATCACTGTAAATCTGATTTCAGCGTTACCTTCAGCCGCGACAATTCCCCTCAGGTTAAGTTTTGTGGCTGATCAGGACAACATACTTTTTCGTTCTGCTTGGAGCCATACAATATGTTCGTAACGAAGAGAGGGAACTTACGCAGTCAGCCTCTATTGTAGAGCCTCACTCAATGTCCTTCGTAGTGTAATCATACTGGTCTCATTCGTGCTTTCTGAACTTTTCGGAGTTTCCGACCAATTTTCCAGGTTGGATATGCGATTGCTTGGCTTGATGCATGATGATTGCGGAAAGACAGTGGTACATGCCTGGATATGTACATGAAACAGTGGTAAGTAGATAAACGTTTGTAGGCTGCTTGAGAACACGTGTGGCTGTGCTTGACCAATGGCGACAGACGCAAACTTGCGTCGCTGCACGTATTTTCAAGTTACTCCAACGTATTTCACAACAAAATCGCGATTTACATCAATAAATGAATCAAAATAGAACATGCAAGGTACTGAACGATGCTGGGTATCAAAACAAACTGAGAATTATGAGATTGTGGAATAAATCTTTTAGGCATTAGCATTGGCTCCAGCCACGACAGCACCAGCAAACTGGATGACCAAAGAATTCAACGCATTAATGTTCTGAGGCTGATCAGAACTTGTACTAGTCGTTCCGGTGGGAACCGCAAGCCTGCTTGTGGTTCCGCTGATGAGGCTGACAGTGCTGGCGCTCGCGCTGGCATGAGTTGTCGCCGAAGTTTCCGAAGTAGAAGACGACGTGATGGTCGGTTCAGAAAAGCTAGACGGCGCTTTGGATGAGGAGCTTGTGATAGTCGAAGAAGATGTTGGCGAAGGCGTGGGTGTGTAGGAGGTAGTGGGGGTCTTCTGCTTGGAGGTCGTGGTAGGAGCCTCCCACGTAGAAGAGGTAGTGGGTGGAGTCCAAGTGCTTGTCTGCTGTGTGGTAGTCTTCTTCGTAGTGGTAGGTGTATCATCACCACCGTCAGATCCAAACCACCACTCGCCATAGATGATACCCTTGTCTTGAGAATCGAAGTAGCTGAAGAGACCTCGCGTAAGGTCGAGACCACCATAAGGACAACCAGGGCACTGAAAAAGTAAGTATGCGCAGAACTACTAATTTAAGAGGATTTACCTCATCCATAACGGTAGCAGTCGCTGTCTTTCCGTTATATTTCATGGTAATAGTCTGGAAACAGTGGGGACCGGGATATCCCCCGCCAAATTGCTGAAATGCAAATTCAGAATTACGAGGATGGCCCGCTTGGGAGTGTATAGTAACATACGGCAGAGTTCAATGCAACAGTCTATACACGTCGTTCAGCATTCTGAAACCATAACAGCAAAAGAAAGAACACACGAAATCACTGTCTTTGTTCTGTTTGCCACAAGCACCGCTGAAAGCCAGGCAAAGCGCAAAAGTTTAGATTCACTTTTATGCCTCCATAAAAACCAGAGAACGTACAGGCCAACTTCAACATCATAGAAGGTCCACTTTGTGTCACTGAAGCGTTTATACAAATTTACATCCCCGGAAGCGCGTCTCGCAACATCTGAGTGTCTTTTAAAACCTGACCTGGCGTTGCCACGCCGATGAGGTTCAGCAAAGCTAGGCAGAGCAAGACAAAGGAAGAGAGTGTTTATGAGACCAATCAACATTTTTAGAGTCGTTAAAGAGAGTGGGTAACAAGAGAGTGGAACAGAGAACGCAGGGGGACCGTTGTACAGGTGAATGCCAGATGAACGTAGAAGGGGAAGGGTGAAGGGTGAAAACAAGAGTGGAGCGATGTAGCCAGTTACACAATGGGGGTTGTTATTCTACAAGCCAAGCCAAGAGAAAACCAACCCCTGGTTATGATTGATTCATGTCATTGTTTCTGAGGATGCCATGAATCGTTGCTTGCAGACCAGCCAAGACATACCAGTACTAGCGTACACATATAAGTATATGTTGACTAAAGTACTGAAGACTGTCAGAGAAAATAACGTTAACAAAGGTAAAAAAAGAAAAAAGAGACGAAATATCATAGCGGCCTCTGGTCACCGTGAAATACTGAAACTTGAAATGCTTATGCGAATCACAAGTAATCTGCAAAAAATAATATCTTGTCAGTCATCGAAGTCGATGCAGGTGAGCGGCCAAGAGTATCGATATACTCTCCATCCATGTAGTTGCGCACTGGCGTGTCGAAGATTCTGCGACCTCATATACATAAGTTGTACCGAGGTCATCCTCGTCATGATCAGCTTCAGCGTCGCTTATAGAAAAGCTTGGCTCAAGCCATATCCACTTGGCACATCATGCATCAAACGCTGGATCATGCGAAATCATGCGTCGGGAATTGATCTCAATCTCATCGGCGATAAAACCTTTAAAGTTTATTCGACTTTCTGCAACAAGTTAAACATCAGTCATTTATACCGAGAATACTTATAGGTCACCGCGGGAGCAAAATGGGGGTATATATAGGTGAATATAAAAAGGGGAAGTATATTATCTAAGAGTGGGCGTTACCTGAACGAAGCCTAAATTATATTCAGGTGATATTTCGTCCTTCCAGGGAACGAAACAAGTCCACGATTCGAGAATCCAAGTCCGATGAAGTAAGGTCCACAAAATCAAGAAGAAGAAGCTCCAACGCTGACTACGGTCACCAAACTCACGAGATACTGGTTTAGGTTGAGCAAATTGCCAGTTGTAATAGTGACCGTGCTGGGAGTGGCGGAGGGGGCGACACTAGAGGAAGTGGCGCTGCTGGAATGAATAGAGCTAGAAGAAAACGTGGAGCTGATGCTGCTTTGAGTGCTACTCTGCACGGTAGAGGTAGAAGTAAAGGACGACGTCGATTCCGAGCTTGAAGTAGTTGTGTGCTGCTTGGTAGACGAAGGTGTCTCTGTCGTGCTGGTCGTGGTAGGAGGCGGCGGGACGAAGGTACTTGTGGGAGTATGCTTGGAAGTCGTTGGTTTAGGAGGAGGCGGAGATGGAGACGGAGACGGAGATGGGGATGGGGATGAATCGCCGCCGCCGGAGCTGTCGCCAAAAGACCATTCACCGTAAATAACACCTGCATCTTCGCTGGCGAAGAAACTGAAAAGGCCTTCCGTAAGGTCAAGACCTCCGTAAGGACATCCGGGACACTGACAGACAGGGATGAGTTACGGATACAACATTTTAAGACAGGGGAAACGCACTTCGTCCATAATGGTAGCTTTCGTTGTCTTTCCGTTATAGGTCATAGTAATCGTCTCGAAGCAATGCGGACCGGGAAAACCACCACCATATTGCTAGACGCAGATGTCAGCGACAGCATGAGATATGCAAAGTGAATGGCGTACAGCTGAATTCAAAGCAACAGTCTATGAAATGCCTTGGTTAAGAGTCTCAAACAAATAAATAAGACAAGCGAACATACAAAGTCACTGGGTTCATTCTGTTGACCACATGCACCTCTGGAGAGATGAGAATAGAGATGAGAATTGCAACTGTGGAATGAGAAATGGTGTAGAAGACGCACTTTCCGACGCTAACATCATAAAAGGTCCAGCGTGCGCTGCTGAAACGCTTGGAAAGTGTGGAGTTGGAAGATTGGGCGCGCTTTGCGACGGACCCGTGGCTGTTGGAGCGAGCGTGGCCAGCGGCAGTGACAGCCAGCGGGATAGAGAGGGACAAGAGGGAGAGGGTGATAGTCTTTAGGGCGAGCAACATTTTGAATGGACAAAAGAGTGGCGGTAGCGAGTGGGATGGGGCGGACGAGCCCGGTGGAAGTAGGAGAGATGGAGGATAGGTTGAAATCTGTTGGAGAAGAGAATAAGAAATGGAGACAGAAGAAGAATGGCGAGGGATGGCCTACATGAGAACAAACAACAAACAACGCGTCTAAGAATAGATTCCTTTGACTCTTGAATTTTGAATGATGGAGACGTCGCCAGTCCTGGTCAGTCCTTTCAATGTCATGTTTCTGAGAGAAAACATATCTAATCCGAGTCCCAGACACCGTAGCTCGCAGGACTTCAGACTCAGAGCCAAGCAGCCAAGCTCCAAGTCCTGTCGATCCCCTCCGATCCGTGGCAACTTCCCCAACCCGCATACCAGCTCGGCGATCTCGGCATCTCCGATAGCTTGTGGTCTGCCTCCGGCGATCACTCTGATCCAGCCGTAACAACAACCTGACAACTCTTGACAACCGTCGTCGACAGTCGAGAACACACAACGCACATCTGTTCAAAACATTCAACGTTCAACGTCAACACGCTTCCTTCTTTTATATCCACATCAATCTACTTATTCCAGAACTACGGGGGCATCAAATAAAATACTTGTGATCTTCACACCAATATCAAACGTTGCAATATAATTCTATACGCATAAACTGTAGCACTGTTTACCATCCCACGCGCAGGATTACTATTAGCCTGACGATGCACCAGAGCCAATCAATTCTGCCAGCTGAAATAATGCTTGATTGAATTGTCCCAATATTTCTGGTGATGATGATGTAGGCGTCTCACTGGCAGTTGGCGCTGCGCTTTCACTGGTCCATGTTGAACTACCCGCTTGGCTATCACTCAACGACGTGGGCGCTACTGATGAACTTGAAACCCGGGTCTTACTCGTACTGATAGTAGTACTACTGCTCGTGGGAGTATGCGATGTCCTTGTGGTTGTCGACGTTTGGACTTCAGAACTGCTCGTTGGGGGCTGTGTCGAGCTCGACTTTGGCGTTTCCTTCGTGGTCTGTGGTTCTTCAGATGCACCACTGCCATATACCCATGAACCGTAGATGACACCAATATCCTCCGTCGAATACTTGTAGAAAAGACCCCTCGAAAAATCGAGCCCACCGTAAGGACACTTTTCGCACTATTATGCGTTGTTAATCGTTCCAGTAAACACAAGAGACACTGCACACTCACACTGTCAACAATCTGCGCTTGAATGCTCTTCCCGTTGTAGGTAACAGTTATCGCATCAAAGCAGTGCGAACCTCCATCCCATTGCTAGTAAATAGTATAACATTAGTAAACCGTCATTCTCTACCAATTTCTTGGAAACATGTTACATCGAGGTTTATTGCGACAATCTAGTAATGAACAATACCAGCTTTAGCTACACACATCCAGTTCTGGAATCAAGTAAACCTTACATCGTCACTATTTGAGTTCACCTTCCCACATGCTCCTAGTCCTGCATCATAAAACGAAAAGGCTGTATTCTCGAATCGTTTTGTCAAATGCGTAGTCTCGTTACGCATCACGATATTTTCATGGATATCCTGGGGGACGCGAGGTCGTCCGAAATGCCGCTTTACCAAACCAGCTTCATGAGTGACAACAGATGCCGTACCGAGAAGGGGGTGTACAACGATCGCAGAAATAATGCCAAAAAAGAATGTGCGCATCTTGGATTGAGTATAAGTATGTGACAATTATTTAGAATGAATGTGTGGCTTGCAAATGAGTGCAAGTTAGTAATAAAGATGGTTTAGGAAGAACTGGAAATTGTAGGTGAACAAGAATTTTAATATGGAATAAGGGTACTTATATCTCGAACCTGTAAGCGAAGCAGGCCGCCGTTTGCCAGCGGGTGCCTATGACCATGCCTGACCTTGTGTGTTCCTGAAAGCAATAAATCAAGCACTTGTATTTGATAATGTCTTTACATATCAACCTAATATCCGCAATACCCGTGCCGAGCAGTCTGGCCCTCATCATAGCTTTCGTTAGCACTCTTACATGCAGTAGAAGAATATCTTGCACTTGCTCTACTAATTACACGACGTCTATCCTATTCCACAATTACTCAACCTTCAATCTCGATGGTGGCTCAACGAATTTCGTCTTGTCGGAAATTTACGTTAAAAACAACTATTCACCGAGGAATAATCAAAACTTACCGTGATAAATTTCAAAACTTCGTCGATGATTATTACGGGCGCGCTTAAATACAACACAGCTTTCCATTCTATCCAGTTTAGAGGGGTAATTGCAAAGAGAGACTGTTGGAACATTAGACATCGACACGGAAGAATGGGGCGAGGGTACGTACAGTGAAGAAGGGGACGTAGAGGATCATGAAATGAAGAGCCATACTTAACGTAATGGCTCCGACGAGGTATGGGTTTTTCCATACTGGCAACCGGAGGAGGCTTTCATTTTCAGACAGCGAGTTCATGGCGTTAAACATCTCGACTGTCACAAGGATAGATAAGCTCATCGTTGTAGCACGACGAGCCATTATGTTCGTAAACATCTCGCAGCCAATCTCTGGGAAAAGGGCGCTACATTGATGGAAATGACTCTGGAGGATGCATAAGAAAAAACATGTTTTTGGAAATTAAAATAGGAGCTTACAAGTTGGTAAAAGGAAATTTGAGGACCTCCAGCGTAGTACATAAACCACCATGCGTAGCCCATCACAGTAGCACATCCAACGTAGATGCCTACAATAAGGTACCTGAAGAAGAGCCACTTGCCAACTAAGGCCTCACGGTTGTTCCGAGGCGGAACTCGCATGATAGAGTGGTCGGGTGGATTGAAACCCAGTGCAGTAGCAGGTAAGCTATCTGTGACAAGATTTACCCATAGGAGTTGTACGGGTATCAAAGCTTCTGGCATTCCGAGGAGGACAGTAAGGAAGATACTAACGACCTCGCCAATATTAGACGAAACTACACATTGGCAGTCATTCAGCACAAGGATCAAGAGAGGAAGAGCAGAACTTACTAAGATATCTAATGAATTGCTTAGTGTTATTATAAATTAATCGGCCTTCTTGTACGGCTTTTTCAATCGTGGCGAAGTTTGAATCGGCGAGCACCATATCTGCAGCAAGTTTGGCGACATCAGTTCCACTGCCCATTGCAACGCCAATATCGGCTTTTTTCAAAGCAGGTGCATCGTTGACACCATCTCCAGTCTTTATAATTGTGCTTAATATTCCGTGACATGAGAATAAAATACAACAGCTTACCATTGCAACAACCATGCCTAATCCTTGAAGAAGATCCACAAGCTGACTCTTGTGACCGGGCTCAGTGCGGCTGAACAAGGAGGCTCTCTGCACTGCGGCAATCTTTTCCTCATGACTAAGAGCATCCAACTCCTTTCCAGTATAGCTTTTCCCTGTCAAGTCCTCGCTTTCACCAAATATACCAATGTGCCTGCAGATAGTCTCCGCGGTTCCCTTATTATCTCCAGTGATGCAGATTACGCGGATGCCGGCAGCTTTGCAATTTGCGACGGCGTCACGAACTTCGGGACGTGGAGGATCAAGCATGCCCACTAAGGAAACAAATGTAAGATTCTGTTCAAAGCGGGTGTAATCCTTTGAGGATTCCGATAGATAGTGATCAGAATCAATGTCCTGAACTTCGACGTAGGAGAGAGCAAGGGTGCGAAGTCCATTGGAGCCATAAGATACGGTCCGTTCAAGTAAAGTTGACTTTAAGGCGGAAGTAAGCGGAATCGTCTTTCCATCAACAAGAACTGAAGTACAGCGGTCCAATACAGATTCGGGTGCTCCTTTGACGAATAAAGCTCCAGCACCGTTCAACTTCACGAGAACAGACATCATCTTGCGGTCGCGAGAGAACTCGAAAGTCAATAAGCGAGGAATAGTACGTTCAAAATGTTCATTAACGGCATTAGCGCGAGCCGCAGGCGTCAGCGAGCGAAGTGATTTGGTCACTTCGAGATCTCGGCAACCTATCTTTTCGGCGAGAACTTTTAGCGCAGCTTCTGTGGGTTCGCCAACATTGGTGTAGGCATCCTTATCCTGTATAACAATTAGTATCAGTCGACCGCAATACGTTCATTATGAATATTTACCGCATGATATACAATCTTTGCATCGTTACAGATTGAACCAATTTCAGCCAGTCGTTGAATAGGGTCTGACTTGAGTTCAGTAGATACTTCCTTTCCACCAGCAGAGTAAACCGATCCATACGGTGAGAATGTCGTTCCCTCCACGGTATACTCGCGAGGTGTACCAGTGCTACCATCGATCACTAAAAACTATAGCAGACGTAAATAATTATCATCATTAAAAGGGGAAGCTAACTCACGCGGGATACACTCATCTGGTTGGTCGTTAGAGTGCCTGTCTTGTCTGAGCAGATCACATTGGTGCAACCAAGAGTCTCAACACTGGGAAGATTGCGCACAATTGCATTTTTCTGGGCCATCTTCTTCGTACCTAATGCGAGGCAAGCGGTGATAACAGCAGCAAGACCTTCAGGAATAGCAGCGACAGCAAGGGCAACAGCGATCTTGAAGTAGTAGATTGCGCCTTTAAGTGCGCCGTGATGTGAAGGATCCCAGAAATGACGAATATTCACGAGCCAGACGAGGACGCATATAACAGATATAACTTTGGCAAGCATGTCACCAAAATCATCTAATTTACGTTTGAGCGGAGTCTTCTCCGTTATTTGGGAGCTAATTGACTTGTGAATGTCACCGATGGCCGTCTGCTGACCCGTGAATACTACAATAGCTTTTGCAGTTCCATTGACCACTGTCGTGCCCTGTATAAGGATATAATTTAAGTATATGCCGTGCATGCAAGTATCACAATGTCCTTACGGAGAAGAGCATGTTCGTCATGTCCTGCTTCACTGCCTTGGGATCAGTGACGGTGTCAACTGACTTGTGAACACTGGTGCTTTCGCCGGTAAGAATTGCCTGGTCTATCCTAAAACTACTTGACGAAACGGACAAGAGCCGACAGTCAGCAGGAATCTTATCTCCGACAGCGACTGATATTATGTCCCCAGGGACAAGCTCAGACGCGTGAATCCGAGCGAGTTGGCTAGAACGAATAACCTTGGCTTCATCTGGAGAATATTCTCTGAGAGCCTGAAATGAAACATTAGGAATGACTGGAATATGCAACGCAGCAACTGTTACTGACGTCAATTGCTTTCTCGGCGCTCGACTCTTGAATCACGCCAACGGCTGCATTTGCTACGAGAATGAGAAGAATAACGAGGGGTTCCACGAAAGCACCTCCAAATGAGGACTCCTCGGAGTCTTCAAGCAACGCCAATATAAAGGAAATTACAGCGGATGCAAGCAGAATTAAGACCAGCTGGTCCTTGAACTGCTCGAGTATTAGTTCCCATAATGGAGTTGGAGGTTCTTCCGGTAATTCTGAAAGATTTAAAATGTATGTTAGACAATATCAGTATGTGCCCGAAGAACTCATACCGTTCCTCCCGTAAATTTGAGCATGCTTCGCCGCTTGGTCGGCGGTAAGGCCGCGATTCGAGTCGACGCCGTAGTGTTCGAGAATCTCAGCCGGTGACCTGGTCCAGGGAGCGTCCATAGCAGAGGTCTAGGTTGAAGGAAGAGAAAAGATTGTTAAGTAGAGCGTCGAAAGCTCTCGCACAGGGGGCAATATAACAGCAGAACGAAGGTAAGCAAGTGAAGACGAAGTTTCCAGTCGATTCCGCAAAATAAGTTGCACGTGGGAAAGCTGACGTGGCGTTCACAGATAACCGTAGGGACCGGGGAAAAGATGAAGTGCGCTGGGCAGTGGCCACCATTCTGCTCTCACAAAATGCCTGGAGAGAGAAGAACGAGCACAGACATTGCTCTCATCACGGAACGCGACACGAGAATACTCATTAACTCCATAGCAGCCCACTGGAAATCACGCTATCGCTTTGCACTCGCTTTGCACGCAATTTGTACTTGGTGTCCATTTCCTTTGGTTGCTACATTAGGAAAGTCCAATATAATCCGGCCTTTATTTACATAATCCAATCCCCACGGGCACCGGGTCCGGTTGTTTTCAAATTCTCATGTGTCGTGGGACTCGAGAAATTGAAGTCTCAAGATCTCACTGCCGGTGCCACTGGCTAGTGCTCTCACAAATATAACTACTACCAAGTAACACATACAATCCGAAATAAATGTTTTTTGAAAAGCGCGCGTAAATAAATCACATACTTGCTTGTAAAGTAGGCCTTTGATTCCGCACTCGGCGGCGGTGGCCGATAGAATGCGCCACAGGTAAACATGCGACAACAGAGATTACAGGCGTCGAGGTTAACTGCCTTGACTCGGACTCGGGCGAAACAGCTGGCTTGCTATCGAAGTTTGAGCACTAATTCTTCTTCCATTCCTTTGCTGCTCGAGGTGTCTTTCTCTATTTCTCCACCAGACTGGCATGGGAAACTCCGCCTCTTCTTCTGGACGCGCTCACCACGACGACTCAGTTGACTACGGTTCTTTGGCCCCTCAGGGCGTTTACACTGGTCCTAGGGACTGGAATCAAGCTATTGTCTCGCAGCTTATCGTCGCCCGCAAGCTTGCTCCTTTCTATCGCCCCCTTGAGGAGTATGATGAGTCCTGGGATGACGATCAGATTCTAGCTGCACGAAAGGAGCTCCCTGACCACGATAACAGCGACACTGTGACTCGCATAGAAACAACACATACCACTGCCTCAAAGTCCAGTCACAGCAAGCGTCCCGGTCTCCAGAAGGATCCAGGTAGACCGGAAGCCGCGATATATAGGGGGGCTGTTGAGTGTCCTATCTGCTTCCTGGTGCGTCGTTCTTCTCTCCCCACACCTTCGTGGTTAAGCTCATTACGTCATGTATCTTAGTACTATCCTCCCAATATCAATCACTCTAGATGCTGCGACCAAGCAATATGTACCGAATGTTTCGTTCAGATTAAGCGGAGCGAACCTACTACTACCCATGTTGTGTCTGAGCCAGCGGCATGCCCATACTGCGTACAGGAGAATTTCGGAGTCGTTTACACACCTCCCCCTTGGCGATCTGGCCTTGGTAGTGAAGGGGTTAGTTTTCCATACATTTGTATTGCAATTATTGTAACACGCTCTGATTGTGGCATCTATCCTTTTTCTTGCTACACATTTTAGAGTCCAAGCTGGGCTGACTCTCCTAGAGGGTCACAACAATCTGTCGATGTGTCAGCTTCCTCTCCTCCCACTCATAAACGGAGACAGAAAAGCTTTAGTGCTGATAGTCCCGAAGTTGTAACGACAGGTAAGTCAATGGCCACTTAGTCATGCGACCTCGCGGCTTAATCCATAACAGACCAGATACGACCCGACTGGGAAGCTAAGCTCGCTGCTGTGCGCGCTGCAGTGGCGAGGCGTGCTAACAGACGTATTATCATGCGTCAGGTTGGGGATCGACTCATCCCTGTCGGCGTGACAAGCGGTAGGGTACATGCTCTAAGTCCCGAGGAGGCTGCAAATGCGGAAGCATCGGAAGGAGGAGGGAGTAGAAGATCCAGAAGACGACAGCAGACCCCTCAAGGCTACGAGCAGTACGTGGGCATGTCCGGTCAGGATTTAGAAGAAGTAAGCTTATGCCTAGAGGATCCTTGTTTATGAGAAGCTCATCATATGATGTTTACAGCTCATGATTATGGAGGCGATGCGGCTTTCATTACTTGAACACGAAGAACAGCAAAGAAAGGAGGCGGAAGAGAAGAAGAAGGAGGCTGAAGCAGCCTCTGCGGTTGCTGTTGAGGGCCAATCCGAGACAAGCGGCACGTCCTTAGAACTGCAAGCTGCAGCCGGACCGGGCCCTTCTACATTGGAAGCGCGTTCATCTCCACAAACTTCCACAGCTTCACCTATTCCATCCTCATCTTCGCTCTCTCCCGATGAATCTTCTATACCCGGTGGAGCAAACACCCCAGGTTTCAATGCCGACTCGCGATCAACATCACGGGCGCGGACCCCCCCATCCATTGCAAACTCGAATCCATCGTTGCTTGACGATTCATCATCTGTCTGGAGGAGCCGGACACCAAGTCCTTCCCCATTTAGGGCAGCAACAGCCGCGTTGGCTTCGGCATCTACTGCCGCTGCGTTTTTAGGGACTCGATCAGTGGAAGGTAGTTCGACTACCTCCAACGACAGAGACTCAGCTATGTCTCAGGATGCCTCTGCTACGTCGTCAATTCCTGTACCATCGATTACACTCGGGGACGAGGAAACAACAAAGCCCAACGGTGTTACTGATTCACATTCGCCTGGGAATAACACTAGTCTCGTTGATACTCCCAGAGTTCAGGGTAGGAAGGATATCTCAATTGCCTCATTGTCAAACACCAACCCCAATCAGACACCAATAACGTCTGATATAGATACCGGTGTCGTGGAGACCCGTAACAAAGGATTACCATCTGGAGACGTACCAAATCAATCCTCTTCGTAAGTAATCGGTTGAACGTTTCATGCAGAAGTGGCTGACTGCTGTAACTTCCTTAGTGAGACTGAATTATAGGTGCAATCACACCTCACGCAAGTATGCCAGGATTTCACGTCCCCTAATGTCCATTATTCTCTTTCGCTGAACTTCATTTCCTCCATTATCATGATGCTATCGTTGTAATCTATCTATCTAGAGCCTTTCTCTTGGTGTCCTGGATTATCACACAATGATCCTTCGATGCCTCGCCGCATCTAACATCTAACATTTTAATTTACCCGCATCTTCGTTCGGAGTGATGAGCTTCATGACTTTTGTTTACTACACACCCTTTTTCATCATGTGTCAATATAATGTCTTTACTATCTAACCAGAAATTCACCATGACACCTACGAGGTCATGTTGATCAACAATGACATGGAATGACAAGATAAGCATATTTTTGAAGTGATGATGACCGCGCTACGGACACTGCAGCTTCGATCCGCTCCTTTGACACACGGAGCATTTCACGATGGCTGCGCAGACAAAACCCCGGAAGGAGGTCAGCATACGTTGAAAGCTTCGTAAAAGTGTTAGAAGTGTGGTATATTAAGAGCGCATGATCCTTTATTGAAACCCCCAAACGATGAGTCGTAAAAAGTAAAATAAAGAATATTTGCGACGTGAATAGGCTGGGTGATAGGTGTTGATGGGGAAGTGCACAAGTAATCATTTTGAGGGCGGTACATCGGCCCATACAGGTTTCGTGGCTTCTTCAGTCTAGCGTAATAGGTGTAACGTTGCAACAAAACAAGGAAAAAGGTTTTCATTAGTATCGAGGTAATCGCAACCAGGAAGATGCAAGGCCGCCCCGGAAGGGGATCCCTTCCTTAGAAAAAGGAGTGATACAAAGAAAGCAAGACACACCTGTGCATCATAATGCTTCTTGGTCTCCGCCTCTCTTGCGTTACGGAGAGCGCGGGCTGTATCGACTTTGCGTCTAATATCGGGTGCCATGCGCTAGTGATTGATTTTAAAACAGGAAAGTTGCAAGGAAAAGTTATTTTCAGTACTACGATTGCGGAAACACTCCGGGAAGGGAAAGAAGGATGTTCGGTATGGTATGGAATAAGGTAAAGATAAACCCCATGAGATGGTGTAAATCCACGTCATGGTGCCCACAGGACGCTAGAATTAAAAGGAAGGTGTTAGCTCACATTATAAAGTTCTTCTTCGGTAGGCGTCGTCGCTAGAAAAGCGAAAGGTGGGCGAGTAAGTACCACGATGCAGCTACGAGACCTAGGCAAACGGATAGATAGCGCCCACCGAAGAGAACGAACCTTTCATAAGCGCATAGCCTACGCCCACGACTGCAGAAAGGAGGATGGGAAGAGAGCAGGAGAGAAGCACATGAAGATGGTTGCGGCGGTGGGAGAAAGAATAGAGCCAGGAGGCGATATCAGAGAACAGAAGGGGGAAGAAGTGGCGAAGGATTTTGTGAATTCAAGCATGTTTCCGGAGAGAAGCCAGAAAGAACAGAATGGAGAACAACAGCACATGCAAGGAAGATTGGACATGAGACATGAGGTTACTGCGCCAAGAGACGGGAATAGCTCACGTACAAGCCGACGATGCAAGAGTGAATCTGAACCATGGGAAGCCGCCCGACATGTTGGAGAGAGAGGGGATATGTTTTGGGAGGATGCTAGCAAAGGAGGAGATCCAGGCGAAAGAGGATGAGCAGAGGAGAGATCTCGCACAAGGGCCGCTTCGGCACATTTTCATTTGAGCGGAGAAGCCACGCTACGTCACACTCTGTCACGCCAACCTACTAAGCACTTACTCAATCGCTCCGATCCAGAATAGATGCAGACTACAAGGATATACTATATTAGCCTATGCGTATCGGGAAGCATGATACATAAATACAGCGCAAGCCATGCAATGATATGTGTGTTGTGTGTGTTGTGTATGTTACCATCCAAAAGACGTGCGTCAAAGTAACCGAGAATTCAAGAACAGCAACAGCATGTAACGAGAAGGAAAAAAAAAAGTGGGGAGGGGGTCCAATGCTTAAACAGAACAGAACAGGAAAGATGCAAAAGATAAATGTGTCATACAGACTCTTCCCCGGGCAAGACTACTCGTGGCGTGCCCGCCGAACGCTTCCTCTTCCCCGCGAACCCCAGCAAGTCACTCGATCGCCGGCTCCTCATCTCGATCCTCGCAAGCTCCTCCTCCCATTCCCTCATATGTTGGTCCGACTCCGATTCTCCGCCATTGCTGCTGCTCGAAATGCTCGAGCTGCTCGCTGTCGTACTCGTGCTGCTGCTATTGCTAACCGTATTCGACACACGTGGTGCATTGGAAGAAAAGAAGCCCCTTGTCATGGTACTGCTGCGCTTCGCTTCGGAGGACTGACTGGTATCGGGGCGCTTCCGCGAATCAGGTGGTTCGAGCTTGTTGCGTTTGCGATCTCGGTCTCCAAGGCTGCTCGTACCCACATCGCGCTCGCTATCCCGAGGGCGGCTATAGGGTGAAGAGGAGGAGCCACCAAAACCAGATGACTTGTCGCGTGGCCCGGCGCTGGTATGTGGCCGTCGAGGGGTAGATTTGACTTTGTAGGAAGACGAGGGAGCGGGGGAAGGGGGGATATCTCCGTCGAGGGGTATTCGCGATCGTCGAGGAGACTTGGATTTTGAGCGTCCGGAATGATCGTGCGATTCGTAGAGCTCGTTGTATTTAGATATTGCCAGTTGTCGTTCAGAGTCATTGGTGGAGACTATCATCAGCTCCTTTTCTTCCAAATCGACCGAGTCGGTGCCCGACGTCGAGGAAATGCCAATCTGAGAGGGCGTGCGTAAATAAAGTTAGAGGAAAGAAAGGAAATGGTACTCACCTTGACTTTGACGAAGAATTTTACCGAGACCAAATCTGACTGGATTGTTTCGCCGATGGCCCAACGGCTGTGTGACTTGGCGGCAGGCCATTGGAAAGTGAGAGTCTTGCTCCAAACGCCTCTTGCATCGCGTGAGAAATTGGAGGTGGATTCCTTGTTAATGATGGTATTGGTAACGACTTTCTGCGGGCTTGGTGTTGTAGGGGGGACGGGGGAGCTGCTGGATGGGGTTAAAAGAGGCCGTGTTTCGGATGCGAGGGATGACGATGAGGGGTATATGGTGCCGGGCGTGATGGTGGGATTTGATGATGAAAGCGAAGACGTGGATGCAAGTGGGTTGTAATTATCTATGTTGGAGGGCAAAAAAGATAGCAATGAGGAAGAAGGTGCAAGCTGGGAGGGAGATTTTGGTGCAAGTGTGGGACTAGGCTGCGGCGATAGAGATGAGGTAGGCGAAGGAAGCGAAGAAGCAGAGACGGTGTCATTAAGGACAATTCGGCGCTCAACGATAATGCTTGCGCTGCGGATGGAGACGGCATGATCGAGGGGTGAGAGGTGGAGGGGAATGGCGACGAGATCGAGGGGGCCGATGGGGGAGGTGGGGGGAGAGATGGTGTAGCGTATCTTTGGGGCGCGTGGCTTTGCGGTTTCATTTTCGAGACGAGGCTCTGGGGGGATGGAAGGGGTGGGAATGTGAGGGGGAAGGTCGTAGCGGATGAGAGGGAGTTCAAAGTGTTTTATTTGACGGGTACCGACGCCGGAAATGGGAATATGGGTGAGGACTATTGTCATTCAGAGGGGGGATAAGATGTGAGCAAAAAGGGAAGAAGCTCACCAGCCTCCACTCTCCAGACGCATCTGTAGTCGACGAACACGGCGGTGCTGAAGCCGGGGACCCTAGCTGGGAGTGATATTCGAAAGGGATACTCGAGGTTGCCAATGAGGTCGTAGTCCTTGGCGTCTGGCTTTGACCAGAGGGTCTCTGTGTAGTCGACGAGGAGGTTTGAATAGAGGGTGTTGATGCGGCCGACGCGCGACTCGTAGCAGCGGACGGAGACGGTGAGGGACCTTGCCTGGAGGGGACGCTGGTCTGCATCGAGCTTTGTGCGGACGACTGGAGGGGAGGGGGAGGTGAGCGAGGGGAGGGGGGAAAGAAAAGGACGACGTGCCTCCTTCGACGCGCACAGGAGTGAGGCCAAGGTAGCCTGCGTAGGGGAAGTACTTGAGGCCTTGGTTACCTGGGAGGGGTGAGCGGGGTTGGGTGGGGGGGGAGAGGGAGGACGGTACCTTTTGAGGAGGAAAGGACGAGATGGACCATGTCGTGGTCGGGGAGTGAGGAAGAAGGGAAGGAGGGGAAGGAGAGGAAGGAGAGGAAGGAGAGAAGAGGAGGAAGAGGAGGAAGAGGTGATGGGTGGAATGGCATCTGGATAAAAAGGACGGTGGATGGAAGCATGCAAGGTAGAGTGGACTCAGATCTCTAGCTGCTTCGATTTTCATCCGGGGAACACAACCCCCGATCCAATCTGCATTTATTCGCTTCAGCCCGCCTCTCCGCCGTCACGGTCACAGATGTCCATTGCCTCTTGCGTCTCTCCTCCTCCTCCACCTCCTCCTCCTACTCCTCCACTCACAATATGCCCTCCTCCTGGTTCATCCCCTTCCTCCTTGGAGGCATGATCCTTACTGGCGCAACAAACTCCCTCTGGTCCAAATGGCAGGCATGTCCCATCTCTCCACTGCCAGCGCACCACTCACCTCTTTTCCCAGGACATGCAATGCGTCGAGAACTGCAACGACCCAGACCCCCGCAGACACGTCCTCTACGAACAGCCCGTCTGGCAGACCCTCCAGATGTTCCGTCCGTCCCCCTCTCTCCTCCTCTCCCCCCTCCACACACTCATGCTAATCCTACTCCCTCCCTTCCCGAACTAGTCGGAGAAATGCTCTGTTCGTGTTCTCTTCCGCTTCCGCGACAATATTGTTCTTCCTGCTTACCATGTGCTCCTTCTTCTCCATCTAAAGGCTTTCTTCCTGTTTTATACACGTGGCTCAAGTCAACGCGTCAGGCTGGCCCTGTCCGTCTTGAACCCGATCCCGTCCAAGATCATCTCAATAAGTCTGCCTCCGACCCCATTCCCTTACACGGATGGAAAGTCCTTCTTCTCTGGATTCCTGCCGCCTGTGATCTCACTGCCACCACCGTACGCCCCCTTCATCAGATCCCACCTCTCACTATCTTTATCTTCCCTTGCTTCCTCCAGTTGATGAATGTTGGTCTCCTCTACACCCCCGTTTCCATCTATCAGATGACCCGCGGCGCCCTCGTTCTCTTTGTTGGAACCTTCAGCGTCATCTTCCTTCGCCGCCGTCTCTGGCTCTATCAGTTCAGTCTTCCTTCCTCTCCCCTTCTTCCATTCCCAACTGTATTCTTATCTTCTTCTTGCCCAGATGGATATCCCTCATGGTTGTCATGCTGGGCGTTGGTCTCGTTGGCTTCAGCGGCTCTCTCATTAGAGACGCCGTAAAGGATTCCGCCATAATCCCCGCTTTCCTTAAGGCCGCTCCCCCTGCCCCAGACCCCATCGAAGAACCACAGGTTACAAGTGTTCTTGTCGGTATGTTTCTCTGTCCGATGTCACGTACCATCTCAATTCATGCTTCGTTTCCCAAAGGCGTGTTCTTCATTTTGTTTGCTCAGATCTTGTAAGTCCGGTACTTTGCCGCTCGTTCCTTCCCTTTTCCATAATCCCCTTTGGCTCACATCCTTATTCCAGCACTGCGAGTCAGTTTGTTGTCGAAGGTGACATTTTCAATCAACTCTCCCACATATTTTTTTCGGTAACTGATCTCCACATTCTCCTTGTCACATACAGAGAAGATCATGGGTGCGTGATTACATTTTATATTCAAGCAGCCTGCCTAGAGCCTGACCGCAACAACAAATAATTCAGCTCGATATTCCGTCAGCCCCCTTGTTGCCGTCGGCTATGAAGGTCTCTTTGGTACCATCTCTATTCTCCTCTTCTTGCCGATTCTTGCCATTCCTGCCGTCTCATCCATCTCCCCGTTCTTTGATCTACCTCGCGGATGGTACCAGATGATCTATACGCCTACCGTCCTCTACTCAGGTGTCGTCATCGCATGCAGCATTGCTTTTTTCAATTTCTTTGGTCTCAGCGTTACCCGTCACGTTAGTGCGACCGCGCGATCATTGACGGACACTTGCAGAACCCTAGCCATCTGGATTATCAGTCTGGGATTGGGCTGGGAGAAACTCCTCTTCCCCATCTCGTTGCTACAGGTCCTCGGATTTTCCCTCCTTGTGTGAGTGTGCCCTTTAAGAAGCTTTGTCTCTCCTTCGTTTCTGACCCTTGAGTTTTGCCGCCACCTATATTCAGTTATGGAACGGTATGTTTTCTCGCCGTTAAATTTAGCACGTACTAATTGCCGCGTAACTTGGTAGTTCTTGTTCAACAATCTTGTCAACCCACCACCTTGCATCCCTGCGCCCCGCCCGGCTCCACCTGTCGAACGCGAGGTCGATCCAGAAGAGCGACAGGGTCTCCTATCACCTTTGGACGAAACTGCTGCCTTACCGGCTGACTTGGGTACTGGTGGTTTTGACGTCGTTCCAGAGGGTCAACACGCCCTCGCCCAAGCGAAGACGGTTGCCGCGCACCATCATTCTGATTGAAAAGCGCGCGTTGACTTGCTAAATTTGGATCTGTTACAGCTTTTGCATATAGTGTGTCATTCAGCACATGATGCCAATACCTTCCTTCACATGTACCATACGTTATTCTTTTTTCCCTAAATTCTTGTTTGAAGGGCTGAACTTTCGCCGACGTCGAGTTGGACAAGTTGACCTTGCATCATCCGAACCCTAAAGGACAACAGATGTTCCTTGAAATTGAATTTATTTTGAGCATTTGGCGAAAACTGTCACTACAGCGTAGGTAGCTTGCAAGTACTTGCGTCGGCCACGTCCGTCAGCGACGCGCGTATTTGCATAATTAATACTACCTGGGTGCGGATGAGCTCCGACAACGGCGGTCTCGTTTCGGAACCGAAAGATTAGAATTTGAAACGATTGCCGTCCCGGCGTCACAAGGTCCTCGGGTGTGATGTGTACGGGGGGCATTTCCCGGTTCTTGCTCATAACAGCAGTGTAAATAGGTCAATGTCATGTGCACGAAGAAGCATTATTGGAAGATGGTCGCCGACATGCCCAAGATGAACGACAAATATATGTTTTTAGCGAAGAATACTGTTTAGTTTATATAGAGAACTTCTTTTCAATCTCCACGTTTTCACGCTAGATCGGGAGAAGCCAATTGACGCAACACAATTCCCACGTTGGTGGAAAGCTCGAGACCCGGCAAATTCTCGAGTGTGAGTGCGTCAACCGCTCCCGTGTCTGCTTCGGACGCCGTCCTTGTGGTGGGCAGGCATTAAGGCTATAGGTGTAGCCCACCAAAGAAGCTGTGAAAGAGAATCTGACTTGTACTTGACTATTTTATATCCAATCGGGTCCATTGTGGCCAGACTACGGATAAGATTGCCTGAGTAAGAATCATCCACCGGTATGTCCATTCGGATAGCTTTGATTCTTCAGTGTACTTAATGTAATATGTTGCGTAAGATATCCGATAGCATTTGGCGTTACACCACTACTACATATATCTATCTATCACACGTCAATACGTCAAGCACCGCGAGTGCATATGTATGCAGCCAACATCCTGTTGATGCGAAAATCCTGACATGATGAAACCTACTTTTTGGCACCAGGCCTTAAGATGTCGAAAGCTGTGGAACGAGCTAATCTTAGAAAGAAGGAAATTCACTCAAAAAACATGTCCTCCGTCGTCCGAGGTTGATCCGTGAGGTGCATTCCAAAAATATTCCGGACTTTTGCAAACCACTTGGAATTTACTCCGTATAGGTTTGTTTCTCTGGTAAAACTATTTCTGCGACACCGCACACTGAATAAAGACCTCAACTATATACTTACTTGATTACATCACTGCTTCATCGCCCTTTTTCTTCAGGAATAAAAGAAAGGATGCAACAAATATGTATGCACGAAAAGAATCAGGATGATTTAGAAGTAACTCCAGTGGAAACCCAAATGTTTCATGTTAATATGATATCAGTCAGAGTCGTCTTTTTCGTCGTCACTATCGGATACGTCGTCACTGTCGCTCTCTCGTTCCAGTGCTTCCTCCGTAGCCTCTTCCAGCTCGACGAGCCCCCATCCGATAAGGTTTTTGTCCACTTTTAGTCCTATGAGAAGGTTTCCTAACTTCGTGAATGTTTCATCGCTGAACGTGGATATATCTTGTAAGCTTGTCTTAGAATGAAGATAACCAGTGACCAACCTTGCACATGCTTGAACCCATGCACAGAAGTCGTTTAGCCATATCTTGCTGTAAACATAATATACATCATGATGATCTAAGATGTTTTTCATTTCAAGTAGGCAGCGAACTAGGTTTCGTTTGCCTGAAAGAAATAATCTGGCAACATCTTTTTGACATGCTTCAGCAAGAGCAAATGACCGATAAAGTGGAAATGCAAGTGAGCGCCGGTAGGATGGAACTAGAGTTGCCACGAGTTCCTCTGCTATAAAATCATCCGCCATATTCGGGGAAGTAGATTTCGGAGGGTCCAGTGCAGAGAATGCCGGCGTGAGACTGGATATTGTCCAGGCGCTCTCAGATGTAGGATCACATTGTGTAGTTCTTGATTCATAGGCATACGAGAACATGAGGGTGATCAAGGTAAGATATAGATCATGTTGCTGAATCGGCGTTGCGAGATCTGCGATATTCGTCAATGAAATGAAAGTAAAGCTTGTCACGTAAATACGCACATTCTTTACAGGGTAGATCCAGCATGGCAAGTTTTTCATCCTCCGTATAATGGAACCCATGTGTAGAGTTAGCTAGGTGAGGGTGTTCCCATCGAAGAAGCTCTCGGATGTATTCATCATCCGCATAATCCGCCCTGTGCACAGTAATATTACCAACTACCAGTTTGCGATACGAGCACAGACTTACATATAGTGTTCTTCATCCCATTTTTGATCTTCATGATTGATGCGTCTTTGTCGTCTTTCCAGTACTGAACAAGTTTCAGCATCCATACCTAACTCGTTTACCTCGTTTTCAATATGGGAGACATGTTTGAAATATCCTGAATACATGTCCAAGAACCCGTATCTTTTTTGTGCTGTTATATTTAGCGGAGGTAAGGCTTCAGGAATCTCTTGAGGTAACTGCCAGTCATTTTCCGCAGCTGCAGCATTTGAAATTAAGATATAATTCACGAAATGTATAACGTGATTCTTGCCTCGTAGAATTTCTTCTCGCTCCAAAGTTAGCTTACGCATCTCATCTGAAAGATCATCTCCTGTGGCCGTATCCCCAGTCGCAACATTTTTTTCGTCAGACAACACCTCTATGACTGGTTGATACGTGGTGGGCCGAGGTGCAAGAAGCTTTGCCAGTAAGTCGAGGTCTTTAAACTCCTGGCCTTTAATCTCTTTTTCCAAGGTTACAGTAAGAACGCCAGAGCTGGGATCATACTGAGCAGATGAATCTTCGTCCTCTACAACAGCTTGGGTGAAGTTGAGACGAAGATAGTACGGATTGACGTGAACTGTGACCAAGGTGTCATCCACATTAATTTCCACGTCAGCCGCCTACTTGGTACAGAAAATGTAAGATAGTTAAAAGTAAAAAGGCATTTAGACTGAGAGACGCATACTCGGATTGACGGACAATATATTGAGATGATGACGGAGTTGGGTGACTGAGTGCAGCTAAATCGCGGTGTTATCATGATGGCACTGCCGTAGCTGATGAATTATTTGTTGAGAAAAGTGCGGGGTGGTGAAGTTATAAGGATGAGACAGTGCACGGAACTGAGGTTGAATGCAGACGCCGAAGATGAAGGAAGAGAGCCCAAGTTCAAGTTGAACAGACATTCTTCAGACTTGGACCCGTCCGCCAGTGCACCGATCCGTCGCCGATCAAATCACATCTCCGATGATAGCTAATTACCAATTGCAGAAACTACAAGTCATCTTTATTTCCAGCTGGTTGCTTCTGCCTATAAAGCCAGTCTAACGTTATATCTTGGAGCTACCATATCGCCATGGACCCCCAGGTAACGTGTCTCATCATCATCTCTTTTATCTCTTTCACTCACTTTTTTCTAGAAATTAACTGCGTATCCTTCGCTTGCGACAGTCGAGCAGCTCATTGTCCACGAAAAGCGTGGTAATTGTATTCCAGTCTACGTCGAACTGCCTGCAGACCTTGTTACACCATGTATGGCATACCTTCGCATCGCAAAGGATTCGAAATATAGCTTTCTCCTGGAGTCTGTCGTAGGCGGGGAGAGTGTTGCGCGGTACAGTTTCATTGGGGCAGGTGAGTTGCACATTCTCTATCACAAGGATACATGTTCAACTCTTATTCAGATCCTATAAAAGTAATAAAGACCGGGCCAGGCGAAGAAATAACAGGGGATCCTATGGTCGCCCTCCAGAAAGAGCTCGCTCTTCATCAGTACGTCAAAATTCCAGAGATTCCTACGTTTACTGGCGGTGCTATTGGCTACGTATCGTACGATTGTATTCAACATTTCGAACCTAAAACAAAATGCGAACTCGAGGACCCCTTGGGAATTCCGGAAGCCGTGTTTATGTTGGTGGACACTCTTCTGGTATATGATCATATATTTCAAACTGTGAAAGTGGTTTCGCATGTATTCTGTCCAAAGAACACTGCAACGGGCCAACTGTCGTTCATATACGATACTGCTGTCGCTAAAGCTCGACGTCTAGCCAAGACTCTTTTATCATCTGCCACTCCAGAGCCACTCCAACCTCCTATCACGCTTGGAGTTGAAGGTGTCTCTAATGTTGGAAAGGAGGGATACGAAGGCTTTGTTACACAGCTCAAGAAACATATAGTAGCAGGAGATATTATTCAAGCTGTTCCTTCACAGCGGCTAGCCCGTCCTACTGCTCTTCATCCTTTTAATGCATATAGACATCTTCGTCAAGTCAACCCATCGCCATACATGTTCTATTTGGACTGTGGAGGTCACCAAATTGTCGGTGCAAGTCCTGAGACGTTATGCAAAGTAGAGAAAAATATCGTCTATAACCACGCTATTGCCGGTACCATCAAGCGCGGCAAGTCACCTGAAGGTATTGCTATCCGTTATATATATGCATATATTCGCTGAACCTGATTATCGATTGGCTACAGAGGATGAGAAATTGGGTGCTATTCTGCTTTCATCAGAGAAAGATAGAGCAGAGCATATCATGCTTGTCGACCTTGCTCGTAATGATGTCAATCGCGTGTGTCAACCCAAGACGGTAAAAGTTGATAACCTCATGAAGCTAGAGAAATTTAGTCATGTCATACATCTAACTTCACAAGTTTCTGGAAAACTTAGGGAGAACAAAACAAGGTGATACGCTTTATATTGTCATATTTCCTCCCCTGAATTCTAATCGTATTGGGTCAGATTTGATGCGTTTCGGTCTATTTTCCCTGCCGGTACTGTTTCTGGTGCACCAAAGATCAAAGCAATAGAGATTATATCGTCATTGGAGAAGCAACGACGCGGTGTCTATGCTGGTGCAGTGGGAAGATTTGATTTTGCTGACGACGAGATGGATACCTGCATCGCCATTCGCACTATGACGTTTAAAGATGGAATAGCTTATCTACAAGCTGGGGGCGGCATAGTGTTCGACAGTGTCGAAGAAGACGAGTACGTAGAGACAATCAACAAATTAAGTGGTAATGTTCGTGCACTAGAAGCTGCCGAACGTAAGTGATTTCTTCATTTGCAACTTATAAAAATGTTAAAATGCGATAATTCAGGGTATTGGAGTCAAGTTCAAAATCAACCTTCAAAGGTTGGGTGATGAGATTCGCTAATCCGACGAAATAGCAGTTTGTTTGCTTTATAAGATGATAATATATACGTATTTTTGTGTCTCAGAGTCCATAACGCAAATCTGGCGTTTCAAAGAAGAATCATTAAGATGCGATTACTACATGTAATATTCCGTCATATTACCAGAGGCACTACAGCTCCTGCTCCTTAAGGGCTGCTTCATACTCTTCTACAACTTCTTCCGGTATATTTTCCAAAACAGAAATACCTTCTCTTCCTGCAATACTGAGGACACCGCAAATGAGTTCAGCAGCTCTGGTGCTCTCGTCGTTCGCGGGTATGGGGTACATTACAATACGCGGATCTGCATTTGAATCTACAATGCCTATCGTGGGGACATGTAGCATAGTACATTCTCGAATAGCGTGGATGTTTTCAATAGGATTGAGAAGAATGACAAGGCTTGGAACGATTGCCGTCTCCTCGAGCGTCTCTTTATCGAAGTATTGGAATCGATTCGTAAGAGTTCCGGGAATCCAACGTTCTCCCACATAGAATCCTTGCTGTCCTAATCGTTCCGCAGCTCTTTCGACAATTGGTCGGAGATCAGGTCTCGTTCCAATAAAGAGGATGTGTCCTCCAGAAGAAGTAACAGCACGCACAAGATTCGCGGCCCGACGAAGTAGAGGGAGTGTATGGTCAAGGTCGATTATGGTTATTCCGGCGCGCGTACCATACGCGTATGGCATAAAATTTGGATTCATACGCGCTGAGGCGTGGCCGAAGTGTGCTCCTGCAGCGAGTAGGGCAGAAATGGTAGCCGTTGAAGAAGGGGATCTAAGTACATCACTGGGTTTAAACGCTGAGTTTTGTCTTGACCCATATTGCGACATGGTCTTGACTAGTGGGACATTCAGCCATACTTCGAGAAGAGATTAAGGTGCAACCTACTAAGTCCAGAGACACCACCGCGCTGTACCTGGAAGTCAGCCCAATCATTTAGGGTCTCCAGGCGACGCGGCTTCTCTTCATGCTCGAACTGACGAGCAGCTACGGTAGCGTGTACATTCCTTTTTAAAAGACGCGGGCAAGAGCGCACAGAAGTCGCGAGCCATGAACGGACAGCAGGTTGGAGGGACATGGAGTAGACGAAGCCGGAAGAACGGCTGTGGCTGTGCAAATTTAAAAACCATGCTTACCTCATCCAATCGATTTTTTTTTTCAGACCCACGAGCCTCTTTTCCTCCTCACTCCTTCACCACCACTCCGACCCTTCCTTCACCTTTTCTTCCTTCTACACACTAAAAAAATGGCCGACGATTTGTTCGAGGGTGCTGTTGGTATCGATCTTGGAACCACTTACTCGTATGCCTCTTTTCCTGCGTATCGTGCTGGCTACCTAACCTTTTTTTCCAGCTGTGTTGGTGTCTGGCAAAATGACCGTGTGGAGATCATTGCCAACGACC